>OX465601.1:57507500-58757500 GCA_950022295.1 Bromus sterilis
TATGTTGAGTTTGGAGGGATCTGATGGATTATGAGATTATGTTCAGATTGTGATAGAGTAATATATTTGGTTTTTATCTCTTATATTTTTGTTCCTAAGTAATTCTTGCATGTTCTCCGTTGCTGTTTATTGCTTTGGCCAAGTAGTAGGTAGTGACTCCAAGAGGGAACGTTGTGCTAGATTGTGGGTTCATGCCCCCCGATGACACGCTTGAGTGACAGAAACATGAGTTTAGGGGATGTGCTGTTGCCACAAGGGGGAAAACAACAGTGCTTGTAACCACGGTTACAAGGATTGTTTACTTTACGCAAAGTTCTTTTTAATGTAGTTGTCTGTTGCTTTGGGTTTACACTTTGGGTGGGGCTCGCAACTTAATACCAGCGAGATGTTCTGGATAGATATCTCAAGGTGGATGATTAGTAGTAGATGCAGATGGATTTCGGTCTGCTTATTTTGGCGTACTGCCCATGCTTTTGAGCCTCTTCCTTTTTTTGTAGCATAGTTAGCATTGCGGTGCGTTCATAATCCTGTCAATTTCCCTTCTGTAATTTGTTTACCTCGCATAGCAGTTTTATCGTCTTTTGGGAGAGAGAAATCACTAGTGAACATCACGTATCCCGGTCGATATCCTCATTATTATTTCCAAGCTATATTTACTTTACTGCTTTTACTTGCTATCATTATCCCTTGCGTTTTATCCTTTGTGAACAACAAGACCGGAGAGATTGACAACCTCTCTGAACTTCGTTGGGAACAAAGTTATCTGTGTCTGTGTGCAGGTCCGCGTCAGTTGCGCCGCTGACACCTACTTATCATCTCTGGAGTCCTACTGGAGACAAACCTTGGTATCTTCACCGAGGGAAAACTGCTGCTGCACTACATCTCAACCTTCCACTTGGGGGAACCAACGAAGGGCGAGAAGCCATCAGATGCCCATAATGACCCCTGTGCATTTCGGAAGTAACCGATTGAACCATACACGTTGTATACCATTCCCTTTGTCATGCGATACTAGATTAGTCTAAGATTCGATCAACTGCATCCAATGCATTAGTTCTATCTTGTTACCGACAAATCTTATTCACTCGTTCCGTGATATTCATCCTTGTGACCTAGTCACACGCTGCGCAGCTTTATGGATGCAATCTCGCCGAGTTGGCCATGAAGTATCTTTCCATTATATGGATTGACAAATCCCGCTCTTGAATCAACACTCCTCAACATATCCCATCGGATAGCCCAAGATACACCTTTATGGTCACCATGTTTCAGTGTGACGGCTAATGCACTCAAAGCATCCTCAGAAGATAGCAATTATGCGTGATCTCACGGTCAAAGGAACAGGCTACTATGTTCTGTAATTACAACACTGAACTTTTACGATATGATCATGTTGCAATGCTTGCATTGGGTAATGTTCATCACGCCATTCATTCAATGAGGTGACCTTACCGTCAATTGACTTGATTGTCCATGATCGTGAAACCACAATCATCAGTTGACGATAAACCAGTCATCATGAGAGGCTGACTAGGAACTCTGGTTGTTTCTATACCACACATGTATCATTGTTTCACTGGTACAGTTCCAGCACAGTATGAATTTGGTCATGAACTTATTTAGATATATTGGAATAATCATATATTATTTGCCTCTAGAGCATATATCCAACAACACTGGTGTAGTTTGTGTACCAAGAACCTTTATTGATCACCGCAACTCTATTCGGGTCTTGGTTGGCTTCTCCATTTACGTGTTACTGTCGCTGCCACCAGATAAACCAGTCAACCACCATCACCAATTAAGTAGTCGGAAGTCCATCAGTTAGTGATTGATTTCCATATATTATCTCTAAAGTGACGAACCCCGATCGGTCCTCCGATACTGCCTTTGTCATGAAATCAAATAATCTTAGTTCCGACGAGACTTCCTTGGTACATAGACATGTAAGGCACCCCCTGCGACTCATCCATGGGTCAACAACCCAGGTAGAAGATCTTTCCTCCAAACCAACCCCAAATCCTTCCGTTTTCTTGACGACATTGATTTGGTCGATGCCATTCGCCTGTAATCTCACGAAGAGGAAAATCACAACTCCTGCGCACAAACAAGGCCGTGCTGGCCACCATGTCAACCGAACCCAATATCTTTCATGAGCACGTACCCGTCGAGGCCTCCCTTGAAGAAGCCCACTTGGATGTCATCGTGCATCAAATCGCGTTGAATGATAATTCTTGGGGATTTTTTGAAGACATGGTTGGAAATCTCGACTCCTACACTGAGTTTGATAAGCGTGCTCGTGCTTATAAGAATTCGAGGTTGTCATTTTTTACCTCACCGTCAGAGGCCACCCATGACGTGGATGCCCCGCGCGGTTCCAAGGGGAAGGAGACCATCATCATCGAGATCTCCGACGATGAGGAGTATCTCAGTTTATCGAATTAATATGTAGTTATAGCTTATTTAGTAATTGTTCTACCTAGTGTCATTGTTCTTGGTAAGTCTAGGCCACTGTTTTACTTTGTTCTAGCTAAGTGTGACTATTCTAGCTAAATAAGTGTGCCATTGCTCTAGCTAGCTAAGTATATCATTGTTCTAGCTAATTAACCGTGTCATTTTTCTAGCTAGCTAGGCGTACCAAGTGATGTTCTATTATGCAATTAATGTGCATGCTGAATTATGTGCAATCTTATTATATCTTGAGAATGTGTATTTTGTTGTGATGTTGCATTCACTATAAAATGTTGTGTTGATGTTCAGTTCTGCAATGGTAATGTGAAGATCGAATTTTGCATTGGGTATCCAATTTATCAATGTGATCCTGAGTTATATATGGACTCTGATGCTCAATTATGTGCTAATGTGATATGATGTTCAGTTTTGCATTCACATAACGATTTGAAAGTTATTGTTGGATTACTACAAAGATAACTTATTCATTCTTAAAACTATTTTGTATTTCATTTAATTACCCAAGTGTTTTTCAGTTGTGCAATTAATGTTCAAGCTGAATAATGTGTAATGATATTATCTTGTGGTTGTATGCTTTGTTGTGATGTTGCATTCACTATAAAGTGGTGTGTTGATGTTCATTTCTGCAATGTTAATGTGAAGGTCAAATTTTTCATTGGGATATGAAATTGATCAATTAGCCTTCAGATAAGATTTACAAGTTTTTGTTGGATTACTACAGAAATACTTTATTCATCCTTGAAACTATTTTGTGGCGCCTCCACAAGATTTCACATTGCCGCAAATGCATCTGAAGTATTACTTCCTAGAAACTTTCCTCCCATAATAGTGTCCAGGACAAACCTAAACCTTGAAATGTCATAGTAGATTGCTTACATGCTTTATTTTGAGCATCACAAATTCTAAACCAAGCATTTTCAAGGCTATCTCCATCTCCTCTGTTTAAAATGAAGTACCTCTATCTAAATAGAGGTAGTAACAAGTGCAGAACATGCCATACTAGGTAATGAAGGTAATGGAAACTATTTTTTATTTTCTAGCAAGCGAAGATGCTAGCTTATATAAATGACTAAGCAAGATAAAAAATTAAAGGAGCTGAATTGCAATTGTGTGAAGGTACCTAATTGCTGAGGCAGAAGACTCCCCGTAAAGGGAGCCAGAAAACAATCTTGATGCGTCTTGAAATCACTTGTTGGGACCCCCGAATTGCAGGGTGACCTAGTAAGGATTGAGTTGTCCCCTCAATGATGAGACTGAGGTTATCGAACCAAAAGGAGCTCCCAATATCCCAAGTCGTGCAGCACATACACACAAAGAACAACAAACTCCTATCCTAACAAGTTGGCAGAGGGGTTGTCAATCCCCTTGTCTTGTTAGTGACGATATTAAAAGCAATTGTAGATTTTTATAGTAATGGAACAACAATAAAACTAAAGTGAAAGCGACAACAATGATAATGAAAATAGACCCCATGGGCCATGGAATCCACTAATGACATCCCTCTAATGATAGCAATGATGTGGTGAACAAATTACAGTTGGGGAATTGATAGGATTCTGATAGTTAATAGCTATGACTATTCATGGTGCAATTCTACATAGGCAATACGTCCAAGATAAGTGGTTGTTATTACTTTAGCTACTCCCACTACTATTACTGCACTCCCAAGACCTCTATCAAACCAGCATCTCAAAGTATTAAGTTCATGACAAATGGAGTAAACTATAAGCAATATGACATAAATTAAGCAAAGAAAGGAGTGCAATACTACCAAATATCGTTGTTTTATCCTTAGAGGCAACAATACTAATATGTGTCTTGTCCCAAACAAGGCCACTAGGATATATGACATCATATAGATTGAACCTACTTCCTCCAAAGATCAACCCCACATACGTGGCCAAGGCATACAAGATAGATCGGAAATCACATATAGCTATAAAATTACACAAGATAGAACCACAGGAGATCCATTCACAAATCATGAAGAATCTGATCCATAAATCAAAGTTCATCTTGTCCCAACAAACATCCAGAATTGCGTCAGAGTGATCTAACTCTCAAGATAAAGAAGAAGGAACAGGGATTGAAGATCTAAGAGAGAGAGAGAGATGCCATCTAGTTTTAGCCATGGAACTGAAGGTCTAAGAATACCTACTCAGACATCACCATGGAGGCAGCAAGTGTTATGAAGAAGACTCAGGTGATCAATTATCCTCCTGGCAACACTCCAGGAACAACCCCAAAACTTCTTCCCGCCTGGAGTTTTCTTGGATTCAGAATTTATAATGAATATACGCAAAAATAATTAGGGTAAACGAAGATGAGGGGTCCCACACTGGTAGGTGGCGCCCCCATGTGGTCATGTGGTCCCCCGTGAACCTTCTAGGGCCCCCTTTCTGGTGGTAGCTTCTTTTGTTGTAGAAAAATCCAGAAAATCCCTGGTCCTTTTTACATTCGGATAAATTGATTTTCCTGAAAAGATAAAAAATAGATGATGGTATGGGCACTGGGTTAATAAGTTAGTCCAAATATATCATATAAAAATGGAATAAAATGTATTCAAAGTGTATGAAAGTGATGCCATAATAGCATAAAATAATCTAAAATTATATATACATTGGAGACACATCATTGACCTTACTGTAAGTGCATCAAGTGCCCTCCCCTTGAGGTTTTGGAGTTTGATGACAAAACGGTTAAGGGACTGATGTGTTTGTGAGTATACACAGGAGAACAGTCCCGGATGAGGTGTTTAACCACCAATGTTGACCCCCCAAAATGTTGAGGAACATTGGAGAAATCGGTGTGTTTCCTGAAGAATGAAGTTGCGCGAAATCCTGAGGAAGTAGGATCCTGAAGCGTTCGGTTGAAGCTGAAGCTGAAGACGATCCTGAGGAAGTTCGCGCTGAAGACGAAGTTGAAGCGTAGTCTTCGCTAAGACTTTTTATACTTCTTGAGTAATGAAGTTGCGCGAAATCCTGAGGAAGTAGGATCCTGAAGCATTCGGTTGAAGCTGAAACTGAAGACGATCCTGAGGAAGTTCGCGCTGAAGACGAAGTTGAAGCGTAGTCTTCGCTAAGACTTTTTATACTTCTTGAGTCATAGGAAAACACCGCACTGTTGGAGGGGTTGAAGAAAACGAGTTCCGAAGGTCTGAGGAAGTGCTCAGTTAGGAATCCTAAAGAAAAACCCTGAGAAATCTCATGCAGTAGAAGTTCAGTTCCTCGGGTGTCTGAGACGTTGTTCTTCAGGACACTAAGGAATCTGTCTTCGGTTGAGGAGTCTGGAGACTGCGAGTGCAGTTCTCCTGAAGAGAGTGAGATCTCCTGCAGTAGAAGTTCAGTCCTCATGTGTCTGAGACGTTGTTCTTTAGGACACTAAGGTAACTATCTTCGGTTGAGGAGTCTGGAGAGAGAATACTTTGACCGTGCCACGTGTTGCGTGGTGAGAGGCTAGAACTTGTCTAGCAACGGTCATTTCCGAGGGCATGAGAGTAATTGCATGCATGGGCATTTATGTCCTTTCACCTCGGGTTGCTCCACGGCTATAAATAGCCACCCCCAGCCCCATTTGTGGGTTGGCTGCTCCGAGAGAAAAACTGACACTTGTCATTTGAGAGCAACCCACCTCTGAGGAAACTGAAGAACCTATGTGAGGAAAACCACCAGCCTGAGTAGTTGAGCATTTCTGAGGAAGTCGGTTCGAGTGATCCGAAGCTTTTTACTCTTGAAGACTGTGATCTTCCAGCCGGTGTAGAAGTCTTCAGTCTGAGGAAGTCAAGATGCAATTGTGACTTCCCGGAGTGACTGAGTTTGTGAAGGTTTCGGGAGTCTACCTTGAAGACTCACCTGAGTTATTGAACGGAGTCTGAGGACTTTAGTTCAAGGAGAACAAGGTGAAGACTATGTCTTCTGAGTTGAATCTCAGCCTCTCCAACCAGACGTAGAGTTGTCACAGCAACTTGAACTGGTCTACCAAACCATGTCTTCAATCTCTGGTGATATCTCTTCAGTCTCTTAAGCTTCAGTATTATGTCTTCGGTATCTATGTTGACTTCTTGTGCTTCAGCTCTCCCTCTGCTATTAGTCTTCATGCTATGCATCTGAAGCACCTCTGCTATTAGCTTATTTAGTAATTGTTCTACCTAGTGTCATTGTTCTTGGTAAGTCTAGGCCACTGTTTTACTTTGTTCTAGCTAAGTGTGACTATTCTAGCTAAATAAGTGTGCCATTGCTCTAGCTAGCTAAGTATATCATTGTTCTAGCTAATTAACCGTGTCATTTTTCTAGCTAGCTAGGCGTACCAAGTGATGTTCTATTATGCAATTAATGTGCATGCTGAATTATGTGCAATCTTATTATATCTTGAGAATGTGTATTTTGTTGTGATGTTGCATTCACTATAAAATGTTGTGTTGATGTTCAGTTCTGCAATGGTAATGTGAAGATCGAATTTTGCATTGGGTATCCAATTTATCAATGTGATCCTGAGTTATATATGGACTCTGATGCTCAATTATGTGCTAATGTGATATGATGTTCAGTTTTGCATTCACATAACGATTTGAAAGTTATTGTTGGATTACTACAAAGATAACTTATTCATTCTTAAAACTATTTTGTATTTCATTTAATTACCCAAGTGTTTTTCAGTTGTGCAATTAATGTTCAAGCTGAATAATGTGTAATGATATTATCTTGTGGTTGTATGCTTTGTTGTGATGTTGCATTCACTATAAAGTGGTGTGTTGATGTTCATTTCTGCAATGTTAATGTGAAGGTCAAATTTTTCATTGGGATATGAAATTGATCTTGGGCCGGTTCGAGCGCCGATTTCCCGGTGGTAGTTTTACACTCTTTTGAGTGATAGTGTGATGTCGAGCCCCCAGTTTTACGATAAACTCATTCTAGGAAACTTACAATCCACCAAGTATTCATGTCTTCACCTAACCAACTGGTTTTTCCTGATATCTCCTCACATCCCAAAAAGAATTTAAGTTCCTTATAAAGATCAGAGGTGATCCTGTCATCACAAAAAGTGGCTAATGACTCTGTTATGAAAGTGTCGGCATTGGAAATTAAAGTGATCCACTTTCTTACAAAGTTCACAAGTAAAAGGATAGATGTCACATATCATTTTAGCCTTTTTATCTAGATCCTCAATCCAACTAGCTGTTTCAAACTCTCTCATTTTGTTTTTGTTTTCTTCGTTGTGGGAGTGTGAGTGCCCCTTACCTAACCTCCCCGCCAACGGCGCCATAAATATGCTTGATGTCTACTACACACTTCTCTTTTTGTAGACTATGTTGGGCCTCCAAGAGCAGAAGTTTGTAGGACAACAACAAACTTCCCTTAGGTAGGTGACCAAAGGTTTATAAAACTCAGGGAGGTGTAGGTTGAAAAGTATCCCTCTCAAACAATCATGCAATCGAAAACAAGAAATCTCTTATGTCCCCAACATACCTAATACAATGGTAAATATTATACGTGCACTAGTTTGGCGAAGAGATGGTAAACTATGGGTGATAGGGATGGTAAAGCAAGGTAATATAAATCATTAATATAAATTACAACAAGGTAAAAAACAACAAAAGAAACTAAAAAGTGTATCAATGCTTGGAAACAAGGCCTAGGCTTCATACTTTCACTAGTTGCAACTCTCAACTACATTAAAATAATTGAAACTCATGATATTTCCTCCAAAAGCATACGGGAAAACGTTACTCGAAGATCATTCTTTGGTAGATCAAAAAAAGAAGAGAATTGCGTAGGGATACAAAAGCACACCTTAAATTTCATATTCCACATCTATGGATACCCCACGCTTTCACTGAGAGCATCCAAAGATAGTACTAACAAACAACACAACATAACTCTTGAATAGTCTCTTTCTAATATGACAAAGTTCCCATCCTATCACCGAAGCACTATGAAAATTATACTCAACACAAGCATCAAGAGCACTCAATTCCATTATTAAATCCACAACAAAGAAGAAGAATCTCATGATAATATTCTTCTAATCCATGTCCTATGAGACCCAATGTCACTGTGGTCTTCGGAGATTATACTAGATATCATCAAGTCAACAACATACAACCAATACATAAAGGAGATAGATAGGGGAAGAGCATGGGATTCAATTAGATTAACTTAGCCAATGATCACAATAAATATCACATCATGGGAGAGAGAGATAACCACATAGCTCCAAGTACAAGTCTCGACCTCGAGGAGGAACTACTTTCGCATCATCATGGGATGAAGCAACGTCGATGGAGATGGATCCGAGGGTGGATCCCTGTCGGCAGGGTGCTGGAATAGGAACTTCTGGTCCCCCGAAGCTTGTTGTCGATGGCGGCGGAGATCGGAATTGCTTCTGGAAAAATTGTCCTGTGTTTTAGGGTTCTGGCGTCGGGAGATAAATATAGCCCAAAGGAGGGCCGGAGGGGAGGTCCCAGTCACCCAGGTGACCATAGGGCGCGAATACCCCTTGGAGGCGTCCTATGGCCTCCTGGACCAGGGGTGGCCCCCTCCGGAAGTCCTTCTAGGTCCTAGGGTCTTCTGGTGAATAATTTTTTTGAATTATTTATGGATTTTTCTAAGCATAGTGATTTTTCACCTTTTTCTGCGATGCATAGACACAGACAAAAACTGACACTGGGTCAACACGTTACTTCCCTAAAAAGGTTGTAGAAGGTATGAAAAGGAAGCAAAAACATATAGCAATGTCAACCAAACAAGCATGGAACAAGCAAAAAATATAGATACAGATGGGATGTATCACTTCTTCGTCGGGATTGAAAGCTCAAGGATGATCAGAGGGGGAGGGGGTGAATGATCACTTCTAATATTCTATGAAACTTAGAGGGAAAACAGAGAACATCCAATGACTAAGTTTAATTCGAAGGAAATGCATCATCGAAAGACTTTCTCGGGCCGAGAGTAAATGGGACAAGAGGAAACATCAAAGGCAAATAGACTATAGAGTAAATACAGAAAGTATATACGAGTAAGAATATGAGCCTGACACAATGATGTTTGGTGAACCAGTTCACAGTCTTCAAATTGCTACGTCTGGTTGGAGGGACTGGTGATTGAACACCTGGAGCAAAACTCTCTCCGTCCTATTCTCCACTGCAACAAACTCCTTGAGTTTGTCCAATTCTTACTCGCGGTAGATGATTCAAGACATCTCCGAAACCTTTACAAACTTCCTTCAGCAACGACAATTTCTCTTCGACTGCTTGACAGGCGGCGCCTAACCGTCTAGGAGACTTGCAGATCTCCAAGATAAAAAGGCCGGCTAATATCAACCTAAGTCTCTGTGAATTGCTCAACTCAGTTTGGGACTTGGGTTGCTTTTCTCTCGAGATCTTCCTTGGGATGCTCACAGCTCTTTTGGCTCAGAATATTCAGTGGAGCAGCCAACCGAAAATGGCGGGTGGGTGCGGGGTATTTATAGTTGGCAATCCCGACGGCGAAATGACTGAAGTGACCCGATGCAACAGCTTGGCGCGTGTCCACAACGGTCGGATTTCAATCAATGCACAACTTTCCTTGCGGAGCAAGAAAGTTGACTTACCAAACGAGTTCTCTCTCGAAGGCACAAAGTGCGATGACTTTCCTTCGAGCTATTACTCGACTCAGTAAGATTTCTCTCCGTAGGCTATCTTTGGGTTTTAAGTTGAGTAGAGAAAATTCACTTTAACTAAGATTTCAACTAGTAACCCCTCTTGATAGTACAATTTTTTCTACGACTCTATAAATCAGTAGAGAAACTAGTAAAAAGACTAAGTCTTCGTCCATCTTCAGCTTTCTCCTCGTTGTGATTCTTCTTTAGAATATCTTCTTTTTCGACGACATTTTAGGGGTCATCCTCCTTCAAAGGCTTCGGTATTAGTCTGGAGCTTCGCTGCAGTGAGTTGTCCTTCGACCTTCTACTTGAAAACTCCATTCTTCAGGAACCTAAGCATCTGTTAATACTCTAAAACAATGTTAGTTACTTTACCGCTTTGTCCAACAATCTCCAAAACCTTCGGGGGGAAAAACTTGCTCTTAGTATCTTCCCCTTTTTGGACGACTGTTGACAAAGCAGACATCGATAAATAATTGAAAAGTTTTGAGTTTTGATGATAAACCAACGCTAAGATAGATGATATACTCCCCCTCGATGTATGAACGGAAGATAAAAATTTCATTGAAGTGCATATTTGATATGGAATGAGTCAAGGGAAAACACCAATATCTTAGCGAGCAAGATTGCAATCCAGAAAATATCCAATGAGAAATATGCAATCTCTTCGAATGACCTGTGAACTTTTGTGATAGATAAATTCCTGCAAGAAGGTTATGTATTGCAATCATAGCAGATAGATATCTTACGAAAGAGTAGCAGTTCACAGACCTACTTAGAGTTAGTTACAACCAGAACGAATAATAATCGAATGTTTGTTGAAACTACTCAAAAACTCAAAGTTCAACGACCAAAGTTCAAAGCCCTTAACCCATTGGCAAACGTTTTCTTTGATGCAGCACATTCTCCCCCCTTTTGTCAATAATTGAAAAAAAGTTTGAGACGGGGTCGAAAGATTTCCTACTCGCTTGATCGGAGGCGACGTCGAGTAGTTTCCGCTTGCGATGAAGCGTGTGGCCTTGCAGTCGAAGGAAGACGTAGGTAGGGGTGACCACCACGAGGAGTAATCTTCGTGCGGAATTGGTGCTGATCACCAGAAGAATCGATCTGAGATTCCGGTGGATTCTTGGGCCTTCGAGGAAGAGGAGAGTAGACTGTCGCAGTACGTCGTTCTTCTTTAGGGTTGGAGTCGGAGGAGACAACATCCAGAGTGATGTGATAATAGTCGTCCACGTAGAGCATAGCTATGTCTTTCGACAACATAGGAATGTTGGAATCTGGTAGATCTACCCGATCATCATTTGTCCATTGCCTTTGCAGATCAGGAGGATGTTCTTTGAATCCACATCGCTGTAGTTGACCGAGAGAATTGAATTTCCTGAGTCATTTCTAGGATCTGTGAAGGAATTCTCAAAGAAGTTGATTGTTGTTCATTGTGATGTTCCGAAGGTGATTGACTTCATTCATCATCTTTTGCTTCTGCACGAGATCTTGGTCGATGTGGTGCTGGAACATCTGTTGAGTTCGAAGGGAAATCTCCATATGATGAACTGGCTTGAGAAATTTCAAGCGAATATTCCTTTCAGTCATATGGGTCCTTATGCCTGTGTGCTCAGCAAAAGGATTTTTGGGTCGAGCAACAACCTGCAATACTTCCCTTACAGGTGGAGTGAAGATCTTGGGGAATATGGTTACGGGGAATGGCACGTCCCGAGAGTAATTGCAGACAGCCATGAGCCATGGTGCAAAGGGCTTGAGAGCAATATGATGATCTGCACATGACACCATGGTGCGAATGAAGTAGTCTTCAAAATCGAATGGAAGTCCATTGACTAGCTTCATTATTGCGTGTTGTACCACATTTGGAATGGAAAAATCATCGTGAACATGCAGCATGGGCATCAAAGTCTTCGATGGAATATAGAACCAAGCGTTATCTTCAAAGATCAAATGTTTCGGCTTGGGTTCCTTTGGATAATGATCTCCTACAACATCCGGGTTCATCAGCGTAGAAAATTCAGCTGGAGTCATTGCTGGCATATCATGCAACTTGTGTGGTAATCCTTTGAAACGAGGAAGATTTATCACTGCCAGAAATTCATCGACAGTCATATGAAAAACTTGGCCTTGGATCATGAAGTCAAACTTCCAAGTCCTTGGCCGAGTATGATCTCCAGTGACATATAAAGTGGCGTAGAATTGTTTGATGAGCTCTGGATTGAAGCCAGTGTCGAGAGCAAACATTTTGTGCGCATGAAGTCCATAAATTGTTTCGGCAATGTTCACGAACCAAGTTGTTGCATATACCGAAGGCATGTCCAGATACTGGTGTGAGAAAATCTTCACCTTGTTGTACAAAACACGAGTATAATAGATTGCCTGTTCTTGGGTCCAGAACCGAAGAGAACAAGCATTCCTTGGAGAATCATAAGGATTAGGCCCGAAGAAGTATGACTTGTGTTCACGCCTCTTGAATATGGGACCTCCACGAGGAACATCAGAGTGGAACAAAGGCAACATCTCTCTGGGATGGGTTGAATGCAGGAAGTCATCGACTGGAAGTTCATCTGCGGCATTATCTGGGAGCTGCAGGTTAAGGGCATCAACACGAGGCTGAAAGGATGGGACATTGACAATATCCTGTGCGGGAGCAGCTGCAGCAGGAGGAATTTCCTCGACTTGAACTTCAACGGCATCTCCTTCGTCGGAATTCTGTACTTCTTCGGTCTCCTCAGTTTCCATGGCCTCCAGATCAGCATCAAGTTGTTCTGCAACATCCACCATCTCTTCGTTTGATGAAGCAGATGAGGATGAGGAGTTTCCTTCGGAGGTTTCGTCTCCAGAGCCATCTTCTTCGGCATCGCCTTCATCAGTCACATGTCGTACGTTTTGACGAGAAGAAACTGTGGTGACATCCACATCTTCCTCTTCTTGATCGGTGTGGTCAGAGGAGAAATCCTTTTTAGCTGAGGGAGGAGGAGGAGCTTCTTTCTCGATCGAAACATTTTGCTCGATCTCAACTGGAGCACTAGGATCATCTTCTTGTTGAATGGTTGGAGTTGGAGTTGGAGTAACTTGTCGGGGTGGCGAGGGTGCATGGGGTGGTGATGGACCTCTGGGGGAGTTGATTGTTGGGGAGGAGTTGGTGCCTTGGGTGGTGTTGGTTCTCGGGCAGGGGGTGTAACTTGTCGAGCTGGTGTAGCTTCGACATCATACGAATTTCTCTTCTTCTTTGAAATCTCTGGCATCCCAAGCCCAGAGGATTTGGCAGTATCTTTCTCGGGAGAATTTCTCTTTCGAGATTGTCTATCGGTGAGGGCAGCATTGTGAGTCTTGCACATATCAGCCAAAATCTGTCTGACTTTGGTATGGGCAGTTGTGAAATTCTGCTGTTGAATTTTCCTTGACTCAACAAGGGCAGTGAGTTTTGACTCGAAGAACTTCTAAGATAATTCATATTCAGTTTCTTCTCGAAGTTGAGCATAGAAAACCTCTTGATGACAGTCCTTGCGATCCTGGGCAAGATACTCGGCCTAGAGAGTCATGTATTTTTCCACTCGATCTTGAATTTCCTTCGGAACAAAGTCCCGGGGAGAAACATCGCTTGGAGTTGTGGCCATCTTCAAAAGAATTCCATTTATCTCAACTGCATCCCACTTGGTCTTGTTGACGGAATGACCATCGTTTGATCTCTCTTCATCTTCTCGAGCAACAGGAGCAGGGGGAACAGCGGGGGCAGCGGGTGCTGTTGTAGCACGAGGAATTTGAGCAACTTTGGGCTTCAGACGAGCCTCTTTTTATTTCTTCTCGGCCTCCTTGGTGGCCTTGATGGCAGCAACGTTCTTTTTCACGGCACCAACGGCCAGAGCTTTTTTCCTTCGAGGCGACATCAGCCTCAACATTTTCCTTCACAGCACTAGGGGCTGCAGTCTTATCCTTCGTGGCACTAGGGGCTGCGCCTTTCTCGAGTTGAGCTCTATGTTTGTCGGGAAACCAAATGGAGAATTCCCAACTGTTTGGCAACTTCATCTTTCTTATCCTCTGGATGACTGTAGAAATTCATCAGTTTTGCCTTCTCTAGATCTTTAGCTTTGAGCTCCTTCTGCTAGCCCAGTCTTGCCTTCCTCTTGTTCGGAGATTCTTTTTCCTCGGTCACAACTTCTTACTTGCCTTTGGCCTTAGCAGAGGGTTTTGATTGTCGAGGGTTTATTCGGGAAGCTGTGGCAAGTGGCGGATCATTGACCAGATTGGTCATGTCTATAGTTTCTCGAGGAGCCGTTGCCACAGGCTCCTGGATCCTGACACTCTTGGGGGCAGGTTTCTTCTTTGGTGTTCTTTTCTTCGATGGGGATGGAGGATGGTCATATTCATCATCGGCATTAGCACCTTTTGTTGGATATGTGCCCTAGAGGCAAATTAATAGAGATATTTGTCACATATTCATTTTGTTCATAATACGTTTTATACTATGCTAGAACTTTATTAGTCAGAAACACTAATACACGTGTAGTATAAACACTCGTCCCTAGTTATACTCAGGTGTACTAGCTCGTTGGGAAATCGATGATCGCGGTTTCCTAATCATGAGGTATGAACCGCCTATTGACAATGAGGTCATATCATTAGGAGAATGATGTGATGGACCCACACCCACCTAAAGCATTGCGATGTGATCAAGTCACATGGTTCAGCATTGCGATGACTTTTTAACATATGACTTAGTCCTTAGACCGTAATGATCATACGTAATTGCTATCTACTAGGAAGCTTTGATTTGCATCTACCGCCCGACTGAAATATGCTGGCCATAAAGGTGTACTTTGGGCATTCTGAAATAGATATGTTGATGAGTATGCAAATAGATCAAAGCGGGATTTGTCAGTCCGAGTGACGGACAGTTATTCTGGGCCCACTCGGTGATATTGCATCAACAACTTGCAAGCAAGTGACTATGTCACAAGAGATGTAATAGGAACGGGCGAGTAAACTTGTTTGTTGAGAATGAGGCATGAACTAAGGTATAAGGGTACCAACGATCAAACCTCGGACAAACAAACTACCGCATGGCAAAGGGATTATGTCTTATCGTTAACGGTTTCCAAAAGCGATTGAAGTTCATTCGATGGAAGCGCAGGGACTATATAGGATTTTAACCAGGTCCAATTGATTAGCCATTGATTGAAAATAATGTCGTGATCATGTCTGCTGTTTCCCGGATCGTAGGGTGTCACACTTAAGGGGCAATCGATTGATTCAGGATCATCGGTGAAAAAGAAGAGAGCACCAGAATTGTTCCGGGAAGTGTCGGAAGTTGTTTTCGATATTTTGAAAGGCTCAAAATAAAGTTTAATTATATTTAATAATGTTTTATTATTTAATTAACTGAATTAAATATGAAAATATATTTAAAATAATTAAAATAATGGAAAAATGGCTAATGGGCCAAATGGGGCCCATTAGGGGAGGAGGGGTTTCCCCCCATGGGCTTGGCGCCAAGGGTGGGGCTCATCCCCCCCTTGGCCGGCGCACCTCCCCCTCCTTGGGGGTTTAGTCCCACATGGGGGAGGGGAGGAGGATCACACCCCCTTGGCCTATATAAGGAGGGGTAGACCCCCCTTTTCCACACAACAACATTGAGTTTATCTCTCTCTCTCTCTTTCTCCTACCTCGAGCGGACTCCCCTTGTTTGGAGTTTGCACCTGGTTGGGAGTTCTCCACCAAAGCACGTTGCCGCTCTGCCTTAGTAGGGAACCGAATCCGTCTTGTTTCCACTCCTCGTCGTGTTCGGAGCCTGGAGGGAACATCAGTTGCACTGTACGTGTGTAATCTCCTCGAGGCACTACACTTGTGGTGCTACTTCATCGCCGGAGGTCTCCACGAGTCTTCATCGCCGGTGGTCTTCTACACGACAGGGAGGTCGTAGGTCCAGAGTCTACGCCAATCACGTTCATAGAACGTTTCCCTCTTTCGGTCTTCAAAAGTATGAACACCGATTCCCTCCGTTACTTTACATCGCGATAGCATAGATCTTGGGTTCGGGTATCGTAGGTTGGAAAAATTATTGTTTTCTGCCCCGTATCCCAACACCTTTGTCATTCTTCTCGATGCTAGCCTCATCATCTTCAGATGTTGCTTCCGGAGGAGAAACAACATCGGCCTTTTTCAGGCGCTTGGCTGATTTCTTGCCAGTTTTTGGGTTGGCACTTGTGCCAGCCTCTTGAGAAACTTCCTCGTTGCCTGCAGCAGCAACCTTCCTGGCCTTGGCCAACTTCCTCTTTTTGCTTGTTCTTCTCGAGGAGCAACCAATTCCTTGTAGTCATCAGCAGTTTTCAGGGTTGAAGGGTGAGCATCCTTTGGTGGAGTAGGTCTATTTGCTCGTGTCCATCCTAGCTTTAAAGCCGTGACATCAGACCATGGATGTTTCAAAGCCAAAAGAACCTCCCATCGAGGAATAATAGCCTTGTACTCATACTACCGAAGAGCTTGCAATCTGTGAATCTCTTGCAATCTGTTATCTCTTGTTCTTGCATCTTCAACATATTTCTCTGGCTTTCTGAGATTTTTCTCGATGATCAGATCTTTAGATAATCCTTCGGAGTTGTTTGTGATCCTAGTTCTGCCACCTGCGCACTTGGGTTGCCTGAAGTTTCCTACTTTATCTGACATTTTCCTGCGAAAAGGAGATGTACGAGGGAAAATAGACAAGATATGAACATGTACCAGAAGGATTTTCGAAAGAAATCATTTCGAGCGCAACAAACATATAGATAGATTTAGCTTTGATGCAGATTTGCATACGCGTACTAAACTAGATTTCCATCGGGTGCAAATCTAACAAAGAACTGGTATGAACAAGGTGCACAGAGAGTAAATCTATCGATATGAATCCGAGATATTTGATCTAAGTCAAAAATTCCAAACAATGAGCGATTTCTTAGCTAGATCTGATGGAAAGTCGAAGGAAACGCTAGAAACATATTACCCAAAGTGCAAGGATCCAAGCGGATCAAACAGACCTAATAAAAAGAAAATAAAAAAGAACAAATCTAGAACTCGATGAACATAGGGGAGCGGATTTGAGTCTAGCCTCGCACATACCCTAGCTCGGTGATGTTTGAGTTCTATGGCGGCGTGGATGAAGATCCTCGTTGAAGGGAAGTCCTCCGGCGGCATCCTTCCGGTAGATAAGCGACGAGGTCGACGCCGGCGGGGAAACAGCACGACGGCACGCGAGAGCTTGAGAGTGAGACGACGAAGTCGAGGGAATGCAGGAGTTATGAGCCGGTGGGGTGGATCGGTATTTATTGTTGAACTCTGACATAACTGTCAAATCTGATCCAATGACGCATATCTCGCGTCCCTCCGGATTCAACGGACGGATTTTGTGGCGTTAATCATGGCAAATCCCCAACGAACCGAAATATAGTTTCTCCACATCCGAGAACAAACTCATCGAACATCGAGAATAAAACTTATATCGATAGATTTTCCTTCGGAATCAATGACATTCGAAGGGAATCTGATCGAGAGAAAATATACATGTTCACGAGAGAAAAGCATAGAGTGGGTAGGGATAGAATAGAGGGAAAACAGGGTCTGATACTTAATCAATCCGAGGAAAAAAACGAGTGAAAAACTCGGATTGACAAGTGTATAGGACAACCAAAACGAACAAAAACAAAAACAAAAAGAAAAATAGAATAAAACCAACGAAAGTAAACTACTACTAATAAGTATGCACATATAATACAAAGGGTAGATGGGTTTGATCTTACTGCCCATTGCGTGAGTCCAATATGTTTAACTCACACCTCAATTCACAAAACCTTTTCTCATTCAGTGGCTTCGTAAAGATATCGGCCAATTGATCTTCAGTATGAACATGGCTGATAACAATATCTTCTCGCTGAACATGATCTCGAAGAAAATGATGACGAATATCAATATGCTTCGTTCGAGAGTGTTGTACATGATTATGAGCAATTTTGATAGCACTCTCGTTGTCACAAAGCAGAGGAATTTTCTGCACATGAATAACGTAATCTTTCAGTGTTTGCTTAAGCCAGAGAATTTGAGTGCAACATGATCCAGAATAAATATACTCGGCTTCAGCAGTAGATATTGATAAGCAATTCTGTTTCTTCGAAGCCCAACATACCGGTGATCTGCCGAGAAAATGACAAGGGACTGAGGTAGATTTCAGGTCCACACGATCACCAACCCAGTCAGAATCAGAATATCCAATAAGATCAAACTGAGCACCTTTGGGATACCAAAGTCCCAAGGTAAGCGTATGAGCAAGATATCGAAGAAGTCGCTTGACAACAATATGATGTGGTTCTTTTGGATTTTCCTGAAAGCGAGCACACATACAAACTGAAAGCATTATGTCAGGTCTAGACGCATAAAGGTAAAGGAGCGAACCAATCATCGAGCGATATTTCTTCTGGTCGAAAGGTTTGCCCTTCTCATCTGTATCTAAGTGCACAGTCGTAGGAAATCAACGAGACCAAACTTCTTCAGGCAATCCCTGAGACAAAACTTCTTCAGGCAATCCCTGAGATACTTCTCTTGAGAGATAAATGTCCCATTCTTCTATTGACGGATTTGAAGTCCGAGAAAGAACTTCAGTTCACCCATCATAGACATTTCGTATTTCTTCGACATCATTCGAGCAAATTATTTGCTGATATCAGGGTTAGTACAGCCAAAGATAATATCATCGACATAAATTTGACACACAAAAATATCATTTTTGTATGCACGAGGGAAAAGAGTAGGGTCAGTGGTTCCTGGTTTGAAGCCCTTCTTCAGAAGAAAATCCTTGAGTGTTTCATACCAAGAACGAGGTGCTTGCTTTAACCCATAAAGGGCTTTGTGTAAACTGTACACCATATCAGGATTCTTCGGGTCTTCAAAACCTGGTGGCTGCATAACATACACATCTTCTTCGATTTCACTGTTAAGAAATGCACTTTTGACATCCATTTGATATAGCAATATACCACTGAAATTTGCAAAAGGATGCATGGCACAAATGGATTCAAGTCGAGCAACTGGAGCATAAGTCTCACAAAAATAAATACCTTCGATTTGGGTGTAGCCTTGTGCAACCAGTCGAGCTTTGTTCCTTACCACAATACCATCTTCATCTTGCTTGTTGCGAAAAATCCACTTTGTACCAATGATATTATGCTTCGTGGGATCAGGTCTTTCAACAAGTGGCCAGACTTTGTTTCTCTCGAACTGATTAAGTTCTTCGAGCATAGAAACCAACCAGTCTGAGTCCTTCATAGCTTCATCAAATTTTGATGGTTCTAGCATGGAGACAAACGAGAAATTTCCACAAAAGTTAGCCAAACGAGTACGAGAGCGAGTAGTGGGACGACCTGGTTTAAGAATGTCTTCGAGGATCGAATCAACGTCTACTCTTGTTCGAACTCGAGAGAGTGCTAACTGGTTTGCTTGTGGCGCAGGATTTCCTTCGGGATCAGCTTGTCCTTCGGGTTCATCATTTTCTTCGTTCGCTGGTTCTTCTTCGCCCTTTCCTTCGTCGTCTTCATGATTTTGATCTCCAGCGCCCCGGTCTATGTGTGGGGACATGATACATCCAAAATGCATCACTATTTTATTTCATAATTCACCCCTATTCATTGATATATTTCACATTATGATGTTGTTCTTATGTTGTTTTGGCTTGTTTTACACAGTTTGCAACTTTCCGGTGCCGAAACAACAGACGAAGGATCCAACAGAGAAAAGTGGACATAGAGTTGCTGAATCAGAAGACCTCCAATTGAGCTAATAATTGACGGGGGTCGTTTTCCAGAAGATTGACGGAGATAGCCCAAAGAGGGACCAGAGGGGGCCCACCAGGTGCCTAGACGACCTGGTGGAGCGACCCCCCTAGTGGCCGCGCCGGGTGGCCGCCTAGACCCCTGGGGCCACCCCGGCATCCCCCTCTGGCCTATATACTCCTTGTCACACGAAAACCCTAAAAAGAGAGGAGTTTCGCGAGTTCCGTCGTCACTCTATGGAGGAAACCTACAGAGAAGAAAAGGCATCTCCGACGGGCAGATTCCACTGGGGAGAACACCTCCAGGAAGGGGAGATCATCGCCATCGTCATCACCATCGTCACGGGCGCATCATCGAGATCATCATCAACATCATCCTCACCATCAACACCATCTCCATCTTCACCCCATCTCGTCTCATCATTGCAACTTGCGTTGTAACCCGTACTATCTATCCTCTCTACTCTACCGATGTTGATTACTCTTTTGTGGTGAATGCTATTGAGTTTCGTTGGAGAATTATTGTTATGACCAGATTGTTTATCATATATTTATCACCACTGATCATGATCTCTTCTATGTCTTGTGAGTAGTTTCTTTAGTTCTTGAGGACATGGGAGAAGTCTAGTTGTTAGTAGTCATATGATGTTGAAGTAATATGTTTTGATTGATATTTAAGTTGTCTTGTTATTCTTCTAGTGGTGTTATGTGAGTCAAACACATAACACTTCACCTTGTTAAGGACCTAGGGGAATACATTGTGTATAAAGGATGCTTATGGTGGGTTTCCAGAGTGACAGAAACCTGAACCCCAGTTCACACACTTTTGCACAAGGGAGTAATGGATCCTTGATCTTATTGTTGTGGTTAGGCTTGCCTTAATTTCTACCTTGTATTTGCGGATGCTTGCAAGGTGTTTAATCATAATAGTGCACTTGTCTTAGTCTAGAAGGTGTACTAGCATAGATCCACCCACTCAACACTTATCCACACAAAACATAGTACTAGAAGAAACATGGCGAAAGTAACTTGACTACCTCTCCTGTGTGTCCTTAAGAACACTTTAGTATTTATAAGTTCAATTGCTAGGCTTATCCTTTGCTCAAAAGGATTGGGCCACTTGCTGCTCAGCAGCACCATTTAATTTGCTTGTTTTTACCTTCTTGTTGCTTATACCGAAAACCCCTAAAAAGTTATCTTTCAGTGCTTGCAGTTATTCCTTGTCCAATGTCACTTGTCAATACCTTTTGCTCCTCGTTGGGTTCGACACTCTTACTTATCGAAAACGCTACGATAGATCCCCTAGACTTGTGGTTCATCAGGACATTGGATCATCATCATCCCTGTTGACTTGGCGTGCATTTCCTTCGATGGGGCGAATATCTCCAATTGCCATGGACCTGATCACTTCATCCAAAGGAGGTTCATCTAGATTAAGAGGCAAATTATCCTTTTGAGAGTTGTTAGTTTCATCAAACCTAACATTTACAGTTTCTTTAACTTTACCAAGATGTGAGTTGTACACTTTGTAAGTGTGAGAATTTAAGCCATAACCTTGGAGAAAACCTTCGTGATCCTTAGGGGAAAACTTGGAGCTATGATTCATATGTACGATATAGCATGGAGCCCCAAACACCCTAAGATAAGATACATTTGGCTTGTAACTAGTGATGAGCTCATGAGAAGTTTTCTTCAGAAACTTGTGGAGATAAATGATGACCCTCAACTGTAGGGGATCGATTGTAGCGTTTTCGATAAATAAGAGTGTTGAACCCAACGAGGAGCAGAAGGTATTGGTAAGTGACTTTGGCAAATAAATAACTGCAGGCACTGAAAGATAATTTTTTTAGGGGGTTTTCGGTATAAGCAACAAGAAGATAAAAGCAAGCGGAGTAAAAGGTACTGAGGAGTAACAAGTGGTTGATACGTCCCAAACGTATCTATAATTTCTGCTAGCTCCATTGATGTTTTGTATGATATTGCTATGATCTAGATACACTTTCATACACTTTTGATCATATTTGGACTAACTTATTAACTCAGTGCACCACAGTGCCAGTTCCTGTTTTCTGCTGTTTTCCTATTTAAGGTTTCCCCCATATTAAAAATGCTCCAAAAATTCAGGAAAAATCAGATAAAAAATCAGCGTACCGGAAGTTTCCGGAATCACCTGGGAGGGGCCAGAGGGGACCCACCAGGGCCCTAGGCGCCCTCCCGGCGCGCCCTAGGGTGGGGCCACGCCAGGGGGCGCCTAGACCCCTGGTGCCCCTGGCTCCCCCCTTTCTCCTATATATTCTCCGTGTCGCGAAACCTCCGAAGACAGAACCCTTTTTCGCAATCTCGCCTCTATTCCGCCGCCGCCGCGCTTCCAAGATCGTGAGCGCCAGAAGACCTCTTCCCGGCACCCTTCCGGAGGGAGGATTGACCTCCGGGAGCTTCCCATCCACCATGGATGCTTCCCGAATTTGCCGTGAGTAGTTTCCTTGGACCATGGGTCCGTCATCAGTAGCTATGTGATGTTCACCTCCCCTCTTTGTTCTTCATGGTTTAGACCTCTTGAGCTGCCTTACATGATCGAGGCACATATGTAACTTTCTGTTGTTGCTATGCTGAGTTTGCTGGGATCTGATGGATTATGAGACTATGTTCTGTTTGTGATTGAGTAATATATTTGGTTGGTATATTTTATATTTTTGTTCGTAAGTAATTCTTGCATGTTCTCCGTTGCTGTTTATTGCTTTGGCCAAGTAGTAGGTAGTGACTCCAAGAGGGAACGTTATGCTCTATTGTTGATTCATGCCCCTCGATGACACACTTGAGTGACAGAAAAATGAGTCTAGGGTATGTGTTGTTGCCACAAGGGGGAAAGCAACGGTACGTGTAACCGAGGTTGCAAGGATTGTTTACTTTACGCAAGGTGCTTTTTAATGCAGTTGTCTGTTGCTTTGGGTTTACACTTTGGGTGGGGCTCGCAACTTAATACTAGCGAGATGTTCTGGATAAATATCTCAAGGTGGATGATTAGTAGTAGATGCAGTTGGATTCCGGTCTACTTATTTTGGCAGTTTTATCGTCTTTTGGGAGAGAGACATCACTAGTGAACATCACGGGACCCCGGTCCATATTCTCATCACTGTTTACACACTCTTTTATTTTCCTACTTTTACTTTCTAGTTGCTATCACCATTATCATTATCAGTTGTGTTGATCCTTTCTGAACAAGAAGGGCGGAGAGATTGACAACCTCTTTGTACTCATTGGGAGAAAAGTTATTTGTGTCGTGTGCAGGTCCAGGTCAAGGAAGCAACTTTTGTCTTATTCGGTACCATTGTTTCCTTGCCACCTACTTATCATCTCCGGAGTCCTATTGGAGACAAACCTTGGTATCTTCACCGAGGGAATTTTGCCGCTATCCCACATCTCACCTTCCACTTGGGGTAACCAACGAGGAGAGAGTATTGATACGCCCCAAACGTATCTATAATTTCTGCTTGCTCCATAAATTATTTGTGTGACTTTGCCATGTTTTTCTTGAACTTTCATACACTTTTTTTTATCATATTTGGACTAACCTATTAACTCAGTGCACCCAGTTGTCAGTTCCTGTTTTCTGCTGTTTTTGTATTTCAGGTTTTCCGGCCATTAAAAGTTCCAAATAAATCCCGGAAAAATTATATAAAAAATCAGCGACCCGTAAGCTTCCCGAATCACCAAGGAAGGAAGGGGGTGAACCCACCAGGGCCCCAGGAGGGTCCCTGGCGCGGCCCCACCCTAGGCCGCGCCAGGAGGCCTCCTGGCTGCCCTGTGGCCCCTCTCGGTGCCCCCTTTTGCATATATTTACCCCACTGTGACGGAAACCCCTAATATCGATCTGCTATTCCCGTTCTCCTCTCTGTTCCGCCTCCGCCGCCGTTTCAAGATCGGGGTTTCCAGGAGAAGCTGCCCCGGCACCCTGCCGGAAGGAAGAATCCCCTCCGAAAGACCATCCATCACCATGGACGCCTCCCGGATGTCTTGTGAGTAGTCCCCCTTGGACCATGGGTCCGTGACCAGTAGCTATGTGATGTACTCCTCCCCTCTTTGTGTTTTCACTTTTGAGACCTCGTGAGCTGCCTCACATGATCTAGGCACTTTTGTAATTTTCTGTGTTGCTATGCTGAGTTTGCTGGGATCTGATGGATTACGAGATTATGTTCAGATTGTGATGAGTAATATATTTGGTTCTCTTTTATATTTGTGTTCTTTAGTAAATCCTTGCATGTTCTCCATTGTCGTATTTTACTTTGGCCAAGTGATTTGTTGCAACTCCAAGATGGAGCATTATGCTTGATTGTGGGTTCAGCCCCGTGATGTCTAGCTTGAGTGACAGAAACATGAGACTAGGGGATGTGTTGTTGCCACCAGGGATAAAACAACGGTGCTTGTACTTGCGGGTGCAAGGATTGTTTACTTTACGCATAGTTCTTTTAATGCAGTTGTCTGTTGCTTTGAGTTTACACTTTGGGAGGGATTCGCAACTTAATACAAGCAAGATGTTCTGGATAGATATCTCAAGGTGGATGATTCGTAGTAGATGCAGATGGATTTCGGTCTACTTACATTGGCGTACTGCCCATTTCTTTTGAGCCTCTGATACGTCCAAAATGCATCACTATTTTATATTGTAATTTCATCCTATTCATTGATATATTCCACTTTAAAGTATTGTTCTTATGTTATTTTGGCTTGTTTTACACAGTTTATAACTTTCCGGTGCCGACGCAGCAGAACCAGAATTCAGCGGTGAAAAGTGGACACCAAGTTGCTGAATCAGATCAAGTCCAAATGCGATGAAAATTTACGGGGAGTGTTTTTATGAAGATTGACTGGGGATCACCGAGAATGGAGGTGAGGGGACCCACCAGGCAGCCAGAAGGGTGCCTGGCGCGACCCTCCTCCTGGCCGCGCCAGGCACCCTCCTGGATGCCTGGTGGCCCCCCTCGGTGCCCCTCTCGCCTATAAGACCCCCTGGGGTAGAAACCCTAAATAGAGAAGAGTTTCTGTGTTTCGCCGCTGCCACGGGGCGGAAACCTACAGAGGAGAAAAGCCATCTCCGGCGGGCAGATTCCGTCGGGGAGATCGTCGCCATCATCATCATCATCGTCACGGGAATCATCGAGATCATCATCAACATCATCCCCTACATCAGCACCATCTCCATCTCCATCCCATCTCATCTCACAATTGAAACTTGTGTTGTAATCCATACTATCTATCGTCTCTACTCTGTTGGTGTTAATTACTACTTTGTGGTGAATGCTATTGAGTTTTGTTGGATAAATATCATTGTGTCCAGATTGTTTGCCATCCATCTATCACCTCTGATCATGATCTCTTTTATGTCTTGTGAGTAGTTACTTTAGTTCTTGAGAACACGGGAGAAGTCTAGTTGTTAGTAGTCATATGATATTGAAGTGTTATGTGTTGTTTGATACTTAAGTTGTGTTGTTATTTCTCTAGTGGTGTTATGTGAGTCGAACAGTTAGCACTTCACCTTTCATGGGACTAGAGGAATACATTGTGCACAAAGGATGCTTATGGTGGGTTGCCGGAGTGACAGAAACCTGAAACCCAGTTCACACACTTTTGCACAAGGGAGTTATGGATCCTTGATCGTAATGCTGTGGTTAGGCTTATGCCTTAATTACTAACTTGTATTTGCGGATGCTTGCAAGGTGTGTAATCATAAGAGTACACTTATCTTAGTCTAGAAGGTGCACTAGCATTGATCCACCCACCGACACTTATCAACACAATACATATTACTTGGCGGAGTATTGTGAAAGTAACTTGGCTATCTCTCCCTTGTGTTCTCGAGAACGTTTTAGCTTTTATAAGTTTAGTTCCTAGGCTTATCCTTGTGAAAGGATTGGGCCACTTGCTACTCCTCAGTTACCCTGTTTACTTTGCTTGTCTTTTACTTTTCTGTTGCTTAAACCAAAAACCCCTAAATATTTACCTTTCAGTGTGTGCAGCCCTTTCCTTATCCAGTGTCACTTATCAACACCTTCTGCTCCTCGTGGGATCGACATCCTTATTTATCAAAAAGCTACAATTGATCCCCTAGACTTGTGGGTTATCAAGAATCGTTTATTGGAGCGGTTAACAGGGAAGGAAACCCAACTAAACCTATTAACTTCTCCGCCATCAATTGCTCAGTTGGCTGGTGCCAGGACGATTGTGCCCGCCAGTCTGCAGTTGCATTCGTTAGCGCCTGTCGGCCATTCGACTGCAGAAAAAAGTGCGGCTATGTCTCAGATGGTATGCCATCTGCCTGGAGCGCCCGTAGGAGATAAGTGCCCGACTCGTCGAGTCACCCGAAGGCTCGGAGGACGAGCCTGTCGAGTGCCCCGTCTGCTACAACAAGAGAAGACCCTCCGGATGTCTGATCAAGTCACCCGGAGGCTACACCTTCACCCAGTGGGTGTTTCAGCTACGCCAAAGATTGCAATGTGAGTCTTCAATCAGATATAGCTTATCATAGCAAGCTTGTCGGATCAACCAGAGTAGTCTTCGGGGGTCATCTCCGTGTTATTTCCAGTTGGCTGCATGTTCGGCCCGGGACCGGCTGCCTCCGGGCAGACTGGATAACCCAAATAGTTATTTCCGACAGACGAATTAGTAGTGTGTACGGTGCCGAAAGCCTGCAGTTTGATCCATCTGTAGACCGCATGCCGGTTGCAATGCTGGCAAAGAGCAAAAGATGGAGGTCACCACACATGAACAACGTCCAAAGAGAAAACAATTTGGACGACCCGATCGTTTCCTTTTGGAAGTTTGCTCGGTTGAGTTTGCTCCCCAAAGTCTAAGTACTGTACATTTCATCTTGCGGCCGACTATTCGATCCAGCTGCAGACCGCAAGCTGACTGTAATGCTGGCGAGATCAAGAGCCAAAGGGTGGAATGAACAGAAAAACGACTGCGGGGCGAAGGCAAAGCCGAGTACGCCTCCCGATTGCACAAATCGACATTTTTAGAAAATTAAGAAGTATTCGATGTATCCGAGCTAAGTAACTTTTGTCTTATGCATGATTGTTTCCGGGGTAAAACTACTGAGACCCTCGACGCCATCGACTGCAAAAAAATCAAGGAACCCTCCAGATGACTCTTCGAGTTACCCGGAGGCTCAGAGGCTACACCCAGTGGGTGCGCTTGTGCGCCCCCACTGGAAAGAAGCTGCACCAAGTGCAATCGACGTCCGTCTACACCGACAAGGAAGAACCCTCCGGATGACTCAGAAAGTCACCCGGAGGCTCGGAGGCTACTGTCGGGGGAAATACCCCCGGGTATACCAAAGTCGCCGATTCGATGCAACGCCGACTGCGCGCCTTCGCCGACTGCGCCCTCGGTCTGCTCGGTCGACTGCTGGAGGTTCCACGCCGATTGCATCCCAGCTCGGCCGACTCCTGATGGCTCCGCGCCGACTGCCCGCGCATCCGGCCGACTGCTCGTTTGCTGGCTGCCAGTTGCCCGCAGCCCGGTCGCCCCGAAGTCAACAGAGGCATCCCATCGACAAGACAAGCCATGCCACCTTTAGTCAAATCATGACATCATGAATAGTGTAAAGTGGAGGTGTCACATTACATCAAATCACTCCATCACATCAAGTGTACTCACTTTTGTCTTCTACCTAGTGTCTCCACCCTCATGAGCACCTTGCCACCACCTATATAAGGGGCAAGGATGCCCACGGTGGAGAAAAAGAGCTCCACTCCATTCATCCATTCAACATTAGCTAGCACACACACTCGCCAGCTCGGTCAGGCGTGCATACAGCTCGAGGAGCACCTCTGTACAGATATATGTCTATAGTCTAGACAACAGGAGTAGGGGTTTTATCTCTACGGAGAGCCCAGAACCTGGGTACTTTGCTGTGTTCTCCACTGTGCTTGTACCTAGACCCGTCCGGAGCGCCGTCGCTTGCTAGCATTACCCCTCTTTAGCCATCCCATGGCATCTGCCGTCACCAGATCGACGACACTTTTGATTCTTGTTATTTTGGTGTTCATCTCGTTGATTCTTCCGTAAACAAACCTTTGGGGAAGATCGACGATGTTCTTATCATTATCAATGAAAAATATGTTCCCGTTGATTTTAGTATTATGGATATAGAGTGTGAACCTTTATGTCCAATTATTTTGGGATGCCCTTTTCTTTGCACCGTTGGTGCTGTTATTGACATGAAAGAGGGGAATATAAAATTTCTATTTCCTCTCAAAAAGGGGATGGAACAATTCCGTAGAAAGAAAATCAAGTTACCTTTTGAGTCTGTTACACGGGCTAGCTATTCTCTCTCTCTTGATAAAACTTGATTCTTCTTTTGCTTTATGCCTGGTGACGGGGATCAACCCCGGCAAATCCCATGGTCAGGGACCCTGGGTTAGTCATGAGAGGCACAGGTTGGACGATAGCTCGTCGGAAAACAGGAGGACACGTTCCTGCTCGATATTATTGATGAGGAGGATGCGATTACAGTGGATGCCAAGGCTGGAGCGCTCAAGGCTAGGGTTACAGATGATATTCGATGCCTTTGGCGTCGCCCCTCCTAGCCCTTATATACTGGGCTAGGTCTCGGGGAGTTCATCTACGTTTACAGGTAAGCTTTCCTAACCCTAGCTTGCTCCGTACGATAGGTCTTCGCACCTTCCTTGTGAGTCGCAGACTCCTACGTCAGTGCCAATTAGCGGGCCAAGGTGGGTCCAGGCAGGTCTTCATGGGCCTTCTATCTTCAGGGACACCGGGTAGGCCTATCTGTAGGAGTCGTGGGGTCACCCCCTCGTCAGTAGACCCCGAGTGCCTGGGGGACTCGAAGAGTCGCGCAGGGACTCGAGTACATCCATTTGTCGGTCGTTTGTATGCACGGTACAACCGCGGGGCGCTGGCAGTCTGGTGGCCATGAAAAAACCTGTTTCGAGGGATGCTAAGCTGAAAGGGCCCAAGGAGTCGACTGGTCGAGCCTTGTTGAATTGCGCTAGTGGAAAATACCGCAGTACCCCAATCAAACCCACGTCCCTCGACGTGAGCTTGGAACACTGGTGTCGAGCAAAAGTCCTGCCGCTTCAGGTATTACGGTGTTCATTTGCCGCCAGTAATGTGCATAGCCTAAGGCGCGTTCGCCCGGATTTTCTATCATGCGCAGCGCATGGAAAAGGTTGGGAGTAAAGTCGCTCTTCGGCAAGTCCCAGCCCGGCCGAACTTCGCAGCGGGGTCTTACCTACACCCTAATCACGCGTGGCATCTGGGCACAGTGTGTCTTGTTCCAGGAATGTGTATTTTTGAGGCGCGGAGCCTAATAGTATTGCACCCGCTTGGAACAAAACATCAAGCGAGCTGTTCACTCATTCACCCGCGGAGCTTGTTTCTAGTGCTCAGACGGGGGGGGGGGGTTCTTCGCGAGTAGTCACTCGAATGCCGTTTCGGCTCTTGAGGTGAGGGAGCACCTAAGACTCTTAGCGCCGTATGATCTTGGCGAATGCATGTTTGTCTTGTGTCGGGTTGAGGGAGCACCCGAGACTCTCGTGAGTGCGAGTGATAACTCGAGCACATTGCTGACCTTTGGGTGAGGGAGCACCTGGGACTCTCATGATGTGCTCTCCCGATGGGAGTAAGATGTTTTTTTTTCATCGGGAAAAAGATCTGGAAGATAGAATCTCTGAGCCTTGATGGCGTACTCAGTACGCCTTGCTGTGATATGACGTTGGCATGGTCTTCTGGTGTTTTTGACCACTGTAGCCTGCCGAAGGAAATGACTTGGCGCTGTCCCGCCGAAATTTTTCCGTCGCGCGATCATGGTCCTCTTTTTGCGCGCGTAGTGGGCGGTGTTGTTACTGCGCCGGTTGGATTTTCCATACTTTTCGCCTGTTTATGGGATTGTGCCACGTTTGCTGGGCGGTAGGGTTGGACGGTGGTCCTTCTTGCTAGGCTCTTGGGTTAAATACCTTGCGGCTGGGTAAGTTGTAGGTTTTACCCAGCGGGTGGTCAGACAGCCTTCGTGGTCTCATTCCTTGACCGAGGTGGAGTCGTCCGAGCTGACTCCGTTTTTGGAGAGGATTTCTGTGTTGAAGGATAACTTGACTGGTGGTCAGCTCATCTCTGTTTTTGTGGGGAGGCGAGTTCAACCGTTGGAGCATCGAACTCGACCTATGTGGCAGTACGAGGGACTCGATGACTCGACGAGATGCTCGCCTCAAGATCTTGAACCTGACGCCCTGCTAACTCGCATCCAACATGTGACCAAGTGCTTGAGTATTTCGGAAATGCGCCTTGACCTTCCGTATGCTTCTGATCACTCTCCGCCGCCGGTTGGTGTCCGTGTTCATTCGTTTTTTGGACAAGTACCTAGTTTTTCTCTCTTGTTGACATTGCTTGCCTTGCAGGGCCATGCTCCGGCACTGTGTAATATTCCGCAGCCGGAGGACGCCGATATTCTTGAAGAACCTGGTGCTTCCGCAGCTCATGGTGCTTCTCCAACTGTTGATGCTGAGGCTGTGCTGGTGGAAACTGGAGATAGTGAAGATTCGAGTCCCTTTCGCGTGAAGCGGTCGCGCCCCTTGAGTGCTGAAGTTCATGATGCATTAAGTGATGCTGTCCCACCGGCTACTTCGTTTGCTGGGCCTTCCCCTTCGGCTGCTACTCCGGCCGCTGCTCCGAAGAGGGTCAGGCTTGGGAGGCTGGGGCGCCCTCGTGCTGCGCGTGTCGGGTAAGAATCTATTGGATTTTTTCCCGTTCCCTTTTCCTTGTTCCTGCATCTGATAATTCTTATCTTGTAGTGCTGCGACTGCTCCGGCTACTTCGTGCACCAGTGCAGCTACTACTGACTTGAAGTCGACGGACTCTGGGGCGGCAGCCAAGCATCTTGAGGACCGCTCGGCTGCTACTGGTCAATCTGGGCCGTCGGCGACTCCTGCCATTCCGACTGCGGGTGTAGTTCCTGGTGCTGTTGCTCCTGAGTCCAAGCCTACTGAACTTGGTCCCCCGTACTTTGGCCGGCTTGATCTGGCGATTGAAGACAAGGCTCGTGTTTTCGACCACGTCTCCAAGCTGGTAAGTTGATTCGTGCCTGTGCGACTTTATCATTGGGGGAACGGCAGTTCTCCCGATGGGAGTAGCCCCCGAGGCTACAAGTAACTGCTTGTAGTTGCTTGTAGTCTTGTTTTTCCTTATCATCTGATTGTCTGGATTTTGCAGCCTGTTTTCCAACACTGTGAGCGTTTGATGATTGATGCTGAGCGTTGGCGACGGGCCCATGATTCTGCCCAGGATGCTTTGTCTGTTATGAATGGTGAGTTTTCATTCTTGCGCTGCTGAGTTTTGGCCGCTGCGTCTTTTGTTCTGAGTACTGTCTTGCCTCGCAGACCGTCGCCAGGCTGCCGAGAAGCAAACCGAGAAGGCGGGGAGGACGGTTTCCATTCTTAAGGCTACCTTGGCTTCCAAGGAGGTGGAGTTGCATGGTCAACACGAGGAGCTGGTTCGCCCTCGTCAAGCTGAAAACGCGCGTGCGCGGGTGGAAGCAGTCGAGGGAAAACGTCTTCGCGCCTTGGCGGACTCGCTTGTGTGTAAGTTTGGCATTCATTCATTACTCTTGCTGTTCCTACTGTCTTCCCGTGATGACGTTTTTTTGCTTGATGCAGCTGCTATAGGTGCGAAACCGATGGAAGCTGCTGCGTCAGGGTCTGGAGTTCTTCAAGGTGCTGTAGATGATGTTGCAGGTGCTGTTGCAATGGTTGGGAACATCTGCACCCGGGCTTCCGATCTTGTGGGTCTTGCACACGAACACCTTATGCCGGAGGGTTCGAAGGTGCCTGATGGCCTGGGCGCTCGGGTGACTGCATTCGGCCCGAATGGGAAGCGTATGGTGGAGCTAGTTGCGGAGAGCGTGGGGTTCATCCACGGTCCTTGTCGTCCTTATGGGGCATGGGATTTCCATTGATGATTCCTTGGTTGAGACCATTCCGGACTATTCTGATGAGCAGATCGACCGAGCCGATAAACTGGCTCGTCGCCTGCAACAGGTTGTAGATGCTCAGGATCCCCCTGTCGTAGGTCAGGGGGAGGCACAGTAGTGTTGCGTCGCTTTGAAACTTTGTCTGTAATTCGTGACTCCGTTGTGATGGTTGATCTTTTGCTACCTTTATCTAAGTGACTGCTTGGTTGTTCCTCTTGCTGTTTTTTGATTTCTTTGTTTTGTTCATCCTGCGGTAGGCCACTCCGGGCGTTCTTCGTCCTTGGAATTCGCTGAAGGATGACGCTCGCGAGGGTGCCTATGAGTCCGTTTGCTTGCGACTGAAGGACGATGAGCGGGAGATTGTTCGACTGAAGGGATCCGTAGCCGTTCAGCGTACTCGGCGCGAGCGTGCCGAGGCCGTGGTTGAGAACCTTGCTTCGTGGGTGGTGAAGTTGTCCGACCTCCTACGGGGTGAGTTTCGCCTCTGGTTAGTTGCTCGATTCCGTTTAATAGGTTTTGTTGTCTCTGTCTTGATCTTGGTTTTTGACTTTCGAAGTGCTGGCAGGGCGATCTCGGGATGAAGAGAGGGCCGTTCAGTCGGAGATGTCACGGCTTGATGATCCCGAAGTGCAGGCGAGCAATCCCTTTTGGGCGGATGGGGCTCGTGCTCGAGCGTTTGCTTTGCTTCGTCTCCGAGTTGAGCGGGTGCCGGATGCTCTCAAATACTGCCAGCGGGTATTGGGTGGTATCCATGCTGAGTTCTATCCACTGGAGGTGGTTCCTTCGTCCTTTGAGAGGCTCTGTCGCGTATTTTCTTAGCCTGCCGAGCTACGTCGAGTGATGGATCATCAGATTCATGCTGGAGCCCGAGCTGCTTTGGGTTTGGTCCATAGTCATTGGCCCGGGGTGGATTTTTCTCAGGTGGTGGCGGGTCCTCCAGGCGGTAGGGATCATACGATGAATGAGCACTACATGGCTGTAGATAAACCTGCGCGCCAGGTTGTGAGGCGAGTTTGCGAAGAGAACGACCGTCATCTGGGTGCACTTATTAAGGCGAAGTTCGAGCCTAAAGATTAGGTGCTTCCCTTCGTTGTATATGCTTCTTCTTGGTGGTATATATTCCATGCTGTCTTGGTTTTGTCGCGGGGGGTCGTCTGCATTGTAGTTGTGGGGGACGTTCCAGAGGGTTTCCGCGGCAAGCCCCCGAGTGTAAAAGTTTTTATGTGTCGCGGTTGCGAAGAGCGCCTCGGGGGGTGGCTGCTTCGGCGAGCCCCCGAGTGCCAAGGTAATGTGCCGCGATTGCGGAAGACACCTCGGGGGGTGGCTGTGGCACCCCGGCTCAGAGCGACCGGTTTACCTTACATTGCCAGCCCAGAGATGAAGTCTTCTGGCAATGTTCAACATATTGGTATAGAAACGACCGCTTCATTTATGGTACATGCGGATACAACAGTTCGGGGATACAAATTTCTTCGAGGCATGGCGGCACAGGGTGTGCGGCAACTCTATGTACATTATTTATGTCACATCTCGGGCCTCGCTTTGACGAAGAACACTACGGCAGCGGAACGACGGGGTGATGGAGCTCCATTCCACCGGGACACTGCTGGGACACGACCTAGTTCACGAAGTACGGCACAATCAACTCTTCAAGTGCAGCTTCTCCTGCATCTGGCATGACACGCCAGGTCAGTACATTGAATGTACTTGCAAGGACACAATAATAAAGACATAAAGAGCATATATGAACAAGGCATGATTATAAACATGGTAAGTATGAGTGCATGGCAAGTTAAACTTTAGTGCATAGTCCACAACTTACGATCACCACATGACCGCGAGTCTTACCTTCGAGTCCTCCCGACTCGATACCGGGTCACCTCCTGACCACTTACCAAACGGTTCAACCTTTCAACATTTTAAGATTATTATTGCCAAATTCTTGTTGACCTCGTGTGACCTAGTACGAACTGTGTCCCATGACCGAGGACGCGGCTATTCGAATAGATTTTGACTCTGCAGAGTTTGTGCACTTTCACCACACATGGAGTTCCTCCTCCGCTCAAAACCCCCGGAACCTGTCCCACATGATCCTTGGAACCAGCCCCGTGAGTAGTGAGCGAGACATCCCCAAAGAGACCGGTATACCGCGTGTCCCCCTTACCGCATCACTGACATACTTACACAAGTCATGTCCTGGGTAGCCCGGTGTCATCCCGACGCTGACCATCGCATGGCTCCAACCATCGCGTGGCCCAAACTTGTCTCAAACGGGGACGGGTACCCATAACAATACTAGCTGTCAAGGCTACCGCCGTTTACCCGGCCAAGGAAACTGCCGCGCGTAGCCCTCCCACTTTGGTGAATACGCGTAAGGAATGCCCACCGGTAGACCGCATCAAGACCTGCCCGCACAGGAAAATGTGGCTGCACGAAAAAGAGCTCGGTTCGGTGACACTTGGTCAACGTTCAGATTAGGTGTATGAGCATAACAACATTTTTGTCTTATCATGAGCATGCAATACGGTAACATGGCATGAATCAAAGGTAAGATAACTAACATGGCATGACATGATCTATATGAACATAATATGCACACCTTCTTCATAACTTATCTACCATGACCAAGATGTGAATCTTCTAGTGACATGGAAATGATCAGAGAACATGGCATGAATCAATATTTCACTTGGCATGGCAGTAGCAATTTAATTAGCGAATTAAATCAAGCATAAAAACCAATTTAAGGCTTCAAATGAGCAAAATCCGACTCAAGCTTCTCATGACCAGAATATTGTGGCTTGCCTTGGTCAAGTGGAGTGTCCTGGAACTCCTGGTCTCTTGCAAGCTCCTGGTCAACTTCTGCAATAAAATAAAAGTGGCAAAGCAATTTAGGTCCAATGCATAATTTCTCTGTCCAGTGGACCTACACGGGGAGTCAAGCCCCCAAACTTTGCCAACTTAAAGAGGAGATCAAGACAAAAATTGAGCAAAAAGAATCAACTCATTTGGCCTTGTGGTTTAGGAGTTATTCATGGTCAAAGTTTGGTCAAAATCCATTTTTAAATAATAAAAAATGAATTTAATTGATTTTCCTGGGGGGTGGCCACGTCGAAGGCGTATTCTGAAAAATACGCCTCCACTCGTACCGCTTCGGGCTGGCCTGTGAGGCTGCCAGTGCGCCAGACCTGGCAGGTTTAGAAGGGGAGGGGAAGAACAGAGCAGGGCGGGCTCCGGTGACGGCGTTCACCGGCGGCGAGGCCTCCCCGGCGACGGAGGAGTGCACGGCTGGAAGGGGCTGGGTTAGGAGGCTCTTCCCGTACCCGTAGCTTGGCGAATGGTGGTTGGACGGCGAGGGGGTCTTTTCTCCAGTGGACGGCGGCGGAGGGAGGTCGTCGGGGTCAAGCTACACTGCAAGATGGACCACGGCGAGCGGCGGGTTAGCTACGCCAGAGAGAAAGAAGGCTAAGGAAAGAGGGGGTTGTGCCCTGGGAGCACCAGAGGAAGGGGGGCGACGGTGGAGCTCCTTCCGGCGAGCTCCGGCGAGGATCTCGTGCCAGGGCATCCCCGGCGGGGTTCTTCCTTGCTTGCGCGCAATTCGAGTGAGGTGGGGGTGGTAGGTGTGGTCTGAGACGAGCCGGGGGCTCTAATTTCTAGAGCTCACCGGGGTTCATGTGCGGGCGTTGTCGGACCGAGCAGCAATGGCGCCAGGCGAAATGCCGAGGGGATAAGGGGGCTTCAGCGAGGTTTGCGGAGGCGGTGGCGTCGCTGCAGCGGGGGCAGGCTTGTCCTGAAGCTCTGCGTTGCTGGGGTGACGGGACTGGTCGTCGGCGGCAACTCTGTGGCTCTGGATTGCCGGGACAGATGGCTAGCAGCGGCGCGAGGGGCAAAGAGGTGCTGTGCAGGCTTGCAGGGGTGGAGCACGATGCGCGGAAGCAGCCACGGCTAGGGCGGCAAGCGTGCTGGTACAGTGGCGGCCCGTGGGTCTGCGGCGGACGAACAGTGCGGCGACAGCGAGCTTCCGGCGGGCTGCGTGGCGCTGGGCTGGGTGAGGTGTCGTGCGGAGGCTCTGCAGAGCTTGTGGACAAGGAGGCGCGGCTCAGGGCGCTCGGTGTGCGAGGTGCCCCTAGCGGCCAGGCCACGGGCATGGCCAGAGCGCGCGTTTGGCCGACAGTGAGCATGCTCACCCCGTGCACTCGTGCACTGGGGGCTGCCACTGCTGTGCACACATGTCTGGCAGGTGCAGTGAACGTCCAGGAGTTGATCTGGGCGCCTGGGTGCTGTTGGTTTGGTCAGATGTGGATGTGAGGTTCAATTAGATGTTTCTGCATCAAACTTTGGCAGGTTCTGTAGAGCAAATGGATGGGAGTCTGGTGCTGAATTTTTGTGTGCAAGCTACACTTAGGAAGGACTAGCAGTGTTCAAAATTTCAGGACCAACAGATAAGTCTACAGGGTACTTGCTATACAAAGTGCTATACTGACCAGAATTGCAAAATAATTTCTATAGGAGAACTTTTGCACTGAACTTGCTCATCTCATTGCATGGGATCATGTGCCATGACTCCATTGTTTAGCACAAAAAGTTTCAAGGCAAATGGGTAGGCAGAAGTGAGGTTAGCTTCATCCAGGAGGGGGAAACATGGCAATTTCCTTTAGAGAAAAGGAATTTTTGGCTTAATTAAATTTTGGCAAGGTCATGAATTATCATGACTTGATCATGGCTATGGGGAAGGAGGGTCTAGGGGTGACTTTGTCAAAAAATAAAATTTGGACCCTAGTGAGCAAGGCCAAAAGAGTTTGCAACTCAGGCAAATAAAATCCAAATCCAGAAAATCAGAAGAAATCAAATGCAAATAAAAAGGGCCAAAAACCAGGGTGTCACAAACCTACCCCCCTTAGGGTAAATCTCGTCCTCGAGATTTGGTTGCTCCGGGAACAGATAAGGATATGTGGATCTCAGAAATTCTTCTCTTTCCCAGGTAGCTTCTGCCTCAGTGTGGTGATCCCATAATACCTTATAGAACCGTATCACTTTACTGCGGGTGGTCCTTTCCATCTCATCCAAAATTTTGATAGGTTTCTCTTCATAGGTCAGATCTTGTGTCAGTTCTAACTCCTGCACATCCACTTTCTTTACTGGTGGTGCGATGCACTTGCGTAGCTGAGATATGTGGAACACGTCATGGACGTCGGACATCTCAGGTGGTAGTTCCAGCTGGTATGCCACCTTTCCCTTTTTAGCCACTATTGGGAATGGCCCGATGTATCTTGGATCAAGTTTTCCTCGGGTATTGAATCTTCTCACTCCTTTCATTGGGGTTACTCGGAGGTACACGAAATCACCGGGTTCAAAGTTCACTTCGCGATGCTTGTTGTCATAGTAGCTCTTTTGTCGGGACTTGGCGGCTTTCAGGCGGTCCTGAATTTCCTTGACTTGTTTTTCTGCCTCAAGCATTAGGTCGGTGCCGAATATACGACTGTCCCCTGTCTGGGACCAGTTTAAGGGGGTACGGCACTTCCGTCCATACAATGCTTCAAAGGGTGACATCTTGAGGCTGGCCTGATAGCTGTTATTGTACGAGAATTCCGCATATGGTAGGCAGTCCTCCCACTTAGAGCCGTGGGCCAATACGCATGCCCTGAGCATGTCTTCCAGTAATTGGTTTACCCGCTCCGTCTGACCATCCGTCTGTGGGTGATAAGCGGTACTATGCTTCAATGCGGTCCCCAAGGCTTGGTGAAGACGTTGCCAGAATGCAGATGTGAATGTGGACCCTCTATCTGAGGTGATTGTCTTTGGTATGCCTTGCAGACTGACGATTCGGGACATGTACAGCTCTGCCAATTGGTTGGCTCGGTAGGTGGTTTTCACTGGGATGAAGTGGGCCACCTTGGTGAGCATGTCCACGATCACCCAGATGGAGTCGTGGCCCCGGGCGGACCTTGGAAGTCCCACGACAAAGTCCATGCAGATGTCATCCCACTTCCATTGCGGAACTTGCAGGGGTTGCAACAGTCCCGCGGGCTTCTGATGTTCCGCTTTAACTCTGTTGCAGATGTCGCAGCAGGCAACGTAGTAGGCGATATCCTTTTGCAGCCTGGGCCACCAGAATATGGCCTTCACGTCTTTGTACATCTTGGTACCTCCCGGGTGGATGGAGTATGCTGACTCGTGTGCCTGTCGCAATATTTGCTGCCTCAGGTTATTCTGGTCGGGTACACAGATTCGACCTTTGAACCACAACACTTCTTGTTCATCCGTGTGAAAGTGTTCAGCTTTTCCTTGAGGGATCTTCTCCTTGATGATGCGAACTTCCGCATCTTGGGTTTGAGCTTCCTTGACTTCTGCGACAAGGGTTGGTGTGACCTCCAGAGTTTTGGTGGTCATTGAGTCACACAACACTAGGTTGAGTTGAATGACTTCCTTGCGCAGCTCTGGGTGCAACCTTCCCCAGAGTGCGTTCACTGAACTCGGCTTCCGGCTGAGAGCATCTGCCACCACGTTGGCCTTCCCTGGGTGATAGTTTATCCCGAGGTCATAGTCCTTGACCAACTCGAGCCATCTTCTTTGCCGAAGGTTGAGGTCGGGTTGGGTGAAGATATATTTGAGGCTTTTGTGGTCGGTATACACTTCGCAACGCTGGCCGATGAGATAATGCCTCCATATCTTCAAGGCATGCACCACAGCGGCTAGCTCCAGGTCATGAGTGGGGTAGTTGACCTCATGTGGGCGTAGCTGCCGGGAGGCATATGCTACCACCTTTCCTTCTTGCATCAGTACGCACCCAAGACCGAGCCTGGAGGCATCGCAGTACACATCAAACCCTTTGTGGATATCTGACAGAGTCAAGACGGGGGCGGAGGTTAATCTTGCCTTCAGTTGTTCAAAACTGTCATCACATGCCTTGGTCCAGACCAATTTCTGTTTCTTCTTCAACAGCTCAGTCAACAGCTTGGCTATCTTGGAGAAGCCTTCAATGAATCGGCGATAGTAGCCCGCCAATCCCAGGAAGCTTCGGACTTCAGTCACGGTGGTTGGCAGCTTCCAGTTCAATACATCGGTTACCTTGCTGGGATCCACTGCCACACCTTGTGCTGTCAGGATGTGCCCCAAAAATCCTACCTCCTTTAGCCAAAACTCGCATTTGCTAAACTTGGCGTAAAGGCGGTGAGCTCGCAGTCGTCCCAGTATAACACGGAGATGTTGCTCATGCTCTTCTTCATTTTTGGAGTATATGAGTATGTCATCAATGAACACCACCACAAATTTGTCCAAGAAATCCATGAAGACTTTGTTCATCATCCCCATGAAGTAAGCTGGGGCATTCGTCAACCCAAACGACATGACCGTGAATTCATATAGGCCATATCGGGTGGTGAATGCCGTCTTGTCTTGGGAATATCTTCCTTCCGGATCTTCAACTGATAATAGCCGGTGCGAAGATCTATCTTAGAGAACACTTGGGCTCCCTTCAGTTGATCAAACAAATCATCAATGCGGGGCAGCGGGTACTTGTTTTTGATGGTGACTTCATTTAGCGGGCGGTAGTCAACACACATCCGCAGAGTACCATCCTTCTTCTTGACGAACAATACGGGCGATCCCCATGGTGAGGTGCTGGGGCGGATATACCCCTTTTGTAATAGTTCATCCAGCTGCTTCTTCAACTCGACCAGTTCGGTGGATGGGATTCGGTAGTACTTCTTGTATATTGGGGCTGTACCGGGGACAATCTCAATAGCAAACTCCAGTTCTCTGTCTGGTGGCATTCCTGGCAACTTTTCTGGAAATACATCTGGAAATTCCCCGACCACTGGTATCTTGCTCATCTCTGTTGTGGTGACCTGACACACGGTTACCTCCTTCTTGCGTGGCATTCCCACGGCAGTGAATCGGGTTGCTTTCCCTTCTGGGTTTACCAAACTCACTATTCTGGTCTTGAAGGCGAGATGAACGTCATGTTGGGTGAGCCAATCAACGCCGATTATTGCATCAATCCCTTTTAATTCCAGCAGCATCAGAGAGGCCGGGAACTTGACCCCATATATCTCTATTTCCAGATCCTTGCATACCATGCTTGCCCTGAGCATTCCTCCAGGGGTTTTGACCACCACCGGTTCATCCAGAAAAGAAATGGAAAAATTGTTTTGGGTGGCAAAGCCCCGTGAAAGAAACGAATCGGTTGCCCCAGAATCAAATAGAATAGCCGCGGGTATGTTATTTATAGGAAACATACCAACGAATACGTCGAGGGACTCGCGGGCTTCTTCGGCCGAGATGTGGTTGACTCGTGCCTGGCGGTAGTTGTTCTGGCCTCCCATGTTGTTGACTTGCGGTGCCGGTTTCCCCGTCTTGTTGGTGCACTGCTTGGCGTAGTGTCCTGGCTTCCCGCAGTTGAAACAGGTACCGTTCCGCATACAATCTTCCCTCACTTGGTTGCTGACAAAGGGCTTCCCTTGGACTGCCGGCTTGTTAGTTGCGGCTTTGCCATTGTTCCAGGAGGGCTTGAAGTTTGTTGGGGCGGGTTGGGAAGCGGCCTGTACCACACGTGGCTTCTGAGCGGAGGGTTCATATGGGGCCTTCTTTGCTTCATACTTCCTCTTGCGTTCATCATATGCCGCCTTGAGCTCGATGACAGACTTGTACTCACGTTCTGCAATGAGTGCCTTGTTGACCAGAGTCTGGAAGTCTGGAAAGTCCAGCATGCTGAGCTGACAGCGAAGAGTGGGACTAAGTCCCCCAAGATAGCGGTCCACCTTCCTTTCTTCAGTGCTCACGTCATAGATGGAGTACCTTGCCAGATGGTTGAACTTGTTCAGGTACTCGCTCACTGTCATGCTGCCTTGGGTGAGAGCAAGGAATTCCCTCTGCTTGGTCTTCAACACTCCGGAAGGAATGTGATAGGTGCGGAACTTCTCCTTGAACCTTTCCCATGTGATGTCTTCTCCTGCGGGCCACACAGCCTTGGTGTTGTCCCACCAAATGGCGGCGGAACCCTCAAGGTAGTGGGTAGCAAAAGGGACCTTGTCTTCCTCATCACAGCGTGCTATCTCTAGTTTCTTTTCCATAGTCCTCAACCAATCATCTGCCTCAAGGGGGTCTGTGGCTTCGTTAAAGTCTGGTGGACGGGCACGCTGAAAATCTGACAGCTTGGAGCGTGACCCTTGATTCTGATTCTGTCCCACAATATTCTGCATTCCTCTCAGCAGTTCCATGAGATCCTGATTCCTCCTTTCTTCAAACATTCTCATGATCTGGTCTGGGGTTGGTGCTTGTGGCGGATGAGGTGGTAGATGCTCGGGTGACAATCCAGCTTGCCTGGCGGATCGACGACGAGGGGTGTCGTCATCACCAGATTGGCTGCCTTCACCACGCCGCATCCTATAAATGTTCCCAACATAGAGCACCACAATCATGAGGAACCGCAAGGGGGAAAAATAGGCGAAGTGACGGCAACACAAGAAGGAACTCAAAACTCTGAGAGGCGGTGGGCAGTGACTATCTGAATCCCTTGCAAAAAAAGCAAAAGAATCCAGCGGCCACCAGAACGGTCTTGACAACTCGGATCTGGGGCATTTGCTGGGGTAGCTCACCCCTTGCTCAAGATGGCTGCAAAACAGCTCAGAACTTGGAACAAGAGTGATAGGAAGAGAGCAGTGATCCTCCTAAGTCGGCCGAAAATCATCTCAAAGCATAGGGTCTCTACTGCGAAAAGAAATTCGACAGCTGCCCGAGACGGCCACAAAACAACTCAGAACTCGTGGGCAGTGTGAGAAAAAGAAAGCGGAGGTCCTCTAAGTTGGCCGAAAATCAGCTCAGAGCATAGGGACTCCACAGTAAGAGAAAGAAACTCAACAGCTGCCCGAGACGGCCGCAAAACAGCTCAGAACTCGGGGGCAGTGTGAGAAAAAAATAAAGGAGGCATCCACCCCGGACGGCCGACCAAGTATCAGCTCAGAACCAGGCGTGGTGCCGTCAGCTGGAAAAGCGAGCAAGGGTTCGTCCGAGTCACCTACATCAAAGCAAAGGGACGGAAAACATTAACAACAGAACTCTAAATAAGAAGCGAAGCAACCTCACACTCATACATCACATCAGGACTGCATACATGGCGACTAACATAGGTAGCATAACTAGAACTGCTCACACGGCAGTTAACAACATGCATTACATAACAGTAAACATAACATCCTGCTGCTCGACTTTACTCTAGTCGAGGCGGTCGTCAGAGTCATCGGAGCTGTCCTCGGAGCCGGAGCTAATCACGTGAATCGTGCTGCGAGAGGAAGAACCAATGAAATGACGCTTACGAGGAGGCTTCTCCTCAGAAGAAGGAGAAGGGTGTGGACTAAACATCGGAGCAGTTGGGGTGGCAACCAACGTGGACCACTCCTCTGTGGTCTCGCGTCGAGTGACAACCGGAACATCAGGAGGCACTGAAGGAGTCTGCAGGGTGAGAGTAGTGGGTGGAGAAGGTGGGGGAGGTGGTGACTGGACATTACTAAGGGATGCGAGCGCCTCCCGGGAACGAGCCAACTCCTCCGCAAGGCTGACGATCAACTCATACTGAGCGACCACGTAGCGAGAGAGATGGACGTCCGGACGGTCGCACGCTGAGTCTGGTGGAAACAGAACATGGCCCGTGGGGGTCATGGTGGGGTAGTGAGAAAGACCTGGGTGAGTCTACATCCCGACTTCTTGTTGACGCAAGTCGACGGGAGAAGCCATGGAAGCATAGAAGACAGCCTGCTCAGGTGTGGAAGCGGGCCCTCCCTTCGCGGAACGAGAAAGGCTGCCAACCATGGAGCTCGTGAACAGGAACACCTCAGCTCGATACTCGTGCACGAAGTCAGCCAGCTTCTCACGGTACACCTGGAACACCGGGTCTTCTCCCTGAGGGTACAGCCGAAGCCAAACTCGACGGAGCAGCGCCGGAAAGCTTGACGGTGACGGGTCGTACTCAAAGGGAAAAGGAACAGGTGCCATCTACACTCACAAGGTTAGCCATTAGTAATAAAATCAATGCATCTATATGCCATGTATGCAGCAATCAAGTTGCAAGGATCAGGAAAGCTTCTAAACTACCGTTTTCTAGCGCACGGCCTAACTAGCGTGTCCTACAGTCAGCGCGGCTCTGATACCAATCGTTGTGGCACCCCGGCTCAGAGCGACCGGTTTACCTTACATTGCCAGCCCAGAGATCAAGTCTTCTGGCAATGTTCAACATATTGGTATAGAAACGACCGCTTCATTTATGGTACATGCGGATACAACAGTTCGGGGATACAAATTTCTTCGAGGCATGGCGGCACAGGGTGTGCGGCAACTCTATGTACATTATTTATGTCACATATCGGGCCTCGCTTTGACGAAGAACACTACGACAGCGGAACGACGGGGTGATGGATCTCCATTCCACCGGGACACTGCTGGGACACGGCCTAGTTCGTGAAGTAAGGCACAATCAACTCTTCAAGTGTAGCTTCTCCTGCATATGGCATGACACGCCAGGTCAGTACATTGAATGTACTTGCAAGCACACAATAATCAAGACATAAAGAGCATATATGAACAAGGCATGATTATAAACATGGTAAGTATGAGTGCATGGAAAGTTAAACTTTAGTGCATAGTCCACAACTTACGATCACCACATGACCGCGAGTCTTACCTTCGAGTCCTCCCGACTCGATACCGGGTCACCTCATGACCACTTACCAAACGGTTCAACCTTTCAACATTTTAAGATTATTATTGCCAAATTCTTGTTGACCTCGTGTGACCTAGTACGAACTGTGTCCCATGACCGAGGACGCGGCTATTCGAATAGATTTTGACTCTGCAGAGTTTGTGCACTTTCACCACACATGGAGTTCCTCCTCCGCTCAAAACCCCCGGAACCTGTCCCACAGGATCCTTGGAACCAGCCCCGTGAGTAGTGAGCGAGACATCCCCAAAGAGACCGGTATACCGCGTGTCCCCCTTACCGCATCACCGACATACTTACACAAGTCATGTCCTGGGTAGCCCGGTGTCATCCCGACGCTGACCATCGCATGGCTCCAACCATCGCGTGGCCCAAACTTGTCTCAAACGGGGACGGGTACCCATAACAATACTAGCTGTCAAGGCTACCGCCGTTTACCCGGCCAAGGCAACTGCCGCGCGTAGCCCTCCCACTGTGGTGAATACGCGTAAGGAATGCCCATCGGTAGACCGCATCAAGACCTTCCCGCACAGGAAAATGTGGGTGCACGAAAAAGAGCTCGGTTCGGTGGCACTTGGTCAACGTTCAGATTAGGTGTATGAGCATAACAACATTTTTGTCTTATCATGAGGATGCAATATGGTAACATGGCATGAATCAAAGGTAAGATAACTAACATGGCATGACATGATCTATATGAACATAATATGCACACCTTCTTCATAACTTATCTACCATGACCAAGATGTGAATCAGTGACATGGAAATGATCAGAGAACATGGCATGAATCAATATTTCACTTGGCATGGCAGTAGCAATTTAATTAGCAAATTAAATCAAGCATAAAAACCAATTTAAGGCTTCAAATGAGAAAAATCCGACTCAAGCTTCTCATGACCAGAATATTGTGGCTTGTCTTGGTCAAGTGGAGTGTCCTGGAACTCCTGGTCTCTTGCAAGCTCCTGGTCAACTTCTGCAATAAAATAAAAGTGGCAAAGAAATTTAGGTCCAATGCATAATTTCTCTGTCCAGTGGACCTACACGGGGAGTCAAGCCCCCAAACTTTGCCAACTTAAAGAGGAGATCAAGACAAAAATTTAGCAAAAAGAATCAACTCATTTGGCCTTGTGGTTTAGGAGTTATTCATGGTCAAAGTTTGGTCAAAATCCATTTTTAAATAATTAAAAATGAATTTAATTGATTTTCCTGGGGGGTGGCCACGTCGAAGGCGTATTCTGGAGAATACGCCTCCACTCGTACCGCTTCGGGCTGGCCTGTGAGGCTGCCAGTGGGCCAGCCCTGGCAGGTTTAGAAGGGGAGGGGAAGAACAAAGCAGGGCGGCCTCCGGTGACGACATTCATCGGCGGCGAGGCCTCCCTTGCGACGGAGGAGTGCACGGCTGGAAGGGGTTGGGTGAGGAGGCTCTGCCCGTACCCGTAGCTTGGCGAATGGTGGTTGGACGACGAGGGGGTCTTCTTCTCTAGTGGACGGCGGCGAAGGGAGGTCGTCGGGGTCAAGCTACACTGCAAGATGGACCAAGACGAGCGACGGGTTAGCTACGCCAGAGAGAAAGAAGGCTAAGGAAAAAGGGGGTTGTGCCCTGGGAGAACCAGAGGAAGGGGGGGGGCAATGGTGGAGCTCCTTCCGGCGAGCTCCGGCGAGGATCTCGTGCCAGGGCCTCCCTGGCGGGCTTCTTCCTTGCTTGCGCGCAATTCGAGTGAGGTGGGGGTGGTAGGTGTGGTCTGAGACGAGCTAGGGGCTCTAATTTCTAGAGCTCACCGGGGTTCACGTGCCGGCGTCGTCGGACCGAGCAGCAATGGCGCCAGGCGAAATGCCGAGGGGATAAGGGGGCTTCGGCGAGGTTTGCGGAGGCGGTGGCATCGCTGCAGCGGGGGTAGGCTTGTCCTGAAGCTCTGCGTTGCTGGGTCGACGGGACTGGTCGTCGGCGGCATCTCTGCGGATCTGGATTGCCAGGACAGATGGATAGCAGCGGCGCGAGGGGCAAAGAGGTGATGTGCAGGCTTGCAGGGGTGGAGCACGATGCGCGGAAGCAGCCACGGCTAGGGCGGCAAGCGTGCTGGTACAGTGGCGGCCCGTGGGTCTGCGGCGGACGAACAGTGCGGCGACGACGAGCTTCCGGCGGGCTGCGTGGCGCTGGGCTGGGTGAGGTGTCGTGCGGAGGCTCTGCAGAGCTCGTGGACAAGGAGGCGCGGCTCAGGGCGCTCGGTGTGCGAGGTGCCCCTGGCGGCCAGGCCACAGGCACTGCCACTGGCATGGCCAGAGCGCGCGTTTGGCCGACAGTGAGCATGCTCACCCCGTGCACTCGTGCACTGGGGGCTGCCACTGCTGTGCACACGTGTCTGGAAGGTGCAGTGAACGTCCAGGAGTTGATCTGTGCGCCTGGGTGCAGTTGGTTTGGTCAGATGTGGATGTGAGGTTCAATTAGATGTTTCTGCATCAAACTTTGGCAGGTTCTGTAGAGCAAATGGCTGGGAGTCTGGTGCTGAATTTTTGTGTGCAAGCTACACTTAGGAAGGGCCAACAGTGTTCAAAATTTTAGGACCAACAGATAAGTCTACAGGGTACTTGCTATACAAAGTGCTATACTGACCAGAATTGCAAAATAATTTCTATAGGAGAACTTTTGCACTGAACTTGCTCATCTCATTGCATGGGATCATGTGCCATGACTCCATTGTTTAGCACAAAAAGTTTCAAGGCAAATGGGTAGGCAGAAGTGAGGTTAGCTTCATCCAGGAGGGGGAAACAGGGCAATTTCCTTTAGAGAAAAGGAATTTTTGGCTTAATAAAATTTGGGCAAGGTCATGAATGATCATGAATTGATCATGGCTATGGGGAAGGAGGGTCTAGGGGTCACTTGGTCCAAAAATAAAATTTGGACCCTAGTGAGCAAGGCCAAAAGAGTTTGCAACTCAGGCAAATAAAATCCAAATCCAGAAAATCAGAAGAAATCAAATGCAAATAAAAAGGGCCAAAAACCAGGGTGTCACAGTGGCTGCTTCGGCGATCCCCCGAGTTCCAAGTTCATGTGCTGCGATTGCGGAGGACGCCTTGGGGGGTGGCTGCTTCGGCGAACCCCCGAGTGCCAAGTTAATGTGCCGCGATTGCGGAAGACGCCTCGGGGGGGGGGGTGGCTGCTTCGGCGAACCCCCGAGTGCCAAGTTAATGTGTCGCGATTGCGGAGGACGCCTCGGGGGGTGGCTGCTTCGTCGAGCCCCCGAGTGCCAAGTTAATGTGCCGCGATTGCGGAGGACGCCTCGGGGGGGTGGCTGCTTCGGCGAGCCCCCGAGTGCCAAGTTAACGTGCCGCGATTGCGGAGGACGCCTCGGGGGGTGGCTGCTTCGGCGAGCCCCCGAGTGCCAAGTTAATGTGTCACGATTGCGGAGGACGCCTCGGGGGGTGGCTGCTTCGGTGAGCCCCCGAGTGCTAACAGATTTTGGGGAAAAATATTTATGTAATACTTTTCCTGTTGTCTCTTACAAAGAGTAAGGGGGTTCTGTTGAAGACAGATCCCTTTTTCTTAGAACGATGATGTAGTGGCCTTAAAGGCCTGGTAGATTTGTCTCCGAGTGCCTGGGTTTTTCGGGTGATGTTCCTTTCCTTCTACGGGAGCGCTTCTTCTGCGAGTCCCGTGGTCCTGCTGCCTTGGTGGGCTACGAAGGCTTCTGCTATCTGACGAAACTGCCGCTGATTGTGATGACCCCGTGTGGGCCTAGAATCTTCAGCTTGAGGTAGGCGTAATGGGGTACGACCATGAAGCGAGCAAAAGCTGGTCGCTCGAGGATTGCCTGGTATTGCGACTTCCAGTCGACCACTTCAAAGTCCAGCATTTCCTTGCAGAAGTTTGTCGCGTTCCCGAAGACTACCTCCAGGCTTATCCTTTTGAGGGGGTAGACTGCTTTTCCTGGTATGATCCCGTGGAAGGTTGTGCCTGAGGACTTGAGTGCATTGTTTTGGATGAGCATGTCGTCGAGTGTTCGGGTGAAGATGATGTTGATTCCACTGCCGCCGTCCATGAATACTCGCGACATGTCGCAATTTCTGATTCTGGCCTCGAGTACTAGCGCGGCGTGCCCTGGTCAGGGAACGACTGGCGGGTGGTCGTCCCGGGAGAAAGCGATTTCTGTCTCTGACCCGCGCAGGTACTCTGGGACGGCCGGGTGTACGGAGGTTGCCAGGAAGACTTGTCTGGTGACTTGTTTCTGCTGCCTATTGGAAGGCCTGCCTTCTTGTATCATGTAGATCCTCCCGTGGGCTTCTGGGTACTGGTCTTCATCTTCTGGTGTCCTTTGCCGTTCCTGGATGGCGGAAACCTGTCTTGTTGGCAGAGGAGGGGCTGGTGGCGCGTTGTGGGCGACTGGCCCGACTGCTATGCTTGCGAGTGGTCGTTTTGTTGCGTCCGCGGAGCGGCTTTTCTCCTCGGCCAACTCGTTGAAGCTTCTGCAATTCCTGAGGGTGTGGGACGATCTGAGCTCTCCTCGCTCGTTTCTGAATCCGTGTATAGAACACGTTCCGTCGAGTTGTTCTTTGGCGGAGCGGAATGCGCGAGTGCCGTCGCGCGTCTGCCTTGTCCTCCATTCTCGTTTCTGAGCCTGGGCTCGTCTTCTGGGTTGTCTCTTCATTGTGGTCTGTTGTCATCGCGGTGCCTGCCATTCCGATCGTCCGAGAAACCGGCGGCGACCATGTCAGGTCCTCTGTCGTCGTAGAAGTTCCGTCTGGGTTGCTTCCTTCTTCTGTCGGCTCTTCTATCTATGTTGTAGTCGTAGTCGTACTCTGATCGTGCAGTGTGGGTTTCTGTTTCATTACGAACAGAATCTTCTCCGTCCGCCCAGCTGTTGGCTAGTTCTAACAGCCGTGCGAGTGTTCGGACTTTCATCTGTCTGAGCTGCTCCTTGAATTCAACGCGCTGTAGGACTCGCCTGAACGCGTTGATCGCACTTTCGTCCGAGATGTCTTCCGCTGAATTCTTGAGTATCGTCCATCGCTGGATGTATGCTCGCAGGGTCTCCCTCGTTTCTTCTTTGCATGCCCGCAGTTCCTCGAGTGAGTCTGATCGCTTGTATGAGGATTTGAAGTTTTCTATGAAGGCTCCTCGGAACTGGCTCCAGGAGCTGATGGATCCGCACCGGAGATTCTTCAGCCAATGTCGAGCGGAGCTCTCGAGCATGAGCTGCACGTACTGCATTGCCGTGACGTTGGTTCCTCTCTGAAACTTGACTGCTGTTAGGTAGTCGTCGAGCCATGCCTCCGGCTCCTAGAGTCCATTGTACTTCAGTGTCATGGAGTTCAGTTTCAACCCGTTTGGCATTCGCGTCTCACGTATGGCACGTGTGAAGCATAGTGCTCCACATGGCTCGATTTCCTCGTCAGAAGCCTCTTCGTCCGAGTACTCCTCGCGTGCTGCGCGTCTTCGCCTGCTGCAGTTGACTCTGTTCTGTGTGATGTCATCTCGCACATCTTGCCGAGTGCTGCGGCGCCTGTTGTTTTCGTCGCTGTCGTGCTTCTTGTTCATGTCGGAGCGTCTGCGCCTGTCGTCGTTACTGTCGTCGTCGTCATCGTCTGGTGAACTTGGGTCCCTGTCCTGTGTCCGCTCGCGAGTCTGCCGTTTTGTGCTGGATTTCTTAGGCAGCGAGGCATCGATGGCGTCCTTCATTATCTGCAAAGCAATGGAAGTGTAGAGATCCGACTGTCCCTTTCTTCTTTTCTGGGAACGGGACAGGTAGTCCTGGGCGCTTATGAGTGCTTCTGCCGGAGTGAGGGGCTCTTCTTCGTCGTCGTCTTCCTCTAATCTGAAGTCGTCTTCGAGTTTCCGCACCACTCTCGCCCTTTCTGTCTTCCACAGATTGTTGAGTTTCGATCTGTTGCGGGTGGGGGAGTCGCGGCCTGGTGAGTCACTTATGGGAGGTTGTCTGCGACTGCTTTTCTTTTCGAGTTCCGCCTTCTCTTGCTTCTCCATGGCTAGGCGCCATTGTCTCGTCTGCTGGGTTAGCTCGCCCGCTAGCTTGTTGTATGCCCTTAGCTCGTCCCTTGAGGCATCTGGTGGTAGTAGCCTACCGAGGGCGACTGCTTCCTTTACCATTGCCATTGATTCCTTGGAAAAGTATATTTTTTCTCTGGGTAGTTCGTCTGTCGCTGCAACCGGGGTTTGCTGCCTGCTGCGTGATGGCTGGCCGCCTTGGCCGGGTGCTTGCTGCTTGACGGCTGACTGCTTTTTCGATTGCTGGGTCCTTGTCCCACCGGGACTTTCATTGGTATGGATCTCGGTTCTCCTAGCTTTACGACCATCTGACTGGTGTTGCCGGGCCCTGCCGCCCTGCTGGTGGTTGGGGTGTCTTGACGAGTGCCCGGGTCGTCGACTCGTCCGTTGTTTCCTAACGCTGGTGCGCCAACTTCTGCCATGAACACCTGCGATGGTGTCCTTGCCACCTCCTTGCTGATACGTGTGATGGTGCTTCTCCATGTTGGGGCTCCGCTCGAGCGGTCGCGAGTGGCGTGGAGCCTTGAGTTGGGTGGGTAGCTACGGCTGCCAGATAGGTTGGCCGTGCGGGCAGCGTCCGCTCCGGTCACTGCTGCAGGTGTTGCCGTGGGTGCGCGGGTGCCGTCGGTGAGGCGAAGAGTCCCCCAATGGTTGATGTAGATATGATACGCTCCGAAGATCAGATTGACGTCGGAGTGTAGATCGGTAAAGACTGGCTGGAGGGCCGGGAGGTGGGCCGTGAATCCGAGGGACTCAAACAGATTAGATCTTGCCGGAGCCGCCGCGTCGATGAGTGCCACTGATGATGAGGCCGCCGAGATCGCGTTCCCAACCTGCGCGGTTCCCACAGACGGAGCCAATTGACGGGGATCAACCCCGACAAATCCCATGGTCAGGGACCTGGGTTAGTCATGAGAGGCACAGGTTGGACGATAGCTCGTCGGCAAACAGGAGGACACGTTCCTGCTCGATATTATTGATGAGGAGGATGTGATTACAATGGATGCCAAGGCTGGAGCGCTCAAGGCTAGGGTTACAGATGATATTCGATGCCTTTGGCGTCGCCCCTCCTAGCCCTTATATACTGGGCTAGGTCTCGGGGAGTTCATCTACGTTTACAGGTGAGCTTTCCTAACCCTAGCTTGCTCCGTATGACAGGTCTTCGCACCTTCCTTGTGAGTCGCAGACTCCTACGTCGGTGCCAATTAGCGGGCCAAGGCGGGTCAAGGCAGGTCTTCATGGGCCTTCTATCTTCAGGGACACCGAGTAGGCCTATCTGTAGGAGTCGTGGAGTCACCCCCTCGTCACCTGGCTTAAAGGCGTAAAAGAAAGCGCCTGTTGGGAGGCAACCCAAGATGTTTTTACTTCTGTTTTTAGTGGTCTTGATGATTGTTACTACTGTAGCAACATCATTGTATCTTTATTTTCAAGCTTTGTGCCAAGTTTAGCCTCATATGATAAGGGAAGCAAAAGTTGTGACATGCTGTCCAGAAAACCGATTCTGTCTGCTTGACGGAAAAAATCGAAACAAATCACCAGTTCATATTTTTGAGCTGAATTTTTTACACAGCATGATCTACACAATTTTGAAACTTTCGTATGTTCTGAGTTTTTTTATTTGAGTTGCAGAAGTACCCCAAAAAAATATTTACTACCTGCTGTTCTGTTTCTCACAGATTCTGCCACGTTTTGCCTTTCCTTACTTTTGCAAACCTTAAGCTTGCTTTTTCTTTGCAAAAACTTTTTGGAAATCTTGAGAAACAGTAGATCTTCAATAATATCTTTATTTCCAGTGGGGAAAAATTATTTTATTAAGGGTACTAACCTCTCTAATCAGCTTATGATGAGTTATGTATGAAGGGAGTTTACAAGTGTGCAAGGGAAGATGATGAAAGAAGATCCGGGAGTGTCAAACGCTCAAGCTAGGGGATGCCCCCATGCATACCCAATAAATATTCAAGGAAACTCAAGCGTCTAAGCTAGAGGATGCCGCCGTGCATCCCCTTCTCCATCAACAATCATCAGTTCGTCCTTCGTCTCACTATATTTTTATCACTTCATGCATTATGTGCTATGCTTGGAGCGTCTCGCTCTTAGGTTTACTTCTTAGTTTTCTTTAGCTTTGCTTGCTGTTAATAACAAGTTAGACCCCAGATTACTTTGTGTGGGAGAGAAATATGCTCCACTCCAATCTAGAACACATCATAGGATTTTTCATGCTTATCTTTCTCTGTTGTGTGTTCTTTATCTTTTCGTAGCTACTGGCATGTTTAGTTTTAGTTTTAGTTTGTCTTTAGCAAGAGCCTTGTCTTTTTTTTAGTTTGTTGCTCGAACTCTCTTTAGTTTTCATGTTTATCTTGTTAAGAGAGTTAGTTGTTGCACTGAGTTGTGTCTTGTCTTGAAGTAGGTAATTGAGGTTGCTATTCAATTATTGTAGTAACTTGCAATAGTAATGAAGTATTGTTGTGAGTAATGTTTGAACTTTTGGTGTCAAGAGATCTAGCCTATTAGTGATAGGTTTCATATTTTGGGCAATATGTGTTTATTTTAAAAAACCTACAAAACTAGTTGAGAACTCTAGCTACTATATGGATCACTAATCTTTTGAGGGATTGGATATTAGAGTACACTCACGTACCATGAGTCGAGGATGCGCAAGGATAACCAAATCCCCAAAAACTCCTCGTCGGGGTACTTGTCTCTTTTTGAACCTCCTCATTAGATTGAAAGTTACTGATAATACGTGCATGAGTTCTTCAGACTAATGTAAGTATTGAAATTTGACACTTCCACCTCCTCATATTTTCTAGCCTCTTCGGTACCACGCATTGCCCTCTTCTCACTCCGAGAGTTGGCGTCCACCTCACCGGTGCATCCAAACCCTTGGCATGATACGCTCTGTCATCATAAACCTCCCTATATATTTCCTCAAAACAGCCACCATACCTACCTATCAAGGCATTTCCATAGCCTTTCCGAGATATATTGCCATGCAGCATCGACCTCTTCATGACTTGATCTTCATGTCATACATGTTCCTGCTACACTGGCAGAGGCATACATTTGCATACATCGTGATAGCCACATCTTCTTTATGTTGAGTACCTTGTAAAGTGTGAATATCTTCTATACCTTCTTGTAAAATAGAGTGTTGCCCTTAAATGAGGAAAAGATCCCAAAGTGGTCAAAATAAATGATCCCAAAGAGGACAAATGAGAGTTAAATAGAAAGAGCCATTGAGGCTACCAAAAAATAAAAAAATAGAAAAAGGAGAAAAAGAAAATAAAAAGAGAGAAAGGGCTAACACTACTATTCCTTTTGAAAGATCCACACTAGTACTTCTTCTTATCCTTGCACTCCATAGAGATGATCATTTATGCATATAACTATGTGGGGACCTTCACACTATAGAACTTGGCTTGCATATTCCAAGGATGAGCCTCCTCAAACGAGCTCTAGGTCTTCATGAGCGAGCAAGTTGGATGCACCCCCACTAGTTCCATTGGAGAGCTTTTCTTAGCTCATATGTGCATCCGTTGCATGGCAATCCCTACTCCTCACATCATATCTATCATTTGGCCTTCTCGCTTATGATTGTCCTCATTGATGTCAGCCTTTCTCACCTTTTTGTGTTCCTCCTCCACCATATTTCTCTCTTTGTCATCCTAAGTGTCAAATTTTGTGATTACGCTCCTCCATTGCATGAGTGCTCAAAATATCGAATATGAGTGGACCAAATTGACTTGTACCTGGCTAGTGTGAAGACCAAGTGTGAAACTTTAGTAGATTGAGTTCTCAATTTTTTTCTCGTATTCCCATATCCCACTTCTTGCACGCAAACACCATTTGGAGACATTCGAGTCACGGACAGCGAGAGCTCTTGCACCTAATGTTCTTTTGTTTCTTGTTTCAATGAAAATATAGACTATTTCCTGTTATAACTTGAATTGAATTACATACCTTGATTGCTTTACTTTCAAAGTTCTTATATGGTTGCTACCATGTCACCACAGAAATTATGCTTGTTATCATTTACCTACCCGAGGACGATCAGGAATTAAGCTTGGGGATGTTGATACGTCCCAAACGTATCTTTAATTTCTGCTTGCTCCATGCATGTTTTGTGTGATATTGCTATGATCTAGATACACTTTCATACACTTTTGATCATATTTGGACTAACTTATTACATCAGTGCACCACAGTGCCAGTTCCTGTTTTCTGCTGTTTTTCTATTTCAGGTTTCCCCCATATTAAAAATGCTCCAAAATTTCGGGAAAAATCAGATAAAAAATCAGCCTATCGGAAGCTTCCAGAATCACCCGGGAGGGGCCAGAGGGGACCCACCAGGGCCCTAGGCGTCCTCCCGGCGCCGTATGGTGGGGTCGCGCCAGGGGGGCGCCTGGACCCATGGTGGTCCCCCTGGCTCGCCCCTTTCGCCTATATATTCTCTATGTCGCGAAACCTCCAAAGACAGAACCCTTTTTCGCAATCTCGCCTCTGTTCTGCCGCCGCCGCGCTTCCAAGATCGGGAGCGCCAGCAGGCCTCTTTCCGGCACCCTGCCGGAGGGAGGATTGACCTCCGGGAGCTTCCCCTCCACCATGGACGCTTCCCGGATGTGTCGTTAGTAGTTTACCTTGGACCATGGGTCCGTGATCAGTAGCTATGTGATGTTCTCCTCCCCTCTTTGTTCTTCATGGTTTAGACCTCGTGAGCTGCCCTACATGATCGAGGCACATATGTAATTTTCTGTTGGTGCTTTTTAATGCAGTTGTCTGTTGCTTTGGGTTTACACTTTGGGTAGGGCTCGCAACTTAATATCTCAAGGTGGATGATTAGTAGTAGATGCAGTTGGATTTTGGTCTACTTATTTTGGCGTACAGCCCATGCTTTTGAGCCTCGTCCTTTCTTTGTAGCATAGTTAGAATTGCGGTACGTTTTTTATCCTGTCAAATTCCCAGCTGTAATTCTTTTACCTCGCATAGAAGTTTTATCGTCTTTGGGAGAGAGACATCACTAGTGAACATCACGGGACCCCGGTCCGTATTCTCATCACTGTTTACACGCTCTTTTATTTTCCTGCTTTCACTTTCTAGTTGCTATCACCATTATCATTATCAGTTGTGTTGATCCTTTGTGAACAGCAAGGCCGGAGAGATTGAAAACCTCTCTTTACTCGTTGGGAGCAAAGTTATTTGTGTCGTGTGCAGGTCCAGGTACGGGAATCAACTTTTTTCTTATTCGGTGCTATTGTTTCCTTGCCACCTACTATTATCTTCGGAGTTCTACTGGAGACAAACCTTGGTATCTTCACCGAGGGAAATTTGCCGCTATCCTACATCTCACCTTCCACTTGGGGTAACCAACAAGGAGAGAGTATCAGTGGCCCAATCCTTCATAGCAAAGGATAAGCCTGGCAACTGAACTTAATAAAAGATAAAGTGTTCTTGAGGACACACGAGAGAGATAGTCGCGTGCTTTCGCCATACTCCGTATCGATACTATGTGTTGTGTTGATAAGTGTTGACCGGGTGGATCTATGCTAGTGCACCTTCTAGAATAAGATAAGTGCACTCTTATGATTAAACATCTTGCAAGCATCCGCAAATACAAGATAGTAATTATGGAAAAAGCCTAACTATAGCAATACGATCAATGATCCATTGTTCCCTTGTGCAAAAGCGTGCAAACTGGGGGTCAGGTTTCTGTCACTCCGGCAACCCACCGTAAGCATTATTTATAGACAATGATTTCCCCTAGGTCCTTAATAAGGAGAAGTGTTGAGTGTTCGACTCACATAACACCACTAGGAAAATAACAACACAACTTAAATATCAAACAACACATATTACTTTAACATCATATGACTACTAGAAACTAGACTTCTCCCATGTCCTAAATAACTCAAGTAACTACTCACAAGACATAAAAGAGATCATGATCAGAGGGGATAAATAGATGATAAACAATCTGGACACAGTGATATTTCTCCAACAAAACTCAATAGCATTCATCACACGGTAGCAATCAACACCGATAGAGTAGAGAGGATAGATATTACGGATTACAACATAAGTTAAACTTGTGAGGTGATATGGGATGAAGATGGATATGGTGCTGATGTTGGGGATGATGTTGATGATGATCTCGATGATGCCCGTGACGATGGTGATGACGATGAAGATGATCTCCCCTTCCGGGAGATGGTCTCCCCGGCGGAATCAGCCCGCCGAAGATGTCTTTTCTTCTCTGTTGGTTTATGCCACAGAGCGGCGGCGAAACTCGCGAAACTCCTCTCTTTTTAGGTTTTTCGGACGACGACGAATATATAGGACAGAGGGGGGAGCCAGGAGTGGCCCCAGGGGTCCAGGCTCCCTCCCGGTGAGCCCAGGTGGCGGTCACGCCAGGTGACCGCCTGGGGGCCCTGTGGCCCCCCTCTGGCTCCTGTTTTGCGTGTCCTCGTCATCCTTATGGAAAATGACCTCCGTCAATTTTCAGGTAATTTGGAGGTTTTCTTATTTAGCAACTCAGCGTCCACTTTTTACCGCTGAATCCTGCAACTGCTGCTTCGGCATCGGAAAGTTGCAAACTGTGTAAAACAAGCCAAAACAATATAAGAATAGCATCATAACATGAAATATATCAATGAATAGGGATGAATTACTATATAAAATAGTGATTCATTTTGGACGTATCAACTCCCCCAAGCTTAGACCTCGCTTGTCCCCAAGCGAATACTGAGCTCGGTAAACATGTCCACAAGTTTAGAGAGTGAAGTGTCGATAAATAGAATACAGACAAGAAGCATCATGATTTCTTCACCAAACTCAAACATCCTCAACAACAACCTTGACTCATAAGTCCCTTATGAGAAATTAATAACAATTATAATCAAAAGTAGGGCTGAGAAAACTCATCAAATTGTGGAAAATATATCCTTGGTCAAAGGACAACTAATAACTTTTATTTTTGCTCCTTTTCTTTATAATGGAACAATTTGAAGGTTTTGAAAGAACATGTAATTAGTGATGAAGTGAAAATGCCAAAACAAAGAAAGATGTTTGCTTGGCATAACGTTTTGCAAAGAACTTACTTATCAAAAGATAATGTCAACAATGATGTGGCATGGAAAAACTTAATGCATCATTATATGAATGAATCCTCATGAACATCAAGTGTCTGTTCTCTTTGGGAAAAGAAGGAAGTAGGAAAAAACAGACTCAACATAAAAGTAAAAGATAGGCCTTGTTATAGGCAAGTAGGGAAGACTCATGTTCTATCCTTAAATCAAACAGAATGAAAATAGGTTTTTGGGAGGTGCATAGTTTGTCAACGAATGCTAATAGATAGCTCAATTACTTCTCAAGCTGGACAAGTTTCGAGGAACGTCTCCCATGTGGGGACGATCACATCCCCTTAATCTCCTTTGTTTATCACTGCCAAAGTTTCTGATTTCTCATAGACCAAGCGTGAAGGAGGTTTTTTTTTTGTATTATCTTACGAGCTGGGCAACTCATGCCAGTTCCTCCTCGTATTATGGGTTTGCAGATTAGACATGCAATGCCGGGGTAGAACTTGTCCAACTTAAGAAGATCATGAATTACCTACTACTTCCTCATGAGCTAAACAAGAGGCACAAAATAGATGATTTTGAATATTTAAGGATAACACATAAATTCTATACTTTTAGGAGTGGTAGGGAAATACCACAAATAGGAAGGTATGGTGCACTCATACGGAGGATATTGGTTTTAGGTTATGGATGCACAAGCAAAAATCTGCCTGGCAAAGAGTTTGTCTAGCAAAGGCTTTGAGAGAACAGACAATTGATGCTAACTTAGATGCAAAACATATAAATCATAAACATTAAGATAAGCATAACACATCAAGTTGTCTTCCTTGTCAACATAGCACTTCAAGCATAATAACATAAAAGGTTTTGGCTATGTCTCTACTTGAGAAAACATGCATGTTGTCATGACCAAAGCTATGTTTGCCAAAATTAAATAACGTTTTCAAAGCCATACGTGATATAAGGTCAATACTCCCCATAAGAATCATCATATAAGGTCGATTGCGTGAAGATAATACCGAGTGAAGTGAAGGAACCAATAGACTTCTCATTAATATTCCATCATAGACGACTCCACACTCACGGATACAAACTCTCCACATAGGATTGGTAGATCTCAATGCAAACACCTATTTCATATAATAATTTCCCTAGACATGATTCGACTCTACTTGACTCTAAAATACTAAGATAAAGATAAAGATACCGGGCACTCCCCCAAGCTTGGAACAAGCTAAGGGGATGCCATTACCCGAGGAGATTTACTCCTCATTCCTGTTCATGTTGATTCTTCAAGCCTCTGATGATATGTCGAAGGGCTTGGTATTCATCTTCCAAGATCTCCATTTGCACTTTTAGTACATGGAAATCTTCACACAGTTGATTGGTGATGCGGTAAGCTTCAGAGATGGTGGAAGTCATGCGTTGATCTTCAAGTGAAAGGGTCGTTCCTGGAAGGTTAAGAGAAAGATCATAATGAGGTTGGACACTTCCCACCATGATGGGGTTGCTTGATCTTCCTCCTTGGGTTGATGGGCCCCCTAGTTGTTGGGCGGTGATAATCTTGACTTCTTCCCTCACAGAGCGCTCCATCTCCGCTTGTCTTGCAGCGATTTCTTCTTCAGTAGCCCAATCAATGTACTTCCCTTGGTTGAGATCATGCTGGACTTGGCGCAGACGTCGTCCCATGAAGTCTTCTCCGCTCGAACCACAAGAAGACATCTCTAAAAATAGCTTTTTATCCTAGGAGAAAACTTCTCGAGAAGAAAACACACAAAATCGCGAGATACGATGCCGAGGCTATCCGGGAAAATATATAGCAAAACTTTCTGCAACATTAGGAAGGCAACGAGCCAGGAGGTAGGCCGCGCCACGGGGGCGCCCGGGCCCCCTGGAGCTCCTCTCTGGCTCCTCAGGCTTCGAATTTTTTTAATTTTGCAGAAACTCGTAATATGGAACTTTTATGGCGGTTCACAATGTTTCCTTACCGTAATACATACCTTTTCTTATTTTCCTTCTGCTGGTGTATGAAATTGGGCTGCAACATATTCTCCATGAGTTGTTGTGTGTATTAAATTTACATCCACATTGACGGGGTCTCCCGCCATGTAATGCTTGAGTCTTTGCCCATTCACAACTTGAGGTTTGGTGCCATCAAAATTGTTAATCTTGATTGCCCCGGAGCGGTAAACTTCTTCGATATGAAATGACCCTTCCCATCTGGAAAGTAACTTACCTGGAGAAAACCTGAAATGAGATCTAAACAACAAAACTTTATCACCGACATTAAATTCACGTTTCAAAATCCTTCTATCATGCCACTTCTTTACCTTTTCCGTAAACATTTTAGCACTCTCGTAAGCTTCACTTCTCCACTCATCTAGAGAAGTCAAGTTCATGAGACGCTTTTCACCAGCTAACTTTGTGTCAGAACCCCTACTAGGGTAAGTGCTACGGTTGCTTGATCCCTTTGCATCATGTGAAAATTTCAAACAAAAATTCAAAATTGGGGAAAAGAAAAGCCCTAGAGAAATTAATTCAAATGGCCAGACAAAAATTTCTTCCAAAATTTCCTCTGGTATTTTTGAAAAGTCTTATAAATATGCATGATCACATATAAAGTGAAGTGGGTCCCACTACATGCACAGAGATTTTTCAAATATTTCAAACAGGGCTTGGAAATTAAATTAAACTCCAATTTGAATTTGAATTCAAATTGTTTGAATTTCAAAAGTCACCAAAACTTGTGAGTGGCTAGTGGCATGAACCCTAAGCCCACATAAAAGTTTTGGGGATTTTTAAAAATGCTCTGGTATTTTATTTATTAGAGCAAACAAATTAGCAGAGAAATAAAAGAAAAGAATTTAGAAAAGGCAAAGCAACCCACCCCCCTAAGGCCTCGGGCCCAACTAGCCAAATCCCAACCCAAGCCCACCTGAAGCTTGTCTTCTTCCTCCCCTCGGTTCCTAGCACCTCGGTGGCGAGCCGAGCGCCGTGGACGCCACCGAGGGCCTTCTAGGCCTCCCCTGCCTCCCTCCGCACGCCACGCAGCAGCCAGAGCGGGCGATGATGACCCATCTTAGTTGATCATCCGGCCTGGATGGGATGCCCCTCACATACGATGCTTTCCGAGATGTTCTGTGCTTGGCCTTGTTTGCTTAGACAAGTGGGTACGACTCTCGGCTCTCCATGTGATTGAGTTGTGACTGGAATTACATACGCATATTCCGGGTCCCGACACTTTGGGTCAGCATTGAGCTCTCTAACAGCCCAGAAAGCTTTGTGTTCCAACTCTAATGGCAGATGGCATGCCTTGCCATAAACCATCTTATAGGGAGACATGCCCATGGGGTTTTTGTAAAAAGTTATATACGCCCACAAAGCATCTCCTAACTTCTTTGACTAGTCCTTTCTAGAACTGTTAATTGTTTTTGCAAGATCAGCTTGATCTCTCTATTGGTGAGCCCAACTTGCCCACTAGTTTGAGGATGGTACGATGAAGCAATTCGATGATTGACATCGTACTTGGCTAAAGCTTTTCTAAAATCTTCATGTGTGAAGTGTGATCCTCCATCAGTCATAAGATACCTTGCTACACAAAACCTAGGGAAAATTACATCTTTGAGGATTTTCAAAGATGTCTTGTGATCAGCACTCTCAGTGGGGATTGCTTCAACCCACTTGGTTACATAATCAACAACCACTAAAATGTGAGTGTACTTGTGTGAGGGAGGAAAAGGACCCATAAAGTCAAAATCCCATCAATCAAAAGGCTCAATCACTAGAGAGTAATTCATAGGCATCTCATTCCACCTACTAATATTACCAACTCTCTGACACTTATCATAAGATAAAACATAATTTCTAGCATCTTTAAAGAGAGTAGGTCAACAAAAACCTGATTGGAGAACCTTATGTGCGGTCCTCTCACCGGCATGATGTCCTCCATAGGGACTATCGTGATATTGTCTGAGAATGTCCTTCTGCTCGTGCTCCGGTATGCATCTTCTCACTATCCCATCCGGACCTTCTTTGAAAAGATGAGGGTCATCCCAAAAGTAGTGCCTCAAATCATGAAAGAACTTCTTCCTTTTCTGAAATGTTAAACCTGGAGGCAAATACTTTGCAATGATAAAATTAGCATAATCTGCAAACCAAGGATCGGAAAGAGATTGTACTTTTACAACAGCAAGTTGTTCATCTGGAAAACTGTCATTGATTGGGATGGGGTCATGCGGTATATCTTCCATTCTTGAAAGATTGTCCGCCACCGGATTATCTACTCCTTTCCTATCAACAATCTATAAATCAAACTCTTGAAGAAGGAGTACCCACCGGATGAGTCTTGGTTTGGCATCCTTCTTCGCCATAAGGTACTTGAGAGTAGCATGGTCAGTATGAATAATAACCTTAGAATCAAAAATATAAGGTCTAAACTTATCACAAGCAAACACTGTTGGGGTTCGGGGCAGAAAACACATTTTTTCCTTAACCTACGATAGCCAATCCCAAGACCTATTCTATGGCGATGCAAGTAACAGATGGAATAGGTCACATACCAGTATGTAGTCCTTTAAGAGGGAAATGTTCTCGCGTGAACGTGGTTGGTGTAGTCGTACCGGAAATCCCCGATGCCGCGCAGCTCCACGATGACTCCAGTAGCCACCCGGTCTTTGAGACCGATGACGGGATTACGTCCCCGTCGGAACGTTGTCAGTGAAGACGCCGCAATACGGCCACGACGATGAGGTAGCGCCACAAGTGTAGCGCCTCGCGGGATTACACACATACGGTATACCCGACGTCCCTCCGGGCTCCGAACCAGGCTAGCAACGGAAAGACGATGGATTCGGATCCCGAGAAGCACGACGGCGTGCGTATAGTGGAGAAACCTCCAACCTAGTGCAGACTCCATACAAGGGGAGTCCGCTCATAGGAGGGAGAAAGAGGGAAAGAGAGATCAACATAATTTATCTGTATTTTTCTGGAATTTTCTGTGTTGAAAAAGGGGCACCCACCACATCTATGTATAAGGGAAACCGGGGTGCAAATGCCTGTCAACTAGCGATGTGGTACTAAAACTAGTACCACATGTGTGCTAGCCGTAGCTTCCAAAGCCACGCATGTGGCTGTGGGTGGTGGCCGGCCAAGGCCATGGCGTGGTGGCCTAGTGGCCACTTGTCCACATGGGCCCCATGGCCCATGGCGCCCCACCCTTACACCTTTTTTATTTTTTTTCCTTTTCCTTTTTCTTCTTCTTTCTTTAAAGAAAAAAAAACTAAAAGGAAAACTATTCCATTAATTATTTAAATTATATTTTAATATTTAATTCATATAATTAAATAATAAAGCATATTCAAATAACTTTCCGAACAATTCGAAATCATGGAAACTTTTCTGTCTCTCCTCTGAAACGATTTCGGAGTTCTCTCTTATTTCTCCGGCGATCCCGAATCTATCCTTAATGCGTCGAATACCTTTAAGTGTGACACTCTACGGTCCGGGAAACAGCAGACATGATCAAGACACTTTCTTGATCAATGACCATCGATCAGATCTGGTTACAATCCTAGATGGCCCCTGCGCTTCCATCGAATGAACTTCAATCGATGTTGGATCCGTTAACCGTGTTCCTGTTCCCTTTGTCCTACGGTACTTTGCTTGTCCGAGGTTTGATCATCGGTATCCAATATACCTAGTTCGTCCCCGTTCTCAACAAACAAGTTTACTCGTTCGCGTGATATTACAACTCCGTGACCTAGTCACATGTTTGCGCAAACCTTATGATGCAATATCACCGAGTGGGCCCCAGAGTACGTATCCATCACTCGGATGGACAAATCCTGCTTTGATGTATTTGCATACTCATCAACCATCTATTTCAGAATACCCAAAGTGCACCGTTATGGCCAGCATATTTCAGTCAGGCGGTGGGATACAAATCAAAGTCTCCTCATAGATGACAATTACGTATGATCATTACGATCAAAGGATCTCGTCACTACGTTATAGTTATCGCAATGTCGAACTATGTGACTTGATCGCATCGCAACACTTCTGGTGGATGTATGTCCATCCTATCATTATCCCAATGATACGACTCCATTGCTAACAGACTTATTTGTCTCATGATCAAGAAACCTTGATCATCAATCGCCCAATAGACTAGTATACTAGAGTTAACTAGGGACCTGATTGTTTGTATACCACACCTGTATTAAGGTTTCCTCTTAATACAGTTATAGCATAGTGTAAAACGTATTATGAACTAATGGAATATGATCAATAAAACATATTTTATTTTCCTGTAGGGCACATTCCCAACAGTCTCCCACTTGCACTAGAGTACAAATAATCTAGTTGCATTTTTCTGTGGATCATAACTCCATATCATGTATATGGTTATAGATCATGCTTGCTTGTGGAAAAGGTTGTATCAACGGTCTGAACCATTCAGATACGTATGTCTTTTGCAAATCATTAATGTCACCTAGTTTGACATTCCTTCATTATCCATTATAATGATGAGGTATATATCTTTGGCGGTGGAGTGAGACTGCGTTCGTTGTGTTTCAGCAATGACGTCCGTTGGATCACGCGAACCTTCACTTAGTCATGCACACTAAAAACTCACTTAGTCAGAAGTCGAACTTGTCCGGCCAAATTATAACTCCTGCCACTTCTAGAGTAGCCACATCAATGTAGACTTATTCCTTAGTGCATTGTATGCAACTTTGATGTCTAACCATGTTTCTTCCAACTTAGGCATTCATTAGTATGATATCTCAATTTTCTAGGTTAGTGTCAGAACTTGAACCAGCATAACATTTATGGTCAAGTCCACTATCCTTTACAAATTTGAGATGTATCCTCAGTTCTCTCCAGATACTGAAGGATAAACTTAACTCTTTGTTCAATGATTTACTCATAAATCATATCACAACATGTTCTTACTACTAAGAACTTGGGTCACATTACGTCGAGTACATAACTCTGGTTTTATATGAAAGAACATATGACAAAGGCATAGTGGATCCAGCACATCCATTTCTTTCATTTAATTAACCATTGTTCTTGTACTGAGATTAACTCGATACTTCTCTTGGATATACAAGTAAGAACTACTTCTTGACTTGTCCCATTCTGAACTCGCTCAGAATCTTATCCAGGAAAGTATTCCGACTCAATGTTTATTAAACACATTAATCTATCTTAATAAATTTTCAATGTTTAATACTTATTCATCTTCATTTATGCAAGATTGAAATAATCATTAATACCAACTACACCATTCACAATATGTTATCCATATATGAGAATGTTATCATGCTCCCACTCAAATATGTCAGTTACATATAAGGTAAGGATAACATCCACATAGCTCCCACTCAGATATGTCAGACACATATAAGACTAGGATAATACTCCCATAGCTCCCACTCAAAATATGTCGTCCACATATTAAGTTTAGGAAACTATTCAGCTCCCACTCAGTTTCATGCAAATGCATGTTTCCTCGGTATTTTGGTTAAGTCCAAAACCCGTTGATCATTAATCAAATCGAGAATACCAGTTATGAGACACTAGAATCCATATGTTTTCAAAACCTTCTTGTTGTACCAATTACAACACTTCTTCAAATGCAGGATTTGAGGAAGTCACGGTATTGATAACAATTTGGATCAATTGTAGTGAATATCCCATTGACTCAAGCATTTCTACATGTTGTAGTCAACCTATTGAATTTGTCAGAAACATTCTTTGTGACAAATCAATCTTGATGTCTTCTTTGATGTTCGCATTCATTCCTTATAACCATGAAGTTATGGGAATATCAAGTAACCTCCTTACTTGATAAGATTCAAGAAATCTTAAATGAAACTCAATATAGGATTTCATGACTCATAGTCATATCTCGTACTTAGGTCCACCATCGCTTCTTTGTAGTTCATAGGTATGTCTTGTTCCATTAACTTGACAAGTGAATCATGAATATCATTTTGCACAAGGGGAAAATATGTATTCTTGAATCCTACTTTGTTCAGTAAAAGCTTCCATCGAAACATCATGATCATTATCAGTAGTTTCTCCTCTAATTGTAGAGTTTTGCTTTCGGAACATATTCCGTTGTGCTACTCTAACATTTGGAGGCAAGGTCAATTACCTTGGTTGAACTTTCACTTTTCTTCCATTACCACATTTATCAAGAACAATTCTTGATAAATACCAAACTTTGCAATAAAATTTTTGGTCCTTTCGTTCTAGTTATGGAAGATGCATCCATAGTTGACTAAGGATACACTACAAAGATGATTTATCATATAAATCAGGCTTCCTAGAAACCACAACACACCATGACATATATAGTGTTGGTTTCAACGAACTCAGATGGTTCCCTATACTGAAATGAGTGTTTGCATATTAAATTAATAACTCTAAAAAATAATAACGTAACTCAATAAGAGATAACTTAGACCATAGACTATTGAATAGAGTATGATTACAATGTTCAGGCACATAAAAAATATTGAAGTGTCTCAAGACATTGCAGTTTGTGAAACAACTTTCACAAGTCTGTATGCCCAAGACTAACTCAAAACATTTGTCACTTTGATCAAATCATAGAGACTTGTCTTTCTTGTTAATTTAATATCCATGTTCACTCTGAAATCCCTTTTGATCATATCAAATCATTTCAGACTCATGTTTCATTAGTGAATACACATATTCATCTAAGTCCACATACGAAGTTCACGAAATAATGAAATTCACTACATGCTGATATACAATACAACACAATGTATGATATTCAACAATCAGTACACACTCTGTTTTACCAGAACGCGAGGTTTTAGTCATCTCACCTAAAGAGGCATGGTTTGCATGTGTCAAGAGGTCAAGTATCCCAAGACTTCATCAAACCATTCATGACTTAAACCGTAGTGTCTTTATTAAGTCTGGATAATTCTTGGTATTACAATATTTCTTATAAATGGTCAAACTACTATCATCAATATAAGAATAACTCATTCATGAACGTAATGTGACCATAAAATATATCATTCATAAAATAAGAACAACTAACTTGTTTCTCACTAATATGAATAATTGTCTTCGCAAGATGCAAGACACACTAATAAAGTTCACATTCAAACGATCATAAATTTATTCATATATTAACCAATTGATAGATGTAGAGGGAGAGTGTTTTCGACCATCAACTATCTTGATTATCGTTAGCACACATTGTCACCTCATCCCTTCCAAGCCACTCTCAAGCAGTATGTTCAAGCATCAAATACTTAATCAACCACAATTAGTGTTTTGTGGGGAAAGACATTTATAACTCGTATATCAAATATATTTTCTCCGTCAATGACTATTCCTGCATTGGTTCTACTCTTAAAGTTCTTAAATTTAACCATGACCTCACGACAGGTGAACAATTCTCCTTCATGACATAGTCTAGACATGGTATTTTTAGCTGGAAGGAAGCGGATGCAACTCCCCAACTATCGCAAAGTAACCAACCATTTAGTAGTTCAAGTTATGCACAAGGTGTTCATGTATCTTATACAGTTTCCAAGTGCCTTTCTCAGCAGGTTGTTCCTTCCACCATGGTTGAAAGAAACCCCGTCCATATACTCATATTCCATTACTCTGATTTGTGACCTAGTGCTTTCAAGTTCTCCTAGCACGTCATACGTGTTGGTTAACATGCATTCACAATTCAGATACCATAGAATGAAGTATGGTGTATTGGACAGTCATTTATAAGTGACGGTGAGTACGATACTCATCATCATTTTCCTCAATTACGGAGTTATCAGGTGTATCTCCTATCAGTTCTCGTATTATGTTTAGCAAGTCATTACTAACGAGTATGTGTCTAACGGTGTTGGTACACATCAATGAAGTAAGACCCATCTACCTTAAGTTCTTCATAACGCTAAAGAGCCATAGTTATAAACATTTTGGGCATGACATTACCTACAATGATATTTGCTAAGAGATGAAGATTAAGTTCATAATATGTGGAGTTAAATTTTAATAAATTCCAAAACTCCCACTTAGTACAACATCTCTCAAATTTACTAAGTGCTCACACAATCCTCGAAGAACATACCTCCCCCGATCGTCACGACCATCAGTATGTTTTTCAAGGTAGGCCATCATGCCAATCAAATCATCTATGTGACTCGTGCTCGATCTTTCGATCTTCTGTGTTCCAAGCCCGCATCTACATACGTCAAGCCAGCCAATCCAACCTTAATGTTAGCTGTTCAGCAAGGCCATATCTGCATATGCCAGGCTTGCCGAACCCAACCTCATTCGGACGCCATTTAATATGTGTGACACCCGATATGTACGAAATGTCGGCCATATGGGAGATCCTTCCAGGCGGTGCCCATTAAGGGAGAACACAATGTTGGTGATACGTCCAAAATGTATCTATAATTTCTGTTTGCTCCATGCCTCTTTTGTGTTATATTGCTATGATATTGATAAACTTCCATAAACTTTTGATCATATTTGGTCTAACCTATTAATTCAGTGCACCCCTGTGCCAGTTCCTATTTTCTGCTGTTTTTCTATTTCAGGTTTCCCCCTTATTAAAAGTACCAGAAAAATTCCGGGAAAAATATAGGAAAAATCAGCGTACCGTAAGCTTCGAGAAAAGCCCGAGAGGGGCCAGAGGGGAGCCAGGGGGCCCAGGCGGCCAGTGGGCGCGGCCCCACCCCTCGCCGCGCCAGGGGGGCGCCTGGAGCCCCTGGCCCACCTCTGGCTGCCCCCTTTCGCCTATTTATTCCCCGTGACGAGAAACCCTCGGGAACGGAACCCTTTTTCGCGATCTCTCCTCTATTCCGCCGCCGGCGCTCTTCCAAGATCGGGAGCACTAGAAGACCTCTTCCCGGCACCCTGCCGGAGGGAGGAATCACCTCCGGGAGCTTCTCCACCACCATGGATGCTTCCCGGATGAACCGTGAGTAGTCCACCTTGGACCATGGGTCCATGATCAGTAGCTATGTGATGTTCTCCTCCCCTCTTTGTTCTTCATGGATTAGACCTCGTGAGCTGCCCTACATGATCGAGGCACATATGTAATCTTTCTGCTGTTGCTATGCTGAGTTTGCTGGGATCGGATGGATTATGAAATTATGTTCAGATTGTGATTGAGTTATATATTTGATTCTCTTCTTTTATATTTATGTTCTTGAGTAACTCTTGCATGTTCTCTGTTGCTGTTTATTGCTTTGGCCAAGTAGTAGGTAGTGACTCCAAGAGGGAGCGTTATGCATGATTGTGGGTTCATGCCCCCCGATGACTAGCTTGAGTGACAGAAACATGAGTCTAAGGGATGTGTTGTTGCCACAAGGGGGAAAACAATGGTGCTTGTACTTGCGGGTGCAAGGATTGTTTACTTTACGCAAAGTTCTTTAATGAAGTTGTCATTTGCTTTGAGTTTACACTTTGGGTGGGATTCGCAACTTAATACCAACGAGATGTTCTGGATAGATATCTCAAGGTGGATGATTAGTGGGTAGATGCAGATGGATTTCGGTCTACTTTTCTTCGTGTACTGCCCGTGCTTTTGAGCCTCTTCCTTTCTGTTTTTCATAATTAGCATTGGTTTGCGCACATAATCCTGTCAATTGCCCAGCTGTAATTTGTTTACCTCGCATGGCTATTTTATTGCCTTTTGGGAGAGAGACATCACTAGTGAACATCATGGGACCCCGGTCCATATATCCACCACTGTTTACGCTATCAATTTACCTTCAGTATTTACTATTTCGTAGCTATCACTATCTATCATTATTATCTTGTGTGTTTTATCCTTTGTAAACAACAAGGCCGGAGGAATTGACAACTCCTCTAAACTCGTTGGGAGTAAAGCTATCTGTTGTGTGTGCAGGTCCAAGTGAAGTAAGCAACCTTAGGTTGTAAACGGCGCCGTTGTTCACTTCACCACCTACTTGTATCTGTTGGAGTCCTACGGGAGACGATCTTTTCAACCTTGGTATCTTTACCAAGGAATATTTGCCGCTACGCTACATCTCACCTTCCACTTGGGGTAACCAACGAGGAACGAGAAGTATCTCGTGTATAAGTTGGTATTGTGAGAGATTATCCTATTTATGCTACCTTCGTTACATCTAGCATATTAGCAAAATAGGAAGTAAAACAATAAATCATACATGCTATGATTCCCCCCGACATGCAAATTAAAGTTGAAAACGCCTTTCTACTTTATCTTTTGCAAGTTTTACGTGGCTGCGAGGGGTTTCGAGAAAAGAACCGTTTCTATCATACGAAAACAAGCCACAACACCAATCCCACAATTGTCTCTATTATACCCGTGTTGGGGTCCTCCGTTGCAAACTTCTTCGCAAAGCTAATGTTAGAGAGACAGACACCCCCTAGCCACTTATATGGTACAAGCCATATGTCAAGCATGGAACCAGTCTCGCGCAAACGCGTAAGGTCGGTCGGGGCCGCTTGATAACCCTCAACTGTAGGGGATCGAGATAGTCTTCGCGGGCAAGATAACCCAATTTATTGATTCGACACTTGGGGACACAAAGAATACGTATAGGCTTTGACAATTGAGTTGTCAATTCAAACGCACCTGAAATAAACACTTGCTTGCACAAAGGTATTAGTAGCAACTATGATATGGTGGTGGTAGTGGTGATGATAATAGTGGTGATAGTGATAGTGGAACAACAAAGGTAAACAACTAGTAACCAGCAGAAGGAAAACACTGTAGGCTAGGGAGATGGATGGTTGGGCGCTGTTTGGATGAGAACGAACATGTAACAGATTCTAACTTGGGCAAGGCTCACAGAAAACAAAGGATCATCTAGGAAAATATCAAACATCAGGCATGTATCCCAAGGTAGTTGTACGTGCTTGCAATAAGAACTTTGCACAACATCTTTTGTCCTACCCTCCCGCTACAAACGGGGCCAAAAGGAACTTAGGGAGATTAAGGTACTCCTGTCAAAGAGCACCGGAACAAAGCATTAACAATTCATGGATACACGGAATCCTCAAATTATAGTCCATCCCCTTTGGTGTCCTAAGCTGTCACCATTGGGATCGCCGGTTCCGGAATATAATAGGTGCATACAACTCATAGATAGGATCAAGAACACCACAAACTCAAGAATCAAAAGGGTGATCAGATCTGAAATCATGGCAATCGGGCCCAAAGTGACAAGCATTAAGAGCAACAAGTTGTAACAGAGATGATAAACACCAAGTAGATGATAGGCAACATGCCCCCAACAATCTGATTGAACTATTACATGATCTAACTCATCCAATCCCTACCATCCCCATTGCCTACAGCAGGGAATTACTCACACATGAGAGGAGAAGTCATGGAGGGGTGATGGAGAGGCGATGATGATGCCGATGGCGATGATTTCCCCCTCACCGGCGACCAATTCAGCCTCCAGATTAGCTCTCCGAGGAAGAACAGAGGGTTGCGGCGGCTCCGCGACGTAGATTGGAAAAGCGACTTCTCTTTCGGGGTTTCCTCGACGGGGGAATAAATAGGGCCAAAGTAGGGCACCAGGGGGTGTGGGACCCACCCAGGAGTGCAGGTGGCGTGGCCAGGAGCTGGGCCGCGCCAGGCACCCTCCTGGCTGCCCCCTGGCTTCCATGTGGCCCCCCTTTGGCCTGGTGGAAGCTTCCGGAACGCTGATTTTTTTTATATTTTTTTTGGGATTTTTCCAGCGTACCTAAATATCCAGAAACCTGCGCGAAGAAAACAGCACTGGTAGCTCTGCTGAAAACAGCGTCAGTCCGGGTTAGTTTCGTTCAAATCATGCAAGAATGAAGGCAAAACAATAGCAAAAGTGTTTGGACAAGTAAATACGTTTAGGACGTATCAACTCCCCCAAGCTTGGCTATTTCTTGTCCTCAAGCAATTCAGTTCAACGAACTGGACGCGACAAAGAAAACTTTGACAAACTCTTTTGCTTCATTAGATGTATATAAGCATGTACTACGAAAGAGTTTAGCAAGTTTTGACATCATGCTACAAGGACAATGCACGAAGCAATCCTTCTTTCATGTAATCAGTCACAAACAAACGTAAAGTAAATAATATGCTGCTGAAAATCAATTCAAGATCACAATTCACATAGCATGAACATATCAGAGTGGTATTTCGCTAGCCTACATGAGTGAAGCAAAACAGAAATGCAGAAACTCCTCCGGAGTTTTAGAGGAGACTAGAACTCAGAACTCAGAGTAAGAAACATGACAATCATGAAGAAGACAATGTGGTACTTTGGGACAATGCATGTTACACTAAGAGTGACAATTATGCTCTCATAGTTGGTGCTTTGGAGAAAGGAAGGTGGAGACTCTCGAACCGTGGCTTTTGATGGCGAGGTTGAAAACCCGTGAAAGGAAGCAAAGACTAAAAATGTGCCAGAGCTCTTAGTTTTGAAAACAGATATAAAACTCTTTTGAGAGGTGCAACTTTCCAGTCAACGGTGAACGGTAAAGGTCTCTCAATATCTCCCATGCCAACCATATTAATGCCTTATGCTTACACATATTCCCTTATCCATAAATCCTTTGATGGTCTACGGAACCTTTTATTTTGCCTCAAGGATGGAAGGAGGGTATCGTTCCATCTATCATAAGCAGCATTTGGTCCATTTCACTCCGTCATCAAGTAATGGGGAGGTGTAACTCTCATATATTTTTTTGACTAGTTAAAACTTCCGTCAAAATATTTTTGGCATGAAAGATACTGATTTCCCCTCACCGCACCATGAGCTTGTATGGTTACAAAGGAGAACATTTTGAATAAATTTCTAGATGGCACATGAAAGTCTAAGTTAGGAGTGGCTGGTAAATACCACATATAGGTAGGTATGGTGGACTCAAATGGAACACTTGGGTTTAAAAAGGAGTTTGGAAGCACAAGCAGAATTCCGCTTGGTGCTGGAGGAAGGCTAGCAAAAGACGGGGAAGCGACCAACTAGAGAGCATAACAGTCATAATCATGTAGAGCGACAAAGCAACATTGAATCGGGCATGAAAGTGATATAGCTCACTCTGAAGTAAAAAGATCATCAAGGCAAAACAGACTTTTTAGTCTTAACATGCGTGAACATGTGCCAAGTCAATCCAAGAATCCCCCGGAGGGAAATACCACTTCAATATGCCACACCATGAACAATGCAATGCATGTCAATCATTTGAAGCAACACATTATAAACTCTAGCTATTTGAGGCTAACCACAAAGAAAGCATGAACCACTGGGAAAGCATTGTAGACATAGCACTATGTTGCTACAAGCTGGTCTCTAATCATAATTACAGGCATATGTACAAAAGTAGAAACGAAAAGAGTTCATACCGGCTTTCTTTGTTGACTCCCTTCCGTCGATCTTCGTCATTACTGCCTTGTCACTTGCACGATAGAACGTAGGAAAGTATAATCAAATGCCATCACGGACTTGAGATGAACTCTGAAAACAAAGCAAACTAAAGAGCAAAGGAAACATATTTTTGGATTTTTGAAGGTTTTAACAAAAGCAAGAGAAAGGAGAAATCTTTTTGGGTTTTTGCAAACTAAAAGAGCAAAGAAGAACAGGCAAAAACTTGCAAAAAGGATAAAAGCGAACCAACGGTAGATACAATGGAAAGGGGAGGAGAGCACGTACTCCCCCAAGCTTAGGCTTTTGGCCTAAGTTGGGCTCTTCTACTGCGATCCCGAGGAGCCTCCTGCTCCCGGGTAGTACTGGTGCGTCCATGGGTCGTAGGGGAAGTCGTGAGCATACACCGACGTCCTGGGATTCTCCCACGCGGAGGAGGAAGGTCTCGACCCCCATCCAGAGGAAGACCCTTCACCCCAGGGGGCGACGGTCTCCTCCTGGACTGGTGCATACACCTCGTGCTCCTCCTGAACGTGTGGATACATGACACGCTCCTCTTCATCTGGCTCGGCCCCCTCTGTGGGGTCGTGGTACTGGTATCTCCCTGTGATCTCATCGAATTCGGCCACTAAAAATCGATATCCGTTCCTGCGGGAAAAATCAAACACAAGTGGTGCAGGTAGACGGACAGTGCGTGTCATACCATCTTTGAACCGCGAAATATAATCAAGTGTAAAGCGGTCAGAGGACTTAGTAACAAAGAAATGCCTCTTCATGGCAGCCAGGTCAAGACTAACAAAAGTAAAGATAGCATCATCTGGGCGCGGTTCTCCTTGGAGAGACTGCAAAAGAAGTGTGGCATAGACGCCACAAAAAATGTCCCCCTTGCTACTGTTAGTAGCAAGGCGTTTCGCAATAAGCGAACCCACATGATGCTCATGCATCCCTGAGAGAGCATTTTCCATGATGGAAGTATCAGGCGTGGAAGTGATGCTCGTGTTTTCTCGAGCCAACACTCCCCTAGCAATATAATAGGAAAAATACCTGAGGTGAGGAAACATAATGTTGGAGATCTTCTTCCGGTTGGATGGCCTCACTTCGGTGTTGCAGAATGAGTCGAGGAGGGTGTTAATTTCAACAGTCTGGATATTTTTCCTCTTCTTCTTCTCGACCAAGCCTAGCAAACCTAAAACTTCAAAAAATTTACTCATAGGCATGGTCAGCAACCTTTCATAAAGTCGAAACACCACAGTATCATTGTCAGAATAAAATCTGAAAGTGTTAACAAAAATAGCGGTGATCGTCTCGTACTGTGGTACACAGCTTGTAACAAGCCGTGTCAAACCTACATTCTCCCACACAGCATAAAACTCTTCTTTTATGCCGGCATTCTCCATAAAATCATCGCATGGAAATGCCATGGCCTTCGCGGGTAACACGTCCAACATCTCTACGGGTATGATATCTTCATTGTAGCTTGCCCTTGTGGTAGAAGGCGAAGCTGCGGAACGCGTGACACGGCTAGAGCGCTCGGGTTTCTTCTTCCCAAGCCACTTCCCTAGTTTCTCCATTTCTGAAATTTTTAACAATTCACAAAAACGAATATTTAAGCAAAACTAGTTTGGGCATAACATTCTACTTACTTAACCAAGGCTCAAACTAGCAGCAAAACTTGAAAAATAAATTTCTACACAAAAATTTAATCTTAACTAAAAAGCATCAAGAACCACTAAATAGTCACTAATGAAGCCACCAACTAGAAAACTAATTGGAGGGGTGAGGGAGTCACACACCAGGGAGCACTTGTTCCAAAAATCAGCTCAAACAAGTGGCTAAATGGAGAGATCAAAGGTACGTGCTCAAGAGCAGCAAGAATGAAGAAACCAGAGGAAGAACTCGTGTTTTTGGGAAGAAGGAGAGAGAGTGAGAGGAGAGATGCCACCAGGGGGCATGGGACCCACCCAGGAGGGTGGGTGGCGCGGCCAGGAGCTGGGCCGCGCCACCTGGCCATCTGGCCTGGTGGTGGCAACCCTGGTCAGCCAAAGGTGCCCCCTGATGGCTTTTTACCTGAAAACTATGAATATATTTTTTTTGGAATTTTCTAGGCAACTTCACTGTAGATAATTTTTCAAAGTTCAAAAAGCTGCAAAAACTTTCGTGAACTTGAGGCAAAAGTTAGAACAGGTGAATCTTTAAACATAAAAACATTGGTACATCAAGGAGAATAAAAACTAAAGGAAATGAAAACATAACAAGCTCAACTTTTTACCTATATAAATCTTTCTAGTTAGCAAGGTTGATCAAGTCTTACCAACACACCGGTGATATATAGAGCAGAAAGTCTCGCCTCTTATGAAGTGATCATTGCACTCTCACTTTAATGGACATTGTCCCCACCATAATTTTTTTGTATTTGTGGTATACATGTAGTGGACAATCCCATTCTCCAATCTTCACGGTCTCAATATTCTCAATGGAGTTAAGGCCATGCCTTTTGTCGTTTTTCTTCGGAAAATACACCGTGTGTTCTTTGTCATTTACGTTGAAGGTAACCTTCCCTTTATTGCAATCAATAACGGGACCTGCGGTATTAATAAAAGGTCTACCAAGGATAATGGACATGCTCCCATCCTCGGGCATGTCAAGCACAACAAAATCAGTAAGTATTAAGCAATTGGCAACTTCAACAGGAACATCCTCACAAATACCGATCGGGACGGCCGTGGACTTTTCGGCCATCTGAAGAGAGATATCTGTAGGAATTTGTTTCTCTAAACAAAGCCTTTTGTAGAGAGAGAAGGGAATAACACTCACTCCTGCACCAAGATCACATAAGGTAGTTCTAACATAATTATTCTTTATGGAGCAAGGAATGGTGGGTATACCTGGATCACCGATCTTCTCAGGAATCTTGCAACTGAAAGAGTAGTTAGCAAGCATAGTAGATATTGCCTCATTAGGGATTTTTTATTTTATTAGTAACAATATCTTTCATATATTTTGAGTAAGGAGGTAATTTAATAGCATCAGTCAAAGGAATTTGAAGAAAAAGAGGTTTCATCCACTCACAAAACTTGTTGTGGTGCTCTTCTTCTTTGGATTTGACGGACTTGCTTTGGAAAGGCATGGGTTTCTGTACCCATGGTTCTCGTTCCTTCCCGTGTCTCCTTGCAAGGAAGTCCTCTCTAGTATACTTCTTGCGCTTATCGGGTGCTTCTTCTTCATGAACCTCGGGTGGATCATTCTTTTCAGTATCTTTTTTAGGTTCAGCATCGTCTTCAGTCTTAGCATCGGATGTAGATATGCTGTTTGGATCCACAGCTTGTTCTTCTTCTTCTATAGGATCATTGGAATTGTCAGCTTCCTTGTGTTTCTTTTTCTTCTTCTTCTTCTTCTTTGGGGAGCTAACAATTTCTTCTTCCTGCACTTGAGAATCTTGCTCGATCCTCTTTGGATGCCCCTCTGGATAGAGAGGGTCCTGGGTGTGTGTGCCACCCCGGGTCTTTATACCGTAAGCTTGTAAATTGTCCTGTTTGGCATTATTAGAAAGCAAATCTTTTTGCACATTAGAAATTTGTTCAAAATGAGTTTGAACCATATGAAAATGCTTCACAAGACATTTAACATCATTAACAGTTCTACCTAGAACATCAAGCAAACTTTTGATAGCAAGAGTATTATCATGCAACTGACCTGGTATCTTCTTATTGAAGTGATTCTGCTTCATAATAAAATTATCAAGCTCATCTAAACATTGGTAAGGAGGTTTACCTGTAGGGATGTCACTTGCATTGAAATCTAAAAGAGAGTGTACTTCTACCATAGGTGGGTGAGTGGTAGGCTCACACAGCTTCTCAATTGGAGGTAGATTCTTCACGTCGTTAGCTTTAATACCTTTCTCTCTTGTGGACTTATTTGCTTCTTGCATATCTTCCGGGCTTAGGACTAGCATGCCCCTCTTCTTTGGTGGTGGAGGTGGTTCAGGCACGAACCAATCTTCATGGTTTTTGGCAATTTTGCCCATCAATTCTTCCGCATCGTCCGATGTTCTTTGCCTGAAAACACAACCAACACAACTATCTAGGTAGGATTTAGACCCATCGGTTAGACCAGCATAAAATATATCAAGTAATTCATTTTTAGGGATTTCATGTCCCGGTCTAGCCTTTAGCAAACTGCAAAATCTCCCCCAAGCTTTAGGGAGATGCTCATCCTGCAACTGTTTAAAGTTATAAATTCTTTGTAAAGCAGCATGTTGCATATGAGCAGGAAAATACTTATCAACGAAAGATATAGCCATATCTTGAGGACTCTGAATGGAACCACATGGTAGTGCATCGTACCATGCTCTAGCATCTCCTTTCAAGGAAAAAGGAAGAAGATTGGTCACATAAAAGTTCCGGATCCTTTCATCGGTGGTAAACAAGCCGCCTAACTCAGTGAGTTTGGTCAGGTGCCCGATAGCATCATCATTTTCTCTGCCATAAAAGGGATCAGCTTCCACTGTGGATATAAGTGAAAGGTCAACAGAGAAATCATAATCAGGACCAGTGATGCGTATAGGAGACGTAGAAAAAGTAGGATCAGGAGTAAACTTGTTCTTCAGGGAGTGTTTTGCTAGCAACTTCTTTATAGTAGCAGGGTCGGAATCAGCACATTCATTAAGTTACCTGCAAAAATCATCATCAAGTGTAATCTAATCATCCTCAAGGAGTTTCTAATTAAGGTCAGCAAAGTTATGAGTTTTCCCAATAGGAGTTTGGATAACAGGAATTTCAACACCCGAGAGTCGGGCAGCAACAACAATCTGTTCTTCTATAAAAGAACCAAGTGAACCTGTAGTCTCAAAAGTAGTAGAAGCACCATCAAAAGTATCTGACATATTGCCAGACTCAGCAGAAGTAGCATATAACTGAGGTGAATCAAACTGACTCATAACCGAAGGTGAATCAAGTTTAGCACTAGTGCTAAGAGCAGTACCTCGTCTCGTACAGGATGGTAAGATCGGAACTTTAGGGTCTCCTTTCTTACCCATAGTGGATAACGTGCAGCAGGTAGGATACTTCGAGTAGACCTGTAAATAAAGCAATGGTCCCCGGCAACGGCGCCAGAAAACAATACTTGATAACCCTCAACTGTAGGGGATCGAGATAGTCTTCGCGGGCAAGATAACCCAATTTATTGATTCGACACTTGGGGACACAAAGAATACGTACAGGCTTTGAAAAATGAGTTTTTAATTCAACCGCACCTGAAATAAACACTTTCTTGCACAAAGGTATTAGTAGCAACTGTGATATGGTGGTGGTAGTGGTGATGATAATAGTGGTGATAGTGATAGTGGAACAGCAAAGGTAAACAACTAGTAACCAGCAGAAGGAAAACACTGTAGGCTAGGGAGATGGATGGTTGGGCGCTGCTTGGATGAGAACGAACATGTAACAGATTCTAACTTGGGCAAGGCTCCAAGAAAACAAAGGATCATCTAGGAAAATATCAAACATCAGGCATGTATCCCAAGGTAGTTGTACGTGCTTGCAATAAGAACTTTGCACAACATCTTTTGTCCTACCCTCCCTCTACAAACGGGGCCAAAAGGAACTTAGGGAGATTAAGGTACTCCTGTCAAAGAGCACCGGAACAAAGCATTAACAATTCATGGATACACGGAATCCTCAAATTATAGTCCATCCCCTTTGGTGTCCCAAGCTGTTGCCATTGGGATCGCCGGTTCCGGACTATAATAGGTGCATACAACTCATAGATAGGATCAAGAACACCACAAACTCAAGAAACAAAAGCGTGATCAGATCTGAAATCATGGCACTCGGGCCCAAAGTGACGGGGGAATAAATAGGGCCAAAGTAGAGCACCAGGGGGTGTGGGACCCACCTAGGAGGGCAGGTGGCGCGGCCAGGAGCTGGGCCGCGCCAGGCACCCTCCTGGCTGCCCCCTGGCTGCCCTGTGGCCCCCCTTTGCCTTGGTGGAAGCTTCCGGAACGCTGATTTTTTTAATATTTTTTTGGGATTTTTCCAGCGTACCTAAATATCCAGAAACCTGCACAAAAGAAAACAGCACTGGTAGCTCTGCTGAAAACAGCGTCAGTCCGGGTTAGTTTCGTTCAAATCATGCAAGAATGAAGGCAAAACAATAGCAAAAGTGTTTGGAAAAGTAGATACGTTTAGGACGTATCACCGCTTCATCAGGACATTGCCGCAATGCTAAAAGAGTACACGTGAGAGGGTAACAATTGGAGAATTGATGCCCACATACTAGATGTGTTCTATCCATACAATACATCGACGCATGACCTTGCTCTGATACCATTGTTGGGGTTCGGGGCAGAAAACACAATTTTTTCCTTAACCTACGATACCCAATCCCAAGACCTATGCTATGGCGATGCAGTTAACGGATGTAATAGGTCCCATACCAGTATGTAGTCCGTTAAGTGGGAAAAACGATCCCTAGTGAACGTGGTTGGTATAGTCATACCGGCAATCCCCGATGCCGCGCAGCTCCACAATGACTCCAGTAGCCACCCGGTCCTTGAGACCGATGACGGGATTACGTCCCCATCGGAACGTTGTCGGTGAAGACGCCGCGATACGGCCATGACGATGAAGTAGCGCCACAAATGTAGAGCCTCGCGGGATTACGAACATACGGTGTACCCGACGTCCCTCCGGGCTCCGAACCAGGCGAGCAGCGGAAAGAAGATGGATTCAGATCCCGGGCAGCATGACGGCGTGCGTATAGTGGAGAAATCCCCAACCTAGTGCAGACTCCATACAAGGGAAGTCCGCTCAGAGGAGGGAGAAAGAGGGAAAGAGAGATCAACATAATTTATCTGTATTTTTCTGGAATTTTCTGTGTTGAAAAAGGGGCACCCACCACATCTATATATAAGGAAAATCGGGGTGCAAATGCGTGTCAACTAGCGATGTGGTACTAAAACTAGTACCACATGTGTGCTAGCCGTGGCTTCCAAAGCCACGCATGTAGCCGTGGGTGGTGTGGTCGGCAAAGGCCATGGCGTGGTGGCCTAGTGGCCACTTGTCCACATGGGCCCCATGGCCCATGGCGCCCCACTCTTACACCTTTTTTTTCTTTTTCCTTTTCCTTTTTTTTCTTCTTTCTTTAAAGAAAAAACAAAAACTAAAAGGAAAACTATTCCATTAATTATTTAAATTATATATTAATATTTAATTCATATAATTAAATAATAAATATATATTCAAATAACTTTCCGAACAATTCGAAATCACGGAAACTTTTCCGTCTCTCCTCCGAAACGATTTCGGAGTTCTCTCTTATTTCTCCGGCGATCCCGAATCTATCATTAATGCGTCGAATACCCTTAAGTGTGACACCCTACGGTCCGAGAAACGGCAGACATGATCAAGACACTTTCTTGATCAATGACCATCGATCAGATCTGGTTACAATCCTAGATGGCCCCTGCGCTTCCATCGAATGAACTTCAACCGGTGTTGGATCTGTTAACCGTGTGCCTGTTCCCTTTTTCCTACAGTACTTTGCTTGTCCGAGGTTTGATCATCGGTATCCAATATACCTAGTTCGTCCTTGTTCTCAACAAAGAAGTTTACTCGTTCCCGTGATATTACAACTCCGTGACCTAGTCACATGTTTGCGCAAACCTTATGATGCAATATCACTGAGTGGGCCCCAGAGTACCTATCCGTCACTGGGATGGACAAATCCCGCTTTGATGTATTTGCATACTCATCAACCATCTATTTTGGAATACCCAAAGTGCACCGTTATGGCCAGCATATTTCAGTCAGGCGGTGGGATACAAATCAAAGTCTCCTCATAGATGACAATTACGTATGATCATTACAGTCAAAGGATCTCGTCACTACGTTATAGTTATCGCAATGTCGAACTATGTGACTTGATCACATCGCAACACTTATGGTGGGTATGCCCATCCTATCATTATCCCAATGATACGACTCCATTGCTAACAGACTTATTTGTCTCATGATCAGGAAACCTTGATCATCAATCGCCCAATGGACTAGTATACTAGAGTTAACTAGGGACTTGGTTGTTTGTATACCACACCTGTATTAAGGTTTCCGCTTAATACAGTTATAGCATAGTATAAAACTGATTATGAACTAATGGAATATGCTCAATAAAACATATTTTATTTGCCTCTAGGGCACATTCCCAACAAACACTACTCCTAAGAATTCCTTCTCAGTAGTAGCATAATTCTTTTGAGCACTATCAAGGGTTTTGCTAGAATAATGTTTGATGTTCAATTTCTTATCAACCCTTTGTCCTAAAACAGCTCCAACAACAAAATCACTAGCATCACACATAATTTCAAAGGGCAATTTCCAGTCAGGTGGTTGTACTATAGGAGCGGTTATCAAAGCTTTCTTAAGAACTTCGAAGGCTTCCTTAAAATATTCATCAAATACAAAAGGAACATCCTTCTGGAGAAGATTAGTGTGGGGTCTCGAAGTCTTAGAAAAGTCTTTAATAAATCGTCTATAGAAACCAGCATGACCGAGAAAACTACGAATACCTTTAATGTCCCTTGGATAGGGCATCCTTTCAATTGCTTCAATCTTCGCCTTGTCCACTTCAATTCCCCTCTCGGAAATCTTTTGACCAAGAATGATCCCTTGTTTAACCATGAAGTGACCTTCTCCCAGTTTAAAACTAAATTTGTATCCTCGCATCTCTGCAAAACTTTATTAAGATTGTGGAGACAGTGGTCAAAGAAAGTTCCATAGACGGAGAAATCGTCCATGAAGACTTCCACAATCTCCTCACAGAAACCATGAAAAATAGAAGACATACATCTCTGAAAAGTAGCAGGTGCATTGCATAAACCAAAGGCATACGCCTGTAAGCATAAGTACCGTAAGGACATGTGAAAGTGGTCTTCTCTTGATCGGCAGTGTTAACATGAATTTGAGAGTAGCCAGAGTACCCGTCAAGATAGCAAAAGTGGGTGTTTTTGGACAACCTCTCAAGCATCTGATCGATAAAGGGAAGCGGGTAATTGTCGTTCCTGGTTTCCTTGTTCAACTTCCTGTAATCAATACACATTATACATCGAATAACAACTCTTTGAGGTATTAGTTCATTTTTATCATTAGGAACAACAGTCATACCTCCTTTCTTAGGAACACAATGAATTGGACTTACCCACCTACTATCTGCTATAGGATAGATGATAGCTGCGGCTAGAAGCTTGATAATTTCATTCCTAACCACGTCCTTCATCCTTGGGTTCAGCCGTAGTTGATGGTCAACAACTGGCTTAGCATCGGTCTCGAGATTGATAGTATGTTGGCAAATCGATGGACTAATCCCCTTAAGGTCATCAAGGGTATAGCCCAGGGCACCACGGTGTCTACGAAGTGTCTCCAATAATCGCTCTTCTTCAAATCCTGAAAGGTAGCATTGATAATAATAGGATATATTTTCTTTTCATCTAAATAAGCATACTTGAGCGTATCTGGAAGTCGTTTGAGGTCAAACACCGAGTCTTCTTTTGGTTGTGCTAGGATTCCTAAAGGTTCAACCGGAAGGTTGTGCTTCAGGATAGCAGTTTGTCTTGTGAATATTTCATCCAACTCATTTCTCTCTTGCATATGCATATCATTCTCATGGTCTTCCATATATTGCTGCAAAGGATCATTAGGAGGAATAGCAATGGAAGAAATATCTTCAATAATTTTATCATTAATAGGTAAATTAGTACCACGAGGCCGCTTGGAGAACTTGGAAAAGTTAAATTCATATGGCTCACCATTGCATTCAACAGAAACTTTACCTTTTCTGCAGTCTATTATAGCTCCACAAGTGTTGAGTAAAGGCCTACCAAAGATAATAGGGCAGAAACTATCTTGTACTGAACCAAGTACTAGAAATTCGGTAGGATACTTTACCTTTCCACATAGGACTTCAACATCTCTCACAATCCCAATGGGAGAGATAGTTTATTTGTTCGCTAGATAAATAGTAACATCAACCTCTTCAAGTTCAAAGGGTGAAATCTCACCCATGATCTCCTGATAGAGTGAATAAGGAATAGCGCTAGCACTCGATCCCAAATTGCATAGCCCGTAATAATTGTGATCTCCGATTTTAACAGATACAACTGGTGCACCTGAAATTGGGCTTTTATTCTTGGCTATGACAATGTTAGTTGAAATGGCACTAAAATTTATATTGCCATCTAAAACATCATTAGTAACTAAATCTTTAACCACCGCAACTTGAGGGTCAACCTTGATCTGGTCCTCAGGTTTGTCAGCTTGTCTCTCACTTTTGTTTATTATGCCTGTCAAAAAAGAGTGCTCCCTTATCCTTGTGGGAAAAGGGGATTTTCATACATAACTGCATGCAAAATAGGGTCAGCAACATTTATATCACTAGGTAATTCTTTAAAGGGTTTGTAATACTGATCCTTCTCTTCTTTAGAAGAGTCAATGTGAGAGGCAAAGTTCTTGCAAAAATCAATCATAAGCTAAGAATCAAAACCAATCTGAGAGAAAAAGGTATTAAAGTAATCAGTTTTCACATCGCTCTCAATATAGTCAGGCTCATAAATTATAGCGGGTTCAATACCTTTATCGATTTCCCAATCTTCAGTGTTCTTCTGGATCCTCTCAATGAGATACCATCTTTCTTCAACACTTCTTGTTTGGAATACCCTGCTAGAGGAGGCATCCAACATCTCCCTATTCTGACGAGAAAGCCTAGCATAAAAATTTGTAAGTATAATATCTTTTGGGAGTTCATGAATAGGACATTTGAACATTAGGGACTTCAGTCTCCCCCAAGCTTGAGCGATACTTTCTCCGTCACGAGACCTAAAGTTATAGATGTAGTTCCTGTCTCGATGAATTTCATGAAGAGGATAAAACTTTGTATAAAAGAGAGTCATAAGCTCTTGCAAATTAAGCAAATGTGAGTTATCGAGGAGCTTATACCAATCTGAAGCTTTATCTATATGTTGTACGGAGAATAATTTCTTCATAAAGAACTCCCTTGACACACCTACAAGCTTGAATAATGAACATAGTTGTGATAGATATAGTAGGTGTTCACTTGGGTGTCTATCTCCTGCATAACGATTAGCCAAGACATAATCGATAATAACAGTTGGTATTTTTTAAGGCACAATTTCAGTAGGGGTGGAATTGACCACCACAGTAGTGGGGCGTTTCCCCATAAACAACGAACCAAGAGTAGAGGTGTCCATAAGGACAAAAGTAGCAACAGCAAAATAAAAACAGAAATATAAAAGCTTTCTTACCATCTTCACATACTAATAGCGCTACGCTCCCCGGCAACAGCGCCAGAAAATAGTACTTGATGACCCTCAAATGTAGGGGATCGATTGTAGCATTTTCGATAAATAAGAGTGTCGAACCCAATGAGGAGCAGAAGGTATTGGTAAGTGACTTTGGCAAAGAAATAACTGCAGGCACTGAAAGATAACTTTTTTAGGGGGTTTTCGGTATAAGCAACAAGAAAGTAAAAGAAAGCGGAGTAAAAGGTACTGAGGAGTGATAAATGGCCCAATCCTTTTGAGCAAAGCATAAGCTTGGCAACTGAACTTAATAAAGGCTAAAGTGTTCTTGAGCACGCACGGGAGAGATAGTCGTGTGCTTTCGCCATACTCTGTATCGATAGTATGTGTTGTGTTGATAAATGTTGAGTGGGTGGATCCATGCTAGTGCACCTTCTAGACTAAGATAAGTGCACTCTTATGATTAAACATCTTGCAAGCATCCGCAAATACAAGATAGTAATTAAGGAAAAAGCCTAACCATAGCAATACGATCAATGACCCATTGTTCCCTTGTGCAAAAGCATGCAAAATGGGGTTCAGGTTTCTGTCACTCCGGCAACCCACCGTAAGCATTATTTATACACAATGCATTCCCTAGGTACTTAATGAGGCGAAGTGTTGAGTGTTTTCCTCACAAAAACCCACTAGGAAAATAACAACACAACTTAAATATCAAACAACACATATTACGTCAACATTATATGACTACTAGCAACTAGACTTCTCCCATGTCCTCAAGAACTAAAGTAACTACTCACAAGACATAAAAGAGATCATGATCAGAGGGGATAAATAGATGATAAAAAATCTGGACACAATGATATTTCTCCAACAAAACTCAATAGCATTCATCACACGGTACCAATCAAAACCAATAGAGTAGAGAGGATAGATAGTACGGATTACAACACAAGTTAAACTTGTGAGGTGATATGGGATGAAGATGGAGATGGTGCTGATGTTGCGGATGATGTTGATGATGATCTCGATGATGCCCGTGACGATGGTGATGACGATGGTGATGATCTCCCCTTCCGAGAGATGGTCTCCCCGGCGGAATCTACCCGTCGGAGATATCTTTTCATCTCTGTAGGTTTCCTCCATGGAGTGGCGGCAAAACTCGCGAAACTCCTCTCATTTTAGGGTTTTCGGAAGACGACGAATATATAGGCCAAAGGGGGGAGCCGGGAGTGGCCCCAGGGGTCCAGGCGCCCTCCCGTCGCGCCCTAGGAGGGGGCCGCGCCAGGTGGTAATGGCAAGAGAGTGTTAATACTCTTCAAGCCTCGTTGGTTACCCCAAGTGCAGGGTGATATATAGTGCAGCGGCAAGTTTTCCCTTGGCAAAGATACCAAGGTTTGTCTCCCGTAGGACTCCGAAGGATACAAGAAGATGGCTAAGTGAACAATGGCGCCGAGGTTGCTGGCTTCACCTGTTCCTACACACAGATACAAATAACTTTGCTCCCACCGAGTACAGAGGAGTTGTCAATTCCTCCGGCATTGCTGTTTACAAAGGATCAACGCAAGAGATAAAAGTAGAACTGAAAGTAAAGACTGAAAGTAAATTAAGGGTGTAAACAATAATGTGAAGATGGACCAGGGTCCCGTGATTTTCACTAGTGATGTCTCTCTCCCAAAAGACGATAAAAGTGCTAGCGAGGTAAACAAATCACAGCTGGGCAATTGACAGAATTATGAAGGAACCACAATGCTAACCATGCTGCAAAGAGAGGAAGGGCTCCAAAGCAATGGGCAGTACGCCAAGGTAAGTAGACCGAAATCCAACTTCATCTACTACGAATCATCCACCTTGAGATATCTATCCAGAACATCTCGCTGGTATTAAGTTGCGAATCCCACCCAAAGTGTAAACTCAAAACAACAGCCAACTGCATTAAAAGAACTTTGCGTAAAGTAAACAATTCTTGCACCCATGGGTACAAGCACCGTTGTTTTATCCCTGGTGGAAAAAGCACATCCCCTAGTCTCATGTTTCTGTCACTCAAGCTAGACATCAGGGGGCGGAACCCACAATCAAGCATAACGCTCCCTCTTGGAGTTGCAAGCAAACTACTTGGCCAAAGAAAAATACTGCAATGGAGAACATGCAAGAATTTACTCAAGAAAAAAATATAAAAGAGAAGAACCAAATATATTACTCATCACAATCTGAACATAGTCTCATAATCCATCAGATCCCAGCAAACTCAACATAGCAACAGCAGAAATTACAAAAGTGCCTCGATCATGTGAGGCAGCTCAAGAGGTCTCGACAGTGGAAGCACAAAGAGGGGAGAGGTACATGACATAGCTACTGGTCACGGACCCATGTTCCAAGGGGGACTTCTCACGGCACATACGGGAGGCATCCATGGCTATGGATGGTATCCTGGAGGGGGTTCCTCCTCCCGACAGGGTGCCGGGGCAGCTTCTCCAAGCAGCCCCGATCTTGAAACGGCGGCGGCGGCGGTACAGAGGCAAGTTCATGGAAAAGAGATCGATATTAGGGGTTTCCACCCCGAGGGCTAAATATAGGCGGAGGGGGCATCGAAGGGACCCACAGGGCAACCAGGAGGGTGCCTGATACGTCTCAAACGTATCTACTTTTCCAAACACTTTTGCTATTGTTTTGGCTTCATTCTTGCATGATTTGAACGAAACTAACCCGGACTGACGCTGTTTTCAGCAGAGCTACCAGTGCTACTTTCTTTTGTGCAGGTTTCTGGATATTTAGGTACGCTGGAAAAATCCCAAAAATATATATAAAAAATCAGCGTTCCGGAAGCTTCCGCCAGTCCAAAGGGGGGGCCAGGGTGCAGCCAGGAGGGTGCCTGGCGCGGCCCAGCCCCTGGCCGCGCCACCTACCCTCCTGGCTTGGCCCACGTCCCTCGGTGCCCTACTTTGGCCCTATTTATTCTCCCGACGCAGAAACCCCAGAACAGAAGTCGCTTTTCCAATCTACGTCGCGGAGCCGCCGCAACCCTCTGTTCTTCTCCGGGAGAGCTAATCTGGAGGCTGCTTTGGCCTCCGGTGAGGGAAATCATCGCCATCGTCATCATCATCGCCTCTCCATCACCCCTCCATGACTTCCTCTCTCATGTGTGAGTAATTCCCTGTTGTAGGTAAAGGGGATGGTAGGGATTGGATGAGTTAGATCATGTAATAGTTCAATCAGATTGTTGGGGGCATGTTGCCTATCATCTACTTGGTGTTTATCATCTTTGTTACAACTTGTTGCTCTTAATGCTTGTCACTTTGGGCCCAAGTGCCATGATTTCAGATCTGATCACCCTTTTTTTTCTTGAGTTTGTGGTGTTCTTGATCCTATCTATGAGTTGTATGCACCTATTATAGTCCGGAACCGGTGATCCCAATGGTGACAGCTTGGGACACCAAAGGGGATGGACTATAATTTGAGGATTCCGTGTATCCATGAAGTATTAATGCTTTGTTCCGGTGCTCTTTGACAGGAGTACCTTAATCTCCCTAAGTTCCTTTTGGCCCCGTTTGTAGCGGGAGGGTAGGAAAAAAGATGTTGTGCAAAGTTCTTATTGCAAGCACGTACAACTACCCTGGGATACACGCCTGATGTTTGATATTTTCCTAGATGATCCTTTCTTTTCTGTGAGCCTTGCCCGTGTTAGAATCAATTACATGTTCATTCTCATCCAAGAAGCACCCAACCATCCATCTCCCTAGCATACAGTGTTTTCTTTCCTGCTGGTAACTAGTTGTTTACTCTTGCTGTTTTACTTTTGCTGTTTCACCATCACCATCACCACTATTATCACCACCACTACTAACACCGTATCACAGTTGCTACTAATACCTTTGTGCAAGCAAGTGTTTATTTCAGGTGCGGTTGAATTGACAACTCAATTGTCAAAGCCTGTACGTATTCTTTGTGTCGCCAAGTGTCGAATCAATAAATTTGGTTATCTTGCCCGCGAAGACTATCTCGACCCCCTACAGTTGAGGGTTATCAAGTACTGTTTTCTGGCATCGTTGCCGGGGACCATAGATTTATTTACAGGTCTACTTGAACTATCCTACCTGCTACATGCTATCCACTATGGGTAAGAAAGGAGACCCCAAGGTTCCGATCTTACCATCCCGTACGAGAAGAGGTACTTCTCTTAGCACTAGTGCTAAACTTTTTTCACCTTCGGTTATGAGTCAGTTTGATTCACCTCAGTTACATGCTACTTCTGTTGAGTCTGGCAACATGGCAGATACTTTTGATGATGCTTCTACTACCTTTGAGACTACAGGTTCACTTGGTTCTTTTATTGAAGAACAGATTGTTGTTGCTGCCCGATTCTCGGGTGTTGAAATTCCTGTTATCCAAACTCCTATTGGGAAAACTCATAACTTTGCTGACCTTAATTAGAAACTCCTTGAGGATGATTATATTACACTTGATGATGATTTTTGCAGGTAACTTAATGAATGTGCTGATTCCGACCCTGCTACTATAAAGAAGTTGCTAGCAAAACACTCCCTGAAGAACAAGTTTACTCCTGATCCTACTTTTGCTACGTCTCCTATACGCATCACTGGTCCTGATTATGATTTCTCTATTGACCTTTCACTTATATCCACAGTTGAAGTTGATCCCTTTTATGGCAGAGAAAATGATGATGCTATCAGGCACCTGACCAAACTCACTGAGTTAGGCGGCTTGTTTACCACAGATGAAAGGATCCAGAACTTTTATGTGACCAATCTTCTTCCTTTTTCCTTGAAAGGAGATGCTAGATCATGGTATGATGCACTACCATGTGGTTCCATTCAAAGTCCTCAAGATATGGCTATATCTTTCGTTGATAAGTATTTTCCTGTTCATATGCAACATGCTGCTTTGCAAAGAATTTATAACTTTAAACAGTTGCAGGATGAGCATCTCCCTAAAGCTTGGGGTAGATTTTGCAGTTTGCTGAAGGCTAGACCGGGACATGAGATCCCTAAGAATGAATTACTTGATATATTTTATGCTGGTCTAACCGATGGATCTAAATCCTATCTAGATAGTTGTGCTGGTTGTGTTTTCAGGCAAAGAACACCCGACGATGCGGAAGAATTGATGGGCGAGATTTCCAAAAACCATGAAGATTGGTCCGTGCCTGAACCACCTCCATCACCAAAGAAGAGGGGCATGCTTGTCCTAAGCCCCGAAGATATGCAAGAAGCAAAGAAGTCTATAAAAGAGAAAGGAATTAAAGCTAAAGACGTGAAGAATCTACCCCCAATTGAGAAGCTGTGTGAGCCTACCACTCACCCACCTATGGTAGAGGAACACTCTCTTTTAGATTTCAATGCAAGTGACATCCCTAAAGGTAAACCTCCTGACCAATGTTTAGACGAGCTTGATAATTTTATTATGAAGCAGAGTCACTTCAATGAGAAGATACAAGGTTAGTTGCATGATAATACTCTTGCTATCAAAAGTTTGCTTGATGTTCTAGGAAGAACAGTTAATGATGTTAAATGTCTTGTGAAGCATTTTAATATGGTTCAAACTTAGCTTAAACAAATTTCTAATGTGAAAAAATATTTGCTTGCTAATAATGCCAAACAGGACAATTTACAAGCTTATGGTATAAAGACCCGGGGTGGAACACACACCCAGGACCCTCTCTATCCAGAAGGGCATCCGTAGAGGATCGAGCAAGATTCTCAAGTGCAGGAAGAAGAAATTGTTAGCTCTCCAAAGAAGAAGAAGAAGAAGAAACACAAGGAAGCTGACAATTCCAATGATCCTATAGAAGAAGAAGAACAAGTTGTTGATCCAAACAGCAGATCTACCTCAGATGCTGAGACTGAAGACGGTGCTGAACCTAAAAAAGATGCTGAAAATAATGATCCACCTGAGGTTCGAGAAGAAGCACCAGATAAGCGCAAGAAGTATACTAGAGAAGACTTTCTTGCAAGGAGACATGGGAAGGAACGAGAACCATGGGTACAGAAACCCATGCCTTTCCCAAGCAAGTACGTCAAAACCAAAGAAGAAGAGCACTACAACAAGTTTTGTGAGTGGATGAAACCTCTTTTTCTTCAAATTCCTTTGACTGATGCTATTAAGTTACCTCCTTACTCTAAATATATGAAAGATATTGTTACTAATACAAGAAAAGTCCCTAATGAGGCAATATCTACTATGCTTTCTAACTACTCGTTCAGTGGTAAGATTCCTGAAAATCTCGGTGACCCAGGTATACCCACCATTCCTTGCTCCATAAAATATAATTATGTTAGAACTTATTTATGTGATCTTGGTGCAGGAGTGAGTGTTATGCCCTTTTCTCTCTACAAAAGACTTTGTTTAGAGAAACTAATTCCTACATATATATATATATATCTCCAGATGGCCGACCAGTCCATGGCCGTCCCGATCGGTATTTGTGAGGATGTTCCTGTTGAAGTTGCCAATTGCTTAATACTTACTAATTTTGTTGTGCTTGACATGCCCGAGGATGGGAGCATGTCCATTATCCTTGGTAGACCTTTTCTTAACACCGCAGGTGCTATTATTGATTGCAATAAAGGGAAGGTTACCTTCAAGGTGAATGACAAAGAACACACGGTGTATTTTCCGAAGAAGATCGACAAAAGGCATGGACTTAACTCAATTGAGAATATCGACACCGTGAATATTGGAGAATGGGATTGTCCACTACATGTATACCATAAATACAAGACAATTATGGTGGGTACAATGTCCATTAAAGTGAGAGTGCAATGATCACTTCATAAGAGGCGAGACTTTCTGCGTTATATACCACAGGTTTGTTGGTAAGACTTGATCAACCTTGCTAACTAGCATGTTTTATATAGGTAAAAATTTGAGCTTGTTATGTTTTCATTTCATTTAGCTTTTATTCTCCTTGTTGTACCCAAGTTTTTGTGTTTAAAGCTTCACTTGTTCTAACTTTTGTCTCAAGTTCACGAAAGTTTTTGCAGCTTTTTGAACTTTGAAAAATTCTCTACAGTGAAACCCAGAAAATTCCAGAAAAATCAAAATCAAAATTTCCAGGTAAAAAGCCATCAGGAGGTACCTGAGGCTGACCAGGGGGGTCCACCCCTGGCCCAGGAGGCCAGGTGGCGCGGCCCAGCTCCTGGCCGCGCCACCCACCCTCCTGGGGCCCACAGGCACCCCTTGGTGGCCTCTCTTCCCTCACTCTCTCTCCTTCCTCCAAAAAACTCGTGTTCTTGCTCTGGTTCTGCTGTTCTTGCTGTTCTTGAGCACGGAACCTCGATCTCCTTCTACAACCACTCATTTGAGCTGAAATTTGGAACATATACTCTCTGGTATGTGACTCCCTCACCCCTCCAATTAGTTTTCTAGTTGGTGGCTTCATTAGTGAGTATTTAGTGGCTCTTGGTGCTGTTTAGTTGAGCTTAAATGTTTGTGTAGAAATTTATTTTTCAAGTTTTGTTGCTAGTTTGAGCCTTGGTAAAGTAAGTAGAATGTTTTTCCCAAACTAGTTTTGCTTAAATCTTTGTTTTTGTGAATTGTTAAAAATTTCAGAAATGGAGAGGCTAGGAAAGTGGCTTGGGAAGAAGAAACCCGAGCGCTCTAGCCGTGTTATGCGTTCCACAGCTTCACCTTCGACCACGAGGGTGAGCTACAATGAAGATATCGTACCCATAGAGATGTTGGACGCATCACCCCGCGAAAGTAATGGCATTTCCATGCGAAGATTTCATGGAGGATGCCGGCATACAAGAAGAGTTCTATGCTCTGTGTGCCAATGCAGGTTTGACACGGCATTCTTATGAGCCGTGTACCACAGTACGAGACACTCACCGCTATTTTTGTTAACAGTTTCAGGTTTTATTCTGACAATGATACTATGGTGTTTCAAATTTAGGAAAGATTGCTGACCATGCCTATGAGTATATTTTGTGAAGCTTTAGGTTTTCCAGGCTTGGTCGAGAAGAAGAAGAGGAAAAATGTCCAAACTGTTGCACTCAACACCCTCCTCGACTCGTTCTGTAACACTGAAGTGAGTCCATCCAACCGTCAGAAGATTTCCAACATTATGTTCCCTCACCTCAGGTATTTTGCCTATTATATTGCTAGAGGAGTATTGGCTCGAGACAACACGAGCAGTACTTCTACGCCTGATACTGCTATCATGGCGAATGCCCTCTCAAGGAAGCACGAGTATCATGTGGGTTCTCTTATTGCGAAATGCCTTGCTCCTAATAGTAACAAGGGGGACCTCTTTGGTGGCGTCTATGCCACACTTCTTTTGCAGTTTCTCCAAGGAGAACCGCGCCCAGATGATGCAATTTTTCCTTTTGTTAGCCTTGACTTGGCTGCCATGAGGAGGCATTTCTTTGTTACTAAGACCTCTGATCGCTACACACTTGATTATATTTTGCGGTTTAAAGACGGTGCGGCACGCACTGTCCGTCTACCTGCACCACTTGTGTTTGATTTTTCTCGCAGGAACGGATTTCGTTTTTCAGTGGCCGAGTTTGATGAGATCACGGGGAGATACCAGTTTAACGACCCCACGGAGGGGGTCGAGCCAGACGAGGAGGAGCGCGTCGTGTATCCGCCCGTTCAGGAGAAGACCGTCACCCCCAGGGGTGAAGGGTCTTCCTCTGGATGGGGGCGGGACCTTCTTCTTCCACGTGGGAGGAGCCCAGGGCTTCGGTGTACGCACCGGAGGACGCATACGACCGATGGACATACTACCCTGGAGCAGGAGGCTCCTCGGGACCGTAGTAGACGAGCCCAACTTAGGCCAAAATCCTAAGCTTGGGGGAGTACGTGCTCTCCTCCCATTTCCATTGTATCTACCGTTGGTTCACTTTTATCTTTTTGCAAGTTTTTGCCTTTTCTTCTTTGTTCTTTTAGTTTGCAAAAACCCAAAAAGATTTCTCCTTTCTTTTGCTTTCATTAAACCTTAAAAAAACCCAAAAATATGTTTCCTTTGCTCTTTAGTTTGCTTTGTTTCAGAGTTCAGCTCGAGTCCGTGATGATTATAATTTCCTACGTTCGATCGTGCAAGTGACAAGGCAGTAATGACAAAGATCGACGAAAGGGATGCAACAAGGAAAGCCGGTATGAACTCTTTTTGTTTCTATTTTTGTACATATGCATGTACTTATGATTAGAGACCAGCTTGTAGCGACATAGTGTTATGTTTACAATGCTTTCCCAGTGGTTCATGCTTTCTTTGTGGTTAGTCTCAAATAGCTAGAGTTTATAATGTGTTGCTTGAAATGATTGACATGCATTGCATTGTTCATGGTGTGGCATATTGAAGGGGTGTTTCCCTCCGGGGGATTCTTGGATTGACTTGGCACATGTTCACGCATGTTAAGACTAAAAAGTATGTTCTGCCTTGATGATCCTTTTACTTCAGAGTGAGCTATACCACTTTCATGCCCGATTCAATATTGCTTTGTCGCTCTTCATGATTATGACCGTTATGCTCTCTGGTTGGTCGCTTCCCCGTCTTTTGCTAGCCTTCCTCTAGTACCAAGCGGAATTCTGCTTGTGCTTCCACAATCACCTTTCTAAACCCAGTTGTTCCATTTGAGTCCACCATACCTACCTATATGTGGTATTTACCGGCCACTCCTAACTTAGACTTTCTTGTGCCATCTCGAAATTTATTCAAAAGCTTCCCCTTTGTAACCATACAAGCTCATGGTGCGGTGAGGGAAAATCAGTATCTTTCATGCCAAAAATATTTTGACGGAAGTTTTAAATAGTCAATAAAAAAATATGAGAGTTACAACTCCCCCATACTTGACGATGGAGTGAAATGGACTAAATGCTGCTTATGATAGATGGAATGATATCCTCCTTCCATCCTTGAGGCAAAATAAAAGATTCCCTAGACCATCAAAGGATTTATGGATAAGGGAACATGTGTAACCAAAAGGCATTAATATGGTTGGCATGGGAGATATTGAGAGACCTTTACCGTTCACCATTGACAGGAAAGTTGCACTTCTCAAAAGAGTTTATCTCTGTTTTCAAAACCAAGAGCTCTGGCACATGTTTAGTCTTTGCTTCCCTTCAAGGGTTTTCAACCTTGCCATCAAAAGCCACGCTTCGAGAGTCTCCACCTTCCTTTCTCCAAAGCACCAACTGTGAGAGCATAATTGTCATTCTTAGTGTAACATGCATTGTCCCAAAGTATCACATTGTCTTCTGCATGCTTGTGATCTTTCTTACTTTGAGTTCTGAGTTCTAGTCTCCTTTAAAACTCCAGAGGAGTTTCTGCATTTATGTTTGCTTCACTCATGGAGGCTAGCGAGATACCACTCTGATATGTTCATTCTATGTGCATTGTGATCTTAAATTGATTCTCAGCAGCATATTAGTTACTTTTTGTTTGTTTGTGACTGATTACATGAAAGAAGGATTACTTCGTGCATTGTCCTTGTAGCATGGTGTCAAAACTTGCTAAACTCTTTCGTAGTACATGCTTATATACATCTAGTGAAGCAAAAGAGCTTGTCAAAGTTTTCTTTGTCACGTCCAGTTCATTGAACTTAATTGCTTGAGGACAAGCAATAGCTAAGCTTGGTGGAGTTGATACGTCTCAAACGTATCTACTTTTCCAAACACTTTTGCTATTGTTTTGGCTTCATTCTTGCATGATATGAATGAAACTAACTCGGACTGACACTGTTTTCAGAAGAGCTACCAGTGCTATTTTCTTTTGTGCAGGTTTCTGGATATTTAGGTACGCTGGAAAAATCCCAAAAAAAAAGCGTTCGGAAGCTTCCGTCAGTCCAAAGGGGGGCCACAGGGCAGCCAGGAGGGTGCCTGGCGCGGCCCAGCCCCTTGCCGCGCCACCTGCCCTCCTGGCTTGGTCCCACGTCCCCCGGTGCCCTACTTTGGCCCTATTTATTCTCCCGACGTAGAAACCCCAGAACAGAAGTCGCTTTTCCAATCTATGTCGCGGAGCCGCCGCAACCCTCTGTTCTTCTCCGCGAGAGCTAATCTGGAGGCTGCTTTGGCCTCCGGTTAGGGGAAATCATCGCCGTCATCATCATCGCCTCTCCATCACCCCTCCATGACTTCCTCTCTCATGTCTGAGTAATTCCCTGCTGTAGGCAAAGGGGATGGTAGGGATTGGATGAGTTAGATCATGTAATAGTTCAATCAGATTGTTGGGGGCATGTTGACAGCTGGGCAATTGACAGAATTATGAAGGCACCGCAATGCTAACTATGCTACAAAGAAAGGAAGGGCTCCAAAGCAATGGGTAGTACGCCAAGGTAAGTAGACCGAAATCCAACTTCATCTACTACGAATCATCCACCTTGAGATATCTATCCAGAACATCTCGCTGGTATTAAGTTGGGAATCCCACCCAAAGTGTAAACTCAAACCAACAGCCAACTGCATTAAAAGAACTTTGCGTAAAGTAAACAATCCTTACACCCGCGGGTACAAGCACCGTTCTTTTATCCCTGGTGGAAACAGCACATCCCCTAGTCTCATGTTTCTGTCACTCAAGCTAGACATCAGGGGCCTGAACCCACAATCAAGCATAACACTCCCTCTTGGAGTTGCAAGCAAACTACTTGGCCAAAGAAAAATACTGCAATGGAGAACATGCAAGAATTTACTCAAGAACAAAATATAAAAGAGAAGAAACAAATATATTACTCATCACAATCTGAACATAGTCTCATAATCCATCAGATCCCAGCAAACTCAGCATAGCAATAGCAGAAATTACAAAAGTGTCAGAACCCCAACTAGGGTAAGTGCTAGGGTTGTTTGATCCCTTTTGCATCATGTAAAAATTCCAAAGGAAATTCAAAAATGGGGAAAAGAAAATCCCTGAGAAATTAAATCAAATGGCCAGATAAAAAAATCTTTTTCCAAAAATCATTTGAATGTTTGGAAAATTCCTAGAATTGTTGCTAATCATTGCAAAAGTGGTTTGGGGATTTTTCCCATGCCCATGGAATATTCAAAAATTCAGAAGGTGCATTGGAAATTAAATTAAACTCCAATTTGAATTTAAATTCAAATTGTTTGATTTTCAAAAGTCACCAAAACTTATGAGTGGCTAGCTATATATGTTATAAGCCCACATAAAAGTTTTCATGATTTTATAAAATGCCTTGCTATTTTATTCAGGGCAAAACATATTTACAGAAAAGGAAAAACAGAAAGAAATAGAAAAGAGGAACCCCCTGGCCATCTGGCCCAACTGAAGCCCCCACAGCCCAGGCCCATCCCTCCTCTTGTCGCCTTCCTCCCCGCCGAGCCAAGCAGCACGGTGGCGTGCATGCCGTGGCCGCCGACGCCGGCAGGGCCACGCAGCTGCTCCCCTGGCCGTCTCCTCGCGCCTGGAGAACCCGCTCGAAGCTCCGCGCCAGTTCCCCCTCTCTCTGGACCTCCTCCCCCTCTCCTCTTCACGAATCCAGCGCCGCCCGAAGCTCACGCCGGAGCACGCCGCCGCACCAGCGTGGCCAACGGCGAAGAGAAGCCGCCCTGACTTGTCCAGAAGCCCCAGCATCGCCGTCTTCGTCTTCCCGCGGATCCAATCGAGCCTCAGAGCCCTGGAGCAGACGCCGTCCTGGATTCCTCACCGCCGGCCGCCATTTATTCCGGCGAGGAATTCCTCCACGCCAGCCTCTCCCCGGCCACGCCGAGCTCCGCTTCGTGCTCAGGGTGAGCCTCCACTTCCTCCCAGCCTCTCCGTGCACCTCCCGCGTGACCCCATCGTCCTTTTCCACCGGAACCGAGCCCAGCCGCCGCACGGGTTGACGCCGACGTGCTCTCTGGCCATCCCTTGCCCCCCCCCCCCGTGTGCACGGCTTGACGCGGACGTGCACGAGATGCACTCCCGTGGTCTTCCCGTGCCAAATGGTGGCCGGGAGCTCAACTCCGGCGAGCCACCGCCGTCTGTTGAGGCCACCGGCGACTAGCCGGAGAGCTTACCCTAACTCCACCACTAATGACCCCCTAAGCTAACCCTACACCCACTGACAGTGGGACCCACATCCCTTAACCCCTCTGTTTAAATTAACTAAAATGGGGTTAACCCCCTGTGAGGCTGACATGGGGGCCCCAGCAGTCAGACCCCCCCACGTCATGCTGATGTCAGCATGACGCGGTAATTCTTTTTCCAGATTTAAAAATAAATCCAAAGAAATCAGAAAAATCCAGAAATTTAGCCAAACTTCAATAAATCATAGAAAATTCATATGAACTCCAAATTGGACAAATAATATATGAAAAATGATCAGCATAAAATTCTCTATCCAAATATGCAACTTTAAACCATGTTTGAGTTGATTTTAAAATGGGACCAGTAGGTTTTTCTATTTGGCTTAAATGGAATTAATTCAAATTTAATTCAAATGCAATTCAAATTTTAACCATTACAATGCAAACATGGTCACTTGTACTTCAGAAGATTATCCCACACCTGATGACATTGTTTACAATGACCAAACATTAGCAAATGCAAGATGACCTAATTTGAATAACATTTGGAGTTTGAATTTGAATTAACTTTTCAAATCAACTTCAATTAACATGTGGCAATTTGAACCTAGATCACACCAATACCTTTCATATCATGTGACAACATAAACATGTGCTTGTGCATTCTATTACATTGTTGCGTCCCCCCTCTTCTTGATGATTGTGCCGGTAACAGTGCCTCCGAGACGGTGATCACCCCCGAAGGAGAAGACCAACGATAAGACCCGTGTATCGTCAGCAAGGCAAGCAAACCCCATTGATCATGTCTATCAAATCCTATTTCCCTCTCAGTCTCGCTTATGCATGTTTAGGAGATCACAGAAACACGCTCTATCGCATAGTTGAACCCATTCCGATGCATGACCTATCATTTTGTCACCGTATTAAGCAAACCACAATCCTAGCAGATTTAGGAGTTGAATGATGAGCATGTGGCCCCGACAACTGTTACTGCTTTTGCTGCTTAGTGATACAATGAGGATGTTATGTTTGTGAGTAGGGATGGAATGAACACAGTGATGTTGTGTTAACGTGTTCGTGAATCCACCCTAAGCAAAGGTGAACGATGAGAGGCTGTGTAGGAGTACACAGTGGGTTGTCTCGTTGAACACTGCCCTAGGCCCCGAGTTCCTGTTTTGTGATCCAAGACAAAGAGTATGAACACATGTAGGGTTTTATGGGAGCCCCGTTTGGCCTCTTTACATACCCGATCCGGTCCAGGAGTCACAATAGATTCGGGCTTTCCATTTGGCATATGCATAGAAAAAGAATGAAGAAAAGGTTGCATCATATAGATATGTGGGTGGACTTGTGAGGCAGTGAAACCATCTGGCAGAGGTGGCGTCTCGGTCCCTTACATTATCTGAGTCTGTTTCGTGGAACCGGCCGGACTCTCGAGTGGTGCCAAACTCAGGTAGTCGACTCCTGGATTAGAGAAGGTGATGTGAGGTTATTGCCTTGGTTTCATCCACGTCCGACACCCGCTTGAATGGTGCCAAGAATGAGGCGTTAAGTGATGACACGCGTGTGAAGATGTACACTCCTGCAGGCTTAATGAACTATTCGAATAGCCGTGTCCGCGGTTATGGACTACTTGGAGACCTCTACTTGATCAATAGATAACTTGAATGGATACTTATAAAATCCGCAAGATAAGCGTGAGTGCTATGGTGGGCTTCCTCGTGGGGAAGTCGAGGAAGTAACCATAGTGGTGTATTGGTTGGAGAAAGTAGTGGACTCGTGTACGCTTCTTACCTCAAGTTTGGTACTCGTAGTACAGGATTAGCCAAGTCAAAGCTGGCACTTCTTCATGTTGAACCCCACGTCCTTTACCTTGATACTTGAGCATGAGTAGTATAGTTCTGATGTAAGTCTTGCTGAGTACGACTTTGTAATCACATTTGCTTATTCTATGTTTTAGATGAGAATCCGGACCCCGATGGAGTCACCGACCTGAAGCTCGACGTTGACCTTGGTAGTATAGTCCTAGACAGCAGTCTGGTCCCTCGTGGAAGGGCATGTTTGTTTACAAGGCTTCTCTAAGCCATTTGTTAAACTTGTCTGTACTCAGACCTAATTTGCTTCCGTTGTATGATGTAATGTTGATCACAGACATGTGATCTTTGTATGCTCTATGTGTATATCAATAAAGAGTATTTGTAGAGTTATGTGATGATACCTGCTGTTCATACTAGGCATGTGTGCTGCGTGTATGTTTATAACATGCATGTCTTAGTATGGGTTTTCGAGACCTTAGTTGTGATCTGGCTGGCGGTCTTTTATACACCAAGTGGCCCTTAGATGTGCGCAGCTTGGGGCATCGCGATGCGATTGTTCGTGACTCTGTCACGTGCACACTTTGTTGTATGATCGAGCCCGCCCTAGACCCCGACTAAGTGATTGGGCTGAAGTTTGTTTATGTAAGGGTTATGATTCAATCAATAACATGGTTGAGGCGACTTGTCTATGAGTATGGGATTCACCACCCATAAGCATTTAGACTTGTGAGCGGACGATGAGGAACCATCTCAGTTGATCATCCGGCCTGGATGGGATGCCCCTCACGTTCGATGCTTTCCGAGAGTGTTCTGTGCTTGGCCTTGTCTGCTTAGACAAGTGGGTACGGCTCTCGGCTCTCCATGTGATTGCATCGTGAATGGAATTACATACGCACATTCCGGGTCCCGACAGACTTGGTATCAGAGCAGGACTGTCTGTAGGCTTATCAAACCCTTGGTCGAAGTCGAGTCTAGCATTCTATAGTTATATAGTTACTTGGGTATATAAGGGAACAACGTAAGACTTCTTTTTCTCCTTATCCTCATCGATCTGAGTTCTGAGTCACCCTTATCTTTTCTACGGGATGATAGGACTAGGCTCATCTATGTCTTACTAGAACATCTCGTTGTTTGCTTCCTTGTAGCCGTAGGAAAATTGTGTTCAGTTGTCTAGAGTCGTTGTGCTTCCTATTTTGAGACTTCCTATGTAAGTGCTATTGAAATGTTGTGAGGATTTCCAATTCTCTTGCAATTACAGCCGTTATGCTGTCCGAGTCATTCCATGTTTTCTTCATAATCTGATGCATTTGCAAAATCCTTCCCTCCTTTTTGGTTGTCTTTCTAGAAGAAGTATTAGGTGGCATGCCCGACAGTTCTCTAGAGTTTGTTGTAGGTCTTTTTCTAGAAACCTATAGTGATTCAATTGCAGTTCTTCCTCCCACTTTAGATGTCTTCTAGCCAGAACAACCACACTAAACAATGTGTTGGGGTACTGTGATACTCTGACATATCTGTTGTAGCCCCTAGTAAACCTTGGTCATCCTCTAGAAAGCTATCCAGAGATCCAACCCCTTAAACCTAGCCACCCGACAGGTGTGTAGAGTTCATAGTTGATCTTATACCAGTCACAACCACAATTTCCAGAAGCCCATATAGAATGGCCCCACATGAGTTAGCTGAGCTAAAAATCCAACTTGAAGTGTTAGTTGCAAAAGGCTTCATCCGCCCTAGCTCATCGCCATGGGATTGCCTCGTTCTGTTCGTAACGAAGAAAGATGGAACAGAAAGGATGTGCGTAGACTATCGCCCGCTAAATCTAGCGACGATAAAGAACAAGTACCCATTTCCCAGGATCAATGATCTTTATGATCAACTTGCTGGATCCTCTGTCTTCTCCAAGATGGATTTGAGATTAGGCTATCATCAAATCAAAATCCGAAACGAGGACATTCCCAAGACGGCTTTCACTACTCGTTATGGTCTTTACGAGTACACCGTCATGTCCTTTGGTTTAACCAATGCCCCCGCCACTTTCTCTCGCATGATGAATTCGATCTTCATGGAGTACTTAGATAAATTTGTTGTGGTTTATCTCGATGACATTCTCATCTACTCGAAGAACGAAGAAGAACATGCCGAACACCTAAGGTTGGTATTGATGAAACTTAGAGAGCATCGCCTGTATGCTAAATTCTCCAAGTGTGAATTTTGGCTACCAGAAGTGACCTACTTAGGCCACGTGATTTCTGCAAAAGGCATTGCTGTGAATCCCGAGAGAGTTCAGGCCATCCTTTACTGGACTCCACCTGAATCGGTTAAGAAAGTTAGGAGTTTTCTTGGCTTAGCAAGCTATTGCCGTCGCTTCGTCGAGAACTTTTCTAAAGTTTCAAAGCCTCTTACCGAACTCCTCAAGAAAGATAAGAAATTCCAATGGACCCCCAAGTGCGAGGAAAGCTTTCAAGAGCTAAAAATAAGATTGACTTCTACACCCGTACTTGCACCTCCAGACACCAAAAGGGATTTTGAGATCTATTGTGATGCTTCACGGCAAGGGTTAGGATGCATACTTATGCAAGATCGACATGTGGTAGCTTATGCTTCACGCCAGTTGCGGCCACATGAAGAGAACTATCCTACCCATGATCTTGAACTCGCTGCCGTAGTTCATGCCCTGAAGACTTGGCGACATTACCTTCTTGGTAATCGTTGTAAGATCTATTCCGACCTCCAAAGCCTCAAATACATTTTTACCCAGCCAGATCTTAATCTCAGGCAAAGACGCTGGATAGAGTTGATAAAAGATTATAACTTAGGAATTTCTTACACCCCAGGCAAGCCAATGTCATGGCTGATGCACTAAGTCGTAAGTCGTATTGTAACAACCTCATGTTACAACAGTATCAACCACTTCTTCATGAGGAATTTCGCAAGCTTAATCTTGAGATTGTTCCTCATGGCTATCTTTCTACCTTGGTGGCGAAACCAACCCTTGAGGATCAAATCGTAGTTGCCCAAAGGCGTGCACGAGGTGTTCGCCGGATCAAGGAGAACATTGCTAGCGGAGTTGCTAAATGTTTCTCCACAGATAGTAAAGGAACGGTATTCTTTGAAAATCGTTTGGTAGTACCTAAGAATAGGGAACTAAGGCAACTCATCCTCAAAGAAGCTCATGACACACCCCTCTCAATTCATCCCGGTAACACAAAAATGTACCGAGATCTACGCCAGAGATTTTGGTGGACCAGGATGAAGAGAGACATTGCTCCATTTGTTGCTGAATGTGATGTTTGTCGTCGCATTAAGGCAGAACACCAAAGACCTGCTGGTACACTTCAACCTTGCCTATTTCAGAGTGGAAATGGGACAAAGTCGGTATGGACTTCATCACCGGCTTTCCAAAGACCCAGAAAGGAAATGATGCCATCTTCGTGGTCATTGATAGACTTTCCAAAGTTTCTCACTTCCTTCCCGTTCGCGAGTCTATAACTGCTAGCCAGTTAGCGGACTTGTACGTCTCTAGAATTGTGTCTCTTCACGGTGTTCCTTTGGAAATCAATTCCGATCGTGGTAGCCTTTTCACCTCTAGATTCTGGGAAATTTTTCAAAATGCTATGGGAACTCATCTCTCCTTTAGTACAGCTTTCCATCCTCAATCTAGCGGTCAAGTTGAAAGGGTTAATCAAATCTTGAAAGACATGCTCAGAGCTTGTGTTATCTCATTCGGAAAGAATTGGGAGAAATCTCTGCCGTTCGCCGAATTTTCTTATAACAATAGCTTTCAAACTAGTCTGAACATGGCTCCTTTTGAACACCTATATGGACGACGATGTCGGACACCCCTTAATATGGTTGGCATGGGAGATATTGAGAGACCTTTACCGTTCACCATTGACAGGAAAGTTGCACTTCTCAAAAGAGTTTATCTCTGTTTTCAAAACCAAGAGCTCTGGCACATGTTTAGTCTTTGCTTCCCTTCACGGGTTTTCAACCTTGACATCAAAAGCCACGCTTCGAGAGTCTCCACCTTCCTTTCTCCATAGCACCAACTGTGAGAGCATAATTGTCATTCTTAGTGTAACATGCATTTTCCCAAAGTATCACACTGTATTCTGCATGCTTGTGATGTTTCTTACTTTGAGTTCTGAGTTCTAGTCTCCTTTAAAACTCCGGAGGAGTTTCTGCATTTATGTTTGCTTCACTCATGGAGGCTAGCGAGATACCACTCTGATATGTTCATTCTATGTGCATTGTGATCTTAAATTGATTCTCAGCAGCATATTAGTTACTTTTTGTTTGTTTGTGACTGATTACATGAAAGAAGGATTGCTTCGTGCATTTTCCTTGTAGCATGGTGTCAAAACTTGCTAAACTCTTTCGTAGTACATGCTTATATACATCTAATGAAGCAAAAGAGTTTGTCAAAGTTTTCTTTGTCACGTCCAGTTCGTTGAACTTAATTGCTTGAGGACAAGCAATAGCTAAGCTTGGTGGAGTTGATACGTCTCAAACATATCTACTTTTCCAAACACTTTTGCTATTGTTTTGGCTTCATTCTTGCATGATATGAATGAAACTAACTCGGACTGACGTTGTTTTCAGCAGAGCTACCAGTGCTGTTTTCTTTTGTGCAGGTTTCTGGATATTTAGGTACGCTGGAAAAATCCCAAAAAAAAAGCGTTCGGAAGGTTCCGTCAGTCCAAAGGGGGGCCACAGGGCAGCCAGGAGGGTGCCTGGCGCGGCCCAGCCCCTGGCCGCGCCACCTGCCCTCCTGGCTTGGTCCTACGTCCCCCGGTGCCCTACTTTGGCCCTATTTATTCTCCCGATGTAGAAACCCCAGAATAGAAGTCGCTTTTCCAATCTATGTCGCGGAGCCGCCGCAACCCTCTGTTCTTCTCCGCGAGAGCTAATCTGGAGGCTGCTTTGGCCTCCGGTGAGGGGAAATCATCGCCGTCATCATCATCGCCTCTCCATCACCCCTCCATGACTTCCTCTCTCATGTGTGAGTAATTCCCTGCTGTAGGCAAAGGGGATGGTAGGGATTGGATGAGTTAGATCATGTAATAGTTCAATCAGATTGTTGGGGGCATGTTGACAGCTGGGCAATTGACAGAATTATGAAGGCACCGCAATGCTAACTATGCTACAAAGAAAGGAAGGGCTCCAAAGCAATGGGCAGTACGCCAAGGTAAGTAGACCGAAATCCAACTTCATCTACTACGAATCATCCACCTTGAGATATCTATCCAGAACATCTCGCTGGTATTAAGTTGGGAATCCCACCCAAAGTGTAAACTCAAACCAACAGCCAACTGCATTAAAAGAACTTTGCGTAAAGTAAACAATCCTTGCACCCGCGGGTACAAGCACCGTTCTTTTATCCCTGGTGGAAACAGCACATCCCCTAGTCTCATGTTTCTGTCACTCAAGCTAGACATCTGGGGCCTGAACCCACAATCAAGCATAACACTCCCTCTTGGAGTTGCAAGCAAACTACTTGGCCAAAGAAAAATACTGCAATGGAGAACATGCAAGAATTTACTCAAGAACAAAATATAAAAGAGAAGAAACAAATATATTACTCATCACAATCTGAACATAGTCTCATAATCCATCAGATCCCAGCAAACTCAGCATAGCAATAGCAGAAATTACAAAAGTGTCAGAACCCCAACTAGGGTAAGTGCTAGGGTTGTTTGATCCCTTTTGCATCATGTAAAAATTCCAAAAGAAATTCAAAAATGGGGAAAAGAAAATCCCTGAGAAATTAAATCAAATGGCCAGATAAAAAAATCTTTTTCCAAAAATCATTTGAATGTTTGGAAAATTCCTAGAATTGTTGCTGATCATTGCAAAAGTGGTTTGGGGATTTTTCCCATGCCCATGGAATATTCAAAAATTCAAAAGGTGCATTGGAAATTAAATTAAACTCCAATTTGAATTTAAATTCAAATTGTTTGATTTTCAAAAGTCACCAAAACTTATGAGTGGCTAGCTATATATGTTATAAGCCCACATAAAAGTTTTCATGATTTTATAAAATGCCTTGCTATTTTATTCAGGGCAAAACATATTTACAGAAAAGGAAAAACAGAAAGAAATAGAAAAGAGGAACCCCCTGGCCATCTGGCCCAACTGAAGCCCCCACAGCCCAGGCCCATCCCTCCTCTTGTCGCCTTCCTCCCCGCCGAGCCAAGCAGCACGGTGGCATGCATGCCGTGGCCGCCGACGCCGGCAGGGCCACGCAGCTGCTCCCCTGGCCGTCTCCTCGCGCCTGGAGAACCCCCTCGAAGCTCCGCGCCAGTTCCCCCTCTCTCTGGACCTCCTCCCCCTCTCCTCTTCACGAATCCAGCGCCTCCCGAAGCTCACGCCGGAGCACGCCGCCACACCAGCGTGGCCAACGGCGAAGAGAAGTCGCCCTGACTTGTCCAGAAGCCCCAACATCGCCGTCTTTGTCTTCCCGCGGATCCAATCGAGCCTCAGAGCCCTGGAGCAGACACCGTCCTCGATTCCTCACCGTCGGCCGCCATTTATTCCGGCGAGGAATTCCTCCACGCCAGCCTCTCCCCGGCCACCCCGTGCTCCGCTTCGTGCTCAGGGTGAGCCTCCACTTCCTCCCAGCCTCTCCGTGCACTTCCCCGTGACCCCGTCGTCCTTTTCCACCGGAACCGAGCCCAGCCGCCGCACGGGTTGACGCCGACGTGCTCTCTGGCCATCCCTTGCCCCCCCCCGTGTGCACGGCTTGACGCGGACGTGCATGAGATGCACTCCCGTGGTCTTCCCGTGCCAAATGGTGGCCGGGAGCTCAACTTCGACGAGCCACCGCCGTCTGTTGAGGCCACCGGCGACTAGCCGGAGAGCTTACCCTAACCCCACCACTAATGACCCCCTAATCTAACCCTACACCCACTGATAGTGGGACCCACATCCGTTAACCCCTCTGTTTAAATTAACTAAAATGGGGTTAACCCCCTGTGAGGCTGACATGGGGGCCCCAGCAGTCAGACCCCCCCCCCACGTCATGCTGATGTCAGCATGACGCGGTAATTCTTTTTCCAGATTTAAAAATAAATCCAAAGAAATCAGAAAAATCCAGAAATTTAGCCAAACTTCAATAAATCATAGAAAATTCATATGAACTCCAAATTGGACAAATAATATATGAAAAATGATCAGCATAAAATTCTCTATCCAAATATGCAACTTTCAACCATGTTTGAGTTGATTTTAAAATGGGACCAGTAGGTTTTTCTATTTGGCTTAAATGGAATTAATTCAAATTTAATTCAAATGCAATTCAAATTTTAACCATTACAATGCAAACATGGTCACTTGTACTTCAGAAGCTTATCCCACACCTGATGACATTGTTTACAATGACCAAACATTAGCAAATGCAAGATGACCTAATTTGAATAACATTTGGAGTTTGAATTTGAATTAACTTTTTTGAACCTAGATCACACCAATACCTTCACATCATGTGACAACATAAACATGTGCTTGTGCATTCTATTACATTGTTGCCTCCCCCCTCTTCTTGATGATTGTGCCGGTAACAGTGCCTCCGAGACGGTGATCACCCCCGAAGGAGAAGACCACCGATAAGACCCGTGTATCGTCAGCAAGGCAAGCAAACCCCATTGATCATGTCTATAAAATCCTATTTCCCTCTCAGTCTCGCTTATGCATGTTTAGGAGATCACAGAAACACGCTCTATCGCATAGTTGAACCCATTCCGATGCATGACCTATCATTTTGTCACCGTATTAAGCAAACCACAATCCTAGCAGATTTAGGAGTTGAATGATGAGCATGTGGCCCCTACAACTGTTACTGCTTTTGCTGCTTAGTGATACAATGAGGATGTTATGTTTGTGAGTCAGGATGGAATGAACACAGTGATGTTGGTGTTAACGTGTTGGTGAGTCCACCCTAAGCAAAGGTGAACGATGAGAGGCTGTGTAGGAGTACACAGTGGGTTGTCTCGTTGAACACTGCCCTAGGCCCCGAGTTCCTGTTTTGTGATCCAAGACAAAGAGTATGACCACATGTAGGGTTTTATGGGAGCCCCGTTTGGCCTCTTTACATACCCGGTCTGGTCCAGGAGTCACAATAGATTCGGGCTTTCCATTTGGCATATGCATAGAAAAAGAATGAAGAAAAGGTTGCATCATATAGATATGTGGGTGGACTTGTGAGGCAGTGAAACCATCTGCCAGAGGTGGCGTCTCAGTCCCTTACATTATCTTAGTCCATTTCGTGGAACCGGCCAGACTCTCGAGCGGTGCCAAACTCAGGTAGTCGACTCCTGGATTAGAGAAGGTGATGTGAGGTTAGTGCCTTGGTTTCATCCACGTCCGACACCCGCTTGAATGGTGCCAAGAATGAGGCGTTAAGTGATGACACGCGTGTGAAGATGTACACTCCTGCAGGGTTAATGAACTATTCGAATAGCCGTGTCCGTGGTTATGGACTACTTGGAGACCTCTACTTGATCAATAGATAACTTGTATGGATACCTATAAAATCCGCAAGATAAGCGTGAGTGCTATGGTGGGCTTCCTCGTGGGGAAGTTGAGGAAGTAACCATAGTGGTGTATTGGTTGGAGAAAGTAGTGGACTCGTGTACGCTTCTTACCTCAAGTCTGGTACTCGTAGTACAGGATTAGCCAAGTCAAAGCTGGCACTTCTGCATGTGGAACCCCACCTCCTTTACCTTGATACTTGAGCATGAGTTGTATAGTTCTGATGTAAGTCTTGCTGAGTACGACTTTGTACTCACGTTTGCTTATTCTATGTTTTAGATGAGAATCTGGACCCCGATGGAGTCACCGACCTGAAGCTCGACGTTGACCTTGGTAGTATAGTCCCAGACAGCAGTCTGGTCCCTCGTGGAAGGGCATGTTTGTTTACAAGGCTTCTCTAAGCCATTTGTTAAACTTGTCTGTACTCAGACCTAATTTTCTTCCGTTGTATGATGTAATGTTGATCACAGACATGTGATCTTTGTATGCTCTATGTGTATATCAATAAAGAGTATTTGTAGAGTTATGTGATGATACCTGCTGTTCATACTAGGCATGTGTGCTGCGTGTATGTTTATAACATGCATGTCTTAGTATGGGTTTTTGAGACCTTAGTTGTGATCTGGCTGGCGGTCTTTTATACACCAAGTGGCCCTTAGATGTGCGCAGCTTGGGGCATCGCGATGCGATTGTTCGTGACTCTATCACGTGCACACTTTGTTGTATGATCGAGCCCGCCCTAGACCCCGACTAAGTGATCGGGCTGAAGTTTGTTTATGTAAGGTTATGATTCAATCAATAACATGGTTGAGGCGACTTGTCTATGAGTATGGGATTCACCACCCATAAGCATTTAGACTTGTGAGCGGACGATGAGGAACCATCTCAGTTGATCATCCGGCCTGGATGGGATGCCCCTCACGTTCGATGCTTTCCGAGAGTGTTCTGTGCTTGGCCTTGTCTGCTTAGACAAGTGGGTACGGCTCTCGGCTCTCCATGTGATTGCATCGTGAATGGAATTACATACGCACATTCCGGGTCCCGACAGACTTGGTATCAGAGCAAGACTGTCTGTAGGCTTATCAAACCCTTGGTCGAAGTCGAGTCTAGCATTCTATAGTTATATAGTTACTTGGGTATATAAGGGAACAACGTAAGACTTCTTTTTCTCCTTATCCTCATCGATCTGAGTTCTGAGTCACCCTTATCTTTTCTACGGGATGATAGGACTAGGCTCATCTATGTCTTACTAGAACATCTCGTTGTTTGCTTCCTTGTAGCCGTAGGAAAATTGTGTTCAGTTGTCTAGAGTCGTTGTGCTTCCTATTTTGAGACTTCCTATGTAAGTGCTATTGAAATGTTGTGAGGATTTCCAATTCTCTTGCAATTACAGCCGTTATGCTGTCCGAGTCATTCCATGTTTTCTTCATAATCTGATGCATTTGCAAAATCCTTCCCTCCTTTTTGGTTGTCTTTCTAGAAGAAGTATTAGGTGGCATGCCCGACAGTTCTCTAGAGTTTGTTGTAGGTCTTTTTCTAGAAACCTATAGTGATTCAATTGCAGTTCTTCCTCCCACTTTAGATGTCTTCTAGCCAGAACAACCACACTAAACAATGTGTTGGGGTACTGTGATACTCTGACATATCTGTTGTAGCCCCTAGTAAACCTTGGTCATCCTCTAGAAAGCTATCCAGAGATCCAACCCCTTAAACCTAGCCACCCGACAGGTGTGTAGAGTTCATAGTTGATCTTATACCAGTCACAGCCGACAGGTGTGTAGAATTCATAGTGGATCTTATACCAGGCACAGCCCCAATTTCGAGACGCCCATATAGAATGGCCCCACATGAGTTAGCTGAGCTAAAAACCCAACTTGATGCTTCGTTGGCAAAAGGCTTCATCCGCCCTAGCTCATCGCCATGGGGTTGCCCCGTTCTGTTCGTAACGAAGAAAGACGGAACAGAAAGGATGTGTGTAGACTATCGGCCGCTAAATTTAGCGACGATAAAGAACAAGTACCCACTGCCCAGGATCAATGATCTTTATGATCAACTTGCAGGATCCTCTGTCTTCTCCAAGATGGATTTGAGATTAGGCTATCATCAAATCAAAATCCGAAACGAGGACATTCCAAAAACGGCTTTCACTACTCGGTATGGTCTTTACGAGTACACCGTCATGTCCTTCGGTTTGACCAATGCCCCCGCCACATTCTCACGCTTGATGAATTCGATCTTCATGGAGTACCTAGATAAATTTGTTGTAGTTTATCTTGATAACATTCTCATCTACTCGAAGAACGAAGAAGAGCACGCAGAACACCTTAGGTTGGTATTGATGAAACTTAGAGAGCACCGCCTTTATGCCAAGTTCGCCAAGTGTGAATTTTGGCTACCAGAAGTGACCTACTTAGGCCACGTGATTTCTGCGAAAGGTGTTGCAGTCAATCCCGAGAGAGTTCAGGCCGTCCTTGACTGGACTCCACCTGAATCGGTTAAGCAAGTTAGGAGTTTTCTTGGCCTAGCAAGCTATTGCCTTCGCTTCGTCGAGAACTTTTCTAAAGTTGCAAAGCCTCTTACTGAACTCCTCAAGAAAGATAAGAAATTCCAATGGACCCCCAAGTGCGAGGAAAGCTTTCAAGAGCTAAAAAGAAGATTGACTTCTGCACCCGTACTTGCACCTCCAGACACCAAAAGGGATTTCGAGATCTATTGTGATGCTTCACGGCAAGGGTTAGGATGCATACTTATGCAAGATCGACATGTGGTAGCTTATGCTTCACGCCAATTGCGGCCAAATGAAGAGAACTATCCTACCCATGATCTTGAACTCGCTGCCGTAGTTCATGCCCTGAAGACTTGGTGACATTACCTCCTTGGTAATCGTTGTGAGATATATTCCGACCACCAAAGCCTCAAATACATTTTCACCCAGCCAGATCTTAATCTCAGGCAAAGACGCTGGATAGAGTTCATAAAAGATTATGACTTAGGAATTTCTTACACCCCAGGCAAAGCCAATGTCATGGCTGATGCACTAAGTCGTAAGTCGTATTGTAACAACCTCATGTTACAACAGTATCAACCACTTCTTCATGAGGAATTTCGAAAGCTCAATCTCGAGATTGTTCCTCGTGGATCTCTTTTCAACTTGGTGGCGAAACAACCCTTGAGGATCAAATCAGAGTTGCCCAGAGGCGTGCACGAGGTGTACACCGGATCAAGGAGAACATTGCTAGCAGAGTTGCTAAATGTTTCTCCACAGATAGTAAAGGAACGGTATTCTTTGAAAATCGTTTGGTAGTACCTAAGAATAGGGATCTAAGACAACTCATCCTCAAAGAAGCCCATGACACACCCCTCTCGATTCATCCCGGTAGCACAAAAATGTACCGAGATCTACGCCAGAGATTTTGGTGGACCCGGATGAAGAGAGACATTGCTCGATTTGTTGCTGAATGTGATGTTTGTCGTCGCATTAAGGCAGAACACCAAAGACCTGCTGGTACACTTCAACCTTTGCCTATTCCCGAGTGGAAATGGGACAAAGTCGGTATGGACTTCATCACCGGCTTTCCAAAAACCCAGAAAGGAAATGATGCCATCTTCGTTGTGATAGATAGGCTTTCCAAAGTTGCTCACTTCCTTCCAGTTCGCGAGTCCATAACTGCAAGCCAGTTAGCGGACTTGTATATCTCTAGAATTGTGTCTCTTCACGGTGTTCCTTTGGTGATCAATTCTGATCGTGGTAGCCTTTTCACCTCTAGATTCTGGGGAAGCTTTCAGAGTGCTATGGGAACTCATCTCTCCTTTAGTACAGCTTTTCATCCTCAGTCTAGCGGTCAAGTCAAAAGGGTTAATCAAATCTTGGAAGACATGCTTAGAGCTTGTGTTATCTCTTTCGGAAAGGATTGGGAGAAGTCTCTTCCATTCGCCGAATTTGCTTATAACAATAGCTATCAATCTAGTCTGAACAAGGCTCCTTTTGAACTCCTATACGGACGACGATGTCGAACACCCCTTAACTGGTCAGAAACCGGTGAAAGACAACTCTTTGGACCGGATATGATCAAGGAAGCAGAAGAGCAAGTTCGCATTGTTTGTGATCGATTGAAAGCCGCTCAGTCTCGTCAAAAGAGCTATTATGATCGTCATCATAGAGAGGAGAGCTACAATATTGATGAGAAGGCTTACCTCCGGGTTACTCCTCTGAAGGGAACCCAAAGATTCGGTATCAAAGGCAAGTTGGCCCCACGTTACATCGGACCTTTCCGCATTCTTACTAAACGTGGAAAAGTTGCCTACCAACTTGAACTACCTCCGCACCTTTCCCGAGTACATGATGTATTCCATGTGTCACAACTCAGGCGTTGCTTCAAGGACCCCATCCGCGAAGTCGACCATGAAACGCTTGATCTCCAAGATGACCTTTCTTATCGAGAGTACCCTGTTCGTATTCTTGATTCAGCAGAGCGTGTCACTCATCGTCAGAAGATCAAGTTCCTCAAAGTGCAATGGTCACATCACTCCGAGAAAGAAGCAACGTGGGAAAGAGAAGACCGTCTCCGTGCCGAGTACCCCACCTTCCTCCCGACGACTTCTGAATCTCGGGACGAGATTCTTTTGAGTGGGGGCGAGTTGTCAGAACCCCAACTAGGGTAAGTGCTAGGGCTTGATTGACCCTTTTGCATCATGAAAAATTCAAAAGGAAATTTCAAAAATGGGGAAGCAGAAAGCCCTGAGAAATTATTTGAAATGGCCAGATAAAAATATTTTTTCCAAAAATCATTTGAATGTTTGGAAAATTCCTATAAATGATGCTGATCATTTTAAAAGTGGATTGGGTATTTTCCCATACTCATGGAATTTTCTAATATTCAAAAGGTGCTCTGCAAATTAAAGTTTACCCCTATTTGAATTGAAATTCAAATGTTTTGAATTTCAAAAATGCTCAAATTCTGTATGTGGCTAGCTACTGGTCACCTAATATTTATAAAAGTATTTGGGCATTTTTATAAAATGCCTTGCTATTTTATTCAGGGCAAAACATATTTACAGAAAGGAAAAACAGAAGAAATAAAAGGAAAAGAACGACCTGGCCCAGCCTGGCCCAGGGGACCAGCCCAGCCCACAAGGGCATGGTCGTCTTCTTCCCTGGGCAGGCAAGCACAGAGGTGCCTGGCGGCCATGCCCAGGGCGCCGACGCCACCTCCTGCTTCCCCCTAACCTCCTTCTCCTCCCCGTGGCAGCCTGGAATGCCCCAGGTCATTTCCCCCTTCTCCCTGGCCTTCCTTCTTCCTCCCCGGCGAGAACCGAGCCGACCCGTAGCCCTAGCGGAGCACGCCGCCGTAGAGCTCGTGGCCACCGTGCCCCTTTCGACGCCGCAAGTTGTCCACGAGGCTCCCCGGCATCAACTTCATCGAGCGGCGCCTTCAATTCGGATCAGGAGCCAACGGCGACAACGTCCTCTTCATCGAGCCACCGCCGGGCACAGTGGACGCCGGCGAGCGATTCTCCTCCGTCCAGCCACCCTCCGGCCTCCCCGACGGCTCCACTAGCACCAGGGTGAGCTCCCCGTTCGCTCCAGCTCCTCCGCGCCTCTCGCCATGGCCCGTAGCGTAGAACCGCCCGCTCCAGTGCTCCGGCCGCCGTCGTCTTCGACCTAGCCGTGGCCCGAGGCCCCTCCTCGTTGCCCAGATGGCTTGAACGAATGCGCGAGGTTGCGGGCTACGCGCCCAGGCCACCCACGCCACCCCCCGTGCCCGAATCCCAACTCCGGCGAAGCTCCGGCCACACTCCGGCGACGGCGCCATTAGCCCCCCTTAAACACCTCTTAATCCCCCCCTTGAGTCCATGACATGTGGGCCAGCCCCCCCTAACCCCTCTGTTAAGCTAATCACACCGGGTTAACACCCACTGAGGCTGACAGGGTGGACCCACTGGTCAGCCCCCCCCCCTGACGTCACCCCCACGTCAGGCTGATGCAATAAACATTTTTCCAGAGAATTATTATAATCCAGAAAATTACAGAAAATTGTTTAAACTTGGAAAATTCATAACTAATTCATATGAACTCCAAATATAACAAATAATATGTCTAAAAATATCAGAAAAATCCAAGGATTATGAATATGGGCTCTGTTTTCATGTTTGACCATTCTAAAATGGGTGAACAGTGCAAAACATCCATATGGCTTTAATTCAAATTCAATTTTGAAGCACATTTGCAAATGACTTTGCATTTGACTTCTTTTAAATGGAATTGTACCCATATTGTGACCAAGAACATCACCATTTCAATATTGATCATGTGTTTGAGCATTGAAAATAAATTTATACCTTGTTTTATTGTTTGCTCGATAGACGTGCAACCGGAATCGGAGGCCACCCCCTTCGTTGAAGACCCCGATATCGAACCTCGTCAGCAAGGCAAGCAAACCCCATTGATCATGTCTATAAAATCCCAATTCCCTCTCAGTCTCGCTTATGCATGTTTAGGAGATCACTTTGTATCGATTCTACCGCATAGTTGAACCCATATCCGATGCATGACCTATCATCTTGTCACAGTAGTAAGCAAACCACAATCCTAGCTGACATAGGAGTTGATTGATATCATGAAGCCCCTGCAACTGTTACAGCTTATTTCATGCTTAGTGTTACATGAGGTTGCTTTTGATGTGAGTCGGGATGATGATGAACATGGTGTTGATGAAAGTGAAACTGTGTCGGTGAATCCACCCTAATACAAGGTGAACGATGAGAGGCTGTGTAGGAGTACACAGTGGGTTGTCTCGTTGAACACTGCCTTAGGCATCGAGTTCTTGTATGGTAATCCAAGACAAAGAGTACAACCACACATTGGGCTCACTGACCCCTCTCGGCCTAGTACCTTGATCCGTGTCGACGTCCAGGAGTCACATTAGTTCGGGCTTTCCATTTGGCATCTGCATAGAAAAAGAATGAAGGAATGGTTGCATCATATAGATATGTGGGTGCACCTGTGAGGCAGGAAAACCATCTGCCAAAGGTGGCGTCTCGGTCACTTACATTGTTTGAGTCTGTTTCGTTGATCCGGCCGGGCTCTCGAGCGGAGGCAAACTCAGATAGTCGACTCCTGGAATAGACCGGTTGTGAGCGAAGTGTTGTGGTGAACATCCTCGCTGTCACCTCTTCAGCGGTGGAGAGACCTGGCGGTAACCGATGGTCATGTGTGTGTAGTTTACACCCTTGCAAGGTTAACAAAACTATTCGAATAGCCGCGTCCGCGGTTAAGGACTACTTGGAACCTATACCTGATTATTAGATAACTTGAATGGATACTTATAAAACTCGCAAGATAAGCGTGAGTGCTATGGTGTGCCTCCTCGTGGGGAAGTCGAGGAAGTAACCATAGTGGTGTATTGGTTGGAGATGTAGTGGACTCGTGTACGCTTCTTACCTCAAAGTCTGGTACTCGTAGTACAGGATTAGCCAAGTCAAAGCTGGCTCTTCTGCATGATGAAACCCCACCTCCCTTTACCTTGATACTTGAGCATGAGTAGTATAGATCTGATGTAAGTCTTGCTGAGTACGACTTTGTACTCACGTTTGCTTATTCTATGTTTTAGATGAGAACCCGGACCCCGATGGAGTCACCGACCTGAAGCTCGGCGTTGACCTTGGTAGCATAGTCCCAGACAGCAGTCTGGTCCCTCGTGGAAGGGCATGTTTGTTGTACAAGGCTTCTCTAAGCCATTTGTTAAACTTGTCTGGACTCAGACCTAATTTGCTTCCGTTGTATGATGTAATGTTGATCACAGACATGTGATCTTTGTATGCTCTATGTGTATATCAATAAAGATTACTTTGTAGAGTTATGTGATGATACCTGCTGTTCATACTAGGCATGTGTGCTGCGTGTATGTTTATAACATGCATGTCTTAGTATGGGTTTTCGAGACCTTAGTTGTGATCTGGCTAGCGGTCTTTTATACACCAAGTGGCCCTTAGATGTGCGTAGCTTGGGGCATCGCGATGCGGTTGTTCGTAACTCTGTCACGTGCACACTTTGTTGTATGATCGAGCCCGCCCTAGACCCCGACTAAGTGATCGGGCTGGAGTAAGTCTATGTAAGAGTTAGGATCCAATCGATAGCATGGTTGAGGCGACTTGTCTATGAGTATGGGATTCACCACCCATAAGCATTTAGACTTGTGAGCGGACGTTGAGGACCCATCTCAGTTGATCATCCGGCCTGAATGGGATGCCCCTCACGTTCGATGCTTACCGAGAATGTTCTGTGCTTGGCCTTGTCTGCTTAGACAAGTGGGTACGGTTCTCGGCTCTCCATGTGATTGTATCGTGATTGGAATTACATACGCTAACCTCGGGTCCCGACATTTCAGATCTGATCACCCTTTTATTTCTTGAGTTTGTGGTGTTCTTGATCCTATCTGTGAGTTGTATGCACCTATTATAGTCCGGAACCGGCGATCCCAATGGTGACAGCTTGGGACACCAAAGGGGATGGACTATAATTTGAGGATTCCGTGTATCCATGAAGTATTAATGCTTTGTTCCGGTGCTCTTTGACAGGAGTACCTTAATCTCCCTAAGTTCCTTTTGGCCCCGTTTGTAGCGGGAGGGTAGGACAAAAGATGTTGTGCAAAGTTCTTATTGCAAGCACGTACAACTACCCTGGGATACACTCCTGATGTTTGATATTTTCCTAGATGATCCTTGTCGGGACCCGGGGTTAGCGTATGCAAGTCCCGCTACGACATAGTCATATGGAGAGCCGAGAACCGTACCCGCTTGTCGAAGCAGACAAGGCCAAGCACAGAACGTTCTCGGAAGCATCGTACGTGAGGGGCATCCCATCCAGGCCGGATGATCAACTGAGATGGGTCATCATCGTCCGCACACAAGTCTAAATGATATGGGTGATGAACTCCCATATTCACAGACAAGTCGCATCAACCATACTATCGACTATCTCATAACTCTTACATAGACTTACTCCAGCCCGATCACTTAGTCGGGGTCTAGGGCGGGCTCGTTCATACCACAAAGTGTGCACGAGACAGAGTCTCGAACAATCGCATCGCGATGCCCCAAGCTGCGCACATCTAAGGGCCACTTGGTGTATGAAAGACCGCCAGCCAGATCACAACTAAGGTCTCGAAAACCCATACTAAGACATGCATGTTATAAACATACACGCAGCACACATGTCTAGTATGAACAGCAGGTATCATTGCAATTATCTACAAAGTATATACTTTATTGATAACTCTTACAGAGTGCACACAGATATCACAAGTCTGTGATCCAACGTTACATCAAACATGCGGAAGCAAATTAGGTCTGAGTACAGACAAGTTTAACAAATGGCTTAGAGAAGCCTTCTCTATAAACAAGCCCTTCCACGAGGGACCAGTCGTCTGACTGGGACTACACTAGCTTGGTCTTGGTCTGAGTCTCCAATCTTCGAGCTTCAGGTAGAAGCCACCATCGGGGTCGGTGGGTTCATCTAAAACATAGAATAAGCAAACGTGAGTACAAAATCGTACTCAGCAAGACATACATAGGAGCTATACTACTCATGCACATGAATCAAGGTAAAGGGGGGTGGGGTTCAATTGCAGAAGTGCCAGCTTTGACATTGGCTAGTCCTGAACTACGAGTACCAGACTTGAGGTAAGAAGCGTACACGAGTCCACTACATCTCTCCAACCAATTACACCACTATGGTGCCTTCCTCGACTTCCCCACGAGAAAGCATGCCATAGCACTCACACTTATCTTGGTGTGTTTTAGAAGTATCCAGTTCAAGTTGTCTAATAATCAAGCTAAGCTTTCCAAGCAGTCCATAACCGCGGACGCGGCTATTCGAATAGTTTTGTTAACCCTGCAGGGGTGTACCGCTACACACACATGATCATCTGTTACCGCCTTTGTACTCGACACCGTTCAAGAAGTGTCGGCGAGGATGCTCACCACAACTGTTACCTCATAGCCTATCTAGTCCGAGAAAGCCGCCTACCTGGGTTGGCTACCACTATCGTGAACCCGGCCGGTTTACCGAAGTGGACCCAAGTGATGTGTGCGTGGTGCATAAGCCGGTCTCGGATGAGCCGTTCTCTCACTTAGCAGCCAAGCCACAGACCTACCAGAACTCCGAACTATTGCGACATCTGGACATCGAAAGGGATGAGTTAGTAAGTTGAGAGGGGTCAGTGAGCCCAATGTGTGGTTGTACTCTTCATCTTGGATCACCACACAAGAACTCGGACTTAGGGCGGTGTTCAACGAGACAACCCACCGTGTACTCCTACACAGCCTCTCATCGTTCACCTTGTATTAGGGTAGATTCACCAACACCTTTCTACCATCATCATCATGATCACTACCATCCCGACTCACATAACAGTATCAACATAGTATCACTCTAAGCATGCAATAAGCAGTAACAATTGCAGGGTCCACATGATATCAATCAACTCCTACAGTTTCTAGGATTGTGGTTTGCCTACTACTGTGACAAATGATAGGTCATGCAAAGGAATGGGTTCATCTATGCGGTAGAAACATAGCATGGTAATCATCCTATACAATGCATAAGCGAGACATGAGAGGGAAGTGGGATTTTATCGACATGATCAATGGGGGTTTGTTTGCCTTGCTGACGAGGTTTGGGTTCGGGGTCTTCAACGAAGGGGGCAGCCTCCTGTTCCGGTTCCACCTCTACTCGACAAACAACAAACAAGGTAGCAAAGTAAATACAATGAACAATCACATGGTTGAAGGTTGAAACTTGATGTATATGCTTTGATGTGTTAGGAAATTCCATTTAAATGGAGTATATTGCAAATTGAATTGCAAATTCAAACTCCAATTTGAATTCAAATTTAGCCAAGTTACATATGACATTGTTTGATCAAGTTAACCCATTTTGAAATGTGTATGATATGCCTCTGATATGTGATTGAAATGTAGTATGTTGCCATGGTTCAAGTTGCAAAAGTATTTGAAAAGAATTTGATTTAATTCCATTTAAATCAAATAGAAAATGCTACTGATCACATTTTAAATTCAACTCAAACATGGTTTAAAGTTGGATATTTGGATAGCTTATTTTCTCCTAATCATTTATCATATATTATTTGTTAAATTTGGAGTTGATATGAATTTTCTATGAATTTCCAAAGTTTCAGCCTTTTTCTGGATTTTCTGGAAATTCTTGAATTCTTTTTATTCTGGAAAAGCTTATACTGCGTCATTGTGACATCAGCATGACGTCAGGGGTCCACCGATTGCTGGGACCCACTGGTCAGCCTCTCACTGTTTAATTAAAATGATTTGATTTAATATTAACAGGGGTGGGATTAGTGTGGCTGGGCCCACAGGTCAGTGTAACTAGGGAGGGGATTAAAGGGTGATTAGTGTGGCTGGGCACCAGAAGATGGCCCGTGACGAGCCGCATCGCCTGCGCTACTCGGGCGTCGTCGGGGAGGCTCCAGGCGACGTCGTCTTCAAACATGGCGGCGGCTGGAGCTTCGGTTTTGAGCAACGCTTGCAAAACGAGCACGGGGTGAAGCGTGCGTGGGTGCGTTGGGCTGCTGGGGGCTCCAGGAGTACTACAGACGCGTTGGTGAGGACGAAGGCGCACGGGAGCGAGCGTATAGTCAACTGCGGCGGCAACCTTGCCCGGCTCCCATGGCGGATCGAGCTAGAGGGCGAGAGGGGGCTAGCTAGTTGAGGGGAAAAGGGCTGCTGCTCACCCTGAGTGCGACGACGAGGTCGGGGAGGGCAGAGGGGCGCCGGTGGCGATGGAATCGACGATGGCGCGCGGCGGCCCCGACGAGATGGCGACGACGATTGCGGCAGCTACAGTGGCTCCGAGCCCGATTACTTCTGCACGGCGACGAAGACGAGCACGGTGCGCATCCTGGACATCTTGGGCGGGCTCCTCGGCGTCAATGGCCACGCCGGGGCGCTTCGGTGCTCCAGCGAGTTCTTTTGTCGACGACGAACACGGCGAGGGAGGAGGGGGAGGTGGTTTTGGAGGGAGGGGAAAAGAAACGGGGCGTCTCCAGGCGTCTCTGCGTCGAGGTGGAGGCAGGGGCTTGGCTGGGAGGCTGCCACCGCGGCAGCTGCGACATGCCGGGCACGCAGCAGTGTGCTCGTGCCCGGGGAAGACGACAGGGGAGCTCCAGGTGGGCTGGGCCGGCCAGGTGGGCTACGGGGGAGCTAGTCGGGCTTCTTTGCCCAGGTAAGCTTATGTTCTTCTTTTCTAATTTTCTTTTCTGTAATTTGTTTTGTCTTAGCTAAATAATTAGCTAGACATTTTTATAAATTCTCAAATCTTTTATATGGCATTACATGACCAGTAGCTAGTCATATCCAGAGTTTGAATATTTTTGAAATTCAAAATATTTGAATACAAATTCAAATAGGGGTTTTTGATTAATTCCAAGGCACTGTTTGAATATTTGAAAAATCCATGAGCATGGGGTGGGTCCCACATCACTTGATATGTGATCACACTCATTTATAAGACTTTTCAAAATTCTAACATGAATTTTTGGAGAAGATTTTTATCTGGCCTTTTGAATTAATTCATCTGGGGGGGGTTCCTTCTCCCATTTTTCTTTTGAAGTTGATTTCAATAATTTCTTTTGAAAATTTTAACAAGATGCAAGAGGACTTTGATCCTAGCACATTACCTAACAGAGGGTTCTGACAACTCGCCCCCACTCAACAGAATCTCGTCCCGTGATTCAGAAGTCTGCGGGAGGAAGGTGGGGTACTCGGCACTGAGACGGTCTTCTCTTTCCCACGTAGCTTCTCTCTCAGAGTGGTGTGACCATTGCACTTTCAGAAACTTAATCTTCTGACGACGAGTGACACGCTCTGCTGAATCGAGAACATGAACGGGGTATTCTCGATAAGAAAGGTCATCTTGTAGATCAAGCGTTTCATGGTCGACTTCGCGGATGGGGTCCTTGAAGCAACGCCTGAGTTGTGACACATGGAATACATCATGTACTCGGGAAAGGTGCGGGGGTAGTTCAAGTTGGTAGGAAACTTCTCCACGTTTAGCAAGAATGTGGAAAGGTCCGATGAAACGTGGGGCCAACTTTCCTTTGATACCGAATCTTTGGGTTCCCTTCAGAGGAGTAACCCGAAGGTAAGCCTTCTCATCCAGATTTTAGCTCTCTTGCCTATGATGACGATCATAGTAGCTCTTCTGACAAGACTGGGCTGCTTTCAATTGATAACGAACAATGCGAACTTGCTCTTCTGCTTCCTTGATCATATCCGGTCCAAAGAATTGTCTTTCACCGGTTTCTGACCAGTTTAAAGGTGTTCGACATCGTCGTCCATAAAGGAGTTCAAAAGGAGCCATGTTCAGACTAGATTGGAAACTATTGTTATAAGCAAATTCGGCGAATGGAAGAGACTTCTCCCAATTCTTTCCGAATGAGATAACACACGCTCTGAGCATGTCTTCAAGAATTTGGTTAACCCTTTCGACTTGACCGCTAGACTGAGGATGGAAAGCTGTACTAAAGGAGAGATGAGTTCCCATAGCATTTTGAAAGCAACAAAATAACAAAAGGTGCAAGAGCTCTCGCTGTCCGTGACTCGAATGTCTCTAGATGGTGTTTGCGTGCAAGCAAGGGACTGGGAAAAAGAGAGAAAAAAGGCTGTTGAGAACAACTATCTACTAAAATTTCACACTTAGTCTCCTTTGTATTCTTATCTTGACTCGTCCCCAGACCACTAGCCAGGTACAAGTCAAACTGATCCACTCCCTTTCGATATTTTGAGCACTCATGCAATGGATGAGCATGAGCAAGAAAGTTGACACCTAAAAGGAGAAACAGAAAGAAGGTGGAGGTGGAAGACAAAAAGGTGTGAAAGGCTCACATCAATGAGGACAATCACAGGCGAGAGAAGGCCATATGATAGATATGATGTGAGGAGTAGGGATTTCCATGCAACAGATGCACATGTGAGCTAAAAGCTCTCCAAGGGAACTAGTGGGGGTACATCTAACTTGCTTGCTCAAGAAGACCTAGAGCTCTTTTGAGGAGGCTCATCATTGGAATATACAAGCCAAGTTCTATAGTGTGAAGGTCCCCACATAGCTATATGCATGATGATGATCTCTATGGAGTACAAGGGATGGAGGATGAAGTACTAGTGTGGATCTCTCAAAAGGAATATTAGTGTGCCCCCTTCTCTCTTTTTATTTTTCTTTTTCTCTTTTTTCTATTTTTTTGTATTTTTTTGGTGGCCTCAATGGCTCTTTCTATTTAACTCTCATTTTTCCTCTTTGGGACCTTTTGATTTTGTCCTCTTTGGGATTTTTTCCTCACTTTAGGGGAAACACTCTATATTTTACAAGAATATAGGAGATCTTTCACACTTTACAAAGGTACTCACATAAAGAAGATATAACTATCATGATGCAAATGTATGCCTCTGCCAGGATAGCAGGATATGCAATGATACTAGCGCGTCATGTAGAAATGATTAGGACAAGGCCCAACTAGCATGCGGCTCATCGATCAAGCAAGTAGCATATATGACATGAGGATCAAGTCATGGGAAGGTGGATGTTGCATGGCAATGTATCTCGGAAAGGATATGGAAATGACTTGTAGGTAGGTATGGTGGCTGTTTTGAGGAAAGATAAAAGGAGGCTTATGATGACAGAGCATATCGTGCCAAGGGTTTGGATGCACCGGCGAAGTATGCGCCAACTCTCGAGGTGAGAAAGGGAAATGCACGGTACCGAAGAGGCTAGAAAAAGTATAGGTGGGTGGAAGTGTCAACTTTCGAATACTCACATTAGTCCGAAGAACTCATGCACTTATTATCGGTAACTCTCAATCTAATCAGGATGTTCACAAAGAGACAAGTACCCCGAGGAGGAGTGTATGGGGGTTTGGTTATCCTTGCGCATCCTCGACTCATGGTACGTGAGTGTACTCTAATATTCGAACCCTCCAGAGGTTAGTGATCCATCTAGTAGCTAGAGTTCTCAACAGGGGTTTTTGGTTTTAGAAAATCACACGGATTGCACAAAATACGACATCTATCACTAATAGGCTCGAGCTCTTGACACCAAAAGTTCAAACATTACTGTAGTCAATACCTCAAAACTATTGCAAGTTACTACTACAAAGAGAATAGCAACTTCAACTACCTACTTCTAGTCAAGACACAAAACTCAGTGCAACAGGCAATCTCTCTAACAAGATAAAACATGCAAGCTATAGAAAGTTCAACCTAAAACAAAATAAAATCTCTAGAAAAACTAAAGCACTACAACTAAACAGAGCAGCAGCTAAGAAAAGAAAAAGAACAACTCACAGCTAAAAGAATAAGCATGCAAATCCTATGAGGAGTTCTAGTTCAAGAGGAGCGTGTAATTCTCCCACACAAAATAGTAAGCTGGGGTCTAACTTGTTACTACAGCAAACAAAGCAAAAAACAAACCTAGAAAATTAAAGAGCGACACGCTCCAAGCATAGCACACAACGCATGAAGTGATAAAAATATAGTGCAACGAGGGACGAACTGATAATTGTTGATGAAGAAGGGGATGCACGGGGGCATCCCCAATCTTAGACGCTTGAGTCTCCTTGAATATTTATTGGGGGTGCACATGGGCATCCCCAAGCTTGAGCGTTTGACACTCCAAGATATTCTTTCATCATCTTCCATCGCGCACTTGAAAACTCCCTTCATACATAACTCATTGTAGACTGATTAGAGAGGTTAGTGCCCTATTAAAATATTTTTTCCTCTACTGCAAATAAAGATTTCCAGGAAGAGCTACTGTTTCTCCTGCCTGCCCAAAAGATTTTGCAAAGAAAAAGCAAGCTTAAGGATTGCAAAACTACGAAAAGAAAAACCGGGGCAGAAGTTGAGAAAAACAGAACAACAAAGAGAAAAGAATTTTTTAGGGATACTTCTGCAACTCAAATAAAAAAAATCAGAACATACGAAAGATGGACTGGGATTTTTTCTGATTTTTCTAGTCACGAGGACAGAATCTTTTTTCTGGACAGCATGTCACAACTTTCACTTCCCTTATCGTATGAGGCTATAAAAGGCACAAAGCTTGAAAAGTAAAGATACAGTGATGTTGATACAGTAGTAACAATCATCAAGACCACTAAGACCAGAAGAAAAACAAAAAGAAAAACCTAAATTCGTTGCGGGCTGCCTCCCGAAAGCGCTTCTTTAGAGCCATTAGCTAGGCTTAAAGCAGAAGATCAAGTTGTATCCATTGAACCATCATCACGATCATCAAAAAACACTTCAATAGTGCAACAAGTTTTAATAGGTTTCTCAAATAAAGTACGGATGAAAATGCTTCTTGGAATAAAAATCAAAAGGAGGGAAATCAATTGGAGTTTCATTAAAGTTAAAGATCAGTGTCTCCTCCAAAGTTTTCACCGTTTCAACTCTCTTGGCAATGGGTGTGTTTGCTTTAGCTCGAGGAACCTTGGGGACGTAAACGAACTTAGGTTCCTTCTTTGCCAAAGCTTCATCCTATTTGTTTTTGATTGAGGAAAAGGTAGTTCCTAGAGTTTCAATAACTTCCTCAATCTTTTCTATCCTAGAAGACTTCTCATCAAGGGATTTAATAGTCTCCAAATTTTTGACAATTTTCTGCATGGAGTTATCTAGCCTATTCAAATTCCCTTGAATCTTACGATCCAACTCATTCACCCTATCGATACTTGGCATATCTAGCTCTATTTTTTCAAGTTTTCTCATAATGTGAGCTAAAGTGATGTCCCCCTTAATACTAACAACTGGGAGACTTCCAACAAGATTTTCAATAACATTAAGGGCTTCCCAAACTGGGGCCTCTATGAAGTTCCCATTGATAGCAGTGTCTAAAAGAAACCTATTCCAAGAAGTGATCCCAACATAAAAAATTCTAAGCAAGATAGTAGTGGATTTCTCCTTGGTGGCTCTTTTATAGAATCATTAATTCTATACCAAGCATCTTTCAAACTTTCACCACCTCTTTGAGTAAAGGTAAGTACTTCTGCCTCACCAAAGGAAAAAGGACCAGCCATAGTGGTAACTACTGACAACGTAACACGTATTTTTGGTATTTTTGATAAGGGACACAAAAGTAAAAACTGAAAGGTAAACTCACAAGACTAAAAAGAAAAGATAAAAGATAGTGTGCAACTCCCCTATCTTGTAGACTGGAGTCCCCGGAAACGGCACCAGAAAACTTGCTGATGGCAAGAGAGTGTTAATACTCTTCAAGCCTTGTTGGTTACCCCAAGTGCAGGGTGAGATATAGTGCAGCGGCAAGTTTTCCCTTGGAAAAGATACCAAGGTTTGTCTCCCGTAGGACTCCGAAGGATACAAGAAGGTGGTAAAGTGAACAATGGCGCCGAGGTTGCTAGCTTCACCTGGTCCTGCACACATATACAAATAACTTTGCTCCCAACGAGTACAGAGGAGTTGTCAATTCCTCCGGCCTTGCAGTTTACAAAGGATCAACGCAAGAGATAAAAGTGGAACTGAAAGTAAAGACTGAAAGTAAATTAAGGGTGTAAACAATAATGTGAAGATGGACCAGGGTCTCGTGATTTTCACTAGTGATGTCTCTCTCCCAAAAGACGATAAAAGTGATAGCGAGGTAAACAAATCACAGCTGGGCAATTGACAGAATTATGAAGGCACCGCAATGCTAACTATGCTGCAAAGAAAGTAAGGGCTCAAAAGCAATGGGCAGTACGCCAAGGTAAGTAGGCCGAAATCCAACTGCATCTACTACTAATCATCCACCTTGAGATATCTATCCAGAACATCTCGCTGGTATTAAGTTTCGAATCCCACCCAAAGTGTAAACTCAAAGCAACAGACAACTTCATTAAAAGAACTTTGCGTAAAGTAAACAATCCTTGCACCCGCGGGTACAAGCACCGTTGTTTTATCCCTGGTAGCAACATCACATCCCCTAGTCTCATGTTTCTGTCACTCAAGCTAGACATCAGGGGGCTGAACCCACAATCAAGCATAACGCTCCCTCTTGGAGTTGCAAGTGTAACACCCCGGGTATCACACTACAGTAATCACTTTTACTGTTGCCATGTCACCATGATTAGGCATGTGATGATCACCCTTGACCAAGGCTTGTTCAAATTCAACCCGATTAAAAATTCCAAAACAATGTGGCAATTAATGTTCAACCAAAAATTGTGGAACCAGTTTTATAAAATGCCTAATAATCATTAGGTCTTATTAAAAATTTAACAGGATTTTATTAAAATGTTTTACTAAATTAATCAAATCAAAACAATGTCAAATCAGTGGCATTTAATTCCATTTAAATAAAACAAAAATACAACTCACTTTATTTCTTGCCCAAACTTTTTGTGGCATCACCTTATAGTGTAACATGAATATTAAGACCAATGACACATTGTTTGTCAGAACCCCAATTTGGGTAAGTGCTAGGGTTTGAGTGCCCCTTTGCATCATGTGAAAAATTTCAAAAGAAAATCAAAAATGGGGAAAAGAAAGCCCTGAGAAATTAGTTCAAATGGCCAGACAAAAATTTCTTCCAAAAATTCCTCTGGTATTTTTGAAAAATCTTATAAATATGCATGATCACATAAAAAGTGAAGTGGGTCCCACTGCATGCACCAAGATTTGTCAAAAATTCTAAACAGGGCTTGGAAATTAAATTAAACTCAATTTGAATTAAAATTCAAATTGTTTGAATTTCAAAAATCTCCAAAACTTGTGAGTGGCTAGTTATATATATTATAAGCCCACATAAAAGTTTTCAAGATTTTACAAATTGCCTTGCTATTTTATTTGGGGAAAAACAAATGGCAGAAAAAGAAAACAGAAACAAATATAGAAAGAAAAGGAAAAAGAGGAAGAGGCCCAACCCTGCCAGGCCACTGGCCCAAATAGTCGAACCCCAGCCCAGCCCACCTCCACCCGCTTGTCGTCTCCCTCAGGCGCGGCAAGCAGCTCTATGGCATGCATGCCGACGCCGGCGAGGTGGCCCGAGCCACATAGGCCTCCCCAGGCCTCTCCTGCACGCCACGGAGACGCCCAGAGGTCGCCACACACTTCTCCCCTCCTCCAGCTCACTCTCCCTCTCTCCTCGCGTCAGAAATCGCCATGGCCGAGAACTAGGTCTCGCCGCCGACGAGCGCTTGCGTGGCCACCGTGCTCCCCTCGCCGCACCGCCATGTCCCGTGGACTCCCCGTGGTCGTCTTCTTTGCGCTGCCCCTCGAATCGAAGCCGAGGAGCTCGAGATTCGCCGGCCGCCGTGGAGCTCGAGCCCAAATTAGCCGCCACCTCTTCGTCTCCGGCCACCCCGACCACTCCACTGCACTCAGGGTGAGCCTCCGGTTCGAACGCCACCCACCGCGCCCCTTTCTGTGCACACTATCGCCGATCCCCACCTCGGCCGTGGGCTCGCCGCCGCGGGCTTGCTCGCCGGCGTGGCCCTAGAGCTCCCCCGTGACCCCCGCATGCTCTACGCGATGCGCGCGAGCACGGGGCACGCGCATGTGGCCTCCTTTTCCTTCCCCGTGGCCGGGAGCTCGATTCCGGCGAGCGCCGTCGTGGCCCAAGCCACTGGCATCAAGCCACCGGCCTGTTAGGCTTAACCACCGTGCTAATCACCCCCCCTAACCCCCACTGACAGTGGGCCCTACCACTAAACTAACCACCTCTATTAGTTAAACTAACAGGGGTTAACTCCCACTGCCACTGACCTCCTGGCCCCACACGTCAGCCCCCTGCTGACGTCATGCTGATGCATGGCTGACGCAATAAACAGAAAACAATTTAAAAGAATTAAAGAAAATTCAGGAAATTCCAGAAAATAGCTGAAACTTTAGAAAATCATAGAAAATTTATATGAACTACAAATTTAACAAATAATATATGAAACATGATCAGCAGAAAATAATCTCTCCAAATATCCAACTTTCAACTATGTTTGAGTTGATTTTAAAATGGGACCAGTAGCTTTTGCTATTTGGCTTAATTGGAATTAACTCAAATTAAATTCCAATGCTATTCTAATTTGAACCATTGCAATGCAAAATTAATCACTTGTACATCAGAGGCTTATTACACACATGAACACATGGTTTTCAAATAACAAACAATAGCAATTGCAATTTGTTTAACTTGAAATTCATATGTGGAGTTTGAATTTGCATTTCAAATGCAAAACACTTCATTTAAATTGAATTTGCTACAAACCAGCACCATTCACATCGTGTGACAACATAAACATGTGCTTGTGCATTTAAATTCAATGTTGGCCCCCTTTGTTGATGTTTGCGCCGGTAACAGCTTTGGCGAGACGGTGATCACCCCGAAGAAGAAGACCACCGTTAAGACCCGTGTATCGTCATCAAGCCAAGAAAACCCCATTGATCATGTCTATAAAATCCTACTTCCCTGTCAGTCTCTCTTATGCATGTTTAGGAGATCACCGAGACACGTTCTTTCGCATAGTTGAACCCATTCTGATGCATGACCTATCATTTTTTCACCGTATTAAGCAAACCACAATCCTAGCAGATATAGGAGTTGAATGATGAGCATGTGGCCCCTGCAACTGTTACTGCTTATTGCTTCTTAGTGGTACAATGAGGTTACTTTTATTGTGAGTCGGGATGATGGTGAAACTGGTGTTGATGAAAGTGAAACTGTGTTAGTGAATCTACCCTAATACAAGGTGAACGATGAGAGGCTGTGTAGGAGTACACAGTGGGTTGTCTCGTTGAACACTGCCCTAGGCCCCGAGTTCCTGTTTTGTGATCCAAGACAAAGAGTATGACCACATGTAGGGTTTTATGGGAACCCCGTTTGGCCTCTTTACGTACCCGATCCGGTCCAGGAGTCACAATAGATTCAGGCTTTCCATTTGGTATATGCATAGAAAAAGTATGAAGAAAAGGTTGCATAATATAGATATGTGGGTGGACTTTTGAGGCAGTGAAACCATCTGGCAGAGGTGGCGTCTCGGTCCCTTGCATTATCTGAGTCCGTTTCGTGGAACCGACCGGACTCTCGAGCGGTTCCAAACTCAGGTAGTCGACTCCTGGATTAGAGAAGGTGATGTGAGGGTAGTGCCTTAGTTTCATCCACGTCCAACACCCGCTTGAAGGGTGACGAGAACGAGGCGATAAGTGATGACATGCGTGTGAAGATGTACACCCCTGCAGGGTTAATGAACTATTCGAATAGCCGTGTCCGCGGTTATGGACTACTTGGAGACCTCTACTTGATCATAGACAACTTGAATGGATCCTTATAAAACTCGCAAGATAAGCGTGAGTGCTATGGTGTGCTTCCTCGTGGGGAAGTCGAGGAAGTATCCATAGTGGTGTATTGGTTGGAGACTTGGTAGTGGACTCGTGTACGCTTCTTACCTCAAGTCTGGTACTCGTAGTACAGGACTTGCCAAGTCTAAGCTGGCACTTCTGCATGTTAAAATCCCACCTCCCTTTACCTTGAAACTTGAGCATGAGTAGTATAGATCTGATGTAAGTCTTGCTGAGTACGACTTTGTACTCACGTTTGCTTATTCTATGTTTTAGATGGAAAACCCAGACCCCCGATGGAGTCACCTTCCTGAAGCTCGACGTTGACTAAGTTAGCATAGTCCCAGACAGCAGTCTGGTCCCTCGTGGAAGGGCATGTATGTTTACAAGGCTTCTCTAAGCCATTTGTTAAACTTGTCTGTACTCAGACCTAATTTTCTTCCGTTGTATGATGTAATGTTGATCACATACATGTGATCTTTGTATGCTCTATGTGTAAATCAATAAATAAGTACATTGTAGAGTTATGTGATGATACCTGCTATTCATACTAGACATGTGTGTTGCGTGTATGATTATAACATGCATGTCTTAGTATGGGTTTTCGAGACCTTAGTGGTGATCTGGCTGGCGGTCTTTTATACACCAAGTGGCCCTTAGATGTGTGCAGCTTGGGGCATCGCGATGCGATTGCTCGTGACTCTGTCACGTGCACACTTTGTTGTATGATCGAGCCCGCCCTAGACCCCGACTAAGTGATCGGGCTGGAGTAAGTCTATGTAAGAGTTAGGATTCAATCGATAACATGGTTGAGGCGACTTGTCTATGAGTATGGGATTCACCACCCATAAGCATTTAGACTTGTGAGCGGACGATGGGGACCCATCTCAGTTGATCATCCGGCCTAGATGGGATGCCCCTCACGTTCGATGCTTTCCGAGAGTGTTCTGTGCTTGGCCTTGTCTGCTTAGACAAGTGGGTACGGATCTCAGCTCTCCATGTGATTGCATCGTGACTAGAATTACATACGCATATTCCGGGTCCCGACAGACTTGGTATCAGAACAGGACTGTCTGTAGGATTATCAAACCCTTGGTCGAAGTCGAGTCTAGCATTCTATAGTTATATAGTTACTTGGGTATAAAGGGAACAACGTAAGGCTTCTTTTTCTCCTTATCCTCATCGAGCTGAGTTCTGAGTCACCCTTATCTTTTCTACGGGATGATAGGACTAGGCTCATCTATGTCTTACTAGAACATCTCGTTGAGTGCTTTCCTTGTAGCCGTAGGATTGTTGTGGTCGTCCAGAGTCTCCGCGTTTTGAGTTCCTTGAAGAAGTTATGTCCAATTTCTTCGAGGTTGTTTCATTTTCCATCCCGGTACAGCCGTTATGCTGTCCGAGTTATTCCAGGTTTCTTCATAATCTGATGCATTTGCAAAACCCTTCTCTTCATTTCGGTTGTCTTTTTAGAAGAACTTATAGGTGGCATACCCAACAGTTCTCTATAGTTTGTTGTAGGTTTTGTTCTAGAGACCTATAGTGATTCATTTCCAGCTTCTCCTCCCACTTTACTTGTCTTCCAGGCAGAATAACCACACTAACCATTGTGTTGGCGTACTTTGCTACTCTGACATATCTGTTGTAGCCCCTAGTAAACCTTGGTCATCCTCTAGGAAGCTATCCAGAGATCCAACTCCTTAAACATAGTCACCCGACAGATGTGTAGAATTCATTGTAGATATTGCCCCAGGAACCGCCCCAATTTCCAGATGCCCATATAGAATGGCCCCACATGAGTTAGCTGAGCTAAAAATCCAACTTGATGCTTTGTTGGCAAAAGGCTTCATCCGCCCTAGCTCATCGCCATGGGGTTACCCCGTTATGTTCGTAACGAAGAAAGATGGAACAGGAAGGATGTGCGTAGACTATCGCCCGCTAAATCTAGCGTCGATAAAGAACAAGTACCCACTGCCCAGGATCAATGATATTTATGATCAACTTGCAGGATCTTCTGTCTTCTCCAAGATGGATTTGAGATTAGGCTATCATCAAATCAAAATCAGGAACGAGGACATTCCAAAAACGGCGTTCACTACTCGTTATGGTCTTTACGAGTTCATCGTCATGTCCTTCGGCTTAACCAATGCCCACGCCACATTCTCGCGCTTGATGAATTCGATCTTCATGGAGTACCTAGATAAATTTGTTGTGGTTTATCTTGATGACATTCTCATCTACTCGAAGAACGAAGAAGAGCACGCAGAACATCTTAGGTTGGTATTGATGAAACTTCGAGAGCACCGCCTTTATGCCATGTTCTCTAAGTGCGAATTTTGGCTACCAGAAGTGACCTACTTAGGCCACGTGATTTCTGCGAAGGGCATTGTTGTCAATCCCGAGAGAGTTCAGGCCGTCCTTGACTGGACTCCACCTGAATCGGTTAAGCAAGTTGAGAGTTTTCTTGGCTTAGCAAGCTATTGTCGCCGCTTCGTTGAGAACTTCTCCAAAGTTGCAAAGCCCCTGACTGAACTCCTCAAGAAAGATAAGAAATTCGAATGGACTCCCAAGTGCGAGGAAAGCTTTCAAGAGCTGAAAAGAAGATTGACTTATGCACCCGTACTTGCGCCTCCAGACACGAAAAAGGATTTCGAGATCTTTTGTGATGCTTCACGGCAAGGGTTAGGATGCATACTTATGCAAGATAGACATGTGGTAGCTTATGCTTCACGCCAGTTGCGTCCACATGAAGAGAACTATCCTACCCATGATCTTGAACTCGCTGCCGTAGTTCATCCTCTGAAGACTTGACGACATTACCTCCTTGGTAATCGTTGTGAGATCTATTCCGACCACCAAAGCCTCAAATACATATTCACCCAGCCAGATCTTAATCTCAGGCAAAGACGCTGGATTGAGTTGATAAAATACTATGACTTAGGAATTTCTTACACCCCAGGCAAAGCCAATGTCATGGCTGATGCACTAAGTCGTAAGTCGTATTGTAACAACCTCATGTTACAACAGTATCAACCACTTCTTCATGAGGAATTTCGAAAGCTCAACCTCGAGATTGTTCCTCGTGGATCTCTTTTCAACTTGGTGGTGAAACCAACCCTTGAGGATCAAATCATAGTTGCCCAAAGGCGTGCACGAGGTGTTCGCCGGATCAAGGAGAACATTGCTAGCGGAGTTGCTAAATGTTTCTCCACAGATAGCAAAGGAACGGTATTCGTTGAAAATCGTTTGGTAGTACCTAAGAATAGGGATCTAAGGCAACTCATCCTCAAGGAAGCTCATGACACTCCCCTCTCCATTCATCCCGGTAGCACAAAAATGTACCGTGATCTACGCCAGAGATTTTGATGGACCCGGATGAAGAGAGACATTGCACAATTTGTTGCCGAATGTGATGTTTGTCGTCGCATTAAGGCAGAACACCAAAGACTTGCTGGTACTCTTCAACCTTTGCCTATTCCCGAGTGGAAATGGGACAAAGTCGGTATGGACTTCATCACCGGCTTTGCAAAAACCTAGAAAGGAAATGATGCCATCTTCGTTGTCATTGACCGACTTTCAAAAGTTGCTCACTTCCTTCTAGTTCACGAGTCTATAACTGCTAGCCAGTTAGCGGACTTGTATGTCTCTAGAATTGTGTATTTTCATGGTGTTCCTTTGGAAATCAATTCCGATAGTGGTAGCCTTTTCACATCTAGATTCTGGGGAAGCTTTCAGAATGCTATGGGAACTCATCTCTCCTTTAGTACAGCTTTCCATCCTCAGTCTAGAGGTCAAGTCGAAAGGGTTAACCAAATTCTTGAAGACATGCTCAGAGCTTGTGTTATCTCATTCAGAAAGAATTGGGAGAAGTCTCTTCCATTCGCCGAATTTTATTATAACAATAGTTTCCAATCTGGTCTGAACATGGCTCCTTTTGAACTCCTATATGGACGACGATGTCGAACACCCTTAAACTGGCCACAAACCAGTGAAAGACAATTCTTTGGACTGGATATGATCAAGGAAGCAGAAGAGCAAGTTTGCATTGTTCGTGATCGTTTAAAAGCCGCTCAGTCTCGTCAAAAGAGCTACTATGATCGTCATCATAGAGAAGAGAGATACAATCTTGATGAGAAGGCTTACCTTTGGGTTACTCCTCTGAAGGGAACCCAACGCTTCGGTATCAAAGGCAAGTTGGCCCCACGTTACATTGGACCTTTCTGCATCCTTGCTAAACGTGTAGAAGTTGCCTACCAACTTGAACTACCCCCGCACCTTTCCCGAGTACATGATGTATTCCATGTGTCACGACTCAGGCGTTGCTTCAAGGACCCCATCTGCGAAGTCGACCATGAAACGCTTGATCTCCAAGATGACCTTTCTTATCGAGAATACCCCGTTCGTATTCTTGATTCCGCAAAGCGTGTCACTCCTCGTCAGAAGATCAGGTTTCTGAAAGTGCAGTGGTCACATCACTCCGAGAAGAAGCTACATGGGAAAGAGAAGACCGCCTCCGTGCCGAGTACCCACCTTCCTCCCGGCGACTTCTTCCAAAAATTCCTCTGGTATTTTTGAAAAATCTTATAAATATGCATGATCACATAAAAAGTGAAGTGGGTCCCACTCCATGCACCAAGATTTGTCAAAAATTCTAAACAGGGCTTGGAAATTAAATTAAACTCCAATTTGAATTAAAATTCAAATTGTTTGAATTTCAAAAATCTCCAAAACTTGTGAGTGGCTAGTTATATATATTATAAGCCCACATAAAAGTTTTCAAGATTTTTCAAATTGCCTTGCTATTTTATTTGGGGGAAAACAAATGGCAGAAAAAGAAAACAGAAACAAAATAGAAAGAAAAGGAAAAAGAGGAAGTGGCCCAACCTTGCCAGGCCACTGGCCCAACTAGTAGAACCCCAGCCCAGCCCACCTCCACCCGCTTGTCGTCTCCCTCAGGCGCGGCAAGCAGCTCAGTGGCATGCATGCCGACGCCGGCAAGGTGGCCCGAGCCACCTAGGCCTCCCCAGGCCTCTCCTGCACGCCACGGAGACGACCAGAGGTCACCACACACTTCCCCCCTCATCCAGCTCACTCTCCATCTCTCCTCGCGTCAGAAATCGCCATGGCCGAGAGCTAGGTCTCGCCGCCGACGAGCGCTTGCGTGGCCACCGTCCTTCCCTCGCCGCACCGCCATGTCCTGTGGACTACCCGTGGTCGTCTTCTTCGCGCTGCCCCTCGAATCGAAGCCGAGGAGCTCGGGATTCGCCGCTCGCCTCTTCACTTCACCGTCGGCCACCGTAGAGCTCGAGCCCAAATTCGCCGCCACCTCTTCGTCTCCGGCCAACCCGACCCCTCCACTACACTCAGGGTGAGCCTCCGGTTTGAACGCCACCCTCCGCGCCCCTTTCTATGCACGCTATCGCCGATCCCCACCTCGGCCGTGGGATCGCCGCCGCGGGCTTGCTCGCCGGCGTGGCCCTGGAGCTCCCCCGTGACCCCCGCATGCTCTACGCGATGCGTGCGAACACGGGGCACGCGCTGGTGGCCTCCTTTTCCTTCCCCGTGGCCGGGAGCTCGACTCCGGCGAGCGCCGCCGTGGCCCAAGCCATCGGCGTCAATCCGCCGGCCTGTTAGGCTTAACCACCATGCTAATCACCCCCCCCCTAACCCCCACTAACAGTGGGCCCTACCACTAAACTAACCCCCTCTGTTAGTTAAACTAACAGGGGTTAACTCCCACTGCCACTGACCTCCTGGCCCCACACGTCAGCCCCCTGCTGACGTCATGCTGATGCATGGCTGACGCAATAAACAGAAAACAATTTAAAAGAATTAAAGAAAATTCAGGAAATTCCATAAAATAGCTGAAACTTTAGAAAATCATAGAAAATTCATATGAACTCCAAATTTAACAAATAATATATGAAAAATGATCAGCAGAAAATAATCTATCCAAATATCCAACTTTCAACTATGTTTGAGTTGATTTTAAAATGGGACCAGTAGCTTTTTCTATTTGGCTTAATTGGAATTAATTAAAATTAAATTCCAATGCTATTCTAATTTAAACCATTGCAATGCAAAATTAATCACTTGTACATCAGAGGATTATTACACACATGATCACATGGTTTTCAAATAACAAACAATAGCAATTGCAATTTGATTAAATTGAAATTCATATGTGGAGTTTGAATTTGCATTTCAAATGCAAAACACTTCATTTAAATTGAATTTGCTACAAACCAGCACCATTCACATCGTGTGACAACATAAACATGTGCTTGTGAATTTAAATTCAATGTTGGCCCCCTTTGTTGATGTTTGTGCCGGTAACAGCTTTGCCGAGACGGTGATCACCCCGAAGAAGAAGACCACTGTTAAGACCCGTGTATCGTCAGCAAGGCAAGAAAACCCCATTGATCATGTCTATAAAATCCTACTTCCCTCTCAGTCTCGCTTATGCATGTTTAGGAGATCACCGAGACACGTTCTTTCGCATAGTTGAACCCATTCCGATGCATGACCTATCATTTTGTCACCGTATTAAGCAAACCACAATCCTAGCAGATATAGGAGTTGAATGATGAGCATGTGGCCCCTGCAACTGTTACTGCTTATTGCTTCTTAGTGGTACAATGAGGTTACTTTTATTGTGAGTCGGGATGATGGTGAAACTGGTGTTGATGAAAGTGAAACTGTGTTGGTGAATCTACCCTAATACAAGGTGAACGATGAGAGGCTGTGTAGGAGTACACAGTGGGTTGTCTCGTTGAACACTGCCCTAGGCCCCGAGTTCCTGTTTTGTGATCCAAGACAAAGAGTATGACCACATGTAGGGTTTTATGGGCACCCCGTTTGGCCTCTTTACGTACCCGATCCGGTCCAGGAGTCACAATAGATTCAGGCTTTCCATTTGGCATATGCATAGAAAAAGTATGAAGAAAAGGTTGCATCATATAGATATGTGGGTGGACCTGTGAGGCAGTGAAACCATCTGGCAGAGGTGGCGTCTCGGTCCCTTGCATTATCTAAGTATGTTTCGTGGAAGTTGAGGAAGTATCCATAGTGGTGTATTGGTTGGAGACTTGGTAGTGGACTCGTGTACGCTTCTTACCTCAAGTCTGGTACTCGTAGTACAGGACTGGCCAAGTCAAAGCTGGCACTTCTGCATGTTAAAACCCCACCTCCCTTTACCTTGAAATTTGAGCATGAGTAGTATAGATCTGATGTAAGTCTTTCTGAGTACGACTTTGTACTCACGTTTGCTTATTCTATGTTTTAGATGGAAAACCCAGACCCCCGATGGAGTCACCTTCTTGAAGCTCGACGTTGACTAAGTTAGCATAGTCCCAGACAGCAGTCTGGTCCCTCGTGGAAGGGCAGGTATGTTTACAAGGCTTCTCTAAGCCATTTGTTAAACTTGTCTGTACTACACACGGGGAGCCAAAGAGTATTTATGAGCTTTGACAGTTGAGTTGTCAATTCAACCGCACCTGAAATATACTTGCTTGCAACAAAAGATATGTGGTAATGGTAATATGATAGTGATGGTGGCGGCAGCAAAAGTAAACAACAAAAGTAACAACTAATGACCAGCAGGATTGAAAACACTGTAGGCTAGGGAGACAGATGGTTGGGCGCTGCATGGATGAGAGTGAACATGTAATAGATTCTAACACGGGGCAAGGCACACAGAAAAGCAATGATCATCTAGGCAAATATCAAACGTTAGGCATGTATCCCGTAGGTAGTTGTGCGTGCTTGCAATAAGAACTTGCACAACATCTTTTGTCCTACCATCCCGCTATGAACGGGGCCAAAGGGAACTTATGGAGATTAAGGTGCTCCTGTCAAAGAGCACTGGAACAAAGCAATAAACTCAATGGATACATGGAATCCTCAAATTATGGACCATCCCCTTTGGTGTCCCAAGCTGTCACCTTTGGGATCGCCGGTTCCGGACCATAATAGGTGCATACAACTCGTAGATAGGATCAAGAACACAAATATATTCATGAAAACACATAGGGTTCAGATCTGAAAAACATGGCACTCGGGCCCAAAGTGACAAGCATTAAGAGAAACAAGTTGAAGCAAAGGAGATAAACACCAAAGTAGATGATAGGCAACATGCCCCTAACAATCTGACGAACTATTACATGATCAGACTCATCCAATCCCTACCATCCCCTTTGCCTACAGTAGGGAATTACTCACACATGTGAAGAGAAGTCATGGAGGAGGGATGGATTGGTGATGGTGATGACGATGGCGACGATATCCCCTCTCCCGAGGCCAAATCAGCCTCCAGATTAGCCCTCCCGAAGAAGAAAAGAGAGTGGCGGTTGCTCCGCGACAGAAACTGGAAAAGCGACTTCTGTTCTGGGGTTTTCCCGTCACGAGAATAAATAGGAGTGGAGGTAGGGCACGAGAGGAGGTGGAGGCCTCCCAGGCGGCCCCCCGGCGCGGCCAGGGGTGGGTCCGCGCCAGCCAGGCGCCTGGGGCCCCTGTGGCTCCCCTCTGGCCCCACTTCTGGCTGGTGGAAGCTTCTGGTGCATGGATTTTCTGTGAATTTTCCCGGAATTTTCTGAGATCCCTAAAAATCCATTTTCCTGCACACAATAAAACCATACAGGAAGCTCTGCTGGAAACAGCGTTAGTCCGGGTTAGTTTCATCCAAATCATGCAAGAATGAAGGCAAAACAATAGCAAAAGTGTTTGGAAAAGTAGATACGTTTGAGACGTATCAACTCCCCCAAGCTTAGCATATTGCTTGTCCTCAAGCAATTCAGTTCAACGAACTGGACGCGACAAAGAAAACTTTGACAAACTCTTTTGCTTCATTAGATGTATATAAGCATGCACTACGAAAAGAGTTTAGCAAGTATTTAAACAATGCTATAAGGACAATGCACGAAGCAATTCTTCTTTCATGTGATCAATCACAAACAACTAAAAGTAAATAATATGCTACTGAAAATCAAGACAAGATCACAATGCACATAGCTTGAACATACTTGAGTGATATTTCGCTAGCATCCATGAGGTGAAGCAAAACATAAATGCAGAAACTCCTCCGGAGTTTTAAAGGTGACTAGAACTCAGTATTTCAGACTAGCAATAACACAAGCATGCAGAAGACAATGTAATACTTTGGGACAATGCATATTACACTAAGAATGACAATTATGCTCTCATAGTTGGTGCTTTGAAGAAAGAAGGGGAGACTCTCGAACCGTGGCTTTTGGTGGCAAGGTTGAAACCCCGTGGTTGGAAGCAAAGACTAAACATGTGCCAGAGCTCTTGGTTTTGAAAACAGAGACAAAAACATTTTTGAGAAGTGCAACTTTCCAGTCAACGGTGAACGGTAAAGGTCTCTCAATATCTCCCATGCCAACTATATTAATAATTTTTTTGCTTACACTTTTGTTCCCTTATCCATCTATCATTTGACAGTCTATGGAACCTTATTTTGCCTCAAGTCTGGAAGGAAGCTCGTTCCATCTATCATTAGCAGCACTTGGTCCATTTCATTCCATCATCAAGTATGGGGGAGGTGTAACTTTCCCTTTTTTTAATAAATGACTAGTTAAAACTTCCGTCAATATTTTTGGCATGATAGATACTGATTTTCCCTCACCGCACCATGAGCTTGTACGGTTACAAAAGGGAAGCTTTTGAATAAATTTCGAGATGGCACAAGAAAGTCTGAGTTAGGGGTGGCCGGTAAATACCACATATAGGAAGGTATGGTGGACTCATATGGAATAACTGGTTTCAAGGATTTTTGATGCACAAGCAGAATTCCGCTTAGTGCGAGCGAAGGCTAGCAAAGGACTGGGAAGTGACCAACTAGAGAGCAATAACTGTCATAATCATGCAGAGCGACAAAGCAACATTGAATCGGGCATGAAAGTGATATAACTATGCTGAAACAAAAAGATCATCAAGGCATAATAGACTTTTTAGTCATAAACATGTGTGAACATGTGCCAAGTCAGTCTAAAAATTCTCCGAAGGGAAATACCACTTCATTAAGCCAAACCATGAACAATGCAATGCATGTAATATCATTTCAACAACACATTATGTACTCTAGCTAATTGAGATTAGCCACAAGAAAAGCATGAACACTGGGAAAGCATTCTAAACATAGCACTATGACGCTACAAGCTGGTTTCTAGATCATAAGTACAGGCATATGTACAAAAGTAGAAACAAGAAGAGTTCATACCGGTTTTCGTTGTTGCTTCCCTTCCGTCGATCTTCGTCATTACTGCCTTGTCACTTGCACGATTGGACGTGGGAAATATTATCAAATGCCATCAAGGACTCGAGCTGAACTCTGAAAACAAAGAAAACTAAAGAGAGAAAGGAAATCTTTTTGGGTTTTTAAAGGTTTAAACGAAAGAAAAAGAGAATCTTTTTGTTGTTTTTGCAAAGAAAAAAGAAAGAAGAACGGGCAAAAACTTCGAAAAGATCAAAGCGAACAAAAAATAAAACGGATAATACAATGGAAAAGTGAGAAGGGCACGTACTCCCCCAAGCTTAGGCTTTTGGACTAAGTTGGTAGTAGCTAATGTCCCCAGGAGCCTCCTGCTCCAGGGTGGTACTGGTGAGTCCAAGGGTCGTATGAGGCTTCCGGCGCGTACACCGAAGTCCTCAGATCCTCCCACGAAGAAGGATCCGCGCTCCAAGCAGAGGAAGACCCTTCACCAAACTGGGTGACGGTCTCCCCCTGGAAAGGTGGTAACTCACCATGCTCCTCCTCGTCGGGCACAACCCCCTCCATGGGGTTATGAAACTGATGCTGGACCACGAACTCATCGAACTGGATAACATCAAAGGACCATCTGTTCCTGCGAGAGAAATCGAACAAAAGAGGTGCAGGTAGACGGATCTTGCGTTCTGTGGTGGCTTCGAAACGCAAGATATAATCAAGGTTACCAAACTCGGAAGTCATGGTAACAAACTTATGCCTTTTCATAATAGCAAGATCAAAACTTAAATAAGTAAAAGGCTTATCATCAGGGTGTGGGGTGCCATGGAGAGACTCTAGGATAAGTGTGGCGTAAACGCCACCAAATAAATCTCTCTTGTTACCGTTCATAGCAGGGCGTCGAGCAATTAAGGCACCCACATTATAATCAAACCTCCCCGAGAGGGCGGTTGCCAGGATAGCAATATCCGGCACAGAAATGATGCTCGTGTTGTCACGAGCTAACACCCCTCTAGCAATATAATACGCAAAATACCTGAGGTGTGGGAATAAGATGCTGGAGATTTTTGACCGGTGAATATCCCTCGTATCCATGCTACAGAGAGAGTTGAAGACGGTTCTCAGCTCGGAGGGCTGAGAGCTTATCTTCGCCGTCAGTCCAACGTTCGGCACACCTATTATTTCACAAAACTTTTCCAAAGACATGGTCAAAAGATTATTGTAAATTTTAAACTAAACATAACCAGTATCAAGGTTATATCTAAAATTGTTAATGAAACAGGAGGTGAGTTTTTGATACTGAGCAACAAGGCACGTTGCGAGCCGCGTCAGACCTGCATTAGCACAAAGATTATAGAACTCCTCCTTAATTCCTGCAGCTTCAAGGAATTCATTGCACGGGAAAGTCATTGCACGTGCTGGATTTGTGTCCTCCAACAAATCTAAGGGCACATGATCTTCGTTGTAGCTCACCCTAGCAGTCGAGGGTGAAGCTGCAGCTCTTGAAACTCGATCGGAGCGCTCGGGCCTTTTCTTCCCAAGCCACCCCTTTGCTCTTCCTAGCAAACTCATTTCTGAAATTTTTGACAAATTACAAAAACAAGGATTTAAACAAAGTGAGTTAAGGCAAACTACTCAACCCACTTACCTAAGGCAAAAACTTGCACCAAAACTTGGAAAATAAACTTCTACACATGCAAGCAAGCTCACCTAAACAGCACCAAGAACTACTAAATACTCACAAATGAAGCCACCAACCAAAAATCTCTTTGGAGGAGTGGAGGAGTTACATACCAGGGAGTATTTGCTCAAAATCTCAGCTCAAATGATGGGTTGTGGAGAGAGATCAAAAATCACCTCCACGGACAGCAAGAGCGCAAGTTCTAGGGCAGAACTCGTGTTTTTGGAAAGAAAGAGAGAGAGAGGAAGAAGACTCACGAGGAGGTGGGACCTGTGGGACCAGGCGCCCTATGGGCGCGGCCAGGGGGCAGGCCGCGCCAGCTGGCCTCCTGGGCCACTGGTGGCCCCCCCTGGTCAGCCCCAGGTACCTCTGGGTCACTCCTGGCATGGAAATTTTTATTTTTATTTTTACGGATTTTTTCTGAAAACTTCACTGTTGAAATTTTCTCGGAGTTCAAAAAGCTGCAAAACTTTCTGAAAAACTTAAAGCGGTGATTAATATTGCGAAGCTTCAAAAACACAAAAACTTTCTACAGCAAAGAGAATAAAAGTTAACGCAAATGAAAACATAACAAGCTTAACTTTTACCTATATAAAACAAGCTCACTAGTAAGGTTGATCAAGTCTTACCAACAACCCGGCGATATATAGAACAAGAAGTCTCACCTCTTATGAAGTGATCATTGCACCTTTACTTTAATGGACATTGTCCCCACCATAATGGTTTTGTATTTGTGGTGCACATGTAGTGGACAGTCCCATTCTCCAATCTTCACGGTCTCAACATTCTCTATAGAGTTAAGGCTATGACTCCTGTCGATCTTCTTTGGAAAATACACCGTGTGTTCTTTATCATCAATGTTGAAAGTGACCTTTCCTTTATTGCAATCAATAATAGCACCTGCGGTGTTAAGAAAAGGTCTACCAAGAATAATGGACATGCTCCCATCCTCGGGCATGTCAAGCACAACAAAATCTGTAAGGATCAAACAGTTAGCAACTTCAACGGGAACATCGTCACAAATACCAATGGGGACAGCTGTTGATTTGTCAGCCATCTGAAGGGAGATATCTGTAGGGATTAGTTTCTCTAAACAAAGCCTCTAGTAAAGAGAGAAAGGCATAACACTCACTCCTGCACCAAGATCACATAAAGCAGTTCTGACGTAATTATTCTTTATGGAGCAAGGAATGGTGGGTATACCTGGATCACCAAGCTTCTCAGGAATCTTTCCACTGAAAGAGTAGTTAGCAAGCATGGTAGATATTGCTTCATTAGGAACTTTTCTTTTATTAGTGACAATATCTTTCATATATTTCGAATAGGGAGGTAACTTAATAGCAACAGTCAAAGGGATTTGAAGAAAAAGAGGTTTCATCCATTCACAAAACTTATTGTAATGCTCTTCTTCTTTAGATTTGAGGGACTTACCTGGAAAGGGCATGGGTTTCTGTATCCATGGTTCTCTTTCCTTCCCATGTCTTCTTGTGATGAAGTCTTCTCTAGATTACTTCTTGCATTTATCAGGTGTTTCTTCTTCTCTTACCTCGGGAGAATCATTCTTTTCAGTGTCCTTTTCTTCAGGCTCAGCACCGTCTTCTGTTTCAGCATCGGAGGTAGATATGCTGTTAGGATCAACAGCTGGATTTTCACTTGTAATAGGATCATTGGAATTGTCAGCCTCCTTGTGTTTCTTCTTCTTCTTTTTCTTCGGAGAGCTAACAGTCTCGTCTTCTTCTTGTACTTGAGAATCTTTCTCGATCCTCTTTGGATACCCCTCAGGATAGAGTGGGTCCTGGGTGTGTGTTCCACCCCTAGTTTTGATGCCATAAGCTTGTATGTCCTGTTTGGCATTATTAGCAAGCAAATATTTTTGCACATTAGAAATTTGTTCAAGCTGAGTTTGAACCATATGAAAATGCTTAATAAGAAATTTAACATCATTGACTGTTCTTTCTAGAACACCACACAAACTTTTGATAGCAAGAGAGTTATCATGCAACTGACTTTGTATCCTCCTATTAAAATGGTCTTTCTTAATAATAAAATTATCAAGCTCATCTAAGCATTGGTCGGGAGGCTTACCTTTAGGGATGTCACTTTCAGTAAAGTCTAATAGAGAGTGTACCTCTACCAAGGGAGGGCAAGTAGTAGGCTCACACAACTTCTCAATAGGCGGTAAATTCTTCACGTCTTCGGCTTTAATACCTTTCTCCTTTATAGACCTCTTTGCTTCTTGCATATCTTCGGGGCTCAGAACTAGCATGCCCCTCTTTTTCGGTGGTAGAAGTGGTTCAGGAACGGACCAATCTTCATAGTTCTTGGCAATTTTGCACATTAATTCTTCTGCATCGTCCGGTGTTCTTTCCTTGAAAACACAACTAGCACAACTATCCAGGTAGGATCTGGATTCATCGGTTAAACCAGCGTAAAATATATCAAGTAGTTCATTCTTGGGGACTCCATGTCCCGGCATAACCTTAAGTAAATCACAAAACCTCCCCCAAGCTTTAGGGAGGTGCTCATCCTGAAATTGTTTAAAGTTATAGATTCTTTGCAAAGCAGCATGTTGCATATGAGCTGGGAAATATTTATCAACAAAGAATTGGACTAAGTCCTGAGGACTCTTAATGGAACCATAGGGTAGTGCATCGTACCATGATTTAGCGTCTTCCTTCAAAGAAAAAGGAAAAAGCTTGGCCACATAGAAGTTTCGTATCTTCTCATCAGTAGTGAATAGGTTACCTAGCTCAACGAGTTTGGTCAAGTGTGCTATAGCATCATCATTTTCTCTGCCATAAAAGGGGTCATCCTCGACTGTAGATATAGGTGAAAGATCAACAGAGAAATCATAATCAGGATCAATGATGCATATAGGGGATGTGGCAAATTTAGGATCAGGAATAACTTTGTTCTTCATGGAGTGCTTTTTGAGAAGCTCCTTAACAGCACCATGATCAGAGTCGACACACTCTCTGAGTTCCCTGCAAAAATCATCATCAAGAGTAACATAATCATCATCAAGGATTCTCTCCTTGAGTTCATCTAGGCACGGGTAACCAAAGGTTTTGCAGGTAGGAATATAGGTAGCAGGGGTCTCGGTCTTGGATTCTGCTGCAGCCTTAGCAGTATGAGTTTCAATATAGTAGCCAAGAAAAGTAGTATCATCAAGAGTAGTGGAAACATCATCAAAAGCATCGGACATAGTGACAGACTCAGTAGAAGCATCATGTGGTGCTGGTGAAGAAAACTTACTCATAACAGAAGGTGAATCAAGTTTAGCACTAGTGTTCAGAACAGTACCTTTTCTTGTACGGGATGGTAAGATCGGAACCTTGGGGGTCTCCCTTCTTACCCGTAGCGGATGATGTGCAGCAGGCAGGATACTTCAAGTAGACTTGTAAATATTGCTATGCTCCCCGGCAACGGCGCCAGAAAACGGTACTTGATGACCCACAACCGTAAGGGATCGAGATAGTCTTCGCGGGTAAGTTAACCCAATTTATTAATTCGACACACGGGGAGCCAAAGAGTATTTATAAGCTTTGACAGTTGAGTTGTCAATTCAACCGCACCTGAAATATACTTGCTTGCAATAAAAGATAAGTGGTAATGGTAATATGATAGTGATGGTGGCGACAGCAAAAGTAAATAGAAAAAGTAACAACTAATGACCAGCAGGATTGAAAACACTGTAGGCTAGGGAGACAGATGGTTGGGCGCTGCATGGATGAGAGTGAACATGTAATAGATTCTAACACGGGGCAAGGCACACAGAAAAGCAATGATCATCTAGGCAAATATCAAATATTAGGCATGTATCCCGTAGGTAGTTGTGCGTGCTTGCAATAAGAACTTGCACAACATCTTTTGTCCTACCATACCGCTACGAACGGGGCCAAAGGGAACTTATGGAGATTAAGGTGCTCCTGTCAAAGAGCACCGGAACAAAGCAATAAACTTAATGGATACATGGAATCCTCAAATTATGGACCATCCCCTTTGGTGTCCCAAGTTGTCACCTTTGGGATCGCCGGTTCCGGACCATAATAGGTGCATACAACTCATAGATAGGATCAAGAACACAAATATATTCATGAAAACACATAGGGTTCAGATCTGAAAACATGGCACTCGGGCCCAAAGTGACAAGCATTAAGAGCAACAAGTTGAAGCAAAGGAGATAAACACCAAAGTAGATGATAGGCAACATGCCCCTAACAATCTAACGAACTATTACATGATCAAACTCATCCAATCCCTACCATCCCCTTTGCCTAAAGTAGGGAATTACTCACACATGTGAAGAGAAGTCATGGAGGAGGGATGGATTGGTGATGGTGATGACGATGGCGACGATCTCCCCTCTCCGGAGGCCAAATCAGCCTCCAGATTAGCCCTCCCGAAGAAGAACAGAGGTTGGCGGCGGCTCCGCGCCGGAAACTGGAAAAGCGACTTCTGTTCTGGGGTTTTCCCGTCACGAGAATAAATAGGAGTCGAGGTAGGGCACGAGAGGAGGTGGAGGCATCCCAGGCGGCCCCCCGGCGCGGCCAGGGGTGGGGCCGCGCCAGGAAGGCGCCTGGGGCCCCGGTGGCCCCCCTCTGGCCCCACTTCTGGCTGGTGGAAGCTTCTGGTGCGTGGATTTTCTGTGAATTTTCGCGGAATTTTCTGAGATACCTAAAAATCCATTTATTGCACACAATAAAACCATACAGGCAGCTCTGCTGAAAAAAGCGTTAGTCCGGGTTAGTTTCATCCAAATCATGCAAGAATGAAGGCAAAACAATAGCAAAAGTGTTTGGAAAAGTAGATACGTTTGAGACGTATCAGTACTCAGACCTAATTTTCTTCCGTTGTATGATGTAATGTTGATCACATACATGTGATCTTTGTATGCTCTATGTGTAAGTCAATAAAGAAGTACATTGTAGAGTTATGTGATGATACCTGCTGTTCATACTAGACATGTGTGCTGCGTGTATGATTATAACATGCATGTCTTAGTATGGGTTTTCGAGACCTTAGTTGTGATCTGGCTGGCGGTCTTTTATACACCAAGTGGCCCTTAGATGTGCGCAGCTTGGGGCATCGCGATGCGATTGCTCGTGACTCTGTCACATGCACACTTTGTTGTATGATCGTGCCCGCCCTAGACACCGACTAAGTGATCGGGCTGGAGTAAGTCTATGTAAGAGTTAGGATTCAATCGATAACATGGTTGAGGCGACTTGTCTATGAGTATGGGATTCACCACCCATAAGCATTTAGACTTGTGAGCGGACGATGAGGACCCATCTCAGTTGATCATCCGGCCTGGATGGGATGCCCCTCATGTTCGATGCTTTCCGAAAGTGTTCTGTGCTTGGCCTTGTCTGCTTAGTCAAGTGGGTACGGCTCTCGGCTCTCCATGTGATTGCATCGTGACAGGAATTACATACGCATATTCCGGGTCCCGACATTGTTATAAAATGAATTGTTTGCCAAACAAAATATAAATAGAAAAGAATTACAGAAAAGAAATAAAAGAAAAATAAAAAGAAAAACCTAAACTACGCTTAGGGGCGACAACCCACCTAACCATCCAGTCCCCTCCCACCCCCAAGGCCTAGTCCACCCCGGCCCACTCGCAACCCACCCCACCTCTTTCTCCCTCCTCGCGCTACAGCGTACAGGGGACATGGCGACCGAGGCTCTGCGTTCCCACCACGCCAGTTCGTCGCCTCGGTCGCTACAACACCTTGTTCGTGGAGATAAGATCCCCCCGAGCCCCTCCCTCCCTCCGAAACCCTAGCCGCCGCCAATTTTTCCCCTGCCTCTGCCTGTTCGAGCCCGGCCATGGAGGAGCTGTGGCTGCGCCGCTGTGCACCGTCGTGGCCAACGTACACGCCTCGCCGGGCCTGCATTTCCGGGGGAATCCTCGTGGTCGTCTTCGCCACCGCTGGGGGGGGGGGGCAATCGAACCGGGAAGCACCACGGGCGACGCCCCCCTATTCTCCCTCGCCGTCGACCGCCGGTGACCACGCCACGATTCGCGCCGCTCAGTGCTTCCCCGGCTACCCCAAGCCCTCATCGAGCACTCACTGTAAGCCGCCACCTCCTTCCCCTTTGCTTTTGACCGTCCCTGGCGCCATTGTCGCGAGACCGTCACTCCAGCGGCCGCCGCACGTCGCCGTTGTCTTCGTGCCACCGCGCCCATGTTCGCCGCGCTCTGGCCGCGCACTGAGCGTGCGCAAGTCCGCCCGTGGCCACACTCCTTGTTGCACCTTGCTGCGGGGCTGGCGGTTCACCTCTACCCTGCGTGCTCGCCGTGCCATGGCTCCGGTCGCCGAAGTGCCTCTGTGGTCGCGCGTCACGTGCCCTGGGCCCGTGGCCGCTCCCATGCGCGCGTGCTCTCGACCTTGCCGCACCAGCGCCCCCTCGCCGTGCCCCCACCCCCTCACCGGAGCAGACATAGCCGGCGTGCCCCTGGTCGCCGGTGGGCACGACCCCCCCCCCCCCTCGATTTTGGTTACGGGGCTAATCCCCAAATTAACTACCTCCCTTGTGTTAAGTTAATTAACCAGAGAACCCCCCCCCTCAAGTGTATGACAGGTGGGCCCTGGCCTTTTAGTAAATTAAATTGACTTTTAAATGTCTCTGTTACTATGACAGGTGGACCCCATTGCTGTTTAATTAAATAAAATGTGTTTTTATAAAAATGTGAGTATGACTAGTGGGCCCTTCTAGATTATTAGATTAAATAAATGAATTATTAAAACCAGAGGCTGATATGTGGGACCCACATGTCAGTTGACTGGTCAACCCCACTGTTGTGGATAATGTTGCATTTAAATAAATAAATAAAAATAGAAAATGATTTAGAATTGATTTAACTTAAAAAATAATATCTTTTAAACCGTAAGTCGGATGAAAATAATTTATACATGAAAATTGATCAGAAAAATACAACGAATATGAGTACGTTATCCGTATGTCAACCACCCCCCTCTAACACAACGAACATCGACATCCCCCCCTCTGGGTCGTCTGTCCGATAATTGCCCGATATCGTTAAACTATCCGGATGAAAATATTCTGAACATGAAAGTTGTTCAGAATGGATCACCGAGCACGGATACACTATCCACATGTCTGTCAGATGTCTCTAACACTGCAGACATGGAACCTGCCCCTCCGGATCATCTGTCTGATAATCAACCGGTACTGACGAATCATCACCGGATAAATTCCCGCTCCAAGCAAATCACCTAAAACTGCGTTAGAGCCCTGTTGCTTTGTATCTTCCATGTCGTACATTTTTATTGCTTTTATTGTTGTGTATTTAATGTTTATCCCCCCCCCTTATTCTCTGGTAGACCCCGTTGTTGCCGCCGATGACACCGTTGCCGAGTACGACTACTTCGTCGACGACCGTACCGCTACTACCGAGCTTCCAAGCAAGCAGAGCCATTCTCTTCCCCAGATATCGCCTATCTATTCCGTACTTTCTTGCACTAGGCATTGTTACTGCTACTGCTACGATTACAATCCTATTCAATTGCATAGCTTGTTTTTGTCGCCCCTTGTTGTACCTTCCTTTATCCTATGCAGTCTGCTATAACTATATATTATTCAGCGGTGAGCCCTGCGCATTGTTAGCTAGAATTAGTTAGCGGGCCGTGACCACTCAGGGGAGTGAACACGGATACAATATATACAACTGCATAGGTACGGTACAATGCAGACACCGCCTAAGGCCTCCTAGCTCGGCTCTGCCGAGCCACCATCAAGTGTGAGCTATCAAGGAGTAATCCTTGTACTCCACTCGTTGCTGACTCTGTATAGCCGCTCTAGGTACCTGAGCAACGGTTGTTCTTAAAGGTAAGAGTCGGGCGACCCAACGGTGCCCGCGAGAGGTATTGCGTCTGGAACGACAGGGAGGGTACGACCGACGTTACTGGCGTGCTTGGCCCCTGATCGTATCTCGCGAGAGTTACCAAACTACGAAAAGTCGAGCTCTACCAAGAGCACACGCGAGACAAGGTAAGGAGACGGTTCACCTTGTTGGTAACCGCAGAGACTTGGTGGGACGACAGGGCAGGCACCGATGTACTGGTGGTCCTGACTGCTATCGTTGACCGCGGGTCAGTTAAGTCGAGACAACGATAACAGTTGTCACGCAGGTTAATTAAAATGCTAAATGGTTCGGCGGATGACTTGAGAGGCCGCAAAGGCCTGTACGCACTACCTTCACATGGGATAAGGAGTTATGGGCTCCCCTGCATCTTAGTTTGTCCGAAAGCTCATCAGACGTCAGCAGTACCGCGGCCTGCGCCGGGAAGTTGTGTCTTCTTCGCTCGAGCGGTGTGTATTTGGATTTGCTTTTGCTTCACCGGCCAGCCACGCACCGTGCAGGAGCGTGCAAGGGTGAGGGACCTAGACCTCTTGGCGCATAGGATATAGTCCGGCGGATGGCCTCTCTGTTGAGCCTAGGATGGGCTGTGTAACAGCCCAGATTTCACAAAAATTAAAATTTTTGTTTTCGATGTGAATTGTTTGATTGTCTGATTTGTTTGCGGTGTTTGCATCTCCGATTTATCGATCAGCGATTATTTTTCCCCCTCTTATCTCGTATCGGACGGAGACCGACCCTTGCCACCTTGACACTCGACCGTTGCGACACCGGGTTTCACCCGATCACCGCCGTGAAAACCGCACGAGACCAGCCACAGCCAACGGAACGAAAACCCCATTTAATAAGTAAACGGGATATTTTTATAGCACGCCGGACAGTTTTCTCGGAACAGTTCCAGCGCGAGGTGAACGCCGCCGGCTCGACGCGCTGATCGCGCAGTTCGAAGTTTTACCCGAATCGGAGGTACTGCGGACCCCCGGCGGTCAGAAACGTAAACACTGCGCGCGCGAGAGAAAAACCGGGGATGTTTTTGAAAACTGCTAGCCACCTGGGCTATATAAATAACACCACTCCACCACCCCACTTAGGGTTTCCCCTAAGCCAAAATTGCAGCCACCCCCTCACAATAGCCCCAAAACTTTCGCAATTTTGCCAATTTTCTAGCAAAAATCTAGCCTCCCTGCGATCTGGACCGTTGGATCGGCCGATCCAATGGCCCAGGCAGCTCCCCAGCCTCCCACCTACCCTACTCTCCTCTCCACCTCCTCCCATGGAGCAGCCGCCGTGTGCCTTCCCGTCCGACGCCGTCTCCGGCCGCCGAAGCAGCTACCAGGCGCCGCCGCACCTCCTCTCCCTCTTCTCTTCCGCCCTCCTCTTCTCCTCCTCACCCCCTCCATCTCCTCCTCGCAGGCACAGGACGCCGCCGCGCCATGGACGGTGCCGAGCCAAGCTCGAGCCACCGCCGGGATCCTCCGCTCGACCACGCCGCCAAGACCCCACCGTTGACCACCCAGACCACCGGATCCGGCCACCCCCGTCACGCCAAGATCCCCGTGCCGCGCCGCCCGCGCTGGCTCGCCGGAGCACTCGCCGGCGCTGTCACCCAGCCCGGGATCGGGACCGATCCCGATTGGATCGGGCAACGGGAGCTGCCTCCAGCCAGATGGGCCTCCAGCGCCCGACCGGCCCACTGCAGCAGCGGCCCAGCTCGGTGAGCTCTTTTTTCCTTTTTTTTATTTTTGTTTGCTGCACCGTTGGGCCGGCCCAGCAGCCTAGTTTCGGCCCGAGTAGTTTTTTTTAGGAGTTTATTTATTATTTTGGCAGATTGTGTTGTAATTTCGCGATGCCCTTATCTTTTATTCGGTATCTCGGATTGCCACGCTTTAAACATGTCAATTGCTTAGTTTTTTCTGTAGATTATTAAAATGTTGTTTGTTGCCATGTTTGAACTTGTTTACGTGTTGTTTATCTGCTAATTACATCTGCTTGCCACTGTAAACTGTAACTGCCATAACTTTTTAACTGTTGCTCTGTTTAAAATGTTTCTTATATGTAACTTGACTAGAATTGCATGTAGATTGTGTTTATGCTGTTGTTGCTTGCTAAAAAAAATAATAAAATATTGTTTAGGGCAAAACAGTACCAAACATATTTATTTTGCGGGGTAAATAGCGATATGCCATGTCTAGGATTTCACCCCACTTAAATTGACTAGTATAGGTAGATTATTTATGCTTCACCTCTTGCCATGTTTGTGTGCTATGCCATACTTGCTTGAGTTTCCATGTTAACAACCTTTGTTGATCACCCGTAGCTAAACAACTTGAACCATCGTAAATTTGCGGTATCGTGGTGTGTGACGAGTATTCCACTTAACCTGTTAGTAACCGCTCTCGACGGTAGGTGTGATGTCTCCTGTTGCCTTTTTGTTGGTGCTTGCTCGTGTTTTCTCCGTAGTAATAGATGTTGCTCGTTGATTGCTTTCCAGTATTTCCTTCTTGTGTGCTTCCGCGGGTACCTCTCGGAGACGTTGCGAGCTTGCGATCAACTACACCTTCGGAACCCGACTTATCAACAGGCAAGGACTATACATTACTTATGATCCATTCTATTTCAACCAGCGGTTTGCATGCTAGTCTAGGATAGGTTCGATGTTTGATCCTACCAAATGTTTACAGCCTCTTTCAAACCGATACAGCCATGTCCCCTCCCAGCAAACCATGTACTTTTATGTTACTTTTTCTCGTTGCTCAGCCCCTGCTTAGTATGCATGCTGAGGATGCTATGATGTTACCCTGTTACTCCTTGGTTTGGGATATCACATTATCATTATTATATTGTTGTTGATGATATGATTATTATAATGTTGACTATATTCGAAGAAGGATGGAAGGTCTAGGCTATCCCGCCCCGACGCTTTGTTCCATCCGAGTCACCTAGGACCCGAGTTCCGGGTATTGGTTTTAAGACTGAGCGTGCCTAACTGCGTGTGGGATTTTATGGGGTCCCCTTTTCTTACCTACCTAGCTTCAAACATTTCTAGTGGTGGCCCTAGATGATTTACCATTTGAAACCGTGTGTGTGTTGGTCGGCCGCCAGTTGTTTTCAAACAACCCGGGCCAGCGGAGACATGGTTTCTCTTGTTGGTCCACCTCAGGGAGCTAGGGGGTTGTCCACATCTGTTTGGGAAACTAACCCGACCTCATCCAGACGGTAGAGGCCGATTCGAGAGTGCGGCCGGCTTTTGAGTTGGGTGTCGACTCACCGGGGACCACCCGGATTTGTTCGTTGTTAGCTAGAGGGACCTGTCGTTTTGGATCTCATGGAACTAAATCAAAAGATGGTTGCCTGTGAAGGGTAGAAACTGAGAGAGATGGGCGTGCGTGCGGAGCCTTGTAATGGGCAGTTGGTACACCCCTGCAGGGTTAAATCTTTTTGAGAAGTCGTGTCCACGGTTATGGACGACTTGAGACCTACTCCTTGTTCATAGACAACAACAACTGAGATCATCTTAATATAACTTGATCAACGTGTGTGTGTGCCTTGACTACTTCTTCTTCGTCGGGATGCGAAGAAGAGGACAAGGATAGGATAGGTGTTATGTTTGCGTAAGTAGTTGATAGAAAGACTTGTTGGAGGCGATTCCTCATCGAATGCTTGGCTTCTTATCTTACTCTCTAGATCGTTAGCCACTTCATAAATGCTAGTGCGGCAGCAACCTCACCACTTACCCCTTCCTTACCGTAAACTACTAGTTGTCCTAGAATGACGAGTGATGATGTCCTTGCTGGGTCAGATGACCACTACAGTTGGATGCTGAGTACCTCTGTACTCATGATACTACCCCCAAACTCTTTTCAGTGTTCTTGATCGACAACAGGTATGGTGATCGACGTTTCACGTGGAGACTCGACGACGACTAGTTAGACGGATCCCGGCGGAGGGCCTGGACCCGTGTGGTTATGGGGATCGATGTTTTCTCTTTGCCACTAGGCATTTGATTGTAATTTGTACTCAGACATGTATCTTCCGCTGTTGCATTGTATTTAAGGCAGTTGTACGCCGATTGTATGAGATGTTGTATCCTTGTATCTGTAATGTTGTGATATCATGTTGGAAATCCGGGACATATGGCTATGTCATATGTCGCGGTGGGACCGATATGTGCTTCATACCCGGATCTGGATGGAAACATCTAGATCTGGAACAGTACCGCATATCGGGCCTTACAACTTGGTATCAGAGTCTTACCGACCGTAGGATCGCTTTCTGGCCGAAGTCGAGTCCAGACAAAAATTATTTTGTAGTTACTAAGTTAGTTATCGGAGAGCAGGAATCTTTTTACTCCTTACCCTTGCTCTGGTCAGGACAAGTGTCGTAAGTGTTTTAATTCTGATCTTATCCCCTTCAAACTTTAGGATCTCGAGTGTGTCGAGTTTCGGAACCATTACAATGCCTTGCTTGCAGCGTATTGTCTAGATTCCGATCTCAGGTTTGGAAATCCTGTAGTACCTTTAGACTTCCAACTCTGGTGTACATCTGGGTCATCCATTGCCATCCATCATTTTGTCGGTGTTTTCACGACTTGTGTCGAAAACACTATCCTTTGATCCGGTTATCTTTGTCGTTCCTCCTCTTGACACCGACGGTTTCGTATTTTCGACGATATCGTCTCCCTGCGGAAAGTATCTCGACGGAGATCGTCGTTCGACATGGAGCAGAGTCCCTTGTTGGTGGTGTTGAAGAACGTCTTCTCTCTTTTCTCTCCCCCCTATCCCCCGGATCGTCCTGGATCTCGGGACGAGATCCCTTGTTGGTGGTGTTGTATTGTAACAGCCCAGATTTCACAAAAATTAAAAATTTTGTTTTCGATGTGAATTGTTTGATTGTCTGATTTGTTTGCGGTGTTTGCATCTCCGATTTATCGATCGGCGATTATTTTTCCCCCTCTTATCTCGTATCGGACGGAGACCGACCCTTGCCACCTTGACACTCGGCCGTTGCGACACCGGGTTTCACCCGATCACCGTCACGAAAACCTCACGAGACCAGCCGCAGCCAACGGAACGAAAACCCCGTTTAATAAGTAAACGGGATATTTTTATAGCGCGCTGGAAAGTTTTCTCGGAACAGTTACAGTGCGAGGTGAATGCCGCCGGCTCGACGCGCTGATCGCGCAGTTCGAAGTTTTACCCGAATCGGAGGTACTGCTGACCCCCGGCGGTCAGAAACGTAAACACCGCGCGCGCGAGAGAAAAACCGGGGATGTTTTTGCAAACTGCTAGCCACCTGGGCTATATAAAGATCACCACTCCACCACCCCACTTAGGGTTTCCCCTAAGCCAAAATTGCAGCCACCGCCCTCACAATAGCCCCAAATTTCGCAATTTTGCCAATTTTCTAGCAAAAATCTAGCCTCCCTGCGATCTGGACCGTTGGATCGGCCGATCCAGCGGCCCAGGGAGCTCCCCAGCCTCCCACCTACCCTTCTCTCTCCTCTCCACCTCTTCCCATGGAGCAGCCGCCGTGCACCTTCCCTTCCGACGCCGTCTCCGGCCGCCGGAGCAGCTGCCAGGCGCCGCCGCACCTCCCTCCCTCTTCTCTTCCGCCCTCCTCTTCTCCTCCTCAACCCCTCCATCTCCTCCTCGCAGGCACAGGACGCCGCCGCGCCATGGACGGGGCCGAGCCGAGCTCGAGCCGCCGCCGGCGTCCTCCGCTCGACCACGCCGCCAAGACCCCACCGGTGACCACCCAGACCACCGGATCCGGCCACCCCCGTCACGCCAAGCTCCCCGTGCCGCGCCGCCCGCGCTGGCTCGCCGGAGCACTCGCCGGCGCCGTCACCCAGCCCGGGATCGTGACCGATCCCGATTGGATCGGGCAACGGGAGCTGCCTCCAGCCAGATGGGCCTCCAGCGCCCGACCGGCCCACTGCAGCAGCGGCCCAGCTCGGTGAGCTCTTTTTTCCTTTTTTTTATTTTTGTTTGTTGCACCGTTGGGCCGGCCCAGCAGCCTAGTTTCGGCTCGAGTAGTTTTTTTAGGAGTTTATTTATTATTTTGGCAGATTGTGTTGTAATTTCGCGATGCCCGTATCTTTTATTCGGTAGCTCGGATTGCGACGCTTTAAACTTGTAAATTGCTTAGTGTTTTGTGTAGATTATTAAAATATTGTTTGTTGCCATGTTTGAACTTGTTTACGTGTTGTTTATCTGCTAATTACATCTGCTTGCCACTATAAACTGTAACTGCCATAACTTTTTAACTGTTGCTCTGTTTAAAATGTTTCTTATATGTAACTTGACTAGAATTGCATGTAGATTGTGTTTATGCTGTTGTTGCTTGCTAATAAAAATAATAAAATATTGTTTAGGGCAAAACAGTACCAAACATATTTATTTTGCGGGGTAAATAGTGATATGCCATGTCTAGGATTTCACCCCACTTAAATTGACTAGTATAGGTAGATTATTTATGCTTCACCTCTTGCCATGTTTGTGTGCTATGCCATACTTGCTTGAGTTTCCATGTTAACAACCTTTGTTGATCACCCGTAGCTAAACAACTTGAACCATCGTAAATTTGCGGTATCGTGGTGTGTGACGAGTATTCCACTTAACCTGTTAGTAACCGCTCTCGACGGTAGGTGTGATGTCTCCTGTTGCCTTTTTGTTGGTGCTTGCTCGTGTTTTCTCCGTAGTAATAGATGCTGCTCGTTGATTGCTTTCCAGTATTTCCTTCTTGTGTGCTTCCGCGGGTACCTCTCGGAGACGTTGCGAGCTTGCGATCAACTACACCTTCGGAACCCGACTTATCAACAGGCAAGGACTATACATTACTTATGATCCATTCTATTTCAACCAGCGGTTTGCATGCTAGTCTAGGATAGGTTCGATGTTTGATCCTACCAAATGTTTACAGCCTCTTTCAAACCGATACAGCCATGTCCCCTCCCAGCAAACCATGTACTTTTATGTTACTTTTTCTCGTTGCTCAGCCCCTGCTTAGTATGCATGCTGAGGATGCTATGATGTTACCCTGTTACTCCTTGGTTTGGGATATCACATTATCATTATTATATTGTTGTTGATGATATGATTATTATAATGTTGACTATATTCGAAGAAGGATGGAAGGTCTAGGCTATCCCGCCCCGACGCTTTGTTTCATCCGAGTCACCTAGGACCCGAGTTCCGGGTATTGGTTTTAAGACTGAGCGTGCCTAACTGCGTGTGGGATTTTATGGGGTCCCCTTTTCTTACCTACCTAGCTTCAAACATTTCTAGTGGTGGCGCAAGCTGATTTACCATTTGAAACCGTGTGTGTGCTGGTCGGCCGCCAGTAGTTTTCAAACAACCCGGGCCAACGGAGACATGGTTTCTCTTGTTGGTCCACCTCAGGGAGCTAGGGGGTTGTCCACATCTGTTTGGGCAACTAACCCGACCTCATCCAGACGGTAGAGGCCGATTCGAGAGCGCGGCCGGCTTTTGAGTTGGGTGTCGACTCACCGAGGGCAACCCGGATTTGTTCGTTGTTAGCTAGAGGGACCTGTCGTTTCGGATCTCTTGGAACTAAATCATAAAATGGTTGCCTGTGATGGGTAGCAACTGAGAGAGATGGGCGTGCGTGCGGAGCCTTGTAATGGGCAGTTGGTACACCCCTGGAGGGTTAAATCTTTTCGAGAAGTCGTGTCCACGGTTATGGACGACTTGAGACCTACTCCTTGTTCATAGACAACAACAACTGAGATAATCTTAATATAACTTGATCAACGTGTGTGTGTGCCTTGACTGCTTCTTCTTCGTCGGGATGCGAAGAGGAGGACAAGGATAGTATAGGTGTTATGTTTGCGTAAGTAGTTGATAGCAAGACTTGTTGGAGGCGATTCCTCATCGAATGCTTGGCTTCTTATCTTACTCTCTAGATCGTTAGCCACTTCATAAATGCTAGTGCGGCAGCAACCTCACCACTTACCCCTTCCTTACCGTAAACTACTAGTTTTCCTAGAATGACGAGTGATGAAGTCCTTGCTGGGTCAGATGACCACTACAGTTGGATGCTGAGTACCTCTGTACTCATGATACTACCCCCAAACTCTTTTCAGGGTTCTTGATCAACAACAGGTATGGTGATCAACGTTTCACGTGGAGACTCGACGACGACTAGTTAGGCGCATCCCGGCGGAGGGCCTGGACCCCTGTGGTTATGGGGATCGATGTTTTTCTCTTTGCCACTAGGCATTTGATTGTAGTCTGTACTGAGACATGTATCTTCCGATGTTGTATTGTATTTAAGGCAGTTGTATGCCGATTGTATCAGATGTTGTATCCTTGTATCTGTAATGTTGTGATATCATGTTGGAAATCCGGGGCATATGGCTATGTCATATGTCGCGGTGGGACCGATATGTGCTTCGTCCCCGGATCTAGATGGAAACATCTACATCTGGAACAGTACCGCATATCGGGCCTTACAGGCTGCGTCGTGTCGGATAGCTTTGGTGGAGCGTTCCCTAACAAGGTTCCCGCCACCCTGGAGATCCGAGCGTGCAGGCTGAACAGTAGTGCACCCCTGCAGGGAGTTTATTATATTTGAATAGTCGTGTCAACGGTAACAGGACGCTTTATGCTGAAGCTGGATCTTACCACTACAAACTACTACTATTAAACTGTATGGTTCCGGGTCTTCTTCCTCGCAGGGAGTCGAGGAAGGGAACTCGAAGGCATTATTATTATTAATCATTACAACTTACTATTATACAATGCTGCAGCAACTTCTGCTCCATTGTTATTACATTCATGCTTTTGAACTGTTGGTTGTTTCTCTTCTCATGCTACAAGACACGTCAGAAGATGCTAGTCTTCGATAGGCCTAGCACCCTTATTCTGATTTGTACCTTGCAGAACACTTTATACAGCCTCCCCTTTCCATTTGATACAAATGCATAAATGCTTAGTAGCGGACGTAAGACTCGCGGGTATGCTAGATACTCACCTTTGCTTTATTTCCCCCTTTATGTTTTTCCTGATCGGCCGCTGCAGTCGACGTTGGAGCCCAGGAGTAGGAGTACCCCGGAGGCGCCTACTACTGCGTCGAGCCCCCCGCTGACCAGGACCAGGAGTAGTTTGGAGGTTCCTAGGCAGGAGGCCTCGCCTTTTCGATTTGTTGTTATTTGTGCTAGCCTTCTTAAGGCAACCTTGTATCCATGTGTTTGTACTCAGATACTATTGCTTCCGCTAACTTTGTGCTCTCGAGCTGTAGTATTCGAGCCCTCATGGCCCTTGGCTTGTATTAAACAGCTTGTGTTATTTTATTTGTAGAGTTGTGTTGTGATATCTTACCGTGAGTCCCTAATCTCGATCGTGTACCTTGCGTGTATGATTACTGTACACGACTGATTTTGGGGGCGTCCCAAGTTGGTATCAGATCCGACTGCCTGTAGGACACCCCCTTCCAACTCCTTGGTCGAAGTCGAGTCTAGTTCTTGCAAAACTACTTTACTAACAGTGTCATGTGGCTTATCGGCCCGTGTCGCAAAACTGGGTGGAATTAGGATCTTTTTCTCCGCACCTTTACTCTGGGACTCTGATCTCTCTTCTCTTTCGGGTTAAAGATTTTGCTAACTCTGACATTAGGTTCTCATGACTACTTCCTCCCGGAGATCCCCTCGTTACAGATGATCGCTTGCTTCAAGAGAAGATGCCGAAGATTACTCTCTGATAAATTCCTGAGACCATATGTGTCGATCACCTTTACAATCCACTGCCACCGATAAATCCGTATGTATAACCACATACACCTTTCGTTTATCCATTCAATCCCAGTTGCTCTTCTGTTCACAAGATGCATGGAAATACTTTCGTTGTTTCGGGAATCCTTTTAGCCTACTGCCTTTCAGCTTCTTTCCACCCTGCGGATAATTCCTCACATTTAACGAGGATCTGTTCATCCTAAGTGGTTCCTATGATTCCCAAAATACTTCGAAATACTATCCGATCTCGCTCCAATCCTCGGCAGCCTACTACTTTGGATATTCTTCTTGCCTGCTTGCACTATGATTAATCCCGTTAGTCTTGTGGTCTTCGATGCCCTCCCTTGTTATTGCCATTCCGATCTGTTGAATCATCGTGTGCGCGAGTGCACGCAATTATCAGTTGGTCCCTATGAATCCATTCTTCTGGCTCGGACGTCATTCCAGACATGAGTTGGTTCTCGGTAAATCAAACCTTAATTGATTAACCGTCAAGCTTCTATTCAACTTATTCATGTTTGATCGATGTATCTGGATCTGATACACCGATATGGAAGTCATAATCCCTTTGTACTTAAGCATCGAATTATTCCGATGCCTCTATCTCCAATGCTTTGGCGTTCTTTCTTCTTATGGTTGAGTACCGATACTCGCCCCAGACTCTCTGTACCCCCACCTGACCTTTTGGTGGAGTACTACCTGACGTCCCCCTGGTGTCCTAAATCATTGACGAGCTTCCCCTGATACGAAATGACTTTGGCGAACGGTATCATCTGGTATGTGTCATCATCCTTCTGCTTTCAAACTTGTATATCTTGTTCCTATTGTTTGTCGTATAGATTCGTAAAATGTACCTATGGGTCGTACCTATGTTTCAACCATCTGTGTGAACCCCAGAAACTTTTGCGGGTCATACTCTACTGGTGTTACCCGAGATAAATTTCCTACTCTACAACTTCATCGAAAGCGAGAAGTGATTGAAATGTTATGCATTGAAGAAGTGGGAGTCGACCCTGAACCTTTGTTCATGCCCATGGATACTATGTAGAACTTATCATGAGAGCTTCTTGTAAAGGTAATTATCCCCTTGGTATAAATTATGCTGCACCTATGATCCTCCATTCTACCTTCGAGTATTATCTCCTGGAACCTCGAGGATATCATACCTTTGCACTACATCTAATGAATTTTGATGGAACAATACTTATCCCTGTCGTAACCACTCTATGGGTTCTGGGTTGTTGTCAACCGAGAGCACTGAATACTTTTTCTTCACCATTCCGTTTGCTTGATGTGTCCGTTGTTCGATTGTATTTTCTTGAAACCTTTTGACATGATGTGTTGTGGTCATCATCAACATTTTTCCTTCTTCCAGGTGTCAATTTAATTCATTGTGGGAAATACCATAATTGCCCCTCGATGCTTTGTGTCATCATTGAAAACCCCATTTAACTCCCTGCCAATACAAACTTGGTCATGTATATCTTGCTCTGCTTTCTCTTGGGAAAGCTATACACATGATACTTGTGTATCATCACATTTCCTTTCCTTTGGTCTGTTTAACCTTTCTTTGAATATAAATTATCCGAGCCGTGATAATTCCCTGCTGATGTAAACACTTCGGTGTACTACTTTGTTCGTACAACCTGCTACTATTGTTGATGACTTTTCGGTGACCATCGATGGACGAGAACTTTGCCTACTGGTCCGCATCGTCTTAACAAGCAGGAAAATGGTTCTCTTCGTCCCTCGCCCTTGGCACCGACGTTGTTGCCGACATAGCTAACAAGTTGTTCTCTGACTTACCTTGCAACTTGATCGCATTGTTTGTCACCACCCTTCTTATTCAATGTGGCCCATAACCCACAGTTCCACGGCATCGAAACCTGACTCTCTTGTACCTTTCCGTTCTCAAGGTTGTTCCTCGTACTTGACCTCGTATGCAATTCACGAGTCCTCTACCTTGTGATGTTCAGTTCGATATCAGACTCAGTTCTTATGCATGATGCTCTGGCCCCCTTTTTCATCATCTGTCATTGACGTCGAATGGATGTCAATCCGCTTGAAACTTCTCATGCCTTCTTTTGTTCTCTCGATGTATTACCCTGAGTTTAAACTCGGAAGATACTTTGTACCACATTCCCTCGGAATGCTCCGGGTGATTAACCTTTCGTCGATCCGACCCCCTAAGTGTCCCCTCCTAGCCTATCCGTAGGTACGACGAAGACCCTGAAGGAAATATGACAACACATCGAGATGCACCGATGCAGAGAAAGGAAGACGTCAACGAGAAGGATCAACTCCTTCGATAAGGACAACAAGAACCAGAAGAATCGTTAGAATACGAAACCAAAGCTTTACCCCTTTCACTACCTTTAATTCTTGGGACGAGAATTCTTTGTAGTGGTGGAGATTTGTAACACCCCGGGTGTCACACTACAGTAATCACTTTTACTGTTTCCATGTCACCATGATTAGGCATGTGATGATCACCCTTGACCAAGGCTTGTTCAAATTTAACCCGATTAAAAATTCCAAAACAATGTGGCAATTAATGTTCAACCAAAAATTGTGGAACCAGTTTTATAAAATGCCTAATAATCATTAGGTCTTATTAAAAATTTAATAGGATTTTATTAAAATGTTTTACTAAATTAATCAAATCAAAACAATGTCAAATCAGTGGCATTTAATCCCATTTAAATAAAACAAAAATGCAACAGACTTTATTTCTTGCCCAAACTTTTTGTGGCATCACCTTATAGTGTAACATGAATATTAAGACCAGTGACACATTGTTATAAAATGAATTGTTTGCCAAACAAAATATAAATAGTAAAGAATTACAGAAAAGAAATAAAAGAAAAAGAAAAAGAAAAACCTAAACTAAGCTCAGGGGCGACAACCCACCTAACCAGCCAGCCCCCTCCCACCCCCACGGCCCAGTCCACCCCGTCCCACTCCCAATCCACCCCACCTCTTTCTCCCTCCTCGCGCTACAGCGTACAGGGGACATGGCGACCGAGGCTCCGCCGTTCCCACCACGCCAGTTCGTCGCCTCGGTCGCTACAGGACCTCGTTGGTGGAGATAAGATCCCCCCGAGCCCCTCCCTCCCTTTGAAACCCTAGCCGCCGCCAATTTTTCCCCTGCCTCTGCCTGTTCGAGCCCAGCCATGGAGGAGCCGTGGCTGCGCCGCTGTGCACCGTCGTGGCCAACGTACACGCCTCGCCGGGCCTGCGTGTCCGGGGGAATCCTCGTGGTCGTCTTCGCCACCGCTGGGGGGGATCGAACCGGGAAGCACCACGGGCGACGCCCCCCTCTTCTCCCTCGCCGTCGACCGCCGGTGACCACGCCACGATTCGCGCCGCTCAGTGCTTCCCCGGCTACCCCGAGCCCTCATCGAGCAGTCACTGTGAGCCGCCACCTCCTTCCCCTTTGCTTTTGACCATCCCTGGCGCCATTGCCGCGAGACTGTGGCTCCAGCGGCCGCCGCACGTCGCCGTGGTCTACGTGCCACCGTGCCCGCGTTCGCCGCGCTCTGGCCGCGCACTTAGCGCGCAAGTCCGCCCGTGGCCACACTCCTTGCTGCACCTTGCTGCGGGGATGGCGGTTCACCTCTACCCCGCGTGCTCGTTGTGCCATGGCTCCGCACGCCGAAGTGCCTCCGTGGTCGCGCGTCGCGTGCCCTGGGTCCGTGGCCGCTCCCATGCACGCCTGCTCGCGGCCGCGACCTTGCCGAATTAGCGCCCCCTCGCCGCATTAAGACTGTTGTGGATAATGTTGCATTTAAATAAATAAATAAAAATAGAAAGTCGGATGAAAATAATTTATACATGAAAAAAAAATATCTTTTAAACCGTAAGTCGGATGAAAATAATTTATACATGAAAATTGATCAGAAAAATACAACGAATACGAATACGTTCTCCGTATGTCAACCACCCCCCTCTAACACAACGAACATCGACATCCCCCCCTCCGGGCCGTCTGTCCGATAATTGCCCGATACCGTTAAACTATCCGGATGAAAATATTATGAACATGAAAGTTGTTCAGAATGGATCCCCGAGCAGGGATACACTATCCACATGTCTGTCAGATGTCTCTAACACTGCATACATGGAACCTGCCCCTCCGGATCATCTGTTCGGTAATCAACCGGTACTGACGAATCATCACCGGATAAATTCCCGCTCCGAGCAAATCACCTAAAACTGCGTTAGAGCCTCGTTGCTTTGTATCTTCTATGTCGTACACTTGTATTGCTATTATTGTTGTGTATTTACTGTTTCTCCCCTCCCCCTTATTCTCCGGTAGACCCCGTTGCTGCCGCCGATGACACCGTTGCCGAGTACGACTACTTCGTCGATGACTGTACCGCTACTACCGAGCTTCCAAGCAAGCAGAGCCATTCTCTTCCCCAGATATCGCCTATCTATGTACTTTCTTGCACTAGGCATAGTTACTGCTGCTGCTACGATTACAATCCTATTCAATTGCATAGCTTGTTTTTGTCGCCCCTTGTTGTACCTTCCTTTATCCTATGTTGCCTGCTATAACTATATATTATTCAGCAGTGAGCCTTGCGCATTGTTAGCTAGAATTAGTTAGCGGGCCGTGACCACTCAGGGGAGTGAACACGGATACAATATATACAACTGCACAGGTACGGTACAATGCAGACACCGCCTAATGCCTCCTAGCTCGGCTCTGCCGAGCCCCATCAAGTGTGAGCTATCAAGGAGTAATCCTTGTACTCCACTCTTTGCTGACTCTGTATAGCCGCTCTAGGTACCTGAGAAACGGTTGTCCTTAAAGGTAAGAGTCGGGCGACCCAACGGTTCCCGCGAGAGCTATTGCGTCGAGAACGACAGGGAGGGTACGATCGACATTACTGGCGTACTTGGCCCCTGCTCGTATCTCGCGAGAGTTACCAAACTACGAAAAGTCGAGCTCTACCAAGAGCACACGCGAGACAAGGTAAGGAGACGGTTCACCTTGTTGGTAACCGCAGAGACTTGGTGGGACGACAGGGCAGGCACCGATGTACTGGTGGTCCTGACTGCTGTCGTTGACCGCGGGTCATTTAAGTCGAGGCAACAATAACGGTTGCCACGCAGGTTAATTAAAATGCTAAATGGTTCGGCGGATGACTTGAGAGGCCGCAAAGGCCTGTACGCACTACCTTCACGTGGGATAAGGAGTTATGGGCTCCCCTGCGTCGTAGTTTGTCCGAAAGCTCATCAGACGTCAGCAGTACCGCGGCCCTGCGCCGGGAAGTTGTGTCTTCTTCGCTCAAGCGATGTGTATTTGGATTTACTTTTGCTTCACCGGCCAGCCACGCACCGTGCAGGAGCGTGCAAGGGTGAGAGACCTAGACCCCTTGGCGCATAGGATATAGTCCGGCGGATGGCCTCTCTGTTGAGCCTAGGATGGGCTGCGTCGTGTCGGATAGATTTGGTGGAGCGTTCCCTAACAAGGTTCCCGCCACCCCTGGAGATCCGAGCGTGCAGGCTGAACAGTAGTGCACCCCTGCAGGGAGTTTAATCTATTCGGATAGCCGTGTCCACGGTAACAGGACGCTTTATGCTGAAGTTGGATCTTACCACTACAAACTACTACTATTAAACTGTATGGTTCCGGGTCTTCTTCCTCGCAGGGAGTCGAGGAAGGGAACTCGGAGGCATTATTATTATTAATCATTACAACTTACTATTATAAAATGCTGCAGCAACTTCGGCTCCATTGTTATTACATTCATGCTTTTGAACTGTTGGTTGTTTCTCTTCTCATGCTGCAAGACACGTCAGAAGATGCTAGTCTTCGATAGGCCTAGCTTCTTACCCTTATTCTTATTTCTACCTTGCAGACTACTTTATACAGCCTCCCCTTTCCATTTGATACAAATGCATAAATGCTTAGTAGCGGACGTAAGACTCGCGGGTATGCTAGATACTCACCTTTGCTTTATTTCCCCCTTTATGTTTTGCCTGATCGGCCGCTGTAGTCGACGTTGGAGCCTAGGAGTAGGAGTAACTCGGAGGCGCCTACTACTACGTCGAGCCCCCCGCTGACCAGGACCAGGAGTAGTTTGGAGATTCCCAGGCAGGAGGCCTCGCCTTTTCGATTTGTTGTTATTTGTGCTAGCCTTCTTAAGGCAACCTTGTATCCTTGTGTCTGTACTAAGATACTATTGCTTCCGCTAACGTTGTGCTCTCGAGCTGTTGTATTCGAGCCCTCGTGGCCCCTGGCTTGTATTAAACAGCTTGTATTATTTTATTTGTAGATTTGTGTTGTGATATCTTACCGTGAGTCCCTAATCTCGATCGTGTACCTTGCGTGTATGATTATTGTACACGACTGATTTTGGGGGCGTCACAGCAAGCAAACTACTTGGCCAAAGCAAAATACTGCAACGGAGAACATGCAAGAATTTACTCAAGAACAAAATATAAAAGAGAAGAACCAAATACATTACTCATCACAATCTGAACATAGTCTCATAATCCATCAGATCCCAGCATACTCAGCATAGCAACAACAGAAATTACAAAAGTTCCTCGATCATGTGAGGCAGCTCACGAGGTCTCGAAAGTGGAAGCACAAAGAGGGGAGAGGTACGTCACATAGCTACTGGTCACGGACCCATGGTCCAAGGGGGACTACTCACGGCACATACGGGAGGCGTCCATGGCTATGAATGGTCTCCCGGAGGGGTTTCCTCCTCCCGGCAGGGTGCCAGGGCAGCTTCTCCACGCAGCCCCGATCTTGAAACGGCGGCGGCGGCGGTACAGAGGCGAGTTCGCGGAAAATAGATCGATATTAGGGGTTTCCACCCCGGGGGCTAAATATAGGCGGAGGGGGCATCGAGGGGACCCACAGGGCAGTCAGGAGGGTGCACGGCGCGGCCCAGGGTGGGGCCGCGCCAGGGACCCTTTTGGAGTCCCTATGGTGGCCCCCTCTGCTGCCTTGGTGATTCCGGAAGCTTCCGGGTCGCTGATTTTTTATCTGATTTTTCCGGATTTTTTGGAGCACTTTTAATGGTCGGAAAACCTGAAATACAAAAAACAGCAGAAAAAAGCAACTGGCAGCTGGGTGCACTGGGTTAATAGATTAATCCAAATATGCTCAAAAGTATATGAAAGTTCAAGCAAATCATGGCAAAGTCGCACAAAACATGCATGGAGCAAGCAGAAATTATAGATACGTTTGGGACGTATCAGGTGGCCGCCTAGGCGCCTTGTGACCCCCCTCTGGATCCTGTTTTGCGTGTCCTCGTCATATTTCTGGAAAATGGCCTCCGCCGATTTTCAGGTAATTTGGAGGTCTTCTGCTTCAGCAACTCAGCATCCACTTTTTACCGATGAATCCTGCAACTGCTGCTTCGGCATCGGAAAGTTGCAAACTGTGTAAAACAAGCCAAAACAACATAAGAATAGCATCATAACATGAAATATATCAATGAATAGGGATGAATTACTATATAAAATAGTGATGCATTTTGGACGTATCAATAAACCTTGTTGATGATATGGCATGCAGTGTTAATTTCTTCGGCCTAGAACCTGATAGGAGTCTTGTATTCAGAAAGCATAGTTCTGGACATCTCAATAAAAGTTCGGTTCTTTCTCTCGACCACACCGTTTTGTTGCGGTGTGTAAGCAACAAAGAATTCATGAGTAAGGCCATATTCATCAAGAAAATCTGTGATATGAGTATTTTTTTAATTCAGTACCATTATCACTTCTGATATGCTTGAGAGTGAGTTAATACTCGGTTTGAGCTCTTTTTGCAAAAGTTTTGAAAATCTCGACAGCTTTGCTCTTGTCATCTAGAAAGAAAACCCAAGTATAGAGAGAGAAATCATCAACAATAACGAGACCATACTTGTTGCCTCCAAGGCTAGCATAATTTTGAGGACCGAATAAATCCATATGAAGCAATTCAAGAGGACGAGTAGTGGTCATGATTGTCTTCGCTGAGTGATGTTTCTTGGTTATTTTTCCATCCTCACAGGCACTGCATAGATGATCTTTATCGAATTTCACATTGTCAAGACCAATGATGTTTTTCTTCGAGATGAGAGTCTGGAGATTTTTCATTCCTGCATGACCAAGTCTTCTATGCCTTAGCCACCCAGAAGTAGCTTTAGACATTAAACATGTGGAAACAGTAGGTCACGAAGAAAAATGAACAATATAAAGATCTCCTTTGCGATATCCTTCGAAGACAAAGGTATAATCATCCTGTGAAAACACAACACAACGAGAAGCAGAGAACACTACAAGCATACCCCTATCACATATTTTTGAAATAGACATACGATTATATCTGAGAGATCGAACCAACATAACTTTGTCAATATGCTTATGCTTCGATATATCAACCTTACCCAAGCCAAGTACTTTTCCTTTGTTGTTGTCACCGAAGGTAATATATCTCTATGAAGATTGAGTAAGTTTGTCTTCGGTGAACAACTCTTTGTCTCCGGTCATATGATTAGTGCAACCACTGTCCATGACCCATTTGGATCCACCGGAGACATAGCCCTGTAGAAGAATTAGTTCTTCTTAACCACCCACAAACGAGCAGATGACTGAGAAGGAGCAGATTTACTAGTAGATGCAGCAGAAGTATTGCGAGTAGAAGTATTTCTACGAGGGGAACCATCAAGTACACCATAAACATAATTCATCGACGAGGGGTTAGAGTACTGGTAAGTATAGGAAATTTTATCATTGTTATCACGATGGCGATAAATGTTTCTATCAACTCGATCGTATTCCTTCTGGGAAGCATTTGATGCAGGTACCAGAAGTCCATTTCTAGCCTCGATAGAATAGTAGTGTCTCGGTGGTACCGTAGATTTTCCGTGCATAGAATGGTTAGTGGGCAGTTTTTATACGAGAGATTTGCGAAACCAAATCTGTCTCTTATAGAAACCATTCTTTGGAGGAGTACCGACGAATTCAGCAGAAACCTTTCCTTCCTGATCTTTGATAAGCTTGTAGTCATAATCAAGTGATTCGTCAACAATGGCCTTATCAATTTTGCAGCTAAAAGCTAAAAGGTTAGCAATATTAGTGGGTTTTTCCTTCGCTAGAACCCAGACAGTTTTAGGATATTGTTCGGGCTCCCAGTAAGTGCCATCAGGGTTCAGTTTCTTTTTGAAACCAACACCTTCCTTTCGAGGATTCCTATGAAGAAGAGCCTTCTGTAGGATATCACATAGGTACTGGTGTCCCTGAACACTTTTAAACATTCCTATATCAAATAAATCTTTCAACCTGAGGAGTTCCTCGGTAACAGCAGAATTTTCCTCGACCGAGGGATTAGTATCATCAATGATAATAGGTTTCCTTTTGATAGCTTAGAAATAGACCCAGTTTTACTTCGTTCCAAGCAAGTCAAGCATGGTGAAATAGAATCATTTTTAGCTTCTGAGACCTATTGAGCAATGAGGGTGAGATTGACATTTTCCAACTCTTCATGACCCTCTCTCAGTTTCTCGAGAGCCATTTTCCTTTGAAGGAATTCGTAGGTTAGCTTCTCATAGTCCACTGAGAGAAGATCATGCCGAGAGGAAAGTTCATCATACTTCTCTTTCAGAGCAGCATGCTCATTTGTCAAAGTTTGGCCTTTCTCAATCTCATCAGATTTCTTAATAGTCTCACTCGAAGAATCTAGTTCGTCTTGTTGGATAGAAGCAATCTTATCAAGTTTGGCATAGCTTACTCTAGAGTTACTTTCATAAGCAGATCCATCAGAAGTATCGTAGGAATTCTTAGAAGAGGATACCTTAGCCTTGGCCATGAAGCAGTAAGCTGGAGTTTCATCTTCACTGTTGTGGTTGGTGAAGAATGAGCTCGATGCCTTGATCGAAGCAAATGCTAGGCCAGCAACACCATCAGACTTAGAACCAGAACTAGACCCTGAGTTTGATTCAGCTTCTGTCCCAGAGGCATCATCTTTAGAGTTCATCTCTTTACCCAGATAGGCCTTGGCACGGTGAGAATTCTTGCGATGAGAAGAATGAGACTTCGAGGAAGAAATCACGCGATTCTTGTGATACTTCTTCTTCTTGTCATCATCAGAATCATCTTTCTTGTCTTTTCTGGACTTTGATTCATATCTCTGCGACTCATAGTTTTTACTCGACCTATGAGACTTGCTCGAAGAGTTGCTGAGTGAATGCTTGGATCTATTTTCAATTTCCCGGAGAGGACAATCAGCGATGAAATGACCTGGCTTCTTGCATTTGTAGCAGTAGTTATCCTTCGCTGAAGAGTTTCTTGATGATGATCGATGTTGTGAGGAATTTTTTGAATGTCTGGAAGAGTAACTTTTCTTCGGTGAAGAGGAATTCTTTCTCTGGAAGCGATTGAACCGTTACATGATCACTGCCAGATCTTTTCCAATGTTCTCAGGGTCATCTGAGCCACCACCAGAGTCATAACTTCCGTCCGGAGAAGAGTGACGTGAAGCTTTGGCCTTGAGAGCATGAGTTATCCTTCGAGTTCCATTGACATCACGCTTCTCTTCTTCTTCCATCTCAAAGGTAGTGAGTCGCTCGAGAATATCAGCAGACACAAGGTTTCTGAAATCAGTTCTCTCTTTGATCATCAACACAATGTGCGAAAATGAGTCATCCAGAGAGCGAAGCAAAGTTCTCACGACAATATGACTCGTGACATCAGTGGCACCGAGGGAAATCAACTCATTAGAGAGAGCGGTGAGTCTGCTGTAGATAGAGGCAACCTTTTATCCCTCGTGTCGCTTGAACCGATGGAATTTGCTTCGGAGAGTTTCAATGCGAGCATCTTTCTGAGTAGAGACACCCTCACCAATCTTCTCAAGATAGTCCCAAACACCTTTGGCCGAAGGAATATTATTCACTTCATGCTACTTCTCAGGAATCAAGTAATTTTTAATGAATACCCAGACCTGAGAATCAAGGGCCAGCAACGTTATATCATCATCAGTAAGATTTTCTTCATCAACAACATCAACTACATTTTGAACAACAACCCAGGCAGCCTTGTCAATGGAGATGATGTTTCTTATCATTTTCTCCTTCCAATATGGGTAGTCTTTTCCATTGTACACAGGAATGGGTTCACCCAAGCGAATAGCTGCAAACGACATTCTTGACAACACTCCAGGTGGTTAGACCAAAATACGCAATGCGTAGGGAGTGCCTAGCTCTGATACCAATTGAAAGCTCAAGAATGATCAAAAGGGGAGGCGGTGAATGATCACTTCTAAAAATTATATGAAACTTAGAGGGAAAACAAAGAATAGCCAGTGACTAAGTCTAATGCGGAGGAAATGCATCATCGAAAGACTTGCTCAGGCCGAGAGTAAATGGGACGAGAGGAAACATCGAAGGCAAGCAGACTGTAGAGTAAATACAGAAAGTAAATACGAGTAAGAAAATGAGCCTGACACAACGATGTTTGGTGAACCAGTTCACACTCTTCAAAGTGATACGTCTGGTTGGAGGGACTGGTGGTTGAACACCTAGAGCAAAACTCTCTCCGTCCTATTCTCCACTGCAACAAATTCCTCGAGTTTGTCCAGTTCTAACTCAGGGTAGATGATTCAGGACATCTCCAAAACCTTTACAAACTTCCTTCAGCAGCGAAAATTTCTCTTCGACCTCTTGCCAGGCGACACCTAACCGTCTAGGAGACTTGCAGATCTCCAAGATAAAAAAGGCTGGCTAATATCAACCTAAGTCTCTGTGAATTGATCAACTCAGTTTGGGACTTGGGTTGGTTTTCTCTCGAGATCTTCCTTGGGATGCTCACAGCTCTTCTGGCTCAGAATATTCAATGGAGCAGCCAACCGCAAATGGTGTGTGGGTGCGGCGTATTTATAGTTGGCGATCCCGATGGAGAAATGACTGACGTGACCTGATGCAACAGCTTGACGCGTGTCCACAACGGTCGGATTTCAATCAATGCGCAACTTTCCTTGCGGAGCAAGAAAGCTGACTTACTGAACGAGTTCTCTCTCGAAGGCACAAAGTGCGATGACTTTGGCTTCGATCTATTACTCGACTCAGTAAGATTTCTGTCGGTAGGCTATCTTTGGGTTTTAAGTTGAGTAGAGAAAATTCACTTTGACTAAGATTTCAACTAGCAAACCCCTCTTGATAGTACGGTTTTTCCTACGACTCAAGAAATCAAAAGATAAACTAGTAAAAAGACTCCAGCTTCAGCTTTCTCCTCGTTGTGATTCTTCTCGAGAATATTTTCTTTTTCGACGAAATTTTTAGGGGTCGTCCTCCTTCAAAGGCTTCGGTATTAGTCTGCAGCTTCGCTGCAGTGAGTTATCCTTCGACCTTCTACTTGCAAACTCCATTCTTCAGGAACCTAAGCATATGTTTATACTCGAAAACAATGTTAGTTCCTTTACCACTTTGTCCAACAATCTCCAAAACCTTCGGGAGAAAAACTTGCTCTTACAGGGATACGAAGGATGGTACAAGATGTTATGGTCTATGTTTGCGTACTAGGTGAATATCATACTTATAAGGGTTCTCTAACAAATGCTTTGCTTCTCATCTTACTATATATAGATCGTATCCACTTCATATAATGTCAGTGCGGCAGCAGCAACCACACCACTTACCCCCCCCCCAAACCTTGACATGAGTAGTGTGATTAAACTTGCTGAGAACCACACCCCCCCCCCCCCCGGGTACTCATAGGTACATTCACAACATTTTTGGCAGAGTTTTCTATGAAGAGCACTTCAACATGTAAGGCGATCGATGATGTTCCACGTGGAAATTCGATGACGATTAGTTTAGCAGTTCCTAACTTGGAGCCTGGAACCAAAGGGTTATGAGATTGTTGCTTATTATTCTTGGCACTTGTATGCCTTGTTTTAATATATGTTGTCTGTACCAATACTTTTTTGTCTTCCACTGTTGTATTTTATCTTGGCACTTGTATGCCTTGTTTTAATAAATGTTGTATCCTTGTAAGTGGTAATGTAATAATATCAATGTTCAAATCTGGGGTATATGGCAATATCTTGTGTCCCGGTGTGTTCGATCCGCTCTTCTATTCTAGGAATGGACAGGATTGTCTAAATCTAGAATAACACCACATATGGGACCATACAACTGCAAGGCACAACGATCAGGCGACAGTTCTCCTCGGCGGATTGCGGGCATTGGCGGGAGAGCCATGGGCATTGGATCGGCCTTACCCTAGAGGTACATGCCCCTCGTACCGATTCGACACACATGGCCTAGCCCGAGCGGGAAAGTGTGTCGCACCCCACCATGCAGCCAAAAAAATTAGATGCCCGCGTCATTGGCCTAGCCAACTGTCGAATTTAGCCTAAAGGAGATATTGGAAGATTTTTTTTCTACTGAGTTTCTTTTTTGCAGAGAGGCCCCAATTTCAAGTAAAATTACTACCAACACCCTTATACATGGGAAATTTTATAGAAAGGCCCCTAGAAGCCACAAATTTTCAAAAAGGTTCCTATAGGATCTAAAAATAAATAAATAATACTCCTTTTTGACTAGAATTTTGCATGGAGGCTCAAAAATCACCAAAAAATTACCAAAACAATTCCTCAAGAGCCATGCATGCGAGAAAGTATCTCAAAGGCCAAGGAAGTAGTCTTTATCCTTTCCATAATGTCTCTCCTCATTTGGGGAGTTCGCCACATTGGACTCCTGGCCTAGACTTTGATAGGAGTCCTGAAGGTATGATTCTTTGTTAGAAACCTGCAGAATGAACATGGATCACCCTATATGCATATATCCCATACCAACCACCGAAGGGTCCTCTGTCAAGATATGAATATTGAACTGAAGCCACAAAGAAGATTTTGATGACTTATAGTAGTGGATTTTAATCCTATTTAAGGTCCCACCCCCTATCCTACTTGGATTGCCATACACATGGCCAACACGAGTCAAGAAAGGTGAACACAAGTCAAGACAGTCCACAATAGTCCAAGTCGCCCATATGGGTCCAAGCATACTACTCCGATCAATGAAATCCAAGCAATGGATCATGGTCAATGAGAGGAAGGCCACATAAAATATTAAGTCAAAGGAGAATCTAAGAGAGTCCAAGCTCAAGCAACTAGTCCTTATCATTGTGTAAGTATTATACCCTTAATGTGCTACAACCCACTTCATAGCGCCCAACGAGGAGCAAATGGGCCAAAGGACAAAAAATCACCTAGTTTTACCCTTCCAGCTTCTTACTTTAAGGGTAGGCTTAGTCATTTGTCAGGGACCACTGGGCTATATAAATTCCCATCAACATGTAACTCAGTCACTCTCACTTGAATAAGTTCAAGAGGAGGGTCACTTTCCCCTTCCAGCAAGCCCCTTCAAGAGGAAAAAATAAGGCCGAGAGCTCTAAGTCTGGGGGATCTTGTAAGGCCCAAACTAGTAGAGAGTTGTGGGATAATGGAAACTGCAACACTCCCAAGTGTTTAGTGCCCTAAACCCCATATGACATTGGTTGTGCTCCCACGAGGCAACTGAACCTATTTTAAAAACATCGATGTGTCACCTTGTCAAGTATATGCCAATCTTTGATATAAGGTTGTCATACCCACCCTCACTAAACTGTGACCATGCTACTAAGGATATCCTCTAGTCAAAAGTTGGTTCTTGAATGTCAACACTCACCATGTCTCATCATATACATACATCCACAAGAACATATATGCATGCTCCTAGCTAGACCACACGAGCGACCCCCCCCCACGCACAAACACACTATCATGCATGCCCCCACACTCAGGGGACACACACGAAGGGAGAACCTGAAAAAAATACTAAACGAAAGTGGATAAAATGACTTAGACAAAAACAAAATCCAAAAAACTTACATTAGCAATGCTAATTAGTTAGAATAAAATCACACCTCTTGCATTTTATTTTGTAATTCATGTTCATGATGTGTTGCATGCACCCTTTTGCACATGATCACCATAAACTATGTGTAATCACATCTCCAACACCTTCATTCAGAAGGTGATTACATTTGTAGATGAGCATTTATATACGCTAATGAAAACCCAAAGAAAATGCATTCTATGCCCCTAAGAAGGTAGAATAGATGACCCACGTGTCAATGAGATTAGATACAAGAATTTTGTACACCAATATATACCTTCTTCATTTCTTTGGATGTTTTTTCTATCGTTTGTTAACATGGTAATAACATAGAGTACCTACACATTACCCTTCAAAAGGAATAGAGACTATGTGACCCATGTGCCAATGAGATACAAGAATTGTGTACATCAATATATACCTTCATTTCTTTGAATGTTTGTTCTATCGTTAGTTGTCATAGTAATAATGTAGAATACCATACACAATACCCTTCAAACGAAATATAGTCTATACAACGTATTCCGCTTGCTATGGAAATTTAGGGAATTTATATTAGGGTTGATGTCAACCTTCTGCAAGAGATGACATGTAATAGTTTTGTCGGGTTGCTAATATATTAACTCTTAAAGACTAATGGGAGACAATTTCTCTATTATCCTAGATATCATGTCTATTTTGTCAATTTCCTAGATAGTCGCACATACTACATGACAACATGATAATGCTCCCACTTACTTTGAAAATTTATGGCGTGTATATTAGGGCTGACATAAACCTTCCTTAAGAGATGCTACACATGTGTTTTCTAAGTTACAAGAAAGATGAGAGTACTTTCACTTAGACAAATAGCCCTAAAGGGGCATATTTTTTCTATTATACTTGATATCATTACCAATCGCGAGTATCATAACTAATTCTTAAACAAGGTATAATTTAGAGTTGTTTCAACATTAATTGTTAAGGTTGACCTATTGTAGAAGATATTTTTATTGACATCTCTTGATACGTTAAAAGTTAAGAGAAACGTATAATCTCGACCATTGCACACTCCCTTGTAGGACACACTTTGTTTATGATCATGATGAACTATATATAACCTCTTACACCTGACATATATAGACTACGTGTATTCATTTCTCTAGCACTGTCACTTAGGAGATGATTAATTTTAGTCAAATCCTTATATACCCTAATAAACTCGTGTATGCCATTAAGCAGAGAGACAAGGTGACCCACATGACAAGGACATATAAGGATGTAATACACTAATATAAACCTTCTTTTTAGAATGAGTGTTATATTGGTTGTTTACATAATAACACTGACTATACACGGCAATGTGATAACGTCTCCCACTTGCATTGAAAACTTAGGGTGTGTATATTAGGGTTGAGTTAACCTTCTTTAAGATATTCCATACAAGAGTTGTTATGTGTCACAAGAGAGATGAGACCGCTTTCAGTGAGCTAAGTAGGAAGGATGGTCTCTTAAATAAGTCCAAAGGGACACATTTTTCTCGATTATACAAGATATCATGTTTTAGTCACATGTTCTTAACCAATTCTTAATCAACATATTGTTTTAGAAGCATACCAATATTAATTGTAAAAGTTGACCAAACATAGAACATATTTTTACTGTATGTCATCTCTAGATGATGTTGAAGACTAAAATAAAGATGTCTTCTTGATCATTGCACACTTTTGTAAGACACTGTGTGCTTGATCTCGTTGAACTACATGCACCCTCTTGCACATCACAACTCTAGCACCATCACTTAGTAGATGATTAAATTTATAGATGAATCTAAATATACCCTCATAATCGTACACCAATGTATACATCCTTCATTTATTAGAATGGGTGTTTTATCTATTTTTTTACATAATAACACCTAGTACACGACAACGTGATAACATCTCCCACTAGATTTGAAAACTTAGGGCGTGTATATTCGGGTTGACGTCAACCTTCTTTAAGAGATGCCATGTAAGATTTCTACCAAGTTGCAACATATGGGATACTACTTTTACTTAGCTAAAATGCACACTTTTACTTAGCTAAAATGCACCGATGCGGGCACTATGCTGGTGGGTGCGGCAGGAGGCGTGGTGGTGGCTTGGCAATGACGGGCGTCTGGTTGAGGTCTCATGTCTAGCCTGTTACTGCTGGATCGAAAGTGGTGCGATAATGGCGGAAGTAAGGCGGTACGGGACATCTGTCTTATGGTATCTTCTTCAGAGGCGTCACATTATCGAGGCCTCATAGACGGACAAGGGATGATGGTATAAACGATTTCAACGACGACTTTATGCACTTCGATGGAAACATAAGATCTCTGATTAGGCTATGTCGATGCTCGTCTGCGTCGTATCCTTACTGAAGATAGTGGATTGAAGCTTGGCTTCGGGGATTAGAATCTGGAGGTCAAACTTGTGTTGGACTCGCCATCATCGGTTCACGTGCGATGATTCCTTCTTGAAAGCATAGCCTGGGAGTTGTTCATTTTTTTCTTTTGATATCGCCATGTAACATAAGGTTAGTGGCTATGTGGTGGAGTTGCTATTGCGAGGCATATGCGGCCTCGTGATTCTTTTCGCTTTATTACCGGATCGATGTTGTTCGACTATTGAATTTTACATTTTTTATAATATATGGATGTAGGCATGGTCCTGATATAGAGGTCGGGGGTTATCCTCCTTTTAGAAAAACTTAGCTAAAGTGCAAGGGTTTCTTAACTCTTAAAGTTTGAAAGGATACATTTTCTCTATTATACTAGATACCATCTTCAAGCCTCATGTTTTATAGATACTTTTTAGTCATTATATAGTTTCAGAGGTGTGTCAAAATTCATAGCAAAAAAATTTTTTGTAACAGTTGGTCCATTGCATAAAATGTTTTTATTGTTATTATCTCTAGATGACGCTGAAGATTAAGAGAAAGATGTATTCTTGGCCATTATACACACTCTTGTAGGACGAAGTGTGTCAAACGCAAATTCCCTTCTTGACATGCATCTTCGGCACATATGCGATTCTTGAGATGCATGCATATTCCGATTGACATCATTAATTGTTAGCTATTGGTAGATTAAAAAAAATACGTGGATGTAGTAATTGCTACTTGTTAATTGCTATACTACATTGATGGATAGATATGTAGCAGGGAGTAAACATATATATCGAAAAGATTGTATTGCGTCAGACATATATATTGATTTACTGCTAAAATTGGGACACGATATACTCCAAGATATGTAGTACAGGCAGAATTCATTATTTTTTACGACTTGCTATTTATTGTTGGCTATAAAAATCCTCTAATTTATAGAAGACGAAGATTAGCTGCATTTATTCTTGGAAGGTAATTAATACGACTAATTGATATGCCCCCGCAGGAAGCCGACGTCATCGGCAATTCCCCCCATGAACCTCAAAGCCCGAGCTTCGCCTATTTATTCCTCGCTGCAGCAGCTCTGCTTCCTCGCCGCCGGTGCTCGAGAGCTGCTGTCGCGATCGTGTCACGGAGCTCGCCATACCTCCTTGTTCGCGCGGGCTGTGAGGTGGGGGGTGCGACGGAGAGGGCGTGATCGATCGTAAGTGGCGCGTGATTGAGCGCGGCGTTTGGGAGGATGGGGAGCTCGGGGTGGCTCCGGGTGGCCGCGGCGGCCGGTTGCGCAGCGGTGACGTGCGCATTCGCGACGGCCATGGTGGCGGGGAGAGTGGCGGCCTGGCGGCGGTGGCGCCGAGCTATGGCCGTCCTGCGTGACCTCGAGGAGAGCTTCGCCACGCCCACGGAGCGGCTGCAGCGGGTCGTCAACTCCCTCTCCGTCGAGATGTTCGCCGGGCTGGCGTCCGAGGACGCGAGCAAGGTCCGGATGCTGCTCACCTGCGTCGACTCGCTCCCGGATGGGTACGTGCCGGTGCCGATGCCCTTCCTCTTATTCGTTTGGTTCTTCTATATTATGCTTCATTGCTCAAATTCATTGGAATCATCTTTGTTTGGAGCGTCCAAAAGTACGGTTCCTTCCTAGTGTCTTGCTTACATAGCTTCCTGATGAATTTCATTTGTTTTTCCTTCACTGCATGTGTTCAAAATATTGTTTTATTATGAACTTTTGGACTTTTGTGGCTATGTGATTGGGAAGTCAGATCTTTGTTCGGCTGAAACATAACTTGTTTGTTTCTTTGTATGAATATATTGCCCTTCAGTCGCACTTGTTTCTAGTACAACATTTCTTCAAATCTTGTAGGAATAACCTGATATGGATCATGTTACCTCTCTATGCCACTTGAATTACTGGTTGGTACTCTAATCATAGGGTGATGTTACGACGTTATGCTTCTAATCACATCCAACACACTTGCATTTGTTTTGAGCTTCAGTTATAACCCGTGTAATATTCCACCATGCCAACTATGCCTCAATCACCTTATGAAAAAAAATGTAGAACTTGATAGGTTCGTTCTTCTTGGTTTAACGTTTGATGTTGATTAGTACTGTGATGAGTGAAAAATCATATGCATAGGTTAAACTTTTGATGGTGCATGGAATTCTTCACCTGGAAATGTTCCAGGCTTCTAGCTCTAATTCAGTAACTTGCTTGAGTTGCTTCTATATTTTGTCTTGTGTATCAAAGAAGTTAACCATCATCTTCTTGATAAACTTGCTTTGCTGATCTTGAAGTTAGGGCATATTCGTTGCTGGAACTCTTTTGGGAGGACATACATCTGTGGATTTCAACATTTTATCTTAGACCTTTGATGCAGCAGCATGTTGCATCCTTTTGGTTCTATAAAATGGTGTGTGGCTGCTCGAAAAAGTGAAAAGATGTTTGACTTGAGAGTTATAAGCCTTGACTTGTACGGTTATCTTTTGGTCCATGCTATGTTCCTTATTACTTCGCATTATGGAACTGATTGACAATTTCTCTACGTATACCCGGCCGTATAATTGTCTTACAATAGTTCATATTCTGCATGCGGCCAGGAGTGAGGAAGGCATATATTACGCCATTGATATTGGAGGAACGAGCTTTAGGTTCTTGAAAGTGGAACTTGGTGCAGGGTCTACGATCATTAATCACAAAATTGAGCATCAACCTATCAAAAAAGAACTGATGGAAGGCTCAAGCGAGGTATGTTTTATTATTTTTGTTTATGCTTCCCTACTAGGTATGTAGTGTTTCTGTATATGAGTTTTATTCTCTTTGCAGGATTTTTTCAACTTCATTGCCTCAACACTAAAGATTTTTATTGAAAGAGAGGGTGATCAAGGAAAGGCACTTGGTTTTACATTTTCTTTTCCAATGAGACAACTTTCCATAACCTCAGGGTCATTAATCCGGTGGACTAAAGAATTTTCAATCGAAGAGGCTGTAAGTTAAAAAAAAATAACCACGCCTTGCAGTGTTCTTTTTTCATCACATGCATTCAGTTTGAGGTAGATCATTGTGTTGTAAAGTGATTTGACGAATGTGAAACCATGAACCGTTATTAGCATATGGCATATTTGTGAAGTATTTCGTACGTGCTGCTAGAGAATGACATACATAACACATGCATGACTGTATTTCATATTTCAACTAGCACATATAAGGCCTTGTGATTTGTTACAATGCAATGGTTATAACAACGGGCTTTTCACAGAAGTATTCAAATAGCCTTTCGTTTGGCAAGCTTCGTATTGTTTTTTTATAAGCCTAGTTTTGTTTTTTTCCTCATGGTAAATGTTACATAACACATGGCATCCTTATTTTTCTTCAGTATAATATTTCTATCGATTTCATATGTTTTTTAACCCTGGTTTGCACTTGTGGATAATCAGGTTGGGAAAGATGTTGCTCAGTGCTTAAACGAGGCACTAGAAAGGAATGGACTAAATTTGAAGGTCAATGCATTGGTACGTTATTAGCCTATGTGTATTTAATCTCTATTATGGAAACATCCAATTTCAAAACAAGTGTAAAGTACATGTATGGTTATTATGCTTATCTGGGTTTTTATTTTGCTCCTGATTTCATTGATGTATGTCTTCATGATCAAGTCTAGCATATTTTCTTTCTGAGTATGGTGTGTGGAATATTATTCACTAGTAGATTCGAATATATGCCTCTTTTGTTTGATGATTTCATTGATGTTCAACAACAGATGAATAATACTGTGGGCACACTAGCTCTGGGGCATTATTATGATGAGGATACAATAGCTGCGGTGATTATTGGAGCTGGCACCAATGCTTGCTACATTGAGCGCAATGATGCAATCACCAAATGCCATGGTCTTCTTCCTAACTCCGGACAAACGGTATCTTACTTAAGTTATTTATTTTGGGTGGAACTTTTGTTGCAGTTGATCGATATTGTTTAAAAATGCCTTTGTGGAATAGAAATTCTAATCGTTTAATCTTGTTCGTTAGGTTGTGAATGTGGAATGGGGAAGTTTTCGGCCTCCACAAATACCATTGACTCCTTATGACATATGCTTCTATAATAAGACACCAAATTACTATGACCAGGTAACACATCGTGATATATTTTCCTTCTTGGATAGCTTACGATAGTTATGAATTGATGTGACTTAACCACTTTAGGGGTTCGAGAAAATGATATCGGGTGTGTATCTTGGGGAGATTGCAAGACTGGTGTTCCACAAAATGGCTCAAGAGTCGGATGTATTTGGTACTGATGTTGATGGTTTAGCTATCCCTTTCATCCTAAGGTACCTTCATACTAGGATTTATTTCTTTTTGTGTATGCCTTATCAAGTGAATATGTTATGGTGATAAATAATCCTTACCATGCATGTTTATACAACTTTGTAAGTCATTCCTAATTTTGTTGTTTTCTCCAATCCATAATCCATGGTTCTGTTAAGTATATGCTAGCCGATTGGTGCTATTTTGCACTCTCAATATTGTCTATTTATTTAGACCTATTGGTGCTAATTTTGTTGTTTTCTACCCACTTGTTGTTCACTAAGCTTTGCGTCTATCATGTTTCTCTGCTAAATGGTAAAATGCAACAAGACCACCAAATTATTATTATTATTGTTAGGGTACAAATTATTTTTAATTGAAACAAATGATATGTTACATTTTTTAGATATTCCATGTTTTTCGTGATAAACTTCCGTTAATGGTATATACTTGTTATTTACTACTCCCTCCGTTCCGAATTACTTGACATGGCTTTAGTTTAAACTTGGTTTAAACTTGAATTTGACAATAAAATGTAAATGTCTCAAAATAATAATGTATAGAACTTGACAATAAAGATACCCAATTTTAGGGGTAAAGATGAGACTGGGGCAAGATTAGGAAGAAAAATGTAAATGTTCCAAAATAATAATGAAGACCCTGCACATATTGATCATGTTTTTATACTTTATTCTCACCCAGCACTCCATGTATAGCTGCTATCCGTGAGGATGATTCTCCAGACTTGATGGAAGTCGGAAAGAGACTGGAAGAACATCTGAAGGTTAGTTCTCACTTTTCTGTAGATAAGCTAGTTGCGCATACATATATTTTATGTTTGATGGCCATTTCCTTCAGACTAGTTTATCATGTTTACATTACCCTGTACAGATACCCAATCTTCCTCTGAAGACTCGCAGGCTTGTACAGAGAGTGTGCGATGTCATCACCCAAAGAGCTGCACGTCTAGCGGCAGCTGGAATTGTTGCAATACTACAAAAAATTGGTCGTGATGGAACGCGTTGTGGCACCACCCAAATTCGAAATATAACAGGCGTACCAAAAAGATCAGTCATTGCTATCGAGGGCGGTCTCTACCAAAGATATCCGGTATTCAGAGAGTATCTAAATGAAGCTGTATTGGAGATTCTTGGGGAGGAGATCGCAGCCACTGTCGTTCTTAAAGTGGTGGAGGAGGGATCCGGAATGGGGGCTGCTCTCCTCGCAGCAACATATTCGTCGACTCGACAGAACTCCATATAGTCATGATGTAGGTTCAACTCCTGTGCACATGAAAAAATGAAGGGTATTAATTCATACCTGGGGGCTTGTTCAGAGTGGGTGTAGCTTTATGTGGGCATAGATATTTAGTTCAAATTGTGAACTAAATAACTATGTCTACACTAAACATAAACTCATTCCAAACAGTCCCTCTAATGTATACAGGCCAGAATTTGTACAGAACAATTCTGATGTTAAGTCAGTTTTCTTTCTCTACCATCTGCTGGTATCAAATTGTGCATGTGCTTATGTACATATAAAAATGAATCATCTAGATTGAGTTAAAATAACCAATCTATATATGAATCTGATGAAGTAGATGATGCTTGTCAATTGTTGTGGATGTATGAGATGTAGTAAATTTTTCTTAATGAAATGACACCTGCTTTTGTGGATCATATATATTGGCATGTGATTATTATGTCGCCTAGTAGTTCTTACTTACTGATAGTAATGGATCATCGCATTTCTGTTACTTTTGTCCAATGGGTGCCCCTTGATACGTTATTTTATTTGAATTTTCCAGAAAAAAAATTCTTTCCTTGACCCTTTTTAAGCAAAAAGTAGAGAAACATCTACGTTGATCTTCATAATTCAGTGGCTCCCTTCTGGGTTCATCCTATTTCACGCAAGAGGTCTGCCGAAGTGATCTTTTCTCGCCATTTTTGTTCGTTTTTGGTGTCTATCACCTATCGACCTTGTTGCACATAGCGGCAACCAGATTGTACGTACCCCTTCGGGCGTGTCAAAGAATGCTAGGAATTTCACAACTTCACGCTGTAATTGATGGCTTTGTCTTATTCCTATCTAAGGTGGAGCAAGCCCTAGCTGCTAAGAAAGTATTGGAACAATATGTATCCTCTACTGGACATCTTATGTATCCGAGTTAATGTTCAGTTCTCTTGGGTATGGTGGTTCATGTACTGAGGAGAATCGAACTACCGTCCAACATATTCTGCAGGTTGAGAAATAAGAATCTGAATTCTGAAGCCAACAGCATGAATAAGGCGAAATTCCAAAGCTTGCAGGTAAAAACGAGTAGCAGCTTTTTGCAATGTGGAGACAACAATCAGTCACAAGGAGGAAAAGTGATTTTAATCAAGATAGTTGCACAAGCCATTGCAACATCGTCATGGCCTGATTGGTCTTTTCATGCTCCCAGCTGAATTATGTGATGATCACATCTTTACTCGGTAACTATTGGTGGGGTGTAGGGAAGGGCAAACCCAACATTCATCGGATCGTGTGTGATACTTTAACTAGACTCGAGAGCAAGGAATGAACAGTTTCTGATTTATGAGATCATTTGATCAAGCAGTTCTTGTATGGCAAGTGTGGTGAGTGTTGACTGCTCTAGAATCCTGAAAGCTTATGTTTTCAAGTTTTCAAAGCTTGATATTATTGTACGAAAAAGGCTTTTGTCCCGCTTTATAGATAAAGCATCGACCAACATAGCGTCGACACGCACGCACGCCAACACGACACCACACACACAAGGCATGATACAATAGTGCTGGTACACATGACGAACCATGGGTACTAAGACAACGCCTTCAAGAAGGGCACGACACTCAAGTGATGCCACCGCCCGATCCAAGGGCATTTACTTCGGTGATGTTTTTGCACCCCATGGCAAAGCTAGACACTATGTGGCTCGTCCTCGCCATTACTATAGAGCTTGAATGGTAACTTTACCACTTGGATGTCAAGTATTATTTTCTCAATGGAGAACTTGCCAAGGAGGTGTATGACGTGCAACATCTCAAATTTGTGCGGGGAGGAGAGGAGCAAAAGGTACTGAGCCTGATGAAGGTGTTGCACAGTCTCCATCATGCCAGTCACACCTGGAAACTGAAGTCGGGTGACACACTCCGTCTCTCGACTTCTCATGCTTCCCATCAAAACACTCTCTATGTATATGTGTGGCACCGGCAAAAAGTGGTTTATCCTTGGGTTCTATGTTGATCTGATCTTCATATTGTATGAAGTCACCAAAGTCAAGAACTTCAAGTTGGATAGGAATGACATGTTCAGTATGAGCAACATGTGCCTTCTGAGCTACTAGCTTGGCATCAAGATAAACCAGAGTAGATCTGTCATCAGTATATCATAGAGCGCATGTATCGGCAAACTTCTAGATAAAGCTGAGAAGGCTAGGTGCAATACAGTGCACATTCCCATGGAACCCCATTTGAAAGTGGACAAGGAGGGTGACGGATGTCACAATCTTCTGGTGTATCATTGGAATCATGTGATACCTCATACACACCAGGACGGACATCACCTTCGTCGCCGGGTAGGTGATATTCTTAATGGAGGTTCCCGCAATCAAACACATTGTTGATGTCAAGCATCTTCTTCACTACATCATCGGCACCTGATCTTTGGTTGCACACACATAGTGTAGAAGTTTTTTGTCTTCTCCGATATAGGTGACTGCAACATGGCGGGCAGCATCGGCGATAAGAAGAACACCACCAACATCATGTTTGTTCTTGGGAGGGGAGCCCCATAACCTGGCACTCTCAGAAGCAAAAGGTGGTGGCTTTGTCATCATGTGAGGCGTATTACATATTTGTGATCATCGCGAAGTGTTAGGTACTATGGTTGGATTAGTTGTGCTCGATTTTCTTAAGAGCATATCCACTGCCACGATCCTTGATGAAAATAAGTTTGACGTCCCAATATGCAAGAACCCGACCTTCCACAACTGAATAAATATCATCATTGAGTACATCAGCACTGGCAATCAGAGAATCGACATCCACACCAAACCTCTCATTCATGTCAAGTTACATGAGCTATGCGACCGTATGGGCAAGATCAAAGTCAAGTAAAACATCATAGCTAGATTAGAGGGAGTAGATTGAATAAACTAGCCATAATACTAGTCTTATAAGCTCAGTAGGCGCGGTGTACGTTTTCTGTGAAATGGCAACGGTTTTGTTCTACCATAGAAGAATTTTTGGCTAGATTTTGTTTCCATGGCAGTGGCTCGTTTAGTTAGCGACTTTTCAATGTTTTATTTTTTAGCTTGTACAAGGACACGATATGTGCGATCCTCAGGCGCAAGTGTGCGCATGTGGGGCATGTTCTCCAACATTGTATGGCATGATCTAGTAGGAGAGCACGCACTACAACATGATTTTCTTTCTACAAAATAAAAGGAACCCAGAAAAGCTGCATTCAATATACTGCACAAAATATATAGTCTTCATATGTTCTCTGTTCCTTGTTACAAGAGAGAGAGGGGGGGATTTGGTATTTTTACATAAGATTGGATCCCTTTCCCTTAGAAGTGTTTATCGAGTGGCTCTAGCAGAACAAATCCATCAAAATAATGTTGAGGCATCAAGCGAAAGACCAGATGGAGCAGGTAGAGTAGAGATTGATATGGGTAACCTCAATGTTGCATAAGATCAAGATGTTTGCCTCAAAGTTAGACCAAGATGCACTTTCAAATCAACAAAGTAAAGAGAGATGGTTGATGGTAATATTTGCCCGTAGTGTTGAAGAGTAAGAATTCCACCCGGGTGGCTCTGATGACTCCGGAGCCCCTACCTCCTCGTCATCGGCAATCAGAGCTCTGATGCCACCCATTCCACCACTCGGTCATTGGATGAAGCATGCGGCCCACACTTGGGCTCCCTAGTTTCTTTCGCATCCACACCCTTCCCCTACCTTGCATCCTCAAGCTTTGGCCCAGACGGTGTACCATGAATGCAAGCTTTCATTAGTGTGCATTTTCCTTCACCCACATTTATGCATCACCTTCCTAAGGGGGCGCTGGCTTGGCGTTCTTCGGTTCTAGTCTAAATGTCCTCTCCATCCATAGGACGTACGCTTCAGAGGACTCGTCGGTTGTGGGTTTGCACCTCCACGCCCCCCTGCATCAGATATATATGGGCGGGGTGATCCTAGTAATTTCAGGTATGTTGTGTCAGCTTCCCTCCATACGATGTGTGTCGCATCGCCCTTGCCTTCAACCACCCGTGTCGGTGTCTCCCTTCTTTGACCCAACATCAAGCACGACTTCTACCTCCTCCCATCCCTGTGTATCTGGATCCTTTGGGTTAGCTCTCCCTGCCTCTCTCGACACGCCCTCTCTGCCTCCCTGTCATTATTTCCTACAAATCCAAAAGTTTCATCCACCTCATGCACCTCCCTAACTCCACCACCCCGACATATGTTCTTCATTGCACCTCTTCGTGTAGTCACCAATGAAGGTGGCATCATGTCTCCTACTAAAGCCCCCACCTCCCAGTTCTTTTGGTGGATTGCTTCCCCCCATGGCCCTTCCCACATATCGAGGAGGCCTTGTTGGTGGTCCTAGTCGGCACCCTCTGTGTCAAGGTGCTTGCCATTTTTTCTCTAAAGGCAGGAATCACCTAAATTTTGCCCATCCATTACAACACTACCCGACACTATTTGCATTACTTTCGCCATGGCCATGTGTGAGTAGTCCTCCTTGGATTGTGGGTCAACCACATTAAAAATAACTACATGACAATCATTCTCCCTCGTTCTTCAATACAATGATCACATGAGCTCCCCTACATGATTGTGACCCATCTAATGTAACTTGTGGTGTGTTTATTATAATTTGATGAATTTTCACTTTATCATCGTATCTATATGTGATTTATTTTGTGATTCTTTTGAGTTCTTCGTTGCATGATTTATATACATATATGTTATCTGATCTTTAGTCTTGCACTGTCCATTATAAGATGAATGATCTCTAAGAGGAAGTTGTGTATTTTGGTTGGGTTTAATCTTGCACGTAAGTTATCACAATGATAGAAAGTGGAAAATACTTGCATTGTCTTACTACCATTAAGGATAAATAGGTAGTTGTAGTTGTCTCGGTTATGATCTAGAGGTAAAGACAATATACTATCATCAATATGTCATCTTACTCAACAAAATGCTTTATTTTACTTAATACAATTGATATGCATGCTAGATAGCGGTCTTCGGGTGAGGTATTAGATATAGACGTAGTGGGATGACGATTTGTAGATACATGGACATAATTCCTATATGAAATCATCACACATATAATTGTAGTTATAAAAGTGTTAAGTTAATCGATACACAATCATAATATTTTCACCACGCCTATGTCATGTATTATGGAGAGATGCCACTAGTGAATTTATGAATCATGTTCCATTCATTATGATTGTTTTCAACCTCTGCCAACCTATTTTTTATTGTTTATAATTGACATATTACTTTATTTGCCAACAATTATCAATTCTGACAACAATATACATTAATCCGTGTAACTAGCAATGCTAGTGAGATTGCCCACTGATCTCCACAAGTGCAAGCAGACTCATGTAAGTATAGTTCTATTTTAATATCATCCCCAACAAATAAAAGGAGGTGAGTGTCGATGTGAGTGTTCTAGTCGCACATGAGGTGTCACAAGTCTCGTGTGAATTGAATATTTTGGTATCTGCAAAAATAAAGATTATGGCAAAAGATAGGTAATTGAGGGGTAAAATAATTGCACTAAAGCAACTACTATAAATAAAGAACATAAAATTAAAAGTGTGAAAATAAACATTTGTTTGTCTAAAATGAGAAGCTAAGCCCTCAGAGGTTAGGTTCATGGTGAATAATAAGTGTGTTGGTGCAACGATAGAGTGTACCTATTGATGTGATTTTACCTCTTACATTTAATGTTCAGTAGGTGAGTCACCCTTGAATAGCCAAACTCCTCATGACGGGATTATTTGAATATATTGTCCTGCCTTCCTTTATCAAATGCAATGGTCGGCTCAGCAATTAAGGTTGTTATAACAGACGAATGCTTTAAGCATCGTGGTTTCCCTCTATCCTCATATTGTCTATCCTCCTCGTTGATACAAACACATGACACCTAAAAGTCGCAGATTCACTAAACAATGTGTGGTTACATGTGTAGGCCTTCTAATCATGTTGTATGAGCCATTAACTTGGACAAAAAGAATTACACTCACCATAGATAAACAACCTAGTAATAATACTAGGAGTAATCTAGAAAATATAAACATAAGGATTAGGATGAATATATATATATATCACCAATACCCTAAATATCCCATGCCTTGGGGAATTAGTCGCAAAAGAGAAAGAATAACAATCAGACACAGAGAATATACAAAGGAAAACCATCTCAATAGTATCGTAGTTTGTCATAACTAGATGATACCCCGCGCCTTGCTGCGGGAATTGGTTGCTCTATATTTCAACAAAATTTAATTATGTAAATTTTAAATATTTAGATTAATAACAAACGAACCAAAAAAATTAAAAGCATACAATTTATTATATTTGATTATGTTTAGTTATTTTTTTTAATATAAATATAATAACAGAGTGAAAAATATTTTTCCATGCATGGTCGTATGTTGGGGTGGTCCTTATCCTATTCGTAATTGTGTGGTGATGTGGCATGCTTGTATGTTAAGATAAATAAGTTAATGGGGATCACGGGAATTGGTCGTCTAATATTTCAACAAAATTTAATTACGTGAATTTTAAATATTTAGATTAATAACAAATGGATCAAAAATTTAAAAACACATACAACTTACTATATTTAATTGTGTACATTTATAAATTATTTTTTGATATAAGTATTTTAAGGGAATGAAAAATATGTTTTCCATGCATGCATGGTTGCATGTGGTGGTGGGTCTTGTCTCAAGCATGGTTGCATGTTGAGGTGGACCATCCCAATCATAATTGTGTGGTGATGTGGCATGCTTGTACAAGGAATGTCATCTTCTGCAATGGATGCGCCTTTCGGTGATCTTCTCATCAACTAGGAAGTTGTCTGTTTCCCTCCTATATTGTAAAAATATAGCACTAATTCCTTCCAAAATACATTGTTCCCAACGAACAAGTATGGAAGCAAAGTTTCACTATTTTTGGAAAATAGTAATTAGTGAGAAGGCAAAAAAAGAAACCATGGGTTAACCCAAGCAAAGGACCCTCGTACAACCGTCATAGAATGGACCATCAACTCCCACAAGCTTAAAGTGTTTCTCGTTGTTGAGTAATCAAAAAACAAATGCAACAAAGGGGAATTTGAAAAGTGAGAAAGAGGAATAACAATTTGAGGAGATATAATGTAGCCATTCACACAATCCATGCAACCTTATACAATATTATACTAACATTTAATTAGTTCCATAAAATTTTGTTGCCTAGCCACACATAGTTTTCATAACACTAATTTTACTTATCAAGTCAAGTATTAATAGATAACTAGGTAGAAGAACAAGCTTCAAGCGCCTCTTTTAGATAGAGTTAAAACCGTTTCTTGCACGAGGAATTTCCAAAAGTATTTTTATCTTTGCTAAGTATGATCAAGTAGCTACTTTCATCCACAAGTGTGTCATTGTCGAATGTATCTACCTTGATAGGAAGTCAAAAACTTAAAAAGTGAATAAGCTTGGTTTATTTAATATTCAAGTTTAGGGGGCTTTACATTGCATAGGATAGTGATTACCGCTGCACCCACCTTGCCACTCATAACATAGATGTGAGCGATCAGAGATTTGAGCTTCACGTCATAGAATTTCCACTACGGTTGTTCGTCAACTCAATATCTAAATCCGGGATTAATCTTAGTGCATCATTCATAGGCCATAGGAATGGTCAACTCTCCAAGAATCACCCTTAGTATATCAACTCATTGGTCGGCGAAGTGAAGCCCAAGTTTATTAAGAGAATAAGAGTGGGATAGGTTTCAAGAACTTTTATGTAGTGAACATTCAAAAGCACCAAGCTCACAAATTAAATAAGAGCTTTATCATACGATTGTAGTTCGATCATCACAATCAACAATGTGTGGATTGATAGTCATACTCTAGAACAATCTGTGGATTCATAGTCATACTCTATCAATCAACAATGTGTGGATTGATATTCATACTCTAGAACAATGTGTAGATTGATAATCATACTATTTTTGACCTATTATTCTACCTTAGAACTTTTAAACATAATATGGAGCTCAATAACAAAAGTTAAACCAACAAGAATTACAATGAGCTCAAATTAAATTTTCTTCAACTAGCTGAGCAACAATGCTTAAGTGCAACCAACCAAATAATAATATAAGCAAGTTTAATCTTGCAAGGGAGGTGGGGATTGATATATTACACTTTCTCTCGTCGGCTTGGCTTTTATTTATGTCACGTTACTTTCATTGACCTCATCTCGGCATTGCTAGAAACAAGTAACCCATAAAATGCAAAAAAGATAAAATAAAAGGAGAGATCTAAAGGAATAAAACCTCAAGGGTACTCTCAATTTATTATTTAAAACTCGAAGTGAACGAGCTAAAAGAAATGAAAAAAGTAAAATACAAAATGCAAAGATAAAGGAGGAATGGATCTCCCTGGAGCATACGATTTTGGCCTAACTTGGTCTCCTTGTCGCAGTATGGGGTTGATTTTGGTGAAGGTGGGTACACTGGTAAACTGGAGGTGCACCCGAAGACAATCTTTGTGTCTTGTATGACTGCGGTGGCTGCCCATAAGCGGTTGATATCAAGGTGAGTGGGGTGGTATCATATGGCTGCCCAAAGATGCCCACGAGGAGGTGAACCCATGGAGGTTCCGGGAGAGCACCATGATGCTGGTGTTAACTTGATGGAGTGTTTGATCAATACTACTAACACGCTGCAAGAAGTTCTCAAATTTTGACCGAGGGACGTAGTCATCATAGTTGGCGAGGGGGTTGTAGTCCCCATGAGTTTGTTGTGTGTGTCATACTTTGGATGTTGCCCTCCTCATTTTCTCATTCTCTCTCGTTGTCAGCGAAGGTGGCCCAATTACCCCCATTGAGCATTAACTATCATCTGCCATAAATCTCCTTGCCCCACTAGAGATCTTGTCTCATTGATCTCATGGATGGTTAAGACCATGTCATTGTGTCCATGTACACTAAAAGCTTCAAGAATATGAAAGTGTATAAGTTCCTTCCTTCCCATAAATAGAAGGCACTAACAAGATTAATCACAATGGTAAGTTTATCAAGTCCAAAATAAGATGCATTAATAAATATCACATATAAATTCTAGTAGGAGCACCAATAGGTCACAAATCTTTTGTATCAATGCCCATGATAAGAGTTATGTGGGCAATAACACCTCCACAATTAATTCACCAGAAGGTTGTGTCTTTTCGAAGTGGGCGGTCATGAGTGCTCCTATATTGGGTGTGTGTACCGCATCGGCATTGAGTGTTGCATGAAGTACGCTCACCTTAGGTCACGCCCTTAGCCCAACATTAATCCAATCAAAAAGATGGTGTGTACAAGGAACACAATTAATTAGCGCTTCTTGGGTTTTGGATAGTGGAAACCATCTTTTCCGCGAAGCTAACATTGCGCTCGATAGAAATAAGCTTCCAAGTGTGACATGTCTTGTCGAGGTGCTCATCCTTGAGCTTCTTGATACTTGCAATCTCAAATCCTAAGATGTTGCACAAAGCTTGCAAAGTAAGCATAAAGTAATTACCTCATAGGGTTAAGGTGCATGTGGGTTTAGCATCCCAAGTCTCAAGGGTATCCTAGAATGTAATAAGGAATTCATGAGTGATTTTCTTGTACGTTGGCAATTGGGCGCACCTCCACCTTGGGGACACCACATCACAAGAGAATTACTTCTCTTAATCCATGTTTACTCCCTTGTTCAGAGAAATTCCTTCCATCTAGTGTTCAAAAGTGTAGCGGGAAAAGGAGGTTAAAGTTCCCTCCATCATTGTCTTCCCCTTGCTAGAAACTTTTTGCATCTTCTCTGGAAAAACAAAAAAATCCACAAAATTTAAGGGGACAGAGTTCTTGCATCACAAATAAACGATCTAGCATAAGAAATACAAACTCCAACATTCAAATCGAATGGAAAATTGCTAATTTATCCAACTCAATGATCAACCATGAGATAAACTTACCAAGTAGTAGATTTCAAACTCAAACAAAACAAATTGGTGAAGCAACAATTGTTTGGGAAGATTTAGCTTTGAAGTTTGATAGAATAGGAAAGTGTGTGTGAGAGAGAGAGAGAGAAAGAGAGAGAGATGGGTCATTCTTATTTGAACCTTTGCACCGCCACTAACCTATTATGGCAAAGATTGCATTCGTTACGAGCGGCGGTGTGAGCGGCTTTTCTTGTACCAGGATTTGTACTGTGTCTTGGACCAAATGATGATTTTCTTAATACCTTGTACGAGGGTTGTTATGAGCGGGTTGATCCTATCAGACCATGTCTTACCTACTCGAGAGGTTTTAGGCGCAGGTATAGTTTTGGTATGAGCAGGAGTACAAGAGTGGGGCGCACTATTAGAGAAAAGGCTATATATGGAATTTTTATTAGTGGTGCATTTTATATGTAATGTGTCACTATGCTGTAAGAGGTGGTGCACTGGTTCAAAATGCGTCAGCTATAAGCTCTTATAGTGGCGCATTTTTTAAAATGCGTCACCCTTAAGAGTGGACCAGCTCTGGATCCTCTTATACGTGTGTCACTCCTAAAAACCTTTTAGGTGGTGCATTCTGGAAATGCGTCACCCCTAAGAAATTATTAGTGGCACATTCAAAATGCGCCACCCACAAGAACTTATTAGTGGCGCATCTTGCATATGCGTCACTACTAACCTAAAAAATGTGAGGGAAAATATCTCAATACACAAATACACCCCCTGGACCGCCTTTTCAGTTTAAAAAAATAAAATAAAATGATAGAAATGTTAAAAAAATAAAAGAAAATAATATTCCCATGTAATATGTGGTCTAGTTATTAAGAAAATCTCTCGAGAATTTGTAAAATGGGCATAACTTTTGCATACGAACTCCGATGAAAAAGTTTTTATATGAAAAATCATCTACTCGAAAAGTTATATCCAGATTCAATCGGGGAAACGCCGTTGAACATTTTTAGAATCCTCAAAAACCTAACAGAAAAAAGTTACGGGCGTTTCAAGATCTAGAGCCAAACAAATTGAAAAAAATTCAATTAATCGAAAAGTTATATCACAAATGTGCCACTAATAACAGAAAAAAAATTGTTTTATTTAAAAAAATTCAAAATAGGCTAGAGGACCGATCGAGAAGTTTCAATAAAAAGTAGCTAGTAACATAAAAATTAAAAATTAATAAAAATATGTTTTTCATTTTTTTTTAAGTTCAAAATAGGCTAGAGGACAGATCGAGAAGTTTCGAAAAAATGTTGAAAATTTTAGCACACCCATAAACATCAACAAAGTCCTAGACATCAACATGGTTTAATAGGATTGATATGATAGATATATCAACAAGTGCCTGCTAAATGAGCTGGGGTGGGAGTTGAATAGAACCGAGAAGTTAAGCGTGTTGGGGCTGGAGTAGTGTTAGGATGGGCGACCCTCCGGCAAGTTTGACCACAGAGGTCAGTTTGACCTGAGATTAAGCATAGTGACTGGTCATTAAGCATACTAACCTGAGATTAAGAAAAAATAAAAATAAAATCGTTATCCAAATCGAGATCCAGATTCAAAATTCAGAAAAATTAATAGTGGCGCATTTCCAGAAGTCGCCATCCATAAGGGCTTATGGGTGACGCATTTCGAAATGAGCCACCCATAAGGGTCTTAGGGATGGCGCATTCAGAATGCGCCACCCTTAAGCCCTTATTAGTGGCTTGGTTTTAGTGGCGCATCCATAATGCGCCACTAAAGCCCTAAAAAGGACGCCACTAAAAGGGCTTTTCCTAGTAGTGGCGTAAAAACTACTTTTTTGTCTTCTATTTTGGATTCCTTCAGGGTCTTGATGTCATTTTGGTATGAGGGGCGGTACAAGTGGAGTCTCTCATACCATCCATTGTATTCTTTTATAGAGGGGTTTGGCCATTTGGTTGAATTATCTTATAGACTGTGGTATGATCTTGTTCGCTCGTACCATCCCACATCTTCTCTTTTGGATGTCACTTCTTAATTATGTCTTGATGTTTACTACGCACTTCTATTCTTGTAGACTCTATTGGTCTTCGAAGCACAAAATATTGTAGTACAATAGGAAATTTCCTTCAAGTGGATGACCTAATGTTTACCAATTCTTTGAAGGTGTAGATTGGAAGTGATTCCTCTCAAACTTCCCTAAAATCAAGATGCAAAAAGTCTCTTATGTCCCCAACACACTTGATACAATTCTTAATTCTATATATGCACTAGTTCAGTAAATAGATGGTGATATATGTGTAATAGGGGTGGTAAAAGTAGCTTTGTGAAGTCTAAATAAATACAAGAAAAAATAAAGTACTAAAAGTTAATAAAAATTATATTTCAATTCTTGGAAACAAGGCCTAGGGTTTATAATTTCACTAGTGCCAACTCTCAACATCACTAACATAGTTAAACAACATGATATCTCCCCAAAAAGTGTGGTAAAGAATCACTCCAAAGTTCCATTTTTATTAGATAAAAGTAGGATGAGATTGTTGGGGAACGCAGCAGAAAACAAAAATTTCCGCACTACGAACACGCCCAGGACCACTATGGAGATGCATACAAGGTTTTGATCTTATCATTACCGACTCGTAGCGCAGCGGAAGTAGAGTCGATGAAGATCGGTGGTGCAGATCCCCGCAGCTAGGATTTACAACCTCCCAACCGCGAGGATGTTGTCCCTCGTCTGCTCCTCGGACAGCGCTCCGGGAGGCGGTCGGACAGTCCCTCGGACGGTGTCACGGACAACCCTTCGAGAGGCGCACCCGAACCTCGGACGGTCACTCGGACAGCCCTTCGGGAGGCCCCTCGAAACTCGAACGGTAACTCGGACAGCCCTTCGGGAGGACCCTCGAACAGCCCCTCGGGCAAAAGATCGAAACTACGACCTCTCTACGCGGTTGCACACATACGGTGTCAGCTATCCGGCAGGGCTTCGCCGTCCAGAACTAGTTCCTGCCGGAACCCAGACAGCCTTTCGGCTCTACGAAACTATTTCGTGGGAGGGAGAGAAGAAGCCAGATAATTGCATGGCACTTGTATGAGAGACCTGAGTGTGTGTGGAGAGCACCTCTCCACCTCTATTTATAGAGTGAGAAGAGATGGCAAAATACCAAAATGCCCTCAGATATTTTCACACTATTCATGAGATATTTTCTCCCAATAGTGTTTCCACTATTCATGAGATATTTTCTCCCAATAGTGTTCCACTATTCATGAGACCAAATTTTCGCGTCCGAAAATCCCGAAAAAATTTCTGTAGGCCCAGAACATTTCCAGCACCCCCTAAAACAATTTCGGATGCGTTCCGAAAAATTTACGGATCAATGATTTTCATCTGCGAAAAGTAACCTAAGCATTTCCGGCAGCTCCGAAACATTTCCGGCAGCTCCGAACATTTCCGAAAAAAATATTTTATTTTTTTCTCCGGAAAAAATTCCAGAAGTTACCAGAACAATTCTGGCACCCTCCAGAAGTACCAGGTGCTTACCGAAACCTTTTCGGCTTAGTGGTTCAGTCCGAAACAACTTTTCGGTTTTACCGAAACTATTCCGGTGTTCTCTCTCCGGAACTTTTCCGTTTTCTCCGAAACCTTTCCGGTGACTTTCTCTCAGACTCCCTGTCTAGAATTCAGCAGATAGATGACCCTTAAGCGTGTGACCCTGTAGGTTCGATGAAGTATAGACATGACCGGAACACTTTCCGATCAATGATCAATAGCGGAACCGAGGACATCCATATTGATCCCTATACCCATACGAATGAATATTCGAGTGAACCTTTAGTTGCCGTGTGCTATTCCTGTTGCTTCGCGATATGTTACAAATACCCGAGGTGAGACTTATTGGCATCCCCGTGAATCAACAACTTGTCCACTATGCCAGTTACCTCGTTTCCGGTATTGTTCTCTTTTCTCGTTCCCGCGTTCCGGCATCCCTGTGATCAAATCACACTGTGTCTGGCCAGACGATGGTGGATACCGTAACACCGAGAGGGCCCGAAGAATATCTCTCCATCGACGGAGGAGCAAATCCCAATCTTGAGCTACCTAGTTCCTTGTCATACTTTTCCGTGAACCCGTAAGCCGCCGTAATAGCCACCCTTTTACAGATGACGTTTAACAAACCCCAAAGTTCAAGAAGCAAGTACGAAGGAACTCGATACTCTCATGGTCTAAGGAATTATGCAAACGCTCAACTTTCTCTGTGTTATAATCCATTAACTGGTGACGAATGTATCTCATAGCATAACATCAATCTGGGTCGATTCAACACAAATGTTCTTCTAACATTGTGCCCTCAAAGTTTCCGGCATAGTCATGCCCATGATCAGGAAAACAGAACCATCATGCAACACTTGAGCTAGTCTTAGAGGCGAGACTAGGAATATATATTTTATCCGTTTATTATTCCACACGTGCATATGAGTCTTCCTCTGAGCCTCGTGGTTATTGCAGACTCGAGAACCATTGCAGTTATAGCATGGAATATAAACATAATTACAAACATGGAGATAAATAATAACATTTATTATTGCCTCTAGGGCATATCTCCTACAGACTCCCACTTGCACTAGAGTCAATAATCAAGTCAATGCTCACATACTTTACACCTATGGCATACCGGTGTAAAATTATGCTTCGCTTGTGGTACAGTCTTTGCCCAACGGATCTGACAACTTCTGGCCCGTGTGTATCTTTGCGTATCCTCGCGTTTTCACGCTTTCACAAAATTCATGTTTTGTGTGGACTCGGCTTTGTATATATGTGAATCACTGGTCGAACCTTGATTCCTCAGACTGAGCTATGGAGCAACTATCTTCAATAGTGTTCCATTGACCAAAGCCATCTTGGAACCATACTAAGTTCATGAATGAACTATATGATTCAACATCTTCTTTGTTGCTTCTTAAGCAGCAACATACATAGCCATTTGTTATAGAATTTCGCCACAGTAACCTGTTTGGAACAATTCCAACTTACTGTGCCACCATATTTGTTATACAAAACCCTTAATTTAATTTGAAAATCGCTTGGAGTACTGATGAAGACTGCATCGATGTAATTACTTACAGCGAGCCTGTATCGATGTAACTGTTTACAACGAACTCTTCATAATCTCCGCTCACGAGAAAACATGTCATCAACGCCACTTTTGTAAATAATGACATTTTTCACTGTTGTCCTATGATCAATACCTTGATCACTTTGGTAAATTACTCGCAACTAATTTGGAGTACTGGACATATCTGGTTGTTTTACATACCATGGAATACATGATTAATCCAAACACAAAAGTGTGTGGAATCTCCATCATGTATTTTGCTCATCAGTGTTTTTAGGACACCGAGTCTTGCAAAAACTCTTTCCATGTGACTTCGGCAAGAATCACTCCTTGGCGTTTTTAAAGCTAAACTGTTTTAGGATCTTGTCAATATGTATTTTGGCTTAGCCCTATCAGGCAATTCTATCTCGCAGATAATTATGCCTAATATCAAGGCTACTTAGCCCAAGCACTTCATCGAAAAACTATTTTCAATGAAGTCTTAATTCGCGTCAAGAAATTTATATTATTTCTAATGTGTCAAGAACACAAGGTTTTAGAAATATTATCATGCTCCCACTTACTTTCTTGTAAACACAAGCATCTTTGCTATCCCTGATGAAATCAAACTTTTTAACTATTTCATCAGAACAAAGATTCCAACTCCATTATGCTCTCCTTTGTCCATTGCTGGAACTCTGAAGTTTGCACAACCCCTAGCATCCTCTTGGATTGTCAAAATACTTTGAACTGTATCACATACAAGTCCTAGGTTGTATTTCCAACTCGTGGAAATCCTTTTTGGCATCCATTTATGATATCTCATAATTGAAATATGTATTAATTGCTAGTATAACCCGAACCGACTTTAAGCATCGCTACAGTGAGACAATCTCACGGTAGTCAACTCCTTGAATTTGTTATAGAAACAAGTCGAGCTTTTTGAATAAAACATTTTTATCCGTATCAGTTTATAGTTCCATTAATATTCGCTAGACTCTAAGTCTTCCGAATGGTCCATCAAGATATAATCTTGAATTATGTATAGGGAAACTATCTCGGATTGTGTTGGCATCTAGCCAATTCCGGAGTCAGGGCCCATCATCGCTTCCTTGATTATCGTAGGTATACTGTTGTTTAACAACAATATCTCGTTTGCGCACCTGAGAGGTTTGCATGAGTTTTGCCTACGTGGTTCAGCTGCAAGTTCGACCGAAGTCCATAAATCTCATGTAGAGGCTTCCGTATCAGTCACAGTAGGAGACTCTGGAATTACTTCCAAAGTTTCTTTCCTTTGACCTGATAACGAAGATACTGTTATCTCGTCAAGTTGCACTGTCCTCCCACTCACCTTTTGCAAGAAACATTTTCTTCAAAAAATCATACCGATTTATGTGGCAAACGTTTTGCCTCGGCATAGTGTGGAGGAATACCCAATAATTTGGGATAACCTACAAAGTAGTTCTTGTCTAATTTGGAATAGGTTTGTAAAAACTTTACACAAGCCCCATATTCCAAATGTTAAGAAAAGACATAACATGGTTGGGCGTACCATACCATGACATCATTTCAACAGATCCGATGGCGCTCCTTTCAGTGTTAAAAGCCGCAGTCTCTAAAGCATCACTTTTAAAAGGGATAATGGCAAATTGATTTATGTCATCTTTGATCTTACCATGTCATATATGGTTTGATTACATCTTCTCGGACTTTCCACTTTTAGTGGTGTTCCGGGAGGTGCAAGTTATGAAACTGTTTTTCACAACTCATCAGACATTCACTAAACTTGTAACTCAAATTTTCCTTTCCGCAATCTAATTGCAGAAACATAATTTTCTTGCCACAATAATTTCTACTTCATTCTGAAAACCTTTTGAATGATTTCAAAAGATCCAGACTTACGTCTCATCAAGTAAATATCCATATATCTACTTGAGTCATTTCTGAAGATAGATAAATCCACTACTAGTAACAACATTTATCGGACTACACACATCAAAATGTATGATCACGAATAAGTTTGTTGCTCGTTCCTTATGGCGTGTGAACGGTATTTCAGTCACTTTACTTTTTGGACGAAAGTTGCAAGTGTCAGATGATTCATAATCAAATGACTTCAAAATCCATCATTATGGAATTTCTCCATGCGGGTTTCTCCAATGTGACCAAATGCAGTGGCACACATATGTGGTACTCTTTTAGTCTTTCGACATTTAGCGTCATTGTTAGGGATGTATCATATTACCATCAATATTCATAACATACATCCCATCCATGATGGAAGCATGGCCCTTATGTTATTCATAACACCGAACAACAATTGTTCTCTTATGAACAACCTTCTTGCAACAAACTTTATGCAATGGGCTAGAGTGTATAAAACTCAAAAATGAATTATGAAAATAAATGCAGAGGTAATACACCGATGGAAGGTATAGTAACATTTACTATGTTCCCAGCGCGTATCTAAACCTCACTCTGGTAAGTCATGTAGGCCGTAGTAGTTCTTGCATCGAGTCGCAACAGAATGCAATCTAGCGGGTATCTTTGTGGTCAACTCACAATACCCAAGAATTAGTGATTAACATGTTTAATCATAATTTCCAAGAACTATTTCTTTTTGACCAGTCTTCCAAACATCAATAACTTGTATGACTTTCATACATGAGCTGGACATTCCAGTCTTCTTTCTTTTTGCCTTTATCCTTCCAACAGTTTTACTTCAAATATTTCTCCTACTCTCAGATGAAGCACCCAACTTTAAGAGTGGCGTAAGCCTCGGACTTCCTAGGCGTGTAAGTCTCACTAACACCCTTCTGACTTGTCCTTTATCTTTAAGTTGTTTGTTTTATTCACCATCATCATATGACTGGCGTTCATCTGGATCCCTTCATTACTTCAGTCTAATGCATAGTAAACACTTTACTAACATTTGCAAACAAAACATTGCTTTGGATATCTCATATCTTCTAGCCTTTGTTTGTATCTGAAACTAATTTTCAGTTCCATGAATGTGTCATAGCTATCCCAAACTTTTGAAGCTCGGGTTTCATGGAAGCAAGCATATTGCATTTGACCCTGATGGAATTCTTGCTTTTGGATCGAAGGACGCGAGTCTTATCATCCATAGCATCAGCGGGAGAATACTAAAAGCATGCAATAGGACAAAGTCCTTCTCGACACTCTTGAGGACAATCCTACAAATTACGTTACCAATCGTAAAGTTTTAACCAGATAAATAACAGTTATTCAATTTTAATAGGGAAGGTGGAAACGCGAGCCAATATTCTACAACTATTATGCAAATTTCACTTAGACAATGTTCATAATTAATTTGCACTAGAGAATAAACAATTTTATTCTAAGGTGCGCTCCCACTCAAATCAATATCTCTCATAATTGATTGTGAGTGATTCAAGATCCGTATTTCAATTCGACGTCATTGACGGGTTCATCACTGATGACGTGATTTTCAATCGGTAGGCCAACTTGCCGATCACATCTCTATGTGATTCTTGTTCATCTTTCGATGGGCGTGTTCCGAGCTCAGGACTCTCCTGCCTGAACGTCAAAGACAACCAAGTGATCTTGCTGCGAGGTCTGACCTCACCCGCCTCATTCCTCTCGATTCGTTCGTGCTCATGTGTACATGGCGCACCCCGAAAAGATACGAATTTCAGACGGTGCTACACTTGGGTGAACACTAACTACTTTGATATTTTAAGTGAGAGATCACCCTAATAAAAAGCGACTACCGCGCAATCAAAAGGGTGCAGCATAAGGGATAAACATCTCAGGCAATTCATAATAGCATGATATGGTATAGCCCTTTCTGACGGAGAAGTCTAGTATTTCTTCGTCTTCGGCATTCGCGTCGGTGTTCACCTTCGCAAAAATTTCCACCACCTTGTCGATGCACCAGATAATATTGCTATCTCTATAGCTAATAAAACAAGTGCATTACATAAGGTTGACTCACAGGTCATTAAAGTGACAATCATATGGCTCCAGCCATCATGCCGAATCATGACTCGCAGGTCATGTTAATGAATTTACATTATATAGTCATCTCATACATAATCAAATTAACCATGAGAATTGCTATACCACATCACATGCCTTTCTGCAAAACCAAGTTAGACGTCTCTAATCGGTTTATGCAAGATTTTCATTTACGTGGCTTCTAAGGTTTTGTCTAAAAACCGTAGCTACCAACGTTTATCATCAAGTATGATTATTCAAGTCGCTAGATTAACTTTGCGGGGTGTATGAAGCACGGGATAATAAAATCTCGAACCCCATACTGAACTTCGTCATACGCGTGACCCCCATGCATATCATATCTGCATTGCCCTTTAGTCTGCGAAATTCCATCTTTCTTTAACTATGGTGGAATTCAATGAACTGTTAGCACTTCGTTGATCAATCAGGATCGCGGATTGCCAGAACTTTGAAATTGCACCATGCAGTTATCGAGATTAGAAATACGCAAATTCCAGGGAAGCAACAAGAACATCGGGTAACAGATTTCATCTGGTACCCGCATAAATAATTTTCAGCAATAGATCCCATCTACTACAAAATTATATAATGCAATACCCATACATCTCTATGTATTCTAGATCGTGACCTGCATCTACGCATAGCCTGGCTCTTGATGCCACTGTTGGGGAACGCAGCAGAAAACAAAAATTTCCGCACTACGAACACGCCCAGGACCACTATGGAGATGCATACAAGGTTTTGATCTTATCATTACCGACTCGTAGCGCAGCGGAAGTAGAGTCGATGAAGATCGGTGGTGCAGATCCCCGCAGCTAGGATTTACAACCTCCCAACCGCGAGGATGTTGTCCCTCGTCTGCTCCTCGGACAGCGCTCCGGGAGGCGGTCGGACAGTCCCTCGGACGGTGTCACGGACAACCCTTCGAGAGGCGCACCCGAACCTCGGACGGTCACTCGGACAGCCCTTCGGGAGGCCCCTCGAAACTCGAACGGTAACTCGGACAGCCCTTCGGGAGGACCCTCGAACAGCCCCTCGGGCAAAAGATCGAAACTACGACCTCTCTACGCGGTTGCACACATACGGTGTCAGCTATCCGGCAGGGCTTCGCCGTCCAGAACTAGTTCCTGCCGGAACCCAGACAGCCTTTCGGCTCTACGAAACTATTTCGTGGGAGGGAGAGAAGAAGCCAGATAATTGCATGGCACTTGTATGAGAGACCTGAGTGTGTGTGGAGAGCACCTCTCCACCTCTATTTATAGAGTGAGAAGAGATGGCAAAATACCAAAATGCCCTCAGATATTTTCACACTATTCATGAGATATTTTCTCCCAATAGTGTTTCCACTATTCATGAGATATTTTCTCCCAATAGTGTTCCACTATTCATGAGACCAAATTTTCGCGTCCGAAAATCCCGAAAAAATTTCTGTAGGCCCAGAACATTTCCAGCACCCCCTAAAACAATTTCGGATGCGTTCCGAAAAATTTACGGATCAATGATTTTCATCTGCGAAAAGTAACCTAAGCATTTCCGGCAGCTCCGAAACATTTCCGGCAGCTCCGAACATTTCCGAAAAAAATATTTTATTTTTTTCTCCGGAAAAAATTCCAGAAGTTACCAGAACAATTCTGGCACCCTCCAGAAGTACCAGGTGCTTACCGAAACCTTTTCGGCTTAGTGGTTCAGTCCGAAACAACTTTTCGGTTTTACCGAAACTATTCCGGTGTTCTCTCTCCGGAACTTTTCCGTTTTCTCCGAAACCTTTCCGGTGACTTTCTCTCAGACTCCCTGTCTAGAATTCAGCAGATAGATGACCCTTAAGCGTGTGACCCTGTAGGTTCGATGAAGTATAGACATGACCGGAACACTTTCCGATCAATGATCAATAGCGGAACCGAGGACATCCATATTGATCCCTATACCCATACGAATGAATATTCGAGTGAACCTTTAGTTGCCGTGTGCTATTCCTGTTGCTTCGCGATATGTTACAAATACCCGAGGTGAGACTTATTGGCATCCCCGTGAATCAACAACTTGTCCACTATGCCAGTTACCTCGTTTCCGGTATTGTTCTCTTTTCTCGTTCCCGCGTTCCGGCATCCCTGTGATCAAATCACACTGTGTCTGGCCAGACGATGGTGGATACCGTAACACCGAGAGGGCCCGAAGAATATCTCTCCATCGACGGAGGAGCAAATCCCAATCTTGAGCTACCTAGTTCCTTGTCATACTTTTCCGTGAACCCGTAAGCCGCCGTAATAGCCACCCTTTTACAGATGACGTTTAACAAACCCCAAAGTTCAAGAAGCAAGTACGAAGGAACTCGATACTCTCATGGTCTAAGGAATTATGCAAACGCTCAACTTTCTCTGTGTTATAATCCATTAACTGGTGACGAATGTATCTCATAGCATAACATCAATCTGGGTCGATTCAACACAAATGTTCTTCTAACATTGTGCCCTCAAAGTTTCCGGCATAGTCATGCCCATGATCAGGAAAACAGAACCATCATGCAACACTTGAGCTAGTCTTAGAGGCGAGACTAGGAATATATATTTTATCCGTTTATTATTCCACACGTGCATATGAGTCTTCCTCTGAGCCTCGTGGTTATTGCAGACTCGAGAACCATTGCAGTTATAGCATGGAATATAAACATAATTACAAACATGGAGATAAATAATAACATTTATTATTGCCTCTAGGGCATATCTCCTACAGAGATAACATAGGTATGGCTAATCAAACCTTTAAGTTTGTCGTTCTAATCTTGCTCCATTGGACAGCTCCAATGTCACCTCACGCAGCCCAAAAATTTATACTAAACAATCACCTTATGATAGCTATCGTGCAATATATTATCCATATTGTTACCCCCAATGTCACTATGAGTATCCTGAAATTATACTAGACGTGCATCATGATCTCAATGGTTCCCGAAATATGCAGTCCAACATAAATAAAATTCATAGATGAGCAAGATTGAATCCACCCAAAACATAATATTAAGGGAATACATCACATAATTCAAATATATTAACAAATCTCACGGTCACAATCATCAACTAAACTTTCATGATCAAGAGGGAGAGATAGATCGCATAGCTACTAGTACATACCCTTAGCCCAGATGGAGGACTAGTCACACATCACCATGGAGAGAGAGAAAGGTTGTTAGTAATTGCAATGGAGATTTCACGGATGTCATCGGTGATGTTCAAGCGCCACCAGAGGAGTGGGGTAAGGGACCCCCTCCTTATTTTTCTTCCTTGTACTTCTACCCTTGTTAGAGGCGGGTTTTCCCTCTGGTTTTCTTGCCTATGCTTGCAAGGTAACCTTAAGTAAAATGCTTTGGAAACCACTGAAAATGATAACATTTAGATAATAGTGACTAATAACTCATTGTGAGCAGGAAAAAAGGCTACATAGTTCTTACAATCTTAAAGTTCATGGTTGTCCTGAATAAAGAATAAACAAAGAGTTTAATTCTCATATCCCAACTCTTTTTCCTAACAATCTTCATTAGTTTCCTCACTCGATGCTTGTTCATGAAAAGTTCATTACCCAATAACCCAATACGCAAAAGGATTGAAGTGTGGATCTGCATCCCTGATATACGTACCTAGAAGAAACAAGTAAATATTAAAAGTTATTATGTAATTATGCAATGGTGTAATAAAATCCATGGTATGAAAACTAACGTCGATGGTAAACAAATACATCTCCAATTCTTGTCCTGTGTAAATACATATTGAGATACAAATCATCACACTAAACATAGCTTGATTGTGAAGTTTTAAGATGCTAGTAAAGCAAGGAGTAAAAAAGAACCATTGTTCCTAGGTATACATAGAACTAGATGATACCACATGCGTTGATGCGGGAATCAGTTGCGATATATTTTGAATGATTGATTGCGTTAAACTTGAATAGTTGAATTCATAGTATATAAACTAAAGTATAAAAATACATTTTATGTATTGTATTTTATTATTGTGTAGTTAAAAATATTTACTAAATATAAGTAATATAATATAATGGGGAAAAATCCATGCATGTTGAAGAAGGTTGCATGTGTCATTAAATGGATGTGTACATGAGATCAACTAATAATGAAGAACTTGTTCTCATGCATATTGTGGCGGGCCTTTGATGATGTGGCATGCTTGCATGTTGAGATAAATAAGATAGTGGGGATGATCTATTATAGTGTTATAGATGATATAAAACAAAATTTATCACGGTATGATAAATTATTTGAATGTGAGCATTTAACATGGTAGTAAAAAAATAGAGTAAAAATTTCCATTGTTTCCATGTGTAAGTACATACTAAGATAAATTAAAATAAAAAAATCATCACAGTCACAAAGATGGCTTGATTGTGAAGATTTAACATGCTAGAGAGAAATTCCCATGATATAGAGGTGTGAAACCTCTATCGTGAAGAACCGGCAAATACTCCAACATAGAAAACACAAAATATGATGCATAGAAAATCCGTTTTCGATGAACTTGATCTTGTCATGAAGAAGACCACAAACTCCAAAACTCACAAAGATAAAATCCAAATAAGAACGGATAAAAATGATGCCAAGGATGAAATGGTTTGAGCTCTCTACGAACGATGCAATCAAGATACTCACTCGAGAGACTCCCTTGATAGTACATTAATCAACCCTATAATCAGGTCTCCCAACAACAACATGAGACCAGTAAAATTGAAAAACTATCAAGGTCAAATATTTGCCTCATGCATAATCTACTTGAGCTAGATGATGACAATCATGTCCGCCTCCAGTTGGAACACCTTTCTTGTTAGTGCACCGTGGTGAAGAGTCGCAAGTTGCTCACGCATACTCCACTATGGAAGAGTCACTCTTAGGCATGTATTCACAATACCATTATCACCAAATGGTTGGCAGGCTTCAATCATATGATCTCTCCGTGATGTTACTCTTAAACTTGCACACCGCAACCTTGATGACTATCACCACTTGATGTCATCATCTCTTGGGCTATATGAAATCTTCCTTTTGATGCAAGCCCATGGAAAGATCCCTAACCCTGCATAGAAACACCAAACATGTAGATCATGGGTTATTTCACAAAGCGTAATGGAAAATGCTTACCATACCGTGAGATCACATGATCCCACAAGGTACATCTTCTATGCTTTTTGTGTTGATCAACTTGAGTCCACTCTTTACACTTTGTATTTATCAACCTTGTATCTTTCCAACTCTCTTCATTAAGATTATGTCTTAAAGTTAAACATGAATGTTCACACAATCTTCTTCTTCAAGACATACTTGCAATATGCTCAACTCTCACATGGACAAACTTCGGATAACTCCTTGAATAACACATTGGTCATCACATGATCTCTTTCTTTCAACCTTGAAGCCACCATATGATCTTCAAGCATTGTCTATGGACAACCTTAAAGTATAACTCAATTACCAAAACCAAACATGAGGGCACCATGCCCTTTCAAATGGTACCCTTCTCTGGCGAGGACCCCTCTATGCCACACCTAAGTATGGGCTTCACTCGGTCCTTCTAGTTATATGATGGAGTCCAACCAATAATGTAATGTGGCACGGGCTACCATGTTGCACGAGAGCGGTCAAAAGTGCATTAAGGTCTTCACAAGATAAGAATACAATTATGCACATATCGAACTTGTTTTTTGGGTAACCATATTAGGGGTCAGAGATAGATACAAATGACAGTGAGAAACGAGCTACTCCTCAACATCCATATTGCATTATTGTTGTCTTTGTAGATCATGACAATAAGAAAAATAGTTTGATTGTGAAGATTAATATGGTAGTAAAGCAGTAGAGAGAAAAGTGGAAAATCATGTTAACTAGAACAGGAATGGCAACAACAAAATATAGTCATTGAAACTGGTATTGGTGAAATTGAATTGAGTAGTTAATACTTCAATATCACATTGTGCATAACAAAGACAAACACAGCATAATTCTACATATCATGGCATCATCAAACCAACAAAAGGAATAGTTGGCTACAAATAGTAATTTAATTAGCTAAAACGAGCTACTCCTCGACATCCATGTTGCTGTCTTTTCAGATCATGACAGTAAGAAAGATAGTTTGATTGTTATAACAGCCCATATTTTGCAAAAATTAAAAAAATTTGTTTTCCGTGTGAATTGTTTGATTGTCTGATTTGTTTGCGGTGTTTGCATCCCCGATTTATCGATCGACGATTATTTTCCCCCTCTTATCTCGTATCGGACGGAGACCGACCCTTGCCACCCTGACACTCGACCTTGCGACACCGGGTTTCACCCGATCACCGTCGCGAAAACCGCACGAGACCAGCCGCAGCCAACGGAACGAAAAACCCCGTTTAATAATTAAATAGCGCGCCGGAAAATGTTGTCGGAATGTCACCACGGTGAGGTATGATCGACGGGCTCGACGCCCTGAGCGCGTGGTTCGAGATTTCATCGGAATCGGAGTCCGTACGGAGTCTCGGCGGTCAAGAACGCGATCACCGGACGCGTGAGAGGGGTACCGAGGGCATTTGCGTAAACAGGCCAGCCAACCTGCCTATATAATGACCCCCACCTCCCAAACCAGCCAATTAGGGCTTCCCTAAGACTTTTTGCAGCCACCCCACCCCCCCCCCTCAATTTTTGCCCAATTTCGTCCAAAATCCTTCTCCTCTCCCGAAACCCTAGCTCCTGGTGATCCAGAGCCGTCGGATCTGAGATCCAACAGCCCCAGAGGAGCCACGTAGCCCCCAGCCATCTCCCACCGCGCCCCGGGCCGCGCGGGCCCGATCCGGGCCGTCCAGCCTGCGGCCGCTCGAGCAGCGCCGCCGCCGGCGAGCGCGCCACCCACCTCCGCAGCCTTTCCTCCCGCGCCCTCCTCCTCTCCCTCTCCTCTCACCCGCTGCCTCTTCGCCCTGCAGTTCGACGCCGACGAGAGCGCCATGGCCGCCGCCCGCTGGAAGCTCCACAACCGCCGGAATAGGCCACGACGCCGCGCCTCGGCTCTCCGGCGAGAGGAGCTCGCCCACACGCCCCCTCCGGCCTCCTCCAGCGCCCCACGCCGCCCTCGATCCGGTCCCTGTAGCCGCCGGCGCCGCCCTGCTCCTCACCGTCGAGGTAGCCGCCGCCGGCGCGGTCGGCCCCGGACGGTATCCTCTCGATCCAGTCGGGACGAGACGACGAACGGGCATGCCCACTCGTGTGGGCCACAGGCGGCCCATCTCCACCGCAGCCGGCCTGCCCACCAGCCTCCTCTGCCTCATGGGTTCGGCCCAGTTGGGGTGAGCCAGCCCGGCCGCCCTCTTTTTTTCCCTTAAGCGTTTTTCTTTTATTTTTTTCTGTTAAGTGTTGTATAACTGCTGCTGTTTCAATTTTGCAATGATGATAGTGATTAATCCGTAGCTCCGATGAACGTGCCCCCAAAACGAAAGTTGCTCAGTTTTGCGTGCTCTAGCATTCGTATGTAGAAAAATTTTCCGTTTGAGGCCGTCTAGATAGTTTAATTCTGCGTTGAAGTGGGCATCAGGCCGTTAATTGCTTTTTTTCCTGTTAAGTGCTGCTGTTATTATTTTATTTCAACTTTGCATGATGATTGTGACTAATCTATGAGGACATTTGCATTGATTCTTTCTCCTATGTGTTAAGCATCATGTGTACTTCATTTCCATGCTTTAACTTGTCATGTTTGGGTGCTTTAGCTATATTAAATCTCGCTCCAAAGTGGCGATCCTGATGTTAATGTGCTGCTGTGCTGAAAGCTGTTATTTTGTTGCAACTTCGGTCGACGAGTGTGTCGCGACCGTTTATCGGAATTGGGTGATTCCAATTGCATATTGTTAAGCATCATGTCTACTTTCATTACATGTATTGCATCTTCATGCTAGCATTCCTGGTCATATAGATATTTAGCTCCAAAGTTTCTATGCTGCTGTTTTTGACAGCCACCGCTGTTTTTCACTAAGTTTGTTACTTTGCGATGACATGTTGTTTGCTTAATATCTTTTGATCTATGATGCCTATTTGCGTGATTCTTTTTGCCATGCCGTCCCTGTCATGTCTACTTTAATTCCATATCATTTGTGAGCATGTTTGCATTGATTATCCTGTTTATGCATTGCTCTAAAGTGTGCTTCGTGATGTTGGCAGTTTGTGTCCGTAACTTGTTTTGCTTATATCTTTTTAACCGAAACTCCGATTGGGGTGTTCTTTATATGTAACTTGATTAATTTTTTGTGTACTTTGTGTTTATGCTATTATTTGTTGTTGTTAACCAACCTAAAATATGGTTTAGGACAGAACAGTATCAAGCCTTTTAGTCATCGTGCGGCACTTAGTGTATGCCATGTTTAGGTTGTGCCTCACTTAAATTGACTAGTATAGATAGTTTACTTTGTGCTTAACCTTTTTCCATGCTTGCTTGGGTGCCTTGCCATGTTAAAAATTGTTGGTTGATCACCTGTAGCTAAACAACTTGAACCACCGTAAACGTGTGGTATCGTCGTGTGTGACGAGTACTCCACTTAACCCGTTAGTAACCGCTCTCGACGGTAGATCCGTATCGCGTTGCCGTGTCGTGTGATGTCTTCTTGATCTTGTGTTGCCTCGTAGTAATAGATGCTTGATCGTTGATTGCTTTCCAGTGTTTATCGTCTTGTGTGCTTCCGCGGGTACCTCTCGGAGACGATGCGAGCTTGCGATCCACTACACCTTCGGAACCCGACTTTTCAACAGGCAAGGACTATACATTACTTATGATCCATTCTATTTCAAACAGCGGTTTGCATGCTAGTCTAGGATAGGTTCGATGTTTGATCCTACCACATGTTTACAGCCTCTTTCAAACCGATACAGCCATGTCCCTTCCCAGCAAACCATGTACTGCTATGTTACTATTGCTCGTTGCTCAGCCCCTGCTTAGTATGCATGCTTAGGATGCTACGATGTTCCCCTGTTACTCCTGGTTTGGGATATCACATTATTATATTGTTGTTGATGATATGATTATTATAATGTTGACTATATTCGACGAAGGATGGAAGGTCTAGGCTATCCCGCCCCGACGCTTTGTTCCATTCGAGTCACCTAGGACCCGAGTTCCGGGTGTTGGTTTTAAGACTGAGCGTGCCTAACCGCGTGTGGGATTTTATGGGGTCCCCTTTTCTTACCTATCTAGCTTCAAACATTTCTAGTGGTGGCCCGAGCTGATTTACCATTTGAAACCCCGTGTGTGTGCTTGGTGGATCCCCTCGCAATTTTTAAACAACTTGGGCCAGTGGAGACTTTGTTTCTCTGTTGGTCCACCCGATCAGCTAGGACCCGGTTTCCCATGTGTGATTACCGGCAATCCGACCTGCTTCATACGGAAGAGTCCGATCCGAGAGCGTGGCCGGCTTTTGGATTGGGTGTCGACTCCCCGGGGGCCACCCGGATTTGTTCGTCGTTAGCTAGAGGGACATGTCGTTTCGTATCTCTTGGAACTAAATCATAAAATGGTTGCCTGTGATGGGTAGCAACTGAGAGTGATGGGCGTGCGTGCAGAGCCTCGTAATGGGCAGTTGGTACACCCCTGCAGGGTTAAATCTTTTCGAGAAGCCGTGTCCACGGTTATGGACGACTTGAGACCTACTCCTTGTTCATAGACAACAACAACTGAGATAATCTTAATATAACATGATCAATGTGTGTGTGCCTTGACTGCTTCTTCTTCGTCGGGATGCGAAGAGGAGGAAAAGGATAGGATAGGTGTTATGTTTGCGTAGTAGGTGGATAGCAGACTTGTTGGAGGCGATTCCTCATCGAATGCTTGGCTTCTTATCTTACTCTCTAGATCGTTAGCCACTTCATAAATGCTAGTGCGGCAGCAACCTCTCCACTTACCCCATCCTTACCGTAAACTACTAGTTGTCCTAGAATGACGAGTGATGAACTCCTTGCTGGGTCAGATGACCACTACAGTTGGATGCTGAGTACCTCTGTACTCATGATACTACCCCCAAACTCTTTTCAGGGTTGTGATTGACAACAGGTATGGTGACCGACATTTCACGTGGAAACTCGACGACCACTAGTTAGGCGGATCCCAGCGGAGGGCCTGGACCCGTGTGGTTATGGGATCGATGTTTTTCTCTTTGCCACTAGGCATTTGCTTGTAGTCTGTACTCAGACATGTATCTTCTGCTGTTGTATTGTATTTGAGGCAGTTGTATGCCGATTGTATGAGATGTTGTATCCTTGTATCTGTAATGTTGTGATATCATGTTGGAAATCCGGGGCATATGGCTTTGTCATATGTCGCGGTGGGACCGATATGTGCTTCGTCCCCGGATCTGGGTGGAAACACCTAGATCTGGAACAGTATCACATATCGGGCCTTACAATTGTGAAGATTAATATGCTAGTAAACTAACAAAGCAAAAAATAGAAAATCATGTTAACTAGCATAGGATTGGCAACAACAAAATATAGCCATTGGAACTGGTATTGGTGAAATTGAATTGAGTAGCTAATACTTAAATGTCACATTGTGCATAACAGAGGTAAACACAACATAGTTCAACATATCATCGTATCATCAAACCAACAAAAGGGGCTAGTTGGCTATAAATAGTAATTTGATTAGCTAGAACGAGTTACTCCTCGACATCCATGTTGTTGTCTTTGCAGATCATGATAGTAAGAAAGATAGTTTAATAGTGAAGATTAATATGCTAGTAACGCAACAGAGCAAAAAATGGGAAATCATGTTAACTAAAACAGGATTGGCAACAACCAAATATAGCCACTAAAACTGGTATCGGTGAAATTGATATACTTCAATATCACATTGTGCATAACAGAGACAAAGCAGCGTAGTTCAACATATCATGGCATTATCAAACCAACAAAAGGGGGTACTTGGCTAATAATAGTATTTTAATTAGCTAAAACGAGCTACTCCTCGATATCCATGTTGTTATCTTTACAGATCATGATAGTAATAAAGATAGTTCGATTGTGAAGGTTAAAATTTTAGTTATTCACTAGTATATGTCGCAACATCGGTGTGGATTAGTACTACGGCAACATGAAATCCAATCTCGATCCGAAACGTCGCGCCTGTTGGGTAAGCTCACCACTGTCCTAGATCAACATCAACTATGCAACCAAAGACATGTACGCATGCTACGAAGTATAGCAATGGTGTGTAAACATCCAAAAAAATCTATCTGCGAGCGTACCAAGAGAGAGCAAGGGAGATGGAAAGGAAAAGTGCAATGAAAAAGAAACATTCAACCTACTGCTGCTAAGGCAAGAGGATGGCTTGGCTCAGGTAAACAAGATAGTTATGCTTGGTGTATATTTTGGTATTGTTATGAACTATTATAAATGGTAGTTTTTATGCATTCTCGCATATGTTTCAAATTTGCAAAATGGAGGTCTTACGTGATGATCGGTTGTTCGGTGCCGAACTCTTTGGTCTACATTGGCTTCTGTTGCTCGGTTCTTATGTAAAATGGTCATGCCCCAGATAGTCATCTGCATTGATGATTCCCAGTTGTTTCCTTTCATATATAGCATATTCGATCAGGGACATGCCAATTCAAACTTCTCCCACCAATAGCGCATATGGGGCACCCGATATATCTGACTTTAGAAAATAAATGGAATTCACCTGAATTCTTCTTCACAATGATAGGAAGAGTTGGCGTCGAAGGATCAAAAAGCAACTTCGTTATGAACGCTTGGCTGCCACAAGCCAATTATCCCAATGGTAACTTTTCGGACACTTCTAGCTTCAAACTTCGAAGATCTAAAGGATCCATAGGCCACGCTTTCATGATTCGTATTCGTAATGGAAATCAAAATCGAACGGGCTTTTACCCTTTTGTTTTGCATGAGATTTATGTTCTCGTTGAGCTCATCTTAGGACACCTGTGTTATCTTTTAACAGATGTTCCCCCCCCCAGCCAAACTCCCCACCTCACAATGTCGTCCGCCCTGATCGGACCGGTGAGACGGGGCCTTTGATCCAAAAGGAGGGGACTTGCCCTGCAATTAAACCCCAAATACATGGCATTCATCACACCAGCAACACACGATGTGAACCCAACACCCACGCCCATATACCCACCGGCTCGCAAGGAAGGTTGGGCTCCGTATAAACCGAAAGTCCAGGTAGCTAAGTCGTAGCCGGCAAAAGGGTTGTTCTGCTTGTTGCCCCGCGGATTCGCAACCCATGGGTCATGGGCCATAAAATCTCGCACGGAAGCAGGAAATCATTTGACACACGACGGAAGTGCGTCAACAAGCAACTGGGTGTATTGGACCCGAGCGATGGAGCTTAGGCACGGAAATAATAAGCATTAACAGTCCCATCCCACAATAAAATAAGAAGTGTTTCCACGAAGAAATTCCCTTACAATGCAAAAACTTCACTACCCCCGTACATCTTCCAAACGGGCGAAGTAAGCTTCACTGCTACATTTGTACCCACCACAACAGCTCGCCAAGGGAAAAAACTCAAGCCTACTTTTCTAGGTTCTTTATAGACCTTGCTCGAAAGAATGAGGCAAAGGGATTAGAAAAGGCAAACATCGTCGAGGAAGAAACATCAGCGTATCCAACCGGGTAAACATTGTCGCGACAACTTTCGGTATATATGGGGGTCCTATAATCGTTGGAGTAATTCGATTTTTTGGGGGGGTTATTGTATTCCTTGTTTACTATTTGAGCTGGAACATGTGTTTATCTTATTAACATTTACAAATTTTATGCACTAAAGAGGTGTTTGTTGCTATTGACGCATGTCTTTAAGTTTGATCCATGGATAAGGAGCTAATGGAACACCTTCGGGTCAAAGTCAAGGACAACGAGGTGACATACCACCCTTTGATTGATCATTACATATTCACCATAGCCAACAAAGAAAGCATATGCTACACACATCCAAGGAATCTTCCAGGCCAGCCGCTGGTAAAAAATGTTTACTTCTTACAGGCGTGTTGGTTTTTACCTCGATTATTCATTGTTGCATATGATTATGCTTTATGCAAGTTAATAGGTTAAAAACGGATGGCACGAGCCAAAAAAAAGGTTCCTTCCTTCTAAGGCATACAACACTGGATCAAGAAAGCGACACAAGATAAAAAGAGCCCAAGGTGAACATGACATCGCACAAGACAGGTAATGCATTGACGGTTAAAGTCAATTGCGAGGAGATAGGCTGAAGTAAGATCTTGGTGCTACACACCGGATACAATGACAATTGAAAGAAGATTGGATGTGTGATGTACAATGACAATGGGTATCGATGTATCACCTCGGTGATGAGAATGTCAACGTCGACAGGACGGGAAGGAAGCACTTGGGGCGTGTTTGGTTCCATGTACAGCTACAGGCTGCATCGCATGGGGCAACCAGGCTCAGCATGACCAGGCTAAGCTGATGCAAAAGTAAACACAGATGAGTGTTTGGTGGACTTGCATTAGCGCAGGGGAACGAGAGGGCCGGGGAAGGCGCGATCCGCCCCAATCTCGTCGGATCCGGGGCGACGGCGACGAAGGGCGAGGGCCCATGGCGGCGGCGCAGGCCTCCTGTATAGGGGGGAGAGAGGGAGGTTAGAGAGAGTAGGGGAGGGAAGAGAGAGCAGGCGGGGAGGGGGAGGACGGGGACGCGCTCGGTAGGGAGGAGGCGGACAACAGAGCTGGCCGAGGACGGGAGGCGCTCGGTGGCGAGGAGGAGGAGGGCCGGCGCTGCGCGCGAGCTCGGCGGGGAGGAGGAGGACGGGCGGCGCGCTCGGCAGGGAAGAGGAGGACGGCGGCGCAGGTTTGGCAGGGAGGAGGAGGACGGGCTGCGCAGCGCGCTCGACGGGGACGAGGAGGAGGACGGGCGGCGCGCTCGCCAGGGAGGAGGAGGACGGCGGCGCAGGCTCGCCAGGAAGGAGGATGAGGCGTGGGGAAAAACTGCTCGAGCGGATGCAGGCTGGAAACGCGAGAGACTTGCGTGGGAGCTCAGCCTGGCTGGGAGGGTTATTTTGCATCGGGTGGGCCTGGTTCAAAGAAGCGTACAGGCTACCAATCGTTATAGAATTGCATGGCGGGTGTGAGCCTCATGCGAGGCAAGGAACCAAATACGCCCTTGTAGACTTGTAGTAAGCACTTATGGCCCAACCTACTAGTTATTTTGACAATTCCAAAACACAAAACAAAAGAAAGTCAATCAGGCAGGGTCTAAGTAGAGGTATTCAAACTGTTTGATATGATTTGCGTAACTTCTTTGTTGCATCTAGCATTTGCACCATCGATTAGGCAATGAGTAGAGCTATACTAATTACCGTGTCAATGTGATTATTTACTCATTTTAATATTTAGCGTAAACTTCCGATCATCTAGCATACATAATGACTGCATCAGACCTCTAACAATCATAAAAGGTTTTCTTAACACCGGCACCTTTTGTTCATGAGTTTCTAAAAATACTAAAACGTGGTAGAAATGGATGCGCAACATAGAGTACTGATAAACACATAATTTTACAGATTCACAAAAAAAACCATATAATATTATAACCTTTCGGTTTGACTCACATGAATTGAAAAAATACAATAATCATAATAAAAATGACCAAATGAAAGTCAAACCATTATAATGCAAGTATCTTAGTATCGTGCATAAGAACTTGTAAATGCTGTCCAAACAAATGATAAACGTTAGAGCTCCTAAATTGTTCACTTTAATCTGAGGCCTCCTTTGGTTTGCAGGATTGGGAAAGCGTGGGAATAGGAAACCACAGGAATAGATGCATTGTCAACCGAATCCTACATGCGGTTGCAAAACAGTGGAAAAAAATTCATGAAGTCCAACCAAATGATAGTTTTCCTGTGAAATTTAACTAAGTAGCTCTTAAAGGATGCAATCCCGTGAATTAAACATGTACTGGAATAGGAAAAATTCTAAAGGGTCTCAATCCTGTAAAGTTCCACTGCAAATCCTGTAAATCAAAGGAGGCCTGAAATCAAAATAAAATTCCTCTATTTTCCATTTGCCCATTCCTTTGAGCCAAAGGCATGGTTAATGCCATCCTCAGAAGACCCTACGAACAATCTGCTCGTTTCAAATGTACAGCCAAAGCGTTCCCGCCTGCACTGGTAATGTCAAAATTTCACACTGTTCACTAGAATCTTTACAGAAAATTGGCTCCATAACAAATAAAAATGCCAGCATGGGTGATTTCGATACCTTCACCTGATGTCTTGTAGTTCTAAGCAACTAGGAATAAGACACCTGAACAATATTACTTGTACAGAATAATCAACCGGCAACAAAAAGGGATTTGACTACGATACAACATTGTTTCCCATTGTCAAGTAGGGCACACCATATAAGTACTCATAAATAAGACAAAATCCCTGTTACCAGACCACCAAAAATAATTAATGTATCCCTGTGTGCAACCATGAACAAATAATGCTGCCTAAAGGTGAAAGTGAAAAACTCTCTCCCTCTGACGTTATCTTTCGATGGTGGTATCAGGACTCAGACCGGTGACCATGCCAACCAAGTTGCAGGCTGTTCCAAGCATTCAACCACCAAGAGATCCTGTAGACCATCCAAACCTTAAATTTCCATACACTTCCAAATAATTGCATCGAGCAGAGACAGCTAAGCCCCAATGCATCCCTGGGCCCCAAGAGGATGGCAAGTTAGCAATGGCCACCCTAACAGCTCCAGGATGACACATATCACGCACCTTGGTGCAAGGAGGTCGCTCCTGGCCATTTGCAGTCAATGCAAAAATATGCTTTCTGCGTATTCATATCCAGACCAAACCACAAGCATCTACCAAAAGTTTTACCAGTAGTCATCTGAGTATTCATATCCAGACCAGCGTGAGCGTGGTGCACCTTTGTTTGATTGCCCCGCAGATTGCCACTGACGAGGGCTAAAACCCCCGTCATATTGTCTTCTGTAGTGATATTCGGGCGACCTCTGTGTACTCCTCCCTTTAAAAGCTCTCCTGCTAGAATTTCTTAAATTCTCTTCAATGTCATATTCTTCACGCTGCAAAATTCAAATATAAAGGGAAAGGCTTCACTAAATGGAAAATAAGTTTAGCTGTAGTAGCTGATAAAATAATACGCAATGCATAAGTCTCATCTTGTAATTATAGAAAATTCACGGTTACAGCCATTAACAAGTGTAACTAACAAGCAGCAACAAAACCAAACTTAAAAGTAGATTGCTAGTTTGAACTAGCAAATGTTCAGAAAATTGATGATTCCCATACCACTTGGATTTGGGTATTGAAATATGAATTCAAATTTAGAAAATTCACCTTGGCAGGTTTTGCATCTTTAACTTCAAATTCTAAATTCCCATTTTTGGAACACTCTTGAGTAGTGACTTCCTCTAACTGGTGAGAAACCAAAACTGGTCATGGAGTGGCTGAGGGGGTCCAGCTCCAAATCCTGGCTAGGGGTGTGCATTCAGTTCTATGGTGTGTCTATTCGGGTTATTTTAATTTCGGGTTTCACAAATTGTCAACCGAATTTGTCACCAAACAAACTACTAACTGAACACTAATATACCACATTTATTCGGCTCTATTATTTGGTTAGCCATAAGCCAAATGAAGCTACAGATCAAGCCAGAAATAGTTTGCAGCATGGAAAAAATGCAGATAAAGATTAAAGGAAGTGGCAACTCACAAAGTAATGACAGGAACAAAATGAGCAAGTACATGCACAGTTCCCCCCGTCACAAACCAAAGAAGCTAAGCAAAGCACACACATATACGCCACTGTCACGTTGCTCACAAATCAAACAAGCTAAGCAAATCACACATATACGCCACTGTGATGATTGCTTCAGTGTGTGGACAACTCTGGAGCACTTCCCATTAATCAAGACGCCCTCGTTTGTTCCACTGGCAGACAACAAGGACCCATGGCGGGCTCAGGGTGAGGAGAAATGGCAGCGTCTGCTGTGGATGATAAGAGTTGGAGATCCTGGTCATCGGGGAGAAGAGGAAAGGGTACTGGAGGCAGAGAGAGCAGGGAGACCAGGGACTAATGCTGCTGTGCATGGCCTTGTGGAGATGGAACCGGCCAGTCTGCCTGGAACCACATGAGATTGGTGGGCTTTGAACCTGAAAATATCGCAGTAACTGCACTGCAGGGAACATCTTGGTCTTATTGGGTAGTTTGGGTTTTATGGAGTGACAACCAAATAGCACAGGAACTGGTAATAAACTCAGAACCCTAAACTGGATAACCCCATAATTTGGCTAATTCGGTTCGGTTTTCAGGTTGAATGGCAACTAATCCTGGCACCCACCACCCAGTGCCATGAAAAGAGCAACTTCAAGTGTTTAGCAATAGCAGTCTTATCAGTTCAGAGTTAAAACCACTCTTATTAGTATTTTCCAGTAGAATGTTTACATTATAGTTGGAACTTAAAATGCACACAAGTCACAAGGTATTTCTGATTTCCTTCCATGCTTGAACTATGCATGTAACTGGTTGGGTATGCTTTCCTTTTAATATCAATGAGAATGCCAAACACAATTCATGCAAATATTAGTTAATTGCCATTTTCCAAAATCATACTCGATTGCAGTTATGTTTTACCTTTTCAGGATCTGAAAGAATATTATATGCCTCCCCAATTGTTTTGAACAGATGATCGGCATCTGCATAAACCTCCTTTGCGACATCCCTCCAAAACCCATCATCGGCATTCTCATTTCTTACTAGCAGTTGAGTGGCCTGCAGGTCAAAGTGGTGTAAAAAGCAAACTTTGCTACATAAGAAAAAGAATAAGATTTTTTCTAAAATAATGGGAACCTTATCCGGGTGATGTCTCAATGCAGCTTTTCGGTAGGCCTTCTTAATATCTGCTGAAGAACAGGACGGTTCAACTCCCCTGGAAAAAATGGATAACACTCCATTGAGTTATCTCCACATGACATAAGGAATGCAGAACTTGCTTCATTCCATGAAAAGTGGATAGTTCACCAAAAATTACAAACAGAAATGCGATAATAGTATCCAACGTTATACGGCCTGAGTAGCTAAGTACTGGTAAAAACGAAGCTAAAACCTATCTTTAGAAAACATGGGGGTGATAGATGAAGTTCCCTTACAACATATAGTATAAAATAATTTTCTTACTGATGTCATTTCAATATAAAGTTGATGCTCTTACAAACAGTTTTCAGAAACAGTTAAAATATATTGCCCGCCTCTCCATGAGTTCGGACTTTTGGATGAATTGGCTAGAACATGAATTTAATATGGTATCTGAGCCAAGAGGTCTCGAGTTGAAGACCCGGACAATGTACTAATAAATAAAAATAGTTGCAGCCTACATCAATCCCATGCCCAAAAGCAACCTAGGCGTGAGGAGGATTGTTGAAATATATTGCCTGCCACTCTCCATCAGTTCGACTTTTGGATGAATTGGCTGGAGGTCTAGGAGTCCTTATTAGGCTAGTAGGCTATGTAATAGACATAAGTCGCATCCATAACAGAAACATCAAAGAGCACAGAGAGAAAAATTTCATTAAGGCTATAAGGGAGCAGTCAGTTCGTGTAGACATATAAGGTGGAAAATAAATGTAGGGAGGCATGCGCTAATTTTAAAAATGCAACTGTTCTGGATGATGGAACTGGAACTGGACTTGTGGCGAAGAAAAGTAGAAAACACTACTAGACAAACAGATAGGTACATGTCACTTAGAGAACTTACAGGATTAAATAAAAATTCAAGGGAGAATCTTTTCTTGCTTCATCCTCTGCAGACAGAAGTCGAACACGTGCCTGCTTGAGGTCACTATGCTTGTTAAAAACTTTTGGTGATACTCCAGGCTTATTGGCTTGCTTTTGAAGAAGTGAGATCAGCTTCCGTAAATCATTAGCAGATTGTCCATGATCCCTTATTATCTCATATAAGGTGGCTCGCCTGGAAATTGCCTGGAATTAAGAAGCTATTAGACTTCCTTGAAGAACAATGTAGAGTTAAGACAGCCTGTATCTAATCTTTGACCCTGTGCACAAAGAGAAGCTCATAACACACAACCAAAGCTACTAAAGTATACCTTGGGATAATTTGCATCAAGAACCATGGCTAGTGAACAATCTGCGATTGCATCGGTAAGTTGACCGAGTGCTTGATATGCAGCTGCACGGTTGCAAAAGCAGACAGCTGAAAAGGGTCGTGAATCACTATTGTATGCCAAAGCCGCTGAATACTGTTCCACAGCTTCTGAATATCGCCGAGCTTGAAATGATTCATTCCCCGCAGCCTAATAATGATCATATGTGGAGAAACAACAATAGGATTTGTAAGTTACTATCAACAAAGATGGAAATACCTTCCAGGAAAAAGACAAAAAATAAAGAGACATGTCATTGTTGATTCCAGACTGCAAGGACTTGGGTTTCAATTCTGTAGATTTCTTAGATATATGGCTTATGTTCTTGATTTCCAAGTTATTAGTTTGCTACCCTGCTTTATAATCTGTCCGGCCAAATAACATTTGGCCAACTTTAGCGCGTGCACACAAACGGTCAGACGCCCAACCCCAGCCAGTGTGGCTTAAATGCCCCACACGCGTGTGTGCGCCCAAAAGGATGACGCTGCTCCCTGACTAACACCCGTGCCTTCCCAACCCCAGCTGAGGGCTTGTTTGGTAGACCGGGATCCACCCGGGATCCCCTTCATTTCCCAGGGTAGAAAATCTCAGCCTCAGGACACCAGGCAAAATTTCCCGGTCTCTTCACCTACACCCGGTGGGATTTGCTCCCCTGGGAAAAAAATCCCGTGTAACCAAACAAGCCCTGAAGGGGCTCAAAATTCCAGGGCAAGGAGCAACCAGGGGGCAGTTTTATATTGTTTATCAATGTTTTCTGCAATTAATGTGAAAACTCAACATGATTTCTTCTTTTGAATCTGAGGCCAAGATCCAAACCATGTTTCTGTAACCAGTTCCCGGCCACTAGCGGGATATAGACTGGCCCCACAGACCAACACTTGTCTTTCCTATGCACTTTGTCCTCACTCATGCGCACCTGGGATCAACTTCCCAATCAGTCACCCATCCTCAAATTGCTCCAAGCCAAGCACACTTAACTTTGAGGATCCTTGAGGATGGGCCCCCGGAAAATAAGGAATTCTTTCTTGATACGAGTAGTATCATTCTTATTAAGCCAGGATCTCACATACACCCCCGCTCAAAGGAACCGACGTCCTCGTCGGCCCAGCAGAAATGTTCTCTCTTAGCAAACGTCTATGCACGCCAATGCCAGTATCCACATGTGCCCATGTCGTGTGCCACAATGGGTCATGTATTAACCACTCACCCGCATACGCCTGTGTAACCGCGATGGTCAGCTCTAATACCATATATAACGCCCCGGCCACAACCACCGATTCCCGGCCGCTAAGCCTGGCGAGATCTAGTCTGACCCCACAGACCAACTCTAGTCTTTCTTGTGCACTTTGTCCTCATTCATGCACGCCTAGGATCAACTTCTCAGTTGGTCACTCATCCTCAAATTGCTCCAAGCCAAGCACACTTAACTTTGAGGTTCCTTGTGGATGGGCTTCCGAAAAAGAAGGAATTATTTGTTGATATGAGTAGTTGGATGTCACAGTTTTCCTCTATGAGAAGGGTTTTTTGCTTGCTTTGTTATTTATTCTTCTTTGTTGGTCCAGGAACTTGTAGCTAGAATTCTGAGGCTAAGCAGCTATATGACAATAATAATGCATATACATCAGCAAACATTGTGCATGGAACTTAAGAAAATTAGAAAACTTGATTATTTGACTGAAATTTACCGTCAAAAAATCTGAAAAAGTATACACAATTTATAGCATTCAAAGAAATAGGACGCCAAGAAAATATAATCAGCATACACATACCACTGGTAGATATGAGGCATATGACATAACTATTAATCAAACAAAAAAATTCAACATCATTTATATAATCTGGAGAACCTATGTACAAATATACTCCCAAAGGACAAGCGACTTGGCCAAATCACACCAGGTGAATCACAAAATATAATCAGCATATGCATACCATTGGTAGATATGACAAAAAAAACATATCAGCAGGTTTGTATTTTGATAGTGTGCCAAGATTTAAAATAGCGCCCGCTATCGCCGTTATTGCGACCGCTATTGCAGTAGCACGCCCCTAGCGCTATGTCTTTTGCGTTGCGTTATTATATAGCGGGTTTGTCACGATTTGTCCGCTATTGCGGATGTCAGAGCGATATTGCGTGCGATATAGCGCTTTTGTAATTCGGTCATAGCGCTCAGGCTTTGCAAAATATGGTACTCCGTATTCAGACCACCTGACACCAACACTTCATGCGTGTCAGGCAGGCATTATCCAAGGTCCCATCCACAGCCTCTCTCTCTCAATTGGTATTGCTGCAGCCTGCAGGTCAGTTGTGCTAGCCTGCTCACATCCGCAGACTCTCTCCTTGGTTCTGCTGCCTGCTTCTACTGCATGCGTGTGCTAGTAGCCTGCTACATGTGAGGACGTGGACATCCTTCAACCAAAGCTTTTGCTAGCCTACACGTGAAGACTTGTACAAGTAGATTAATTTGACATGGTACTGCCGATTGGAGGAATTCCTCAATTAAAATAATGGGGCATGACTGCATGAGGTTGGATGCACAATGTCCATCTATTTTATTCGATCTTTAGACTATAGCCAACAACTTTTAACCATGAAGAGAACTTGTGTGCATGCAACTTAGTGATATATAGCTTATACAAATGTTTTGTGTACAAATTTAAATGTCATTCTCATTATCAACTTTATAAAATATACAGAAAATATTAAAATATTTAGCGTTTTTATAAATCCACTATGCGGACATAGCGTCCTCTATAGCACCCGCAATCCGCAATCCGCTACGTCGACCCACATCCGCAACGAGCCCGCTATCCTCTATTTTAAACCTTGTAGTGTGCTAGAGGATAAAGAAAAATCAATAGAAACAGATATATACCTTGAAGGAAAGAAGTTTCCTTATACTTGTCGACAATGATGAGAAACATTTTCTAGTGTCCCCGTCACTGCATTATTGTCATCATTCAATAGGAGTTAAATATCACAAGACAAACTGCGGAAAAAATGAATGAAAATCACAGGACCTAGCAAATTTACCTCTCTTCGGCAGGTGTCACTAGCTCATGTCTCTTTAGCAAGTCAAGAGACTCTTCAAGCTTGCCTAGAAGGAAGTAAGACTTGCAAATGAGGTATGGTCGCCAAAGTGTTACGGAGCATTCTGCCTTTTCAGATACACTGGAAAGATTTCGTTCTCTATTGGCATTAACTGGAACAGAATTACTTTCAGCCAAATCTACTGTTTCCTGACAGAGTTCAATTACTTCTTCATATCTTCGCAGCTGTTTTGTGCCACAACCATATTAGTGAAGCAGTGAAGAAAAAACAAGGATTCTTAACAATTCATCAGTGAAACTCTAGGCTAGAAATACAGACCGTCAGCAGTGCCTCTGCTTTCATCTCCATTAAGTTGTCCGAGTGTGAGCTTATGTCCAATGCACTGGAGATAAGTTCCAAAGCCGTTTTTGCTTCAGGCAATGTTCTTTTCTTAAGAAGCTCCCTGGACTGGGATATACAGTCTGACACTCTCTGCAGTATTGTAAAAGAATGTCAACAAGATATAATGCTAGAACAAGCAGATAACTTAAATCTTATTTCTAATGGGATGTTTGAACTGAGATAAATCCAAGAATGGTACTCCCAAAGAAAATAATCACTCAACAAAGAGTACATCTGGACAATCCAAGCAAGATTTGTAACAGTTGCATATCGATAACTTGGTCCGCATATGGGAAGTCAAAAACTACAACAGTGGGGCCACCAAGCCAACACGAGAGATTCAAAGTATATTGAGCGGGTAGTACGTAAATGGGGTTTGTACTCGATTCTAGATCTTCAGGTCCAAACACAAATAAAGTTAGGAGAAGCGTCTTCCATTGTTAGGAGGCGCTTCGGTGCTTTTTTAGTTTTATGATATTTATTTTTCTTTTTATAAGCGCCTACAGAAGCGTCTTCCATTGTGGATAGCCTTATATGACCCAATCCATGTAAAATTAAACTATGGGCCTGTTCTGAAGTCCTCCAGCTCTACGCTTCAAAAAGTTCACGGATGAAGTTAACCCGAACGCTTGGGCTCCGAGAAGCTAGATTCTCGAAGCTGAGCCCGGTTGTAGTGCAAAAATCTGAAGCAAGCTCGGACGAGCTCCACAGATTGAAAAGGCTGGAGTTCATCTAATTTACGGGCGCTTGCCACCACTAAAGATACTGGTTCTCTGCTTCCTTCAAAAAAACATAACGTTTTGCTACTGTAGAGACTCCCCCTCCCCTCGTTGACCCACTTCCCCTCAATTCTGGGTGTTCGCTAGCCTGATTGGGCTGACTCCAGACGGCCCAATCTATCCTGAACAGGCCAAAGTCTTTCAGCTGGGCTGTGGCGCTGGAGAAGCTGGAGTTGGTACCGAACGGGTGATGACATAGCTGCGTGGAGCAAGAAGCTGTGCCCAGAAGTTGAATCTACGGAGTTTTGTGAATCTGGAGAGGATCAGAACAGGCCCTATGTGTATTCCATAACAAAGTTTTTCGCACTAATTACCTGCAGTAGTCAACTGACTAGCCACCTGTAATGAACGAGCTGAGGGAATCACCAAATATCATATATTACAGCCAGTGCTACCTTGTTTGCCTAGCCAAATTAATCCACATAGCTACCCAGGAGCCAAACCAGGGACTGGCCTATGACCTATGTGACCGCCAACAAGCCTGCTTGGTGATTATTCATTAGCTTAATCGGGAATTTGGCAGACGCTGGCCTGCCACCTAGGACCCTGATCAATCATGCATTAGTCTAATCAGGAATTGGGCACCAGGAGCTGGCCTGACACCCAACTAGCGCCTAGGTTAATACTGATTGTAGGCTTGTAGCCACACAAAATACATACTTTCATGACGTATGGCTAGAAAACCACAAGTCGTTGGTAGATTTTAGGGCTGACAAGATCAAAGGTGTAAATTCGAAAACATGCTCATTAAATGGAACAGAATAAAAAAATAAAGGTGGTTTAGCATGCTGGTACTATCAAATTATACAGGATAAAAACTTGAAGGAAACCCCATGAGCAGGAAAAAAACATGCCTTGACTCTTTCCAGACCATTAGAAGCCTCAGCAATCATTTTGGTGTCAGAATCAGCAGCGTTACTAGATTTCAAACAGGCTGTGTAATTGCTTGATGCACCTTCAAGATCTCCAAGCACTAGTTGGCAACTGCATTTGTAGATAGTAAGAAATTAAACCTAGCAACCACTTAAGAAGGTAAACGGTAAGAAAGTACCAGCAACTGAAGTTGCTGAGTTAATGGTCTCCCCGAGTACTCTAGCACACCACATATCAAGCAGCAAGCTCACAACAGAAATGTTTCCACGTGGACTACAGTTTGTCATATTCCATGGTAAAAAAACAGAACATACCATTATTGGGCATTACCAGAATAATACACATCAGTGGCCCTTGCATAAAATTTAATTCCCCGTATGATAATCTCAATGCAAAACCTATATGCCTCTCGATTCTACTTGAGGCATGGCTTGGCCAAGAGAAGAGACGATGCCAAGGGTGTGTCAGGTTGCACAACAATTATGGTTTGACATGCTGAAGCAATCTAATTTGTTGATCCGTAGCACGGTATTTAGCTAGTATACGGAAGAAATGGTTGAGTTGAGGATAGCAACGACTTACTTTGCAGCACGGACTTTAGCCTTAAGAAAGGTGGGGTCAATAGTTGTCGCAATCGAACAATCTTGAAGAGCTTCTCTCATTCTCCCCAGAGACATTCTAGTAGCTGCACGGTTGCTATAACACAGCATCAACGCACGGGAACAGCATCCAGAAGTTCCATGCTGGGAAATAGAATTTATTCCACGGGTATAGCACCCCTCTGCAGTAGCAAAGTGACCATTTGCATAGGCTTGATTTCCACTGGCTCAAATGAAACAAACAAATGATATATCAAAAATCGGAGAAGTCGCAAGCTTTTGCAGTAAGATATTTGTAAATGACATAACAATGATAATGAGATATATAGAAAAAATCAAACATGTCCAGACAAACCTTGTACGCCAGGTCTCACAAGTCTCCAAGTCAGCGGAAATTGATGCATCTCTGCTCAAATGGTCTGTCACTGAATTTTCGGTTGTACTTGTTTCTGGGGAAAATTGCATGCTCTTTGTATCTTGTGAGCCTTTTGGTTGTCCAGAAGCCTGGGTGGCTGAAGGCTTAGGCACCTGACCAACCTTAGTCCTTAACTTCCTTTTTGTAGTACGTCTTTGCGCAGATACGGAACTTTCAGGGTACAGTGATGCACCAAAGGTGAAGTTCAGTCCACTAAGATTTGCGGAGCTTGATTGAATTTTAACAGATTCACCAGACTCCTGTGGTGTTCTGGAGGTGTTCTCTTCGCAAGTTGACCCACTAACATTACCATAACCATCAACCCAAGCTTCTGTTGCATACAGTTTAGGCTCACCATTAGCACCAACACTCATATTAGTGAAAAGGGTCTGCGATGCATCACAGAAATTTATTTCTTCATCAAAACTAGCGAAGTTACTACCAAGATTACTCTCGGATGCATCCACGATGGGATCTCTGCCTTCATCTTGATACGATGGAAGGTCTGCATCAATAACCGAGTGCTCAGTTGCAGAAACTAGATCATCAGCACAACATGTATTCTGATCTGGGACACTACTATGATGTATGTGAGTGGACTGATCACAACTCACAAATGCCTCTCTTGACACTTGTTCACCTGCTGCCTGATAAGGAGAACAATCCATTGGTGAATAGTCACCTGTTAAATCTGAAGCTAGTCCATTGGTGCATGTTTCTTGAGAAACTTGATGGAGTTGAGCATGTTGTTTTAGCCTAGTTGGTCTTTTCTTCTTCCTTATGCTTTTATGTGCTTCTTTTTTGTCTCTATACGCTGATTTTATGTAGTCTATACCAAATAAGCTCTCTCTGGAGCAACTAGCCGGATCTTGTTTGACTGCACAAGATTCACCAGGAGCACTTTCTCTTCCTGCATTCGGAGTGCTGGAACTGAAAGAGGGAATCACATTTGCAGAAGTAGAGAAACTTGATGAATGATTCAAAGGAGTAAACGGGCATGACTCCTGAACTTTGGGCTGCGGAACAGTACCATATCCTGGCACAACTTCTGCTTTGCTCTGAAACGAAAATTTAGGAGTAGAATTATCATTTGCATTGACATATCCAACTGAAGGTCCGTCCTTGTTGATGTTTAATTTCTTGATTTCATCTTGCAGTGCATGTTCTGCAGCCCCTTCAGATAGAGCAGTTACACTGCTACTTCCAAAAACAAATGGTTCTGGTTGCCGAGTAGCAGCTTCGCCTTTCACGCTCTGAGATGGGATTGTATGTTCTATATTTAACTTTGTCATCTTCTCCGGAAGTGTGCTCTCCAGAGTACCATGAGCTGAAGTACGAGTGCTTGTACTTGCACCACTGACAAAATTATCACCATCATCCATGACAACCCTTGCTGACTGCTCTGAAGCAGAGTATGTGCTTCCAAATACAAAAGCCTCTGGTGTACTATTTGTATTATCACTTTTCATGCTCCGCATAACACCACCTCCTACATTCAAATTTGATGCCCTCTCTGGACGTAAATTGGCAGCACCATTAGCAGAACTAGAAGCATTGGTATTCCCAAAAGAGAAAAATATACTGCCCTCATCTGAAGTATTGCCTGCCGTGTTACCAAATATAGTACCTGCAGTTCGGACACCCCCAAAGCCAAACACTTCAGTTTGATGACTACCGCTAGCTCCATCTTTCATGTACTGAAACGTGGCACTTCCTGTATTCAATTGTGTTATCTTTTCCAGAAGCACACTTGCACCATCAGCAACATCATTAGTGCTTTCTGCATGGCCACTTTCAGGTATACCATTTGCCTCGGTAACTTGAACTGAACTGGAAGCATATGAGTCTGCACAAGAGGAAGCAGTGTTCCTACTATTAGCAAAACTCCCAGCTCCACTTCCTCCGAACACAAATGTTTTTGGCGCAACTTTAGCACCCTCATTCTGTAATGGCACTTTGGTTCCTATATTCAACTGAGTCAGCTTTTCCGGGAGCAGATTCGTTTCACTGTTGGAAACCGAACTAGGCATAGTAACACCAAAAACAAAGCTCTTATCATTTTGATCCACCCCCTTACCAGCACCAAGGCTGCATTCACCTGGACTCTGCAGGTTGAGCTTCCCCATCTTGTCGTCCAGCTTCGAAGAAACTGATGAGCCAACATCGAACCGTGGCAGGCTGTCCCTCACGCTTCCAAACACGAAGGGGGCTTCATTGGATGAGGCCGGCGGCTGCGGCTGCCTCGCCGCTGGAGCAGGCCCAAACCCATTGCCCACCTTCTGACCCTTCCCGAATTCGAAACCACCGCCACCATACACACTCCCCGACCCGCCAGTTCCATCCCGCCCCGATGCATCCATACCGCCGCCACCGAATGGATTCCACGGCGCCGAGGTCGACGGTTGCGCGCGAGAGCGGGAGGTGGTGGCCGCGTGCCGGCGCTTGGCCAACCGGGGGGCTCGGCGGGACAGCGGCGGGGCGGAAGGATCAGCGGGTGGAGGTGGTGGCGGCGCGAGACCGAGACCTAGGTGGGGGCTGTTCATGGCGGCGGCGGCTGGATTGGGCGGGCTAGGGTTTTAGCGCGCGGGGTAGGGTGCTACCGCCGCCGGCATCCCCTTCGAGGGGCGCAGAGGCGGCGGCGGGTGATCGGCGGGGAAGGTTCTGGAAAGGCGTGGAAGGGTTCGATTGATTTGGGGAAGGGCGTTGCGAGGTGGAAGGAATGGGAGGGCAGGGGAGGGGAGGTTGCTTACGGAAGGCGGCGAAGGCGATGCGTGGGCGTCTTCTGTTTAGAAGATTTCGCTCATACGTATTCGGGCTTGCGTCTCATTTTTCAAATTTGGTAATGCCTGGCTCTTGGGTCGTTCGGAGCTGGACTTTTTCCTTTTACAACTCGCTTCCAAGCATTTGTGCATTCGGGGAGAGTCTTGTGTGAAATTTTTGCAACTTTTATTCGTATAAATTTGCATACAATCGTAGTTTCTGCATTTTTCGAACTTCCGTGAGACCCTGCATGTATTCAAGCACTCGATTGTTCGTAACAAAAAGAAAATAAAGTTTGAACTGCAAAGTAGATTATCTTTTAGGAAGTGATCGTGGTCAGCCGACCGGACAAAGCTTCAGCCGGTCGGCGTCCACCTTTCCCGCTTTTGCTACACATGACGCATCGTAAATGTTACAACCACACAAGGAAAACAAAGTTTGAGCTACAAAATAGCTTATCTTTTAGAAAGTGAACGTGGTCGGCCGACAGGCCAAAGCTTCGGTCGGTCGGCGTCCACCTTTCCCGCTTTTGCTACACATGACGCATCGTAAATGTTACAACCGTAGTATTGAAATATTACTATCTATAATATTATTATATTAAAATGATCCTACGTTGATTTATGCAACCGTTTAACTTTTTGCTTTCACTGTTGTCTATTTTTGCTACTACCGTTGAGAGTTTTTGCTACAACCAAAAATGATAAAGTGATTAGCGACGGCGGGTTATGATTTTTTGTTACAATCGAAGGTAAAAAATGCTATCACCAACGATTAAAATTTGCAAATGTTGCACAAAAAATAAAAAATGTTGCATCTGTGTACCAAAAAAGTTGGAAATGTACCGCAAATATTGCAGTGGTACCGCAAATGTTGTAACTGTACAAAACGAAGAAGTACGTGCGAATCTGGTCCATTGGATCGCGAAGATCCGACGGCTGCAATTTGACCGGCCCAAACTGGGTCGGTCGACCGGCACCCAGTACTGGCCTTATCTTTTTGCAAGTTGTGGTCTTTGTATCTTTTCGTCAGTTAATGAATAATCTCATGAACCTAACTATAGGAGCAAGGCAAGGAAGAAGCAGAATATCGCCGAGACCTCCTTCCGCGATGAGAAAAATTGTTTATACCCAATAGGATTTGAGAAACTGGCTAACCGAGGAACTAAAAATGTCACATCAAACTTACATGATTTTCTAATAAATGAGGAGATTTGAAGCACTAAAGGAAACTTTGGGTCTGTTTGAAACTACTCGTAAAATTCGTAAGTATTAGCCTCTAAAATTCAGCTTAGCCTCTAAAATTCGTAAGTCAAACGAGATAGTTTCACGATGTTTTGCTCTACAAAAAAAACTCAAATCTAGGATACAATTCCTTTTTTTCGTGAAGTTCTTCAAGAGATCCTTCAAAACCTTTAGTATCGAGTACTGAGCGCCCCTTACACACCATTGCATGATGTTTTGTGCTAGTCTTTGATATAACGTTCACAAGACAATGTCATGTAAATCTTATATTCCTTAGAGTTGTACAACAAAATCACAGTGGGTCCATTACATTATAAACTCAACTAATATCGTATATTATTCATACCATCTTGCAATTTAAAAGCTTCAAACTATGATCGTTGAAATGCATAGTGATCCTATTGCTTTTGAGATATTACGAAGATCATGTCACGACGACGATTGTCCTGGCTCCTTCCTCTTGTGATGCTTCATACTCGATGATGCAGTCGAATCCTCCAGACAGGTCTAGTTCCTCCTAGAAGTACACGTATGTTGCTTCATCATTGTCCGACATCTCCTCTAAATAGATCACCTCTAAGGAGTATAATACAAATGGATGAGTAAAGGGGGTGCTCAAAAAGTCCATGATTATTTGAGGTGGAAATGTATTATAACTACTACTGATTCCAAATAGGTCTCGACAATGAGTTTAGGAAGATATCTTGCAGAAGTCAAGTTCTAATGTAAATCATGTGAGCCGATAGACTCCTTTCGTGCAAGGTTCATAGATCTTTCCCAGATCAAGGAGTGGCATCACACAAATTTTATCATACTATGAAGAAGTACACAACTTTGCTCACAAATGATTAACTTAGCCTTTATGCCAGTTCAAGAATTTCTTTTACAGCCACCATGTCGGGTCGGTAACCCTACACATCCTTGATGTGCACCCAGGTCTAAGATCCAAGTCTCCCGACCACCTATGTCCACCAAATGTTTAATAACCCTTGCATCTGAGATATTCCCTCATCAGCCCCACTTTACACTGGTAAGGACTATACAATCGCATTACCAACGAGCGGCCCGCCCTAGGAATCAGGAATAACGTCCTTGTACCAAAAAAAGATATTTATGGCGCCTATTACCGATAGAAGTTAACGATTCCCTGGATCGAACGGATTTATGCCCCCGGCGATAACCTTATGCGACAAGCAAATAGTGTTTGGACGGCACGCTCGACTAGCCCGTCCAATACTGAGGTTTGTGGTCTGTGCTATCGATATAGCGCAAGAATATCATCTGACTTTGGTTCTTAAGTCTAGTTTAATGAAACTCTACCACCACGTAACAACCCGAGCTCCATCACCCACCACAAGTTGATAGTAATGAAAGTACTTTTATTTAATGCAATATGTAGGTACGAGTTACGATATATAGCAAAAAAACATGCTTGAGCAAGGTATGCACTTGTCTGGTGACTGATAAGAATTGTAACTCAAGACTCCGGGATTCGCGAGTGCATCGAGCTCTGGAAATCCAATACGTATGGTTCGATAAGGACATGGACATATGTTCGAGAAATCGAAGATGCATAGGATGCATATATGTCTAGGGTTCTCTATATCTCACTCCTTCCATTTATTTGATTAAAATAATATGTATTTATTACTCTATATTTTGTAAAGGTTGTTTAATCATTTAAATAATCAACAATATTTATATTGCTCGAAAAATCTTGGAAAATGTTAATTAATTCAAGTTTAGTTTTTTAGTTCAAAAACATTTTTATTGTAATTTTGGCCTTCTGGAATATTTTATATGATTTTGGAAGTTTGCATAATTAATTAAAATAAATTACAGGTAATTAAATAGTTGATATGTGGGTCTCACTCACTTGTCCCACGTTGACAGAGATACCCCTTGTCCCACTCCTCTCTCTTCTCTCTTACTTATCCTCTCTCTCGGTTGCTCTTCCCCTCCCTCTCCTCGAAGCCTATCTCATTTCCGTTGATGTTGTCATTCATTCAAGACGGCTCCAGCGATGCGTTTGGGGGGAAATATAGATCTCGTCGAGCTCTATCTCCTAGTCCAAATGGATTCGCTCCTCTCTCCCTCCTCACGACGCTATCATCGCCGAAACGTGACTGGGGGTTTAGTTAGTGGTCGCCTTGGTCGTTGGTGTTGCTTCGATGACTTGGGGCGGCTCTAGGTGGTGTAGTGGGTGGTGTTGGTGACACCGCCGTTCGGATATGGTGCGGCTGTGCGGCCAGTGGTTGTTAGGACGATGCACAACGTCTGTACCACCGTTGGCTATCGGCCAGTGCCCTCCAGTGGCTGTGGGGACGATGGCTCCCATTCGCCACACCCATGACGTCTTTTCCGTACAACTACAGGCTAAGGTGCCTTCCCTCTTCTCTTCCTCCTCGGATTCATGGATTACAGGGTTCATATCTTCTTGTTCGTGATGCTAGCCTCGCCGGTGATGATCCACTGGTGCTTTGGTGTGATCCAAGTGTTAACTGGCATGGTTCTAATCCTCTATGTGCACCGGTAGCTTGATTTAGTTGGTTTAGCTCACTGTCAAGTTTTGAACTTGACTGGATTTTATTGTATATGGCTCAAATTCATATGTGTATTTGCACTTCTAGTGTTCATGGTTATTTGTTATGCAATCCTGGTGTCCTCAGGTCTCCCCTGATCTAGTACTTGGTCTAAATGGCACTATCGTGCCTAAATCTTGCATGCTTACTGATACGTCCCAAACGTATCTATAATTTTTGCTTGCTCCATGCATGTCTTGTGTGATATTGATATGATCTAGATACACTTTCATACACTTTTCATCATATTTGGACTAACTTATTAACTCAGTGCACCACAGTGCCAGTTCCAGTTTTCTGTTGTTTTCTATTTCAGGTTTCCTCCATATTAAAAGTGCTCCAAAAATTCGGGAAAATCAGATAAAAAATCAGCGTAGAAGAACCTTCTGAATCACCTAGGTGGGGCCAGAGGGCCACCACCAGGGGTCCAGGCGCCCTGGTGGCGCGGCCTAGGGCTTGGTCGCGTCGGGGGGCGCCTGGACACCTGGTGCCCCCCTGGCTGCCCCCCTTCGCCTATTTATTCTCCGTGACGGGATTCTTCCACAGACAGAACCCTTTTTCGCGATCTCGCCTTTGTTCCGCCGCCGCGCTTCCAAGATCGGGGGCGCCAGCAGACCTCTTCCCGGCACTCTGCCGGAGGGAGGGTTGACCTTCGGGAGCCTCTCCTCCACCATGGACGCTTCCCGGACGATCCGTGAGTAGTCTACCTTGGACCATGGGTCCGTGATCAGTAGATATGTGATGTTCTCTTCCCCTCTTTGTTCTTCATTGATTAGACCTCGTGAGCTGCCCTACATGATCGAGGCACATATGTAATTTTCTGCTGTTGTTATGCTGAGTTTGCTGGGATCTGATGGATTGTGAGACTATGTTCGGTTTGTGATTCAGTAATATATCTGGTTCTTATCTTTTATATTTATGTTCTGAAGTAATTCTTGCATGTTCTCCGTTGCTGTTTATTGCTTTGGCCAAGTAGTAGGTAGTGACTCCAAGAGGGAACGTTATGCTCGATTGTGGGTTCATGCCCCCTGATGACTAGCTTGAGTGATAGAAACATGAGTCTAGGGGATGTGTTGTTGCCACAAGGGGGAAAACAACAATGCTTGTAACCGAGGTTGCAAGGATTGTTTACTTTACGCAAAGTTCTTTTAATGCAGTTTTCTATTGCTTTGAGTTTACACTTTGGGTGGGGCTCGCAACTTAATACCAGCGAGGTGTTCTAGATAGGCATCTCAAGGTGGATGATTAGTAGTAGATGCAGATGGATTTTGGTCTACTTATTTTGGCGTACCGCCCATGCTTTTGAGCCTCGTCCTTTCTTTGTAGCATAGTTAGCATTGTGGTGCCTTTTTAATCCTGTCAATTGCCCAACTGTGATTTGTTTACCTCGCATAGCAGTTTTATCGTCTTTTGGGAGAGAGACATCACTAGTGAACATCACGGGACCCCGGTCCATATTCTCATCACTGTTTACATGCTCAATTTATTTCCTGTTTTTACTTTCTAGCTGCTATCACTATTATCATTTATCCCTTGTGTTTGATCCTTTGTAAACAACAAGGCCGGAGAGATTGACAACCTGTCTAAACTTCGTTGGGAGCAAAGTTATTTGTGTCGTGTGCAGGTCCAGGTAAAGTAAACAACCCTGAGGTTATGAACGGCGCCATTGTTCACTTCACCACCTACTTATCACTTCCGGAGTCCTATGGGAGACAAACCCTATCCTCTACATAGGGGAAATTTGCTGTTATCCTACATCTAACCTTCCACTTGGGGTAACCAACGAAGGGCGAGAAGCCATTATCCACTTCCACGCCATCACTTACTGAATATTGTCTTAATTTCATGTGATCCTGGGCTCTGGCTAATGAAAACTGATCAGTGTATGCTCTAGTTACTTCTAGCTATGCATATGCACTGGAATTTGTCATATAGGTCACCGTGTTCTCTTAATTTTGTTGTATATTTTCTCTATTGTTGATTTGGTTTGAGTTCTTGATACGTCCCGAACGTATCTATAATTTTTGCTTGCTCCATGCTTCTTTTGGTGATATTGCTATATGTTTTGATGCACTTTCATACCATTTACAACATATTTTGTACTAACCTACTAATTCAGTGCCTAGTCCCAGTTTATGTCTATTATTGTCCGTGCATTGCAGAAAAAGAACAAATATAAAAGTGCTTGAAAAATTCCAGAAAAAAATACCAAAAAATATCCAAGTTGGAAGACTCCAGAACACCGAAGGAGGCCTCGAGGGGGGGCACCCCCTGTCCAGGAGCCTCCCTGGCACGGCCAGGGGGGTGCCGCGCCACCTGGCCGCCTGGGCCAGGGGGCACCACTGAGGGCCCTTTGGCATATATTTAGCCCTCGCTCCATAAACCCTCAAGGAGAGCCCCGTTACGGGATTTCGTCCACTGTTCCGCCGTCGTCACCATTCCGATCTTAGGATCGCCAGATGAACCTATCTGGGCACCCTGCCAGAGGGAGGGTTGAACTCTGGAGGCCTGTCCATCACCATGATCACCTCCGGTACGCGCCGTGAGTAGCCCCCCTTGGACCATGGGTCCATGACCAGTAGCTAGATGATGTCTCTCCAATTTTGTGCTTAAATGTTTAGCCCTTGTGAGCTTCCTATAATGATCAAGGCACCTATGTATTAGTTCCTGTTTTGCTATGATGTGTTTGTTGGGATCCAATGGATTATGAGATTATGTTCAGTTTGGGATGAGTAATATATTTGGTTTACCTTTATATTTTTGTTCTTGCATGTTCTCTGTTGCGTTTGTTACTTTGGCCAAGTAGTAGATTGCAACTCCAAGAGGGAGCGTTATGCTTGATTATGGGTGCATGCCCCCCGATGTCTAGCTTGAGTGACAGAAACATGAGACTAGGGGATGTGTTGTTGCCACCAGGGAGAAAACAGTGGTGCTTGTAACTGCGGTTGCAAGGATTGCTTACATTACGCATAGAGTGTTAAGGCAATTGTTGTAACATCCCAGGATCTCAATAGGAATGATAGACTACTCATATCAACAAGGTGCACCTTCTTTTTCGGAAGCCGAGCTCCAAGGAACTTCCAGGTTAAGCGTGATTGGCTTGGAGTAGTCTTGGGATGGGTGACCGACCGGGAAGTTGATCCCGGGTGCGCACGATTGAGGACAAAGTGTGCAGAAAAGACTAATGTTGGTTTGTGAGGACAGTCTAGATCCTAGGCGCACCGACCATGGAATCGGTGGTTAACCGGTTGGGAGTGGTCGGGGTGTTACAACTGGTATCAGAGCCGCCCCTGGCGGTTACACGGTGTGTGTGTCGGTCGGTGAGGCTTACATGGGTTACATGTTGGATGCCTGCAATTGGCGCGCACATACGTGTGCCAAAGGGGAACTTTCCTGCTGGGCCGACGGGGACGTCGGGTCCTTTGAGGGGTGGTGTATGTAAGAACCCAGGATCTCAATAGGAATGATAAACTACTCATATCAACAAGGTGCACCTTCTTTTCCGGAATCCCAGCTCCAAGGAACTTCCAGGTTACGCGTGCTTGGATTGGAGTAGTCTTGGGATGGGTGACCGACCGGGAAGTTGATCCCGGGTGCGCACAAGTGAGGACAAAGTGTGCAAAAAAGACTAGTGTTGGTTTGTGAGGACAGTCGAGATCCCAGGCGCACCGACCATGGAATCGGTGGTTAACCGGTTGGGAGTGGTCGGGGCGTTAGAATTTTCCATTGCTTTGAGCCTACAATTTGGTTGGGGTTCGTAACTTAATACCAGCGAGATATTCTGGATAGATATCTCAAGGTGGATGATTAGTGAGCAGATGCTGATGGATAAACGGTCTACTTGTTTTGGTGTAATGGCCATACGATTGAGCCTCTTTACTTTCTAGTAGCATGGTTAGCATTGCGATGCGTTCATAATTCTGTCAACTGCCTAGTTGTAATTTGTTCACTCAGCATTGTTGTTTATTGTCTTTTGAGAGAGAGACATCACTAGTGAAACTCATGACACACCAGTCCATATTTTCACCATAGTTTACACCATTCACTTTTTCTTCTTTTACTTTCCTTTCAGTCGCACAAATATTATTTTCCCTGTGTTTTAATCTTTGTAAACAGCAAGGCCGAAGGGATTGACAACCTCTCTGAACTCGTTGGGTGCAAAGTTATTTGTGTTCTTGTGTGCAGGTGCACGTCAACTTAGCCATCAAGCAAAGTTCTGGCGCCGTTGCCACGTTCTTGCTGACCTGGAATCCTATTGGATTGATAACCTTGATATCTTCACCGAGGGAAAATTATTGCTATCTATATCATTCCACTTGGGGTAACCAACGAGCAGGTGTTATCTACACACATCAGTTCATCATTGTTGCTCGCATACAAACTTTGTATTACATGTTATAATTATCCCTAGATGTCAATTACATGCTTTTGGGGCATTTATACTACTCCATGTTTAATAGTTGGTCCCACTATTAATTTCCAATGTCAGTTAACTATTGTTTGGTTTATACTTGGTCTTCTGGTTACTGTTATAGCTAGTTAATAGTAGATGGCTATCAGGAAAACATTTAAGTACTCACATATGTATTGTAGGAACACATTTAAGTACTCAGATTAAATATTAGCTACTCATCGCCAACTTTGTTTTAGGCTCTTCCCCCAAAGAACCAAGAGCAAAGTTTGCAAAAGAGGCAAATGCAATTATAAGGAAGAAATCTAGGGAAAAGAATAGTCTGTAAAGATCGAAATGGCAGAGGCACTTCTGTAGCTCAAATCAGAAAAGTCAAAACTAATGAAAAGGTGAAGAAAAGTATAATGCTCATTGTGTTAAAATTTCAGATCAAACATATTATCTGGTGATTTTTAATAATTTCTTCACTGTAGCGTACAAAATTAGTTTCCAGACAAGAAGTCATAACTTTTACTTTCCCTAACATTAGAGGCTAAAACTTGAAAATAAAGATACAATGGAGTTGATAAAGTAGAAAACACACTCTAAGACACAATAAAAACAAAAATTTAAAGTAAAAACATTTTGGGTTGCCTCCCAATAAGCGCTTTCTTTAATGCCTTGTAGCTATACATGATGCAAGAGATCAAGTTTGAACATCATTGAGCGCATATGCTTCTTGTTCGAACTCACTCCACACTCCTGTGGTCTGGCGATGAATTTTTTTGCACTAGGGTTGGAGGCAGTGCTGGTACCACCGACTTGAGACTAGGTATAAGAGGGTTGTGAAGGTTGTGTATTGTCGATAGCAAGAGTAAAACTGCATAGAATATTAAAATTATGGTACGGTTCTCCCCAAAACATTTGACAAGAATGCAAGAAACTGGTCGGGATCATCCATGAGAAGATAAGTAAATGAGAGATGAAACAAGATTTTTAAACAACATAGGAGCATTTTACCCCTCTAAATTTCAAAGATAAAAAATACCACTTGAACCGCACTTTGCATGCCATAGCCCGAAAACCCATCGCTTCTCCGTGTCTGGATGGGAATGGGCCTCGCGCCCCATGCTCTGTCAAACACGGTCGATTGCCCGCCCCCGCTCCTTTGCGCGTACCATCATGTGACGGGCGAGATGAGTCTCCTAAAACCTGCTTCACCGCTCATGTGAGCGTGCACCATGATACGCGAGAGTTGATAATTGTTTCTCGCCCTTCGTTGGTTACCCCAAGTGGAAGGTGAGATGCAGCGTAGCGGCAAGTTTCCCTTGGTGAAGATACCAAGGTTGAGTATCGACCAGTAGGACTCCGGCAATGATAAGTAGGTGTCAGCGGCGCAACTGACGTGGACTAGCACACAGACACAATTAACTTTGCTCCCAACGAAGTTCGGAGAGGTTGTCAATCTCTCCGGTCTTGTTTTTTACAAAGGATCAAAACACAAGGGATAATGATACTGATAGCAACTGAAAGTAAAAAAAGCAAGAAAGTAAATAAGCGTGTAAACAGTGATGACAATATGGATCGGGGTCCCGTGATGTTCACTAGTGATGTCTCTCTCCCAAAAGACGATAAAACTGATATGCGAGGTAAACAAATTACAGATGGGCAATTGACAGGATTATAAACGCACCGCAATGCTAACTATGCTACAAAGAAAGGAAGACGCTCAAAAGCATGAGCAGTACGCTTAAATAAGTAGACTGAAATCCAACTGCATCTACTACTAATCATCCACCTTGAGATATCTATCCAGAACATCTCGCTGGTATTAAGTTGCGAGTCCCACCCATAGTGTAAACCCAAAGCAACAGACAACTGCATTAAAAACACTTTGCGTAAAGTAAACAATCCTTGCAACCGCGGTTACAAGCACCATTGTTTTACCCCTTGTGGCAACAACACATCCCCTAGACTCATGTTTCTATCACTCAAGCGTGTCATCAGGGGGCATGAACCCACAGTCGAGCATAACGTTCCCTCTTGGAGTTACTACCTACTACTTGGCCAAAGCAATAAACAAAAACGGAGAACATGCAAGAATTACTTAGGAACAAAAATATAAAAGATAAGAACCAAATATATTACTCTATCACAATATGAACATAATCTCATAATCCATCAGATCCCATCAAACTCAGCATAGCTACAGCAGAAATATTACATATGTGCCTCGATCATGTAGGACAGCTCACGAGGTCTAAACCATGAAGAACAAAGAGGGGAGGAGAACATCACATAGCTACTGATCACGGACCCATGGTCCAAAGGATACTACTCACGGCACATCCGGGAAGCGTCCATGGTGGAGGGGAAGCTCCCAGAGGTCGATCCTCCCTCCGGCAGGGTTCCGGGAAGGGTCCTGCTGATGCTCCCGATCTTGGAAGCGCGGCGGCGGCGGAACAGAGGCGAGATCACGAAAAAGGGTTCTATCCTCCAGGGTTTCGTGACACGGAGAATAAATAGGCGAAGGGGGGCAGCCAGGGGGGCACCAGGAGTCCAAGCGCCCCCTGACTCGGCCAGGCCCTAGGACGCGTCAGGTGGCCGCCCCCCGGCCCTCCTTCGGAACTTTGGAAGCTTCCGTTACGCTTATTTTTTATCTGATTTTCCCAGATTTTTGGAGCACTTTTAATATTGGGGAAAATGAAATAGAAAAATAGCAGAAAACAAAAACTGGCACTGGGGTGCACTGAGTTAATAGGTTAGTCCAAATATGATCAAAAGTGTATGAAAGTGTATCTAGATCCTAGCAATATCACACAAAACATGCATGGAGCAAGCAGAAATTATCGATACATTTGGGACGTATCAACATCCCCAAGCTTAATTCCTGCTCGTCCTCGAGTAGGTAAATGATAACAAGAATAATTTCTATGGTTACAACCATATAAGAACTTTGAAAAGTAAAGCAATCAAGGTATGTGATTCAATTCAAGTCATAATATGCAAGAGTATATATTAGCATTGAAACAAGTAACGAAAGAACATTAGGTGCAAGAGTTCTCGCTGTCCGTGACTCGAATGTCTCCAAATGGTGTTTGCGTGCAAGAAGGGGGATAGGGAATACGAGAAAATAAGTATTTTTGTTGAGAACTCAATCTACTAAAGTTTCACACTTGGTCTTCTTTGGAATATTATCTTGACTCGTCCCCAGACCACTAGCCAGGTACAAGTCAATTTGATCCACTCCTTTTCGATATTTTGAGCACTCATGCAATGGATGAGCGTAAGCACGAGAGTTGACACTTAGGATGGCAAAGAGAGAAATATGGTGGAGGAGGAAGACAAAAATGGTGAGAAAGACTCACATCAACGAGGATAATCATAGGCGAGAAGACCAAATGATAGATATGATGTGAGGAGTAGGGATTGCCATGCAACGGATGCACATAAGAGCTAAAAAGCTATCCAATCGAACTAGTGGGGGTACATCTAACTTGCTCGCTCATGAAGACCTAGAGATCTTTTGAGGAGGCTCATCCTTGGAATATGCAAGCCAAGTTATTTAGTGTGAAGGGTCCCCACATAGCTATATGCATGAATGATCATCTCTATGGAGTACAAGGGTAAGAGGGAGTACTAGTGTGGATCTTTCAAAAGGATAGTAGTGTTGCCCCTTTCTCTCTTTTTATTTTTCTTTTTCTCTTTTTTCTATTTTTTGTATTTTTTGGTGGGCTCAATGGCTCTTTCTATCTAACTCTCATTTGTCCTCTTTGGGATCTTTTATTTTGTCCACTTTGGGATCTTTCCTCACTTAAGGGCAACACTCTAATTTACAAGAGGGTATAGAAGATCTTTCACACTTTACAAGGTAATCAAAACATAAAGAAGATGTAGCTAGCATGATGTATGCAATGTATGTCTCTGCCAGTGTAGCAGGAACATGTATGACATAAAGATCAAGTCATGAAGAGGTGGATGTTGCATGGCAATATATATCAGAAAGGCTATGGAAATGCCTTAATAGGTAGGTGAAAGGACGTGGATGTCGTCTAGAGGGGGGGTGAATAGGCGCTTAAAACAATTACGGTTTTGGCTTGAACAAATGCGGAATAAAACTTAACGGTTAATTTGCCAAGCAAGAAACCTAAATAATCTAGGCTCAACTATGTGCACCAACAACTTATACTAAGCAAGATAAACAACTATGTGATAGCAATATATATAACATGAACACTAAGGCTATCACAAAGTAGGTGCACAAGTAATAGGTTGAGGTGAACAACTTTGGGACAAGCAATGCAACAATGATATGAGCAAGCACAAGATAAACAAGGTAATAAGCTTGCTCAAAGTAAAGGTAGAGATAACCGCTGATACGTCCAAAACGTATCTATAATTTCTGCTTGCTCCATGCTTCTTTTGTGTGATATTGCTATGATATTGATGCACTTCCATACACTTTTGATCATATTTGGACTAACTTATTAACTCAATGCACCCCAGTGCCAGTTCGTATTTTGTGCTGTTTTTGTACTTCAGGTTTTCCCATTATTAAAAGTGCCAGAAAAATTCCAGGAAAAATACAGGAAAAATCAGCGTACCGGAAGCTTCACGAAGAGCCAGAGTGGGGCCAGAGGGGGGCCAGTGGTGGCCAAGGAGGCCACCTGGCGCGGCCACCCCCTAGGCCGCGCCAGGGGGGGGCTGGGGCCCCTGGTCCACCTCTGGCTTCCCCCCTTCGCGTATTTATTCCCCGTGACGATAAACCCTCGGGGACAAAACCCTTTTTTGCAATCTCTCCTCTGTTCCGCCGCCGCCGCGCTTCCAAGATCGGGAGCACCAGGAGCCCTCTTCCCGGCACCCTGCCGGAGGGAGGAACCACCTCCGGGAGCTTCTCCACCACCATGGATGCTTCCCGGATGAACCGTGAGTAGTCCCCCTTGGACCATGGGTCCATGATCAGTAGCTATGTGATGTTCTCCTCCCCTCTTTGTTCTTCATGGTTTAGACCTCGTGAGCTGCCCTACATGATCGAGGCACTTATGTAATCTTTCTGCTGTTGCTATGTTGAGTTTGCTGGGATCTGAGGGATTATGAGACTATGTTCAGATTGTGCTTGAGTAATATATTTGATTCTCCTCTTTTATATTTATGTTCTTGAGTAATTCTTGCATGTTCTCCGTTGCTGTTTATTGCTTTGTCCAAGTAGTAGGTAGTGATTCCAAGAGGGAGCGTTATGCATGATTGTGGGTTCATGCCCCCTGATGACTAGCTTGAGTGACAGAAACATGAGTCTAGGGGATGTGCTGTTGCCACAAGGGAGAAAACAACGATGCTTGTACTTGCGGGTGCAAGGATTGTTTTCCTTACACAAAGTTCTTTAATGCAGTTGTCTGTTGCTTTGAGTTTACACTTTGGGTGGGATTCGCAACTGAATACCAGCGAGATGTTCTGGATAGATATCTCAAGGTGGATGATTAGTAGGTAGATGCAGATGGATTTCGGTCTACTTGTCTTGGCGTACCGCCCAAGATTTTGAGCCTCTTCCTTTCTTTATAGCATAGTTAGCATTGGTTTGCGCACATAATCATGTCAATTGCCCAGCTGTAATTTGTTTACCTCACATGGCTATTTTATCTTCTTTTGGGAGAGAGCCATCACTAGTGAACATCATGGGATCCCGGTCCATATTTCCAATACTGTTTACACCCACTATTTACTTACTGCTTTATTTAATTTTCTGTTGATATGATGATGGCTTCTCGCCCCTTCGTTGGTTACCCCAAGTGGAAGGTTGAGATGTAGTGCAGCAGCAGTTTTCCCTCGGTGAAGATACCAAGGTTTGTCTCCAGCAGGACTCCAGAGATGATAAGTAGGTGTCAGCGGCGCAACTGACGCGGACCTGCACACAGACACAGATAACTTTGTTCCCAACGAAGTTCAGAGAGGTTGTCAATCTCTCTGGTCTTGTTGTTCACAAGGATAAAATGCAAGGGATAAAGATAGCAAGTAAAAGCAGTAAAGTAAATATAGCGTGGAAACAATAATGAGGATATGGACCGGGATACGTGATGTTCGCTAGTGATGTCTCTCTCCCAAAAGACGATAAAATTGCTATGCGAGGTAAACAAATTACAGAAAGGCAATTGACAGGATTATGAACGCACCGCAATGCTAACTATGCTTCAAAAGAAAGGACGAGGTTCAAAAGCACAGGCAGTACGCCAAGATAAGTAGACCGAAATCCATCTGCATCTACTACTAATCATCCACCTTGAGATATCTATCCAGAACATCTCGCTGGTATTAAGTTGCAAGCCCCACCCAAAGTGTAAACCCAAAGCAACAGACAACTGCATTAAAAAAAACTCTGCGTAAAGTAAACAATCCTTGTGACCGCGGTCACAAGCACCGTTGTTTTCCCCCTTGTGGCAACAGCACATCCCCTAGACTCATGTTTCTGTCACTCAAGCGTGTCATCGGGGGGCATGAACCCACAATCTAGCACAACGTTCCCTCTTGAAGTCACTACCTACTACTTGGCCAAAGCAATAAACAGCAACAGAGAACATGCAAGAATTACTTAGGAACAAAAATATAAGAGATAAAAACCAAATATATTACTCTATCACAATCTGAACATAATCTCATAATCCATCAGATCCCTCCAAACTCAACATAGCAACAACAGAAATATTACAAAGGTGCCTCGATCATGTAGGGCAGCTCACGAGGTCTAAACAATGAAGATCAAAGAGGGGAGGAGAACATCACATAACTACTGATCACGGACCCATGGTCCAAGGAAAACTACTCACGAGACATCCGGGGAGCATCCATGGTGGAGAGGAGACTCCCGGAGGTCAATCCTCCCTCCGGCAGGGTGCCGGGAAGAGGTCTTCTGGTGCTCCCGATCTTGGAAGCGCGGCGGCGGCGGAACGGAGGCGAGTTCGCGGAATAGGGTTCTTCTTCTGGAGTTTTCCCGTGACGTATATTAAATAGGCGAAGGGGGGCAACCTGTAAGATCAAGTTTTGCCCCCCGAGGTTTTGGACATTGTTGGACAAAGCAGAAGTGGAACTAATATTGTTTTCGAGTATAAACAGATACTTAGGTTCCGAGAGAATGGAGTTTGTATGTAGAAAGTCGAAGGACAACTCGCTGCAGTGAAGCTGCAGCTATCTACCGAAACCTTTGAAGGAAGACGACCCCTAAAAATGTCGTGGAAGGAGATGTTCCTCTCGAACAAAAGCGCAACGAGGAGAAAGCTGAAGCTGGTCGAAGACTTAGTCTTTTTGCTAGTTTCTCTTTATTTCTTGAGTCGTAGGAAAAACCGTACTATTAAGAGGGGTTTGCTAGTTGAGATCTTAGTCGAAGTGAACTTGCTCTGCTCAACCAAAACCCACAAAAGCCTACCGAGAGAAATCTTACTGAGTCGAGTGAATAGCTCGAAGGCAAAGTCATCGCACTTCGTGCCTTCGAGAGAGAACTCGTTCGGTAAGTCAGCTTACTTGTTCCTCAAGTAAAGTTGCGCAGTGATTGGAATCCGACCGTTGTGGACACGCGTCAAGCGGTTGCATCGGGTCACTTCAGTCATTTTACCCATCGGGATCGCCAACTATAAATACCCCGCACCTACCCGCCATTTCGGGTTGGCTGCTCCACTGAAGATTCTAAGACTGAAGTCTGTGAGCATCCCAAGAGAGATTCATCGAGAGAAAACCAAATCCCAAGTCTGAACTGAGTTGAGCAATTCACTATGACTTAGGTTGAGATTAGCCGATCTTTTTATCTTGGAGAACTGGAAGTCTCCTAGACGGTTAGGCGTCGCCTGTCAAGCAGTCGAAGAGTAATTGTCACTGCTGAAGGAAGTTTGTAAAGGTCTCGGAGATGTCCTGAATCATCTACCACGAGTGAAAACTGGACAAGATCGAGGAGTTTGTTGCAGTGGAGAATAGGACGGAGAGAGTTTTGCTCCAGGTGTTCAATCACCAGTCCCTCCAACCAGACGTAGCACTTTGCAGAGTGTGAACTGGTTTACCAAACATCGTCGTGTCAGGCTCGTTTTCCTTCATACATTTAAATTAAGTATTCTCTCGTAGCCTGTATGCCTTCGATGTTTCCCTTCGCCCTTAATTCTTTCGAGCTATGCATTACCCTCGATACTGTATTTCCTTCGAGATGTTCTTAGTCCTTAGCAGTTTGCATGAATTCCTTCTAAGTTCCTTAGAATTTTTAGAAGTGATCATTCACCCCCTCCCCCTCTGATCATTCTTGAGCTTTCAATTGGTATCAGAGCTAGGCACTCCCTACGCTCTGCGTATTTTGGTCTAACAACCTGGAGTGTTGTCAAGAATGTCGTTTGCAGCTGTTCGCTCGGGGGAACCAATCCCTATTTTCAATGGGAAGGACTATTCCTATTGGAAGGACAAAATGAAGATGAATATCATGGCTATCAACTCCGCCGCTTGGGAAGTTGTCAAGAATGGTGTAACTGTCAAGGACACTGATGCCATCACTCCTGAAGAGACAAAGAAGATAGAGCTAGATGCTGAAGTCTGGGTATTCATCACAAATCATCTGATCCCTGAAAAATATCATGAGGTCAAGAATATTCCTTCGGCCAAAGGTGTTTGGGATTATCTCGAGAAGATTGGTGAAGGTGTCTCTACTCAGAAAGATGCTCGAATTGACACCCTTCGAAGCAAGTTCTATCGGTTCAAGAGGCACGAGGGAGAAAAAGTTTGTTCCATATACAGCAGACTCACTGCGCTGTCAAATGAACTGATTTCCCTCGGTGCAGATGACATTACCAATCGGATTATTGTCAGAACTTTGCTTCGTTCTCTTGATGACTCCTTCGATCACATTGTGCTGATGATTAAGGAAAGAACTGATTTCAAAGATATGGTTGCCGCTGATATTCTTGAAAGGCTTAATACTTTCGAGATGGAAGAAGATGAGAAACGCGATGTCAATGGGAGTCGAAAGAAATCTCATGCACTCAAGGCCAGAGCTTCACGTCACTCCTCTCCTGAAGCCAGTTCTGAATCTGCTGGTGCATCTGATGACCCCGAGAACATTGGGAAAGATCTTGCACTGATTATGAGAAGATTCAACCGCTTTCAGAAAAGGAACTCCTCTTCACCGAAGAAAAACTATTCTTCAAGACATTCTAGCAATTCATCATAGCATCGATCATCATCCAGAAACTCTTCAGCGAAAGATAACTGTTGCTATAAGTGCAAGAAGCCAGGTCACTTCATTGCTGATTGTCCTCTCTGGGAAATTGAACATAAATCAAAGCACTCTCACAGCAGCTCTTCGAGCAAGTCTTACAGATCGAGCAAAAACCACGATTCAAAGAAATATGATTCAAGGTCCAGAAAAGACAAGAAAGATGGTTCTAATGATGACAAGAAGAAGAAGTATCACAAGCATCGAGAGAGTTCTTCCTCGAAATCACATTCCTCTCGTCGACAGAATTCACACCGAGCCAAAGCCTATCTGGGTAAAGAGATGAACTCTGAAGATGAAGCTTCCGGTTCTGAAGCAGGATCAAAGTCAAGATCAGGTTCTGGTTCTGGTTCTGAATCTGATGGTGTTGCTGGGATAGCATTCGCCTCAAACAAGAATTCAAGTTCATTCTTTTCCAACCAGAGCAGTGAAGATGAATCTCCAGCTTACTGCTTCATGGCCAAGGCTAAGGTATCTTCATCTAAGAAATCCTACGATACTTCTGATGGATCTGCTTATGAAAGTGACTCTAGGATAAGCTATGCTAAACTTGCTAAAATTGCTTCTATCCAACAAGATGAACTAGATTCTCTAAGTGAAACTGTTCAAAAATCTGAGACTCTGTTGATCAATGAGATTGAGAAGGGTCAAACTTTGACTAACGAGCATGCATCTCTGAAAGAAAAGTATGATGAAATTTCCTCTCGTCATGAACTTCTCTCAGTGGACTACGAGAAGCTAACCTACGAATTCCTTCAAGGGAAAATGGCTCTCGAGAAACAGAGAGAGGCTAACGAAGAGTTGGAAAGTGTAAATCTCACTCTCATGGCTCAACAGGGCTCAGAAGATAAAAATGAATCTATTCCACCTTGCTTGACTTGTTTGGAACGAAGTAAAATTGATTCTATTTCCGAGAGATCGAAAGGAAAACAACCTATTGTTATTGATGATGCTAACCCCTCGAACGAGGAAACCATTACCGAGGAACTCCTCAGGTTGAAAATTTTATTTGAAACAGGCATGTTCAAAAGTGTGCAGGGACACCAGTACCTATGTGATATCCTACGAAAGGCTCTTCTTCACAGAAATCCCCGAAACGAAGGAGTTGGCTTCGAAAGGAAAATCAATCCTGACGGAACCTACTGGGAACCCGAGCAGTATCCTAAAACTGTCTGGGTTCTTGCGAAAGAAAAGCCCATTGATATTGCTAACCTTTCAGGTTTCAGTTGCAAAATTGACAAAGCTATTGTTGATGAATCACTTGATTCTGACTACAAGCTTGTCAAAGATCAGGAAGGAAAAGTGTCAGCTGAATTCGTTGGTACTCCTCCGAAGAATGGTTTCTATAAGCGACAGATTTGGGTTCGCAAATCTCTCGTAGAAAAACTGCCCCCTAACCATCGTCATCGTAATGATAACACCAAAGTTGCTGTTACTCATCAGTACTCTAACCCCTCATCGAGGAATTATATTTATGGTGTGCTTGATGGTCCTGATCGACAATGCAATCCTGTTCGATATAATATTGCTGCCCCATCTAGCTCTACCATGCCTTCTAAGTCACCTGCTCGCTTGTGGGTGGTTAAGAAGAACTAATTCATCTGCAGGGCTATGTCTCCGGTGGATCCGAATGGATCATGGATAGTGGATGTACAAATCATATGACCGGAGACAAAGAGTTGTTCACCGAAGCAAATCTGTCTGAATCTTCACAGAAATACATTACCTTCGGTGAGAAAAAGAAAGGAAAAGTACTTGGTTTGGGTAAGGTTGCGATATCGAAAGACAAGCATATTGATAAGGTGTTACTTGTACAATCTCTAGGATATAATCTTATGTCTATATCGAAACTTTGTGATATGGGTATGCTTGTACTGTTTTCTGCGTCTCGTTGTGTTGTCTTTTCACAGGATGATTATTCCTTCGTGTTCGAAGGATATCGCAAGGGTGATCTTTACGTCGTTGATTTTCCTTCGGGACCTGCAGTGTCCACATGTTTGATGGCCAAAGCCACTTCTGGTTGGTTATGGCACCGAAGACTTGGTCATGCAGGGATGAAAAATCTTCAAACTCTTATCTCGAAGAAGAACATCGTTGGAATTGATAATGTGAAATTCGATAAAGATCGTCTATGCAGTGCCTGCGAAGCTGGAAAGATTGCCAAGAAACATCACTCAGCAAAAACCGCCATGACTACTACTCGTCCTCTTGAATTACTTCATATGGATTTATTCGGCCTCAAAATTATGCTAGTCTTGGAGGTAACAAGTATGGTCTGGTTATTGTTGATGATTTCTCTCGATATACCTGGGTTTTCTTTCTTGATGACAAGAGCAAAGTTGTTGAAGTTTTCAAAACCTTCGCAAAGAGAGCTCAAACTGAATATGAATTATCTCTCAAGCATATCAGAAGTGATAATGGTACAGAATTCAAAAATACTCATATCGAAGAATTTCTTGATGAATATGGCTTTACTCATGAATTCTCGGCTGCTTATACACCGCAACAAAATGGTGTGGTCGAGAGAAAGAATCGAACACTTATTGAAATGGCCAGAACAATGCTCGCTAAATACAAGACCCCTATCAGGTTCTGGGCTGAAGCTATCAACACTGCATGTCATATCATCAACAAGGTTTATCTGCACAAATTTCTGAAGAAAACTTCACATGAACTCATCACTGGTAAAAAGCCCAATGTGTCTTATCTCAGGGTTTTTGGTGCTACATGTTACATCAGAGATATGAATCACAGCTCCAAGTTTGCCCCAAAGGCACACGAAGGTTTTCTCCTAGGTTATGGTTCGAATTCTCACACTTACAGAGTTTACAACTCTCAACTTGGCAAAGTTGTAGAAACTGTAAATGTTCGATTTGATGAAACTAACGGCTCTCAAAAGGAGCAATTACCTCTTAACCTGGATGAACCACCATTGGATGAAGTTATCAGGTACATGGCCATTGGAGATACGACCTGTCGATGGGAATGCACGTCAAGCAAACAAGGATGATGATGGTCCAATGTTCCCACACATAGCCCGGGGCGCTGGAGATCAACATCCTGAAGCAAATGATGTACAGGTCGAAGGAGAACGCGTAAACGAAGAAAATGTTCCCGATGAACAAGCTGATCCCGAAGGTCAACCGGATCCACAAGATGATGAAGAAGTTTTTCCTCGCGTTCGAAGAAGAGTGGATGTCGACTCAATTCTCGAAGAAATTCGTGTACCAGGTCGACCCACCACTCGTTCTCGTACTCGATTAGCTAACTTCTGTGGAAATTTTTCGTTTGTATCCATGCTAGAACCATCAAAATTCGATGAAGCCATGAAGGACTCAGACTGGATGACTGCTATGCTCGAAGAACTTAACCAGTTCGAGAGAAATAAAGTCTGGTCCCTTGTCGATAGACCTGATCCCACAAAGCATAATATCATTGGTACGAAGTGGATCTTTCGCAACAAGCAAGATGAAGATGGCATAGTGGTAAGGAATAAAGCTCGACTGGTTGCACAAGGATACACCCAAATCGAAGGTATTGATTTTGGTGAGACTTATGCCCCAGTTGCTCGTCTTGAATCCATTCGTGTCATGCTTGCTTTTGCCAATTACAATGGTATATTGCTATATCAAATGGATGTCAAAAGTGCATTTCTTAACGGTGAAATCGAAGAAGAAGTTTATGTTATGCAGCCACCAGGTTTTGAAGACCCGAAGAATCCTGATAAGGTGTACAGATTGCACAAGGCCCTATATGGGTTAAAGCAAGCACCTCGTGCTTGGTATGAAACACTGAAGGATTTTCTTCTAAAGAAGGGCTTCAAACCAGGAACAACCGATCCGACTCTTTTTACTCGTGCATACAAAAATGACCTTTTTGTGTGTCAAATTTATGTCGATGATATTATTTTTGGCTGTACTAACTCTGATATTAGCGAAGAATTTGCTCGCATGATGTCGAAGAAATATGAAATGTCAATGATGGGAGAATTGAAGTTCTTTCTCGGGCTTCAAATCCGTCAACAGAAAAATGGTACTTTCATTTCTCAAGAGAAGTATCTCAGAGATTGCCTGAAGAAGTTTGATCTTGTCAGTTGCAAAACTATCAAGACTCCAATGCCTACGAATGTTCATCTAGATGCAGATGAGAAGGGCAAATCTTTCGATCAGAAGAAATATCGCTCGATGATCGGTTCGCTTCTTTACCTTTGTGCATCTAGACCTGACATTATGCTATCAGTTTGTATGTGTGCTCGTTTTCAGGCAAATCCGAAGGAATCTCATCATATTGCTGTCAAGCGAATCCTTCGATATCTGGCTCACACACCAACCTTGGGTCTTTGGTAACCCAAGGGTGCTCAGTTTGATCTCGTTGGTTACTCTGATTCCGACTGGGCTGGTGATCGAGTCGACAGGAAATCTACCTCAGGCACATGTCATTTTCTCGGTAGATCTCTTGTCTGTTGGGCTTCAAAGAAACAGAATTGTGTATCTATTTCTACGGCTGAAGCCGAGTATATTGCTGCCGGTTCATGCTATACTCAGATTCTGTGGCTCAAGCAAACGCTGAAAGACTATGGTATCCTTGTGAAGAAAATTCCATTGCTCTGTGATAACGAGAGTGCTATCAAAATTGCCCATAATCCAGTGCAACACTCTCGAACGAAGCATATTGATATTCGCCATCATTTTCTTCGAGATCACGTTCAGCGAGAAGATATTGTTATCAGTCATGTTCGCACCGAAGATCAATTGGCTGATATATTCACAAAGCCCTTGGATGAAAAGAGGTTCTGTACACTGAGGTGTGAGTTGAACATCTTAGACTCACGCAATGTGCTGTAAGATCATAACCATCGGTACTATGTATCATTAGTTTTCATTGTTGATTGCTTACGTTAATTTTCTATCGTTTTTATTTTTCGTTTATTTTTTGTTCGTTTGGTGTTGTCCTATACACTTATCAGTCCGAGTCTTATCGCTGTTTTTCCCTCGGATTGACTAAGTATCGGACCCTGTTTTGCCCTCTATTCTATCCCTACCTATTCCGTGCTTTTCTCTCGTGAACATGTATATATTGTACTCGATCAAGATTCCCTTCGAATGTCATTGATTCCGAAGGAAAATCTATCGAAGTTTTTATCTTCTTTTATACTCGATGTTCGATGAGTTTGGTCTCGGACGTGGAGCAACTATCTTTCGGTTCGTTGGGATTTCCCGCGATTACCGCCACAAAATCCGTCCGTTGAATGCGGAGAGACGCGAAATCTGCGCCGTTGGATCAGATCTGACAGCTCGTTCAGACCCCCCTTATAAATACTGATCCACCCCACCGGCCTAGACATCGCTATTTCCTCGACTTCGCCTCTTCGCTTCCAGAAGCTCTCTCTCGCGCGCCGTCGTGCTGTCTCGTCGCCGTCGACTCCCTCGCCGCTTAGCTGCAGGAAGGAAGCCGCCGGAGAAGTTCCCGTCGACAAAGATCTTCATCTGCGTCGCCGTAGTCGCCTCACATCACCAAGATAGGGTATGTGTGGCTCTGGATTCGATTCTATCTCTTTTGTTCATCGTTTCCAGTTTCTGTGTTGATTTTCTGTGATTTCTTTTAGGACTGTTTGATCCGATTGGATCTTTGAAACTTGGGAAATCTGTTTGTAGCCTTTTCTGTCGATTCCCCATCTGACCTTGGTAAGAAATCACTCGGATTCTCTCACTTAGGCAATTCCTTCAGTATCGTATCGATAGACTTATACTTGTGCGATTGATTCATAAAAGTTCTTCGTTAGATTTCCACTCGATGAAAATCTAGCCTAGCACTTTCATGAAAACTTGCGATAAGACAAATCTCTCGATATGATTGCTGCTTTCAAAAAGTTTTTCCTCGTAATTGCTGGTACTTGTTCACAACTTCCCTATATTCCCTCGTACCTTCCTTTTTCGCAGGAAAATGTCTGGCAACGAAGGAAATATTAGAGCACCCAAGCGTGTGGGAGGCAGAACTAGAATCACCAACAACTCTGAAGGCTTATCTGAGGATTTGATCATAGAGAAGAACTTGAGGACACCTTCAGGATCTGAAGATGAACGTACGAGAGAAAATCGTCTGCAAGAGATACGAAGGCTTCAAGCTCTTCGTTGGTATGAGTACAAGTCTCTTATCCCACGATGGGAGAGGCTGTTTGCAATGAAAAATCCCTGGTCGGATGTTAAATCTTTAAGGCCAAAGTGGACGAAGGATAATCGACCACCTCCTACTGCTGATGCTCACCCTACAGCTCTCAAAACACCTGATGATTTTAAAGAGCTTGTTGAAGCTCGAGAAGCTCGAGCACTGAAGAGAAAAGAAGCCAAAGCACGAAAGGAAGCTGTTGCTGCTGAAGGTGCCGAGGAAGTTGGCCCTAGTGCCAAATCAAAGGGTGGCAAGAAGTCAGCCAAGCGACAGAAAAAGGTTGTAATAGTATCTCCTCCTGATGCAAGCTCCGAAGGAGAAGCTAACTCAGATGATCAAGACCCTGGTACTGAGGCTGATGTCGAGGACATACCTCTGAAGAAAAAGCCGAGCAGTAAGGGAATTAGGATCCAGGAGCCAGCTCCACAGGCTCCTCGAGGAGATATTGACTTGACCAACTTAGTCACTGATCCGCCCATTTCTTCTGCTCCATCTGTTCCTGTTCGCCAACCAAAACCTTCGGTCACAACGAAGGGAAAGCAAGCTCAAGTTTCTGAGGATGAAGAAACTCTTGTTCAACGTAAAGAAAGGCTGGCAAAACAAAAGGAATAAGAGGCAAAAGACTTGATTAATTCCAAACTCCTGAACTTTCACAGTCAGCCCGAGCATAAAAAGGCTCTGGTTGCTCAACAACTTGGTATTCTCCATTTGGTCAGTGAAAAATATCGACGCCAGATTTCTGAAGGCACTGTACCTACAAACCCGAAGGAAAAGGTTGTAGCCCCAAGTGCTGCGAAGAAGAATGCTGAGGCCCCTAGTGCCTCGAAGGATAAAGCAGTGGCCTCAAAGCCCATTGCTACTGTCAAGGCCACCAAGGAAGCCGAAAAGAAAGCCAAGGAGGCTAGACAGAAGGCGCAAGCTGCTCCAGTTCCTCGAGCTGCCCCAGCTCCTGCCCCTGTTGCACCAGTTGATTCCGGCCCTCGTGCCGATGAAGAGAGTTCTAACGAAGGAGAATCAAATGCAAATGCTCCATGGGATGCTGCACATATTTCACACATTCTCTGGAAGATGGCTACCACACCGAGCAGAGTCACTGCCGAGGACGATGTTCCTGCTGAAATCCAAGAGCATGTTGCTCGATACATGATTCGCTGGGAAGATTATATCACCCAGGATAAAAAGGATAAGGAACAAGTGAGGTTTTACACCAGGCAACTTCAAGAAGAAACCGAGGACGTTGAGTCCCGAAATTTTTTCAGATCCAAGATTGCTTCGGCTGAAGCCTCCAGGAGGGCTCAGAAAGAGAATTTAACTGCTGTGTTCGACAAAGTTAAACAAGTTGTGTCTGCTGTTTGCAAAGAGCACAATGATGCTCTGTTCCAAAGACAATCTCGAAAGAGAAAGTCTGCTGCCCCAACCTCTGTGCGTGGGACGCCAGAGATCGAGAAGACCGCAAAGAAGTCCAAGACCACCGAGGTCGTTGCGGCCACAGCACGACAAGAATCTAAACCAAATCCAACCAAGCAATCCTCTCCTCCCCGCAAGAAAACTCCATCACCTCGCCAAAAAACCCCACCTCCTCGACAAACAACTCCACCCCATTACCAAGCCACTCCTCCACCTTGACAACAAACACCTCCACTTCCACCTCGTCAACCCTCACCACCAAAAGCCTCGTCACCACCCCCAAACCCACCATCTCCTCCTCTCGTCATTCCATCGACCACCCCAGTCATCGAAACCCAAGTCCATGCAGAGACCGAGCAAGTGGCTCAGGTCGAGCAAGAAACACAAGTCCCCATTTCCTCTGCCCAGAAAGATTACTCTTCTGCCAAGACTCTGCCTGAAGGAGAAGATGCTGATGTTGACATCACGACAGTTTCCTCTCGGCGAGACCCTGTCAACAGCAATAGTTCTGGAGATGTCAGTCCAAGTGACAATTCTTCCTCCTCCTCTTCAAGTTCCTCGAACGAAGAAATGGTTGATGCTTTTGCCCAACTAGATGAAGACTTGGAGGCCATGGAAAATGAAGAGGCCGCACAAAATGCTCAAACCGACGAAGGAGATGCCGTCGTAGTTCAGCCCGAAGAGAATGCTCCTGCAGTCATTCCGACTCAGGATATCGTAAACATTCCATCATCCATCACTCGACCTGCTGAACCTGTATTCCAGATGCCAGATAATGCTGCTGAAGTTTTTCCAATTGATGAGCTGCTTCACTCTGCTCATCCGAGAGAAATGCTACCTCTGTTCCGCTCAGATGTTCCTCGTGGAGGTCCTATCTTCAAAAGGCGCGAACACAAACCATTTTTTCTTCGGTACCAATCCCTACGAGAAGCCTAGAAGTGCATATTCTCTTCGGTTTTGGACCCAAGAACAAGCTATCTACTATACTCGTGTGCTGTACAACAAGGCAAGAGTTTTCCAGCATCAATACCTTGATATGCCTTCGGTGTACTCCACTACTTGTTTCGAGAATGTTGCCGAAACAATTGATAGTCTGCATGCTCACAAGATGTTTTCTCTCGATTGTGGTTACAATCCCGAGCTTATCAAGCAGTTTTATGCAACGCTTTATGTCACTGGAGATCCGGAGAACTCGAAGACATGGAAATTTGATTATATGATTCAAGGCCAAGTCTTTCATATGACTGTCGATCAATTTCTGGCCATCATCAATTTACCTCGTTTCGAAGGATTACCTCACAAGCTCCATGACTTACCTGCTGCAACTCCAGCTGAATTCTCTACGCTTATGGATCCAGATGTCGTAGGAGATCACTACCCCACTGAGCCGAAGCCAAGACACTTGGTATTTGAAGCAAAGGCATGGTTTTATATTCTATCGAAGACTTTGATGCCAATGCTCGATGTGCACGATGATTTTCCCATTCCAAATGATGTGCAACTTGCTCTGATGAAGTTAGTCCACGGTCGTCCCTTCGATTTTGAAGACTACTTCCTCAGAACTTTGGTGTCTTGTGCTGATGACCACAATTCCCACAAGCCATATGCACCATGGTTGATGGCAATCTGCAATTACTCTCGGGACGTGCCATTTCCCGTATCCATTTACCCGAAGATTTTCACTTCTCCTGTTCGTGAAGTATTGCAGGTTGTTGCTCGATCCACTGATCCTTTTGCTGAGCACACTGGCATCCGCGCCCACTTAACAGAGCGCAATATTCGCTCGAAGTTTATTAAGCCAGTACATCATTTGGAAGTTTCTCTTCGGTCCCAGCAAATGCTTCAACATCACATTGATCAAGATTTCATTCAGAAGCAAGCTATGATGGACGAAATCAATCACCTGCGAAACATTGCCATGAACAACAATCAGATGCTGCGTGAATTCCTTCGCCGTGATTGGAAAGGTTTAAGGAAGTTCAATTCCCTCGGTCAACTTCAACGATGCGGGTTCGAAGAATATCCTCCCCATCTGAACAGAAATTGGACAAATGATGATCGAGTAGATCGCCCGGATCCCAATATCCCTCGTCTGCCGAAGAACAGAGATGTGCTCAGTGTCGACGACTATTATCACATCACTATGGACACCCTCTCCTCCGACTCCGAGCAAGAAGAAGCCCCTCCTCAGCGTCAACCGAGAGTTTACTCGCCACATCCTCGAAGCCCCCGGACTCCGCCGGAATCGCAGCTGGAATCTTCCGGAGATCAACACTCCTTCCGCACGAAGATCACTCCTCCCGGCGCTCGTCCAATTCGTCGTGCTCCAACGCTCGCCGAATCTTCTCGTCGTCGCCGGAGCCAGCCTCGCGAGTAGGGATTTCTTTCGACCCTATCCTCTCGACTTTTTGTACGTGTGACAAAAAGGGGGAGATGTAGTGGCATCGAAGAAATTAGTTTGCCTACGGGGTTAAGGGCTTTCCTTTTCATTCGATAAACTTTTGATCTTTGAGGTTTTCTGAGTAGTTTCAACAAACTTTCGATTCCCATTCGATCTGGTTGTAACTAACTCTAAGTAGGACTGTGAACTGCTACTCTTTTCATAAGATATCTATCTGCTGCTTGCAATACTTAACCTTTTGCAGGGAGTTATCTTTCATTTAAGTTCACAGGTCATTCGAGGAGATTGCATACTTCTCATTGGACACTATCTGGAATGCAATTTCACTCGCTAAGATTATTGATGTTTTTGCCTCGACTCTACTTGTCAAATATGCACTTCACAGTAAATCTTTATCTTACGTGCATACATCAAGGGGGAGTTCTTCATCAATCCTCAACACTGGTTTATCATCGAAAACTCAAACTTTTTCAAATTATTTATCGATGCCTGTTTTGTCAACAATCGTCCAAAAAGGGGGAGATTGTAAGAGCAAGTTTTGCCCCCCGAGGTTTTGGACATTGTTGGACAAAGCAGAAGTGGAACTAATATTGTTTTCGAGTATAAACAGATACTTAGGTTCCGAGAGAATGGAGTTTGTATGTAGAAGGTCGAAGGACAACTCGCTGCAGTGTGCAGCTATCTACCGAAACCTTTGAAGGAAGACGACCCCTAAAAATGTCGTGGAAGGAGATGTTCCTCTCGAGCAAAAGCGCAACGAGGAGAAAACTGAAGCTGGTCGAAGACTTAGTCTTTTTGCTAGTTTCTCTTTATTTCTTGAGTCGTAGGAAAAACCGTACTATTAAGAGGGGTTTGCTAGTTGAGATCTTAGTCGAAGTGAACTTGCTCTGCTCAACCAAAACCCACAAAAGCCTACCGAGAGAAATCTTACTGAGTCGAGTGAATAGCTCAAAGGCAAAGTCATCGCACTTCGTGCCTTCGAGAGAGAACTCATTCGGTAAGTCAGCTTACTTGTTCCTCAAGTAAAGTTGCGCAGTGATTGGAATCCGACCGTTGTGGACACGCGTCAAGTGGTTGCATCGGGTCACTTCAGTCATTTTACCCATCGGGATCGCCAACTATAAATACCCCGCACCTACCCGCCATTTCGGGTTGGCTGCTCCACTGAAGATTCTAAGACTGAAGTCTGTGAGCATCCCAAGAGAGATTCATCGAGAGAAAACCAAATCCCAAGTCTGAACTGAGTTGAGAAATTCACTATGACTTAGGTTGAGATTAGCCGATATTTTTATCTTGGAGAACTGCAAGTCTCCTAGACGGTTAGGCGTCGCCTGTCAAGCAGTCGAAGAGTAATTGTCACTGCTGAAGGAAGTTTGTAAAGGTCTCGGAGATGTCCTGAATCATCTACCACGAGTGAAAACTGGACAAGCTCGAGGAGTTTGTTGCAGTGGAGAATAGGACGGAGAGAGTTTTGCTCCAGGTGTTCAATCACCAGTCCCTCCAACCAGACGTAGCACTTTGCAGAGTGTGAACTGGTTTACCAAACATCGTCGTGTCAGGCTCGTTTTCCTTCATACATTTAAATTAAGTATTCTCTCGTAGCCTGTATGCCTTCGATGTTTCCCTTCGCCCTTAATTCTTTCGAGCTATGCATTACCCTCGATACTGTATTTCCTTCGAGATGTTCTTAGTCCTTAGCAGTTTGCATGAATTCCTTCTAAGTTCCTTAGAATTTTTAGAAGTGATCATTCACCCCCTCCCCCTCTGATCATTCTTGAGCTTTCACAACCAGAGGTGGACCAGGGGCCCCAGGCGCCACCCTGGCGCGGCCAAGGGTGGGGCCCCGCCGGGTGGCTGCCTGGGCCCCCTGGCTCCCCTCTGACCCTCCCGGTCTCTTCTCGAAGCTTTCGTCACGCTGATTTTTTATCTGAATTTTCCCGAATTTTTCTGGCACTTTTTATATGGGGAAAACTGAAATAGAAAAACAGCAGAAAACAGGAACTGGCACTGGGGTGCACTGAGTTAATAGGTTAGTCCAAATATGATCAAAAGTGTATGAAAGTGTATCTAGATCATAGCAATATCACACAAAACATGCATGGAGCAAGCAGAAATTATAGATACGTTTTGGACGTATCAACATCCCCAAGCTTAATTCCTGCTCGTCCTCGAGTAGGTAAATGATAACAAGCATAATTTCTGTGGTGACATGCTAGCAACCATATAAGAACTTTGAAAAGTAAAGCAATCAAGGTTAGAGATTCAATTCAAGTCATAACATGCAAGAGTCTATATTAGCATTGAAACAAGTAACGAAAGAACAAAAGGTGCAAGAGCTCTCGCCGTCCGTGACTCGAATGTCTCCAAATGGTATTTGCGTGCAAGAAAGGGGATAGGGAATACGAGAGAAAAAAGTATTTTTGTGTTGAGAACTCAATCTACTAAAGTTTCACACTTGGTCCTCTTTGGAATCTTATCTTGACTCGTCCCCAGACCACTAGCCAGGTACAAGTCAATTTTATCCACTCCTTTTCGATATTTCGAGCACTCATGCAATGGATGAGCGTAAGAACGAGAGTTGACACTTAGGATGGCAAAGAGATAAATATGGTGGAGGAGGAAGACAAAAATAATGAGAAAGGCTCACATCAATGAGGACAATCATAGGCAAGAGATGCCAAATGATAGATATGATGTGAGGATTAGGGATTGCCATGCAACGGATGCACATACGAGCTAAGAAGCTCTCCAATGGAATTAGTGGGGGTGCATCTAACTTTCTCGCTCATGAAGACCTAGAGCTCGTTTGAGGAGGCTCATCCTTGGAATATGCAAGCCAAGTTCTATAGTGTGAAGGTCCCCACATAGCTATATGCATAAAGATCATCTCTATGGAGTACAAGGATATAAATGGAGTACTAGTGTGGATCTCTCAAAAGGATAGTAGTGTTGCCCCTTTCTCTCTTTTTATTTCTTTTTCTCTTTTTTCTATTTTTTTGTATTTTTTTGTGGCCTCAATGGCTCTTTCTATTTAACTCTCGTTTGTCCTCTTTGGGATCTTTTAATTTGTCCACTTTGGGATCTTTTCCTCACTTAAGGGCAACACTCTATTTTACAAGATGGTAAAGGAGATATTTCACACTTTACAAGGTACTCAAAACATAAAGAAGATGTAACTACATGATGTATGCATGGTATGTCGCTGCCAGTGTAGCAGGGACATGTATGACATGAAGATCAAGTCATGAAGAGGTGGAAGTTGCATGGCAATGTAACTCGGAAAGGCTATGGAAATGCCTTGATAGGTAGGTATGGTGGATGTTTTGAGGAAAGATAAAGGGAGGCTTATGATGACAGAGCATATCATGCCAAGGGTTTGGATGTACCGGCGAAGGTGGACACCAACTCTCGGAGTGAGAAGAAGGCAATGCACGGCACGGGAAAGGCTAGCAAAATATGGGAAGGTGGAAGTGTCAACTCTCAATACTTACATTAGTCCGAAGAACTCATGCACTTATTATCGGTAACTCTCAATCTAATGAGGAGGTTCACAAAGATACAAGTACCCCGAGGAGGAGTGTATGGGGGTTTGGTTATCCTTGCGCATCCTCGACTCATGGTACGTGAGTGTTCTCTGATATTCGACTCCTCAGAAGAGTAGTGATCCATCTAGTAGCTAGAGTTCTCAACTAGTTTTGTAGGTTTTGAAAATACACACGGATTTCCCAAAATACGACACCTATCACTAATAGGCAAGAGCTCTTGACACCAAAAGTCCAAACATTACTCACATCAATACCGCAAAACTATTGGAATTTACTACTAAAATTAAATAGCAACCTCAATTACCTACTTTGAAGACAAGACACAACTCAGTGCAACAACCAACTCTCTTTAACAAGATAAACATGAACACTAAAAAGAGTTCCAGCAACAAACTAAACAAAAGCCAAGGCTCTTGCTAAAGACAAACTAAGACTAAAACTAAACATGGCAGCAGCTATGAAAAGATAAAGAACACACAACAGCAAAAAGGCAGAAAAATTCCTATGATGTGTTCTAAATTTTGAAAGTGGAGCGTGTTTCTCTCCCACACAAAGTAAGACAGGATCTAACTTGTTATGAACAGCAAGCAAGCAAGTAAGCTTAAGGTTTGCAAAAGTAAGGAGAGACAAAACGTGGCAGAATCTGTGAAAAACAGAACAGGAGATAGTAAAGAATTTTTTAGGGGTACTTCTGCAACTTAAATCAAAAAACTCAGAACGTACGGAAGTTTCGTAATTGTATAGAGCATAATGTGTAAAAAGTTCAGCTTAAAAAGATGAACTGGGATTTTTCTGGAATTTTTCTGGTCATGAGGTCAGAATCTGTTTTCTGGACAGCATGTCACAACTTTTACTTCCCTTGCCGTAAGAGGCTATAACTTGGCACAAAGCTGAAAAATAAAGATACAATGATGTTGCTACAGTAGTAACAATCATCAAGACACAACAAAAAGCAAAAAGAAACCTAAATTCGTTGCGGGCTGCCTCCCGAAAGCGGTTTCTTTTATGCCTTTAAGCGAGGCATTAAAATTATAGAAGATTCTCTCATAAGAATAAGAATTTGAAGCAAAAGAGAGCATCAAGAAACAAATATGAAACACATTTAAGTCTAACCCACTTCCTATGCATAAGAATCTTGTAAGAAAATAAGTCAAAGAAGCACAAAGTGACATGCATAGAAAGGTGGAACAGGAACATCTTCAAAACTTTCAACATAAAGAGAGGAGTTTTAGTAATATGGAAGTTTCTACAACCAAACTTCCCTCTCTCAAAATAATTTTCAGTAGTATCATGAACAACATCAAGAATATAACTATCACAGAAATCATGTTGTTCATGAACTGCAAGCACACGTGTATAGTTTTCAACACGGTCTTTAGGATTATAAGATAAATGCAACCCATCACATTGAGCCTTGATAAGAGAAAAATTCTCCGGATTTGGAGATTTCAAAAGGATAATAGGACAATCAAGTGTGGGTGCAATAGCAACAATTTCATGCTTAACATAGGGAACTATAGCAAGTTCATCTTCGTAGGCATCATCCATAGTGGCATCATGGCCATCAACAAAGCAAGTATCAAAATCATCAGAAAGGGAAGTATCAACTGAGTCCTCGGAATCATAAGATTCCTCTTCATAGCAATCATTAGCCTCTTCTTGGGCAGCAAGCATTCTATTTTTAAAATCCTCAATATAAGCATTGGAAGTATAATGCTCAAAGCAATAAGCAAGAACTGCAAAGTTTTCAGACTCGAAAATAGTATCGTGATATTTTTCAATCAAAGAAGCAATCTCATAGGCACCTTTAAAAGCAACAAACTCTTCAATCTTTTCAACATCAAAGTAATCATAAACACCTTTAGCATAAGAAGATAAGATCTCATTTTCATTAAACTCACATTGGAAAGGGAGGTGTTTATGATCGATATTAGAACAGCAAGTAAAATCATAAATGTGGCACAAAAGTTTAGCATGGCAATAAGAAACATGTATTTGATCCCATAAGTATTTCCCTTTCTGAGATAGGCGGTGCCGCGTATAATGAGCATGCTCATCCAATGATTTTCCTTCAACCAAGTCGGTTGGGTTTTTAGCGCGAGCACAAATTGATCGAAGACGATCCAAGTGAAACATGTCCATCCTACCATATTTGGGTGGTTCATCACCCATGGTGAGGATAGCATAAATAGGCAAAGCAAGACAAAGGCAAAAGGTAGCAACTATTTTTGTGGTTTTTCATAAAGGACACTGAGATAAAAACTGAAAGGTAAACTAACAAGACTAAAAAACAAAGGTAAAGGGTAGTGTGCAACTCCCCTATCTTAGCACTCGCAGTCCCCGGCAACGGCGCCAGAAAACTTGCTTGATGGCTTCTCGCCCCTTCGTTGGTTACCCCAAGTGGAAGGTTGAGATGTAGTGTAGCAGCAGTTTTCCCTCGGTGAAGATACCAAGGTTTGTCTCCAGCAGGACTCCAGAGATGATAAGTAGGTGTCAGCGGCGCAACTGACACGGACCTGCACATAGACACAGATAACTTTGTTCCCAACGAAGTTCAGAGAGGTTGTTAATCTCTCCGGTCTTGTTGTTCACAAGGATAAAAGGCAAGGGATAAAGATAGCAAATAAAAGCAGTAAAGTAAATATAGCGTGGAAACAATAATGAGGATATGGACCGGGATACGTAATGTTCGCTAGTGATGTCTCTCTCCCAAAAGACGATAAAATTGCTATGCGAGGTAAACAAATTACAGAAAGGCAATTGACAGGATTATGAACACACCGCAATGCTAACTATGCTACAAAAGAAAGGACGATGTTCAAAAGCACAGGCAGTACGCGAAGATAAGTAGACCGAAATCCATCTGCATCTACTACTAATCATCTACCTTGAGATATCTATCCAGAACATCTCGCTGGTATTAAGTTGCGAGCCCCACCCAAAGTGTAAACCCAAAGCAACAGACAACTGCATTAAAAAGAACTCTGCGTAAAGTAAACAATCCTTGTGACCGCGGTCACAAGCACCGTTGTTTTCCCCCTTGTGGCAATAGCACATCCCCTAGACTCATGTTTCTGTTACTCAAGCGTGTCATCGGGGGGCATGAACCCACAATCTAGCACAACGTTCCCTCTTGAAGTCACTACCTACTACTTGGCCAAAGCAATAAACAGCAACGGAGAACATGCAAGAATTACTTAGGAACAAAAATATAAGAGATAAAAACCAAATATATTACTCTATCACAATCTGAACATAATCTCATAATCCATCAGATCCCTCCAAACTCAACATAGCAACAACAGAAATATTACAAAGGTGCCTCGATCATGTAGGGCAGCTCACGAGGTCTAAACAATGAAGATCAAAGAGGGGAGGAGAACATCACATAGCTACTGATCACGGACCCATGGTCCAAGGAAAACTACTCACGAGACATCCGGGGAGCATCCATGGTGGAGAGGAGACTCCCGGAGGTCAATCCTCCCTCCGGCAGGGTGGCGGGAAGAGGTCTTCTGGTGCTCCCGATCTTGGAAGCGCGGCAGCGGCGGAACAGAGGCGAGTTTGCGGAATAGGGTTCTTCTTCTGGAGTTTTCCCGTGACGTAGATTAAATAGGCGAAGGGGGGCAGCCAGAGGTGGACCAGGGGCCCCAGGCGCCCCCCTGGCGCGGCCAGGGGTGGGGCCGCGCCGGGTGGCCGCCTGGGCCCCCCTGGCTCCCCTCTGGCCTCTCCCGGGCTCTTCTCGAAGCTTCCGTCACGCTGATTTTCTGAATTTTCCCGAATTTTTCTGGCACTTTTTATATGGGGGAAAACTGAAATAGAAAAATAGCAGAAAACATGAACTGGCACTGGGGTGCACTGAGTTAATAGGTTAGTCCAAATATGATCAAAAGTGTATGAAAGTGTATCTAGATCATAGCAATATCACACAAAACATGCATGGAGCAAGCAGAAATTATAGATACGTTTTGGACGTATCATATCACTATCATTATTATCCCGTACGTTTGATCCTTTGTAAACAACAAGGCCGGAGGGATTGACAACCTCTCTGTACTCGTTGGGAGCAAAGTTATCTGTTGTGTGTGCAGGTCCACGTCAAACGCCTAATTGTTGGCGCCGTTGTCACCTTCATGTCGTTGTTGGAGTCCTACTGGAGACAAACCTTGGTATCTTCACCGAGGGAAATTTGCTGCTGTCTACATCTCTACCTTCCACTTTGGGTAACCAACGAGGGGCGAGAAGCCATCAAAGCTAATTTCTGGCGCCGTTGCCGGGGATTCCGAAGCGCAGCAAAAGAGTGGTCCCGCCAACCGCCTAATTTCTGGTGCCATTGCCGGGGACTCCGCTCTTCAATATAGGGGAGTTTCACACTATCTTTTATCTTTGCTTTTTAGTCTTGTTAGTTTACCTTTCAGTTTTTGCTTTAGTGTCCTTTATCAAAAATCAAAAAAATAGTTACCTTGCTTACTGCTACTATGTGTTTCTCTGAGAACACCAAGTTGTGTGACTTCACTAGTCATAACAACAGTGACTTTATCTGCACTCCTATTGCTCCACCTGCCACTTCAGCACCTTTTTATGAGATTAAACCTGCTTTGCTGAACCTTGTTATGAAAGATCAATTCTCCGGTGCTGGAGATGATGCTGCTTTGCACTTAAATAATTTTGTTGAGCTCTGTGATATACAAAAGTACAAAGAAGTAGATGGTGATATTGTTAAGCTTAAGTTTTTCCTTTCTCCTTGAGAGGAGGAGCTAAAATCTGGTTTCAATCCTTGCCTAGGAATATCATAGATTCTTGGGATAAGTGCAAGGATGCTTTTATTGGGAAGTACTACCCTCCAGCTAAGATTATCCAATTGAGGAGTAATATTATGAATTTTAAGCAATTGGATAATTAACACGTTGCCCAATCTTGGGAACACATGAAATCTCTTGTTAAGAATTGCCCTACGCATGGTTTGACTACTTGGATGGTTATCCAAACTTTTTATGCAGGCTTGAACTTTACCTCGCGGAACTTGCTAGATTCGGCCGCGGGAGGAACCTTTATGTCAACAACGCTTGGTGCTGCCACAAAACTACTCGATGAGATGATGACCAACTATTCCCAATGGCACACCGAAAGAGCCCCAACAGGTAGGAAGGTAAACTCTGTCGAGGAGATCTCCTCCCTAAATTAAAAAGTTGACTTGATTATGTCTCTGCTTACCAAGCAATCTCCTATTGATCCTCATGATGTTCCTTTAAATTCTTTGATTGCTCAAGATCAAGTAGATGTGAACTTTATCTCTAGAAACAAGTTCAATAACAATGCTTATAGGAGTAATTTTGGTAGCAATCCTAGACCATTCCCGTCCAACAACTATAGGAACAACAACACTTATTCTAGCACCAAGAACTCCACTTCTGAATTAGAGAGTATGCTTAAAGACTTCATCACTACCCAAAAAGCCTTCAACAAGAGTGTAGAGGAAAATCTAGACAAATTAGATAATCTCTCGTCGAAGGTAGACAATTTAGCCCATGAAGTAGAATTGCTTAAAATTAGAACTTCTCCACTTGAGGAGAGGAAGGTCACTCCTATGAACGCTATTCAAGTGCAAATTAATGAAAACATTAGGATGATTGCTAAACTTAAAGAGAGATGGGCTAGAGAAAATGAGAAGAAGATAGAATTAAGAGCCTTCCTACACACCATACCGTTGCTACTATCCAAGTTGTTGAGGATATCCAAACTCTTAGCACCCAATGCACCCCTAGTCCCACAGGACCTATTAATGGTGATGCTATGACCTCAACCGTAGAAGAAGAAACTCCTATGACTATAGAAGCTACCAAACAAGTGAGCCTAAAGGACACCACTACCACTTTACTTGATACTAGTGACCTTAATTTTGACAATTGCACCCTTTCTGAAGTTATTCGTTTCCTTCACAAGATGTCTAGAGATCCCCATACTAGCACACTTAATCTTGCCTTCACGGATCATATCACTAATGCTCTCATTAAAGCTAGGGAGGAGAAGCTTAGGGTAGAAGCCTCCATACATAGAAAGCTAGAAGATGGTTGGGATCCTATGATTAAAATTAAGTTGAATAACTTCTCTTGCTATGCTTTATGTGATGTTGGAGCTAGTATCTCCGTTATGCCCAAAAGAATGTATGATATATTTGAATTGAAACCTTTTGATCCTTGTTCTTTTGGTGTTCGTCTTGTTGACTCTTCCGTAAAGAAACCTTTGGGGAAGATCGATGATGTTCTTATCATTGTCAATGACAATTATGTTATCGTTGATTTTACTATTATGGTCATTGAGTGTGAACCTTCTTGTCCAATTATTTTGGGACGTCCTTTTCTTCGCACCGTGGGTGATATTATTGATATGAAAGAAGGGATTATCAAATTCCAATTCCCTCTCAAGAAAGGGATGGAACACTTCCCTAGAAAGAAAATTAAGTTGCCTTTTGAGGTCGTCACACGGGCTAGTTATTTTCTTGATAAGACTTGATTTTTTTTGCATCAAGCTTAGCTAATGGCTTTAAAGAAGCGCTTTCGGGAGGCAGCCCGCAACGAATTTAGGTTTTACTTTTTGTTTTCCTTCTATTTTTAGTGGTCTTGATGATTGTTACTACTGTAGAAACATCATTGTATCTTTACTTTTCAAGCTTTGTGCCATTTATAGCCTCATATGACAAGGGAAGTGAAAGTTGTGACATGCTGTCCAGAAAACAGATTCTGTCCTCGTGATGGGAAAAATCACAGAAAAATCCCAGTTCATCTTTTTGAGGTGAAATTTTACACAGCGTGCTCTATACAATTACGGAACTTTCGTATATTCTGAGTTTTTTTATTTGAGTTGCATAAGTATCCCTAAAAAATTCTTTACTACCTGGTGGTCTATTTTTCACAGATTCTGTCATGTTTTGCCTTTTCTTCGTTTTGCAAACCTTAAGCTTGATTTTTCTTTGCAAATTTTTTTTGGCAATCTTGAGAAACAGTAGCTCTTCAAGAATATCCTTATTTCCAGTAGAGAAAAAAATATTTTATTAAGGGTACTAACCTCTCTAATCAGCTTATGATGAGTTATGTATGAAGGGAGTTTTCAAGTGTACGATGGAAGATGATGAAAGAAGATTCGGGAGTGTCAAGCGCTCAAGCTTGGGGATGCCCCCATGCATCCCCAATAAATATTCAAGGAGACTCAAGCGTCTAAGCTTGGGGATGCCCCCGTGCATCCCCTTCTCCATCAACAATCATCAGTTCGTCCTTCGTCTCACTATATTTTTATCACTTCATGTGTTATGTGCTATGTTTGGAGCGTCTTGCTCTTTATTTCCTTTTTAGTTTTCTTTAGCTTTGCTTGCTGTTCATAACAAGTTGGAACCCAGCTTTATTTGTGTGGGAGAGAAACACGCTCCACTTTCAAAACCTAGAACACATCATAGGATTCTTCATGCTTATCTTTGCTGTGTGTTCTTTATCTTTTCATAGCTGCTGTCATGTTTAGCTCTTAGTTTTCATGCTTATATTTTTAAGAGCTTTTGTTTGGTTTGTTGCTGGAACTCTGTTGAGTTTTCATGTTTATCTTCTTTAGAGAGTTTGCTTGTTGCACTGAGTTTTGTGTCTTGACTTGAAGTAGGTAATTGAGGTTGCTATTCAATTGTAGTAGTAATTTGCAATAGTTTTAACTTTTAAGGTATTGCCTTGAGTAATGTTTGGACTTCTGGTGTCAAGAGCTTTAGCCTATTAGTGATAGATGTCGTATTTTGGGCAATCCGTGTTTATTGTCAAAACTTACAAAATTAGTTGAGAACTTTAGCTACTAGATGGATCACTACTCTTTGGAGGGATCGAATATTAGAGTACACTCACGTACCATGAGTCGAGGATGCGCAAGGATAACCAAACCCCCATACACTCCTCCTCAGGGTAATTGTCTCTTTGAGAACCTCCTAATTAGATTGAGAGTTACCGATAATAAGTGCATGAGTTCTTCGGACTAATGTGAGTATTCGAAAGTTAACACTTCCACCTACCCATATTTTTCTAGCCTCTCCTGTGTCGTGCATTGCTTTCTTCTCACTCCAAGAGTTGGCGTCCACCTTCGCCAGTACATCCAAATCCTTGGCACGATACGCTCTGTCACCATAAACCTCCTTATATCCTTCCTCAAAACAGCCACCATACCTACCTATCAAGGCATTTCCATAGCCTTTCCGAGATACATTGCCATGCAACATCCACCTTCTCATGACTTGATCTTCATGTCATACATGCTACTTGCTTGATCGATGAGCCGCATGCTAGTTGGTGTTGGGGTTCGCAGCAGAAAACACAAAATTTTCTAACTAGCGTTCCCATAACCCAAGATATAGCTAGCCGTATTACCGTAACGGAAAGGAGTGCGGAAATAACATACCTCGGGGTGTAGTCCGTTGCGCGGGAAACGTTCCCGCAAACGTGGTTGATGTAGCCGATTAAGTTTCACAACCCCCTGGCTGTGTTGAGCACCCGGATGGGTGTAGTGCCACACGTGTAGCACCTCGTAGTACTCGCACACGTACGAGACTCGATGACGACCTCCGTTCTCCGATCCAGCGAAGGTGGCGGAAGCAGACCTCCGGACGGAGCTTCGGCAGCACGACGGCCTCCGATTCTAGCAGAGAAGCCTCAATTCCACTATAGGCTCACACTAGGGAGCCCACCGTGAAAGAGACAAGGGAGGGGAGAAGACCGGAGAAAACCGATCTCAATTCGGAGTAAATCTAATTTAATCCGATTTATTGTGTATTTGGCTTAATTAAATATGTGCACCATGGCCCTCTTTATATAGGGGTAGGGAGGGAGTCAACCCCCCTCCCTTAGCAATGTGGGTCTATCCCACATGCTAGGGGGGGGGGGGGCGCCGGCCAAGGGGGGAGAGGGGGCGCCACCCTCATGGGCCCTAGGGCCCATGGCGCCTCCCCCCACTCCTTTTTTTTTCTTCTTTTTCTTTTCCCTTTTATTTCTTCCCCTAATGACCCTTTTTCTCCACTAAGGCCCATTGCACATATTAATTAGAAATAAAATGATTTTAATTATTAATTCAATTAATTAATAACTAAAACATAATATTCCATCTCCCGGTGCTCCGGAACACCTTCCGGTTCACTCCGAACTTGTTCGGTTCAACACGGTACTTCTTCGATGTTGTTTCCTTTATTCTCTGGTTACTCCGATGGTTCCGAGAAGGTATCCGATTTCATCGAGCCCTTATGTGTGTTACCCTACGGTCCGAGAACACTCCAGTCATGACCGAGATGAGGCTACGGTCAATGATCATCAGCGGGACCTGGATGCCCATAATGACCCCTGTGCATTCCGGATATCAAACACCGATTGGACCTTACGCCGTATAACATTCCCTTTGTCAGCGATACTGGATTGTTCCGAGATTCGATCAATGACATCCTATGTCTGGTTCAACCTCGTTCTGAACTGATCCTCATTCACTCGTTCCCGTGATATTCATCCCCGTGACCTAGTCACACGCTGCAGCTTTATGGATGGAATCTCACCGAGTGGTCACGGAGAATCTATCCATTATATGGATTGACAAATCCCGCTCTTGTAACAATACTCCTCAACATATCTCCATGGAATACCCAAGATACAACCGTTATGACCCGCATATTTCAGTCAGGTGGTGGGATGTAGGTCAAAGCATCCAGGAAGATAGCAATTATGCACGTACTCACGGTCAAATGAACGGTCTACCACGTTCTGTAATTACAACACTGAACCTTCACAAGATTTGATCATGCTGTAATGCTTACTTTGGGTAATGTTCATCACGTCACTTAACCAGTGAGGTGATCTCATAGTCAAGAGACTTAATTGTCCATGATCGCGAAACCACGACCATCATGTTGACCATGAACTAGTTATTGATGTAGAGGCTAACTAGGAACTCTGGGGGTTTCTATACCACACCTGCATCATTGTGTCACTGACACAGTTCTAGCACGGTATGAAACTGGTTATGAACTTGCTTAGATATATTGGAATAATCATATATTATTTGCCTCTAGAGCATATATCCAACAGTCTCCCACTTGCACTAGAGTGCTAATAATCTAGCCGCATTTTTCCGATCATAATCATCTTATCACATAAGTGTTCATTGATCATGGATGCTCATGGAAGAGGTTTCGTTAACGAACTGCACCAATTCAGATTCGTATGTTCCCTTTGCAACTGGTACAGGTCAAAAGCTCTTTTGACATACCACTCATTATCATATAATGGTTGGATATAAGTTTCGCGGGAGAGTGAGACTATTATTTCATAGTATCCTCCAATGATATCTTGGTTCAGTCTTTAGAAGACTCATCCTTAGTCATATATACAGGGAAATACACTCAACCAGAAGTCCAATACTTCTAACGCGAAACTTTTATCCATACGTCTACTTTCTTAAGTAGTATTATGTTTGTAGTGCCGTGAATTTTGCTCGCATTTCTTTCATGTCTTTGGTGATGTCTCTAATTCTATATAGACCCATAATATGGCTTGCAATTGTAATCTTGCATTACATTCAAGTCTATTATCCTTTCTATATTTTAGAGAATAGCCCCCAGTATTACTCATATACTGAATGCATGGACTTTATTCAGATTCTGTGTTTTTACTCCTAAAGCACATCGGAATCTGTTCTTCTTCCAAGAACTTTTGAGTCATTCTGTTGTTGGATTCACAATGCATGTTATATGGTAGAATCATATGTCAAGAACATATAAGATCACATGTCCAGTACATGGTGCATTTCTATTCTTCCATCAAGACATTGCTTGTGATATTTGGATTTCATCCATTATATAATTTCTAGCCACAAGAACCTGTTTCTTGTCTTAGAAGATTATTCCAACCTTCACTTCGTTTCATTATCCGTATCTTAATCTACTCATATAGATTTCAACGTGTAATGTGTTGGTATTTCACATAAAAGAAGATTCTTGCAATCTTGTATTTTATTTGCCTTATGCTCTATATATATCATAATGCACATATGTATATAAGACGATTCTCTATATACACAATCAATGCATATCCATATATATACATATGAGATCATTCTTCACACATATCAATGCATATATGTTTGAGACAATGATCATGCTCCCACTCAAATATATCCATCATATACTCATATATTTGTGGTTCAGCTTTCATCAAGTCATTTTATTGTTCACTATGTCTCACATAATGACAAAGCTTCCAAAGCTCCCACTCAGAAAATGCCCTCTACATTCCAAGTTTCCGGTAAGTCTTCAAAGCTCCCACTCAGTTTCATGAAACTGCAAGCCCACTGAATATTTTGGTCATCACAAAATCACTTGATCAAATCAAGGTTGAGGGTTCCTGTCTTGAGGTACTATAGTCCATCCTTTTAACGAAATAACCTTTGTCATCTCCATTGCAATTCTCTTTCAAATCCCAAATTTGACTGAGATGCAATTTCAGGCTATGGTCCATCGTAGTGTAAATGAAATATTTTATTGATTAAAGCATTCCTACGTTTCCGTAGTCAATCACCATTGAACTTTGGTCATAACCAAATAATGCCTTATGCCATTACATTATTCTCAATAACTCTCCAGTTTGTCGAGAATATGAAATAACCGATTTATTTCACGGGACGTGAGCCATCCTATATGTAACTCAATATTATTTCATTTCTCCTCGTATTCTAGGCTACCATCATTCCTTTGTGTCTCAAGCAATGTTATTCTTTATTGTTTTATTAAGAAGACTCATGATTATTGTTCTGTACAGAACGTATTCATGGCAACCTTCTAAATTCAACAATGGCTTCAATTCATATACCAAGATTAATCATCTATGGCATATCCTTCCTTATACAGTGTCATTACAGCGGAACATGCTTCCGTTGCAATACTCTGATATTCTGAAGGCAAGGTCCAATACCCCGGTCAAAGTTTCCATTATCTCCCATTGGATCCGTGTCGAGAGACTTCTTCTCGCATTACCAATCAAGCAACACACATTTTGCTATTCGGGGAGAATATGTAATTTCAATTGCTTGTAGTTTTATTACAAAGAAATTCTTTCTTTTAAGAAACCTTATAACACCATCAGTTATGGAGCTATCATGTCTCGTTAGATTCAGGATGGTTTCCTATTCATGAAGTGGGTGTTTTAACTTAATGAATTAAACAACCTTATTCGACAATAACTATAGTGCTAGGGGAAAGAACGTTTAGACCATACTACGGTTTAGTATGACTACGAATGGTTTAAGTAGTCTAGCACTTTCAACTTCCATCGTAGTTTGTGGTACAACTTCCACAAGTATCCCATTATGTCAATATCAATACTTATCACTTCGGATCGTAGCGTAGTGATATGTATCCTTGTATTCTCACTTCTCACTGTGATTCCGGAATCTCACTTTTATGATCTCATTGAATACAACTTTCAATTAATCATATGAAGTCTTTAATGATAACTCATGTGCCCATTTAGTACATCATTTATGTATAATGATTGGCACAAGTTCTACTTGCTAGAACCTTGCCATGGTTATATTTATTGCAGAGGTTCATAGATCGTGTATCTAATCCATCTCATGCAATCAAGTTATGACTTTCATTCGATAATGAACTCACAAGTTAATAGATCATACATTTAATGAATTCATCAGTTATGAAGTCACCTCATGCAATCAAATATTTGACTTGTTATAATGAAGACAACTTTATCATTAAACATTGAATATTTCTTGACAATAATAGCAGTATTATAAATGCTTTCTATCATATCATAAATCAAGACGTAATCAAAGTATAAGCACACTTTTATTCATAAAGATGGAACAACTGACTTGTCTCATTACATGAATAACTTTGTCTCGTGAGATGCAAGACACACAACTAAGTGTTCATACTATAATGATTACATAAGATTTATCTAATACTCTAAGTATCTCCTATGATAGATGTCTTGGCGGAATCCATGCTGGCCATCAACTGACTTGATATCCATCAATCCTCGATTTCACCTCTTCCCGTCCATGCAACGGCAGGTCCTGTTTTCATAAAACAGAATAAGTATCAGATACTCATTTACTGCAAATGTTGTATAAGGGAATAAACATTTATAAAGTATATCAAGTATATACCTTCTCCATCAACAACTTCTCCTTCAATGGGTTCAACCTCCAGGTACTGAAGTCTATCCATGAAGTCAGAGAACTGGAGGCTTTCACCTCTGCCGACATAGCCATGGACATGGTCTGTATAGCTCGGTGGAAGCGAGTGCAACACCGTGTATATCGCAGACTCATCTGTGGTCCCATAGTCAAAGTCATCTACGAGGCTCAGATGTATCTCATGCATCTTGGCCAAGTGTGCCTTCAGGCAAGAGCCTTCTTCCATCTTTGTAGAGAGAAACTCACTTTCTAACTCAAATCTGGCAACTCTAAACCGATGCAAGTTTGATGACTTCAGCTCATCGATCATATCATATGTATCCAAATCAGCATACTCCTCACGCAAAGGTTGCGGAATGCTGGTTTCTATGATACCCTTAGCTATGGCATATGTCCTTCGACGATACTGATAATCAATCGCCGCTTGTGCATCCATGTCGTTTGCTGGAGGGTTTCCCACATGCTCTTTAGTTAAGAATGAAAGGTTGATTCTCTTGAGCACGGCTCTAAGGCGTAAGTACCAACTAATGAAGTTTGACCCATTTTCTTTAAGTCTTTCACCATGTAAGAAGGAAACCATTTCAAGGTATTGGGTACTATTCATTTTCTACAAACATAATTGCAAGGAACACAATTAAGACTAGTTCACAACAATGAGTTCATATAATCATATTATAAATGAGCTCGCACTAAAAAAATTCATCCCTAGGAAGTTTTAGTGATTACATGATCCAGATTCACTGCCCGACCTCGAATATCACACGGCCAACGGGTCAGTTTCAAAGGTAGACAACAACTTGTGCGATCACATTATCTTATATGTACTGTGACTCATGTTCGATCTTTCGATCTCTAGTATTCCGAGGCCATATCTGCATATGCTAGGCTCGCCAAATTAACCTCCATGTTATATGCTGCTCAGCAAGGCCATATCTGCATATGCCAGGCTTGCCGAACCCAACCTCATGCGAACTCCATTGAATATGTAGGACAACTCCGGTATGTACGGAGCATCAAGCCATATGGGAGAACCTTCCAGGCGGTGCACACTTCGGTAGAATACTTGTGTTTGGCTTTGTTAAGGGATCATCTTATCACATGCTACCGTCGTGTATCCTATACTAGCAAGTTTTAAGATGTCTGAGCTATGGCAACACTAAGTCTACAGTGTCTCCATTTTAGTTTGTTTTATGATGACGATTACTACTTACTAGTAACACATAGCAAAGCTATCGCTACATCACAAACAAACGAATGATAGCCCCCATTTAGCAATACAAGGTTTAGACGGTCTAGTTGTTCATTGCAAATTTACGTGGCTGCTAGGGCTTTCATAGTTAAACAGGTTTTAACCTACGAGTCAACCACAACGTCAACCATACGATTGTCTCTATTACACCCCGCACGGGGCCCTCCGTTGCAAATGCCACATCCGCTAAAGTAGAGAGACAGACACCCCCAACCACTTTATATGGTACAAGCCGTATGTCAAGCGTGGAACCAGTCTCGCGTAAGCGTACGCGTAAGGTCGGTCGGGGGCCTCTTCATCAAACAATGCCGCAGATGTGAACAAGTACACGTGGGAGGGTAACATTCATACAATCAACTCCCACATCCCCGATGTGTTCTATCCGTACAGTAATACTAAGCATAGACCTAGCTCATGATACCACTGTTGGAGTTCGCAGCAGAAAACACAAAATTTTCTAACTAGCGTTCCCATAACCCAAGATCTAGCTAGCCGTATTACCGTAACGGAAAGGAGTGCGGAAATAACATACCTCGGGGTGTAGTCCGTTGCGCGGGAAACGTTCCCGCAAACGTGGTTGATGTAGCCGATCAAGTTTCACAGCCCCCTGGCTGTGTTGAGCACCCGGATGGGTGTAGTGCCACACGTGTAGCACCTCGTAGTACTCGCACATGTACGAGACTCGATGACGACCTCCGTTCTCCGATCCAGCGAAGGTGGCGGAAGCAGACCTCCGAACGGAGCTTCGGCAGCACAACGGCCTCCGATTCTAGAAGAGAAGCCTCAATTCCACTATAGGCTCACACTAGGGAGCCCACCGTGAAAGAGACAAGGGAGGGGAGAAGACCGGAGAAAACCGATCTCAATTCGGAGTAAATACTAATTTAATCTGATTTATTGCGTATTTGGCTTAATTAAATATGTGCACCATGGCCCTCTTTATATAGGGGTAGGGGAGGGAGTCAACCCCCCTCCCTTAGCAATGTGGGACTATCCCACATGCTAGGGGGGGGGGGCGCCGGTCAAGGGGGGAGAGGGGGCGCCACCCTCATGGGCCCTAGGGCCCATGGCGCCTCCCCCCACTCCCTTTTTTCCCTTTTATTTCTTCCCCTAATGGGCCTTTTTCTCCACTAAGGCCCATTGCACATATTAATTAGAAATAAAATGATTTTAATTATTAATTCAATTAATTAATAACTAAAACATAATATTCCATCTCCCGGTGCTCCGGAACACCTTCCGGTTCACTCCGAACTTGTTCGGTTCAACACGGTCCTTCTCCGATGTTGTTTCCTTTATTCTCTGGTTACTCCGATGGTTCCGAAAAGGTCTCCGATTTCATCGAGCCCTTAAGTGTGTTACCCTACGGTCCGAGAACACTCCAGCCATGACCGAGATGAGGCTACGGTCAATGATCATCAGCGGGACCTGGATGCCCATAATGACCCCTGTGCATTCCGGATATCAAACACCGATTGGACCTTACGCCGTATAGCATTCCCTTTGTCAGCGATACTGGATTGTTCCGAGATTCGATCAATGACATCCTATGTCTGGTTCAACCTCGTTCTGAACTAATCCTCATTCACTCGTTCCCATGATATTCATCCCCGTGACCTAGTCACACGCTGCAGCTTTATGGATGGAATCTCACCGAGTGGTCCCCGAGTATCTATCCATTATATGGATTGACAAATCCCGCTCTTGTAGCAATACTCCTCAACATATCTCCACGGAATACCCAAGATACAACCGTTATGACCCGCATATTTCAGTCAGGTGGTGGGATGTAGGTCAAAGCATCCAGGAAGATAGCAATTATGCACGTACTCACGGTCAAAGGAACGGTCTACCACGTTCTGTAATTATAACACTGAACCTTCACAAGATTTGATCATGCTGTAATGCTTACTTTGGGTAATGTTCATCACGTCACTTAACCAGTGAGGTGATCTCATAGTCAAGAGACTTAATTGTCCATGATCGCGAAACCACGACCATCATGTTGACCATGAACTAGTTATCGATGTAGAGGCTAACTAGGAACTCTGGGGGTTTCTATACCACACCTGCATCATTGTTTCACTGACACAGTTCTAGCACGGTATGAAACTGGTTATGAACTTGCTTAGATATATTGGAATAATCATATATTATTTTCCTCTAGAGCATATATCCAACAGTTGGGCCTTGCCCTAATCATTGCTACATGACGCGCTAGTATCATTGCATATCCTGCTACCCTGGCAGAGGCATACATTTGCATACTTCATGATATTTACATTTTCTTTATGTGAGTACTTTTGTAAAGTGTGAAAGATCTCCTATACTTCTTGTAATAAATATAGAGTGTTGCCCCTAAAGTAAGGAAAAGATCCCAAAGAGGACAAAATCAAAATATCCCAAAGAGGACAAATGAGAGTTAAATAGAAAGAGCCATTGAGGCCACCAAAAAAATACAAAAAATAGAAAAAAGGAGAAAAAGAAATAAAAAGAGAGAAGGGGGCACACTACTATTCCTTTTGAGAGATCCACACTCGTACTCCCTCTTATATCTTGTACTCCATAGAGATTATCATTCATTCATATAGCTATGTGGGGACCTTCACACTATAGAACTTGTCTTATATATTCCAATGATGAGCCTCCTCAAATGAGCTCTAGGTCTTCTTGAGCAAGCAAGTTGGATGCACCCCCACTAGTTACCTTGGAGAGCTTTTAGCTCACATGTGCATCCGTTGCATGGAAATCCCTACTCCTCACATCATATCTATCATTTGGCTTCCTCTCGCCTATGATTTTCCTCATTGATGTGAGCCTTTCCCACCTTTTTGTCTTCCTCCTCCACCATATTCTCTCTTTTCCATCCTAAGTGTCAACTTTCTTTCTTACGCTCATCCATTGCATGGGTGCTCAAAATATCGAAAGGGAGTGGATCATTTTGAGTTATACCTGGTTAGTGGTATGGGGATGAGTCAAGATAAGATTCCAAAGAAGACCAAGTGTGAAACTTTAGTAAATTGAGTTCTCAACACAAAAATACATTTTTCTCGTAATCCCTACCCCCTTTCTTGCACGCAAACACAATTTGGAGACATTTGAGTCACGGACAGCGAGAGATCTTGCACCTTTATGTTCTTATGTTGCTTGTTTCAATGCTAATATAGACTCTTGCCTGTTATGACTTGAATTGAACTACATGCCTTGATTGCTTTACTTAAAAGTTCTTATATGGTTGGTAGCATGTCACCACAGAAATTATGTTTGTTATCATTTACCTACTCGAGGACGAGCATAAATTAAGCTTGGGGATGTTGATACGTCCAAAACGTATCTATAATTTCTGCTTGCTCCATGCTTCTTTTGTGTGATATTGCTATGATATTGATGCACTTCCATACACTTTTGATCATATCTGGACTAACCTATTAACTCAGTGCACCCCAGTGCCAGTTCCTGTTTTTTGCTGATTTTGTATTTCAGGTTTTCCCATTATTAAAAGTGCCAGAAAAATTCCGGGAGAAATACAGGAAAAATCAGCGTACCGGAAGCTTCACGAAGAGCCCGAGTGGAGCCAGAGGGGGGCCAGGGGGTGGCCCAGGCGGCCACCTGGCGCGGCCACCCCCTAGGCCGCGCCAGGGGGCGCTTGGGGCCCCTGGTCCACCTCTGGCTGCCCCCTTTCGCCTATTTATTCCCCATGACGAGAAACCCTCGGGGACAGAACCCTTTTTTGCAATCTCTCCTCTGTTCCGCCGCCGCCGTGCTTCCAAGATCGGGAGCACCAGGAGCCCTCTTCCCGGCACCCTGCCGGATGGAGGAACCACCTCCGGGAGCTTCTCCACCACCATGGATGCTTCCCGGATGAACCGTGAGTAGTCCTCCTTGGACCATGGGTCCATGATCAGTAGCTATGTGATGTTATCCTCCCCTCTTTGTTATTCATGGTTTAGACCTCGTGAGCTGCCCTACATGATCGAGGCACTTATGTAATCTTTCTGCTGTTGCTATGTTGAGTTTGCTGGGATCCGATGGATTATGAGACTATGTTCAGATTGTGTTTGAGTAATATATTTGATTCTCCTCTTGTATATTTATATTCTTGAGTAATTCTTGCATGTTCTTCGTTGCTGTTTATTGCTTTGGCCAAGTAGTAGGTAGTGACTCCAAGAGGGAGCGTTATGCATGATTGTGGGTTCATGCCCCCTGATGACTAGCTTGAGTGACAGAAACATGAGTCTAGGGGATGTGGTGTTGCCACAAGGGAGAAAACAATGGTGCTTGTACTTGCGGGTGCAAGGATTGTTTACTTTACACAAAGTTCTTTAATGCAGTTGTCTATTGCTTTGACTTTACACTTTGGGTGGGATTCACAACTTAATACCAGCGAGATGTTCTGGATAGATATCTCAAGGTGATTAGTAGGTAGATGCAGATGGATTTCGGTCTACTTGTCTTGGCGTACCGCCCAAGATTTTGAGCCTCTTCCTTTCTTTATAGCATAGTTAGCATTGGTTTGCGCACATAATCCTGTCAATTGCCCAGTTGTAATTTGTTTACCTCGCATGGCTATTTTATCGTCTTTTGGGAGAGAGACATCACTAGTGAACATCATGGGATCCCGGTCCATATTTCCAATACTATTTACACCCACTATTTATTTACTGCTTTATTTACTTTTCTGTTGCTATCACTATCATTATTATCCCGTACGTTTGATCCTTGTAAACAACAAGGCCGGAGGGATTGACAACCTATCTGTACTCATTGGGAGCAAAGTTATCTGTTGTGTGTGCAGGTCCACGTCAACCGCCTAATTGCTGGCGCCGTTGTCACCTTCCTGTCGTTGTTGGAGTCCTACTGGAGACAAACCTTGGTATCTTCACCGAGGGAAATATGATGTTGTCTACATATCAACCTTCCACTTTGGGTAACCAACAAGGGGCGAGAAGCCATCAACCGCAAGTGGAGACGATGGAGACAAGGATTTGTTACCGAAGTTCCTTCTCTTGCAAGAAGTATGTCTCCGTTTGGAGAGGGTGTGGAACACAATGCTCACACGAAGCCAACAAGGGCCACCCTATTTCTCCTCACGCTCTCACCAATGCAAGATGCCGTGATTCCACTATAGGACACTTGAGGGCGGTCACCGAACCCGTACAAATGGCAACCCTTGAGGGCGGTCACTGAACCCGTACAAATGCTCGGGGCTATCTCCACAACCGAATTGGAGGCTCCCGTAGCGTCCCGAAGCTTTCCACCACAATGATTGAGCTCCGTAACAAAAAGCCTCTAGGCGCTGATACGTCCAAAACGTATCTATAATTTCTGCTTGTTCCATGCATGTTTTGTGTGACTTTGCCATGTTTTGCTTGAACTTTCATACATTTTTGAGCATATTTGGACTAATCTATTAACCCAGTGCACCCAGCTGCCAGTTGCTGTTTTCTGCTGTTTTTGTATTTCAGGTTTTCCGGCCATTAAAAGTGCTCCAAAAAATCCAGGAAAATCAGATAAAAAAATCAGCGCAACGGAAGCTTCTGGAATCACCAAAGGAGGGAAGGAGGGCCATCACCAGGCAGCCAGGAGGGCAGGTGGCGCGGCCCCACCCTGGGCCGCGCCAGGCACCCTCCTGACTGCCTCGTGGCCCCTCTCTGTGCCCCCTTCGCCTATATTTACCCCCCGAGACGGAAACCCCTAATATCAATCCCTCTTTCGCGATCTCGCCTCTGTACCGCCGCCGCCGCCGTTTCTAGATCGGGGCTGCCTGGAGAAGCTGCTCCGGCACCCTGCCGGGAGAAGCTACCCCCTTCGGGAGACCATCCATAGCCATGGACGCCTCCCGTATGTACCGTGAGTAGTTTCCCTTGGACCATGGGTCCGTGACCAGTAGCTATGTGATCTATCTCTCCCTTCTTTGTGCCTCCACTTTCGAGTCCTCGTGAGCTACCTCACATGATCGAGGCACCTTTGTAATTTTCTGCTGTTGCTATGCTGAGTTTGTTGGGATCTGATGGATTATGAGACTATGTTCAGATTGTGATGAGTAATATATTTGATTTTTCTCTTTTATATTTTGTTCTTGAGTAAATTCTTTCATGTTCTCCGTTGTCGTATTTTACTTTGGCCAAGTGATTTATTGCAACTCCAAGAGGGAGCGTTATGCTTGATTGTGGATTCAGCCCCTTGATGTCTAGATTGAGTGACAGAAACATGAGACTAGGGGATGTGTTGTTGCCACCAGGGATAAAACAACGGTGCTTGTATCCGCGGGTGCAAGGATTGTTTACTTTACGCAAAGTTCTTTAATGCAGTTGTCTGTTGCTTTGGATTTACACTTTGGGTGGGATTCGCAACTTAATACCAGCGAGATGTTCTGGATAGATATCTCAAGGTGGACGATTCGTAGTAGATGCAGTTGGATTTCGGTCTACTTACCTTGGCGTACTGCCCATTGCTTTTGAGCCCTTCCTTTCTTTGCAGCATAGTTAGCATTGCGGTGCCTTCATAATTCTGTCAATTGCCCAACTGTGATTTGTTTACCTTGCTAGCACTTTTATCATCTTTTGGGAGAGAGACATCACTGGTGAAAATCACGTGACCTTGGTCCATTTTCATATCATTGTTTATACCATCAATTTACTTTCAGCCACTATCATTATCTCTTGCATTGATCCTTTGTAAACAGCAAGGCCGGAGGATTTGACAACTCCTCTGTACTCGTTGGGAGCAAAGTTATTTGTTGCTGTGTGCAGGTCCACGTCAAGTATCTAGCCTGAAGCTAATTTTTGGCGCAGTTGTCACCTTCTTGTATCTCTTGGAGTCCTACTTGTTCGATAACCTTGGTATCTTCACCGAGGGAAATTTGTTGCTACGCTACATCTCACCTTCCACTTGGGGTAACCAACGAGGAGTGAGAGAACTATCCTCACCATATCAGGGGCCAACGCACCCAAGAGGAACAAGCTCTAGAGTGCCCATGCACTCAAGAGTAGCTATCTTCTCAACTTCACTTACTACAACAAATCCTCGGAGAGAACTCAAACCGATGCACCAAATGCAATGGCAAAAGCACACGAAGTGCTCAAGTCCCCAACTCTCAAATCCCACCAAAGCAACAAAATCTATGGAGGAATATGAGAGGAAGAACAAGGAGAACACCAAGAACTCCAAGATCTAGATCCACAAGGTTCCCCTCACTTAGAGGAGAGATGGCTTGGTTGAGAATGTGGATCTAGATCTCCTCTCTCTTTTCCCTCAAAAAGGAGCAAGAATCATGGGAGGAATAGAGAGATCTCAAGCTTTATGAGGTCAACAATGGAGGTGAAAAACGAGTTCAAGAACATTGGGGACAATGGGGAAGAAGACCCCCTTTTATAGGTCCCCACGAATCCAACCGTTATGAGCAGTTTTCTGTGTCCCGAGCGGTACTACCGCTCCCCGGAGCGGTACTACCGGACACTAAAAATGCTCTACTTCCGCTCTAAACAGGAGGTTTGCGGTAGTCGGAGCGGTAGTAGCCACGGTACTACCGCTCGGGCGGTACTACCGCTCTTCCGGGCGGTACTACCGCACAGGCAAAAACAGCACGAACAAAACAAACATAACTTTTCCATACGAACTCCGATTTTGTCTCTCGGGCTTGTTTCAAAGCTATGGAAAATCTCTAGGTCCTCACATAGATAATCACCCAAGATCAACAAAAATAAATGCTGGAAATCAAGGAAAAGTTAAAATGCCAACAAGGTAGAAGGTGAAACCTTCACAAGATAAGAGCAACTTTTCCATACGAACTCTGATTTTGATGATCTTGGGCTTGTTTTAAAGCTATGGAAAAGCTCTAGGTCCTCACATAGAGAAACACCCAAGATCAACAAAAATAAAAGCTTCAAACCAAGGAAAGGTTAAAATGCCAACAAGGTAGAAGGGGAAACCTTCACAAGATAAGAGCCGACAAAAACACCAACATTGAAAACACAAAAGTAGATGTATATGAAATCCGTTTTCGATGAAGAAGAGCTTGTAATGAATACGAACTCAAGCTCCAACACTCACAAAGAGACAAACCAAACAAGAACCAAAAAAGATGATGCCAAGGATGCAAAGGTTTAAGCTCTCCACGAACGATGCGGCCTAGCCATAACCCGGTCTCCTAACTACCACCATGAGACCAGTAAACTAGAAACCTATAAAGGTCAAACCTTTGTCTTGCGCATAATCCACTTGAGCTTGATGACGACGATCATGTCCGCCTCAAGTTGGAACACCTTTCTTGGTTGCCGGCTCGATGAAGACTAGTAAATTGCTCCCCCATACTCCATTATGGGCGAGCCTCTTTTGGCATATCTTCACCAGACCATTATCACCAAATGGTCAGCAAGCTCCAAGCATATGATATCTTCGTGATGCTCCTCTTGACCTTGCACATATCAACTTGACCAATCTTTGGATAGCTCCATGAAGAACACCTTGTTCAACACGTAATCTTCATCTTACAACCTTGAAGCCACCATATGATCTTCAAGCGTTGCCTATGGACAAACCTTAAAGTATAACTCAAGGAAACCATTAGTCCATAAAGATTGTCATCAATTACCAAAACCGAACATAAGGGCACATGCCCTTTCAGTAGGTATGGTGGCTGTTTTGAGGAAAGATATAAGGAGGTTTATGATGACAGAGCGTATCATGCCAAGGGTTTGGATGTACCGGCGAAGGTGGACGCCAACTCTCGGAGTGAGAAGAGGGCAATGCACGACACGGAAGAGGCTAGCAAATATGAGGAGGTGGAAGTGTCAACTTTCAATACTTACATTAGTCCGAAGAACTCATGCACTTATTATCGGTAACTCTCAATCTAATAAGGAGGTTCACAAAGAGATAAGTACCCCGAGGAGGAGTGTATTGGGGGTTGGTTATCCTTGCGCAGCCTCGACTCATGGTACGTGAGTGTACTCTAATATCCGATCCCTCCAAAGATTAACGATCCATCTAGTAGCTAAAGTTCTCAACTGGTTTTGTAGGTTTTGAAAATACACACGGATTGCCCAAAATACGACACCTATCACTAATAGGCTAGAGATCTTGACACCCAAAGTTCAAACATTACTCAAATCAATACCTCAAAACTATTGCAAATTACTACTAAAATTAAATAGAAACCTCAATTACCTACTTTCAAGACAAGACACAACTCAGTGCAACAACCAACTTCTTAGTGTGCGAGGTGATGATAGTGATTTTTCGCCCTTCGTTGGTAAACCCCAAGAGGAAGGCGTGATGTAGCACAGCAGAAAATTTCCCTCAGTAAAGATACCAAGGTTTGTCTCCAGTAGGACTCCGGAGATGATAAGTAGGTGTTAGCGGCGCAACTGACGCGGACCTGCACACAGACGCAAATAACTTTTTTCCCAACGAAGTTCAGAGAGGTTGTCAATCTCTCCGGTCTTGTTGTTCACAAAGGATCAAACACAAGGGATAATGATAACAACTAAAAGTAAAAGCAGAAAAGTAAATGAGTGTGGAAACAGTGATGAGGATATGGACCGGGATACGTGATGTTCAATAGTGATGTCTCTCTCCCAAAAGACGATAAAACTGCTATGCGAGTGATGGCTTCTCGCCCTTCGTTGGTTACCCCAAGTAGAAGGTTGAGATGTAGTGCAGCAACAGTTTTCCCTCGGTGAAGATACCATGGTTTTTCTCTAGTAGGACTCCAGAGATGATAAGTAGGTGTCAGCGGCGCAACTGACGTGGACCTGCACACAGACATAGATAACTTTGTTCCCAACGAAGTTCAGAGAGGTTGTCAATCTCTCCGGTCTTGTTGTTCACAAAGGATAAAACGCAAGGGATAATGATAGCAAGTAAAAGAAGTAAAGTAAATATAGCTTGGAAATAATAATGAGGATATGGAGCGGGACACGTGATGTTCACTAGTGATGTCTCTCTCCCAAAAGACGATAAAACTGCTATGCGAGGTAAACAAATTACAGAAGGGCAATTGACAGGATTATGAATGCACCGCAATGCTAACTATGCTACAAAAGAAAGGAAGAGGCTCAAAAGCACGGGCAGTACGCCAAAATAAGTAGACCAAAATCCATCTGCATCTACTACTAATCATCCACCTTGAGACATCTATCCAGAACATCTCGTTGGTATTAAGTTGCGAGTCCCACCCAAAGTGTAAACCCAAAGCAACAGACAACTTCATTAAAAAGAACTTTGCGTAAAGTAAACAATCCTTGCAACCGCGGTTACAAGCACCGTTGTTTTCCCCCTTGTGGCAACAGCACATCCCCTAGACTCATGTTTCTGTCACTCAAGCGTGTCATCAGGGGGCATGAACCCACAATCGAGCATAACGTTCCCTCTTGGAGTCATTACCTACTACTTGGCCAAAGCAATAAAAAACAACGGAGAACATGCAAGAATTACTTAGGAACAAAAATATAAGAGATAAGAACCAAATATATTACTCTATCACAATCTGAACATAATCTCATAATCCATCAGATCCATCAAACTCAGCATAGCAAAAGCAAAAAGATTACATATGTGCCTTGATCATGTAGGGCAGCTCACGAGGTGTAAACCATGAAGAACAAAGGGGGGAGGAGAACACCACATAGCTACTGATCACGGACCCATGGTCCAAAGAAAACTACTCACAACACATCCGGGAAGCGTCCATGATGGAGGGGAAGCTCCCGGAGGTCGATCCTCCCTCCGGCAGGGTGTCGGGAAGGGTCTTGCTGGTGCTCCCGATCTTGGAAGCGCGGCGGCGGCGGAACAGAGGCGAGCTTGCGAAAAAGGGTTCTGTCTTCGGAAGTTTCACGTCACGGGAAATATATAGGCGAAGGGGGTCAGCCAGGGGGCCCACCAGGGGTCCAGGCGCCCCTCTGGCGCGACCAAGCCCTATGCCGCGTCAGCTAGACGCCTGGGGCCCTGGTGGGTCCCACCTGGTCCCCCTTCGGGACTCCGGAAGGTTCCTTCACGCTGATTTTTTATCTGTTTTTCCGAATTTTTGGAGCACTTTAAATATGGGGGAAAACTGAAATAGAAAACAGCAGAAAACAAAAACTGGCACTGGGGTGCACTGAGTTAATAGGTTTGTCCAAATATGATCAAAAGTGTATGAAAGTGTATCTAGATCATAGTAATATCGCACAAAACATGCATGGAGCAAGCAGAAATTATCGATACGTTTGAGACGTATCACACGCAAACACCATTTGGAGACATTCGAGTCACGGACAGCGAGAGCTCTTGCACCCAATGTTCTTTTGTTGCTTGTTTCAATGCTAATATAGACTCTTGCACGTTATGACTTGAATTCAATCACATACCTTGATTGTTTTACTTTTCAAAGTTCTTATATGGTTGCTAGCATGTCACCACAGAAATTATGCTTGTTATCATTTACCTACTTGAGGACGAGCAGGAATTAAGCTTGGGGATGTTTATACGTCCCAAATGTATCTATAATTTCTGCTTGCTCCATGCATGTTTTGTGTAATATTGCTATGATCTAGATACACTTTCATACACTTTTGATCATATTTGGACTAACTTATTAACTCAGTGCACCACAGTGCCAGTTCCTGTTTTCTGCTGTTTTTCTATTTCAGGTTTCCCCCATATTAAAAGTGCTCTAAAAATTCGGGAAAAATCAGATAAAAAATCAGCGTGAAGGAACTTTCCGGAATCACTTGGGCGGGGCCATCGGGTCACCACCAGGGACCCAGGCGGACACCTGGCGCGGCCTAGGGTCTGGCCGCGCCGAGAGGGGGGTGATACGTCCAAAACGTATCTATAATTTCTGCTTGCTCCATGCCTCTTTTGTGTGATATTGCTATGATATTTTTTTGAATTTTAAGACTGTGAAGCATGAGCTCCACAGTATTTTATTGCATGGGAGAACCAAAGGTTCTCAAAGAATAGTACAAGGAAATAGTAAAGAAGAACAAGAAAATAAAGGAAATCTAGTCCTACCTATACTATTGCAGAGTATTGATCCAAGAAATCAGTCTGCTTTTAGGATCTCCCTGCAATCTATGTGAAAGCAGGGTGATATCATGCACAAAGTGCCTTCTCCAGGAATGGAAAGAAGGTCTCTCATTCCTGAAGGTTTTCCCATTTCTGACTATCCAGATACACCAAGAGGCAGTAAGCATGACTTCCATGAAGAAAGACTGGCCAAATGAATCTTTGGCCTGTTGTAAACAGGAATGCAAGGATCCATTGGCCCCCATGTAATTTGTAGATAGTTCCAAACTCTGCAACTAAAGTTTCAAGAGAAGAACAGATGTAGTCTATCTTCAAGGGCATGTGAGTGACACATCACACAAGAAATAGCCTCAGTGGGTGGTCTCCAATGTCTCCTAACAAGGAGATCTTTATTGTTTAATCTGTCAAACATCAGGAGCCATCCAAAAACTTTTATCTTCATGGTGCACTTACTCCTCCGGAATATGAATTGGAGATTTCAAAAGGATAATAGGACAATCAAGTGTGGGTGCAATAGAAACAATTTCATGCTTAACATGAGGAACTATAGAAAGTTCATTTTTGTCAGCATCATCCATAGTGGCATTTTGGCCATCAACAAAGCAAGTATCAAAATTTTCAGAAAGGGATATTTCAAGTGAGTCCTCGGAATCATGGGATTCCTCCTCAAAGCAATCATTGGCCTCTTCTTGGGCAGCAAGCATTTTATTTTTAAAATCCTCAATATAAGAATTGGAAGTATAATTCTCGAAGCAATAAGCAAGAACTACAAAGTTTTCAGACTCGAAAATAGTATCGTGATACTTTTCAATCAAAGAAGCAATCTCATGGGCGCCTTTAAAAGCAACAAACTCTTCAATCTTTTCAACATCAAAGTAATCATAAACACCTTTAGCATAAGAAGATAAGATCTCATTTTCATTAAACTCACATTGGAAAGGGAGGTGTTTATGATCTATATTAGAACAGCAAGTGAAATCATAAATGTGGCACAAAAGTTTAGCATGGAAATAACAAACATGTATTTGATCCCATAAGTGTTTCCCTTTCTGAGATAGGCGGTGCCGCGTATAATGAGCATGCTCATCCAATGATTTTCCCTCAACCAAGTCGGTCGGGTTTTTAGCGCGAGCACAAATTGATCGAAGACGATCCAAGTGAAACATGTCCATCCTACCATATTTGGGTGGTTCATCACCCATGGTGAGGATAGCATAAATAGGAAAAGCAAGACAAAGGCAAAAGGTAGAAACTATTTTTGTGGTTTTTCATAAAGGACACTGAGATAAAAACTGAAAGGTAATCTAACAAGACTAAAAAACAAAGGTAAAGGGTAGTGTGCAACTCCCCTATCTTAGCACTCGGAGTCCCCGGCAACGGCGCCAGAAAACTTTGCTTGATGGCTTCTCGCCCTTCGTTGGTTACCCCAAGTGGAAGGTTGAGATGTAGTGCAGCAACAGTTTTCCCTCGGTGAAGATACCAAGGTTTGTCTCCAGTAGGACTCCAGAGATGATAAGTAGGTGTCAGCGGCGCAACTGACGTGGACCTGCACACAGACACAGATAACTTTGTTCCCAACGAAGTTCAGAGAGGTTGTCAATCTCTCCGGTCTTGTTGTTCACAAAGGATAAAACGCAAGTTATAATGATAGCAAGTAAAAGCAGTAAAGTAAATATATCTTGGAAATAATAATGAGGATATGGACCGGGATACGTGATGTTCACTAGTGATGTCTCTCTCCCAAAAGACGATAAAACTGCAATGCGAGGTAAACAAATTACAGAAGGGAAATTGACAGGATTATGAACGCACCGCAATGCTAACTATGCTACAAAAGAAAGGAAGAGGCTCAAAAGCACGGGCAGTACGCCAAAATAAGTAGACCAAAATCCATCTGCATCTACTACTAATCATCCACCTTGAGACATCTATCCAGAACATCTCGTTGGTATTAAGTTGCGAGCCCCACCCAAAGTGTAAACCCAAAGCAACAGACAACTGCATTAAAAAGAACTTTGCGTAAAGTAAACAATCCTTGTAACCGCGGTTACAAGCACCGTTTTTCCCCCTTGTGGCAACAGCACATCCCCTAGACTCATGTTTCTGTCACTCAAGCGTGTCATCGGGGGGCATGAACCCACAATCTAGCACAACGTTCCCTCTTGGAGTCACTACCTACTACTTGGAAAAGCAATAAACAGCAACGGAGAACATGCAAGAATTACTTAGAAACAAAAATATAAGAGATAAAAACCAAATATATTACTCTATCACAATCTGAACATAATCTCATAATCCATCAGATTCCTCCAAACTCAGCATAACAACAGCAGAAATATTACAAAGGTGCCTCGATCATGTAGGGCAGCTCACGAGGTCTAAACAATGAAGATCAAAGAGGGGAGGAGAACATCACATAGCTACTGATCACGGACCCGTGGTCAAAGGAAAACTACTCACAAGACATCCGGGGAGCATCCATGGTGGAGAGGAGACTCCCGGAGGTCAATCGTCCCTCCGGCAGGGTGTCGGGAAGAGGTCTTCTGGTGCTCCCGATCTTCGGAAGCGCGACGGCGGCGGAACAGAGGCGAGTTTGCGGAATAGGGTTCTTCTTCTGGAGTTTTCCCGTGACGGAGAATAAATAGGCGAAGGGGGGAAGCCAGAGGTGGACCAGGGGCCCCAGGCGCCCCCCTGGCGCGGCCAGGGGTGGTGCCGCGCCGGGTGGCCGCCTGGGCCCCCTGGCTCCCCTCTGGCCCCTCCCGGGCTCTTCTCGAAGCTTACTGTACGCTGATTTTTCCCGGAATTTTTCTGGCACTTTTTATATGGGGGAAAACTGAAATAGAAAAACAGCAGAAAACAGGAACTGGCACTGGGTGCACTGAGTTAATAGGTTAGTCCAAATATGATCAAAAGTGTATGAAAGTGTATCTAGATCATAGCAATATCACACAAAACATGCATGGAGCAAGCAAAAATTATAGATACGTTTTGGATATATCAACATCCCCAAGCTTAATTCCTCCTCGTCCTCGAGTAGGTAAATGATAACAACATAATTTCTGTGGTGACATGCTAGCAACCATAAAAGAACTTTGAAAAGTAAAGCAATCAAGGTTAGAGATTCAATTCAAGTCATAACATGCAAGAGTCTATATTAGCATTGAAACAAGTAACAAAAGAACAATAGGTGCAAGAGCTCTCGCTGTCCGTGACTCGAATGTCTCCAAATGGTGTTTGCGTGCAAGAAGGTGGATAGGGAATACGAGAAAAAAGTAATTTTGTGTTGAGAACTTAATCTACTAAAGTTTCACACTTGGTCTTCTTCTGGAATCTTATCTTGACTCGTCCCCAGACCACTAGTCAGGTACATGTCAATTTGATCCACTCCTTTTCGATATTTTGAGCACTCATGCAATGGATGAGCGTAAGCACGAGAGTTGACACTTAAGATGGCAAAGAGAGAAGTATGGTGGAGGAGGAAGACAAAAAGGATGAGAAAGGCTCACATCAATGAGGACAATCATAGGCAAGGGATGCCAAATGATAGATATGATGTGAGGAGTAGGGATTGCCATGCAACAGATGCACATACGAGCTAAGAAGCTCTCCAAAGGAACTAGTGGGGGTGCATCTAACTTGCTTGCTCATGAAGACCTAGAGCTCGTTTGAGGAGGCTCATGCTTGGAATATGCAAGCCAAGTTCTATAGTGTGAAGGTCCCCACATAGCTATATGCATGAAGATCATCTCTATGGAGTACAAAGATATAAAGGGAGTACTAGTGTGGATCTCTCAAAAGGATAGTAGTGTTGCCCCTTTCTCTCTTTTTATTTCTTTTTTCTATTTTTTTGTATTTTTTTGTGGGCTCAATGGCTCTTTCTATTAAACTCTCATTTGTCCTCTTTGGGATCTTTTAATGTGTCCACTTTGGGATCTTTTCCTCACTTAAGGGCAACACTCTATTTTACAAGAAGGTAAAGGAGATCTTTCACACTTTACAAGGTACTCAAAACATAAAGAAGATGTAACTATCATGAAGTATGCAATGTATGTCGCTGCCAGTGTAGAAGGAACATGTATGACATGAAGATCAAGTCATGAAGAGGTGGAAGTTGCATGGCAATGTAACTCAGAAAGGCTATGGAAATGCCTTGATAGGTAGGTATGGTGGCTGTTTTGAGGAAAGATATAAGGAGGCTTATGATGACAGAACGTATCATGCCACAGTTTTGGATGTACCGACGAAGGTGGACACCAACTCTCGGGGTGAGAAAAAGGCAATGCACGTCACGGAAGAGGCTAGCAAAATATGGGAAGGTGGAAGTGTCAACTTTCAATACTTACATTAGTCCGAAGAACTCATGCACTTATTATCGGTAACTCTCAATCTAATAAGGAGGTTCACAAAGAGACAAGTACCCCGAGGAGGAGTGTATGGGGGTTTGGTTATCCTTGCGCATCCTCGACTCATGGTACGTGAGTGTTCTCTGATATTCGACTCCTCCAAAGAGTAGTGATCCATCTAGTAGCTAGAGTTCTCAACTAGTTTTGTAGGTTTTGAAAAATAAACACGGATTGCCCAAAATACGACACCTATCACTAATAGGCAAGAGCTCTTGACACCAAAAGTTCAAACATTACTCACATCAATACCTCAAAACTATTGCAAGTTACTACTAGAAGAAAATAGCAACCTCAATTACCTACTTTCAAGACAAGACACAACTCAGTGCAACAACCAACTCTCTTTAACAAGATAAACATGAAAACTAAAAAGAGTTACAGCAAAAAACTAAACAAAAGCCAAGGATCTTGCTAAAGACAAACTAAAACTAAGACAAAACATGGCAGTAGCTATGAAAAGATAAAGAACACACAACAGCAGAAAGATAGGCATGAAGAATCCTATGATGTGTTCTAGATTTTGAAAGTGGAGCGTGTTTCTCTCCCACACAAATTAAGAAGGGATCTAACTTGTTATTAACAGCAAGCAAAGCTAAAGAAAACTAAAAACAAAACCTAAGAGCGAGACGCTCCAAGCATAGCACATAATGCATGAAGTGATAAAAATATAGTGAGACGAAGGACGAACTGATGATTGTTGATGGAGAAGGGGATGCACGGGGGCATCCCCAAGCTTAGACGCTTGAGTATCCTTGAATATTTGTTGGGGATGCATGGGGGCATCCCCAAGCTTGAGCGCTTGACACTCCTGGATCTTCTTTCATCATCTTCCATCGCACACTTGAAAACTCCCTTCATACATAACTCATCATAAGCTGATTAGAGAGGTTAGTACCCTTAATAAATAAATTTTCCCCACTAGATATAAAGATAATCTTGAATATCTACTGTTTCTCAAGAGTGCCAAAAAGTTTTTGCAAAGAAAAAGTAAGCTTAAGGTTTGCAAAAGTTAGGAGAGACAAAACGTGGCAGAATCTGTGAAAAACAGAATAGAAGATAGTAAAGAATTTTTTAGGGGCACTTCTGCAACTCAAATAAAAAAACTCAGAACATACGGAAGTTTCATAATTATATAGAGCATACTGTGTAAAAAATTCAGCTCAAAAAGATGAACTGGGATTTTTCTGGATTTTTTCTGGTCACGAGGACAGAATCTGTTTTCTAGACAGCATGTCCCAACTTTTACTTCCCTTGCCGTAAGAGGCTATAACTTGGCACAAAACTGAAAAATAAAGATACAATGATGTTTCTAGAGTAGTAAAAATCATCAAGAACAACAAAAGCAAAAAGAAACACCTAAATTCGTTGCGGGCTGCCTCCCGAAAGCGCTTCTTTAGAGCCATTAGGTAGGCTTAAAGATTATAAAAGATGCTCTCACAAGAGAATGGGAATTTTAGCAAAAGAGAGCATCAAGAAGCAAATTTGAAACACATTTAAGCCTAACCCACTTCTTATGCATAGGCATCTTGTAAGAAAATAAATCAAAGAAGCACAAAGTGATATGCATAGGAAGGTGGAAAAAGAACAACTTCAAAACTTTCAACATGAAGAGAGGTGTTTTAGTAATATGGAAGTTTCTACAACCAAACTTCCCTCTCTCAAAATAATTTTCAGTAGTATCATGAACAACATCAAGAATATAACTATCACATAAATCATGTTGTTCATGACCTACAAGCACACGTGTATAGTTTTCAACACGGTTTTTAGGAACATAAGATAAATGCATCCCAACACAATGAGCCTCAATAAAAGCATAGTTCTCCGGAATATGAATTGGAGATTTCAAAAGGATAATAGGACAATCAAGTGTGGGTGCAATAGAAACAATTTCATGCTTAACATGAGGAACTATAGAAAGTTCATTTTTGTCAGCATCATCCATAGTGGCATTTTGGCCATCAACAAAGCAAGTATCAAAATTTTCAGAAAGGGATATTTCAAGTGAGTCCTCGGAATCATGGGATTCCTCCTCAAAGCAATCATTGGCCTCTTCTTGGGCAGCAAGCATTTTATTTTTAAAATCCTCAATATAAGAATTGTAAGTATAATTCTCGAAGCAATAAGCAAGAACTGCAAAGTTTTCAGACTCGAAAATAGTATCGTGATACTTTTCAATCAAAGAAGCAATCTCATGGGCACCTTTAAAAGCAACAAACTCTTCAATCTTTTCAACATCAAAGTAATCATAAACACCTTTAGCATAAGAAGATAAGATCTCATTTTCATTAAACTCACATTGGAAAGGGAGGTGTTTATGATCTATATTAGAACAGCAAGTGAAATCATAAATGTGGCACAAAAGTTTAGCATGGAAATAAGAAACATGTATTTGATCCCATAAGTGTTTCCCTTTCTGAGATAGGCGGTGCCGCGTATAATGAGCATTCTCATCCAATGATTTTCCCTCAACCAAGTCGGTCTGGTTTTTAGCGCGAGCACAAATTGATCGAAGACGATCCAAGTGAAACATGTCCATCCTACCATATTTGGGTGGTTCATCACCCATGGTGAGGATAGCATAAATAGGAAAAGCAAGACAAAGGCAAAAGGTAGAAACTATTTTTGTGGTTTTTCATAAAGGACACTGAGATAAAAACTGAAAGGTAATCTAACAAGACTAAAAAACAAAGGTAAAGGGTAGTGTGCAACTCCCCTATCTTAGCACTCGGAGTCCCCGGCAACGGCGCCAGAAAACTTTGCTTGATGGCTTCTCGCCTTTCGTTGGTTACCCCAAGTGGAAGGTTGAGATGTAGTGCAGCAACAGTTTTCCCTCGGTGAAGATACCAAGGTTTGTCTCCAGTAGGACTCCAAAGATGATAAGTAGGTGTCAGCGGCGCAACTGACGTGGACCTGCACACAGACACAGATAACTTTGTTCCCAACGAAGTTCAGAGAGGTTGTCAATCTCTCCGGTCTTGTTGTTCACAAAGGATAAAACGCAAGTTATAATGATAGCAAGTAAAAGCAGTAAATTAAATATAGCTTGGAAATAATAATGAGGATATGGACCGGGATACGTGATGTTCACTAGTGATGTCTCTCTCCCAAAAGACGATAAAACTGCTATGCGAGGTAAACAAAATACAGAAGGGAAATTGACAGGATTATGAACGCACCGCAATGCTAACTATGCTACAAAAGAAAGGAAGAGGCTCAAAAGCACGGGCAGTACGCCAAAATAAGTAGACCAAAATCCATCTGCATCTACTACTAATCATCCACCTTGAGACATCTATCCAGAACATCTCGCTGGTATTAAGTTGCGAGCCCCACCCAAAGTGTAAACCCAAAGCAACAGACAACTGCATTAAAAAGAACTTTGCGTAAAGTAAACAATCCTTGTAACCGCGGTTACAAGCACCGTTTTTCCCCCTTGTGGCAACAACACATCCCCTAGACTCATGTTTCTGTCACTCAAGCGTGTCATCGGGGGGCATGAACCCACAATCTAGCACAACGTTCCCTCTTGGAGTCACTACCTACTACTTGGCCAAAGCAATAAACAACAACAGAGAACATGAAAGAATTACTTAGGAACAAAAATATAAGAGATAAAATCAAATATATTACTCTATCACAATCTGAACATAATCTCATAATCCATCAGATCCCTCCAAACTCAGCATAGCAACAGCAGAAATATTACAAAGGTGCCTTGATCATGTAGGGAAGCTCACGAGGTCTAAACAATGAAGATCAAAGAGGGGAGGAGAACATCACATAGCTACTGATCACGGACCCATGGTCCAAGGAAAACTACTCACGAGACATCCGGGGAGCATCCATGGTGGAGAGGAGACTCTCGGAGGTCAATCCTCCCTCCGTCAGGGTGCCGGGAAGAGGTCTTCTGGTGCTCCTGATCTTCGGAAGCGCGACGGCGGCGGAACAGAGGCGAGTTTGCGGAATAGGGTTCTTCTTCTGGAGTTTTCCCATGACGGAGAATAAATAGGCGAAGGGGGTCATCCAGAGGTGGACCAGGGGCCCCAGGCGCCCCCCTGGCGCGGCTAGGGGTGGGGCCGCGCAGGGTGGCCGCCTGGGCCCCCTGGCTACCCTCTGGCCCCTCCCGGGATCTTCTTGAAGCTTCCTGTACGTTGAGTTTTCCTGTATTTTTCCTGGAATTTTTCTGGCACTTTTTATATGGGGGAAAACTGAAATAGAAAAACAGCAGAAAACAGGAACTGGCACTGGGGTGCACTGAGTTAATAGGTTAGTCCAAATATGATCAAAAGTGTATGAAAGTGTATCTAGATCATAGCAATATCACACAAAACATGCATGGAGCAAGGAGAAATTATAGATACGTTTTGGACGTATCAGCGAGGTGAACAAATTACAGAAGGGCAATTGACAGGATTATGAACGCACCGCAATGCTAACTATGCTACAAAAGAAAGGAAGAGGCTCAAAAGCATGGGCAGAACGCCAAAATAAGTAGACCGAAATCCAACTGCATCTACTACTAATCATCCACCTTGAGATATCTATCCAGAACATCTCGCTGGTATTAAGTTGCGAGCCCCACCCAAAGTGTAAACCCAAAGCAACAGACAACTGCATTAAAAAGTACTTTGCGTAAAGTAAACAATCCTTGCAATCGCGGTTACAAGCACCGTTGTTTTCCCCTTGTGGCAACATCACATCCCCTAGACTCATGTTTCTGTCACTCAAGCGTGTCATCAGGGGGCATGAACCCACAATCGAGCATAACGTTCCCTCTTGGGGTTACTACCTACTACTTGGCCAAAGCAATAAACAGCAACGGAGAACAAGCAAGAATTACTTTAAGAACAAAAATATAAAAGATAAGAACCAAATATATTACTCTATCACAATCTGAACATAATCTCATAATCCATCAGATCCCATCAAACTCAGCATAGCAACAGCAGAAAGATTACAAAAGTGCCTCGATCACGTAGGGCAGCTCACGAGGTCTAAACCATGAAGAACAAAGAGGGGAGGAGAACATCACATAGCTACTAATCACGGACCCATGGTCCAAAGGGAAGTACTCACGGCACATCCGGGAAGCATCCATGGTGGAGAGGAGACTCCCGGAGGTCGGCCCTCCCTCCGGAAGGGTGTCGGGAAGAGGTCTGCTGGTGCTCCCAATCTCGGAAGCGGCGTCAGAGGAACAGAGGCGAAAGGGTTCTCTTTCTGAGGGTTTCTCGTCACGGAGAATATATAGGCGAAGGGGGGCAGCCAGGGGGGCCACCAGGGGTCCAGGCTGCCCCCTGGCGTGGCCAGCCCCTAGGGCGCCCCACTAGGGCACCTGGTCCCCTGGTGGTGGCCCTCTGGCCCCACTCAGGTTCTTCCGGAAGGTTCTTCTGCACTGATTTTTATCTGATTTTTCCCGAATTTTTGGAGCACTTTTTATATGGGGGAAAACTGAAATAGAAAAACAGCAGAAAACAGGAACTGGCACTGTGGTGCACTGAGTTAATAGGTTAGTCCAAATATGATCAAAAGTGTATGAAAGTTGTAACAACCCAGTTTTCACAAAAATTAAAAATTTGGTTTTATGCGTGAATTGTTTGATTGTCTGTATTGTTTGCAGTGTTTGCTTCACCGAAATAATAATCGGTGAATATTTCTCCCCGTATTCTCTTATCGGATGCGTGACCGACCCCTTTCCACCACGGCACACGACCTTTGCGACACCGGGATTTCACCCGACCACCATCGCTACCGACACAAGTCCAGCTATCGCCACCGGATCAAAAAACGCATTTATTTAATAACCGGATTATTTTCAGGGGCGCCGAAAATGTTGTCGGAATGCCACCGCAGTGAGGTACGATTGACGGGCTCGACGCGCTGAGCGCGTGGTTCGAAGTTTCGTCCGAATCGGAGTCCGTACGGGGTCTCGGCGGTCACGAACGCGATCGCCGGACGCGAGAGAGGGGTACCGAGGGCATTTGCGTAAACCGGCCAGCCAACCTGCCTATATAAAGACTACCAGCCTCCCACACCCATTTTAGGGTTTCCCTTAACACAAATTGCAGCCACCCCCTGAGAAATCCCAGATCTGCCTCCCAAATCCCCCTCTCCCCGAAACCCTAGCTCCTGGTCAGATCTGACCGTCGGATCTGCAGATCGACGGCCTGGGAGCGCGCCACGTCACCCCAGATCCAGCTCCAGCCTCCCACAGCCAGCACAGGGCATTCGGGCCACGCGGCCCCGCCCTCGCCGCCGCCGGGCCGCGTCCAGCCCGCGCCTCCGCCGCCACGGCCGAGCTCCTCCTGAGCGCGCCATGGACGCCGCCACCGGCCAGCTCCGGCCGACCACTGCGTGCCGCCGCCCTGGTCGCCTCCTCCTCCCTCTGTCGCGCCTCTCTCCTTCTCCTCCATCCTCACCTCCTGCTCATCTACCACAGGACGCGCCGCCGGGAGCCGTGACGCCGCCGCAGCCATGGATCACGGCCCGAGCTCGCCGCCAAGGCCAGGCCCAACCCCGCCACGAATCCGGCGACCATCCCTACCGCGGCACCTCCGCGCCGGCGCCCCTGGAAGACCCGATCCAGATCGGATCGGGCGCTCAACCGCCAGCCGCCGATGACCGCAAGTGGGCCACGGCCTGGCTCCAGCAACCCAGTCCGAGCCGGCCCGCCAGGCGCCCCCAAGGCCCAGCAGCAGCCAGGCCGCAGCCCCCCTCACCAGGCCAGATGGGCCACGGCCCAGAGGTGAGGCTGCCCCCCTTTTTTTAATTTTTTATTAGTTCTGTTTTTTTTTTCTGTTGGGCCCAATAGCACTAGTTTCGGCCCGTTTAGTTTTTTGCTAGGTTTTATTTATTTATTTAGGCAGATTGTGTTATTTTACTGCGATGCTTATATCTTTTCACCGGTAGCTCCGATGGAGACGCTTTCTACATGAAAGTTGCTCCGTTTTGCGCGTAGATTATTAAAATGTTGCTTGTTGCCATGTTTGAGATTGTTTGCTTGCTTGCTAATAAAAATAATAAAATATAGTTTAGGACATAACAGTACCAAATGCAATATTTATCGTGGGGTCCGCAATAGTTTGCCATGTCTAGGATTTCAACCCACTTAAATTGACTAGCTTAGGTAGTTTATTTATGCTTCACCTCTTGTAATGTTTGTGTGCTATGCTTGCTTGAGTTGCCATGTTAACAACCTTGGTTGATCACCTGTAGCTAAGCAACTTGAACCACCGAAAACGTGCGGTATTTGTCGTGTGTGACCGATAGCCCACTTAAACTGTTAGTAACCGTTCTCGACGATAGATCCGTATCGCGTTGCAGTGTCATGTGATGTCTTCTTGATCTTGTGTTGCTCCGTAGTAATAGTGGTGCACCATTGATTGCTTTCCAGTGTTTCCTTCTTGTGTGCTTCCGCGGGTACCTCTCGGAGACGATGGGAGCTTGTGATCAACTACACCTTCGGAACCCGACTTATCAACAGGCAAGGACTATATATTACTTATGATCCATTCTATTTCAACCAGCGGTTTGCATGCTAGTCTAGGTTAGGCTCGATGTTTGATCCTACCACATGTTTACAACCTTTTTCAAACCGATACAGCCATGTCCCTTCCCAGCAAACCTTGTACTGCTATGTTACTATTGCTCGTTGCTCAGCCCCTGCTTAGTATGCATGCTTAGGATGCTACGATGTTACCCTGTTACTCCTTGGTTTGGGATATCACATTATTATATTGTTGTTGATGATATGATTATTATTATAACGTTGACTATATTCGACGAAGGATGGAAGGTCTAGGCTATCCCGCCCCGACGCTTTGTTCCATTCGAGTCACCTAGGACCCGAGTTCCGGGTATTGGTTTTAAGACTGAGCGTGCCTAATCGCGTGTGGGATTTTATGGGGTCCCCTCTTCTTACCTAACTAGATTCAAACATTTCTAGAGGTGGCCCAAGCTGATTTACCATTTGAAACCGTGTGTGTGCTGGTCAACTGCCAGTAGTTTTCAAACAACTCGGGCCAGCGGAGACTTAGTTCCTCCGTTGGTCCACACTTGGCGAGCTAGGGGTCCCCTGATGTCAGGTGTGATTTCCCGACCTTATCCTTACGGAAGAGTCCGATCCGAGAGCCTGGCCAGCTTTTGGATTGGGTGTCGACTCCCCGGGGGCCACCCGAATTTGTTCGTTGTTAGTTAGAGGGACCTGTCGTTTCGGATCTCTTGGAACTAAATCATAAAATGGTTGCCTATAATGGGTAGCAACTGAGAGAGATGGGCGAGCATGCGACGCCTCGTAATGGGCAGTTGGTACACCCGTGCAGGGTTAAATCTTTTCGAGAAGCCGTGTCCACGGTTATGGACGACTTGAGACCTACTCCTTGTTCATAGACAACAACAACTGATTTAATCTTAATATAACTTGATCAATGTGTGTGTGCCTTCACTGCTTCTTCTTCGTCGGGATGCGAAGAGGAGGACAAGGATAGGATAGGTGTTATGTTTGCGTATGTAGGTGGATAGCAGACTTGTTGGAGGGCGTTTCCTCATCGAATGGTTGGCTTCTTACCTTACTCTCTAGATCATTAGCCACTTCATAAATGCTAGTGCGGCAGCAACCTCACCACTTACCCCTTCCTTACCGTAAACTACTAGTTGTCCTAAAATGACGAGTGATGAAGTCCTTGCTGAGTCAGATGACCACTACAGTTGGATGCTGAGTACCTCTGTACTCATGATACTGTAGGGGAACGCAACAGAAAACAAAAATTTCCGCACTACGAACATGCCCAGGACCACTATGGAGACTGCATACAAGGTTTTGATCTGATCGTTACCGACTCGTAGCGAAGCGGAAGTAGAGTCGATGTAGATCGTCGGTGCAGATCCCCGCAGCTAGGATTTACAACCTCCCAACCGCGAGGATGTTCTCCCTCGTCTGCTCCTCGAACAGCGCTCCGGGAGGCGGTCGGACAGTCCCTCGGACGGTGTCACGGACAGCCCTTCGGGAGGCCCCTCGAAACTCGATCGGTAACTCGGACAGCCCTTCGGGAGGACCCTTGAAACTCGAACGATAATTTGGACAGCCCTTCGGGCAAAAGATCAAAACTACGACCTCTCTACGGGGTTGCACACATACGGTGTCAGCTATCCGACAGGGCTTCGCCGTCCAGAACTAGTTCCTGCCGGAACCTAGACAGCCTTTCGGCTCTACGAAACTATTTTGCTGGGAGGGAGAGAGAAAGCCAGATCATGCATGGCATTTGTATAGAACTCAAGGGAGAGCTTGGATCAAGGATATGGGGCTGCCCTCACACCTCTATTTATAGGAAACCCAAGGGGGCTTTCTTGGCTCCCAAGTCCTTCTAGAAGGCTTTCCAAAAATATCCCAAGTAGTACTTTTTACTATTCATAACACCACTTTTTCGCGTCCGAAAAATCCGAAAATATTTCTGTGGGTCTTAGAATAATTCCAATACCCACTAAAATGATTTTGGGCGCGTTCCGAAACAATTTCGGATTAGTGATTTTCATCTGCGAAAAGCAACCTAAGCATTTCCGGCAGCTCCCGAACATTTCCGGCAGCTCCGAAATATTTCCGAAAAAAATATTTTATTCTTTTCTCCAGAAAAATTCCAGAAGTTACCAGAACAATTCTGGCACCCTCCAAAAGTACCAGGTGCTTACCGAAACCTTTTCGGCTTAGTGGTTCACTCCGAAACAACTTTTCGGTTTTACCAAAACTATTCTGGTGTTCTCTCTCCAGAACTTTTCCGTTTTCTCCGAAACCTTTTCGGTGACTTTCTCTCAGACTCCCTGTCTAGTATTCAGCAGATAGATGACCCTTAAGCGTGTGACCCTATAGGTTCGGTGAAGTATAGACATGACCCAGAACGCTTTCCGATCAATGATCAACATCGGAGCCGTGGACACCCATATTGACCCCTATACCCACACGAATAAATATCCGAGTGAACCTCCAGTTGCCGTGTGCTATTCCTGTTGCTTCGCGATATGTTACAAACACCCGAGGTGAGACTTATCGGCATCCCCGTGAATCAACAACTTGTCCACTATGCCAGTTACCTCGTTTCCGGTATTGTTCTCTTTTCTCGTTCCCGTGTTCCGGCATCCCTGTGATCAAATCACACTGTGTCTGGCTAGACGATGGTGGATACTGTAACACCGAGAGGGCCCGAAGAATATCTCTCCATCGACGGAGGAGAAAATCCCAATCTTGAGCTACCTAGTTCCTGGTCATACTTTTCCGTGAACCCGTAAGCCGCCGTAATAGCCACCCTTTTACAAATGACGTTTAACAAACCCCAAAGTTCACGAAGCAAGTACGAAGGAACTCGATACTCTCATGGTCTAAGGAATTATGCAAACGCTCAACTTTCTCTGTGTTATAATCCATTAACTGGCGACGAATGTATCTCATAGCATAACATCAATCTGGGTCGATTCAACACAAATGTTCTTCTAACATTGTGCCCTCAAAGTTGCCGGCATAGTAATGCCCATGATCAGGAAAACAGAACCATCATGCAACACTTGAGCTAGTCTTAGAGGCGAGACTAGGAATATATATTTTATCCGTTTATTATTCCACACGTGCATATGAGTCTTCCTCCGAGCCTCGTGGTTATTGCAAACTCGAGAACCATTGCAGTTATAGCATGGAATATAAACATAATTACAAACATGGAGATAAATAATAACATTTATTATTGCCTCTAGGGCATATCTCCTATAGACTCCCACTTGCACTAGAGTCAATAATCTAGTCAATGCTAATGCACTTTACACCTATGGCATACTGGTGTAAAATATGCTCCGCTTGTGGTATAGCCTGATGTCCAACGGTTCTGACAACTTCAGCTCCGTGTGTATCTTTGCATATCCTCGCGTTTTCACGCTTTCACAAAATTCATATTTTGTGTGGACTCAGCTTTGTATATATGTGAATCACTGGTCGAACCTTGATTCCTCAGACTGAGATATGGAGCAACTATCTTCAATAGTGTTCCATTGACCAAAGCCATCTTGGAACCATACTAAGTTCATGAATGAACTATATGATTCAACATCTTCTTTGTCGCTTTCTAAAGCGTCATCATACTCAGCCTTTGTTATAGAATTTGCCACAGTAACCTGTTTGGAACAATTCCAACTTACTGTGCCACCATATCGTGTATCACACAAAAACCCTTAACTTAGATCGAAAATCGCATGGAGCATTGATGAAGACTATATTGATGTAATTACTTACAACAAGCACTTCATAATCTCTTCTTGCGAGAAAACATGTCATCAGTGCTACTTTAGTACTCAATGACATTTTTCACTTTTGTCCCATGATCAGTACTTTGATCACTTTGGTATCTATACTCGCAACAACTTGGGAGTACTGGACATATCTGGTTGTTTTATATACCATGGAATACATGATTAATCCAAACACAAAGGTTTATGGAATATCCATCATGTATTTTGCTCATCAGTGTTATAGGACACCGAGTCTTGCAAAAACTCTTTCCATGTGACTTCGGCAAGAATCACTCCTTGGCGTTTTTAACGCTAAACTGTTTTAGCACCTTGTCAATATGTATTTTGGCTTAGCCCTATTAGGCAATTATATCTCGTAGATAATTATGCCTAATATCAAGACCACTTAGCCCAAGCACTTCGTTGAAAAACTATTTTCAATGAAGTCTTAATTTGTGTCAAGAAATTTATATTATTTCCAATTAACAATGTGTTAGGCACACAAGGTTTTTAGAAATATTATTATGCTCCCACTTACTTTCTTGTAGCCACAAGCATCTTCGTTATCCATCGATGAAATCAAACTCTTTTGATTATTTCATCAAAAACGAAGATTCCAACTCCATTATGCTCTCTTTTGTCCATCGCAGGAACTCTGAAGTTTGCATACTTACTAGCATCCTCTGGACTGACAAAATACCTTGGACTGTATCTCCAAGGCAGTATTTCCATCTCATGGAAATCCTTTTGGCATCCATGTTTCATATCTCATGAATGAAATACGTATTAATTGCTAGTTTAACCCGAACCGACTTTAAGCATCGCTACGGAGAGACAATCTCGCCGTAGTTAATTCCTTGAAATTGTTATAAGCAACAAGTCGAGCTTTATGGATAAAACATTTTTATCCGTATCAGTTTATAGTTCCATTAATATTCGTTAGACTCAAAGTCTTCCGAATGGTCCATCAAGATACAATCTTGATTTATTTATATGGAAACTATCTCGAATTGTATTGGCATTTAGCCAATTCCGGAGTCAGGGCCCATCATCGCTTCCTTGATTATCGTAGGTATGATGTTGTCTAACAACAATATCTCGTTTGCGCACCTGAGAGGTTTGCACGAGTTTTGCCTACGTGGCTCAGTTGCAAGTTTGACCGAAGTCCATACATCTCATGTAGAGGCTTCCGTATCAGTTGCAGTAGGAAACTCTGGAATCACTTCCAAGGTTCCTTTCCTTTGATCTGATGACGAAGATACTGTTATCTCGTAGAGTTGCACTGTCCTCCCACTCACCTTTTTGCAAGAACCATTCTCTTTAAAAGCATACCGTTCTTTGTGGCAAAACCTTTTGCCTCGGTATAGTGGTGGAGGAATTCCCAATAATTTGGGATAACCTACAAAGTAGCACTTGTCTGATTTGGAATAGGTTTGTAAACAGTTTACACAATCCCCATATTCCAAATGTTAAGAAAATATAAAACATGGTTGGGCGTACCATACCATGGCGTCATTTCAACAGACCTGATGGCGCTCCTTTCAGTGTAAAAGCCGCAGTCTCTAAAGCATTACATTAAAAGGGATAATGGCAAATTGATTTATGTCATCTTTGATCTTACCATGTCATAAATGGTTTGATTACATCTTCAAGGACATTCCACTTGCAGTGGTGTTCCGGGAGGTGCAAGTTATGAAAACTCTTTTCACAACTCATCAGACATTGGCTAAACTTGTAACTCAAAAATTCCTTTCTGCAATCGAATTGTAGAAACATAATTTTCTTGTCACAATAACTTTCACTTCATTTTTGAAAACCTTTCGAATGATTTCAAAAGATCCAGACTTATGTCTCATCAAGTAAATATCCATATATCTACTTGAGTCTTTTTTGAAGATAGATAAATCCACTACTAACAACATTTATCGGACTACACACATCAAATGTATGATCACCAATAAGTTTGTTGTTCGTTCCTCATGGCCTGTGAACGGTATTTCAGTCACTTAACTTTTCGGACGAAAGTTGCAAGTGTGAGATGATTCATAATCAAATGACTTCAAAATCCATCATTATGGAATTTCTCCATGCGGGTTTCTCCAATGTGACCAAATGCAGTGCCACACATATGTGGTATTCTTTTAGTCTTTCGACATTTAGCGTCATTGTTATGGATGTATCATATTACCATCAATATTCGTAACATACATCCCATCCCCGATGGAAGCATGGCCCTTTATGTTATTCATAATACTGAACAACAATTGTTCTTTTATGAACAACCTTCTTGCAACATACTTTATGCAATGGGCTAGAGTGTATAAAACTCTAAAACGAATTATGAAAATAAATACAGATGGTGATGCACTGATGGAAGGTATAGTAACTTTTACTATGTTCCCAGCGCGTATCTAAACCTCATTACTGGCAAGTCTTTTAGGCCGTAGTGGTTCTTGCATCGAGTTGCAACAGAATGCAATCGAGCGGGTATTCCTGTGATCAACTTTTAATCATAATACCCAAGAATTATGGACTAACTGTTTAATCACAATTCCCAAGAACTATTTATTTTTGACCAGCCTTCCATACATCAATAACTTTCATGACTTTTATACATGAGCTGGACATTCCAGTCTTCTTTCTTTTTGCCCTTATACTTTTAACAGTTTAACTTTCAATATATTTCTCCTACTCTCAGAAGAAGTACCCATCTTTAAGAGTGGCGTTAGCCCCGGACTTCCTAGGCGTGTGAGTCATACTAACACCCTTTGGACATTTCCTTTCTCTTTAAGTTGTTTGTTTTATTCACCTTCATCATATGACAGGCGTTCTTCTGGATCCCTCTCTTATCAGTCAAATGCCCAGTAAACACTTTACTAATACTTTGCAAACAAATATTGCTTTGGATATCTCATATCTTTTAGCCTTTGTCTGTATCTGAAAACAATTTTCAGTTCCATGAATATTACATAACTATCCCAAACTTGTGAAGTTCGGGTCTTATGGAAGCAAACGTATTGTACTTGACCACAATGGAATTCTAGCTTTTGGATCGAAGGACGAGAGTCACATCATCCATAGCATTAGCGGGAGGACACCGAAAGCATGCGATAGGACAAAATCCTTCTCGGCACTCTTGAGGACAATCCTCGCATTACGTTACCAACCGTAAAGTTTTAACCAGATATTTAACAACTTATTCAATTTTAATAGGGAAGGTGGAAACGCGAGCCATTATTCTACAACTATTAGCAAATTATACTTAGACAGTGTTCATAATTAATTGCACTCAGAATTAAACAAGTTAATTCTAAAGTGCGCTCCCACTCAAATCAATATCTCTCAAAATTGATTATGAGTGATTCAAGATCCAAATATCAATACAACGCCATAGAATCATCATCTCATGACGAGGATTTTGATTTGGTAGGCCAACTTGCCGATCACATCTCTATGTGACTCTTGTTCATCTTTCGATGCGTGTGTTCCGAGCTCAGGACGATCCTGCCATGAACGTCAAGACAACCAAGTGATCTTGCTGCGAGGTCTGACCTCACCCGCCTTACATTTCTCCAATCGTTCGTACCCATGCATCCATGGCGCACCCCGAAAGGATAGATGCTGTGACGGTGCTACATTTGGGAGAACACTAACTACTTGATATTTTAAGTGAGAGATCACCCTAATAAAAAGCGACTACCGCGCAATCAAGAAGGGTGCAACTTAAGGGATAAACATCTCAGGTAATTCATAATTGCATGATATGGTATAGCCCCTTCTGACGGAGAAGTCAAGTATTTCTTCGTCTTTGGCATTTGCGTCGGAGTTCACCTTCGCGAAGATTGCCACCACCTTGTCGATGCACCAAATAATATTGCTATCTCTATAGCTAATAAAATAAGTGCATTACATAAGGTTGACTCGCAGGTCATTAAAGTGACAATCATATGGCTCCAGCCATCATGCCGAATCATGACACGCAGGTCATGTTAATAAATTTACATTATATAGTCATCTCATACATAATCAAATTAATATGAGCTTTGCTATACCACATCACATGCACATCCTGCAAAACCAAGTTAGACGCCTCTAATCGGTTTAGGCAAAAATTTATTTTACGTGGCTTCTAAGGTTTCAACCAAACCACAGCTACCAACGTTTTATCATCAAGTATGATTATTCAAGTCGCTAGATTAACATCGCGGGGTGTATGAAGCACGAGATAATAAAATCTCGAACCCCATACTGAACTTCGTCATACGCGTGATCCCCGTGCAGATCATATCTTCATTGCCCTTTAGTCTGCGAAATTTCTTCTTTCTCTAACTACGGTGGAATTCAACGAACTGTTAGCACTTCTTTGATCAATCAGGATCGCAGATTGCCAGAACTTTGAAACTCCACCATACTGTTATCGACATCAGAAATATGCAAATTCTAGGGAAGCAACAAGAACATCGAGTAACAGATTTCATCTGCCACCCGCATAAATAATTTTCAGCAATAGATCTAATCTACTCAAAAATTATATTATGCAATACCCATACATCTCTATGTATTCTAGATCGCAACATGCATCTACGCATAGCACGGCTCTGATACCACTGTAGGGGAACGCAACAGAAAACAAAAATTTCCGCACTACGAACACGCCCAGGACCACTATGGAGACTGCATACAAGGTTTTGATCTGATCGTTACCGACTCGTAGCGCAGCGGAAGTAGAGTCGATGTAGATCGTCGGTGCAGATCCCCGCAGCTAGGATTTACAACCTCCCAACCGCGAGGATGTTCTCCCTCGTCTGCTCCTCGAACAGCGCTCCGGGAGGTGGTCGGACAGTCCCTCGGACGGTGTCACGGACAGCCCTTCGGGAGGCCCCTCGAAACTCGATCGGTAACTCGGACAGCCCTTCGGGAGGACCCTTGAAACTCGAACGATAATTTGGACAGCCCTTCGGGCAAAATATCAAAACTACGACCTCTCTACGGGGTTGCACACATACGGTGTCAGCTATCCGACAGGGCTTCGCCGTCCAGAACTAGTTCCTGCCGGAACCTAGACAGCCTTTCGGCTCTACGAAACTATTTCGCTGGGAGGGAGAGAGAAAGCCAGATCATGCATGGCATTTGTATAGAACTCAAGGGAGAGCTTGGATCAAGGATATGGGGCTGCCCTCACACCTCTATTTATAGGAAACCCAAGGGGGCTTTCTTGGCTCCCAAGTCCTTCTAGAAGGCTTTCCAAAAATATCCCAAGTAGTACTTTTTACTATTCATAACACCACTTTTTCGCGTCCGAAAAATCCGAAAATATTTCTGTGGGTCTTAGAATAATTCCAATACCCACTAAAATGATTTTGGGCGCATTCCGAAACAATTTCGGATTAGTGATTTTCATCTGCGAAAAGCAACCTAAGCATTTCCGGCAGCTCCCGAACATTTCCGGCAACTCCGAAATATTTCCGAAAAAAATATTTTATTCTTTTCTCCAGAAAAATTCCAGAAGTTACCAGAACAATTCTGGCACCCTCCAAAAGTACCAGGTGCTTACCGAAACCTTTTCGGCTTAGTGGTTCACTCCGAAACAACTTTTCGGTTTTACCAAAACTATTCCGGTGTTCTACTACCCCCAAACTCTTTTCAGGGTTCTGATCGACGACAGGTATGGTGATCGACGTTTTACGTGGAGACTCGACGACGACTAGTTAGGCGGATCCCGGCAGAGGGCCTGGACCCGTGTGGTTATGGGATCGATGTTTTTCTCTTTGCCATTAGGCATTTGACTGTAGTCTGTACCCAGACATGTATCTTCCGCTGTTGTATTGTATTAAGGCAGTTGTATGCCGATTGTATGAGATGTTGTATCCTTGTATCTGTAATGTTGTGATATCATGTTGGAAATCCGGGGCATATGGCTTTGTCATATGTCGCGGTGGGACCGATATGTGCTTCGTCCCCGGATATGGGTGGAAACACCTAGATCTGGAACAGTACCGCATATCGGGCCTTACAAAAGTGTATCTAGATCATAGCAATATCACACAAAACATGCATGGAGTAGGCAGAAATTATAGATACGTTTTGGACGTATCAACATCCCCAAGCTTAATTCCTGCTCGTCCTCGAGTAGGTAAACGATAACAACATAATTTCTGTGGTGACATGCTAGCAACCATATAAGAACTTTGAAAAGTAAAGCAATCAAGGTTAGAGATTCAATTCAAGTCATAACAGGCAAGAATCTATATTAGCATTGAAACAAGTAACAAAAGAACAAAAGGTGCAAGAGCTCTCGCTGTCCGTGACTCGAATGTCTCCAAATGGTGTTTGCGTGCAAGAAGGGGGATAGGGAATACGAGAAAAAAGTTTTTTTTGTGTTGAGAACTCAATCTACTAAAGTTTCACACTTGGTCTTCTTTGGAATCTTATCTTGACTCGTCCCCAGACTACTAGCCAGGTACAAGTCAATTTAATCCACTCCTTTTCGATATTTCGAGCACTCATGCAATGGATGAGCGTAAGCACGAGAGTTGACACTTAGGATGGCAAAGAGAGAAATATGGTGGAGGAGGAAGACAAAAAGGATGAGAAAGGCTCACATCAATGAGGACAATCATAGGCAAGAGATGCCAAATGATAGATATGATGTGAGGAGTAGCAATTGCCATGCAACAGATGCACATACGAGCTAAGAATCTCTCCAATGGAACTAGTGGGGGTGCATCTAACTTGCTCGCTCATGAAGACCTAGAGCTTGTTTGAGGAGGCTCATCCTTGGAATATGCAAGCCAAGTTCTATAGTGTGAAGGTCCCCACATAGCTATATGCATAAAGATCATCTCTATGGAGAACAAGGATATAAAGGGAGTACTAGTGTGGATCTCTCAAAAAAAGGATAGTAGTGTTGCCCCTTTCTCTATTTTTTTTCTCCTTTTCTATTTTTTTGTATTTTTTTGTGGCCTCAATGGCTCTTTCTATTTAACTCTCATTTGTCCTCTTTGGGATCTTTTAATGTGTCCACTTTGGGATCTTTTCCTCACTTAAGGGCACCACTCTATTTTACAAGAAGGTAAATGACATCTTTCACACTTTACAAGGTACTCAAAACATAAAGAAGATGTAACTAACATGATGTATGCAAGGTATGTCGCTGCCAGTGTAGCAGGAACATGTATGACATGAAGATCAAGTCATGAAGAGGTGGAAGTTGCATGGCAATATAACTCGGAAAGGCTATGGAAATGCCTTGATAGGTAGGTATGGTGGCTGTTTTGAGGAAAGATATAAGGAGGCTTATGATGACAGAGCGTATCATGCCAAGGGTTATGAAGTACCGGCGAAGGTGGACACCAACTCTCGGAGTGAGAAGAAGGCAATGCACGGTACGGGAAAGGCTAGCAAAATATGGGAAGGTGGAAGTGTCAACTCTCAATACTTATATTATTCCGAAGAACTCATGCACTTATTATCGGTAACTCTCAATCTAATAAGGAGGTTCACAAAGAGACAAGTACCCCGAGGAGGAGTGTATGGGGGTTTGGTTATCCTTGCGCATCCTCGACTCATGGTACGTGAGTGTACTCTAATATTCGACTCCTCAGAAGAGTAGTGATCTACCTAGTAGCTAGAGTTCTCAACTAGTTTCGTAGGTTTTGAAAATAAACACAGATTTCCCAAAATACGACACCTATCACTAATAGGCAAGAGCTCTTGACACCAAAAGTTCAAACAATACTCACATCAATACCTCAAAACCATTGCAAGTCACTACTAAAATTAAATAGCAACCTCAATTACCTACTTTCAAGACAAGACAACAACTCAGTGCAACAACCAACTCTCTTAACAAGATAAACAGGAAAACTAAAAAGAGTTCCAGCAACAAAATAAAACAAAAGCCAAGGCTCTTGCTAAAGACAAACTAAAACTAAGACTAAAAAAGGCAGTAGCTATGAAAAGATAAAGAACACACAATAGAATAAAGATACGCATGAAAAATCCTATGATGTGTTCTAGATTTTAAAAGTGGAGCGTGTTTCTCTCCCACACAAAGTAAGACAGGACCTAACTTGTTATGAACAGCAAGCAAAGCTAAAGAAACTAAAAATAAAACCTAAGAGCGAGACGCTCCAAGCATAGCACATAACGCATGAAGTGATAAAAATATAGTGAGACGAAGGACGAACTGATGATTGTTGATGGAGAAGGGGATGCACGGGGGCATCCCCAAGCTTAGACGCTTGAGTCTCCTTGAATATTTATTGGGGATGCATGGGGGCATTCCCAAGCTTGAGCGCTTGACACTCCTGGATCTTCTTTCATCATCTTCCATCGCACACTTGAAAACTCCCTTCATACATAACTCATCATAAGCTGATTAGAGAGGTTAGTACCCTTAATAAATAATTTTTCTCCACTGGGTATAAAGATATTCTTGAATAGATACTGTTTCTCAAGAGTGCCAAAAAGTTTTTGCAAAGAAAAAGCAAGCTTAAGGTTTGCAAAAGTAAGGAGAGACAAAACGTGGCAGAATCTGTGAAAAACAGAACAACAGATAGTAAAGAATTTTTTAGGGGTACTTCTGCAACTCAAATAAAAAAACTCAGAACATACGGAAGTTTCGTAATTGTATAGAGCATACTGTGTAAACATTTCAGCTCAAAAAGATGAACTGGGATTTTTCTGGAATTTTTCTGGTCACGAGGACAGAATCTGTTTTCTGGACAGCATGTCACAACTTTTACTTCCCTTGCCGTAAGAGGCTACAATTTGGCACAAAGCTGAAAAGTAAAGATACAATGATGTTGCTACAGAAGTAACAATCATCAAGACACAACAAAAGCAAAAAGAAAATCCTAAATTCGTTGCGGGCTGCCTCCCGAAAGCGCTTCTTTAAAGCCATTAGCTAGGCATAATGCAAAAAATCAAGTTGTATCAATCGAATCATTATCAAGATCATCAAAAAGCTATTCAATTGTACAACTAGTCTTAAGAAGTCTTTCAAATAAAGGCCTAATGAAGATACTTCTAGGAAGAAAACCAAAAGGCGGAAAATCAATGGAAGATTCATTTATAAAATTATCAAAGAGAGGTATTTCTTCCAAAGTTTTCGCGGTTTCAACTTCTTTGGCAATAGGTGGCTTATTTTTAGGTCGGGGAACCTTAGGGACATAAATGAACTTAGGTTCCTTTCTTGCCGAGGTCTCAACCTTTTTTGGTTTGATTGTGGAGAAAGTAGTTCCTAGAGTATTAATGATTTCCTCAATCTTATCTATCCTAGAAAGATCCGTATCACGGGATTTGATGACCTCCAAGGTTTTAATAATTTTAAGCATGGAGCTATCAAGCCTATTCAAATTCCCTTGAATCTTGCGATCCAACTCATTTATCCTAGTTATACTTGGTATTTCTAACTCTATCTTTTCAAGTTTCTTCATAATATTAGATAGAGTTATATCTTCTTGCATGCTAGCAATAGGGAGATTTCCAACAAGATTTTCAATAACATTAAGAGACTCCCAAATTGGGCTTCTAGAAAGTTCCCATTGATAGCAGTATCTAATATGAACCTATTCCAAGGAGTAATCCCGACATAAAAATTTCTAAGCAAGATAGTAGTGGATTGCTTCTTGGTGGCTTTTCCATGAGAATCATTAATTCTATACCAAGCATCTTTTAAACTTTCTCCACCTTTTTGTTTAAAGGTGAGAACCTCTGTCTCAACAAAGGCAGAAGGGCCAGACATAATGATAACTAGCAAGATAATTTTTTTTTGTAGTTTTTGATAAAATACACAAAGATAAAAACTGAAAGATAAACTAACAAGACTAAAAAACAAAGGTAAAGGGTAGTGTGAAACTCCCCTATCTTAGCACTTGGAGTCCCCGGCAACAGCGCCAGAAAACTTCTTGCTAGGATGGCTTCTCGTCCCCTTCGTTGGTTACCCCGAGTGGAGGGTTGAGATGTAGTGCGGCAGCAGTTTTCCCTCGGTGAAGATACCAAGGTTTGTCTCCAGCAGGACTCCAGAGATGATAAGTAGGTGTCAGCGGCGCAACTGACACGGACCTGCACACAGACACATATAACTTTGTTCCCAACGAAGTTCAGAGAAGTTGTCAATATCTCCGGTCTTGTTGTTTACAAAGGATAAAACGCAAGGGATAATAATAGAAACTTGAAAGTAAATGCAGAAAAGTAAATATAGCGTGGAAACAATGATAAGGATATGGACCGGGATACGTGATGTTCGCTAGTGATGTCTCTCTCCCAAAAGACGATAAAATTGCTATGCGAGGTAAAAAAATTACAGAAAAGCAATTGACAGGATTATGAACGCACCGCAATGCTAACTATGCTACAAAAGAACGGAAGAGGTTCAAAAGCACAGGCAGTACGCCAAGGTAAGTAGACCGAAATCCATCTTCATCTACTACTAATCATCCGCGTTGAGATATCTATCCAGAACATCTCGCTGGTATTAATTTGTGAGCCCCACCCAAAGTGTAAACCCAAAGCAACAGACAACTGCATTAAAAAGAACTCTGCGTAAAGTAAACAATCCTTGTAACCGCGGTTACAAGCACCGTTGTTTTCCCCCTTGTGGCAACAGCACATCCCCTAGACTCATGTTTCTGTCACTCAAGCGTGTCATCGGGGGGCATGAACCCACAATCTAGCACAACGTTCCCTCTTGAAGTCACTACCTACTACTTGGCCAAAGCAATAAACAGGAACGGAGAACATGCAAGAATTACTTAGGAACAAAAATATAAGAGATAAAAACCAAATATATTACTCTATCACTATCTGAACATAATCTCGTAATCCATCAGATCCTATCAAACTTAACATAGCAACAGCAGAAATATTACAAAGGTGCCTCGATCATGTTGGGCAGCTCACGAGGTCTAAATAATGAAGATAAAAGAGGGGAGGAGAACATCACATAGCTACTGGTCACGGACCCATGGTCCAAGGAAAACTACTCACGAGACATCCGGGGAGCATCCATGGTGGAGAGGAGACTCCCGGAGGTCAATCCTCCCTCCGGCAGGGTGCCGGGAAGAGGTCTTCTGGTGCTCCCGATCTTCGGAAGCGCGGGGGCGGCGGAACAGAGGCGAGTTCGCGGAATAGGGTTCTCTTTTTTGGGTTTTCCCGTGATGGGGGATAAATAGGCGAAAGGGGACAGCCAGAGGTGGGCCAGGGGCCCCAGGCACCCCCCTGGCGCGGCCAGGGGTGGGGCCGCACCGGGTGGCCGCCTGGGCCCCCTGGCTCCCCTATGGCCCCTCCCGGGCCTTTCTCGAAGCTTCCGTCACGCTGATTTTTTATCTGAATTTTCCTGAATTTTTCTCGCACTTTTTATATGGGGGAAAACTGAAATAGAAAAACAGCAGAAAACAGGAACTGGCACTGGGGTGCACTGAGTTAATAGGTTAGTCCAAATATGAGCAAAAGTGTATGAAAGTGTATCTAGATCATAGCAATATCACACTAACCATGCATGGAGCAAGTAGAAATTATAGATACGTTTTGGACGTATCACCATGCAAAAGATGCACATATGAGCTAGGAAGCTCTCCAATGAAACTAGTGGGGGTGCATCTAACTTGCTCGCTCATGAAGACCTAGAGCTCGTTTGAGGAGGCTCATCCTTGGAATATGCAAGCCAAGTTCTATAGTGTGAAGGTCCCCACATAGCTATATGCATAATGATCATCTCTATGGAGTACAAGGATAAAAAGGGAGTACTGGTGTGGATCTCTCAAAAGGATAGTAGTGTTGCCCCTCACGTATGATGCTTTCCGAGGATGTTCTGTCCTCGGAAAGCATCGTACGTGAGGGGCATCCCATCCAGGCCGGATGATCAACTGAGATGGGTCCTCATCGTCCGCACATAAGTCTTATGATATGGGTGGTGAGCTCCCATATTCAAAGACAAGTTTCCTCAACCATACTATCGACTATCTCATAACTCTTACATAGACTTACTCCAGCCCGATCACTTAGTCGGGGTCTAGGGCGGGCTCGATCATACCACAAAGTGTGCACGAGACTGAGTCTCGAGCAATCGCATCGCGATGCCCCAAGCTGCGCACATCTAAGGGCCACTTGGTGTATGAAAGACCGCCAGCCAGAACACAACTAAGGTCTCGAAAACCCATACAAAGACATGCATGTTATAAACATACACGCAACACACATGCCTTGTATGAACAGTAGGTACCATTGCAATTCTCTACAAAGTATACATTTTTATTGATAACTCTTATAGAGTGCACACAGAGATCACAAACATGTGATCCAACATTACAACATAAGCGGAAGCAAATTATGTCTGAGTACAGACAAGTTTAACAAATGGCTTAAGAAGCCTTATTTAAACACAAGCCCTCCACGAGGGAACCAGTCGTCTGACTGGGACTAGACTAGCTTGATCTTCAGTCGTCCAGCTCGATGAAGAAGCCACCTTCGGGGTCAGTGGGTTCATCTAAAACATAGATTAAGCAAACGTGAGTACAAAGTCGTACTCAGCAAGACTTACATAGGAGCTATACTACTCATGCACATGTATCAAGGTAAAGGGAGGTGGGGTTTCACTTGCAGAAATGCCAGCTTTGACTTGGCTAGTCCTGAACTACGAGTACCAGACTTTGAAGTAAGAAGCGTACACGAGTCCACTATTTTCTCCAACCAATTACACCACTATGGTGCCTTCCTCGACTTCCCCACGAGAAAGCACGCCATAGCACTCACACTTATCTTGGTGTGTTTTAGAAGTATCCGGTTCAAGTTATCTAATAATCAAGCTAAGCTTTCCAAGCAGTCCATAACCGCGGACGCGGCTATTCGAATATTTTGTTAACCCTGCAGGGGTGTACCGCTACACACACATGATCATCAATTACCGCCTTTGTACTCGACACCATTCAAGAAGTGTCGGCGAGGATGCTCACCACAACTGTTACCTCATAGCCGATCTAGTCCGAGAAAGCCGCCTACTTGGGTTGGCTACCACTATCGTGAACCCGGCCGGTTTACCGAAGTGGACCCAAGTGATGTGTGCGTGGGGCATAAGCCGGTCTCGGGTGAGCCGTTCTCTCACTTAGCATTCAGGCCACAAGCCTACCAGAACTCCGAACTATTGCGACATCTGGACATCGAAAGGGATGAGTTAGTAAGCTGAGAGGGGTCAGTGAGCCCAATGTGTGGTTGTACTCTTCATCTTGGATCACCACACAAGAACTCGGACTTAGGGCGGTGTTCAACGAGACAACCCACCGTGTACTCCTACACAGCCTCTCATCGTTCACCTTGTATTAGGGTCGATTCACCAAAAATTTTCTACCATCATCAACATGATCACTACCATCCCGACTCACATCACAGTATCAGCATGGTACCATGCTAAGCATGCAATAAGAAGTAACAGTTGCAGGGGCCACATGATATCAAACAACTCCTACATTTGCTAGGATTGTGGTTTGCTTACTACTGTGACAAAATGATAGGTCATGCAAAGGAATGGGTTCATCTATGCGGTAGAAACGAATCATGGTGATCATCCTAAACAATGCATAAGCGAGACATGAGAGGGAAGTGGGATTTTATCGACATGATCAATGGGGGTTTGCTTGCCTTGCTGACGAGGTTCGGGTTCTGGGTCTTCAACGAAGGGGGCAGCCTCCTGCTCCGGTTCCACCTCTACTCGACAAACAACAAGCAAAGTAGCAAAGTAAATACAATGCACAATCACATGATGGAAGGTTGGAACTTGATTTAAATGCTTTGATGTGTGAAGCAATTCCATTTAAATGGAGTATATTGCAAATTGAATTGCAAATTCAAACTCCAATTTGAATTCAAACTTAACCAAGTTACATGTGACATTGTTTGATCATTTTGAATCTTTTGGAAATGTGTATGATATGCCTCTGAAGTGTGGTTGAAACATAGTATAATTCCATGGTCCAAGTTGCAAAAATCATTTGAATTGAATTTGAATTAATTTTAAATAAATCAAATGACATATGCTACTGATCCCATTTTAAAATCAACCCAAACATAGTTGAAAGTTGCATTTTTGGATAGCCTATTTTCTCCTGATCATTTTTCATATATTATTTGTCCAAATTGGAGTTAATATGAATTTTCTATGAAATTCCAAAGTTTGGGGTAATTTCTGGAATTTTCTGAATTTCTTTAATTCTTTTTAATTTCTGGAAATGAATTACTGCGTCATGCTGTCTTCATGCTGGCGTTAGGGGGGGGCTGACAAGGGGGTCCCACCTGTCAGTTGCTGGTTAATTTAATCCGGCTGGTTAAATTAATCCAGTGGTTTAAATAAGCCACTGGGCCCACTAGTCAGTGGCTCAGGGGGTGTCATTAGGGGGTGATTAATCCCGGTGCTCAGCCTGACAGGCCGGCGGCTAAACGCCGGCGACCAGAACCGCGGCGGCGCTGCATGGGGAGGTTGATTCCGGGCACCAATCGAAGCGCTGCGACCTCCAACTTGAAGCCCTTGCCGATGCGCGTCGAAAGAGACCAACTCCAAGTGCTGGGGTGCCCTGTACGCTCGCCGGCGTCGAGTTTCGCGGCGACGGAGCTACGGCTGTGATCGGGAATTCGATACAAGGCGCGAATGGAGGCGGGGCTAGGCTGGGTTGAAGCAGTGGAGCACGGGGAACGCGATGGACAATAAGGCGAGCTCGATTGCGTAACGGTTGGTCATCGCCATGGATCCCGGCGGCGAGGAGTTTCGGCTTTCATGGCGGCCATGGCTAGAGGAAGCAATCGAGGGGGATAAGATAGGGGTTTTGATCCTGCGCTCACCAGGAACTCAGCAGAGCAGACGGTGAGGTAAACGGCGGCGTGATGATGACGAATTCGACGATGAGTCCTTGCGGGTCCGGCGGCGGCTCGAGCTCGATTCCGGTGACTAGGAGGGCTCCGGGCTCGCCTTCTTCTGCAGATCGATGAAGAGCTTGAAGGGGAACACGGGGGACAACTCGGTGAAGGTCCTCGTCGTCGTTGGCTGCGTGTGCTCGGCGTCGCGCTCCGGCGGTCCTCTCGGTCTTCTCCAAATCCGACGAGAACGGAGGGGGCAAGTGCACTGGAGGGAGGGGAATGGAGCAGGGCGTCTCCAGGATGCCTCCAGACGGGATAACGACGCCCGGGGGGGCCTCCAGGCAGGCAGGTGGCGTGGCGGCCGCGGCATGCCGGCCACCATGCTGCTTGCGCCGCGCTGGAAGAAGACAAGGGTCCAGGTGGGCTTGGGCTGCCGAAACGGTAAGTTGGGCCGAGGTGGCCCAGGTAAGTGGGCTGCTTTCTGTTTTCTATTTTCCTCTCTGTTTTTCTTTCTGCTATTTGTTTAGGCTAGCTAAAAAAAATAGCAAGCCATTTTATTAAATGCTGAAAATTTTTATATGGCTTCATAACAATATAGACTAGCCACTTATAAAGTTTCAACATTTTTAAAATTCAAATAATTTGAATCTTAACTCAAATAGAGGTTTTTCATTAAATCCAAGGCACTGTTTGAATATTTGAAAAATCTATGAGCATGGGGTGGGTCCCATATCACTTGATATGTGATCACACTCATTTATAAGACTTTTCAAAATTCTAACATGAATTTTTGGAGAAGATTTTTATCTGGAATTTTGAATTAATTCATCTGGGGGTTCCTTCTCCCATTTTGCTTTTGAATTTGATTTCAAAGATTTCTTTTGAAATTTTAACATGATGCAGGAGTACTGGTTAACCCTAGCACATTACCTAACAGAGGGTTCTGACAACTCGCCCCCACTCAAAAGAATCTCGTCCCGAGATTCAGAAGTCAGCGGGAGGAAGGTGGGGTACTCGGCATTGAGATGGTCTTCTCTTTCCCACGTAGATTCTCTTTCAGAGTGGTGTGACCATTGCACTTTCAGAAACCTAATCTTTTGACGACGAGTGACACGCTCTGCGGAATCAAGAATACGAACGGGGTATTCTCGATAAGAAAGGTCATCTTGGAGATCAAGCGTTTCATGGTCGACTTCAAGGATGGGGTCCTTGAAGCAACGCCTGAGTTGGGACACATGGAATACATCATGTACTCTGGAAAGGTGCGGGGGTAGTTCAAGTTGGTAGGCAACTTCTCCATGTTTAGCAATAATGCGGAAAGGTCCGATGTAACGTGGGGCCAACTTGCCTTTGATACCGAAACGTTGGGTTCCCTTCAGAGGAGTAACCCGAAGGTAAGCCTTCTCATCCAGATTGTAGCTCTCTTGCCTATGATGACGATCATAGTAGCTTTTCTAACGAGACTGGGCTGCTTTCAATTGATCACGAACAATGCGAACTTGCTCTTCTGCTTCCTTGATCATATCCGGTCCAAAGAATTGTCTTTCACCGGTTTCTGACCAGTTTAGTGGTGTTCGACATCGTCGTCCATATAGGAGTTCAAAAGGAGCCATGTTCAGACTAGATTGAAAACTATTGTTATAAGCAAATTCGGCAAATGGAAGAGACTTCTCCCAATTATTTCTGAATGAGATAACACAAGCTCTGAGCATGTCTTCAAGAATTTGGTTAACCCTTTCGACTTGACCGCTAGACTGAGGATGGAAAGCTGTACTAAAGGAGAGATGAGTTCCCATAGCCTTCTGAAAGCTTCCCCAAAATCTAGAGGTAAAAAGGCTACCACGATCAGAATTGATTTCCAAAGGAACACCGTGAAGGGATAGAATTCTAGAGATGTACAAGTCCGCTAACTGGCTAGCAGTTATAGACTCGCGAACCGGAAGGAAGTGAGCAACTTTGGAAAGCCTATCTATGACAACGAAGATGACATTGTTTCCTTTCTGGGTTCTTGGAAAGCCGGTGATGAAGTCCATACCGACTTTGTCCCATTTCCACTCGGGAATAGACAAAGGTTGAAGTGTACCAGCAGGTCTTTGATGTTCTGCCTTAATGGGACGACAAACATCACATTCGGCAACAAATTGAGCAATGTCTCTCTTCATCCTAGTCCACCAAAATCTCTGGCGTAGATCTCGGTACATTTTTGTGCTACCGGGATGAATCGAGAGGGGTGTGTCATGGGCTTCTTTGAGGATGAGTTGCCTTAGTTCCCTATTCTTAGGTACTACCAAACGATTTCCAAAGAATACCGTTCCCTTGCTATCCGTGGAGAAACATTTAGCAACTCCGCTAGCAATGTTCTCCTTGATCCGGCGAACACCTCGTGCACGCCTTTGGGCAACTATGATTTGATCCTCAAGAGTTGGTTTCGCCACCAAGGTAGAAAGATAGCCATGAGGAACAATCTCAAGATTGAGCTTGCGAAAGTCCTCATGAAGAAGTGGTTGATACTGTTGTAACATGAGGTTGTTACAATATGACTTATGACTTAGTGCATCAGCCATGACATTGGCTTTGCCTGGGGTGTAAGAAATTACTACGTCGTAATCTTTTATCAACTCAATCCAGCGTCTTTGCCTGAGATTAAGATCTGGCTGGGTGAAAATATATTTGAGGCTTTGGTGCTCGGAATAAATCTCACAACGATTACCAAGGAGGTAATGTCGCCAAGTTTTTAGGGCATGAACTACGGCAACGAGTTCAAGGTCATGGGTAGGATAGTTCTCTTCATGTGGCCGCAACTGACGTGAAGCATAAGCTACCACATGTCGATCTTGCAGAAGTATGCATCCTAACCCTTGCCGTGATGCGTCACAATAGATCTCGAAATCCTTTTTAGTGTCTGGAGGTGCAAGTACGGGTGCAGAAGTCAATCTTCTTTTTAGCTCTTGAAAGCTTTCCTCGCACTTGGAAGTCCATAAGAATTTATTATCTTTCTTGAGGAGTTCAGTTAGAGGCTTTGCAACTTTAGAAAAGTTCTCGACGAAGCGACGGCAATAGCTGGCTAGGCCAAGAAAACTCCTAACTTGCTTAATCGATTCAGGTGGAGTCCAGTCAAGGATGGCCTGAACTCTCTCGGGATTCACAGCAATGCCTTTTGCAGAAATCACGTGGCCTAAGTAGGTCACTTCTGGTAGCCAAAATTCACACTTGGAGAATTTAGCATACAGGCGATGCTCTCTAAGCTTCATCAATACCAGCCTTAGGTGTTCTGCGTGCTCTTCTTCGTTCTTCGAGTAGATGAGAATGTCATCAAGATAAACTACAACAAATTTATCTAGATACTCCATGAAGATCGAATTCATCAAGCGCGAGAATGTGGCGGGGGCATTGGTTAAACCAAAGGACATGACGGTGTACTCGTAAAGACCATAACGAGTAGTAAAAGCCGTTTTGGGAATGTCCTCGCTTCGGATTTTGATTTGATGATAACCTAATCTCAAATCCATCTTGGAGAAGACAGAGGATCCTGCAAGTTGATCATAAAGATCATTGATCCTGGGCAATGGGTATTTGTTCTTTATCGTCGCTAGATTTAGCGGGCGATAGTCTACGCACATCCTTTCTGTTCCATCTTTCTTCTTTACGAACAGAACGGGGCAACCCCATGGCGATGAGCTAGGGCGGATGAAGCCTTTTTCCAACGAAACATCAAGTTGGATTTTTAGCTCAGCTAACTCATGTGGGGCCATTTTATATGGGCGTTTGGAAATTGGTGCGGTTCTTGGTACAAGATCCACTATAAACTCTACACATCTGTCGGGTGGCATGCCCGGCAGCTCTTCAGGAAAGACATCCGGGAAGTCACGAACCACCGGAATATCTTCAAGTTCGGGAAGGGGAAGTACATTCAAGGAATGCACTTGGGTTCTTGTTCTGGGTGAGGTATAGATGACGGTTTTGCCTGAAGGGTGGGTGAGTTTCACGAATTTGCCTTTGCAATCCAGGTAGGCATTCTGTCTTGATAGCCAATCCATGCCAAGGATGACATCAATATCTGAAGACTTGAGGGCTATGAGTGAAGCAAGGAATACTAAACCCTCAATTGCAATTTGATTACCATGGCTTACTCTATTAGTTTGCCATCTTGACCCTGGAGTTTGAATAATCATTGGGGTGGACAATTCAACAAAAGATAACTCATGACGAAGTGCATAACTTTCCGACATGAATGAATGAGATGCTCCTGGGTCGAAAAGAACGGAAGTAGGAACATAATTGACTGGGAGCGTACCAAGAATGACGTTAGTGGTGTCGTCAGTCTCTTCGGCGGCGATCTGGTTCACACGTCCACGAGTGGCAGGAGGAGCGGGTTTGTCGGTGTACACCTTCTGGGGTGGCTTGCCACGACCATTGTTGTTGCCTCCGGCACGGGGTGGAGCATTCTGATTCTGGATCTGGTTCTGGGGACACTCACGAGAATAGTGGCCTGCCTGACCACACTTGTAGCAGGCTCCAAAAACAATGCGTGGAGCTGGGTTGTTTGGTGGAGCTGGGTGGAACTGAGTGGGTGGACGAGGCGCCACATAGGATGGCCTCGGCGGGTTGTTCTGGCGGAACATACTATTGGGGATCCAGATCTTGCGCTTCTGGGAGCCTGAACTGGATGATCCATCGTCTCTAGGGTGTTTGCGAAAGTCGTTGGGGGTGTTCATGTCCTCTGCCTTGATGGCCTTGTTGACAAGGACCTGGAATGTGGCAAAGTCATGTAGGTTGAGCTCACGAAGGAGTCCAGAGTTTAGTCCACGACGGAACCTTTCTTGCTTCTTTGCGTCGGTGGAGACTTCTTCAGTAGCATAACGAGCAAGTCGGTTGAACTCACGACTAAACTCGTCAACAATCCTTCTGCCTTGAGTGAGGTTGCAGAACTCCTCACGCTTGCGGTCCATAAGACCCTTGGGAATGTGGTGCTCACGGAAGGAAGTGCAGAATTCATCCCAAGATGCAGGCTGTCCAACGGGACGCATGTTCATGAAGTTTTCCCACCAAGAGCTAGCTGGACCTTCAAGGTGATAGGTGGCATAGCTGACCTTGTCGCCATTTGCAACATGGCCTGCTTGGAGCTTCCTCTCGATGCTGCGAAGCCAGTCATCGGCGTCAAGGGGCTCGGTGGAGTAACTGAAAACCGGGGGATGAAGTCGTTCAGGGACACCAGCTCATTGCGCTGTTGAGTGGTGTTGCGAGCAATGACTTCCAACAGGTGGTGAGAGTCTCGGCGGTTCCTCTCAACCTCCATTAGAACCTGAGCCATCGTGGGTGGGGGTGGAAGGTTGCCTTCCTCCTGATCATTCCCACGACCCTGGTTACGACCAACCTGTCCACGGGTTCCTTGAGACATCCTGAAGGTGAAAACCCAAAGTCAAACAAAGTTGATTTGAAGAGTCTAAGCAAGGTATTGAAGTACTGGAAGGATTACAGAGCAAAGGAAGTAATCATCTTGACAACATGGTGATAAAAGCATACAAGCCATATATTCACAAGTTGTCATACAAACCATACATCGTTTTAGTACAAGCACCAAGCTAATACAAACGTGATGAAGATGATAAATCCTTCAGAGGCACTCTGACTTCCTATACATTATTTATCTAAGCCTCTGGAACTTAGACCCTTGCGTACAATACACTAAGATACTACTACATCCTCACTAAGTAAGACCACAGGCGGTCTCACTCATCTCCATCTCCATAGTAGTCCTCGTAAAATTTACCCGCGTATCCTGCTAGCTGAAGGTGACCATCGGAAAACACGGAGGCCTGTGGACCCTGATATCCATTTGGGCAAGGATGTGGCCTAGGTCCGGCGTAGGGTGGAAGCAAAGGACCACGGGGTGGAAAAATGCCTCCAATCTCGGGCCAAGTAACTTGAGAAGGCATCTGAGTCCTCACTGGGTAGATAGCATCACGCTCAACTGATCCAACGCTCACAAAGGGTGCCAAGAGTGTCAGTGCTCGATACAGACGAACACGAGTGGCGTGAAGCTCAAAACGAAGAGCGCGTGCAAACCTAGTAGTCACCTGAAGTGCTGGATCCTCTGCAGAGTGATCTGAGTAGAGTCCGGTGTAATATCCCTCTTCTCCTGGAAGTGCAGCAGGGATATAGCGGAATGAGGTCTCTCTTAGCATAGTGTGCTCCTCTCTCAGTAGTGTCATACATGAGTATGCCGCATCCTGCACAGCCATGTTCTCGGTGATGCCAATGCCATGTCCAAAGTGGATAGGCTGGGTGACTCCAACGTGGTGCGGGTAGATCCTGACAATGCAGTGGAACTGCGTCTGGTTGAAGTCGTGGAACTGCTCCTCGACGGTGTACTCAGGGTACCGTCGATATCCCACATAGGACATCATCTCGATCAACGTGGCGGGATGGCCATGCACACCGAAGCACCTGGTCAAACGAACAATCTGCCGAGGGGGAAGATCTGCCATCTGAAACAGAAGAAGGAGTTTGCAAATGCATCAGATTATGAGATAAACCTGGAATGACTCGGACAGCATAACGGCTGTAATTGTAAGAAATGACAATTTCTTCTAATCATGAAAAACAGCACTTACATAATACGATCTAAGAAATCAGCATTACAACAATGCTAGGAAAACCGGACACAACTTTCCTACGGCTATAAGGAAGCAAACAACGAGATGTTCTAATCAGACAGAGGAGAGCCTAGTCCTATCTTCCCGTAGAATAACATGAGGGTGACTCAGAACTCAGAACGAATGGGGTAAGGAGAAAAAAGAAGCCTTACGTTGTTCCCTTATATACCCAGAGTAACTATATAACTATAGCAAGCTAGACTCGACTTCGGCCAAGGCTACTAGTCCTACAGTCAGTCCTGCTCTGATACCAAGTCTGTCGGGACCCGGGGTTAGCGTATGCAAGTACAGCTAAGACATAGTCATATGGAGAGCCGAGAACCGTACCCACTTGTCTAAGCAGACAAGGCCAAGCACAGAACATCCTCGGAAAGCATCGTACGTGAGGGGCATCCCATCCAGGCCGGATGATCAACTGAGATGGGTCCTCATCGTCCGCACACAAGTCTTATGATATGGGTGGTGAGCTCCCATATTCAAAGACAAGTTGCCTCAACCATACTATCGACTATCTCATAACTCTTACATAGACTTACTCCAGCCCGATCACTTAGTCGGGGTCTAGGGCGGGATCGATCATACCACAAAGTGTGCACGAGACTGAGTCTCGAGCAATCGCATCGCGATGCCCCAAGCTGCGCACATCTAAGGGCCACTTGGTGTATGAAAGACCGCCAGCCAGAACACAACTAAGGTCTCGAAAACCCATACAAAGACATGCATGTTATAAACATACACGCAGCACACATGCCTTGTATGAACAGTAGGTACCATTGCAATTCTCTACAAAGTATATATTTTTATTGATAACTCTTATAGAGTGCACACAGAGATCACAAACATGTGATCCAACATTACAACATAAGCGGAAGCAAATTATGTCTGAGTACAGACAAGTTTAACAAATGGCTTAAGAAGCCTTATTTAAACACAAGCCCTCCACGAGGGAACCAGTCGTCTGACTGGGACTAGACTAGCTTGATCTTCAGTCGTCCAACTCGATGAAGAAGCCACCTTCGGGGTCAGTGGGTTCATCTAAAACATAGATTAAGCAAACGTGAGTACAAAGTCGTACTCAGCAAGACTTACATAGGAGCTATACTACTCATGCACATGTATCAAGGTAAAGGGAGGTGGGGGTTCACTTGCAGAAATGCCAACTTTGACTTGGCTAGTCCTGAACTACGAGTACCAGACTTTGAGGTATGAAGCGTACACGAGTCCACTACTTTCTCCAACCAATTACACCACTATGGTGCCTTCCTCGACTTCCCCACGAGAAAGCACACCATAGCACTCACACTTATCTTGGTGTGTTTTAGAAGTATCCGGTTCAAGTTATCTAATAATCAAGCTAAGCTTTCCAAGCAGTCCATAACCGCGGACGCGGCTATTCGAATAGTTTTGTTAACCCTGCAGGGGTGTACCGCTACACACACATGATCATCAATTACCGCCTTTGTACTCGACACCATTCAAGAAGTGTCGGCGAGGATGCTCACCACAACTGTTACCTCATAGCCGATCTAGTCCGAGAAAGCCGCCTACTTGGGTTGGCTACCACTATCGTGAACCCGGCCGGTTTACCGAAGTGGACCCAAGTGATGTGTGCGTGGTGCATAAGCCGGTCTCGGGTGAGCCGTTCTCTCACTTAGCATCCAGGCACAAGCCTACCAGAACTCTGAACTATTGCGACATCTGGACATCGAAAGGGATGAGTTAGTAAGCTGAGAGGGGTCAGTGATCCCAATGTGTGGTTGCACTCTTCATCTTGGATCACCACACAAGAACTCGGACTTAGGGCGGTGTTCAACGAGACAACCCACCGTGTACTCCTACACAGCCTCTCATCGTTCACCTTGTATTAGGGTCGATTCACCAACACTTTTCTACCATCATCAAAATGATCATTACCATCCCGACTCACATCACAGTATCAGCATGGTACCATGCTAAGCATGCAATAAGCAGTAACAGTTGCAGGGGCCACATGATATAAACAACTCCTACATTTGCTAGGATTGTGGTTTGCTTACTACTGTGACAAAATGATAGGTCATGCAAAGGAATGGGTTCATCTATGCGGTAGAAACAAATCATGGTGATCATCCTAAACAATGCATAAGAGAGACATGAGAGGGAAGTGGGATTTTATCGACATGATCAATGGGGGTTTGCTTGCCTTGCTGACGAGGTTCGGGTTCTGGGTCTTCAACGAAGGGGGCAGCCTCCTGCTCCGATTCCACCTCTACTCGACAAACAACAAGCAAAGTAGCTAAGTAAATACAATGCACAATCACATGATGGAAGGTTGGAACTTGATGTAAATGCTTTGATGTGTGAAGCAATTCCATTTAAATGGAGTATATTGCAAATTGAATTGCAAATTCAAACTCCAATTTGAATTCAAACTTAACCAAGTTACATGTGACATTGTTTGATCATTTTGAATCTTTTGGAAATGTGTATGATATGCCTCTGAAGTGTGGTTGAAACATAGTATAATTCCATGGTCCAAGTTGCAAAAATCATTTGAATTGAATTTGAATTAATTTCAAATAAATCAAATGACATATGCTACTGGTCCCATTTTAAAATCAACCCAAACATAGTTGAAATTTGCATTTTTGGATAGCTTATTTTCTCCTGATCATTTTTCATATATTATTTGTCCAAATTGGAGTTAATATGAATTTTCTATGAAATTCCAAAGTTTGGGGTAATTTCTGGAATTTTCTGAATTTCTTTAATTCTTTTTAATTTCTGGAAATGAATTACTGCGTCATGCTGACTTCATGCTGGCGTCAGGGGGGGCTGAAAAGGGGGTCGCACTTGTCAGTGGCTGGTTAATTTAATCCGGCTGGTTAAATTAATCCAGTGGTTTAAATAAGCCACTGGGCCCACTGGTCAGTGGCTCAGGGGGGGGTCATTAGGGGGTGATTAATCCCGGTGCTCAGCCTGACAGGCCGGCGGCTAAACGCCGGCGACCAGAACCGCGGCGGCGCTGCACGGGGAGGTTGATTCCGGGCACCAATCGAAGCGCTGCGACCTCCAACTTGAAGCCCTTGCCGATGCGCGTCGAAAGAGACCAACTCCAAGTGCTGGGGTGCCCTGTACGCTCGTCGGCGTCGAGTTTCGCGGCGACGGAGCTACGGCTGTGATCGGGAATTTGCTACAAGGCGCGAATGGAGGCGGGGCTAGGCTGGTTTGAAGGAGTGGAGCACGGGGAACGCGTTGGACAACAAGGCGAGCTCGATTGCGTAACGGTTGGTCGTCGCCATGGATCCCGGCGGCGAGGAGTTTCGGCTTTCATGGCGGTCATGGCTAGAGGAAGCAATCGAGGGGGATAAGATAGGGGTTTTGATACTGCGCTCACCAGGAACTCAGCAGAGCAGACGGTGAGGTAAACGGCGGCGTGATGATGAAGAATTCGACGATGAGTCCTTGCGGGTCCGGCGGCGGCTCGAGCTCGATTCCGGTGACTAGGAGGGCTCCGGGCTCGCCTTCTTCTGCAGATCGATGAAGAGCTTGAAGGGGAACACGGGGGACAGCTCGGTGAAGGTCCTCGTCGTTGTTGGCTGCGTGTGCTCGGCGTCGCGCTCCGGCGGTCCTCTCGGTCTTCTCCAAATCCGGCGAGAACGGAGGGGGCAAGTGCACTGGAGGGAGGGGAATGGAGCAGGGCGTCTCCAGGACGCCTCCAGACGGGATAACGACGCCCGGGGGGGCCTCCAGGCAGGCAGGTGGCGTGGCGGCCGCGGCATGCCGGCCACCGAGCTGCTTGCGCTGCGCTGGAAGAAGACAAGGGTCCAGGTGGGCTTGGGCTTCCGAAACGGTAAGTTGGGCCGAGGTGGCCCAGGTAAGTGGGCTGCTTTCTGTTTTCTATTTTCCTCTCTGTTTTTCTTTCTGCTATTTGTTTAGGCTAGCTAAAAAAAATTCAGATCAAAAAGATGATCTGGTGATTTTATTCGAATTGTTCTGTCCAGGGACAGAATCTATTTTCTGGACAGCATGTCACAACTTTTGCTTCCCTTATCATAAGAGGCTATAACTTGGCACAAAGCTGAAAAATAAAGATACAATGATGTTGCTACAGTAGTAACAAACATCAAGACACAACAAAAGCAAAAATAAACCTAATTCGTTGTGGGGTGCCTCCCAAAAGCGCTTTCTTTTATGCCTTTAAGCTAGGCATGATGCAAAGGAAGAATCAAGTTTTATCAAGAGAAAGAGAATAACTAGCCCGTGTAACGGACACAAAAGGTAACTTGATTTTCTTTCTAGGGAAGTGTTCCATCCCTTTCTTGAGAGGGAATTGGAATTTTATATTCCCCTCTTTCATGTCAATAACTGCACCAACGGTGCGAAGAAAAGGGCGTCCCAAAAAAATTGGACACAAAGGTTCACACTCTATATCCATAACAATAAAATCAACGGGAACATAGTTGTCATTGACAATGATAAGAACATCGTCGATCTTCCCCAAAGGTTTCTTTACAGAAGAATCAACAAGACGAACTCCAAAAGAACAAGGCTCAAAGGGCTTCAATTCAAACATATCATAAATTCTTTTGGGCATAACAGAGGTACTAGCTCCGACATCACATAAAGGATAGCAAGAGAAGTTATTTAATTTAATTTTGATCATATGGTCCCAAACATCATCTAGCTTCCTAGGTATGGAGGCTTCTACTCTAAGCTTCTCCTCCCTAGCTTTGATGAGAGCATTTGTGATATGCTCCGTGAAGGCAAGATTACGTGTGCTAGTGTGGGGGTCTCTAGAGATTTTGTGTAGCAAGCTAATAACTTCTGAGAGGGTGCAATTATCAAAATCAATATCACTACTATCAAAGGTGGTAGTAGTGTCGTCTAGGCTCACTTGTTTGAAACCCTCTATGTTCATATGGGTTTCTTCATCTTCGGTTGAGGTATTAGCATTACCATTAATAGGTCCAACGGGACTAGGATTGCATTGGGTGCTAATAGTTTGGGTGTACTCAACAATTTGGATAGTGGCAACTATGTGGTGTGTAGGAAGGCTCTTAATTCTATCCTCTTCCTCTTTTTCTCTAGCCCACCTTTCTTTAATTTTAGCCATCATCCTAATATTTTCATTAATTTGTAATTGGATAGCATTAATAGGAGTGACCTTATTCTCCTCAAGGGGAGAGGTTCTAATTTTAAGCATCTCAATATCAAGGGCTAAGCTTTCTACCTTCAAAGAGAGATTATCTAATTTAGCTAATTTCTCCTCTACATTCTTATTGAATGCTTTTTGGGTAGTGATAAAACCTCTAAGCATGTTTCCAATTCAGAAGAGGGGTTCTTGTTGCTAGGGTAGGTGTTGTTGTTCCCATAGTTGGATGGAAACGGTCTAGGATTGCTAGCAAAATTACCCCTATAAGCATTGTTGTTGAAGTTGTTTCTAGCAATAAAGTTCACATCTACTTGTTCTTGGGCAACCAAAGAATTTAAAGGGACATCACGAGGATCAATAGAGGGTTGCTTGGTAAGTAGCGACATAATTAAATCAACTTTTTCATTGAGAGAGGTAATTTCCTCGACAGAGTTTACCTTCGTACCTGTTGGAGCGCGTTCGGTGTGCCATTGGGAATAATTGGTCAGCATCTCATCGAGAAGCTTCGTGGCAGCACCAAGTGTAGTTGACATAAAGGTTCCTCCCGCGGCCGAATCTAACAGGTTCCGCGAGGTAAAGTTCAAGCCTGCATAAAAAGTCTGGATAACCATCCAGGTAGTCAAACCATGTGTAGGGCATTTCTTAACAAGAGATTTCCTTCGTTCCCAAGCTTGGGCAACGTGTTCATTATCCAATTGCTTAAAATTCATAATGTTACTCCTTAATTGGATAATTTTAGCAGGTGGGTAGTACTTCCCTATACAAGAATCTTTGCACTTATCCCAATAATCTATGCTATTCCTAGGCAAAGATTGAAACCAGATTTTAGCTTCTCCCCTTAAAGAGAAAGGAAAGAGCTTGAGCTTAACAATATCACCTTCTACTTCTTTATACTTTTGCATATCACATAATTCAACAAAATTTCTCAAGTGTAAAGCAGCATCATCTCCAGCACCAGAGAATTGATCTCTCATAACAAGGTTTAGCAAGGCAGGTTTAATTTCATAAGAAGCAGCTGAAGTGGCAGGTGTGGCAATGGGGGTGCAGATAAAGTCTTGGTTCTTGTGACTAGTGAAGTCACACAACTTGGTGTTTTCAGTGGAACCCATAGCAGCAGCAAGTGTGGCAGATTTTTTTTGTGATTTTTGATATAAGACACAAAGATAAAAACTGAAAGGTAAACTAACAAGACTAAAAAACAAAGGTAAAGGGTAGTATGCAACTCCCCTATCTTAGCACTCGGAGTCCCCGGCAACGGCGCCAGAAATTCTTTGCTTAGTGTGCGAGGTGATGATAGTGATTTCTCGCCCTTCGTTGGTAAACCCCAAGAGGAAGGCGTGATGTAGCACAGCAGAAAATTTCCCTCAGTAAAGATACCAAGGTTTGTCTCTAGTAGGACTCCGGAGATCATAAGTAGGTGTCAGCGGCGCAACTGACGCGGACCTGCACACAGACGCAAATAACTTTGTTCCCAACGAAGTTCAGAGAGGTTGTCAATCTCTCCGGTCTTGTTGTTCACAAATGATCAAACACAAGGGATAATGATAGCAACTGAAAGTAAAAGCAGAAAAGTAAATGAGTGTGGAAACAGTGATGAGGATATGGACCGGGATACGTGATGTTCACTAGTGATGTCTCTCTCCCAAAAGACGATAAAACTGCTATGCGAGGTGAAAAAATTACAGAAGGGCAATTGACAGGATTATGAACGCACCGCAATGCTAACTAGGCTACAAAAGAAAGGAAGAGACTCAAAAGCATGGGCAGAACGCCAAAATAAGTAGACCGAAATCCAACTGCATCTACTACTAATCATCCACCTTGAGATATCTATCCAGAACATCTCGCTAGTATTAAGTTGCGAGCCCCACCCAAAGTGTAAACCCAAAGCAACAGACATCTGCATTAAAAAGTACTTTGCGTAAAGTAAACAATCCTTGCAACCGCGGTTACAAGCACCGTTGTTTTCCCCCTTGTGGCAACAACACATCCCCTAGACTCATGTTTCTGTCACTCAAGCGTGTCATCAGGGGGCATGAACCCACAATCGAGCATAACGTTCCCTCTTGGGGTTACTACCTACTACTTGGCCAAAGCAATAAACATCAATGGAGAACATGCAAGAATTACATTAAGAACAAAAATATAAAAGATAAGAACCAAATATATTACTCTATCACAATCTGAACATAACCTCATAATCCATCAAATCCGATCAAACTCAGCATAGCAACAGCAGAAAGATTACAAAAGTGCCTCGATCATGTAGGGCAGCTCACGAGGTCTAAACCATGAAGAACAAAGAGGGGAGGAGAACATCACATCGCTACTGATCACGGACCCATGGTCCAAAGGAAACTACTCACGGCACATCCGGGAAGCATCCATGGTGGAGAGGAGACTCCCGGAGGTCGGCCCTCCCTCCGCACGGTGCCGGGAAGAGGTCTGCTGGTGCTCCTGATCTCGGAAGCGCGGTGGCGGCGGAACAGAGGCGAGATCGCGAAAAAGGGTTCTCTTTTTGAGGGTTTCTCATCACGGAGAATATATAGGCGAAGGGGGGCAGCCAGGGAGGACACCAGGGGTCCAGGCGGCCCCCTGGCGCGGCCAGCCCCTAGGGCGCGCCACTAGGGCGCCTGGGCCCCTGGAGGTGGCCCTCTGGCCCCACTCAGGTTCTTCCGGAAGGTTCTTCTGCGCTGATTTTTTATCTGATTTTTCCCGAATTTTTGGAGCACTTTTTATATGGGGGAAAACTGAAATAGAAAAACAGCAGAAAACAGGAACTGGCACTGTGGTGCACTGAGTTAATAGGTTAGTCCAAATATGATCAAAAGTGTATGAAAGTGTATCTAGATCATAGCAATATCACACAAAACATGCATAGAGCAGGCAGAAATTATAGATACGTTTTGGACGTATCACGAACTCTCTTAACAAGATAAACATGAAAACTAAAGAGAGTTCCAACAACAACCTAAACAAAATCCAAGGCTCTTGCTAAAGACAATCTAAGACTAAAACTAAACATGGAAGTAGCTACAAAAAGATAAAGAACACACAACAACATAAAGATAAGCATGAAAAATTCTATGATGTGTTCAAGATTTTAAAAGTGGAGCGTGTTTCTGTAAGAGCAAGTTTTGCCCCCGAAGGTTTTGGAGATTGTTGGAAAAAGCAGTAGTGGAAGTAATATTGTTTTCGAGTATAAACAGACACTTAGGTTCCGAAAGAATGGAGTTTGCACGTAAAAGGTCAAAGGAAAACTCACTGCAACAAAGTTGCAGATCATTACCGAAGCCTTTGAAGGAAGACGACCCCCAAAAATGTCGTCGAGAAAGAAGACACTCTCGAGTGAAAGCGCAATGAGGAGAAAGCTGAAGCTGGACGAAGACTTAGTCTTTTTGCTAGTTTCTCTCTATCTTTTTGAGTCATAGAAAAAAACGTACTATGAAGAGGGGTTTGCTAGTTGAGATCTTAGTCGAAGTGAATTTGCTCTGCTCAACATAAACCCAAAAAAAGTCTGCCGAGAGAAATCTTATTGAGTCGAGTGAATAGCTCGAAGGCAAAGTCACTGCACTTTGTGCCTTCGAGAGAGAACTCATTCGGTAAGTCAGCTTACTTTCTTCGCAAGTAAAGTTGCGCAGTGATTGAAATCCGACTGTTTTGGACACGCGTCAAGCAGTTGCATCGGGTCACTCCAGTCATTTCACTCATTGGGATCTCCACCTATAAATACCCCGCACCCACCTGATGGCAAGAGAGTGTTAATACTCTTCAAGCCTCGTTGGTTACCCCAAGTGCAGGGTGAGATATAGTGCAGCGGCAAGTTTTCCCTTGGCAAAGATACCAAGGTTTGTCTCCCGTAGGACTCCGAAGGATACAAGAAGGTGGTAAAGTGAACAACGACGCCGAGGTTGCTAGCTTCACCTGGACCTGCACACAGATACAAATAACTTTGCTGCCAACGAGTACAGAGGAGTTGTCAATTCCTCCGGCCTTGCTGTTTACAAGGGATCAACGCAAGAGATAAAAGTTGAACTGAAAGTAAAGACTGAAAGTAAACTAAGGGTGTAAACAATAATGTGAAGATGGACCGGGGTCCCGTGATTTTCACTAGTGATGTCTCTCCCAAAAGACGATAAAAGTGCTAGCGAGGTAAACAAATTATAGCTGGGCAATTGACAAAATTATCAAGGCACCGCAATGCTAACTATGCTGCAAAGAAAGGAAGGGCTCAAAAGCAATGGGAAATACGCCAAGGTAAGTAAACCAAAATCCAAATGCATCTACTACGAATCATCCACCTTGAGATATCTATCCAGAACATCTCGCTGGCATTAAGTTGTGAATCCCACCCAAAGTGTAAACTCAAAGCAACAGACAACTGCATTAAAAGAACTTTGCGTAAAGTAAACAATCCTTGCACCTGCGGGTACAAGCACCGTTGTTTTATCCCTGGTGGCAACAACACATCCCCTAGTCTCATGTTTCTGTCACTCAAGCTAGACATCAGGGGGCTGAACCCACAATCAAGCATAACGCTCCCTCTTGGAGTTGCAAGAAAACTACTTGGCCAAAGAAAAATACTGCAACGGAGAACATGCAAGAATATACTCAAGAACAAAATATAAAAGAGAAGAACCAAATATATTACTCATCACAGTCTGAACATAGTCTCATAATCCATCAGATCCCAGCAAACTCAGCATAGCAACAGCAGAAAGTACAAAAGTGCCTCGATCATGTGAGGCAGCTCACGAGGTCTCGAAAGTGGAAGCACAAAGAGGAGAGAGGTACATCACATAGCTACTGGTCACGGACCCATGGTCCAAGGGGGACTACTCACGGCACATCCGGGAGGCGTCCATGGCTATGGATGGTCTCCCGGAGGGGGTTCCTCCTCCCGGCAGGGTGCCGGGGCAGCTTCTCCAGACAGCCCCGATCTTGAAACGGCGGCTGCGGCGGTACAGAGGCGAGTTCATGGAAAAGAGATCGATATTAGGGGTTTCCACCCCGAGGGCTAAATATAGGCGGAGGGGGGCGTCGAGGGGACTCACCAGGAAGCCAGGAGGCCTCCTGGCGCGGCCTAGGGTGGGGCCGCGCCAGGGACCCTCCTGGTCTCCTGGTGGTGGCCCCCCTCCGCTACCTTGGTGATTCCGGAAGCTTCCGGGTCGCTGATTTTTATCTGATTTTTCCGGATTTTGTTGGATCACTTTTAATGGCCGGAAAACCTAAAATACAAAAACAGCAGAAAACAACAACTAGCAGCTGGGTGCACTGGGTTAATAGATTATTCCAAATATGCTCAAAAGTGTATGAAAGTTCAAGCAAATCATGGCAAAGTCACACAAAACATGCATGGAGCAAGCATAAATTATAGATACGTTTGGGACGTATCAACATCCCCGAGCTTAATTCCTGCTCGTCCTCGAGTAGGTAAATGATAACAATCATAATTTCTGTGGTGACATGCCACACAACCATATAAGGGCTTTTATGTAAAGCAATCAAAGCATGCAATTCAATTCAAGTCTTAACAAGCAAGAGTCTATATTAGCATTGACACAAGCAACAAAAGAACAAAAGGTGCAAGAGCTCTCGCTGTCCGTGACTCGAATTTCTCCAGATGGTGTTTGTGTGCAAGCAGGGGACTTGGAAAAAGAGAGAAAAAAGGTTGTTGAGAACAACTATCTACTAAAGTTTCACACTTGGCCTCCTTTGGATTCTTATCTTGACTCGTCCCCAGACCACTAGCCAGGTACAAGTCAAACTGATCCACTCCCTTTCAATATTTTGAGCACTCATGCAATGGATGAGCGTGAGCAAGAAAGTTGACACCTAAAAGGCGAAACAGAAAGAAGGTGGAGGAGGAAGACAAAAGGTGTGAAAGGCTCACATCAATGAGGACAATCATAGGCGAGAGAAGGCCATATGATAGATATGATGTGAGGAGTAGGGATTGCCATGCAACGGATGCACATTTGAGCTAAAAGCTCTCCAAGGAAACTAGTGGGGGTGCATCTAACTTGCTTGCTCAATAAGACCTAGAGCTCGTTTGAGGAGGCTCATCATTGTAATATACAAGCCAAGTTCTATAGTGTGAAGGTCCCCACATAGCTATATGCATGATGATGATCTCTATGGAGTACGAGGGATAGAGAATGAAGTACTAGTGTGGATCTCTCAAAAGGAATAGTAGTGTGCCCCCTTCTCTCTTTTTATTTTTATTTTTCTCTTTTTTCTATTTTTTGTATATTTTTGGTGGCCTCAATGGCTCTTTCTATTTAACTCTCATTTGTCCTCTTTGGGATCTTTTGATTTTGTCCTCTTTGGGATCTTTTCCTCACTTTAGGGGCAACGCTCTATATTTTACAAGAATATAGGAGATCTTTCACACTTTACAAAGGTACTCACATAAAGAAGATATAACTATCATGATGCAAATGTATGCCTCTGCCAGAATAGCAGGATATGCAATGATACTAGCGTGTCATGTAGCAATGATTAGGGCAAGGCCCAACTAGCATGCGGCTCATCGATCAATAAAGTAGCATGTATGACATGAGGATGAAGTCATGAGAAGGTGGATGTTGCATGGCAATGTGTCTCGGAAAGGCTATGGAAATGCCTTGTACGTAGCTATGGTGGCTGTTTTGAGGAAAGATATAAGGAGGCTTATGATGACAGAGCGTATCATGCCAAGGGTTTGGATGCACCGGTGAAGTATGCGTGAACTCTCAAGGTGAGAAAGGGCAATGCACGGTACCGAAGAGGCTAGAAAAAGTATAGGTGGGTGGATGTGTCAACTTTCGAATACTCACATTAGTCCGAAGAACTCACGCACTTATTATCGGTAACTATCAATCTAATCAGGAAATTCACAAAGAGACAAGTACCCCGAGGAGGAGTGTATGGGGGTTTGGTTATCCTTGCGCATCCTCGACTCATGGTACGTGAGTGTAATCTTTTATTCGAACCCGCCAGAGGTTAGTGATGTTGGGTCTCGCAGAAGAAAACAATAATTTTTCTAACTAGTGTCGCCCTTAACCCAAGATCTATCTAGCTGTAATGCTGTAACGGAAAGACTTGCGGAAACATACCTCGGGGTGTAGACCGTTGCGCGGGAAACGTTCCCGCAAACGTGGTTGATGAAGCCGAAAACCTTTCACAACCCCCTGGCTGTGTTAGCACCCTGATGGGGTGATAGTGCCGTACGTGCAACACCTCGTAGTACTCGCACACGTACGGACTAGATGACGACCTCCGTTCTCCGATCCAGCGAAGGTGGCGGAAGTAGACCTCCCGGAACCGGAGTTTCGGCAGCACGACGGCGTCTGCGTAGCAAAGAAGCCTCAATCCCACTACAGGTTCCAGACAAGGGGAACCCACCGTGGAAGAGACTAGAGAGAGGAGAAGAACGGTGAAAACCGATCTCAATTCGGAGTAATATTGAATTCTCTGCGAATTAATTGGTATTAAAGAACTGCACCCCTGCCCATCTATATATAGGCAGACAGAAGGAGTCAACCGCCCTTCCCTTAGCAATGTGGGACTAAGAGCATCTCTAGCCGCGGCCCCAAGAGGCCCCCAAGACGCCTTTTTCAGCGCCGGGCGGACGAAATTCGCCCAGCCGCGCCCCCAAGAGTCCGTTTAGCGCCGGATTGGGCCAAAAGTGGATCCGACGATCCCAAGCCAAACCCAGCGCCCCGGGGGTCTCTTGGGGGCGGCGGATGAAACGAAACGGCGCGTGGGGCCGCTCTGTCGGTGTGATAGGCCTTTCTCTCCCGCCGTTTTCTCCCCTCCCTCCCACCGTTTTCTCCCCTCCCCCCCCGCCATTTGCCCCGGCTCCCGCCATTTCCCCCTGATCTCCCCCATGGCGCCGAAGAAGAAATACGAGGCCCCTCGACGCGTTGACGGCGCACCAGTTCCGCCGACCAAGCAGCCCAGGAAGCCGAGAGTGCTGTCACCAAGGCCGGAGGGCTTTACGGACGCCAAGTGGCTCGCCAACGAACAGCGCCTCTCGTTTTCCACGACCGACCGGCGCAACTGCCTCTTGAGCCAGAAGTCCCGGGAAATCCTGAAGGCCACACAGGAGGCGGCGGGGAAGAAGCTGGAGGCGACGGAATCCGCCGCGAGGCGTGAACTCCAGGACACACTCACGCAGAGTGCGGCGGCCAAGGAGGTAATTGCGGCGGCGGTGACTCTCCGCTCCGGCGGGGTTCTGTTCCCTCTTCCAACTCAGCAGAGCGTCACCTCCCCCGCCGGCAACTTCTCGCCTTCTACACCGTCGGCATGGGCGGCGTCGCCGGACCACAGCGGCTTTAACCCCAACCTCGCCTTCCCCCACATGCCTCTGCCGCGCACAACCTCGGCGTCCTGCTCGCCGGTCTACTCGCCGGCCTACGCGACTACATCTGCCCCGCCGTCCTTGTTGCGCCCAGAATCCATCCCGTTTTCCACGGAGATGGAGGACATAATCGCCGTCGGTTCAGAGGCCTTCTTCACCGACGACACCGACTTCGCCCAGCGCGCCGACGAGGAGTCGCAAGACTTTGAGGTGCACGCCGATGAAGAAGAGACCCAAGAAGCGCCGGAGGAGTTGGCCGGCAAAGGGAAGAAGAAGAGGAAGAGCGGCGAGCCGCCCTTGAACCGCTACAAGTGGACGGCCAAGGAGGACGAGTGCCTCGCCGAGTCATGGAAGATTGTGAGCTTGGACCCCATCACTGGCTCCAACCAAAACGGCGACACGTACTGGAAGAGGATCAAGGCGGCTTTCGACGAGCACAAGATGGTCGACCCCAAATTCAAGGACGTCCACATGGAGCGCGGCGCGAAAGCCATGTCAAACCACTGGGCGTCGGTGCTGACGGCGTGCAACAAGTGGCACGACATCCAGGATGTCGGGACCCGGGGTTAGCGTATGCAAGCCTCGCTACAACACAATTATATGGAGAGCCGAGAACCGTACCCACTTGTCTAAGCAGACAAGGCCAAGCACAGAACACTCTCGGAAAGCATCGAACGTGAGGGACATCCCATTCAGGCCGGATGATCAACTGAGATGGGTCCTCAACGTCCGCTCACAAGTCTTTCTTGAGGAGTTCAGTAAGAGGCTTTGCAACTTTAGAAAAGTTCTCGACGAAGCGACGGAAATTGCTGGCTAGGCCAAGAAAACTCCTAACTTGCTTAACCGATTCAGGTGGAGTCCAGTCAAGGACGGCCTGAACTCTCTCGGGATTCACAGCAATGCCTTTTGCAGAAATCACGTGGCCTAAGTAGGTCACTTCTGGTAGCCAAAATTCACACTTGGAGAATTTAGTATACCGGCGATGCTCTCTAAGTTTCATCAATACTAGCCTTAGGTGTTCGGCATGTTCTTCTTCGTTCTTCGAGTAGATGAGAATGTCATCGAGATAAACCACAACAAATTTATCTAAGTACTCCATGAAGATCGAATTCATCATGCGTGAGAAAGTGGCGGGGGCATTGGTTAAACCAAAGGACATGACGGTGTACTCATAAAGACCATAACGAGTAGTAAAAGCCGTTTTGGGAATGTCCTCGTTTCGGATTTTGATTTGATGATACCCTAATCTCAAATCCATCTGTGAGAAGATAGAGGATCCTGCAAGTTGATCATAAAGATCATTGATCCTAGGCAGTGGGTACTTGTTCTTTATCGTCGCTAAATTGAGTGGGCGATATTCCACGCACATCCTTTCTGTTCCATCTTTCTTTGTTACGAACAGAACGGGGCAACCCCATGGCGATGAGCTAGGGCGGATGAAGCCTTTTTCCAACAAAGCTTCCAGTTGGTTTTTATGCTCAGCTAACTCACGTGGGGCCATTTGTATGGGCGTCTAGAAATTGGTGCGGTTCCTGGGGCAAGATCCACTATGAACTCTACACATCTGTCGGGTGGCTAGGTTTAAGGGGTTGGATCTCTGGATAGCTTCCTAAAGGATGACCAAGGTTTACTAGGGGCTACAACAGATATGTTAGAGTAACAAAGTACCCCAACACGATGGTTAGTGTGGTTCTTCTGGCTAGAAGACATCTAAAGTGGGAGCAAGAGCTGCAATTGAATCACTATAGGTTTCTAGAGCAACAACTACAACAACTCTATGGAACTGTTGGTCATGCCACCTAGAAGTTCTCCTAAAAGGACAACCGAAAAGGAGGGAAGAATTTTGCAAATGCATCAGATTTTGAAGAAACCTGGAATGACTCGGACAGCATATCGGCTGTAATTGCAAGAAAAAGACAATTTCTCACAACATGGAAACAGCACTTACATACGATGTAAGAAATCAGGAAGCACAACCACTCTAACAAACCGATCACAACTTTCCTACGGCTACAAGGAAGCAAACAACGAGATGTTCTAATCAGACAGAGGAGAGCCTAGTCCTATCTTCCCGTAGAATAAGATGAGGGTGACTCAGAACTCAGATCGATGAGGGTAAGGAGAAAAAAGAAGCCTTACGTTGTTCCCTTATATACCCAGAGTAACTATATAACTATAGAAGGCTAGACTCGACTTCGGCCAAGGCTGATAATCCTACAGTCAGTCCTGCTCTGATACCAAGTCTGTCGGGACCCGGGGTTAGCGTATGCAAGCCTCGCTACAACACAATTTTATGGAGAGCCGAGAACCATACCCACTTGTCTAAGCAGACAAGGCCAAGCACAGAACGTTCTCGGAAATCATCGAACGTGAGGGGCATCCCATCCAGGCCGGATGATCAACTGAAATGGGTCCTCATCGTCCGCACACAAGTCTAAATGATATGGGTGATGAACTCCCATACTCATAGACAAGTCGCCTCAACCATACTATCGATTGTATTATAACCCTTACATAGACTTACTCCAGCCCGATCACTTAGTCGGGGTCTAGGGAGGGCTCGATCATACATCAAAGTGTGCACGTGACGGAGTCACGAACAATCGCATCGCGATGCCCCAAGCTGCGCACATCTAAAGGCCACCTGGTGTATAAAAGACCGCCAGCCAGATCACAATTAAGGTCTCGAAAACCCATACTAAGACATGCATGTTATAAACATACACGCAGCACACATGTCTAGTATGAACAGCAGGTATCATTGCAATTCTCTACAATGTATACATCTTTATTAATAACTCTTACAGAGTGCACACAGAGATCACAAGTCTGTGATCCAACATTACATCAAACATGCGGAAGCAAAGTAGGTCTTAGTACAGACAAGTTTAACAAATGGCTTAGAGAAACCTTATCTAAAAACAAGCCCTCCACGAGGGAACCAGTCGTCTGACTGGGACTACACTAGCTTGGTCTTGGTCTGAGTCTTCATTCTTCGAGCTTCGGTAGAAGCCACCATCGGGGTCGGTGGGTTCATCTAAAACATAGATTAAGCAAACGTGAGTACAAAATCGTACTCAGCAAGACTTACATAGGAGCTATACTACTCATGCACATGTATCAAGGTAAGGGAGGTGGGGTTTCACTTGCAGAAGTGCCAGCTTTGACTTGGCTAGTCCTGAACTACGAGTACCAGACTTGAGGTAAGAAGCGTACACGAGTCCACTACATCTCTTCAAACAATTACACCACTATGGTTACTTCCTCGACTTCCCCACGAGAAGCACCCCATAGCACTCACGCTTATCTTGGTGTGTTTTAGAAGTATCCCGTTCAAGTTGTCTAATAATCAAGCTAAGTTTTCCAAGCAGTCCATAACCGCGGACGCGGCTATTCGAATAGTTTTGTTAACCCTGCAGGGGTGTACCGCTACACACATGTGTCATCAGTTACCACCTTTTGCGTGTCACCGTTCAAGAGATGACAGCGAGGATGCCACCACAACACTTCGCCCACAGCTCCGTTCTAGTCCAGAGAGTCGCCTATCTGAGGGGGATCCGTATGGAAGTCCGGCCGAGGTTCCAGTACAGCCTAAAACGATGTGTGCAGGGTCCCAAGCCGGTCTTGAAAAGCCGTTCAGCCACTTCACAGACCGTGCCACAGCCCTACCAGAACTCCGAACTACTGCGACCTCTGGGGTTCGAATGTGGTGAGGTACTAGGATGAGAGGGGTCAGTGAACCCAATGTGTGGTTGTACTCTTCTTCTTGGATCAGCACACAAGAACTCGGACTTAAGGCGGTGTTCAACGAGACAACCCACTGTGTACTCCTACACAGCCTCTCATCGTTCACCTTGTATTAGGGTAGATTCACCAACACATTTCACTTTCATCAACACCATGTTTACCATCATCCCGACTCACATCAAAAGCAACCTCGTTGTATCACTAAGCATGCAATAAGCAGTAACAGTTGCAGGGGCCACATGATATCAACCAACTCCTACATCTGCTAGGATTGTGGTTTGCTTACTACCGTGACAAGATGATAGGTCATGCAAAGGATATGGGTTCAACTATGCGATAGAAACGTTATCATGGTGATCATCCTAAACAATGCATAAGCGAGACATGAGAGGGAAGTGGGATTTTATCGACATGATCAATGGGGGTTTTCTTGCCTTGCTGACGAGGTTCAGTCACGGGGTCTTCAACGAAGGGGGTGATCTCGGTTTCCGGCTCCACTTCTATCAGCAACATGACAATCATAGGATCAACATAATGTACAATGCACAAGCACATGAATAAGATTGTAATGGTGATGTTCATGGTACTGATGTGTTGAGCATTCTATTTAAAAGGAGTATATTGCATTTGAAATGCAAATTCAAACTCCATTTGATTTATCGATGAATTTCAAATGCATTTGAATGCATGAAAGTTCATTTGAAAATGTTGATCATGAAGTGATGTGGTATAGTTGAAGTAATGTCTCTGATGTGTGGATGAATCCATTTGAATTAAGGGTGTTACAAAATCAATTGCAAAATCACTCCAAATTTGAATTTAAAAAGGATCCATATGCATGTTTGCTACTGTTCACCCATTTGAAAATGGTCAAACATGAAAACAAATTTCATATTCATAATCCTTGTATTTTTCTGATAATTTTAGACATATTATTTGTCCAATTTGGAGTTAAAATGAATTAGTTACGATTTTCTAAAGATTTGGCTATTTTCTGGATTTTCTGTAATTGAATAAATTGATTTAACCAATTATGGCGTCATGCTGACGCAGGGATGACGTGGGGGGGGGGACTGCTGACAGGTGGGCCATCCAAGTCGGTGGGTCTGGGGTTAATCACCGTTTAATTAAAATTAAACAGAGGATTAAGGGGGCCAGGGCCCCACCTGTCATTGGCTTGGGCCAATTAACCAGGGGGGTTAGCCCTTAACTAACCCAGCCGGCCGGCGGTTAGCCGCCGGCAGCACTGGACGCGGCGGTGCCCACTGGAGAGGGCGGCTCCGGCCACAGGAGGCCATGCCAAGGGCACCGCAACGCGGCCCTTGCACGCACGTATCCAAAGGGGCGAACGAGCCGGCCAGAGGAGGCTGGAGGCCATGGCGGGGTCGAGCTCCCGCGGCGGCGCTGCTCGGGCTCCGCTGAGCTAGGCGACGGAGTGCTTCTGGAGGAGAACGGGGAGGCTGGGAGGGAAGAAGAGCTCACCACGAGCGCGTTGGCGTAGACGGGAGAGGCGGAGGAGCTGCGGTGGCGGTGTATTTCTCGGAGGAAGGTACGGCGGCCGGCAGCGAGTCGATGAAGGGAGCGGCGTTCTCGGGGCCTCCTCGGCTCAATTGAGCGGCCATGGTGATGAAGACGGCGATGGCGGACGCACTGGACAGGCTGGCTCGGCGAGTGGAGGCCAGTGGCCGCGGTGGCGCACGTCGGTGGCGCACGTCGGTGGCGACGTCAGGCTCTCGGTTCTTGCGGGAACTCGCCGGGGAGAGAGGGGAAAGGTCCAGGGGAGGGGGAAAGGAAGGGGGCTGCAAGGGGGCGTCCACGGCGCCGGATAAGGGAGAGGGGGCAGCCAGGCAGCTGCCTGGCGTGCATGCCGTGGCCGCCGGCGAGCTGCCTGCCTGCCTGGCTCGGGGAGGAAGACGCCCTTGCCCCTGGGCTGGGCCACCTCCCTGAGTTGGGCTGCAGGTAAGTGGGCTTTGCCCCTTTTCTTTCTGTTTTTATTTTATTGCTTCTGTTTTATTTGTTTTGTATTGGATAAAATACCCAAACATTTTTATAAAATCTCCAAATATTTATCTTGGACATAGGTGACATTGTACTAGCCACTCCCAAGTTTTGGAGATTTTTGGAATTCAAATTATTTGAATCCAATTCAAATATCATTTAAATTTAATTTCCAAGCCTCTGTTTGAATATTTGAAAAATCCAGGAGCATGGGTTTGACTCCAAATCATTTTAAAAATGATCATACTCATTTATAGGAATTTTCCAAACGTTCAAATGATTTTTGGAAAAAGATTTTTATCTGGCCATTTGAAATAAATTCTCAGGGCTTTTCTTTTCCCCATTTTTTTGAATTTCTTTTGAAATTTTTACATGATGCAAAGGGGAACTCAAACCCTAGCACTTACCTAACTTGGGGTTCTGACACAGGAGGAGGTGAACGCCCGGCCGGAAAGAGGCGCCAGTGCCGATCAAAAGGTATGATCTGGACGCGAACTCGCCGCAATCTCGCCGTTCGCACGCCTATACTGACATCTTTTTGGTAGTACACGCGCATGTTCACCATGTATCGAGACGACACCGGCACCGAATTCAAGTTCATCCACGTCTTCCCGCTGATCGAGTTGTGCGATTTATACGTCCCAAACGTATCTATAATTTCTGCTTGCTCCATGCATGTTTTGGGTGATATTGCTATGCTTTTGATACACTTTCATATCTTTTTATAACATATTTTGGAACTAACCTATTAATGGTTGCAAGAGTGCACAAGTTCTTGTTTTTGTACTTTATGTGTAGGAACTACTTGGATAAAGGAAAAATCACAAAAAGGAGCCTTGTAGGAGTTGGACTCTAACTCTCCCGTAATCTGTCCGCACCCGACAGGTTTTAAAGATCGCCTCGGAAACTCTAGAAGACGGCCTCAAACGGAAAAACTTAAAACTACAAACTTGTAGGGAATTTTTGTCCGGTGGATTTAGAGATAAAATTCGGCCCAATCGGAGTTCGTATGCTTCCAGAAACCCCGAAATACAGAAGACGTAATCTGGATGACGGGAATCCGAGAGTATATATAAAGAGAGGAAACCTAGGTCAAAGGGCACCACGAAAATTCCACCCCCTTGGCAGCCGTCTTGAGGGGGAGATCAATATCCACAGCAGAACCATCTCCATGGAAGAAGAAGGGGCCAAGGGCCGCTGCCCCCAAGGGCCGTGGCCGTGGGCGCCGCCGCCGTCGTGGCCGCCGCCGTCGCTGTCTCCTCCATCTCCTCCGGGCTGCACCTCTCCATCAACAACTCTCCCTCTCACCATGTCCATGTGTGAGTAGTTCCCCTCGACGCTAAGGCTTATATCTTGATCTATGTGGTTTCGCTCTCTCCCATGATGTGATGTTCGTTGTGATCATAGGCTATGTTAATCTAGGGTGATCCCATGATGTTTCCCCTTCCTTTATGTATTGGATTGATGTACTCAATTGATATTATCTAGAATAATCTCCGAGACCAAGGTGACAGCGGTCTATTGGACATGGATTAGAAGAATATTATCATGAGTGATTTCCTCTTTTGTGTGTGGATTGAAGATTGAGTCTCTTGGTGCTTCTCTTTGACTATCCTTTAGATATGTTGTGGTGATTGTGGTACTCTCTTTGGATGGCCGCGGTGACATTGGGAAATCCATAGATTGAGAACTATGAACTCTGAGGTGTGGTTTTGTAGCCCTACACAATTCTCGCCCTCTCTTAACCACAAAGGAATGACCTCCGAGTACGTCTCCATTGCATGTTTTATGGGAAATATAATGTGATTAGACTATGTTAATGTTGTTGGGAATTGCCACTAGTGAAAGTATGAAGCCTAGGCCTTGTTTCCATCATTGTTACACGGTTTTCACTCACTTTTATTACTTGTTTCTTTGCTGCACTTTTTATTACAGATTTATATTACTTCGTTTTATCACACCTATCACCCATATTTTACCATCTCTTCGCCGAACTAGTGCACCTATACAACTCCTAGTTGTATTAGGTGTGTTGGGGACACAAGAGACTTCTTGTATCTTAATTGCAGGGTTGCTTGAGAGAGACCATCTTCAACCTCTACTTCCCTGAGTTCGATAAACCTTAGGTCATCCACTTGAGGGAAATTGCTGCTGTCCTACAAACCTCTGCGCTTGGAGTCCCAACATAGTCTACAAGAATAGAACCGTGCGTAGACATCAACGATAAATGGGCGGAATGCCGCGTGTTGCTCGTGAAGACCAAGAACTGCGTCTACGACCCAGACAAGCCGGCGCCGCCGGCGTCCGAAAGGCACCCCGCCGAGGGCAACGAGAAGGCCAAGGCGGCGAAGGCCGCGACGCCGTTTGCCGAGCGGCTGCAGTCGGCCATCGAGAAATGCATCACCGACGCCGCAAGCAACGCCTCGATCAGGGAGGAGACGTCCAAGGCGAGGTGGGCCAAGCTTTTGGGCAAGCAGGACGCCAAGCTTGACCTCCTGAGGAACACCGCCGCCGCCAAGAAGAGGAACACCGATCTCGCCTTCCTGTCGACAATGGCAAAGATGGATTTGGGATCGGTGGACGCGCAGATGAGGGCCTGGCTTGTCTCCGAGCGCGACAAGATCTTGCCCCAGATGGCGCCGCCCGTTGTCACGCCGCCAGCGCCCCCCAAAGCCCCGCCTACGCTGGGCGTACCTACCTCGCCCAAGAGCACGCCCTTTTTTTTCTTTCTCTTTTTCCTTTTCCTTTCCACTAATGGGCTTCTCTCCACCCTCGATGAATCAACGCCCACATCCCCGATCTGTTCTAACCATACAGCAATACGAAGCATAGATCTAGATCATGATACCACTGTTGGGTCTCGCAGCAGAAAACAATAATTTTTCTAACTAGAGTCGCCCTTAACCCAAGATCTATCTAGCTGTAATGTTGTAACAGAAAGATTTGCGGAAACATACCTCGGGGTGTAGACCGTTGCGCGGGAAACGTTCCCGCAAACGTGGTTGATGAAGCCGTAAACCTTTCACAGCCTCCTGGATGTGTTATCACCCTGATGGGGTGATAGTGCCGCACGTGCAGCACCTCGTAGTACTCGCACACGTACGGACTTGATGACGACCTCCGTTCTCCGATTCAGCGAAGGTGGCGGAAGTAGACCTCCCGGAACCGGAGTTTCGGCAGCACAACGGCGTCCGCGTAGTAGAGAAGCCTCAATACCACTACAGGTTCCATACAAGGGGAACCCACCGTGGAAGAGATGAGAGAGAGGAGAAGACCGGTGAAAACCGATCTCAATTCGGAGTAATATTGAATTATCTGCGAATTAATTGGTATTAAAGAAGTGCACCCCTGCCCATCTATATATAGGCAGACGGAAGGAGTCAACCCCCCTTCCCTTAAAATGTGGGACTAAACCCTTTGCCAAGGGGGGGGTGGCCGGCCAGGAGGGGGGAGTGGGGCGCCACCCTCATGGGCCCCAAGGCCCATGGCGCCCCCTTTTTTCTTTTTCTTTTTCCTTTTTCCTTTCCACTAATGGGCTTCTTTCCCAAAGCTGGCCCATTGCACTTTTTAATTATAAATAAAATGTTATTAAATATTAATTCACTTAATTAATAAATAAAACATATTATTTCATCTCCTAATGATCCGGAACTCCTTCGAGCTCACTCCGAACAACCTTCGGACCAAAACGGAACTTTTCCGGTATGTCTTTCTCTCTTCTCCGGTAACTCCGATAGTTCCGAAAAGGTCTCCGATATTCATCGAGCCCTTAAGTGTGTTACCCTACGGTCCGAGAAAACTCCAGTCATGACCGAGACAAAGGCTACGGCCAATGATCAATAGCGGGACCTGGATGCCCATAATGACCCATGTGCATTCCGGAAGTAACCGATTGAACCGTACACGTTGAATACCATTCCCTTTGTCATGCGATACTAGATTAGTCCAAGATTCGATCAATTGCATCCAATGCATTAGTTCTATCTTGTTACCGACAAATCTTATTCACTCGTTCCGTGATATTCATCCTTCTGACCTAGTCACACGCTGCGCAGCTTTATGGTTGCAATCTCACCGAGTTGGCCATGAAGTATCTTTCCATTATATGGATTGACAAATCCCGCTCTTGAATCAACACTCCTCAACATATCCCATCGAATAGCCCAAGATACACCTTTATGGTCACCATGTTTCAGTGTGACGGTTAATGCGCTCAAAGCATCCTCAGAAGATAGCAATTATGTGTGATCTCACGGTCAAAGGAACAGGCTACTACGTTCTGTAATTACAACACTGAACTTTTACGATTTGATCATGTTGCAATGCTTGCATTGGGTAATGTTCATCACGTCATTCATTCAGTGAGGTGACCTTACCGTCAACTGACTTGATTTTCCATGATCGTGAAACCACAATCATCAGTTGACGATAAACCAGTCATCATGAGAGGCTGACTAGGAACTCTGGTTGTTTCTATACCACACTTGTATCATTGTTTCACTGATACAGTTCCAGCACAGTATGAAACTGGTCATGAACTTATTTAGATATATTGGAATAATCATATATTATTTTCCTCTAGAGCATATATCCAACAGTCTCCCACTTGCACTAGATAGCAAATAATCTAGCTGCATATTTTCTCGATCATAATCATCTTATCATGTAAGTGTTTATTGATCATGCTTGCTCATGGAAGAGGTTTCGTCAACGATCTGTACCCGTTCACATTCGTATGTTCCTTTGCAACAGGTATTGGTCAACTTGCTTGATATACCCTTCATTATCTAATAATGCTTGAATTATAAGTTTGGCGGGAGAGTGAGATTTCTTATTTTACAGTATTCTCTAATGACAAAATGGTTTTAGTCCCTAGGACTCCCATAGTCATGTATACTGAAAAATACACTCAGCCAAAAGTCTAAACTTCTTACGCTAAACTTTATTCAACCTTCTACTTCCTTGAGTAGATATTGATATTTTGTAGAGTTTTGGTTCGTGAAATTATAGCTCACATTTCCTTTCTATTCCTTTTGGTGATATCTCTAATTCATATAGATCCATAATAAGGCTTGTAATCGTAATCCAGTATTACATTCAAGTCTATTATCTTTTCTATCATTTAGAGTATTGTCCTCAGTTTCTCTTCAGATACTGAATGCTTGGACTTTGCTCAGGTTCTGTGTTTTGCTAACCAAGCACATCGGAACCTGTTCTTCTTCTAAGAACCTTTGAGTCATTCTGTTATTGGATTCACAACTTCCGTTTTATGGTAGAATCATATGTCAAATGTCATATAGGATCACATGTCTTGAGACAAAGTGCATCCCTATTCTTCCATTAAAACATTATTTTGTGATATTTAGGTTTTACATCCTTTATATAATTCCTAGCCACAAGAACCTTTTCTTGTTTAGGATATCATTCCAATCCTTTTGATGTTCATTACACGTGTCCTAATCTATCCTTATAGATTTTAGTGTGTGACACATCTGTATTTCGTTCATATAAGATTCTCGTAATCCTTTCATCTTATTAGCCTTAATCTCCATGTATATCAATGTATATATATGAGATTGTTTTCACATATATCATCGTATATATATGAAATTGACATTGTGCTCCCACTCAAATATATCCGACATATATCTGTAAGTAAGCTTTTATTAAGTTTCTATTCTAATTATGTCAGACATAATAATATTGCTCCCAAAGCTCCCACTCAGAAAATGCTCTCTGCATTCCAAGTTTTCAGGAAGTCTCCACAGCTCCCACTCAGTTTCATGAAATTGCAGTCCATCTCAATATTTTGATTACTTCAAAATCACTTGATCAAATCAAGGTTGAGAGTTTCTGCCTTGAGGTACTATGGTCCATCTTATCGAAACATTCTTTCGTTATGCCAATTGCTACTTCTCTTCAAATTCCACAACTTGAATGTGATGCAATTTCAAGCTATGGTCCCTTCATAGTGTCCGTGAATGAAATACCCATATTGATTTAGCATTACTACACTTCCGTAGTCAATCATTATTGAATTTAGCCATAATATCTTTTATGTGCCAAATCATGCTTTTATGTGTTGCATCATTCTTAATAACTTCCTGGTTATTCGGAATGTGAAATAACTACTTTATTTCATAGGATATGAGCCATCCCATCTGCAACTCAATATGATTTCATTTCTCCTCGTTTCCTAGGTAACCATCAATCCTTCGTAATTTATGAGCAGTGTCCCTTTTGTTTCACTTAAGAAGACTCATGATTATTGTTCTGTGCAGAACGTATTCATGACAATCTTCTTATTTTTTAAACTAAGGCTTTAACTTATATACCATGATCATCATCAATAGCATATTTCCTCTTTTCATGGAGTCATTGCAGCGGAACGTTTTCCGTTGCGTTACTCTGTTATCTGGAGGTAGGGTCAATCACCCTGGTCAAAGAATTCACTTTTCTCCCATTGGTTTATTCCTTGAGAACCATCTTCTCATTCACCAATTCAAGCAATACAAGTTTTGCTATTTGGGAAGGTGTGTTTTACAATTTCTCACAACTCTAATACAAAGAAAGTTATATCATATAAAACTTCTAGAAACTTTCTAACACCATCATCATATGGAGTCATCAGCTTCATTAAATTCAGAATGGTTTCCTTATTTCATGAAGTGGGTGTTTTAACTTAATAAATTATAACAACTTTGTTCATTAAAAATAGCATTAGCGTAAGGGGAATGTATTTAGACCATACTACGTTTTAGTATGACTACGAATGGTTCAGGTGCTTGAGCACTTTAAATTTCCATCGTAATTTGTGGCATTATTTCCACAAGTCTCCCATTTATGTCAACTATAATACTCATCACTTTGATCACATCATCGTGATTTGTATTCTTATATCCAACTTCACTGTGATTCCGTAATCTCAGATTTATGATCTCAATTGAATCCTTGTTCAATTAATCATGCGAAGCATCTTTAATGATTATTCATGCGCTTGGTTAATACATCATTTATGTACAATGTTTGGCGCAAGTTCTACTTTGCTAGAACTCCGTCATTAGTCATCTTGGTTGATAATAAATTCATGAGTTAATAGATCGAGTATCTAATGACTTCATCATTTATGAATTCATCTCATGCATTTAATCTAATTATGACCTTTGACTTTATTGTTATTCAAAATAACTTAATCATTAAACATTGAATATCACTTGAAAATTATGGTGTTTTATAAATGCTTCTATCATAATATAAACTCAATTGGAATCATAGTATAAGCACACTTTATTCATCAAACTGGAACAACTAACTTGTCTCAAAACATGAATAACTTCGTCTTGCGAGACGCAAGACATATCACTAAGTGTTCATACTTAATCGATTACAAAAGATTTATCTAATAATCTAAGTATAATCCTATGATAGATGTCTTGGTGAAATCTTGGTGGCCATCAACTGTCTTGGTTGCCATCAATCCTGGATCACACCTCTTCCCGTCCATGCAACAGCAGGCCATGTTTTCATAAAACAGAACAAGTATCAAATACTTATTAAACTGCAAATGTTGTATAAGGGAACAAACATTTATAACGAGTATATCAAACATATACCTTCTCCATCAACAATTTCTACTTCAATGGGTTCAACCTCTAAATCTCGGAGGTTGACCATGAACTCAAAGAACTGAAGGCTTTCACCTCTTCCGACATAGTCATGGACAAAGTCTGTGTAACTCGGTGGAAGCGAGTGTAGCACCGTGTTTATAGCAGACTCCTCTGTGGTCCAATAGTCAAAGTCGTCCACGAGTTTCGGATGTATCCCATGCATCTTGGCTACGTGAGTTTTCAGACAAGTGTTCTCTTCCATCTTTGTAGTAAGAAACTCATTTTCTAACTCAAATCCGTCCACTCTGAACTGATGTATAAACAATGACTTCATCATGTCGACTGTGTCAACCGTGTCCATATCCACATATTGTTCACGTAAATCTTGCGGAAAGCCAGTTTCTATGACACTTTTAACCATGGCGTAAGTCCTTCGACGATTATGGTAATCAAGCATTACTTTTTCATCCATGTTGTCTACTGGAGGGTCTCCCATATGCTCTTGTATCACGAACAAGAGGTTAGGTCTCTTGAGCACAGTCCTAAGGTATAAGTACCAATCAACGAAATTGGACCCATCATCTTTAAGGCTTTCACCACGTAAGAAAGTAACCAATCCATGATACTAATTCATGTCCATTTTAATTTTCTACAAAATATTTGCAAGGAAAACAATTAAGACTAGTTCATAACAATGAGTTCATAATAATCATATTATAGATGAGCTCACACTAAAACAATCATCCCTAAGAAGTTTTAGTGATTACATGATCCAGATTCACTATCCGTCCTCGAATATCACAATGGCCGGCGGATTAGTTTCAAAGGTAGACAACTAGTTTGTGCGATCACATCCTATATGGGACTCATGCTCTCGATCTTTCGATCTCTAGTATTCCGAGGCCATATCTGCATATGCTAGGCTCGCCAAATTGACCTTAGTGTTATATGCTGCTTAGCAAGGCCATATCGACATATGCTAGGCTTGCCAGGCCCAACCTAATGCGAACTCTAATGTATGTATGACACCCGATCGTCACGGCCTGCCTATCATAAAGAGAACCTTCCAGGTGGTGCACACTTCGGTAGAATACTTATGTTTGGTATTTTATAAGGGATCATATTATTTAATGCTACCGTCGTGTATCCTATACTAGCAAGTTTTAAGATGTATGATCATGGTGGAACTAAGTCTACAGTGTCTCCATTTAAGTTTGTTTCATCATAATGAACGTTTACTACTTTCTAGTAACACATAGCAAAGCTATCACTACATCAAGATTAAGCAAACAACAATAGCCCCCTCTGCAATATAAAGTTAGACGCCTCTATTTTGTATATTGCATGTTTTACGTGGCTACTAGGGCTTTTCATAGATCAACCGTTTCTAGGAACATTGAACCACAACACTGCTTATAGATTGTCTCTATTACACCCCGTACGGGGCCCTCCATTGCAAATGCCATATCCGCTAAAGTAAGAGAGACAGACACCCCCCAGAGCCACTTTATACGGTACAAGCCGTATGTCAAGTGTGGAACCAGTCTCGCGTAAGCGTACGCGTAAGGTCGGTCGGGGGCCGCTTCATCAAACAATGCCACAGATATAACAAGTACACATGAGAGGGTAACAATCGTAGAATCAACGCCCACATCCCCGATCTGTTCTAACCATACAGCAATACGAAGCATAGATCTAGCTCATGATACCACTGTTGGGTCTCGCAGAAGAAAACAATAATTTTTCTAACTAGCGTCGCCCTTAACCCAAGATTTATCTAGTTGTAATGCTGTAACAGAAAGACTTGCGGAAACATACCTCGGGGTGTAGACCGTTGCGCGGGAAACATTCCCGCAAACGTGGTTGATGAAGCCGTAAACCTTTCACAGCCTCCTGGCTGTGTTAGCACCCTGATGGGGTGATAGTGCCGTACGTGCAGCACCTCGTAGTACTCGCACATGTACGAACTCGATGACGACCTCCGTTCTCCGATTCAGCAAAGGTGGCGGAAGTAGACCTCCCGGAACCGGAGTTTCGGCAGCACAACGACGTCCGCGTAGCAGAGAAGTCTCAATCCCACTACAGGTTCCAGACAAGGGGAACCCACCATGGAAGTGATGAGAGAGAGGAGAAGACCGGTGAAAACCTATCTCAATTCGGAGTAATATTGAATTCTCTGCGAATTAATTGGTATTAAAGAAGTGCACCCGTGCCCATCTATATATAGGCAGACGGAAGGAGTCAACCCCACTTCCCTTAGCAATGTGGGACTAAACCCTTTGCCGAGGGGGGGGGGTGGCCGGCCAGGAGGGGGAGTGGGGCGCCACCCTCATGGGCCCCAAGGCCCATGGCGCCCCCCTTTTTTCTTTTTCTTTTTCCTTTTCCCTTTTTCCTTTCCACTAATGGGCTTCTTTCCCAAAGCTGGCCCATTGCACTTTTTAATTATAAATAAAATGTTATTAAATATTAATTCACTTAATTAATAAATAAAACATATTATTTCATCTCCTAATGATCCAGAACTCCTTCCATCTCACTCCGAACAACCTTCGGAACAACACGGAACTTTTCCAGTATGTCTTTCTCTCTTCTCCGGTAACTCCGATAGTTCCGAAAAGGTCTCTGATATTCATCGAGCCCTTAAGTGTGTTACCATACGGTCCGAGAACACTCCAGTCATGACCGAGACAAAGGCTACGACCAATGATCAATAGCGGGACCTGGATGCCCATAATGACCCATGTGCATTCCGGAAGTAACCGATTGAACCGTACACATTGTATACCATTCCCTTTGTCATGCGATACTAGATTAGTCCAAGATTCGATCAACTGCATCCAATGCATTAGTTCTATCTTGTTACCGACAAATCTTATTCACTCGTTCCGTCATATTCATCCTTGTGACCTAGTCACACGCTGCGCAGCTTTATGGATGCAATCTCACCGAGTTGGCCATGAAGTATCTTTCCATTATATGGATTGACAAATCCAACTCTTGAATCAACACTCCTCAACATATCCCATCGGATAGCCCAAGATACACCTTTATGGTCACCATGTTTCAGTGTGACGGTTAATGCACTCAAAGCATCCTTAGAAGATAGCAATTATGCGTGATCTCACGGTCAAAGGAACATGCTACTACGTTCTGTAATTACAACACTGAACTTTTACGATTTGATCATGTTGCAATGCTTGCATTGGGTAATGTTCATCACGTCATTCATTCAATGAGGTGACCTTACCGTCAATTGACTTGATTGTCCATGATCGTGAAACCACAATCATCAGTTTACGATAAACCAGTCATCATAAGAGGCTGACTAGGAACTCTGGTTGTTTCTATACCACAACTGTATCATTGTTCCACTGATACAGTTCCAGCACAGTATGAAACTGGTCATGAACTTATTTAGATATATTGGAATAATCATATATTATTTGCCTCTAGAGCATATATCCAATAAGTGATCCATCTAGTAGCTAGAGTTCTCAACAGGGGTTTTTGGTTTTTGAAAATCACACGGATTGCCCAAAATATGACATCTATCACTAATAGGCTCGAGCTCTTGACACCAAAAGTTCAAACATTACTCTAGTTAATACCTCAAAACTATTGCAAGTTACTACTACAAAGAGAATAGCAAGTTCAACTACCTACTTTCTAGTCAAGACACAAAACTCAGTGCAACAGGCAAACTCTCTAACAAGATAAAACATGCAACCTATAGAAAGTTCAACCTAAGAAAGTTCAAGAAAATCATGGCAAAGTCACACAAAACATGCATGGAGCAAGCAGAAATTATAGATACGTTTGGGACGTATCACCATCCGCCATTTGCGGTTGGCTGCTCCACTGAATATTCTGAGACAGAAGAGTTGTGAGCATCCCGAGAGATTTCGAGAGAAAACCAAAAACCCAAGTCTCAACTGAGTTGAGCAATTCAAAGAGACATAGGTTGATATTAGCCAATCTTTTTATCTTGGAGAACTGCAAGTCTCCTAGACGGTTAGGCGTTGCCTGTCAAGCAGTTGAAGAGAAATTGTCACTGCTGGAGGAAGTTTGTAAAGGTTTCGGAGATGTCCTGAATCATGTACCACGAGTGAAAATTGGACAAGCTCGAGGAGTTTGTTGCAGTGGAGAATATGACGGAGAGAGCTTTTATACAGGTGTTCAATCACCAGTCCCTCCAACCAGACGTAGCACTTTGCAGAGTGTGAACTGGTTTACCAAACATCGTCGTGTCAGGCTCGTTTTCCTACTCGTATTTACCTTCAATATTTACTCGTATGCCTGTTACCTTCGATGTTTTCCCTCGTTCCCAATCCTTTCGATCTATGTATGACTTTCGATACTTCAATTCCTTCATGATTCCTTTAGTCCTTCGTTGTTTGCATGAATTCCTTCTAAGTTCCTTAGAATTTTTAGAAGTGATCATTCACCCCCTCCCCCTGTGATCATTCTTGAGCTTTCAGTTTCTCTCCCACAGAAAGTAAGTTGGGGTCTAACTTGTTATGAACAGCAAGCAAAGCTAAAGAAAACTAAAAATAAAACCTAAGAGCGAGATACACCAAGCATAACACATAACGCATGAAGTGATAAAAATATAGTGAGACGAAGGACGAACTGATGATTGTTGATGGAGAAGGGGATGCACGGGGGGAATCCCCAAGCTTAGACGCTTGAGTCTCCTTGAATATTTATTGGGGATGCATGGGGGCATCCCCAAGCTTGAGCGCTTGACACTCCCGGATCTTCTTTCATCATCTTCCATCACATACTTGAAAACTCCCTTCATACATAACTCATCATAAGCTGATTAGAGAGGTTAGTACCATTAATAAAATAATTTTCCCCACTGGATATAAAGATATTCTTGAAGAGCTACTGTTTCTCAAGACTGGAAAAAGGTTTTTGCAAAGAAAAAGCAAGCTTAAGGTTTGCAAAAGTAAGGAGAGGCAAAACGTGGTAGAATTTGTGAAAAACATAACAACAGGTAGTAGATAATTATTTCGGGGCACTTCTTCAACTCAAATAAAAAAACTCAAAACATACGAAAGTTCCGCAATTGTATAGAGCATGCTGTGTAAATAATTCAGCTCAAAAAGATGAACTGGTGATTTTTTTTGATTATTTTCCGTCAAGTAGACATAATCTGTTTTCTGGACAACATGTCACTACTTTTCCTTCCCTTATCATAAGAGGCTATAACTTGGCACAAAGCTTGAAAATAAAGATACAATGATGTTTCTACAGTAGTAACAATCACTAAGACCACTAAAAACAGAAGTAAAAACATCTTGGGTTGCCTCCCAACAAGCGCTTTCTTTTACGCCTTTGAGCTAGGCATAAGGCAAAAGAAGAATCAAGTTTTATCAAGAGAAAGAGAATAGCTAGCCCGTGTAACGGACTCAAATGGTAACTTGATTTTATTTCTAGGAAAGTGTTCCATTCCCTTTTTGAGAGGGAATTGAAATTTTATATTTCCCTCTTTCATGTCAATAACGACATCAACGGTGCGAAGAAAAGGACGTCCCAAAATAATTGGACATAAAGGTTCACACTCTATATCCATAATAATAAAATCAACGGGGACATAGTTGTCGTTGACAATGATAAGAACATCGTCGTTCTTCCCCAAAGGTTTCTTTACGGAAGAATCAACAAGAAAAACACCAAAAGAACAAGAATCAAAAGGTTTCAATTCAAACATGTCATACATTCTTTTGGGCATGACGGAGGTGCTAGCTCCAACGTCACATAAAGCATAGCAAGAGAAGTTATTCAATTTAATTTTTATCATAGGGTCCCAACCATCATCTAGCTTCCCAGGTATGGAGGCTTCTATCCTAAGCTTCTCCTCCCTAGCTTTAATGAGAGCATTTGTGATATGCTCCATGAAGGCAAGATTACGTGTGCTAGTGTGGGGGTCTCTAGACATTTTGTGTAACAAGCTAATAACTTATGAGAGTGTGCAACTATCAAAATCAATATTACTACTATCAAAGGTGGTAGTAGTGTCGTCTAGGCTCACTTGTTTGAAACCCTCTATGTTCATAGGAGTTTCTTCTTCTACGGTTCAGGTATTAGCATCACCATTAATAGGTCCAATGGGACTAGGAGTGCATTGGGTGCTAATAGTATGAGTGTCCTCAACAATTTGGATAGTGGCAACTGTGTGGTGTGTAGGAAGGCTCTTAATTCTATCCACTTCCTCTTTTTATCTAGCCTGTCTTTCTTTAAGTTTAGCCATCATCCTAATATTTTCATTAATTTGTAATTGGATAGCATTAATAGGAGTGGCCTTACTCTCCTCAAGGGGAGAGGTTCTAATTTTAGCATCTCAACATCAAGGGCTAGGCTATCTACCTTCAAAGAGAGATTATCTAACTTAGCTAATTTCTCTTCTACGTTCTTGTTGAAGGCTTTTTGGGTAGTGATAAAGTCTCTAAGCATGCTTTCTAATTCAGAAGTGGGGTTCTTGTTGCTAGGATAGGTGTTGTTGTTCCCATAGTTGGATGGAAACGGTCTAGGATTGCTAGCAAAATTTCCCCTATAAGCATTGTTGTTAAATTTGTTTCTTGCAATAAAGTTCACATCTACTTGTTCCTGAGCAACCAAAGAATTTAAAGGAACATCATGAGGATCAATAGAGGGTTGCTTGGTAAGTAGAGACATAATTAAGTCAACTTTTTCATTTAGGGAGCTAATATCCTCGACAGAGTTTACCTTCCTACCTGTTGGAGCGCGTTCGGTGTGCCATTGGGAATAGTTGGTCATCATCTCATCGAGAAGTTTTGTGGCATCACCGAGTGTAGTTGACATAAAGGTTCCCCCCGCGGCCGAATCTAACAGGTTTTGCGAGGTAAAGTTCAAGCCTGCATAAAAAGTCTGGATAACTATTTAGGTAGTCAAACTATGTGTAGGGCATTTCTTAACAAGAGATTTCATACGTTCCCAAGCTTGGGCAACGTGTTCATTATCCAATTGCCTAAAATTCATAATGTTAGCCCTCAATTGGATAATTTTAGCAGGTGGGTAGTGATACGTCCAAAATGCATCACTATTTTATATTGTAATTTCATACTATTCATTGATATATTCCACTTTAAAGTATTGTTCTTATGTTGTTTTGGCTTGTTTTACACAGTTTACAACTTTCCGGTGCCGAAGCAGCAGAACCAGAAGTCAGCGGTGAAAAGTGGACACCAAGTTGCTTAATCATATCAAGTCCAAATGCGATGAAAATTTACGGGGAGTGTTTTTATGAAGATTGACTAGGGATCACCGAGGATGGAGGTGAGGGGACCCACCAGGCAGCCAGAAGGGTGTCTGGCGCGGCCCCCCTCCTGGCCGCGCCAGGCACCCTCCTGGATGCCTGGTGGCCCCCCTCGGTACCCCCTCTCGCCTATAAGACCCCCCTGGGGTAGAAACCCTAAGGAGAGAAGAGTTTCCGTGTTTCGCCGCCGCCACGGGGCGGAAACCTACAGAGGAGAAAAGCCATCTCCGGCGGGTAGATTCCGCCAGGGAGATCACCTCCCGAAAGGGGAGATCGCCGCCATCATCATCATCATCGTCACGGGCATCATCGAGATCATCATCAACATCATCCCCAACATTAGCACCAACTCCATCTCCATCCCATCTCATCTCACAATTGCAACTTGTGTTGTAATCTGTACTATCTATCCTCTCTACTCTGTTGGTGTTGATTACTACTTTGTGGTGAATGCTATTGAGTTTTGTTGGAGAAATATCATTGTGTCCAGATTGTTTGCCACCCATCTATCACCTCTGATCATGATCTCTTTTTTGTCTTGTGAGTAGTTACTTTAGTTCTTGAGAACACGGGAGAAGTCTAGTTGTTAGTAGTCATATGATGTTGAAGTGTTATGTGTTGTTTGATACTTAAGTTGTGTTGTTATTTCTCTAGTGGTGTTATGTGAGTCGAACACTTAACACTTCACCTTTCATGGGCCTAGAGGAATACATTGTGCACAAAGGATGCTTATGGTGGGTTGCCGGAGTGACAGAAACCTGAACCCCAGTTCGCACACTTTTGCACAAGGGAGTTATGGATCCTTGATCGTAATGTTGTGGTTAGGATTATGCCTTAATTACTACCTTGTATTTGCGGATGCTTGCAAGGTGTAATCATAAGAGTACACTTATCTTAGTCTAGAAGGTGTACTAGCATTGATCCACCCACCGACACTTATCAACACAATACATATTACTTGGCGGAGTATGGTGAAAGTAACTTGGCTATCTCTCCCATGTGTTCTCGAGAACGCTTTAGATTTTATAAGTTTAGTTACTAGGCTTATCCTTGTGAAAGGATTGGGCCACTTAATACTCCTCAGTTACCCTGTTTACTTTGCTTGTCTTTTACTTTTCTGTTGCTTAAACAGAAAACCCATAAATATTTACCTTTGAGTGTGTGCAGCCTTTTCCTTATCCAGTGTCACTTGTCAACACCTTTTGCTCCTCGTTGGGATCTACATCCTTATTTATCTAAAAGCTACAATTGATCCCCTAGACTTGTGGGTTATGAAGAATCGTTTATTGGCGCGGTTAACAGGGAAGGAAACACAACTAAACCTATTAACTTCTCCGCCATCAACGAGATCTAAACAAGATGGGAAGGTTTCAGGTTTTCTCCAGGTAAACTACTTTCCAGATGGGAAGGACCTTTTCATATTGAAGAAGTATATCGGTCTGGTGCAATGAAGATCAATAATTTCGAAGGCACCAAACCTCAAGTTGTGAACGGAAAAAGACTCAAACATTATATGGCAAGTGATCCAATCAATGTGGATGCAAACATGATATATACAAAGACTCACGAAGAACATGTTGCAGCCAGTTTCAGACTCCGGCAGGAGAAGAATAAGAAAAGGTATGAATTATGGTAAGAAAACACCGTGAACGTCAATAAAAGTTTACTTTTCAAAGTTTTTGCAAAATTAGGAAAATTCCAAGCCCGAGTGGAGCCGGAGAGGAGCTCCAGGGGCCCTAGGAGGCCTCCTAGCCTCGCCAGGCACCCTCCTGGGTGCCCTGGACTCCGACTCCACCTAGGCTTGAAACCTTCCTTCTGTTGCAGAAATTTTTGCTATATATTTGCCCGGATAGTCCCGACACCGTATCTCTCGATTTCACGTGTTTTCTTCTCGAGCTGTTTCTCCCAGGACTAAAAGTTGATTAGTAGAGATGTCTTCTTGTGGCTCGAGCGGAGAGGACTTCTTGGGATGGCGTCTACGTCAAGTCCAGAAGGATCTTAATCAAGGGAAGCACGTTGATTGGGCTACCGAAGAAGAAATTGCCGCAAGACAAGCGGAGATGGAGCGCTCCGTGAGAGAGGAAGTCAAGACTATCACTGCCCAACAACAAGGAGGTCCAAGCAATCCCATCATGGTCGGATCTGTCCAACCTCAATATGATCTTTCTCTTAACCTTTCAGGGCCCTCCACTTCACTTGAAGATCAACGCATGCTTTCCACCATCTCCGAGGCCTACCGCATCACCAACCAACTCTTTGAAGATTTTCGTGTACTAAAAGTACAAGTGGAAGTCTTGGAGTCAGAGATCCGAACCCTTCACCGTGTCATCAGGGATCTGAAGAAACAGCCACAACAGAATGAGGAGTAAATCTCCTCGGGTAATGGAATCCCCTTAGCTTGTTCCAAGCTTGGGGGAGTGCCGGGTATCTTTATCTTTATCTTTGTCTTTAGGAGTCAAGTAGATTCGTATCATGTCTACGGAAGTTACTTTATGAAATAGGTGTTGCTTTGAGGTCTATCACTCCTTTTGTGGAGAGCTTTGTATCCGTGAGTGTGGGGTCTTCTATGAAGGAATATTAATGAGAAGTCTATTGGTTTCTTCGCTGTACTCGGTATTCTCTTCACGCAATCGACATTATGAGCTGATTCTTATGGGGAGTATTGAACTTATATCAGGTATGGCTTCAAAAACTTTATTTAAATCTTGGCAAGTATAACTTTGGTCATAACAACAAGCATGTTTTTCTCGAAGTAGCGACATAGCCAAAACCTTTGTGTTATTATGCTTGAAGTGTTATGTTGACAAGGAAGACAACTTGATGTTTCATGCTAGTTTAATGTTTATGCTTTGTATTTCTTGCATCTAAGTTGTCAGCAATTGTCTGGTCTCTCAAAGCCTTGCTAGCCAAAACTCTGTACTAAGCGGATATCTGCTTGTACTTCCATTGTCGGGACCCGGGGTTTGCATATGTAATTCCAGTCACAATTCAATCATATGGTGAAATCAAATAGAAGAAAATTAACCCATGTGAATCCTGGACCATAGTCGGGGTGAGTTAATAGGTCGAGAGGGGTCAATGAGCCCAACATGAGGTAGTAATCTGAATCTTGGATCACAACACAAGAACTCGGGGCCTAGGGCAGTGTAAATGAGACAACCCACTATGTACTCCTACACAGCCTCTCATTGTTCACTTATATTAGGGTGACTTCATCAACACGTTACCACCTTGTTGCATGTGTTCACTACCATCCCGATACATCACCCAGATGGATCAACTTCATTGCAAACAACTCTAGCATGGCATAGCATAACATGGATGAAGGGCCACATGATGAACACAAACAATCTTGTATATGCTAGGTTGAGGTTTGCTTAATACGGTGGCAGCAATGATAGGTGATGCAAAGGATGGGTTCAACTAGCAATAGAACGGTAACATGTGAATCACCTAATCATGCATAAGAGAACAAGAGGGAAACTAGGTTTTTATAGATATGATCAAAGGGGGTTTGCTTGCCTTATTGTCGAGACTCGGGGGTGCCACTCTTCGGAGAAACAGGGACTACGTCCGGCGATGGATCTATCGAGAAGAAGCAAACACCGAGACAACAATAATGTAAACATCACATTGCAATGCACATTCAAGAATGAAACATGGCATGGTACTGATGTGATCTATGTTCAATTTGCAACAAGTTAATTGAAGTTGATTTGAAAAAGGAATTCAAATTCAAACTCCAAATGTTGTTCAAATTAGCCAAAGTTGCATTTGCTAATGTTTGGATATGATAAACCATGTTGTCATGTGTATGATATGCCTCTGATGTTCATGTGATAAGGTTGGCATTGCAAAGATTTAATTGGAAATGATTTAAACATTTATTTTGAATTATTCCTAATAACACAAATAGCTAAATGCTACTGGTTCATCATCATAGATGTGTTTTTCATCCATGAAAATATGATATTTGGAATCCTTGCATTTTTCTGATGATTTTTCATATATTACACTTTTGATTTGGAGTTATGGTTTAAAAGTTATTGAATTTCAAAGATTTAAACAATTTCTGGACTTTCCTGGAATTAAAATAAACAGAGAAAATCACTTATTGCATCAGCATGATGCAATGCTGATGTCACAGGGGGGCTGACATGTGGGGCCACATGGTCAGTGACACAGTGCTAAACCCCTCTGTTTATTTAAATTTTTGATTTAATTAGAGGGGGCTGGCCCCACTTGTCAGTGGCCTAAGGCCTAACTAATCAGAGGGCTAGCCCCCTAATTAACCCAGTTGCCGGCGTTTAGCCGCCGGCGACCACTGGAGGCGGCGGCGCCCGCTCTGGACGGCGGCTCCAGCCACGGGAGGCCACGCCAAGGGCACCGTTAGGAAGCCCATGGCCTCGCGCACCCACTTGGGCATGCCAGCGACCTCGAGGCGGCCTGGAGCCACGCCGGCGATGAGGAGACACGGCGGCTGTGCTCGGGCTCGGGTGGAAAACGACGACGACGCACGGGGAGAGGCGCGAGAAGGGGAAAACAGATCGTGAGCTCACCGTGAGCACAACTGGGTGGTCGGGGAGGGAAAACGGACGGCGTCGGCGACGAATTTGACGGCGAGGTCCGGTGGCCGCAGCGGAGGACGACGACCCGGGCGTCGTGTAGGAGGCGTCTAGAGACGATTGGCCCGGCGGGGAGGAGCCTGACGACGAGGCAGAGCTCCTGGACAGCTTTGCTCGGCGAGGGGGGCACGGTGGCCACGTGTGCGCGAGACGGCGGCGACGGTGGCGCTCGGGTCCTCGCGGGATTCGCACGGGAGAGAAAGAAGGTGGTCCAGAGGAAGGGGAAAATGGAAGGGGAGAGCACGGGGGCGTCCACGACGCCGGATAAGGGAGAGGGGGCAAGCAGGTAGCTCGCTGGCGGCCATGCCGGGCTCGCCGGCGTCCTGCCTGGCTCGGGGAGGAAGACGCCCTTGCCCCTGGGATGGGCCACCTCCCTGAGTTGGGCTGCAGGTAAGTGGGCTTTGCCCCTTTTCTTTCTGTTTTTCTTTTTATTGCTTTCTGTTTTATTTGTTTTGCTCTGGAAAAAAATACCAAAGAATTTTTGAAAATCCCCAAATATTTATCTTGGACATATGTGACAGAGTACTAGTCACTCCCAAGTTTTGAAGATTTTTGAAATTCAAAACATTTGAATTTCAATTCAAATAGCATTTAAATTTAATTTCCAAGCCTCTGTTTGAATATTTGAAAAATCCATGAGCATGGTTTTGACTCCAAATCATTTTTTAAATGATCACACTCATTTATAGGACTTTTCAAAATTGTTTGGAGGAATTTTGGAAAAACTTTCAATCTGGCCTTTTTATTTAAATTATTTTTGAGGCTTTTCCAAATCCCCAATTCTTAAACCATAGAATTTAAACATGATGCAATTATTTCTAGTAATAAAAGCACATACCAAAACTAGGGTTGTGACATCCATACCCTGAAACCAACATCTTCCATTTGAGTCCACCATACCTTCCTATTTGTGGTATTCCACTACCACTCCTAAAGTATATAATTTATGTGCTATCTTTAGATGTTCAAAATCTTCTGTTTTGTGCCACTGATTCAGCTCATGAGGAAGTGGTGGGTAACCCATGATCTTCTTAATTTGGACAAGTTTTATCTTGGGATTGCATGCCTAATCTGCAAACCCCTAATACGAGAAGGGACTGGCATGAGTGCCCAGCTCGTAAAAGATAAATAGTAACGCACAAGTTCCTTCGCCCATTTATGAGAGATAAACAAAGGAATTTAAGGGGATGTGATCGTCCCCACATGGGTGCCGTTCCTCGAAACTTGTCCAAATAATGAAGTGAGTGAGTTATCTATCAGCAGTCGTTGACAGATCATGCACCTCCCAAAGGCCTGTTTTTATTCTGTTTGATCTAGAGATGGCACTCACTAAACTTGTGGACAAGTTTACCGAGCTCAGCAATCGCTTGGGGACAAGCGAGGTCTAAGCTTGGGGGAGTTGATACGTCCAAAATGCATCACTATTTTATATTGTAATTTCATCCTATTCATTGATACATTCCACATTAAAGTATTGTTCTTATGTTGTTTTGGCTTGTTTTACACAGTTTACAACTTTCCGGTGCCGAAGCAGCAGAACCAGAATTCAGTGGTGAAAAGTGGACACCAAGTTGCTGAATCAGATCAAGTCCAAATGCGATGAAAATTTACGGGGATTGTTTTTATGAAGATTGTCTGGGGATCACCGAGGATGGAGGTGAGGGGACCCACCAGGCAGCCAGAAGGGTGCCTGGCGCGGACCCCCTCCTGGTCGCGCCAGGCACCCTGCTGGATGCCTGGTGGCCCCCCTCGGTTCCCCCTCTCGCCTATAAGACCCCCATGGGGTAGAAACCCTAAGGAGAGAAGAGTTTCCGTCTTTCGCCGCCGCCACGGGGCGGAAACCTACAGACGAGAAAAGCCATCTCCGGCGGGTAGATTCCGCCGGGGAGATCACCTCCCGGAAGGGGAGATCATCGTCGTCACGGGCATCATCGAGATCATCATCAACATCAGCACCAACTCCATCTCCATCCCATCTCATCTCACAATTCCAACTTTTGTTGTAATCCGTACTATCTATCGTCTCTACTCTGTTGGTGTTGATTACTACTTTGTGGTGAATTCTATTGAGTTTTGTTGGAGAAATATCATTGTGTCCAGATTGTTTGCCACCCATCTATCACCTCTGATCATGATCTCTTTTATGTCTTGTGAGTAGTTACTTTAGTTCTTGAGAACACGGGAGAAGTCTAGTTGTTAGTAGTCATATGATGTTGAAGTGTTATGTGTTGTTTGATACTTAAGTTGTGTTGTTATTTCTCTAATGGTGTTATGTGAGTCGAACACTTAACACTTCACCGTTCATGGGCCTAGAGGAATACATTGTGCACAAAGGATGCTTATGGTGGGTTGCCGGAGTGACAGAAACCTGAACCCCAGTTCGCACACTTTTGCACAAGGGAGTTATGGATCCTTGATCGTAATGTTGTGGTTAGGCTTATGCCTTAATTACTACCTTGTATTTGCGGATGCTTGCAAGGTGTGTAATCATAAGAGTACACTTATCTTAGTCTAGAAGGTGTACTAGCATTGATCCACCCACCGACACTTATCAACACAATACATATTACTTGGCGGAGTATGGTAAAAGTAACTTGGCTATCTCTCCCATGTGTTCTCGAGAGTGCTTTAGCTTTTATAAGTTTAGTTACTAGGCTTATCCTTGTGAAAGGATTGGGCCACTTGCTACTCCTCAGTTACCCTGTTTACTTTGCTTGTCTTTTACTTTTCTGTTGCTTAAACCAAAAACCCATAAATATTTACCTTTGAGTGTGTGCAGCCTTTTCCTTATCCAGTGTCACTTGTCAACACCTTCTGCTCCTCGTTGGGATCTACATCCTTATTTATCGAAAATCTACAATTGATCCCTAGACTTGTGGGTTATCAAGAATCATTTATTGGCGCGGTTAACAGGGAAGGCAACACAACTAAACATATTAACTTCTCCGCCATCAGGTAGTACTTCCCAATAAAATCATCTTTGCACTTATCCCAAGAATCTATGCTATTCCTAGGCAAAGATTGGAACCAGATTTTAGCTTCTCCTCTCAAAGAGAAAGGAAAAAAGCTTGATCTTAAAAACATCACCTTCTACTTCTTTATACTTTTACATATCACATAACTCAACAAAATTATTCAAGTGTAAAGAAGCATCATCTCCAGCACTAGAGAATTGATCTCTCATGATAAGGATTAACAAAGAAGGTTTAATTTCATAAGAGGTAGCTGAAGTGGCAGGTGTGGCAATAGGAGTGCAGATAAAGTTTTTGTTGTTGTGACTAGTGAAGTCACACAACTTGGTGTTTTCAGTGGAACCCATAGTAGCAGCAAGTGTGGCATATTTTTTTGCAATTTTTGATAAAAGACACAAAGATAAAAACTGAAAGGTAAACTAACAAGACTAAAAAGTAACGGTAAAAGATAGTGGGAAACTCCCCTATCTTAGCACTCGGAGTTCCCGGCAACGGCGCCGGAAATTTTCTTGATACGCGAGGGATGATAATTTCTTCTTGCCCTTCGTTGGTTACCCCAAGTGGAAGGTGAGATGCAGCGTAGCGGCAAGTTTCCCTTGGTGAAGATACCAAGGTTGAGTATCGACCAGTAGGACCCCGACAATGATAAGTAGGTGTCAGCGGCGCAACTGACGTGGACCTGCACACAGACACAATTAACTTTGCTCCCAATGAAGTTCAGAGAGGTTGTCAATCTCTCCGGTCTTGTTGTTTACAAAGGATCAAAACACAAGGGATAATGATAATGATAGCAACTGAATGTAAAAAGCAAGAAAGTAAATAAGCGTGTAAACAGTGATGAGAATATGGACCGGGGTCCCGTGATGTTTACTAGTGATGTCTGATGGCAAGAGAGTGTTAATACTCTTCAAGCCTCGTTGGTTACCCCAAGTGCAGGGTGAGATATAGTGCAGCGGCAAGTTTTCCGTTGGAAAAGATACCAAGGTTTGTCTCCCGTAGGACTCCGAAGGATACAAGAAGGTGGTAAAGTGAACAATGGTGCCGAGGTTGCTAACTTCACCTGGACCTGCACACAGATACAAATAACGTTGCTCCCAACGAGTACAGAGGAGTTGTCAATTCCTCCAGCCTTGCTGTTTACAAAGGATCAACGCAAGATATAAAAGTGGAACTGAAAGTAAAGACTTAAAGTAAACTAAGGGTGTAAACAATAATGTGAAGATGGACCGGGGTCCCGTGATTTTCACTAGTGATGTCTCTCTCCCAAAAGACGATAAAAGTGCTAGCGAGGTAAACAAATCACAGTTGGGAAATTGACAGAATTATGAAGGCACCGCAATGCTAACTATGCTGCAAAGAAAGGAAGGGCTCAAAGCAATGGGCAGTACGTGATACGTCCAAAACGTATCTATAATTTCTGCTTGCTCCATGCATGTTTTGTGTGACTTTTCCATGTTTTGCTTGAACTTTCATACACTTTTGAGCATATTTGGACTAATCTATTAACCCAGTGCACCCAGCTGCCAGTTGTTGTTTTCTGCTGTTTTTGTATTTCAGGTTTTCCGGCCATTAAAAGTGCTCCAAAAAATCCAGGAAAATCAGATAAAAAATCAGCGCAACGGAAGCTTCCGGAATCACCAAAGGAGGGAAGGAGGGCCACCACCAGACATCCAGGAGGGCAGGTGGCGCGGCCCCACCCTGAGCCGCGCCAGGCACCCTCCTGACTGCCTCGTGGCCCCTCTAGGTGCCCCCTTCGCCTATATTTACCCCCGAGACGGAAACCCCTAATACCAATCCCTCTTTCGCGATCTCGCCTCTGTACCGCCGCCGCCGCCGTTTCTAGATCGGGGCTACCTGGAGAAGCTGCCCCGGCACCCTGCCGGGAGGAGGAACCCCCTCCGGGAGACCATCCATAGCCATGGACGCCTCCCGTATGTACCGTGAGTAGTTTCCCTTGGACCATGGGTCCGTGACCAGTAGCTATGTGATCTATCTCTCCCTTCTTTGTGCCTCCACTTTCGAGTCCTCGTGAGCTGCCTCACATGATCAAGGCACCTTTGTAATTTTCTGCTGTTGCTATGCTGAGTTTGTTGGGATCTGATGGATTATGAGACTATGTTCAGATTGTGATGAGTAATATATTTGGTTCTTCTCTTTTATATTTTGTTCTTGAGTAAATTCTTGCATGTTCTCCGTTGCCGTATTTTACTTTGGCCAAGTGATTTATTGCAACTCCAAGAGGGAGCGTTATGCTTGATTGTGGGTTCAGCCCCTTGATGTCTAGCTTGAGTGACAGAAACATGAGACTAGGGGATGTGCTGTTGCCACCAGGGATAAAACAACGGTGCTTGTATCCACGGGTGAAAGGATTGTTTACTTTACACAAAGTTCTTTATTGCAGTTGTCTGTTGCTTTGGATTTACACTTTGGGTGGGATTCACAACTTAATACCAGCGAGATGTTCTGGATAGATATCTCAAGGTGGAGGATTTGTAGTAGATGCAGTTAGATTTCGGTCTACTTACCTTGGCGTACTGCCCATTGCTTTTGAGCCCTTCCTTTCTTTGCAGCATTGTTAGCATTGCGGTGCCTTCATAATCCTGTCAATTGCCCAACTGTGATTTGTTTACCTCGCTAGCACTTTTATCGTCTTTTGGGAGAGAGACATCACTAGTGAAAATCACGTGACCTTGGTCCATCTTCATATCATTGTTTACACCATCAATTTAATTTCAGTTGCCACTATCATTATCTCTTGCGTTGATCCTTTGTAAACAGCAAGGCCGGAGGAATTGACAACTCCTCTGTACTCGTTGGGAGCAAAGTTATTTGTTGTTGTGTGCAGGTCCACGTCAACTATCTAGCCCAAAGCTAATTTCTGGCGCATTTGTCACCTTCTTGTATCTCTTGGAGTCCTACTGGTTCGATAACCTTGGTATCTTCACCGAGGGAAATTTTCTGCTACGCTACTTCTCACCTTCCACTTGGGGTAACCAACGAGGAGTGAGAGAACTATCCTCACCGTATCAAGCCAATTTCTGGCGCCGTTGCCGAGGACTCCAGTCTACAAGATAGGGGAGTTGCACACTATCTTTTATCTTTGCTTTTTAGTCTTGTTAGTTTGCCTTTCAGTTTTTACATTTGTGTCCCTTATCAAAAATACCAAAAATACCTACTGATGCTATCTTCACCATGGGTGTGGAACCACCCAAATATGGTAGGATGGACATGTTTCACTTGGATCGTCTTCGATCAATTTGTGATCGCGCTAAAAACCCAACCGACTTCGTTGAGGGAAAATCATTGGATGAGAATGCTCATTATACGCGGCACCGCCTATCTCAGAAAGGGAAACACTTATGGGATCAAATACAAGTTTCTTATTGCTATGCTGAGTGTTTATGCCACATTTATGATTTTACTTGTTGCCCTAATACAGAGCGTAAACACCTTCCTTTCCAATGTGAGTTTTATGAAAATGAGATCCTATCTTCTTATGCCAAAGGTGTTTATGATTACTTTGATGTTGAAAAGATTGAAGATTTTGTTGCTTTTAAAGGTGCTTATGAGATTGCTTCTTTGATTGAAAAGTATTACGATACTATTCACAAGTCTGAAAACTTTGTTGTTCTTGCTTATTGCTTTGAGAATTATACTTCCAATGCTTATATTGAGGATTTCAAAAATAGAATGCTTGCTGCCCAAGAAGAGGCTAATGATTGCTATGAAGAGGAATCTTATGATTCCGAGGACTCACTTGATACTTCCCTTTCTGATGATTTTGATACTTGCTTTGTTGATGGCCATGATGCCACTATGGATGATGCCTACGAAGATGAACTTGCTATAGTTCCTTATGTTAAGCATGAAATTATTGTTGTTGCACCCACACTTGATTGCCCTATTATCCTTTTGAAATCTCCAACTATTCCGGAGAATTTTGCTCTTATCAAGGCTCAATGTGATGGGTTGCATCTATCTTATCATCCTAAAAACCGTGTTGAAAACAATACACGTGTGCTTGTAGGTCATGAACAACATGATTTATGTGATAGTTGTATTCTTCATGTTGTTCATGATGCTACTGAAAATTAATTTGAGAGAGGAAAGTTTGGTTGTATAAACTTCCATGTTACAAAAACACCTCTCTTCATGTTGAAAGTTTTGAAGTGGTTCTTGTTCTACCTTCCTATGCATGTCACTTTGTGCTTATTTTATTTATTTTCTTACAAGATTCCTATGCATAGGAAGTGGGTTAGGCTTAAATGTGTTACATTTGCTTCTTGATGCTCTCTTTTGCTTCAATTCTTATTCTCTTGAGAGCATCTTTTATAATCCTTAAGCCTAGCTAATGGCTTTAAAGAAGCGCTTTCGGGAGGAAGCCCGCAACGAATTTAGGTTTTTCCTTTTTGCTTTTCTTCTATTTTTAGTGGTCTTGATGATTGTTACTACTGTAGCAACATCATTGTATCTTTACTTTTCAAGCTTTGTGCCTTTTATAGCCTCATACGGCAAGGGAAGTAAAAGTTGTGACATGCTGTCCAGAAAACAGATTCTGTCCTCGTGACTAGAAAAATCACAGAAAAATCCCAGTTCATCTTTTTGAGCTGAATTTTTTACACAGCGTTATCTATACAATTATGAAACTTCTGTATATTCTGAGTTTTTTTATTTGATTTGCAGAAGTACCCCTAAAAAATTCGTTTCTATCTGATGTTCTGTTTTTCACAGATTCTGCCACGTTTTGTCTCTCCGTACTTTTGCAAACCTTAAGCTTGCTTTTTCTTTGCAAAAACTTTTTGGCAATCTTGGGAAACAGTAGCTATTCAAGATTATCTTTATTTTCAGTAGAGGAAAAATTATTTTAATAGGGTACTAACCTCTCTAATCAGTCTACAATGAGTTATGTATGAAGGGAGTTTTCAAGTGTGTGATGGAAGATGATGAAAGAAGATCTTGGAGTGTCAAACGCTCAAGCTTGGGGATGCCAATGTGCACCCCCAATAAATATTCAAGGAGACTCAAGCATCTAAGCTTGGGGATTCCCCCGTGCATCCCCTTCTTCATCAACAATTATCAGTTCGTCTCTCGTTACACTATATCTTTATCACTTCATGCGTTATGTGCTATTCTTGGAGCGTCTCGCTCTTAGGTTTTTTTTTTAGTTTTCTTTAGCTTTTTTTGTTGTAGTAACAAGTTAGATCCCAGCTTACTTACTCTTTAGTGTGGGAGATATACACGCTCCGCTTGAATTAGAACTCCTCATAGGATTTGCATGCTTATTCTTTTAGCTGTGAGTTGTTCTTTTTCTTTTCTTAGCTGCTGATTTGTTTAGTTGTAGTGCTTTAGTTTTTCTAGAGCTTTGTTTTTGTTTTAGGTTGAACTTTCTATAGGTTGCATGTTTTATCTTGTTAGAGAGTTTGCCTGTTGCACTGAGTTTTGTGTCTTGACTAGAAGTAGGTAGTTGAAGTTACTTTTATCTTTGTAGTAGTAACTTGCAATAGTTTTGAGGTATTGACTAGAGTAATGTTTGAACTTTTGGTGTCAAGAGCTCGAGCCTATTAGTGATAGATGTCGTATTTTGGGCAATCCGTGTGATTTTCGAAAACCAAAAACCCTTGTTGAGAACTCTAGCTACTAGATTGATCACTAACCTCTGGAGGGTTCGAATATTAGAGAACACTCACGTACCATGAGTCGAGGATGCGCAAGGATAAACAAACCCCCATACACTCCTCCTCGGGGTACTTGTCTCTCTGTGAACCTCCTGATTAGATTGAGAGTTACTGATAATAAGTGCATGAGTTCTTCGGACTAATGTGAGTATTCGAAAGTTGACACTTCCACCCACCTATACTTTTTCTAGCCTCTCCTGTGCCGTGCATTGCTCTCTTCTCACCCCGAGAGTTAGCGTCCACCTTCGTCAGTACATCCAAACCCTTGGCACGATACGCTCTGTCATCATAAACCTCCTTATATCTTTCCTCAAAACAGCCACCATACCTACCTACAAGGCATTTCCATAGCCTTTCCGAGATACATTGCCATGCAACATCCATCTTCTCATGACTTGATCTTCATGTCATACATTCGCATCATGATAGTTATATCTTCTTTATGTGAGTACCTTTGTAAAGTGTGAAAGATCTCCTATATTCTTGTAAAATATAGAGTGTTCCCAAAGAGGACAAAATCAAAAGATCCCAAAGAGGACAAATCAGAGTTAAATAGAAAGAGCCATTGAGGCCACCAAAAAAAATAGAAAAAAGAGAAAAAGAAATAAAAAGAGAGAAGGGGGCACACTACTATTCCTTTTGAGAGATCCACACTAGTAGTTCATCCTCTATCCCTTGTAGTCCATAGAGATCATCATCATGCATATAGCTATGTGGGAAGCTTCACACTAAAGAACTTGGCTTGTATATTCCAATGATGAGCCTCCTCAAACAAGCTCTAGGTCTTCTTGAGCAAGCAAGTTGGATGCACCCCCACTAGTTCCCTTGGAGAGCTTTTAGCTCGCATGTGCATCCGTTGCATGGCAATCCCTACTCCTCACATCATATCTATCATATGGCCTTCTCTCGCCTATGATTGTCCTCATTGATGTGAGTCTTTCACACCTTTTTTTGTCTTCTTCCTCCACCTTCTTTCTGTTTCTCCTTTTAGGTGTCAACTTTCTTGCTCAAGCTCATCCATTGCATGAGTGCTCAAAATATCGAAAGAGAGTGGATCAGTTTGACTTGTACCTGCTAGTGGTCTAGGGACGAGTCAAGATAAGAATCCAAAGGAGACCAAGTGTGAAACTTTAGTAGATAGTTGTTCTCAACAACCTTATTTTTTCTCGTATTTCCCTATCCCTTGCTTGCACGCAAACACCATCTGGAGACATTCGAGTCACGGACAGTGAGAGCTCTTGCACCTTTTGTTCTTTTGTTGCTTGTGTCAATGCTAATATAGACTCTTGCTTGTTAAGACTTGAATTGAATTGCATGCTTTGATTGCTTTACTTTAAAGTCCTAATATGGTTGTGTGGCATGTCACCACAGAAATTATGCTTGTTATCATTTACCTACTCGAGGAAGAGCAGGAATTAAGCTTGGGGATGTTGATACGTCCAAAACGTATCTATAATTTCTGCTTGCTCCATGCATGTTGATGCCCCACAGGCGTAAGGGATCGAGATAGTCTTCGCGGGTAAGTTAACCCAATTTATTGATTCGATACACGGGGAGCCAAAGAGTATTTATAAGCTTTGACAGTTGAGTTGTCAATTCAACCGCACGTGAAATATACTTGCTTGCAACAATAGATAAGTGGTAACGGTAATATGATAGTGATGGTGGCAACAACAAAAGTAAACAGCAAAAGTAACTACTAACAACCAGCAGGATTGAAAACACTGTAGGCTAGGGAGATGGATGGTTGGGCGCTGCATGGATGAGAGTGAACATATAATAGATTCTAACACGGGGCAAGGCACACAGAAAAGCAATGATCATCTAGGCAAATATCAAACAGTAGGCATGTATCCCGTAGGTAGTTGTGCGTGCTTGCAATAAGAACTTGCACAACATCTTTTGTCCTACCATCCCGCTACGAACGGGGCCAAAAGGAACTTATGGAGATTAAGGTGCTCCTATCAAACAGCACGGGAACAAAGCAATAAACTCAATGGATATATGGAATCCTCAAATTATGGACCATCCCCTTTGGTGTCCCAAGCTGTCACCTTTGGGATCGCCGGTTCCGGACCATAATAGGTGCATACAACTCATAGATAGGATCTAGAACACAAATATATTCATGAAAACACATAAGGTTCAAATCTGAAAACATGGCACTCGGGCCCAAAGTGACAAGCATTAAGAGCAACAAGTTGAAACAAAGAAGATAAACACCAATCTAGATGATAGGCAACATGCCCCCAACTATCTGACGAACTATTACATGATCAAACTCATCCAATCCCTACCATCCCCTTTGCCTACAGCAGGGAATTACTCACACATGTGAAGAGAAGTCATGGAGGATGGATGGATTGGTGATGGTGATGACGATGGCGACGATCTCCCCTCTCCGGAGGCCAAATCAGCCTCCAGATTAGCCCTCCCAAGGAAGAACAGAGGGTGGCAGCGGCTCCGCGACGGAAACTGGGAAAACGACTTCTGTTCTGAGGTTTTCTCGTCACGGGGATAAATAGGAGTCTCGGTAGGGCACCAGAGGAGGGGGGGAGGCGGCCAGAGGGTGCGGCCCCACCCCTGGCCGCGCCAGGGGGGCGCCTGGGGCCCCCAGGGCTCCCCTCTGGTCCCACTTCTGGCTTCTGACTCCTTCGGGTGCGTGGATTTTCTGGTAATTTTCTGGGAATTTTCTGGAACGTCTAAAAATCCATTTTCCTGCACACAATAAAACCATACAGGCAGCTCTGCTGAAAACAACATTAGTCCGGGTTAGTTTCGTCCAAATCATGCAAGAATGAGGGCAAAACAATAGCAAAAGTGTTTGGAAAAGTAGATACGTTTGAGACGTATCAACTCCCCCAAGCTTAGCATATTGCTTGTCCTCAAGCAATTTAGTTCAACGGACTGGACGCAACAAAGAAAACTTTGACAAACTCTTTTGCTTCATTAGATGTATATAAGCATGTGCTACGAAAAGAGTTCAGCAGGTATTGAAACAATGCTATAAGGACAATGCACGAAGCAATTCTTCTTTCATGTGATCAGTTACAAACAACTAAAAAGTAAATAATCTGCTACTGAAAATCAAGACAGGATCACAATGCACATAGCTTGAACATACTTGAGTGGCACTTCGCTAGCCTCCATGAGTGAAGAAAAACATAAATGCAGAAACTCCTCTGGAGTAATAAAGGTGACTAGAACTCAGTATTTCAGACTAGCAATAACACAAGCATGCAGAAGACAATGTAATACTTTGGGACAATGCATGTTACATTAAGAATGACAATTATGCTCTCATAGTTGGTTCTTTGAAGAAAGAAGGGGAGACTCTCGAACCGTGGCTTTTGATGGCAAGGTTGAAAACCCGTGAAAGGAAGCAAAGACTAAGCACGTGCCAGAGCTCTTGGTTTTGAAAACAGAGATAAAACTCTTTTGAGAGGAGTAACTTTCCAGTCAACGGTGAACGGTAAAGGTCTCTCAATATCTCCCATGCCAACCATATATAATGCCTTTTGCTTACACATATTCCCTTATCCATAAATCCTTTGATGGTCTACGGACCCTTTTATTTTGCCTCAAGGATAGAAGGAGGGTATCGTTCCACCTATCATAAGCAGCATTTGGTCCATTTCACTCCATCATCAAGTATGGGGGAGGTGTAACTCTCATATATATTTTTCTGTTTGACTAGTTAAAACTTCCGTCAAAATATTTTTGGCATGAAAGATACTGATTTCCCCTCACCGCACCATGAGCTTGTACGGTTACAAAAGGGAAACTTTTGAATAAATTTCGAGATGGCACAAGCAAGTCTAAGTTAGGAGTGGCCGGTAAATACCACATATAGGTAGGTATGGTGGACTCAAATGGAATAACTGGGTTTGAAAAGGAGTTTGGAAGCACAAGCAGAATTCCGCTTGGTGCGAGCGAAGGCTAGCAAAAGACTGGGAAGCGACCAACTAGAGAGCAATAACTGTCATAATCATGCAGAGCGACAAAGTAACATTGAATCGGGCATGAAAGTGATATAACTATTCTGAAACAAAAAGATCATCAAGGCGGAATAGAATTTTAGTCATAAGCATGTGTGAACATGTGCCAAGTCAATCCAAAAATTCTCCAAAGGGAAATACAACTTCAGTATGCCAAACCATGAACAATGCAATGCATGTAAATCATTTCAACAACACAATATGTACTCTAGCTATTTGAGACTAGCCACAAGGAAAGCATGAACACTGGGAAAGCATTGTAAACATAGCTCTATGTCGCTACAAGCTGGTCTCTAGATCATAAGTACATGCATATGTACAAAAGTAGAAACAAGAAGAGTTCATACCGGTTTTCCTTGTTGCTTCCCTTTCGTCGATCTTCGTCCTTACTGCCTTGTCACTTGCACGATCGAACGTGGGAAATATTATCAAATGCCATCACGGACTCGAGCTGATCTCTGAAAACAAAGCAAACTAAAGAGAGAAAGGAAATCTTTTTGGGTTTTTTAAAGGTTAAAAGAGAGCAAAAGAAAAGAGAAAATCTTTTTGTTGTTTTTGCAAAGAAAGAAAGAAAAACGGGCAAAAACTTTGAAAAGATCAAAGCGAAAAAATGGATAATACAATGGAAAAGTGAGAAGGGCACGTACTCCCCCAAGTTTAGGCTTTTGGCTTAAGTTGGTAGTAGCTAATGTCCCCAAGAGCCTCCTGCTCCAGGGTAGTACGAGTGAGTCCAAGGGTCGTATGAGGCTTTCGGCGCGTACACCGAAGTCCTCGGATCCTCCCACGAAGAAGTATCCACGCTCCAAGCAGAGGAAGACCCATCACCAAACTGGGTGACGGTCTCTCCCTGGAAAGGTGGGAACTCACCATGCTCCTCCTCGTCGGGCACAACCCCCTCCATGGGGTTATGAAACTGATGCTGGACCACGAACTCATCGAACTGGATAACATCAAAGGACCATCTGTTCCTGCGAGAAAAATCAAACAAAAGAGGTGCAGGTAGACGGATCTTGCGTTCCGTGGTGGCTCCGAAATGCAAGATATAAACAAGGTTACCAAACTCGGAAGTCATGGTAACGAACTTATGTCTTTTCATAGCAGCAAGATCAAAACTTAAATAAGTAAAAGGCTTATCATCGGGGTGTGGGGTGCCATTAAGAGACTCTAGGATAAGTGTGGCATAAACGCCACCAAATAAATCTCCCTTGTTACCGTTCATAGCAAGGCGTCGAGCGATTAAGGCACCCACATTATAATCAAACTTCCCTGAGAGGGCGGTTGCCAGGATAGCAATATCCGGCGCAGATATGTTTCTCGTGTTGTCACGAGCTAACACCCTCTAGCAATATAATACGCAAAATACCTGAGGTGTGGGAATAAGATGCTGGAGATCTTTGACCGATGAATATCCCTTGTATCCATGCTACAGAGAGAGTTGAAGACGGTTCTCATCTCGGAGGGCTGGGAGCTCATCTTCGCCGTCAGTCCCACGTTCGGCACACCTATTATTTCACAAAACTTTTCCAAAGGCATGGTCAAAAGATCATTGTAAATTTTAAAGTCAACAGAACCAGCATCAAGGTTATATCTAAAACTGTTAATGAAACAGGAGGTGAGTTTTTGATACTGAGCAACACGGCACGTTGCGAGCCGCGTCAGACCTGCATTAGCACAAAGATTATAGAAGTCCTCCTTAATTCCTGCGGCTTCAAGGAATTCATCGCACGGGAAAGTCATTGCACATGCTGGATTTGTGTCCTCAAACAACTCTAAGGGCACATGATCTTCGTTGTATCTCACCCTAGAAGCCGAGGGTGAAGCTGCAGCTCTTGTAACTCGATCGGAGAGCTCGGGCCTTTTCTTCCCAAGCCACCCCTTTGCTCTTCCTAGTAAACTCATTTCTGAATTTTTTGACAAATTACAAAAACAAGGATTTAAACAAAGTGAGTTAAGGCAAACTACTCAACTCACTTACCTAAGGCATAAACTTGCATCAAAACTTGGAAAATAAAATTCTACACATGCATGCAAGCTCACATAAACAGCACCAAGAGCTACTAAAATACTCACAAATGAAGCCACCAATCAAAAATCTAATTGGAGGGGTGAAGGAGTTACATACCAGGGAGTATTTGCTCAAATTTCAGCTTGAATGGTGGGCTGTAGAGAGAGATCGAAAATTTCCTCCAAGAACAGCAAGAACGCAAGAACAAAGTGCAGAACTCGTCTTTTTGGAGAGAGAAGGAGGAGGAAGAAGACATACCTGTAAGTGGGGCCTGTGGGCCCCAGGCGCCCTGTGGGCGCGGCCAGGGGGATATTACCGCATCTCGCTTGAGAGAAGTATTCTTCTCAATGAGCTTCAAAAGGCGTGTTTGATCACGTCGATTTCGCTCAGCCTCCATCATGATTTCCGCTGCAGAAGGCGGTGAAGGCGGATCATCATCACCACTTTGATTACCGTGACCAGATTCAACACATCTAGTTCCACCTAACATTCTGTGTGATAAAAATCAACAATCAGAGTAGGATTTATGATGGAATCAAAGCAAAGATGACATAATTTAAGAGCGGACAAGATTTTAATGCAAAAGCATTGGAATCACTGGAAACACGGGACCAATCGGACAGCATAACGGCTGTACCGGGGTGAAAAAAATGAATCAATCTGCAAGAATGATCAGAACCTTCTCAAAAGGCTTGATGGAATGGTGACTCTAGACAACCAAAACATTCCTACAGCTATTGAGAAGCAAACAACGAGATGTTCTAGTATAGACATAGATGAGCCTAGTCCTATCATCCCGTAGAAAAGATAAGGGTGACTCAGAACTCAGATCGATGAGGGTAAGGAGAAAAAGAATCCTTACGTTGTTCCCTTATACCCAAAGTAACTATATAACTATAGAATGCTAGACTCGACTTCGGCCAAGGTTTAGTAATCCTACAGGCAGTACTGCTCTGATACCAAGTCTGTCGGGACCCGGGGTTTGCATATGTAATTCCAGTCACAATTCAATCATATGGAGAGCCGAGAGCCATACCCACTTGTCTAAGCAGACAAGGCCAAGTACAAGACACTCTCGGAAAGCTCGAACGTGAGGGGCATCCCATCCAGGTCGGATGATCAACTGAGATGGGTCCTCATCGCCCGCTCACAAGTCCAAATGATTATGGGTGCTGAAATCCCATACTCATAGACAAGTCGCCTCAACCATATTATCGATTGAATCATAACACTTACATAAACAGACTCCAGCCCGATCTCTTAGTCGGGGTCTCGGGCGGGCTCGATCGTACAACGAAGTGTGCCACGTGATGGAGTCACGAGCAATCGCATCACGATGCCCCAAGCTGCGCACATCTCAGGGCCACTTGGTGTAAGAAAGACCGCCGGCGAGAGAACAACTAAGGTATCGAACCCCACACATGACATTGACGATATAAACATACACGCAGCATGCATGCCAAGTGTATAACAGCAGGTAACACAACATGAACTCTACAAACTCATAGTTTTATTGCATCTTCTATACAGAGCAGATATAGTAGTGTTACAAGCAGAGATCACATAACTGTGATCCAACATTACATCGTACAACAACGGAAGCAAATTATATCTTAGTAAAGACAAGGTTAACAAATGGCTTAAGAAGCCTTCAAATTCAAACTCCAAATGTTGTTCAAATTATCCCAAGTTGCATTTGCTAATGTTTGGATATGGTAAACCATGTTGTCATGTGTATGATATGCCTCTGATGTTCATGTGATAAGGCTGACATTGCAAAGATTTAATTTGAAATGATTTAAACATTTATTTTGAATTATTCCAATTAACCCAAATAGCTAAATTCTACTGGTACATCATCATAGATGTTTTTTCATCTATGAAAATATGATATTTGGAATCCTTGCATTTTTCTGATGATTTTTCATATATTACACTTTTGATTTGGAGTTATGGTTTAAAAGTTATTGAATTTCAAACATTTAATCAATTTCTGGAATTTCTGGATTATCTGTAAATTGAAAAAGACTTTACTGCGTCAGCATGGCATCATGCTGACGTCAGGGGTGCTGACTGGTCAAACTGACGCCTGGGACCCACCTGTCATTGACACAGGGGGTTAACCACGGTTTAAATAAAATGACAGGGGGTTATTAGGCACAGGGGCCCACCTGTCATTGGGTGATTAGAGGGGATTAGGCCCTAATCACACCGGCCGGACGGCGGCTAAACGCCGGTTGCCACGGGAGGCGGCGGCGCCTCGCCGGAGTAGTGCTCCCGGCCACCAGGGGGCTCGCGAGGGGCACCAAACGGCGGCTCGTGGCCTTGCGCACCCTCTGATGCACTCCGTGCACCTCGGGGCGACCGGAGAGCACGCCGGCGAGCAAGGGATGCGGCGGGCGGGCTCTGCCTCGCCGGGAGAGACGACAACGGCACGGAATCGAGCACGGGATCGAGGGGGAGTGAGCGCACGCTCACCGTGAGGCCGACGGAGGGGCGACGGTGGCGGAGCAATTGCACGCCGGAGATGGATGGCCGTGGCGGAGGAGTTCGTTGCGGCCGTCGTTGTGGAAGCTTCTCGGCTTCGATTGGGTGCTCAAGATGGCGTGGACGGCCACGGCGGAGCTTCTGGACACCTCTGCACGACGATTAGTCGTCGATGGCCACGCCGGGGCAGCGACGTGCTCCGTCGAGTTCTCGTCCGTGCGCAAGAAAGAAGAAAAGGAGACGAGGGTGGACGCTGGAGGGGGAAATGGAGGAGGAGGAGCACAGGCGTCCACGACACGGATAAGGGCGAGGGAGGCAAGCAGCTAGCTCGCTGGCGGCCATGCCGGGCTTGCCGGCGTCCTACCTTCCTGCCTGGCCAGTGGAGGAAGACGACCCTGCCCTTTTGGGCGGCCAGGTGGGCCAGGTAAGTGGCTTCGGCCTTTTTAACTTTTTCTTTTTCTTCTTTCTGTTTTATTTGTTTTGCTCTGAAAAAAATACCAAAGCATTTTTTAAAATCCCCAAATATTTATCTTGGACATATGTGACATAGTACTAGTCACTCCCAAGATTTGAAGATTTTTGGAATTCAAATTATTTGAATCCAATTCAAATAGCATTTAAATTTAATTTCCAAGCCTCTGTTTGAATATTTGAAAAATCCATGAGCATGGGTTTGACTCCAAATCATTTTTAAAATGATCATACTCATTTATAGGACTTTTCAAAATTGTTTGGAGGATTTTTGGAAAAAAAATTTATCTGGCCTTTTATTTAAAATCTTTTTGAGGCTTTTCCAAATCCCCAATTCTTAAACCATAGAATTTAAACATGATGCAATTATTTCTATTAATAAAAGCACATAGCAAAACTAGGGTTGTGACAACTCGCCCCCACTCAAAAGAATCTTGTCCCGAGATTCAGAAGTAGTCGGGAAGAGGGTGGAGTATTCAACTCGAAGATGATCTTCTCGTTCCCAGGTGGCTTCCTTCTCAGAATGGTTGGACCACTACACTTTGAGGAACTTGATCTTCTGACGTCGGGTGGTACGCTCAGCTTCATCGAGGATACGGACGGGATACTCTTGATAAGACACGTTTTCTTGGAGATCAAGCGTTTCGTGGTCTACTTCGCGGATGGGGTCCTTGAAGCAACGCCTGAGTTGAGATACGTGGAAGACATCGTGAACCTGAGAAAGATGCGGCGGTAGTTCAAGTTGGTAGGCAACTTCTCCACGTTTAGATAGAATGCGAAAGGGGCCTATGTAACGTGGGGCCAATTTGCCTTGATACCGAAGCGATGGGTTCCCTTCAGAGGATTAACCCGGAGGTAAGCCTTCTCGTCCAGCTCGTAACTCTCTGGCGTATGATGAAGATCATAGTAGCTTTTCTGACGAGACTGGGCTGTTTTCAATTGCTCACGAACAATGCGAACCTTCTCTTCTGCTTCTTGGATCATATCCGGTCCAAAGAATTGTCTTTCACCGGTTTCTGACCAGCTCAATGGTGTTCGACATTTTCGTCCATAGAGAAATTCAAAGGGTGCCATGCCCAAGCTAGATTGGAAGCTGTTGTTATAAGCAAACTCTGCGAATGGAAGAGATTTCTCCCAACTCTTTCCGAATGAGATAACACAGGCTCTGAGCATGTCTTCGAGAATTTGGTTGACTCTTTCTACTTGACCACTTGACTGGGGATGAAAGGCGGTGCTAAAGGAGAGATGGGTTCCCATAGCATTTTGAAAACTTTCCCAAAATCGAGAGGTGAAAAGACTTCCACAGTCTGAATTGATTTCCAAAGGAACACCATGGAGAGAAACGATCCGGGAGACATATAAATCCGCTAACTGGCTAGCAGTTATACTCTCGCGAACAGGAAGGAAATGAGCAACTTTGGAAAGACGGTCAATGACGACGAGGATGGCATTGTTTCCCTTCTGAGACTTTGGAAAGCCAGTGATGAAATCCATACTGACTTTATCCCATTTCCACTCAGGAATGGCTAAAGGTTGAAGAGTACCAGCAGGTCTTTGATGCTCTGCTTTCACACGACGACAAACATCACACTCAGCAACATATCGAGCGATTTCTCGCTTCATCCTAGTCCACCAAAATCTCTGGCGTAGATCTTGATACATCTTAGTACTACCAGGATGAATCGAGATTGGGGTGTCATGGGCTTCCTGAAGGATCTTCTGCCTTAGATTCCTATTCTTCGGAACTACCATCCTATTCTCGAAGTACACAGTACCCTCATGGTCTAGGGTAAAACATCTTTCCTTACCGCTAGCAATGTTCTGTTTTATATATCGGATACCTCGAGCACGTTGTTGAACAGCTTTGATTTGATCCTCAAGGGTTGGTTTCACAATCAAGGTGGAAAGGAATCCATGAGGAACAATCTTGAGATTGAGCTTTCGATATTCCTCATAGAGAAGTGGTTGATACTGTTGTAACACGAGGTTGTTACAATACGACTTACGACTTAGTGCATCAGCCATGACATTGGCTTTGCCTAGGGTGTAAGAGATACTTAAGTCATAATATTTTATCAACTCTATCCAGCGTCTTTGCCTGAGGTTAAGATCTGGCTGGGTGAATATGTATTTGAGGCTTTGGTGATCGGTATAGATTTCACAACGATTACCAAGGAGGTAATGTCGCCAAGTCTTCAGGGCATGAACTACGGCAGTGAGTTCGAGATCATGGGTAGGATAGTTCTCTTCATGTGGACGCAACTGGCGTGAAGCATATGCTACCACATGTCGATCTTGCATAAGTATGCATCCTAACCCTTGCCGTGAAGCATCACAAAAGATCTCGAAATCCTTTTTGGTGTCCGGATGCGCAAGTACGGGTGCAGAAGTCAATCTTCTTTTTAGCTCTTGAAAGCTTTCCTCGCACTTGGGAGTCCATTGGAATTTCTTATCTTTCTTGAGGAGTTCAGTAAGAGGCTTTGCAACTTTGGAGAAGTTCTCAACGAAGCGGCGACAATAGCTTGCTAAGTCAAGAAAACTCCTAACTTGCTTAACCGATTCAGGTGGAGTCCAGTCAAGGACGGCCTGAACTCTCTCGGGATTCACAGCAATGCCTTTTGCAGAAATCACGTGGCCTAAGTAGGTCACTTCTGGTAGCCAAAATTCACACTTGGGGAATTTAGCATAAAGGCGATGCTCTCTAAGTTTCATCAATACCAGCCTAAGATGCTCTGCGTGCTCTTCTTCGTTCTTTGAGTAGATGAGAATACCATCAAGATAAACTACAACAAATTTATCTAAGTACTCCATGAAGATCGAATTCATCAAGCGCGAAAAAGTGGCTGGGGCATTGGTTAAACCGAAGGACATGACGGTGTACTCATAAAGACCATAACGAGTAGTGAAAGTCGTTTTGGGAATGTCCTCGTTTCTGATTTTGATTTGATGATAACCTAATCTCAAATCCATTTTGGAGAAGACTGAGGATCCAGCAAGTTGATCATAAAGATCATTGATCCTGGGCAGTGGGTACTTGTTCTTTATCGTCGCTAGATTTAGCGGACGATAGTCTACGCACATCCTTTCTGTTCCATCTTTCTTCGTTACGAACAGAACGGGGCAACCCCATGGGGATGAGCTAGGGCGGATGAAGCCTTTTGCCAACGAAGCTTCAAGTTGCATTTTAAGCTCAGCTAACTGATGTGGGGCCATTCTATATGGTCGTCTGGAAATTGGGGCTGTGCCTGGTATAAGATCCACTATGAATTCCACACACCTGTCGGGTGGCATTCCCGGCAGCTCTTCTGGAAAGACATCCGGAAAGTCACAAACTATCGGAATATCTTCAAGGTTAGGAAGGGGATGTTCATTCAACGAATATAGCTGGGTTTCTGAACCTTGAGATGTGAAATGGACTATCTTGCCGGAAGGATGAGCGAGTTGAACTGATTTAGTGGCACAATCAATCTTAGCACGGTGTTTTGAAAACCAATCCATACCTAAGATGATATCGGTATCTGAAGATTTGAGGGCTATGAGAGAAGCAAGGAATACAACATCCTCAACAGCAATTTCATTGTCATGACTTACCCTACTGGTACGCCAAGTGGATCCTGGAGTTTTAATCATGAAAGGGGTAGGATATTCCTCAAATGAAATGTCATGTAGGAGTGCGAACTTTTCAGACAAAAAGGAATGAGAGTCTCCAGAATCAAATAGAACAGAAGCAGGTTGGGAGTTAACAGGAAGTGTACCGAGTACAACCTTCGTATCCTCTTGGGCTTCTTTGATGGTGGCATGGTTCACACGTCCGTATTCAACAATAGCGGACTTGGCTTTGGAAGGCTTTGGTGGTTTAGCTTTGGCTTTATGTTTTGGATGAGGAAGAACATTCTCTTGCAATGAACACTGTCGTGCAATGTGGCCAGGATTACCACACTTGTAGCACACTCGGGTGTTAGGTTGTGGAGTTTGGATGGAAAGCTCTCTACTACATTTCTGGGTTTTCTTGCTTTCTGGAGATGGTCTTGAAATCAAGTGTGAAGGAAGGGCACTAGTTGGGATCCAAATTCGACGTTTCTGAGAACCCGAACTAGAAGATGAAGCAAGATCACGATCATGCTTGCGAGACTCTTCAAAGACCTCATTTCCATGCTCAGCTCTGAATGATCTATTGACCAAATCCTCGAAGTTGAAAAATTCAAGGAGATTGAGATCATGACGAAGGATAGGGTTAAGTCCCTTGCGGAACCTTGCCTGCTTCTTGGCATCGGTAGATATATTCTCATGGGCATAACGAGAAAGGCGATTGAACTCAGTCCTGTACTGATGAACAGTCATATTTCCCCGAGATAGGTTGCAGAACTCTTCCCTCTTTCTTTCCATCAGCTCATCCAGAATGTTGTACCCTTGGAAGGCATCACGGAACTCCTGCCAAGTCACTACGTGACCATCAGGCTGCATTGCAACAAAACTTTCCCACCATTCACCAGCAGCACCTTCCAGGAAGTATGCCGCAAACATCACACGATCATCTGGAGAAACATGCGCCGTCTCAAGCTTACGCTCGATGGAACGGAGCCAATCATCGGCATCAAGGGGCTCAGATGAACATCGGAAAACTGGCGGGTTCAAAAGGATAAAATCCTGGATGGATATTACCGCATCTCGCTGGAGAGAAGTATTCTTCTCAATGAGCTTCAAAAGGCGTGTTTGATCACGTCGATTTCGCTCAGCCTCCATCATGATTTCCGCTGCAGAAGGCGGTGAAGGAGGATCATCATCACCACTTTGATTACCGTGACCAGATTCAACACATCTAGTTCCACCTGACATTCTGTGTGATAAAAATCAACAATCAGAGTAGGATTTATGATGGAATCAAAGCAAAGATGACATAATTTAAGAGCGGACAAGATTGTAATGCAAAAGCATTGGAAACACTGGAAACACGGGACAAATCGGACAACATAACGGCTGTACCGGGGTGAAAAAATGAATCAATCTGCAAGAATGATCATAACCTTCTCAAAAGGCTTGATGGAATGGTGACTCTAGACAACCAAAACATTCCTACAGCTATTGAGAAGAAAACAACGAGATGTTCTAGTATAGACATAGATGAGCCTAGTCCTATCATCCCGTAGAAAAGATAAGGGTGACTCAGAACTCAGATCGATGAGGGTAAGGAGAAAAAGAAGCCTTACGTTGTTCCCTTATACGCAAAGTAACTATATAACTATAGAATGCTAGACTCGACTTCCGCCACGGTTTAGTAATCCTACAGGCAGTACTGCTCTGATACCAAGTCTGTCGGGACCCGGGGTTTGCATATGTAATTCCAGTCACAATTCAATCGTATGGAGAGCCGAGAGCCATACCCACTTGTCTAAGCAGACAAGGCCAAGTACAAGACACTCTCGGAAAGCTCGAATGTGAGGGGCATCCCATCCAGGCCGGATGATCAACTGAGATGGGTCCTCATCGCCCGCTCACAAGTCTAAATGATTATGGGTGGTGAAATCCCATACTCATAGACAAGTCGCCTCAACCATATTATCGATTGAATCATAACACTTACATAAATAAACTCCAGCCCGATCTCTTAGTCGGGGTCTCGGGCGGGCTCGATCGTACAACGAAGTGTGCCACGTGGCGGAGTCACGAGCAATCGCATCACGATGCCCCAAGCTGCGCACATCTCAGGGCCACTTGGTGTAAGAAAGACCGCCGGCGAGAGCACAACTAAGGTATCGAACCCCACACATGACATGCACGATATAAACATACACGCAGCATGCATGCCAAGTGTATAACAGCAGGTAACACAACATGAACTCTACAAACTCATAGTTTTATTGCATCTGCTATACAGAGCAGATATAGTAGTGTTACAAGCAGAGATCACATAACTGTGATCCAACATTACATCATACAACAACGGAAGCAAATTATGTCTTAGTAAATCCAAGGTTAACAAATGGCTTAAGAAGCCTTTAAGAAAACACAACGACCCTCCAGAGGGACCAGGCTGCTGTCTGGGACTACATTACTTTGTCGACATCGAGCTTGAAGGGGGAGGCCACCATCAGGTTCAGTGGTCTCGTCTCTAAAACATAGAATAAACAAACGTGAGTACAAAGTCATACTCAGCAAGACTTACGTCAGAACTAAACTACTCATGCTCAGGTATCAAGGTAAAGGCAAGTGGGGTTGTAAAGCTGAAAGCTTTGACTTGGCTATCCTGTACTACGACTACATAGAGTTGAGATGAGAGGCGCACACGCCTCCATCTAATCTTGATCACGACATCAATACACAACCATGGATCCTTCCTCGACTTCCCCACGAGGAAGCAACCCAAAGCACTCACACTTATCTTGAGATTTTTAGAGTATCCATTTGAGTTGTCTAATAATCAAGTAAAGATCTCCAAGTAGTCCATAACCGCGGACACGGCTATTCGAATAGTTCATTAACCCTACAGGGGTGTACATCTTCACATACGTAGCTACCACTTACCGCCTAGAACTCGTCACCTTCAAGCGGTGTCGGCGAGGATAGTACCACGACACGTACCTCACGGCTCCAACTCTAGTCCAGGGGATCGCCTATATGAGTTGTACCCCAATCGGGAATCCGGCCGGGGTTTCCGTTCAGGACCCAGACGATGTATGGACGGTCCAACAAGCCCACCTCGACGGATGGTGCTGCGCTTGCCTAAAACCGTGCTACGTTATGAAATCAAATAGAAGAAAATTAACCCATGCGAATCCTGGACCATAGTCGGGGTGAGTTAATAGGTCGAGAGGGGTCAATGAGCCCAACATGAGGTAGTAATCTGAATCTTGGATCACAACACAAGAACTCGGGGCCTAGGGCAGTGTAAATGAGACAACCCACTATGTACTCCTACACAGCCTCTCATTGTTCACTTATATTAGGGTGACTTCACCAACACATTACCATTACATTGCATTGTTCTCTACCATCCCGATACATCACCCAGATGGATCATCTTCATTGCAAACAACTCTAGCATGACATAGCATAACACGGATGAAGGGCCACATGATGAACACAAACAATCTTGTATCTGCTAGGTTGAGGTTTGCTTAATACTGTGGCAACAATGATAGGTCATGCAAAGGATGGGTTCAACTAGCGGTAGAACGGTAACATGTGAATCACCTAATCATGCATAAGAGAACAAGAGGGAAAAATGGGTTTATATAGACATGATCAATGGGGGTTTGCTTGCCTTATTGTCGAGACTCGGGGGGTGCCATTCTTCGGAGAAACAGGGACTATGTCCGGTGATGGATCTATTGAGAAGAAACAAACACCGAGACAACAACAATGTAAACATCATATTGCAATGCACATTCAAGAAATGAATCATGGCATGGTACTGATATGAGCTAGGTTCAATTTGTCACATGTTAATTGAAGTTGATTTGAATAAGAAATTCAAATTCAAACTCCAAAAGTTGTTCAAATTATCCCAAGTTGCATTTGCTAATGTTTGGATATGGTAAACCATGTTGTCATGTGTATGATATGCCTCTGATGTTCATGTGATAAGGCTGGCATTGCAAAGATTTAATTTGAAATTATTTAAACATTTATTTTGAATTATTCCAATTAACCCAAATAGCTAAATGCTACTGGTCCATCATCATAGATGTGTTTTTCATCTACGAAAATATGATATTTTGAATCCTTGCATTTTTCTGATGATTTTTCATATATTACACTTTTGATTTGGAGTTATGGTTTAAAAGTTATTGAATTTCAAAGATTTAATCAATTTCTGGAATTTCTGGATTATCTGTAAATTGAAAAAGACTTTACTGTGTCAGCATGGCATCATGCTGACATCAGGGGTGCTGACTGGTCAAAATGACGCCTGGGACCCACCTGTCATTGACACAGGGGGTTAACCACGGTTTAAATAAAATGACAGGGGGTTATTAGGCACAGGGGCCCACCTGTCATGGGGTGATTAGGCCCTAATCACACCGGCCGGACGGCGGCTAAACACCGGTTGCCACGGGAGGCGGCGGCGCCTCGCCGGAGTAGTGCTCCCGGCCACCAGGGGGCTCGCGAGGGGCACCAAACGGCGGCCCGTGGCCTTGCGCACCCTCTGATGCACTCCGTGCACCTCGGGGCGACCGGAGAGCACGCCGGCGAGCAAGGGGCGCGGCGGCCGGGCTCTGCCTCGCCGGGAGAGACGACGACGGCACGGAATCGAGCACGGGAGCGAGGGGGAGTGAGCGCACGCTCACCGTGAGGCCGACGGAGGGGGCGAGGAGACTGGAGGGGCGACGTTGGCGGAGCAATTGCACGCCGGAGATGGATGGCCGTGGCGGAGGAGTTCGTTGCGGCCGTCGTTGTTGAAGCTTCTCGGCTTCGATTGGGTGCTCGAGATGGCGTGGATGACCACGGCGGAGCTTCTGGACACCTCTGCGCGGCGATTAGTCGTCGATGGCCACGCCGGTGCAGCGACGTGCTCCGTCGAGCTCTCGTCCGTGCGCAAGAAAGAAGAAAAGGAGACGGGGGGGTGGATGCTGGAGGGGGGAATGGAGGAGGAGGAGCACAGGCATCCACGGCGCGGATAAGGGCGAGGGAGGCAAGCAAGTAGCTCGCTGGCGGCCATGCCGGGCTCGCCGGCGTTATGCCTACCTGCCTGGCCAGTGGAGGAAGACGACCCTGCCCTTTTGGGCTGGGCCTCCTCTGCTGGGCCAGGTGGGCCGGGTAAGTGGCTTTGGCCTTTTTAACTTTTTCTTTTTCTGCTTTCTGTTTTATTTGTTTTGCTCTGAAAAAAAATACCAAAGCATTTTTTAAAATCCCCAAATATTTATCTTGGACATATGTGACATAGTACTAGTCACTCCCAAGATTTGAAGATTTTTGGAATTCAAATTATTTGAATCCAATTCAAATAGCATTTAAATTTAATTTCCAAGCCTCTGTTTGAATATTTGAAAAATCCATGAGCATGGGTTTGACTCCAAATCATTTTTAAAATGATCATACTCATTTATAGGACTTTTCAAAATTGTTTGGAGGATTTTTGGAAAAAACTTTTTATCTGGCCTTTTATTTAAATTCTTTTTGAGGCTTTTCCAAATCCCCAATTCTTAAACCATAGAATTTAAACATGATGCAATTATTTCTAGTAATAAAAGCACATACCAAAACTAGGGTTGTGACAAGTCTCCCCTCTTATGAAGTGATCATTGCACCTTTACTTTAATGGATATTTTCCCCACCATAATGGTTTTGTATTTGTGGTGCACATGTAGTGGACAGTCCCATTCTCCAATCTTCACGGTCTCGATATTCTCTATAGAGTTAAGGCCATGCCTTTTTTCGATCTTCTTTGGAAAATACACCGTGTGTTCTTTATCATCAACGTTGAAAGTGACCTTTCCTTTATTGCAATCGATGATAGCACCTGCGGTGTTAAGAAAAGGTCTACCAAGAATAATGGACATGCTCCCATCCTCGGGCATGTCAAGCACAACATAATCTGTAAGGATCAAACAATTAGCAACTTCAACGGGGACATCCTCACAAATACCTATTGTGACAGCTGTTGATTTGTCAGCCATCTGAAGGGAGATATCTGTAGGGATTAGTTTCTCTAAACAAATCCTTTTGTAAATAGATAAAGGCATAACACTCACTCCCGCACCAAGATCACATAAAGCAGTTCTGACGTAATTATTCTTTATGGAGCAAGGAATGGTGGGTATACCTGGGTCACCGAGCTTCTTAGGAATCTTTCCACTTAAAGAGTACTTAGCAAGCATAGTAGATATTGCCTCATTAGGAACTTTTCTTTTATTAGTAACAATATCTTTCATATATTTCGAATAGGGAGGTAAATTAATAGCATCAGTCAAAGGAATTTGAAGAAAAAGAGGTTTCATCCATTCACAAAATTTATTATAATGCTCTTCTTCTTTAGATTTGAGGGACTTACCTGGAAAGGGCATGGGTTTCTGTATCAATGGTTCTCTTTCCTTCCCATGTCTTCTTGCACTGAAGTCTTCTTTTGAGTACCTATTTCGTTTATCGGGTGCTTCTTCTTGAGGCTCAGCATCGTCTTCTATTTCAGCATCGGAGGTAGATATGCTGCTGGGATCAACAACTGGCTTTTCACTTGTGATAGGATCATCGGGATTATCAGCCTCCTTGTGTTTCTTCTTCTTCTTTTTCTTCGGAGAGCTAACAGTCTCGTCTTCTTCTTATACTTGAGAATCTTGCTCGATCCTCTTCGGATGCCCCTCAAGATAGAGTGGGTCCTGGGTGTGTGTTCCACCTCTAGTTTTGATGCCATAAGCTTGTATGTCATGTTTGGCATTGTTAGCAAGCAAATCTTTTTGCACATTAGAAATTTGTTCAAGCTGAGTTTGAACCATATGAAAATGCTTAACAAGACATTTAACATCATTAACTGTTCTTTCTAGAACATCACATAAACTTTTGATAGCAAGAGAATTATCATGCAACTGACTTTGTAACTTCCTATTAAAATGGTCTTGTTTAACAATAAAATTATCAAGCTCATCTAAGCATTGGTCAGGAGGCTTACCTTTAGGGATGTCACTTTCAGTAAAGTCTAATAGAAAGTGTACCTCTACCAAGGGAGGGTGAGTAGTAGGCTGACACGACTTCTCAATAGGCGGTAAATTCTTCACGTCTTCGGCTTTAATACCTTTCTCCTTTATAGACTTCTTTTCTTCTTGCATATCTTCGGGGTTCAGAACAAGCATGCCCCTCTTTTTCGGTGGTAGAAGTGGTTCAGGAACGGACCAATCTTCATAGTTCTTGGCAATTTTGCACATTAGTTCTTCTGCATCGTCCGACGTTCTTTCCCTGAAAACAAAACTAGCACAACTATCCAGGTAGGACCTGGATTCATCAGTTAAACCAGCGTAAAATATATCAAGCAGTTCATTCTTGGGGACTCCATGTCCCGGCATAACCTTAAGTAAATCACAAAACCTCCCCCAAGCTTTAGGGAGGTGCTCATCCTGCAATTGTTTAAAGTTATAGATTCTTTGCAAAGCAGCATGTTGCATATGAGCTGGAAAATATTTATCAACAAATAATTGGACTAAGTCCTGAGGACTCTTAATGGAACCATAGGGTAGTGCATCATACCATGTTTTAGCGTCTTCCTTCAAAGAAAGAGGAAAAAGCTTGGCCACATAGAAGTTTCGTATCTTCTGATCAGTAGTGAATAGGTTTCCTAGCTCAGCGAGTTTGGTCAAGTGTGTTATAGCATCATCATTTTCTCTGCCATAAAAGGGGTCAACCTCGACTGTAGATATAAGTGAAAGATCAACAGAGAAATCATAATCAGGATCAGTGATGCATATAGGAGACGTGGCAAATAGAGGATCAGGAATAGCTTTGTTCTTCATGGAGTGCTTTTTGAGAAACTCCTTAACAGCACCAGGGTCAGAGTCGACACACTCTATGAGTTCCCTGCAAAAATCATCATCAAGAGTAACATAATCATCGTCAAGGATTCTCTCCTTGAGTTCATCTAAGCACGGATAACCAAAGGTTTTGCAGGTAGGAATATAGGTAGCAGGGGTCTCGGTCTTGGATTTTGCTGCAGCCTTAGCAGTCTGAGTTTCAATATAGTGACCAAGAAAAGTAGCATCATCAAGAGTAGTGGAAGCATCATCAAAAGTATCGGACATAGTGACAGACTCTATAGAAGCATCATGTAGTGGTGGTGAAGTAAACTTACTCATAACAGAAGGTGAATTAAGTGTAGCACTAGTGTCCAGAACAGTACCTTTTCTTGTACGGGGTGGTAAAATAGGAACCTTGGGGTCTCCTTTCTTACCCATAGCGTATGATGTGCAGCAGGTAGGATACTTCAAGTAGACTTGTAAATATTGCTATGCTCCCCGGCAACGGCGCCAGAAAACGCTGCTTGATGCCCCACAGGCGTAAGGGATCGAGATAGTCTTCGCGGGTAAGTTAACTCAATTTATTGATTCGACACACGGGGAGCCAAAGAGTATTTATAAGCTTTGACAATTGAGTTGTCAATTCAACCGCACCTGAAATATACTTGCTTGCAAAAATAGATAAGTGGTAACGGTAATATGATAGTGATGGTGGCAACAGCAAAAGTAAATAGCAAAAGTAACTACTAACAACCAGCAGGATTGAAAACACTGTAGGCTAGGGAGATGGATGGTTGGGTGCTACATGGATGAGAGTGAACATATAATAGATTCTAACACAGAGAAAGGCACACAGAAAAGCAATGATCATCTAGGCAAATATCAAACAGTAGACATGTATCCCGTAGGTAGTTGTGCGTGCTTGCAATAAGAACTTGCACAAAATCTTTTGTCCTACCATCCCGCTACGAACGGGGCCAAAAGGAACTTATGGAGATTAAGGTGCTCCTGTCAAACAGCACGGGAACAAAGCAATAAACTCAATGGATACATGGAATCCTCAAATTATGGACCATCCCCTTTGGTGTCCCAAGCTGTCACCTTTGGGATTGCCGGTTCCGGACCATAATAGGTGCATACAACTCATAGATAGGATCTAGAACACAAATATATTCATGAAAACACATAAGGTTCAGATCTGAAAACATGGCACTCGGGCCCAAAGTGACAAGAATTAAGAGCAACAAGTTGAAGCAAAGAAGATAAACACCAATCTAGATGATAGGCAACATGCCCCCAACAATCTGACGAACTATTACATGATCAAACTCATCCAATCCCTACCATCCCCTTTGCCTACAGTAGGGAATTACTCACACATGTGAAGAGAAGTCATGGAGGATGGATGGATTGGTGATGGTGATGATGATGGCGAAGATCTCCCCTCTCCGGAGGCCAAATCAGCCTCCAGATTAGCCCTCCCGAGGAAGAACAGAGGGTGGCGGCGGCTCCGTGACGGAAACTGGGAAAACGACTTCTGTTCTGGGGTTTTCTCGTCACGGGGATAAATAGGAGTCTCGGTAGGGCACCAGAGGAGGGGGGAGGCGCCCAGGCAGCCAGAGGGCGCGGCCCCACCCCTGGCCGTGCCAGGGGGGCGCCTGGGGCCCCCAGGGCTCCCCTCTGGTCCCACTTCTGGCTTCTGGCTCCTTCGGGTGCGTGGATTTTTTGGTAATTTTCTGAGAATTTTCAGGAACGTCTAAAAATCTATTTTCCTGCACACAATAAAACCATACAGGGAGCTCTGCTGAAAACAGCGTTAGTCCGGGTTAGTTTCGTCCAAATCATGCAAGAATGAGGGCAAAACAATAGCAAAAGTGTTTGGAAAAGTAGATACGTTTGAGACGTATCACATGTTTTGCGTGACTTTGCCATGTTTTTCTTGAACTTTCATACACTTTTGAGCATATTTGGACTAATTTATTAACCCAGTGCACCCAGCTGCCAGTTGCTGTTTTCTGCTGTTTTTGTATTTCAGGTTTTCCGGCCATTAAAAGTGCTCCAAAAAAGCCAGGAAAATCAAATAAAAAATTAGCGCAACGGAAACTTCCGGAATCACCAAAGGAGAGAAGGAGGGCCACCACCAGGCAGCCAGGAGGGCAGGTGGCACGGCCCCACCCTGGGTCGCGCCAGGCACCCTCCTGACTGCCTCGTGGCCCCTCTTGGTGCCCCCCTTCGCCTATATTTACCCCCCGAGACGGAAACCCCTAATATCAATCCCTCTTTCACGACCTCACCTCTGTAACGCCGCCGCCGCCGTTTCAAGATCGGGGCTGCCTGGAGAAGCTGCTCTGGCACCCTGCCGGGAGGAGGAACCCCCTCCGGGAGACCATCCATAGCCATGGATGCCTCCCGTATGTATCGTGAGTAGTTTCCCCTGGACCATGGGTCCGTGACCAGTAGCTATGTGATATATCTCTCCCTTCTTTGTGCATCCACTTTCGAGTCCTCGTGAGCTGCCTCACATGATCAAGGCACCTTTGTAATTTTCTTCTGTTGCTATGCTGAGTTTGTTGGGACCTGGTGGATTAGGAGACTATGTTCAGATTATGATGAGTAATATATTTGGTTCGTCTCTTTTATATTTTTTTCTTGAGTAAATTCTTGCATGTTCTCCGTTGCCGTATTTTACTTTGGCCAAGTGATTTATTGCAACTCCAAGAGGGAGCGTTATGCTTGATTGTGGGTTCAGCCCCTTAGTGTGCGAGGTGATGATAGTGATTTCTCGCCCTTCGTTGGTAAACCCCAAGAGGAAGGCGTGATGTAGCACAGCAGAAAATTTCCCTCAGTAAAGATACCAAGGTTTGTTTCCAGTAGGACTCCGGAGATGATAAGTAGGTGTCAGCGGAGCAACTGACGCGGACCTGCACACAGACGCAAATAACTTTGTTCCCAACGAAGTTCAGAGAGGTTGTCAATCTCTCCGGTCTTGTTGTTCACAAAGGATCAAACACAAGGGATAATGATAGCAACTGAAAGTAAAAGCAGAAAAGTAAATGAGTGTGGAAACAGTGATGAGGATATGGACCGGGATACCTGATGTTCACTAGTGATGTCTCTCTCCCAAAAGACGATAAAACTGCTATGCGAGGTGAACAAATTACAGAAGGGAAATTGACAGGATTATGAACGCACCGCAATGCTAACTATGCTACAAAAGAAAGGAAGAGGCTCAAAAGCATGGGCAGAACGCCAAAATAAGTAGACTGAAATCCAACTGCATCTACTACTGATCATCCACCTTGAGATATCTATCCAGAACATCTCGCTGGTATTAAGTTGCGAGCCCCACCCAAAGTGTAAACCCAAAGCAACAGGCAACTGCATTAAAAAGTACTTTGCGTAAAGTAAACAATCCTTGCAACCGCGGTTACAAGCACCGTTGTTTTCCCCCTTGTGGCAACAGCACATCCCCTAGACTCATGTTTCTGTCACTCAAGCGTGTCATCAGGGGGCATGAACCCACAATCGAGCATAACGTTCCCTCTTGGGGTTACTACCTACTACTTGGCCAAAGCAATAAACAGGAATGGAGAACATGCAAGAATTACTTTAAGAACAAAAATATAAAAGATAAGAACCAAATATATTACTCTATCACAATCTGAACATAATCTCATAATCCATCAGATCCCATCAAACTCAGCATAGCAACAGCAGAAAGATTACAAAAGTGCCTCGATCATGTAGGGCAGCTCACGAGGTCTAAACCATGAAGAACAAAGAGGGGAGGATAACATCACATAGCTACTGATCACGGACCCATGGTCCAAAGGAAACTACTCACGGCACATCCGGGAAGCATCCATGGTGGAGAGGAGACTCCCGGAGGTTGGCCCTCCCTCCGGCAGGGTGCCGGGAAGAGGTCTGTTGGTGCTCCCGATCTCGGAAGCGCGGCGGCGGCGGAACAGAGGTGAGATCACGAAAAAGGGTTCTTCCTCTGAGGGTTTCTCGTCACGGAGAATATATAGGCGAAGGGGGGCAACCAAGGGGGCCACCAGGGGTCCAGGCGGCCCCTTGGCGCGGCCAGCCCCTAGGGCGCGCCATCAGGGCGCCTGGGCCCCTGGTGGTGGCCCTCTGGCCCACTCAGGTTCTTCCGGAAGGTTCTTCTGCGCTGATTTTTTATCTGATTTTCCCGAATTTTTGGAGCACTTTTTATATGGGGGAAAACTGAAATAGAAAAATAGCAAAAAACAGGAACTGGCACTGTGGTGCACTGAGTTAATAGGTTAGTCCAAATATGATCAAAAGTGTATGAAAGTGTATCTAGATCATAGCAATATGACACAAAACATGCATGGAGCAAGCAGAAATTATAGATACTTTTTGGACGTATCAGCCCCTTGATGTCTAGTTTGAGTGACAGAAACATGAGACTAGGGGATGTGTTGTTGCCACGAGGGATAAAACAAAGGTGCTTGTATCCGCGGGTGCAAGGATTATTTACTTTACGCAAATTTCTTTAATGCACTTGTCTGTTGCTTTGGATTTACACTTTGGGTGGGATTCACAACTTAATACCGGCGAGATGTTCTGGATAGATATCTCAAGGTGGATGATTCGTAGTAGATGGTGTTGGATTTTGGTCTACTTACCTTGGCGTACTGCCCATTGCTTTTGAGCCCTTCCTTTCTTTGCAGCATAGTTAGCATTGCGGTGCATTCATAATCCTGTCAATTTCCCAACCGTGATTTGTTTACCTCGCTAGCACTTTTATCGTCTTTTGGGAGAGAGACATCACTAGTGAAAATCACGTGACCTTAGTCCATCTTCATATCATTGTTTACTTTTAGTTGCCACTATCATTATCTCTTGCGTTGATCCTTTGTAAACAGCAAGGCCGGAGGAATTGACAACTCCTCTGTACTCGTTGGGAGCAAAGTTATTTGTTGCTGTGTGCAGGTCCACGTCAACTATCTAGCCCGAAGCTAATTTCTGGCGCAGTTGTCACCTTCTTGTATCTCTTGGAGTCCTACTGGTTCGATAACCTTGTTATCTTCACCGAGGGAAATTTGCTGCTACGCTACATCTGACCTTCCACTTGGGGTAACCAACGAGGAGTGAGGGAACTATCCTCACCGTATTAGTCCGCCAAGGTAAGTAGACCGAAATCAAACCGCATCTACTACGAATCATCCACCTTGAGATATCTATCCAGAATATCTCGCTGGTATTAACTTGCGAATCCCACCCAAAGTGTAAACTCAAATCAACAAACAACTGCATTAAAATAACTTTGCGTAAATTAAACAATCCTTGCACCCGCGGGTACAAGCACCGTTGTTTTATCCCTGGTGGCAATAGCACATCCCCTAGTCTCATGTTTCTGTCACTCAAGCTAGACATCAGGGGGCTGAACCCACAATCAAGCATAACGCTCCCTCTTGGAGTTGCAAGCAAACTACTTGGCAAAAGCAAAATACTGCAACGGAGAACATGCAAGAATTTACTCAAGAACAAAATATAAAAGAGAAGAACCAAATATATTACTCATCACAATATGAACATAGTCTCATAATCCATCAGATCCCAGCAAACTCAGCATAGCAACAGCAGAAATTACAAAAGTGCCTCGATCATGTGAGGCAGCTCACGAGGTCTCGAAAGTGGAAGCACAAAGAGGGGAGAGGTACATCACATAGCTACTGGTCACGGGCCCATGGTCCAAGGGGCACTACTCATGGCACATCCGGGAGGCGTCCATGGCTATGGATGGTCTCCCGGAGGGGGTTCCTCCTCCCGGCAGGGTGCCGGGGCAGCTTCTCCAGGCAGCCCCGATCTTGAAACGGTGGCGGCGGCGGTACAGAGGCGAGTTCACGGAAAAGAGATCGATATTAGGGGTTTCCACCCCGAGGGCTAAATATAGGCGGAGGGGGTGTCGAGGGGGCCCACAGGGCAGACAGGAGGCCCCCTGGCGCGGCCTAGGGTGGGGCCGCGCCAGGGACCCTTCTGGAGTCTCTGTGGTGGCCCCCCTCCGCTGCCTTGGTGATTCCGGAAGCTTCCGGGTCGCTGATTTTTTATCTGATTTTTCCGGGTTTTTTGGAGCACTTTTAATGGCCGGAAAACCCGAAATACAAAAACAGCAGAAAACAGCAACCGACAGTTGGGTGCACCGGGTTAATAGATTAGTCCAAATATGCTCAAAAGTGTATGAAAGTTCAAGCAAATCATGGCAAAGTCACACAAAACATGCATGGAGCAAGCAGAAATTATAGATACATTTGGGACGTATCAACATCCCCAAAGTTAATTCCTGCTCGTCCTCGAGTAGGTAAATGATAACAATCATAATTTCTGTGGTGACACGCCACACAACCATATAAGGGCTTTTAAGTAAAGCAATCAAAGCATGCAATTCAATTCAAGTATTAACAAGCAAGAGTCTATATTAGCATTGACACAAGCAACAAAAGAACAAAAGGTGCAAGAGCTCTCGCTGTCCGCGACTCGAATGTCTCCAGATGGTGTTTGCGTGCAAGCATGGACCGGGAAAAAGAGAGAAAAAAGGTTGTTGAGAACAACTATCTACTAAAGTTTCACACTTAATCTCCTTTGGATTCTTATCTTGACTCGTCCCCAGACCACTAGCCAGGTACAAGTCAAACTGATCCACTCCCTTTCGATATTTTGAGCACTCATGCAATGGATGAGAGTGAGCAAGAAAGTTGACACCTAAAAGGCGAAACAGAAAGAAGGTGGAGGAGGAAGACAAAAAGGTGTGAAAGGCTCACATCAATGACAATCATAGGCGAGAGAAGGCCATATGATAGATATGATGTGAGGAGTAGGGATTGCCATGCAACGGATGCACATGTGAGCTAAAAGCTCTCCAAGGAAACTAGTGGGGGTGCATCTAACTTGCTTGCTCAAGAAGACCTAGAGCTCGTTTTGAGGAGGCTCATCATTGGAATATACAAGCCAAGTTATATAGTGTGAAGGTCCCCACATAGCTATATGCATGATGATGATCTCTATGGAGTACAAGGGATAGAGAATGAAGTAGTAGTGTGGATCTCTCAAAAGGAATAGTAGTGTGCCCCCTTCTCTCTTTTTATTTTTATTTTTCTCTTTTTTCTATTTTTTTGTATTTTTTTTGTGGCCTCAATGGCTCTTTCTATTTAACTCTCATTTGTCCTCTTTGGGTCTTTTGATTTTGTCCTCTTTGGGATCTTTTCCTCACTTTAGGGGAAACACTCTATATTTTACAAGAATATAGGAGATCTTTCACACTTTACAAAGGTACTCACATAAAGAAGATATAACTATCATGATGCAAATGTATGCCTCTGCCAGGATAGCAGGATATGCAATGATACTAGCGCGTCATGTAGCAATAATTAGGTCAAGGCCCAACTAGCATGCGGCTCATCGATCAAGCAAGTAGCATGTATGACATGAGGATCAAGTCATGAGAAGGTGGATGTTGCATGGCAATGTATCTCGGAAAGTCTATGGAAATGCCTTGTAGGTAGGTATGGTGGCTGTTTTGAGGAAAGATATAAGGAGGCTTATGATGACAGAGCGTATCGTGCCAAGGGTTTGGATGCACCGGTGAAGTATGCGCCAACTCTCAAGGTGAGAAAGGGAAATGCACAGTACCGAAGAGGCTAGAAAAAGTATAGGTGGGTGGAAGTGTCAACTTTCGAATACTCACATTAGTCCGAAGAACTCATGCACTTATTATCGGTAACTCTCAATCTAATCAGGAGGTTCACAAAGACACAAGTACCCCGAGGAGGAGTGTATGGGGGTTTGGTTATCCTTGCGCATCCTCGACTCATGGTACGTGAGTGTACTCTAATATTCGAACCCTCCAGAGGTTAGTGATCCATCTAGTAGCTAGAGTTCTCGACAGGGGTTTTTGGTTTTCGAAAATCACACGGATTGCCCAAAATACGACATCTATCACTAATAGGCTCGAGCTCTTGACACCAAAAGTTCAAACATTACTCTAGTCAATACCTCAAAACTATTGCAAGTTACTACTACAAAGAGAATAACAACTTCAACTACCTACTTTCTAGTCAAGACACAAAAATCAGTGCAACATGCAAATTCTCTATCAAGATAAAACATGAAACCTATAGAAAGTTCAACCTAAGACAAAAGAAAAGCTCTAGAAAAACTAAAGTACTACGACTAAACAGAGCAGCAGCTAAGAAAAGAAAAAGAACAACTCACAGCTAAAAGAATAAGCATGCAAATCCTATGAGGAGTTCTAGTTCAAGAGAAGTGTGTATCTCTCCCACACAAAAGAGTAAGCTGGGGTCTAACTTGTTACTACAGAAAACAAAGCAAAGAAACTAAAAATAAAACCTAAGAGCGAGACGCTCCAAGCATAGCACATAACACATGAAGTGATAAACATATAGTGAAACGAGAGACGTACTGACAATTGTTGATGGAGAAGGGGATGCACGGGGGCATCCCCAAGCTTAAACGCTTGAGTCTCCTTGAATATTTATTGGGGGTGGACATGGGCATCCCCAAGCTTGAGCATTTGACACTCCAAGATCTTCTTTCATCATCTTCCATCGCGCACTTGAAAAATCCCTTCATACATAACTCATTGTAGACTGATTAGAGAGGTTAGTGCCCTATTAAAATAATTTTTCCTCTACTGAAAATAAAGATTTCCAGGAAGAGCTACTGTTTATCTTGCATTCCCAACAGATTTTGCAAAGAAAAAGAAAGCCTAAGGATTGCAAAACTGCGAAAAAAAAAACCCGGGGCAGAAGTTGAGAAAAACAGAACAGCAGAGAGAAAATATTTTTTTAGGGATACTTCTGCAACTCAAATCAAAAAACTCAGAACATACGAAAGTTTCGTAATTATATAGAGCACGCTGTGTAAAAAATTAAGCTCAAAAAGATGAACTGGGATTTTTCTGTGATTTTTCTAGTCACGAGGACAGAATCTGTTTTCTAGACAGCATGTCACAACTTTCACTTCCCTTATCGTATGAGGCTATAAAAGGCACAAAGCTTGAAAAGTAAAGATACAATGATGTTGCTACAGTAGTAACAATCATCAAGACCACCAAGAACAGAAGAAAAGCAAAAAGAAAAACCTAAATTCGTTGCGGGCTGCCTCCCGAATGCGCTTCTTTAGAGCCATTAGCTAGGCTTAAAGCAGAAGATCAAGTTGTATCCATTGAACCATCATCACGATCATCAGAAAGATCTTCAATAGTACAACTAGTCTTAATAGGTTTCTCAAATAAAGGATGGATGAAAATTCTTCTTGGAATAAAATCAAAAGGAGGGAAATCAATTGGAGTTTCATTAAAGTTAAAGATAGGTGTCTCCTCCAAAGTTTTCACCGTTTCAACTCTCTTGGCAATGGGTGTGTTTGCTTTAGCTCGAGGAACCTTGGGGACGTAAACGAACTTAGGTTCCTTCTTTGCTGGAGTTTCATCCTTTTTGGTTTTGATTGAGGAAAAGGTAGTTCCTAGAGTTTCAATAACTTCCTCAATCTTTTCTATCCTAGAAGACTTCTCATCAAGGGATTTAATAGTCTCCAAAGTTTTGACAATTTTCTGCATGGAGTTATCTAGCCTATTCAAATTCCCTTGAATATTACGATCCAAATCATTCACCCTATCGACACTTGGCATCTCTAGCTCTATTTTTTCAAGTTTTCTCATAATATGAGCTAAAGTAATGTCCTCCTTAATACTAACAACTGGGACACTTCCAACAAGATTTTCAATAACATTAAGGGCTTCCCAAACTGGGGCCTCTATGAAGTTCCCATTGATAGCAATGTCTAAAACAAACCTATTCCAAGAAGTGATCCCAACATAAAAATTTCTAAGCAAGATAGTAGTGGATTGCTTCTTGGTGGCTCTTTTTTGAGAATCATTAATTCTATACCAAGCATCTTTCAAACTTTCACCACCTCTTTGACTAAAGGTAAGTACTTCTGCCTCACCAAAGGCAAAAGGACCAGCCATAGTGGTAACTACTGACAAGGTAACATGTATTTTTGGTATTTTTGATAAGGGACACAAAAGTAAAAACTGAAAGGTAAACTAACAAGACTAAAAAGCAAAGATAAAAGATAGTGTGCAACTCCCCTATCTTGTAGACTGGAGTCCCTAGCAACGGCGCCAGAAAACTTGTTGATGGCAAGAGAGTGTTAATACTCTTCAAGCCTCATTGGTTACCCCAAGTGCAGGGTGAGATATAGTACAGCGGCAAGTTTTCCCTTGGCAAAGATACCAAGGTTTGTCTCCCGTAGAACTCCGAAGGATACAAGAAGGTGGTAAAGTGAACAATGGCGCCGAGGTTGCTAGCTTCACCTGGACCTGCACACATATACAAATAACTTTGCTCCCAACGAGTACAAAGGAGTTGTCAATTCCTCCGGCCTTGTTGTTTACAAAGGATCAACGCAAGAGATAAAAGTGGAATTGAAAGTAAAGACTGAAAGTAAACTAATGGTGTAAACAATAATGTGAAGATGGACCGGGGTCCCGTGATTTTCACTAGTGATGTCTCTCTCCCAAAAGACGATAAAAGTGCTAGCGAGGTAAACAAATCACAGTTGGGCAATTGACAGAATTATGAAGGCACCGCAATGCTAACTATGCCGCAAAGAAAGGAAGGGCTCAAAAGCAATGGGCAGTACGCCAAGGTAAGTAGACCGAAATCCAACCGCATCTACTACGAATCATCCACCTTGAGGTATCTATCCAAAACATCTCGCTGGTATTAAGTTGTGAATCCCACCCAAAGTGTAAACTCAAAGCAACAGACAACTGCATTAAAAGAACTTTGCGTAAAGTAAACAATCCTTGCACCCGCGGGTACAAGCACCGTTGTTTTATCCCTGGTGGCTACAGCACATCCCCTAGTCTCATGTTTCTGTCACTCAAGCTAGACATCAGGGGGCTGAACCCACAATCAAGCATAACGCTCCCTCTTGGAGTTGCAAGCAAACTACTTGGCCAAAGCAAAATACTGCAACGGAGAATATGCAAGAATATACTCAAGAACAAAATATAAAAGAGAAGAACCAAATATATTACTCATGACAATCTGAATATAGTCTCATAATCCATCAGATTCTAGCAAACTCAGCATAGCAACAGCAGAAATTACAAAAGTGCCTCGATCATGTGAGGCAGCTCACGAGGTCTCGAAAGTGGAAGCACAAAGAGGGGAGAGGTAAATCACATAGCTACTGGTCACGGACCCATGGTCCAAGGGGGACTACTCACGGCACATCCGGGAGGCGTCCATGGCTATGGATGGTCTTCCGGAGGGGGTTTCTCCTCCCAGCAGGGTGCCGGGGCAGCTTCTCCAGGCAGCCCCGATCTTGAAACGGCAGCGGCGGCGGTACAGAGGCGAGTCCGTGGAAAAGAGATCGATATTAGGGGTTTCCACCCCGAGGGCTAAATATAGGCGGAGGGGGGTGTCGAGGGGACCCACAGGGCAGCCAGGAGGCCCCCTGGCGCGGCCTAGAGTGGGGCCGCGCCAGGGACCCTTCTGGAGTCCCTGTGGTGGCCCCCCTCCGCTGCCTTGGTGATTCCGAAAGCTTCCGGGTCGCTGATATTTTATCTGATTTTTTCGGATTTTTTGGAGCACTTTTAATGGCCGGAAAACCTGAAATACAAAAACAGCAGAAAACAGCAACCGGCAGCTGGGTGCACTGGGTTAATATATTAGTCCAAATATGCTCAAAAGTGTATGAAAGTTCAAGCAAATCATGGCAAAGTCACACAAAACATGCATGGAGCAAGCAAAAATTATAGATACGTTTGGGACGTATCAATGTCTCTCTCCCAAAAGACGATAAAACTGTTATGCGAGGTAAACAAATTACAGATGGGCAATTGACAGGATTATAAAGGCACCGCAATGCTAACTATCCTACAAAGAAAGGAAGAGGCTCAAAAGCATGGGCAGTACACCAAAATAAGTAGATTGAAATCCAACTGCATCTACTACTAATCATCCACCTTGAGATATCTATCCAGAACATCTCGCTGGTATTAAGTTGCGAGTCCCACCCAAAGTGTAAACCCAAAGCAACAGACAACTGCATTAAAAAGCACTTTGTGTAAAGTAAACAATCCTTGCAACCGCGGTTACAAGCACCATTATTTTCCCCCTTGTGGCAACAACACATCCCCTAGACTCATGTTTCTGTCACTCAAGCGTGTCATCAGGGGGCATGAACCCACAATCGAGCATAACGTTCCCTCTTGGAGTTACTACCTACTACTTGGCCAAAGAAATAAACAACAATGGTGAACATGCAAGAATTAATTAGGAAGAAAAATATAAAAGATAAGAACCAAATATATTACTCTATCACAATATGAACAAAATCTCATAATCCATCAGATCCCATCAAACTCAGCATAGCAATAGCAAAAGATTACATATGTGCCTCGATCATGTAGGGAAGCTCACGAGGTCTAAACCATGAAGAACAAAGAGGGGAGAAGAACATCACATAGCTACTGATCAAGGACCCATGGTCCAAAGGAAACTACTCACGGCATATCCGGGAAGCGTCCATGGTGGAGGGGAAGCTCCCGGAGGTCGATCCTCCCTCCGGCAAGGTGCCGGGAAGGGTCCTGCTAACGCTCCCGATCTTGGAAGCGCGGAGGTGGCGGAACAGAGGCGAGATCGCAAAAAAGGATTCTGTCCTCGGGGGTTTCGCGACACGGAGAATAAATAGGCGAAGGGGGAAGCCAGGGGGGCCACCAAGAGTCTAGGCGCCCCCCTGGCGTGGCCAGGCCCTAGGCCGCGCCAGGTGGCCGCCTGGGCACCTGGTGGTGGGCCCCCGACCCTCCTTAGGGACTCTGGAAGCTTCCGTTATGCTGATTTTTTATCTGATTTTCCCTGATTTTTGGAGCACTTTTAATATTAGGGAAAACTGAAATAGAAAAACAGCAGAAAACAGAAACTGGCACTGGGGTGCACTGAGTTAATAGGTTAGTCCAAATATGACCAAAAGTGTGTGAAAGTGTATCTAGATCATAGCAATATCACACAAAACATGAATGGAGCGAGCATAAATTATCGATACGTTTGGGACGTATCACACGACTTATCACAATTTGGAAAATTTCCATATTTTAGATTCGTTATTCAAAACACTTTATCCTGGGATCGTACGTCCAAATCCCGAATCATTTTCACCATTGGATACCCCGCGTTGAGATCTTGGAAACTAGACCCCGTGTTAAGAGTATCGACAAACTTTTTTCACGTAATAATCGATCAAAAAATTACAAAAATAAAAAAACACGATTTCTCTTTTTGAGAGGTACAACTATGCATCTCAAAGGGAAAAATATATTTTCCCCTTTCATGCCTCTCGTGAAAGCAAATCTATGCGTCCATGAGAGCCATAACGTGTCTCTCATAAAAAAAGTAAACACAACTTTTTGAGAGGTAAATTTATGCCTCCAGAAAAAGGAAATATGTGCCTCTCGTGGAAGCCATCAAAACACATTTTTCCACGTATATCTTTTATTTTCAATTTCCCCTATCCAAAATATTGGAAAAACAACACAAAAACCGAAAAAATAGCACGCGACACGTAGCACACTCTCAACTCACTAATCTATAATACCTAAGTAGTTCATCCCCACTAACTTATTTATCTTGACATGCAAGCTATCCACATCATCAAGTAGGTCCATCATGCAACTCTTTCACTAACTCTTCATGCACATGCTCACATTAACTTTGCATGCATGCATCCTATGACAACTAAATAATAACTTTTTTATGCACTCAACCTCAAAATTTATATGCAACTTTTTTATAGAAAATCAAATTATGAGTTACATCGCATTTTATTTTCTGTGTGACATTTTTTTAATAAATACACATTCATAGTAACTATCATTGTTTTAGGTTTAGCAAAGGGTGGACATGTCTTCACTTTCTCTACTGAATGTTGTTTTCGCCTCATATCATCTCGCCGGTATATTGTCAAGTATCTAAATTAACAACAAAAACCAAACTCATTTTTGGATTTTTCATGTAAAAATTATTATTTTTTACTTTAAACAATATTACTTTCAAAAAATAATATATAATAAAATTATATTATGTTTCATAATTTTTCACATATTTTAAAACATCAAATTATTTCTTAACAGTTCCCGCAGCAACGTGCGGGGTATCATCTAGTAATGATAATTACAAAGCTTCCGTGAGGAGTATTCATTGACTAGTTGCTCTCAAGAGCAACTAGTTAGATGGTGCCCTCTCGGGATTATCCGCAGAGGTCACTTTCGGTGCATCCAGAGATCAGCATGTGTCGCATTATGAACGCACCCGCACGAAATAACACTATGGTTACACGCGAACTGTGGTTGCGTTTGTGGTTGTGCACGTATTGTAGTTGCACCTGTGGTTGTGGCCGCACGATTTGGCTGTTGCTGCGTCCTGAGGTTGCGGATGTGCCTGTGGCTGTGTCTGTGGTTGTAGTTTCTCTCGTGACAGGGAAATAAAAAATAGGGAAACTCCCTCCACTTAACACGTGGCGAACACGGAAAATACTAAAATCCCCTGAAACGCACCACAAAATGATACTTATCGTACTTGGAGTGGACGAGTGACCAGTACCCTCCAGATTTCAGTTGTTCTCCCATGCTGTGCCGAGCTCCAAATAAAAATGCTATGGCGGGTCGACCTTAAGGCTTTGCCTAAAGGATCAACACACCTGTTCGCTGGTGGGCTGAAGGATGATCCATCCCTTTTCTTCTTGTGCTTCCGTGTCACTTCAAAAACCGTGCACGAGGGCTGGAGAGCAACTAGTTAGAGGTCAGCCTCTACTGAGCATCCGTAGAGGTCAATTTTGGTACGTCCAGAAGTCGTCACGTGTCGCATCCTAGGCTCGCAGGAGCGCAAACCGTGGCTGCGTCCGTAGTTGTGGCTGCACCACGTGGCTGTGGTTGTGGTGTGGTTGTAGCGGCGACTATTGTTGGATATGTGCCCTAGAGACAAATCAATAAAGATATTTGTCACATATCCGTTTTGTTAATAATACGTTTTATACTATGCTATAACTGTATTACTTGGAAATACTAATATAGGTGTAGTATAAAACATGGTCCGTAGTTTAACTCGGGTAAACTATCTCATTGGGCAATTGATTGATCAAGCTTTCCTGATCATGGCGACACTTAAGTCCATTGACAATGAGGTCATATCGTTAAGGGGAATGATGTGATGGACGTACACCCACCTAAAGTATTGCAATGTGATCGAGTCACATAGTTCAGCGTTGCTATGACTTTGTAACGTATGGCTTAGTCCTTAGACCGTAACGATCATACGTAATTGTCATATATGAGGAGACTTTGATTTGTATCTCACCGCCTGACTGAAATATGCTGGTTATAACGGTGCACTTTGGGTATTCCGAAATAGATGGTTGATGAGTATGTTAATAGATCAGAGCGGGATTTGTCAGTCCTTGTGACAGGACAGGTACTCTGGGCCCACTCGATGATATTGCATCAACACCTTGCAAGGACGTGACTAGGTCACAAGAGATGCAATGATCATGGACGAGAGAAGTTGTTTGTTGTGAACGAGATGTGAACACGGTATGTAGGATACCGACGATCAAACCTCGGACAAACAAAGTACCGCAGCACAAAGGGATTATGTCGTATCGTTAACGGTTTCCAAAAGCGATCGAAGTTCATTCGATGGAAGCGCAGGGGCTGTCAAGGATTGTAACCAGGTCCAACTGACTAGTCATTGGTCAATGAGAAGAGTCTCGACCATGTCTGTTGTTTCCCGGACCGTTAGGGTGTTACACTTAAGGGCAATCGATGCATAGGACAGTTACAGGATCAATCGATGAAATAGGAGGAATCACCGGAATAGTTCCGGAGGAGGACGGAATGATTTCCGGACATTTTGAATAGTTCAAAATAAAGTTTAATTGTTTTAATAATGTTTATTATTTAATTATCTGAATTAAATATTTAAAACATATTAAAAAAATTAAAAAAATGGGAAAAAGGCTAAATGGGCCCATGGGGCCCATTAAGGGAGGAGGGGGTCTCCCCCTTTGGGCTTGGCGCCAAGGGTGGGGCCCACCACCCCCCCTTGGCCTATATAAGGAGGGGTAGACCCCCTTTTTCCAACACACCAATATCTCCTTCTTCCTCCTTCTCCTTCCCGGAAATGGACTCCCCTTGTTTGGAGTCTGCACCTGGATTGGAGTTCTCCACCATAAGGCAGGTCGTCGTTCTGCTGGAGTCGGGATCCGTAGTCGTCTTTCTTCCGCTGCTCGCCTGGTTCAGGGCCCGGGAGGAACATCGATTGGTTCATACGTGTATAATCTCTTCGAGGCACTACACCTATGGTGCTACTTCGTCGCTGGAGGTTTACTGGGAGTCATCCTCGCCGGTGGTGGTCTTCTACACGACAGGGAGGTCGTAGTTCCGAGTCTACGCCAGCCACGTTCGCAAGAACGTTTCCCTCTTTCGGTCTTCAAAGGTATGAACACCGATTCCCTCCGTTACTTTACATCGCCATAGCATAGATCATTGGTTCGGGTACCGTAGGTATGAAAAATTTGTGTTTTGTGCCTCGTATCCCAACAGTGGTATCAGAGCTAGCTATGCGTAGATGTATTGTACGGGTAGAACACATCTAGGATGTGGGCATCGAATCTTCATTCGTTACCCTCCCACGTGTACTCATTTAGCGTTGCGGCAATGTTTGATGAAGCGGCCCCCGACCGACCTTACGCGTTTACGCGAGACTGGTTCCACGCTTGACATATGGCTTGTACCATATAAAGTGGCTGGGGGTGTCTGTCTCTCTGCATTAGCGATGCGAAGATGTTTGCAACGGAGGGCCCCGACAGGGGTGTAATAGAGACGGATGGGAGACGGTGTTGTGGCATGTTTTTCGCAGGATAGAAACGGTTCTCTCTCTCGAAACCCCTAGCAGCCACGTAAAACTTGCACAAGCTAAAGTAGAAAGGCGTTTAACTTTGCTTTGCATTAAGGGGGGTCATAGGTTGTATGATTTACAGTTTTACTTCCTGTTTTATGCTAGTATGCTAGATATATCGACGGTAGCACGAAATAGGACCATCTCTCACAATACCAACATTGTGTTCTCCCTTGGTGGGCACCGCCTGGAAGGTTCTCCCATATGGCTTGATGCTCCGTTGATGGCGCGAGAGTTGACTGGTGTAGTCTTCTCGCCCTTCGTTGGTGAGCCCCAAGTGGAAGGCGTGATGCAGCACAGCAGCAAATTTCCCTCAGTAAAGATATCAAGGTTTGTCTCCAGTAGGAATCCAGAGATGATAAGTAGGTGTCAGCGGCGCTACTGACGCGGACCTGCACACAGACACAAATAACTTTGTTCCCAACGAAGTTCAGAGAGGTTGTCAATTTCTCCGGTCTTGTTGTTCACAAAGGATCAAACACAAAGGATAATGATAGCAACTGAAAGTAAAAGCAGAAAAGTGAATGAGCGTGGAAGCAGTAATAAGGACATGGACCGGGATACGTGATGTTCACTAGTGATATCTCTCTCCGAAAAGACGATAAAACTGTTATGCGAGGTAAACAAATTACAGAAGGGCAATTGACAGGATTATGAACGCACCGCAATACTAAATATGCTACAAAAGAAAGGAGGAGGCTCAAAAGCACGGGCAGTACCCGAAAATAAGTAGACCGAAATCCAACTGCATCTACTACTAATCATCCACCTTGAGATATCTATCCAGAACATCTCGCTGGTATTAAGTTGCGAGCCCCACCCAAAGTGTAAACCCAAAGCAACAGACAACTGCATTAAAAAGCACTTTGCGTAAAGTAAACAATCCTTGCAACCGCGGTTACAAGCACCGTTTTTTCCCCCTTGTGGCAAAAGCACATCCCCTAGACTCATGTTTTTGTCACTCAAGCGTGTCATCGGGGGGCATGAACCCACAATCGAGCATAACGTTCCCTCTTGGGGTTGCTACCTACTTCTTGGCCAAAGCAATAAACAGCAAAGGAGAACATGCAAGAATTACTTAGGAACAAAAATATAAGAGATAAAAACCAAATATATAACTCAATCACAATCTGAACATAATCTCATAATCCATCAGATCCCATCAAACTCAGCATAGCAACAGCAGAAAGATTACAAAAGTGCCTCGATCATGTAGGGCAGCTCACGAGGTCTAAACCATGAAGAACAAAGAGGGGAGGAGAACATCACATAGCTACTGATCACGGACCCATGGTCCAAGGAAAACTACTCACGAGACATCCGAGGAGCATCCATGGTGGAGAGGAGACTCCTGGAGGTCAATCCTTCCTCCGGCAGGGTGCCGGGAAGAGGTCTTCTGGTGCTCCCGATCTCGAAAGCGCGGCGGCGGCGGAACAGAGGCGAGATCGCGAAAAAGGGTTCTCTTTTTCGAAGTTTCCCGTGACGGAGAATATATAGGCGAAGGGGGGCAGCCAGAGGTGGACCAGGGGCCCCAGGCGCCCCCTGGCGCGGCCAGGGGTGGGGCCGCGCCAGGTGGCCGCCTGGGCCACCCCTGGCTCCCCTCTGGCCCCACTCAGGCTCTTCCGGAAGGTTCTTCTGCGCTGATTTTTTATCTGATTTTTCCCGAATTTTTGGAGCACTTTTTATATGGGGGAAAACTGAAATAGAAAAACAGCAGAAAACAGGAACTGGCACTGTGTTGCACTAAGTTAATAGGTTAGTCCAAATATGATCAAAAGTGTATGAAAGTGTATCTAGATCATAGCAATATCACACAAAACATGCATGTAGCAAGCAGAAATTATAGATACGTTTTGGACGTATCAACATCCCCAAGCTTAATTCCTGCTCGTCCTCGAGTAGGTAAATAATAACGGCATAATTTCTGTGGTGACATGCCAGCAACCATATAAGAACTTTGAAAAGTAAAGCAATCAAGGTCAGAAACTCAATTCAAGTCATAACATGCAAGAGTCTATATTAGCATTGAAACAAGTAACAAAAGAACATTAGGTGCAATAGCTCTCGCTGTCTGTGACTCGAATGTCTCCAAATGGTGTTTGCTTGCAAGAAGGGGGATAGGGAATACGAGAAAAACATTTATTTGTTGAGAACTCAATCTACTAAAGTTTCACACTTGGTCTTTTTCTGGAATCTTATCTTGACTCATCCCAGACCACTAGCTAGGTACAAGTCAATTTGATCCACTCTTTTTCAATATTTTGAGCACTCATGCAATGGATGAGCGTAAGCACGAGAGTTGACACTTAGGATGGCAAAGAGAGAAGTGCGGAGGAGGAAGACAAAAAGGATGAGAAAGGCTCACATCAATGAGGACAATCATAGGCAAGAGATGCCAACTGATAGATATGATGTGAGGAGTAGGGATTGCCATGCAACGGATGCACATACGAGCTAGGAAGCTCTCCAATGGAACTAGTGGGGGTGCATCTAACTTGCTCGCTCATGAAGACCTAGAGCTCGTTTGAGGAGGCTCATCCTTGGAATATGCAAGCCAAGTTCTATAGTGTGAAGGTCCCTAAATAGCTATATGCATAATGATCATCTCTATGGAGTACAAGGATATAAAGGGAGTACTAGTGTGGTTCTCTCAAAAGGATAGTAGTGTTGCCCCTTTCTCTCTTTTTATTTATTTTTCTCTTTTTTTATTTTTTTTTATTTTTTTGTGGCCTCAATGGCTCTTTATATTTAACTCTCATTTGTCCTCTTTGGGATCTTTTATTGTGTCCACTTTGGGATCTTTTCCTCACTTAAGGGAAACACTCTATTTTACAAGAAGGCAAAGGAGTTCTTTCACACTTTACAAGGTACTCAAAATCATAAAGAAGATGTAACTATCATGATGTCTGCAATGTATGTCGCTGCCAGTGTAGCAGGAACATGTATGACATGAAGATCAAGTCATGAAGAGGTGGAAGTTGCATGGCAATATATCTCGGAAAGGCTATGGAAATGCCTTGATAGGTAGGTATGGTGGCTGTTTTGAGGAAAGATATAAGGAGGTTTATGATGACAGAGCGTATCATGCCAAGGGTTTGGATGTACCGGCGAAGGTGGACACCAACTCTCGGAGTGAGAAGAAGGCAATGCACGGCATGGGAGAGGCTAGCAAAATATGGTAAGGTGGAAGTGTCACTTTCAATACTTACATTAGTCCGAAGAACTCATGCACTTATTATCGGTAACTCTCAATCTAATAAGGAGGTTCACAAAGAGAAAAGTACCCCGAGGAGGAGTGTATGGGGGTTTGGTTATCCTTGCGCATCCTCGACTCATGGTACGTGAGTGTTCTCTAATATTCGATCCCTTCAAAGATTAGTGATCCATCTAGTAGCTAGAGTTCTCAACTGGTTTTGTAGGTTTTCAAAATAAACACGGATTTCCCAAAATACGACATCTATCACTAATAGGCTAGAGCTCTTGACACCAAAAGTTCAAACAGTACTCACAACAAAACCTCAAAACTATTGCAAGTTACTACTAGGATTAAATAGCAACCTCAACTACCTACTTTCAAGACAAGACACAACTCAGTGCAACAACAAACTCTCTTTGAAAAGATAAACATGAAAACTAAAAAGAGTTCCAGCAACAGACTAAAAAAAATCCAAGGCTCTTGCTAAAGACAAACTAAGACTAAGACTAAACATGGCAGTAGCTATGAAAAGATAAAGAACACACAACAGCAAAAAGATAGGCAGGAAAAATCCTATGATGTGTTCTAGATTTTGAAAGTGGAGAGTGTTTCTCTACCAACCAAAGTAAGACTGGATCTAACTTGTTATGAACAGCAAGCAAAGATAAAAAAAACTAAAAATAAAACCTAAGAGCGAGACGCTCCAAGCATAGCACATAACGCATGAAGTGATAAAAATATAGTGAGACGAAGGACGAACTGATGATTGTTGATGGAGAAGGGGATGCACGGGGGCATCCCCAAGCTTAGACGCTTGAGTCTCCTAGAATATTTATTGGGGATGCATGGGGGCATCCCCAAGCTTGAGCGCTTGACACTCCTGGATCTTCTTTCATCATCTTCCATCGCACACTTGAAAACTCCCTTCATACATAACTCATCATAAGCTGATTAGAGAGGTTAGTACCCTTAATAAAATAAATTTTACCCACTGGATATAAATATATTCTTGAAGATCTACTGTTTCTCAAGAGTGCCAAAAAGTTTTTGCAAATAAAAAGCAAGCTTAAGGTTTGCAAAAGTTAGGAGAGACAAAACGTGGCAGAATCTGTGAAAAACAGAACAGCGGGTAGTAAAGAATTTTTTAGGGGCACTTCTGCAACTCAAATAAAAAAACTCAGAACATACGGAAGTTTGAAAATTGTATAGAGCACGCTTTCAAAAAAATTCAGATCAAAAAGATGATCTGGTGATTTGATTCGAATTTTTCTGTCAAGGGACAGAATCTGTTTTCTGGACAGCATGTCACAACTTTTGCTTCCCTTACCATAAGAGGCTATAACTTGGCACAAAGCTTAAAAATAAAGATACAATGTGTTGGGAATGTGCCCTAGAGGCAAATAAAATATGTTTTATCGAGCATATTCCATTAGTTCATAATACGTTTGATACTATGCTATAACTGTATTAAGCGGAAACATTAACACAGGTGTGGTATACAAACAACCAGGTCCCTAGTCAACCCTAGTATACTAGTCCATTGGGCGATTGATGATCAAGGTTTCCTGATCATGAGACAATCGCGTCTGTTGAAAATGGAGTCGTATCATTTGATAATGATATGATGTACATACACCCACCAGAAGTGTTGCGATGTGATCAAGTCACATAGTTCGACGTTGCGATAACTATAACGTAGTGACCAGATCCTTTGACCGTAATGATCATACGTAATTGACATCTATGAGGAGACTTTGATTTGTATCCCACCGCCTGACTGAAATATGCTGGCCATAACGGTGCACTTTGGGTATTCCGAAATAGATGGTTGATGAGTATGCAAATAGATCAAAGCGGGATTTGTCCATCCGTGTGACGGATAGGTACTCTGGGCCCACTCGGTGATGTTACATCATAAAGTTTGCAAACGTGTGACTAGGTCACAGAGTTGTAATATCACGGGAACGAGTAAACTTGTTTGTTGAGAATGAGGACGAACTAGGTATAATGGATACCGATGATCAAACCTCGGACAAGCAAAGTACCATAGGACAAAGGGAACAGGCACACGGTTAACGGATCCAACAGCGATTGAAGTTCATTCGATGGAAGCGCAGGGGCTATCAAGGATTGTAACAAGGTCCAATTGATTAGTCATTGATGAATGAGAATTGTCTCGATCATGTCTGCTGTTTCCCGGACCGTAGGGTGTTACACTTAAGGGTACTCGACGCAGTAAGGATTGATTCGGGATCACCGGAGAAATTGGAGAGAACACCGGAATTGTTCCGATGAAGGCCGGAAGTTGTTCCGGGTATTTTGAAAGGTTCAAAATATATTTAATAATGTTTATTATATGTTTTATTATTTAATTATCTGAATTAAATATTAAAATGTATTTAAATATAATTAAAAATGAATTAAAAGGCATATGGGCCTCATAGGACTCATTAGGGGGAGAGGGAGTCCTCCCCCATGGGCCATGGCGCCATAGAGGGGCCCACCCCCTTTATTCATGGCGCACCCCCCACCCCTTGGGATTAGTCCCACCCCGGAAGTGGAGGGGGGGTGGCACCCCTCCTTGGCCTATATAAGGAGGGGTAGAGGTGCCCTTTTATTCATCATATTTTTGAGATAAGTTCTCATCTCTCTCTCCCTCCTTTCTCCTTCCTCGAGTGGACTCCCCTTGTTTGGAGTCTACACTTGGTTGGGGATTTCTCCACTATACGCACGTCGACGTGCTGCTGGAATCGGGATCCGAATCCATCTTCTTTCCGCTGCTCTACTGGTTTGGAGCCCGGAGGGACGTCGGGTATACTGTATGTGTATAATCCCGCGAGGCACTACACTTGTGGTGCTACTTCATCGTCGTGGCCGTATCGCGAGGTCTTCATCGAAAACGTTCCGACGGGGACGTAATCCCGTCATCGGTCTACAAGGATCGGGTGGCTACAGGAGTCATCGTGGATCTACGCGGCATCGGGGATTGCCGGTACGACTACACCAACCACGTTCATGCGGGAACGTTTCCTGCTTAACGGACTACATACTGGTATGTGATCTATTTCTGTCCGTTACTTGCATCTCCATAGCATAGGTCTTGGGTATGGGTCTCGTAGGTTATGAAAAATTTGTGTTTTCTGCCCCGAACCCCAACAGTGGTATCAGAGCAAGGCTATGCGTAGATGTATTGTACGGATAGAACACATCTAGTATGTGGGCATCAATTCTCCAATTGTTACCCTCTCACGTGTACTCATTTAGCGTTGCGGCAATGTTTGATGAAGCGGCCCCCGACCGACCTTACGCGTTTACGCGAGACTGGTTCCACGCTTGACATATGGCTTGTACCATATAAAGTGGCTGGGGGTGTCTGTCTCTCTGCATTAGCGATGCGAAGATGTTTGCAACGGAGGGCCCCGACAGGGGTATAATAGAGACAATTGTGGATTGGTGTTGTGGCTTGTTTTCGTAGGATAGAAACGGTTCTTTTCTCGAAACCCCTAGCAGCCACGTAAAACTTGCAAAAGATAAAGTAGAAAGGCGTTTTCAACTTTAATTTGCATGTCGGGGGGAATCATAGCATGTATGATTTATACTGTTGCATCCTGTTTTGCTAATATGTTAGATATACGACGGTAGCATAATAGGATGATCCCTCACTAATCCAACAAAGTGTCCTTCCTTAGTGAAGCACCATCTGGAAAGTTCTTCATTATGGAGGCATCACGTGTCACACGGGTGTCAAACATTTTTACGTTCACAAGAGATGGGTGGAGCAAGCCTAGCATGTCCAGAAACATGGCCTTGCATACGCGGCATATACTCACTAAGGTTATTGTGGCGAGCCTGGCATGTGCAGACATGGCCTCGGGACACAAGAGACCGAAAGGTCGAGCATGAGTCACATGGATGATGTGATTGGCAAGATGGCCTACCTTGAACAACATACTGATGGTCGTGTCACACGGGGGAGGTATGTTCTTCAAGGATCATGTAATCACTTAGAACAAACTATGAGGGATGTTTGTCTGAGTGGGAGTTCCAGAATTGTTTTTGAAACATGAACTCCATATTATGAACTTAATCTTCATGTATTAGCAAATATCATTGTAGATAATGTCATACCAATGTTTAGAACTATGGCTCTTTTAGTATGATAGAACTTAAGGTAAATGGGTCTTACTTCATTAATGTGTACCAACACCATTAGAGACATACTAATTAGTAACGACTTGCTAAACATAATACGAAGAACTGCTAGGAGATACACCTGACAACTCCGTAATCAAGGAAGATGATGATGAGTATCGCACTCACCGTCACTTATGAATGACTGTCCAATACACCATAATTTATTCTATGGAATCTGAATTGTGAATGCATGTTAACCAACACGTATGACGTGCTAGGTGAACTTGAAAGCACTAGGTCACAAATCAGAGTAATGGAATATGATTATATGGACGGGGTTTATTTCAACTATGGTGGAAGGAACAACCTGCTGAGAAAGTCACTTGGAAAATGTATAAGGTACATGGAACACCTTGTGTATAACTTGGACTACTGAATGACTGGTTACTTTGCGATAACTGGTGAGTTGAATCCGCTTCCTCCCAGTTACAAAGACCATGTCTGGACTATGTCATGAAGGAGAATCGTTCACCTCTCATGAGGTCATGGTTAAAGTTAAGAACTTTAAGAGTAGAACCAATGCAGGAATGGTAATTGACGGAGAAGGTATATTTGATATACGAGTTATAAATGTCTTTCCCACGAAACACTAATTGCGGTTGATTAAGTATTCGATGCTTGAACTTACTGCTTGAGAGTGGCTTGGAAGGGATGAGGTGACAATGCGTGCTGACGGCAATCAAGATAGTTGATGGTCAACAACACTCTCCCTCTACATCTATCAATTGATTAATATATGAATAAATTTTATGATCGTTTGAATGAGGACTTTATTAGTGTGTCTTGCATCTCGCGAAGACAATTATTCATATTAGTGAGAAACAAGTCAGTTGTTCTCCTTTTATGAATGATATCTCCTATGGTCACATTATGATTATGAATGAGTTATTCTTATATTGATGATAGTTGTTTGATCATTTATAAGAAATATTGTAATGCCAAGAAATATCCAGGCTTAATAATGACACTACAGTTTAAGTCATGAATGGTATGATGATGTCTTAAGATACTTGATCTCTTGACACATACAAACCATTCCTTTTAGGTGAGATGACTAAAACCTCGCATTCTGGTAAACAGAATGTGTACTGATTGTTGAGTATCATACATTGTGATGTATCGTATGTCAGCATGTGGTGAATTTCATTATTTCGTGAACTTCGTATGTGGACTTAGATGAATATTTGTATTCACTAATGAAACATGAGTCTGAAATAATTTGATATGATCAAAAGGGATTTCAGAGTAAAGATGGATATTAAATTAACAAGAAAGACAAGTCTCTACGATTTGATCAAAGTGACAAATGTTTTGAGTTAGTCTTGGGCATAAATACTTGTGTGAAAGTTGTTCCACAAATTGCAATGTCTTGAGACACTTCAATATGATTGATGTGCCTGAACATTGTGATCATATTCTATCGAAAAGTGTATGGTCTAAGTTATCTCTTACCAAGTTACGTTATTATTGTTTAGAGTTATTAATTGAATATGCAAACACTCACTTCAGCATAGGGAACCATCTGAGTTCGTGGAAACCAACACTATATATGTCATGGTGTGTTGTGGTTTATAGGAAGCTTGATTTATGTAAGATAAATTATCTTTGTAGTGTATCCTTAGACAACTATGGATGCATCTTCCACAACTAGAACCAAAAAGAGCAAAACTTGTATTGCTATTTTTGGTGTTTGTCAAGAATTGTTCTTGATAAATGTGGTAATGGAAGAAAAGTGAAAGTTCAACCAAGGTAATTGACCTTGCCTCCAAATGTCAGAGTAGTGCAACGGAACATGTTCTGGAAGCAAAGCTCTACAATAAGAGGAGAAACTAATGGTAATGATCATGATCTTCTGATGGGAGCTTTTACTGAGAAAGGTAGGATTCAAGAATATATATTTTCCCCTGGTGCAAAATGATATTCATGATTCACTTGTCATGTTAATGGAACAAGACATTCCTACGAACTACAAAGAAGCGATGGTGGACCTAAGTATGAGATATGACTACGAGTCATGAAATCCTATGTTGAGTTACATTTAAGATTGCTTGAATCTTATCAAGTAAGGAGGTTACTTGATATTCACAATAACTTCAGAGTTATGAGGAATAAATGTGAACATCAAAGGGACGTCAAGATTGGTTTGTCACAAAGATTGTTTCTGACAAATTCAATGGGTTGACTACAATGTGTAGCAATGCTTGAGTCAAAGGGATATTCACTACGATTGATCCAGGATTGTTATCAATACCGTGACTTCCTCCAATCCTGTATTTGAAGAAGTGTTGTAATTGGTACAACAAGAAGGTTTTGGAAAAACATATGGATACTAGTGTCTCGTAAACTGAATTCTCATTTTGATGGATGATCAAAGGATTTTGGACTTAACCAGAATATCGAGGAAACATGCATTTGCATGAAACTGAGTGGGAGCTGAATAGTTTCCTGAAACTTAATATGTAGACGACATATTTTGAGTGGGAGCTATGGGAGTATTATCCTAGACTTATATGTAAATGACATATTTGAGTAGGAGCCATGTGGTTAGTATCCTGAACTTAATATGTGTCTGACATATCTAAGTGGGAGCCATGTGGATGTTATCCTTGTTTTATATGTGGCTGACATATTTGAGTGGGAGCAATATGAGTGTTATCCTAAGACTTAATATGTGCATGAGATATTTGAGTGGGAGCATGATAACATTCTCATATATGGATAACATATTATGAATGGTGTAGTTGGTGTTAATGATTATTTGAATCTTTCATAAATGAAGATGAATAAGTATTAAGCATTGAAGATCTATTAAGATAGATATGTGTTTAATAACATTGAGTCGTAATACTTTACTGGATAAGATTCTGAAGGAGTTCAGAATGGGACAAGTCAAGAAGTGGTCCTTACTTGTATATCCAAGAGAAGTGTTGAGTTAATCTCAGTACAAGAACAATGGTTAATGGTTAATGAAAGAAATGGATGTGTTGGATCCTCTATGCCTTTGTCATAGGTTCTTTCATATAAAACCAGAGTTATGTACTCGACGTAATGTGACCCAAGTTCTTAGTAGTAAGAACATGTTGTGATATGATTTATGAGTAAATCATTGAACAAAGAGTTAAGTTTATCCTTCAGTGTCTGAAGAGAACTGAGGATACACCTCAAATTTGTAAAGGATAGTGGACTTGACCATAAATGTTATGCTGGTTCAAGTTTTGACACTAACCTAGAAAATTGAGATATCACACTAATGAATGCCTAAGTTGAAAGAAACATGGTTAGACATCAAAGTTGCATACAATGCACTAAGGATTGAATCTACATTGATGTGGCTGCTTTAGAAGTAGCAGGAGTTATATTATGGCTTAAGAAGTTCGACTTCTGATTGAGTGAGTTTCAAGTGTGCATGACTATGGGAAAGTCCGCGTGACCCACCGGATGTCATTGCTATGACACAGCAAACGAAGTCTCACTTCACCGCCAAATATATATACCTCATCATTATAGTGGATAATGAAGGAATGTCAAATTAGGTGACATTATGATTTGCAAAAGGACATACGGTTCTGAATGGTACCCAGACCGTTGATACAACCTCTTCCACGGGCAAGCATGATCAATAAGGAGTTATGATCCAGAGAAAATGCAACAATGTTATTTGTACTCTAGTGCAAGTGGGAGACTGTTGGGAATGTGCCCTAGAGGCAAATAAAATATGTTTTATCGAGCATATTCCATTAGTTCATAATACGTTTGATACTATGCTATAACTGTATTAAGCGGAAACATTAATACAGGTGTGGTATACAAACAACCAGGTCCCTAGTCAACCCTAGTATACTAGTCCATTGGGCGATTGATGATCAAGGTTTCCTGATCATGAGACAATGGCGTCTGTTGACAATGGAGTCGTACCATTGGATAATGATATGATGGACATACACCCACCAGAAGTGTTGCGATGTGATCAAGTCACATAGTTCGACATTGCGATAACTATAACGTAGTGACCAGATCCTTTGACCGTAATGATCATACGTAATTGTCATCTATGAGGAGACTTTGATTTGTATCCCACCGCTTGACTGAAATATGCTGGCCATAACGGTGCACTTTGGGTATTCCGAAATAGATGGTTGATGAGTATGCAAATAGATCAAAGCGGGATTTGTCCATCCGTGTGACGGATAGGTACTCTGGGCCCACTCGGTGATGTTACATCATAAAGTTTGCAAACGTGTGACTAGGTCACAGAGTTGTAATATCACGGGAACGAGTAAACTTGTTTGTTGAGAACGAGGACGAACTAGGTATAATGGATACGATGATCAAACCTCGGACAAGCAAAGTACCATAGGACAAAGGGAACAGGCACACGGTTAACGGATCCAACAGCGATTGACGTTCATTCGATGGAAGCGCAGGGGCTATCAAGGATTGTAACCAGGTCCAATTGATTAGTCATTGACCAATGAGAATTGTCTCGATCATGTCTGCTATTTCCCGGACCGTAGGGTGTTACACTTAAGGGTACTCGACGCAGTAAGGATTGATTCGGGATCACCGGAGAAATTGGAGAGAACACCGGAATTGTTCCGGGTATTTTGAAAGGTTCAAAATATATTTAATAATGTTTAATATATGTTTTATTATTTAATTATCTGAATTAAACATTAAAATGTATTTAAATATAATTAAAAATTAATTAAAAGGCATATGGGCCTCATAGGGCCCATTAGGGGGAGAGGGAGTCCTCCCCCATGGGCCATGGCGCCATAGAGGGGCCCACCCCCTTTATTCATGGCGCACCCCCCACCCCTTGGGATTAGTCCCACCCCGGAAGTGGAGGGGGGGTGGCACCCCTCCTTGGCCTATATAAGGAGGGGTAGAGGTGCCCTTTTATTCATCATATTTTTGAGATAAGTTCTCCTCTCTCTCTCCCTCCTTTCTCCTTCCTCGAGTGGACTCCCCTTGTTTGGAGTCTACACTTGGTTGGGGATTTCTCCACTATACGCACACCGTCGTGTTGCTGGAATCGGGATCCGAATCCATCTTCTTTCCGCTGCTCTACTGGTTCGGAGCCCGGAGGGACGTCGGGTATACTGTATGTGTATAATCCCGAGAGGCACTACACTTGTGGTGCTACTTCATCGTCGTGGCCGTATCGCGAGGTCTTCATCGACAACGTTCCGACGGGGACGTAATCCCGTCATCGGTCTACAAGGATCGGGTGGCTACAGGAGTCATCGTGGATCTGCGCGGCATCGGGGATTGCCGGTACGAATAGACCAACCACGTTCATGCGGGAACGTTTCCCGCTTAACGGACTACATACTGGTATATGATCTATTTCTGTCCGTTACTTGCATCTCCATAGCATAGGTCTTGGGTATGGGTCTCGTAGGTTATGAAAAAATTGTGTTTTCTGCCCCGAACCCCAACACAATGATGTTGCTACAGTAGTAACAAACATCAAGACACAACAAAAGAAAAAAGAAAAACCTAAATTCGTTGCGGGCTGCCTCCCGAAAGCGGTTTCTTTTATGCCTTGAGCTAGGCTTAAAGATTATAAAAGATGCTCTCACAAGAGAATGGGAATTTTAGCAAAAGAGAGCATCAAGAAGCAAATTTGAAACACATTTAAGCCTAACCCACTTCCTATGCATAGGCATCTTGTAAGAAAATAAATCAAATAAGCACAAAGTGACATGCATAGGAAGGTGGAACAAGAAAAACTTTGAAAGTTTCAGTTTAGAGAGAGGCGTTTTTGTCGCATGGAAGTTTCTATAACCAAACTTTCCTCTCTCAAAGTAATTTTCAGTAATATCATGAACAACATCAAGAATATAACTATCATATAAATCATATTGTTCATGACCTACAAGCACACGTGTATTTTTTTCAACACGGTTTTTAGGATCATAAGATAAATGCAACCCATCACATTGAGCTTTGATAAGAGAAAAATTCTCCGGAGTTGGAGATTTTAAAAGGATAATAGGACACTCAAGTGTGGGTGAGATAGAAAAAATTGCATGCTTAACATGAGGAACTATAGCAAGTTCATCTCCGTAAGCATCATCCATAGTGGCATCACGGCCATAAGCATAGAAGGCATCAACTTCATCAAAAAGGGATATTTCAAAAGAATCCATAGGATCATAATACTCATATAAGGTGAGAGTCAAAGAGTTACTCTCATTAGAAGGTAGACATGGATGGCTCCATTCTTCCTCCTTTTGTTCGTCACTCTCCTCCTCTTCTTCATCCAAAGAGCTTTCAGGTTCAGTAATTTCTTCTTCTATAGAGTCCTGCAAAACATTAGTCCCTTCCTTTTGGGGAGAGATTCTCTCAAGATGATCAGTAATATAATAATTTGCATCATAATTTTCCAAACAATAGTTAAGTATAGAAAGACTCTCAGATTTGTAAGGGGCTTCATCAATATTTTCAAGAAAAGAAGTAATTTCATAGGCACCCTTAAAAGCAACAAATTTTTCTATTTGTTCTGCATCATAAAAATCATAATTTCCCTTAGCATAAGAAGCTAAGGTTTCATCCTCATTGTACTCATATTGGAAAGCAAGGTGTTTGTTCCTCATAAAGCAACAAGATTCATCCCCGCAGAAAGATATATTATATATTGAGCACAAGTTTTTAGCACACTCATACGATTGATGTATGAGTCTCCATAAGTGTATCCCTTTTTGAGACAAGCGGTATTCCTTGTAATATTCTTGTTGATCCTCGGTGAATCCTCCATGCCAATAAGATCTAGTTTCAAAGAAGTTAGACATTGATTGGCAAGTAAGAAACTAGACATACTATATATTTATTTATTTGATTTCTGATACAAGACACAAAGATAAAAACTGAAAGGTAAACTAACAAGACTAAAAAAACAAAGGTAAAGGGTAGTGTGCAACTCCCCTATCTTAGCACTCGGAGTCCCCGGCAACGGCGCCAGAAATTTGCTTTGATGGCGCGAGAGTTGACGGGTGTAGTCTTCTCGCCCTTCGTTGGTGAGCCCCAAGTGGAAGGCGTGATGCAGCACAGCAGCAAATTTCCCTCAGTAAAGATACCAAGGTTTGTCTCCAGGAGGACTCCAGAGATGATAAGTAGGTGTCAGCGGCGCTACTGACGCGGACCTGCACACAGACACAAATAACTTTGTTCCCAACGAAGTTTAGAGAGGTTGTCAATCTCTCCGGTCTTTTTGTTCACAAAGGATCAAACACAAAGGATAATGATAGCAACTGAAAGTAAAAGCAGAAAAGTAAATGAGCGTGGAAACAGTAATAAGGATATAGACCGGGATACGTGATGTTCACTACTGATGTCTCTCTCCCAAAAGACGATAAAACTGCTATGCGAGGTAAACAAATTATAGAAGGGCAATTGACAGGATTATGAACGCACCGCAATGCTAACTATGCTACAAAAGAAAGGAGGAGGCTCAAAAGCACGGGCAGTACGCGAAAATAAGTAGACCGAAATCCAACTGCATCTACTACTAATCATCCACCTTGAGATATCTATCCAGAACATCTCGCTGGTATTAAGTCGCGAGCCCCACCCAAAGTATAAACCCAAAGCAACAGACAACTTCATTAAAAAGCACTTTGCGTAAAGTAAACAATCCTTGCAACCGCGGTTACAAGAACCGTTGTTTTCCCCCTTGTGGCAACAGCACATCCCCTAGACTCATGTTTCTGTCACTCAAGCGTGTCATCGGAGGGCATGAACCCACAATCGAGCATAACGTTCCCTCTTGGGGTTGATACCTACTACTTGGCCAAAGAAATTAACAGCAACGGAGAACATGCAAGAATTACTTAGGAACAAAAATATAAGAGATAAAAACCAAATATATTACTCAATCACAATCTGAACAAAATCTCATAATCCATCAGATCCCATCAAACTCAGCATAGCAACAGCAGAAAGATTACAAAAGTGCCTCGATCATGTAGGGCAGCTCACGAGGTCTAAACCATTAAGAACAAAGAGGGGAGGAGAACATCACATAGCTACTGATCACGGACCCATGGTCCAAGGAAAACTACTCACGAGACATCCGGGGAGCATCCATGGTGGAGAGAAGACTCCCGGAGGTCAATCCTGCCTCCGGCAGGGTGCCGGGAAGAGGTCTTCTGGTGCTCCCGATCTCGGAAGCGCGGCGGCGGCGGAACAGAGCCGAGATCGTGAAAAAGGGTTCTCTTTTCCGAAGTTTCCCGTGACGGAGAATATATAGGCGAAGGGGGGCAGCCAGAGGTGGACCAGGGGCCCCAGGCGCCCCCTGGCGCGGCCAGGGGTGGGGCCGCGCCGGGTGGCCGCCTGGGCCACCCCTGGCTCCCCTCTGGCCCCACTCGGGCTCTTCGCGAAGCTTCCTGTACGCTGATTTTTCCTATATTTTTCCCAGAATTTTTCTGGCACTTTTTATATGGGGTTAAACTGAAATAGAAAAACAGCAGAAAACATGAACTGGCACTGTGGTGCACTGAGTTAATAGGTTAGTCCAAATATGATCAAAAGTGTATGAAAGTGTATCTAGATCATAGCAATATCACACAAAACATGCATGGAGAAAGCAGAAATTATAGATACGTTTTGGACGTATCATCCGTACATACCGGAGTTGTCCTACATATTCAACGGAGTTCGCATGAGGTTGGGTTCGGCAAGCCTGGCATATGCAGATATGGCCTTGCTGAACAACTAACATCAAGGTTCGATTGGCAGGCTTGACGTATGTAGATGCGGGCCTGAAACACAGGAGACTGAAAGGTCGAGCACGAGTCACATGCCTGATGTGATTGGCTTAGAGGCCTACCTGGTTCGCATACTGATGGCCGTGACGATCGGGGGAGGTATGGGGGCTGGGATTGTGTAATCACTTAGTTAAATTGAGAGGTGTTTATCTAAGTGGAAGTTTTCTAGAATTTTGAGATTAAATTGAAACTCCACATTATGAACAAAAGTCTAAATATGTATCCTTGTGAATCAACCTTGTAGATGGAAGCACCTCGCCCCTCGTTCAACTTAGGATCATTCCTAGAGAAAGATAAGATAAAAACAGATGGGACAAACTTCACCAACTGGTTCCGCACCCTGAGGATTCTCCTCGTTCCCCTCAAAATGGCATACGTACTAGAGGGCGTGTTAGGTGACGCACCAGCAGATGATGCCAGTCAGGACGAGAAGAATGTCTATCTCTCCAGGACTGATGATTACAACCTTGTCCAGAGTGGCATGCTCTACTCCATGGAGGCTGAGCTGCAGGAACGCTTTGAGAGGATGGGTGCATATGAGATTATCACCGACCTCAAGGCGGTCTTCGCACCTCAAGCCAGGGCTGAACGGTACGAGGCTTCTGAAGCCTTCTTCTCAGCAAAGATGGATGAGCACGGCAGCGTGAGTGAGCACGTAGTCAAAATGTCTGGCTACGTTTAGCGCTTGAATGCTTTGGAATGCCAGATTCCAGATGAACTTGCTGTTGATAGGGTGTTGCAGTCGCTTCCCCCTAGCTACAAAGGCTTTGTGCTGAACTACAACATGCAGGGGATGACCAAAACCCCTTCTGAGTTGCTCGCCATGCTGAAGAGCGTCGATGTTGAGATCAAGAACGAGCACGCCGTCTTCATGGTCAACAAGACCACTGACTTCAAGAAGTCAAGCAGGCGGGAGAAGGCCAAGAGAGGTGGCCCCAAGAGGGATGGCAAGTCAGTTGCCGCTCCTCCCAAGGCACCCAAGCCTAAACCCGGAGTGGAGTGCTTCTACTGCAAGGGTGAAGGTCACTGGAAACGCAACTGCCCCAAGTACCTAAAGGACAAGAAGGCTGGCAAGGTCGCCAAGAGAGACGAAGGTATATTTGATATACACATTGTTGATCTTCTCTTGACAAGCGCCGGGAACACATCCTGGATACTTGATACAGGATCTGTCGCTCATATTTCTAATTCCATTCAGGGACTAAGGAAGAGGAGACGCTTGCTCAAGGATGAAGTGACGATGCGCGTGGGGAATGGCTGTCAAATTGAAGTCTTGGCGGTCGGCACGAAGCATCTTAGTCTCCCTTCGGGATTGGTTTTAGTTCTGAATAATTGCTGCTATGTACCCGCGTTGAGTGTGAGCATCGTTAGTGGCTCTTTCTTGAAGCGAGACCGCTATTCTTTTAAGTCTGATACAATTGGTTGTTCGATTTATAAGGATGAAATGTTTTATGTTCACGCACCGGAGTTGCATGGTTTATTCGTACTTGATCTCGATGGTGACGTGTGTCACATTAACAATATTGACGCCAAAAGATTGAAGAATGATGAAGATCACATGAAGATGTGGCATTTCCGACTTGTTCATATTGGTATAAAGCGCATGGAGAAGCTCCATAAGGATGGACTTCTTGAGTCATTGGATTTTGGATCCCTTGATACATGTGAACCATGCCTCATGGGCAAAATGACAAGGACTCCATGGGATAATGGAGCGTGCGGATGACTTGTTGGGGATCATACACATGGATGTATGTGGACCCATGAACGTCCCCACTCACAATGGTCTTCGTTACTCCGTGACCTTTACTGATGACTTGAGCAGATATGGGTATATTTACTTGATGAAGCACAAGTCTGAAACCTTTGAAAAGTTCAAGGAATTTCAGAATGAGGTCGAAAATCAACTCGGAAAGAAAATCAAGCACCTTTGATCGGATCGAGGTGGCGAGTATTTGAGTCACGAGTTTGGCAATCATCTGAAGTCTTGTGGCATAGTACCACAGCTTACGCATGCAGGCACACCTCAGAGAAACGGTGTGGCTGAGCGACGTAATCGAACCCTATTGGATAGCGTACGATCGATGATGTCTCATACTGATTTGCCTGTGTCATTCTGGGGGTATGCATTAGAAACTGCCTCTCATATTCTTAATAGGGCACCATCCAAATCCGTAAAGACAACACCATTTGAAGAATGGCATGGCACGAAACCTAAGTTGTCTCACCTGAAGATTTGGGGTTGTGAGGCTTATGTTAGGAAACTACAGCCTGACAAACTTGAATCCAAGGTGGATAACTACAGCCTGGCCATTAGTATGACTAATCGCTACCAGAGTAACCCGGGAATGGCTCACTGGACAGCAGTAAAGAACATCCTTAAGTACTTGAGAAGAACCAAGGATCTCTTTCTCGTTTATGGAGGAGTTGATGAGGAGCTCATAGTAAAGGGTTACGTTGACGCAAGCCTCAGCTCAGATCTAGATGACTCGAAATCCCAGACGGGATATGTTTTCATGTTGAACGGTGGCGCAATTAGATGGAGGAGCGGCAAACAGTCAGTCGTCGCCCAATCTACAATGGAGTCGGAGTATATTGCCGCTTGCGAAGCGTCTAACGAGGCGCTGTGGCTGAAGAAGTTCGTGATCGAGCTTGGCGTCTTTCCCAGCTGCACTGACCCCGTGGAAATCTTCTGCGACAACACGGGTGCCATTGCTAACGCGAAGGAGCCAAGAACTCACACTACAGCCAAGCACATCCTCCGAAAGTTCCATGTGACGCGAGACTACGTCAGGGATGGACACACTAGGATTCACAAGATACATACGGATCTGAACGCAGCAGACCCGATGACTAAACCTCTTCCACAGGGCAAGTTTGAAGAACACCGAGAGACCATTGGTGTTAGATACATACCTGATGTAAACTAGTGTAATTTGTACTCTAGTGCAAGTGGGAGACTGTTGGATATGTGCCCTAGAGACAAATTAATAAAGATATTTGTCACATATCCGTTTTTTTCATAATACGTTTTGTACTGTGCTATAACTGTATTACTTGGAAATACTAATACAGGTGTAGTATAAAACATGGTCCATAGTTTAACTCGGGTAAACTATCTCATTGGGCAATTGATTGATCAAGCTTTCCTGATCATGGCGACACTTAAGTCCATTGACAATGAGGTCATATCATTAAGGGGAATGATGTGATGGACGTACACCCACCTAAAGTATTGCAATGTGATCGAGTCACATAGTTCAGCATTGCTATGACTTTGTAACGTATGGCTTAGTCCTTAGACCGTAACGATCATACGTAATTGTCATCTATGAGGAGACTTTGATTTGTATCCCACCGCCTGACTGAAATATGCTGGCTATAACGGTGCACTTTGGGTATTCCGAAATAGATGGTTGATGAGTATGTTAATAGATCAGAGTGGGATTTGTCAGTCCTTGTGACAGGACAGGTACTCTGGGCCCACTTGGTGATATTGCATCAACACCTTGCAGGGACGTGGCTAGGTCACAAGAGATGCAATGATCATGGACGAGAGAAGTTGTTTGTTGTGAACGAGATGTGAACACGGTATGTAGGATACCGACGATCAAACCTCGGACAAACAAAGTACCGCAGCACAAAGGGATTACGCCGTATCGTTAACGGTTTCCAAAAGCGATCGAAGTTCATTCGATGGAAGCGCAGGGGCTGTCAAGGATTGTAACCAGGTCCAACTGACTAGTCATTGGTCAATGAGAAGAGTCTCGACCATGTCTGTTGTTTCCCGGACCGTTAGGGTGTTACACTTAAGGGCAATCGATGCATAGGACAGTTACGGGATCAATCGGTGAAATAGGAGGAATCACCGGAATAGTTCCAGAGGAGGACGGAATGGTTTCCGGACATTTTGAATAGTTCAAAATAAATTTTAATTGTTTTAATAATGTTTTATCATTTAATTATCTGAATTAAATATTTAAAACATATTAAAAAAATTAAAAAAATGGGAAAAGGCTAAATGGGCCCATGGGGCCCATTAAGGGAGGAGGGGGTCTCCCCCCTTGGGCTTGGCGCCAAGGGTGGGGCCCACCACCCCCCTTGGCCGGCGCACTCCCCCCTTGGGAGTTTAGTCCCACATGGGGGAGGGGAGGAGGATGGCACCCCCCTTGGCCTATATAAGGAGGGGTAGACCCCCCTTTTTCCAACACACCAATATCTCCTTCTTCCTCCTTCTCCTTCCCGGAAGTGGACTCCCCTTGTTTGGAGTCTGCACCTGGATTGGAGTTCTCCACCATAAGGCAGGCCGTCGTTCTGCTGGAGTCGGATCCGTAGCCATCTTTCTTCTGCTGCTCGCCTGGTTCGGGGCCTGGGAGGAACATCGATTGTACCGTACGTGTATAATCTCTTCGAGGCACTACACCTGTGGTGCTACTTTGTCGTTGGAGGTTTACCGGGAGTCATCCTCGCCGGTGGTGGTCTTCTACACGACAGGGAGGTCGTAGTTCTGAGTCTACGCCAGCGACGTTCGCAAGAACGTTTCCCTCTTTCGGTCTTCAAAGGTATGAACACCGATTCCCTCCGTTACTTTACATCGCCATAGCATAGATCTTGGGTTCGGGTACCGTACGTATGAAAAATTTGTGTTTTCTGCCCCGTATCCCAACAACTATGACTGTGACTATGATGGCACCTATGACCGCGTCCGTGACTGTGATTACGTCTATGACTGTGACTTAAAAATGAGTTAACAAAAAACTATCAATATAGGATCTAATTTTAAAGACCACGATGCGAGGAATACAATGATGAAAACAATTTGTGACTTGGACAAACAAATTAAAAGTTAAAATATTTTTAAAAAATGGATCTGGAAAAAACACAAAAATTAATCTCCTTGGCCTCAGGGTGAGAAAAACAGCTGAAAACGCTGTGGTGATAAGCGATATCCATACACTAGGAAACTTGTTAACACTAGGAAAAAATGATCCATGAAAATGATGCCTTTCAACTAATGATTTAGCGAGGGCAGTCAAACAGATAACTAAGGTTTAGGCCACAGTGATAGGTGCCGGTCGACCGACGCTAGTTAAGCGCCGGCAAGACCGCAGCCGTCTGATCTCCGCGATTTAACGGTCCAGATTTGCGCGTATCCCTCTGTTTTGGACTGCAACATTTGCGGTACATTTGCAACATTTGCGGTATATGGATGCAACCTTTTTTATTTTTGGTGTTTTTTCAAAAAAAATTTATGGTAACAAATTTTAATCACTGGTGGTAGCATTTTTACTATCGATTGCAACTTTTTTGGTACATGGATGCAACAAAAATTTATTGTGTGCATTTTTTTTCAATTTTTTCACTGTTGCAACAAAAAATCTGATAAAAAAATTACGTACCGTATTTACCATCAATTCATGGCAGCAAATTTAATCTACGCTTGTAGCTTTTTTTATAATGGTTGCAACAAAATTCGGGACCCATCATCACCTATCACACTTCATTTTTTTGTTGTAGCAAAAATCATTAGTAACATTTTCATATCATGCTACCAAATGACTGCGCTTAGCACTAAAATAGTATTAAATACATCCGTTTAGAAAAAATTAACATAGATCAATATAATAATATTAATATAATAATAGTACAGATAGTAACATTTTATACTACGGTTACAACATTTATCATGTGTCAGATACAACAAAAACGTAAAAATGAAGACAAATGAGCCTTGGACCGACCGACGTAGGCTTTGGCCGGTCGGCCGGCCACCAACATTAACCTAAGAGCATCTCCAGCCGCGCCCCCAAGAGGCCCCCAAGACAGCGAAAATAGCGCCGGACGGATGTATTTCGCCCAGTCGCGCCCCCGAGACCCCAATTAGCGTCGGATCGGGCCGATTTTGAGTCCGGCGAACCCAACCCGAACCCAGCGCGCTGGGGGTCGCTTGGGGTCGCTGGACAAAACGAAATCGTCTGCCTGGCCCACCGGCAGGCCAAGCCGACCCAAAAGGGACTTCTCTTCCACACCTCTCCCCATCGCCCTTGCCGTCGCCGCCGCACCGCGCCGCCGCTAGATAGCCGTTTCTGCCGCCCAAAACACGCCACTGCTTCTCCCACGCCTCCCCTCTTCCAAGGCCGCCCCTAGTTCACCGGCGTTTGTCCGGCGCGGAACGCCAAGCCGAGAACGCCGGCGCAAAGTCGCGCCCACCTCGCGCCCCACCTGTTCGACGAATTGCGGCCCCGAGATGGACTCCGACGACGAGACACTCTTCGCCGCGTTGATGGAGGAAGAGGCGATCGCCGGCGCCCAGGACGACGAGCACCTCATGATGCTCGCCGCCTTGGCCGACCCGTTCGGCGCCAACAAGGAGCCGCACCGAGGAGGTTCCAAGATGGGCCGCCGGAAGGGAAAGGAGAGGGGTCGTTCGGAGGGCTACTGTTTGCTCTACTCTGACTACTTTGCTGATGTTCCCCTGCACGGCGAGAAGACATTCCGACGCCGGTACCGCATGGGCCGAAAGCTCTTTCTTCGCATTGTCAATTCACTTCGAGAGTACGACAGCTACTTCGTTTGCAAGAAATATTGCACCGACACAGTTGGGTTCTCCTCACTTTAGAAGTGCACAACGGCCATGAGGATGCTTGCATACGGAACTCCTGGTGATGAACAGGACGACTATGCATGCATGGCCGAGTCCACCACCCTTGATTGTTTCTACAGATTTTGCAGAGCAGTAGTTGGCTGCTTTGGAAAACAGTACTTGCGAGCACCCAATGCAGAAGACACTGCTCGAATCCTAGCAGAGAATGAAGCAAGAGAATTTCCTGAGATACTTGGAAGCATCGACTGCATGCATTGGGAATGGAAGAACTGTCCATTTGCTTGGCAGGGGATGTACAAGGGTGCAAAAGGTCACTGCAGTGTGGTACTTGAGGCGGTCGGTACACATGATCTCTAGATTTGGCACTCCTTCTTTGGCATGCCAGGAACACACAATGACATCAACGTCCTGCAGTGTTCAAATATCTTTACTAGGCTTGTCGAAGGTCATGCTCCTCCGGTGAACTTCGAGGTCAATGGGCACCAGTACAACAAGGGACACTATCTGGCAGACGACATCTATCCAAGATGGCCGGTATTTGTGAAGACTATCTCAAACCCTGTGTCAGGGGGGAAGCACGCCCATTTTGTCAAGTGCCAGGAGGCTTGTAGGAAGGATGTCGAGCGGGCATTTGGGGTACTACAGTCTCGATTTGCTGTGGTCCGGTACCCCGCTCAGACTTGGTCGAAAGATCAAATGTGGGAGGTGATGAATTGTTGTGTCATCTTGCACAACATGATCATTGAGAGCGAGAAAGCGGAGCCAGTGTATGACTCTGAACCATATATCAACCAGGGGCCTCTTGTAGTTGTGGATCACCAGATACCATCAGCTTGGACAACCTATCTTAACATGCGCCAGGAGATCCGAGACCCGCACGTGCATCGTCAACTGCAGGAAGATCTAGTGGATCATCTATGGATGTGCAAAGGCAATGTCTAGTTTGATCTGTTTTTTTGTATTTGTGCCGAACTATGGGTAATATCATGTTGTATGCCGAATTTGCGCCGAACTGCGCCAAATTTGCGCCAAACTGCGCCTATATTTCCATGTTTGTGCTGAATCTGTGTCACAAAAAAATTAATTTGCGCCGTTTTTGGGTCAAATTTGGGCCAAATCTGAGCCGGCCCCGCCAGTCTTGGGGGTCTCCTTGGGGGCGCGGCTGGGGGGAAACTCGCCCCAAGACCTATCGCCGCGCCCAGCGCCCCCAAGCGGCGCTAAAATAGCGCCGCAAAACGTCTTGGGAGGGCGAACGGCTGGAGATGCTCTAAGGTTTAAGCCTAACAAATCTGAAAAATAAATAGATGGCCAGGTTTGGGAACGAGATCCTCTGACGTAGAGTGGAAAACTGCAGAGGGACGTAGCTGTGTGTGGACCGTTCGATTCACATCCGACGACAATAGCGTGAAACTCCCTTGCTCGCTCAATGGCAATAGAAATAAGAGGCCCATGCGGCCCAGTCTGACGAATGACCGCGATGCGAGGACAGAGTAGCGCAGGAAAAAGGCGCGAAACTGGAAGAAATTTGCGCGACCTTGTTCAGAAGGAGATCGCTTGGAGCCTGCGACCTCGATCAAAAGGAGATCACTTGGATCATGCGGGGGACGTGCTGCTCTGCTCGTCAATCTTAGGTAAGTTTGCTTTTCTCTGTTCCTATACGATCTCCAACCTTTAGATTGCTTGGAACTTCATCGATTCTCTTTGTTTCTCATGCAAGTAGCTGCTTGATCTTGATCAACATCCGATTTTTATGGAAGAGACAACCGAGATGGCTGATGAGGTTGAGGCAGCGCACCGTCATCCTGATTACAATAAGTAAATTTCCTTACCCGAGTAATTTAGGTGATCTGATATAGAGTTTCAGTTATTCCCGTGATGTAGTAGAGAGATAGTACAGAAACTGAAACATAGCTGATTTCTGAAAAATTTATATTGCAGAGCTGTACTGCCTGATTTGGTACCTCATGTTGGCATGGAATTTAGAAATTCAGAAGAGGCTTGGGCATTTTGGTTGAGCTACAATGGGCAGAAAGACTTTGAGGTCAGAAAAAGGTATACGAATAAAAGCACAATCAGCAGCACAATCGCAAGTTCAAGCACAATCAGCAGCACACTCACAAGTACAAGTTGCAAATGACAGTGTTTGTCCGGAGAAATTGATGGAATCTGAAGATTATATAGCCAACCTCAGTTTCACTCACATATTAACGGTAATTTTGTCATATAGTTAGTTTACAAATCTACAGATCAGAATTGTTTAAAAATAGCTTACTTCTCTCTTTTATTTACAGGGACCAATCACAGAAGACGTTTTCACTGGGTTGTGGTGAAGTAGTTCTGTTTTGGGTTAATCAGTTCATGTTTAGTCATGGCTCCTATTTAATTCAGCTTCGTTCAATCCCTTTTGCCGTACATCCCGGAGATATACTCCCTGGGTTTGCCTCTCTTTTGTTCAAAATGCATCTGCAGTTTTTGTATGCATGTTAAACATTCAGCAGTCAAGTTATGATTGTATCAACTGGAAGGACATGCTTTGAAAATGACAATATCAGTGTTATTCTCTTTAGTTAACAACACCAGTTATACAACGGCTGGCTCTCTGGACTCAACTCCACTTTACATGAATATACAAACTAAACATAAAATTCAGTCACACTTTGCACTCAACTCCACTGAAATCAAATGATTACAATTTCAATTTAACATCCAGTCACACTATACACTAGAATATACACTCAATTCACATCAAATACAATCGCAATTTGGAATTTCCTATCTTGCTGTCGTTGCTTCTCTGCTTCTCTGTTGTTTCCTGTAAAACTGAAAATGAAACACCTATACACAAAGGCAAGGCAAGTGGCAGACAAGGGAAAGAGTTGCTGTGCGAGAAGACTCGACGGTGTTGGCTTCGTGACCTTGAATATCGGGCGCCGTCGGCGACGCTTGGTCTGCGGCTTGAAGGTCTCGACAGCTCCGGGGCGTCGGGCCCGTCCAGCGAGCAGGCTTGCTTCGTCGCCTCCGCGGATGGGCGGCTTCACGCCCTCGAAGGAGTGGAAACGGCTGGCTCCAGCGCCTTCACGGATGGGCGGCCTCGCGCCCTGACAGAGCAGCGCTGCTCTTGCCCTTCCCGCCGGCGTACCTAACCCTAGGCTTTTGTCTTTCCGACTTGCCGACGACGACGCCTGGAGCGAGACGAGAGAGTTGCGAGCGTCACGTTGGGCCGCATGGGCCATTTATTTTCGATTCTCAACCCAACGAAAAAGAGGGCCACGTCTGTAGTTTACGCGACTGTCGCATGATGCGAATCGAGCGATCCACACGCTACTACGTCCCTCTGCAGTTTTCCAATGCAGTTTTCCACTCTACGTTAGGGATCTCGTTCCCAGGTTTGGCCCGAGCAGTCCAGACTCATGCCCACGGCGAGAGCACCGCCACGTCTCCTTGCCTCGCCGACCGTACCTGCGTCGTCGTGAGTGTGCCCTTGTACTATATCTCTGCATTTCAAATTGCGCGAGCGCCCGCCGCCTCTCCGGCGGAACGGCGCGTGCCCCGGGTATTCACCTCCCCTCCCTCCGCCCCCGCGGCAGCATTTCGTCGAACAATCTGTGAGCTCCCCTCCCCCCCCCCCCCCTCCCCTCCCATCTACAGCGCACGATTGCACGCCTTAATCCGTATTTCGGTTCCCCTCCCCTCCCCTCCTGTTAATTTCTCCAGCGCAATCGCCGTAACAGCCCGACATTGATCGTTTCATCGTTCCAGGTGCGTCCTCACGGTCGCGGCCATGCCGATTGTTTAGTATTCTCTTGCATATCCGACTTACTGCTATTTCAGGGGACCATTTGCTAGACAGGGTGCATACGCCACGGACATGTTATACTAGTAATCAGGATTGCTCTAAATAGTTAGACGCCGAATCAGAGTAACAAACCCATGAATTTATGCCGAGAAGAAGATTTGAATACTAGTTATCAGTCCTGCACAATACTAGTTATCCAATTCCTTAATACTCCACAAGCTAAGTGCCAACTAATGTTATGGTCTACAAATGTTGGTGAGGTACATGGATACCATACTGTTTAACCAATGTATTCTTGCTACCTACCTTTGTGTCCATTTTACACGAGCTATGATAAAATTTCCATCAAATTTGTTGAACCCCACCCTCTATATCTGGCATGAGAAGCCTTAACTGAAGGTGCTACAGTACCGTTACTCAATGCCACGGCACATTTCTTTATTCTGCTGGCATGGTTAATAATTATCTGATGTTCCCCGCAATTTTCTTTTATCTGATACAAATCTTCTATTGAACTCCGTGGGCGCTGGACCGTGTACGTTTTCACTGGGGAAGCATAAGGGAACCTCCTTTTTATTGCATGTATAAGTTTTTGTTTCGCTGCACGGTGATTGCTGACGTTAGCAGATATACATTTTGGCTGGCTCATATGCGCTTTACATTTTCGTGAAAAAATATTGTTTTGAGTAGCTTCTAAGCACACCTCACAACCACATGTCATACAAGTACTATCTTGCTTGTTGTTGTTCCAGTTCCTTATAGCCCGATGGCATGATCAAAAGCCGAATGTACTTCAGTTACTACTTTACCAACCTATGCACATATCCTTGTATGTATACAACCAGATATTGAGCACCACAAATACAAGAGGACAAGAGGTTACTTTTAAACTATAAAGAGTGGGACGGAGTTGGCAGCCTGCGCGCTTTTCCTAGGAATCTATCAACCTAACCTGCACAATTTCTTCATTGGAATTCATAATTCTGTTATGGGTGCTTCCATGTGCTGTTGTTCAACAGTTTGATGAACTAAAGTTCAAACAAATGCCACTGCATCATAGCGCATTTATCTTCGGTTTCTTGTTGTTATGATCACATTTGTGTAGTTGGGCATTTCCAGTTCCAGGTGAGGTCATATGTTTACTTTATTAATGCAAGTTTCCTTGGTCTCATTTGGTCCAATCTGAAGGTAGTATGATAGGTTATGCAAGTATTGCTTTATGATGTCGTGTGAGGGTGGTAGATGTGGTAGTGTGTTGAACTTCATGATCAGTCCATGCTAGTATGATATATGTGGTAGTGTGTGAAAGGATCGAGATGGACCTAGAGGGGGTGAATAGGCACAATTACAAATTTTAATTACTACTTAGCAATTTTAGGCAATATTGCGCAATTTGAAAGTGAGCCTAACAATTGCAAAGGTTGTTCTAGCTAGGCAAGGAGAGTAAACAACACAAGATATATATAGTTGCAAGTGATGTGATAAAAGGCAAGGCAAATGCTAGTAAGAGAAAAGGGTAAGCGATAACCAAATGACGCGAAGACAACGATGTATCCCGATGTTCACTTCCTTGGAGGGAAGCTACTCACCGTTGGACGGGTGGATGTTACTACGAAGGCACATCATGCCACGAAGGCTCACCCTATTCTTCCCTTGAGATAGCACCACGAAAGCGATTCCCAACCACTAGCGGTTGACCTTAAAGGTGGTCACCAAACCCTCACAAACACAATGAGGGTAATCACAATGGTTGATTCCTTTATGAAGAACTCCTAACTGCCTAGGAGTCTCCAACCTCCAAGAGTAACAAGATCAATGGGGAAAAGCTCAAGACTTGCTCAAATCATGAGTTGCTTTGGTCGGAAGATGGGGAAGGGACGGATTATCACGGGGTGAAAGATCTGACAAGAACTCTCACAAATCTCTCCGGGATCTTGGATTGAGTGTAGAAGATGAAGAGAGGGAGCACTTGGTGTTCTTAGATGTATTTGAGTGAATTGGTTAACCCTCACCCGGAGTGGGTGAGGGGTATATATAGTGCTCAAAGAAAAGAGCCGTTTGGCACTTGACTGGGTTGGCCCAGACGGTCCGGCTAGGTCAAACCCTAGCCAGCCCGAGAGGGGCCTCGGAAGGCCGACCATCAGCCTAGACCATTTTTATACGTGGGGGAACCTGGACGTCTGGGCTGAAGTCTGGACAAACCCGAACAAGAATGGTCTTCTGGTAAACCGTCTGGCTATGTTGGTCCAGAGTAGCTGGACGGTCCGGGGTCCTACCCGGATAGTTCGGGCAGAGGCTGGATGATCCGACTACAAACCCGGACGGTTCGACAAGATGGTAATTCCGTTTTGCCAAGGGGGTTGTCATTTTGGACGATCCGAGGGTGTATCCGAACGGTCCGGACATTGCCCAGACGGTTCGGCTAGGGACCCGGACGGTAATGCAGGGTCTGTGACTGATGCTTTTGGTACTGAGCAACCACCCTCTACACAGTCAGTACATCCTCGTGGGTTCTGGATTCTGGAACTTCTTTTCACATGTCTTCTGATTCTTCCGATTTGTCCTCTCTTAGATCTCTTGATTTTCCTGTTCATGTACTCACTACTGATGGTACTCCTCTTTCTGTTGCTAGTCGAGGCACTCTTACCACTTCTTATTCTATTCCTAAAGTTACTCATGTTCCCCGACTTACCATGAATTTGTTTTCTGCTGGTCAACCTACTGACTCTGGTCATCGCGTCATCCTTGATGTTGACTCTTGTACTGTTCATGATTGTCTGCCACCATATCACCAGTCCATCTGCTTCTGTCGCTTCTGCTACCGGCTCCTTTCAGCAGTGGCATCATCGACTTGGTCAGCTTTGTGGTTCCCATTGGTCGCCTTTAGTTCGTCGAGATCTTTTGGGGTCTGTCTCAGAAGAGGTGTCTTTAGAGTGTATGGTTGTAGACTTGGCAAACAGATTTAGTTACCTTATCCTACTAGTGAGTTAGTGTCTCAATGTCCTTTTGATTTAGTTCATTCCGATGTATGGGGTTTGACTCCCTTCGCTTTGAAAGGGGGCCATCGATACTATATTGTTTTCATAGATGATTTCTCTCGCTACACTTGGCTTTATTTTATGACTTCTCATAGTGAGTTTTTGTCTATATATAAGCGTATTGCTGCCATGGTTCACACCTAGTTCTCTTCGCATATTCGTGTGTTTCGTGTTGACTCGGTTGGCGAGTATATTTCCAAGATGTTGCGTGGTGTTCTTGCTAAGCAGCGGACTCTTGCTCACTTTTCTTATCCTGGTGCTCATGCTCAGAATCATGTGGCTGAGCTCAAGCATCGTTACCTTTTTGAGAGGGCTTGTGCGTTGATGATCGACGCCTCTATTTTGGGCTGAGGTTTGTTATGATGCAACTTGTCTCTATTGCATAGCCCATGGGGCATATCTATATTACACAAGACTTGGGGGAAAAGGGGGAAAAAGGGAAATAGTCATAGTCCAATAAGGACTGCTACACCTATACTAATACTCCTTAACAAGGTTGTCTCCACTTCCACCTATCTCATGAACCTTCATCCATGCGTTGCTCTGCAGGGTGGCGTTCCTTTCGAGTGTCTCTTTGATAGTTCTCCTGATTATTTGGCGCTTTGTTTGTTTGGTTGTGTTTGCTATGTTCTTCTTTCCCCTCGTCAAAGCACCAAATTGACCACTTAGTCTGTTGAGTGTCTTCTCTTAGGCTATAGTGACGAGCATAAGGGCTATCGTTGTTGGGACCATATTGGTTGTCAGATCCGTATTTCTTGGGATTTGATTTTTGACGAGTCTCGTCCCTTCTACCTGTATCCATCTTCCTCGACCTTTTCAGTGGAGGCTGTTGAAGTACATATGTGAATTTCCTAGTCCTTTCCATCAGTTCGGACTTTTGGTTGTGTTGGCTAGTGCATGAAGCTTAATATGGTATCCAGAGCCCAGGTTTAGGGTTTTCGTGTGCCGCCCACGCTCCAATGATGGATTTTTTGTTCGATGTGCCTAGATCGATCTCCTTTGCCATCTCTCTCGATTGACTGGATTGAAGTTCTCCTCTTCAGATCGGTTGGCTCTCGTCGAGTTCTTCAGACAGTAGTTATTTGCCGGGCCGCTCGTAAACATGTCAGGCGCCACTCATAACCAACCCTGCCCGGAAGCTGGCTCGCTATGCGGCTGGATCCATCAGCCCAACCGCTGATTTTGCTGTTTGCCTGGCTGCGGGCCCTCTACCCCGCCGAGCGGCTTCATCTGCTCACCCACCAGACCGCCGGCTCTGTCTGCCCCTGCTCGCTCCTACCAGATTGGTCGAAGCTTCCATGGATTCCCTGTCGGCGCCGAGCAGTGGCGGAGCTAGGAGAAATTAGGAGCCGGGACAGTTTTACCACACAAGCTTCAAGCTAGTGATCCTTCGGATCAACGTTCACTTTCTGCTTACTGTGTTTTTCTTGGTGATTTTCTCATTGCTTGCAAGACGAAGAAATAAGAGTGCAGAGGCTGAGTTATGAGCTAACGTATGTCTCTCCTGACGGTAGAGGTGACTTGGTTACAGTGGTTACTTGAGGAGTTTGGTATTTCTGTTACTATACCCACTACCCTCTATCAGTATTGCACACGACCCTCTAAAGCATAGCTCACCAAGCATATTGGTGTTGATACTCCTTTTGTGGGCGCTGGTGTGCAGGATCAGGTTATTTCTCTTCACTATGTGCCTTCCGAGTTATAGTTGGCGAATTTCTTTACTTAGGCTATACTAGAGTGCAGCATGGATTTTATCTCTTTAAACTGAGTGTTGTGGATCCACCATGAGTTTGAGGGGTGTGTGTAGTTATATTATGTTCCATGTATAGGTATATTTTCTCCGTAGTATGAGGGGCTTTTTGCATATTTACCACTTGTACATGTAAATATATACCGGCCTTTGGCCCCAGAAAATAGAACTTGCATATTTCCTAACAAAAGTATCTCTGAGCATTTGCAAATCTGGAAAGTTGGATAATCCATAATAGTACAAATCGAGAGAGTAATAGGCTGAAATACTGCATGAGTCTTCTATTTTTGCTTTCCTGTCCTTCCCACTTAGTGGTACATAATCTACATCAATGAATGTCATCAACGGGTATGTACTCACCATTTATTTAGTGTTATCAATCAAGCTGTTTTACTCCACAAATTCAAGTGTAACTGGGATTTCATACATTCATCAATTAATTATTCAGAACCCATATCTGGTTTTTACTCAAAGGGCACTCTACTGCATATTTATAGTCTGTCCTTGTTTACGTTTCAGTGAGCAAGAGTTCAACCCATTACCACACGTCACAGATTTCATGCTAGTTACCAGTTCATCATTCAGAACTCCTGTGTGTCTGTAGTCAAGAGTCAAGAGCACTCCTGCTTATTTAATATGCTTTGGTTTTGTTCAATGAGCAAGAAAGCTAAACCTGTTACCATATGTTTCAAGTCTTGTACTGGTAAGGGGCGTCTTATACCAATTCAAGATATATTTCTTAATTCTGATGACAGTAAGGTAGTAACTAAAATTACCCCGTCTTGTTTAGAATATGTGCACATTTCTGTTCTTGTCCCTTTACTTTGATATGACACCTGCGTTATCAACATCAAATGTTGACTGTCCAATATAATCACATATATTACGTACTAGTAATCTTGCCCACAATGCATGGTTCTTGCAATACCTATTGCATGGAATATGTGATCATGTTGGAAAAACTATTGCCAGTGTGATATGATCTGATACAAATCCATATATCCTAAAATAGGTATACACATCATCATACATATACAGTTCAAGAAAAATGATATCTCGGTCTTGCCTGCTCTGAAATTCAGAATTTTCACCAGAAACAATATTGACGATCTGACCTGCGTTTGTTATGTAAGGCTGATGGGAGTTGGGGTGATGTGAGGCTGCTGGAGCGAGGGAAAGGCCAAGGGAAACAGGCGTAAAGGGGAGATAGGGATTAACTGCCATTAATAATTTACAAGGGTCCAACTTAATTCTTGAACTGTTGACAAGAATTAGGTGGAAGGCAGATCAATTGAATTCCACAAACTCGTTCCTTTTATATTAGAATAGATATAGAAATCATAGGTAATCGTTCCTTTTTTATTTTCAAAAAAGAGTAAGTTAATCAGTATTCTTGAGTTAACAACAATTTAATCAGTAGCACTCAGCATTTTTTATATCAGTACTCATGTTACAGTAAATTCTGTTTATGTTCACTCATATGGTGCGAGCATAAACAAAGAGCACATATACATTTCTTACCAAAATCTAGTGTTTCTCATAACTCCCAAGTGGCAACGTTTACCTAACTTGATCTTAATTGACTGGTATAACTTAGGATTTGATCATCAGCACTCAGCAGCAAATTTTGCAGTTTGCCTTGTTCTTCTTTGGGCAACTATTGAAAACTAGCAGTCCCGGAAGGCCACAACCATGGTGTTGCAAGGACTGAGTGATGCTGGTGCATGAGTTAGAGGTGGATTTTTCAATATCCTAAGTGGATACAATTATCAGTTGTCTGGAGTTCTGAGACCAAATAATGGAAAGCACTGACATGACAAACTACTTTTTTGTGGCTGCATCTGTAGATAATCCCAAAATCAAGCATATTTCAGAACTTCTCATGATGTTTCCCGTCGGCATGCCTGAAGATAGTACTGTGCTTGAATGGATAGGTTAGATTAGACATTCCATTGACTAGTTGAAACAAGGTCAATCACCAATAGTAGTTCTGGCCCCGGGCCACTTTTTTGGTACTCAATCAACTTCTGGTTTCTTGTGCAAACTGCTTTTTGGCCCAGCTGATGTCATGTTCTGGAATTACTAGTATTTCTTTAGTGATTTATGTAGAGTATATCAAACATATATGGAATGTTACTTGTCTTCCTGTGTTTAGTTTCTGTCTGTAAATTGTGGTATCTTTGTAAACTTAGCACTCAGTTGGGATTTAAGACATAATTAAGATTACATACTTGATGCGCTGCTGGTTAGCACATATAGCTTGCTGAAGGTAAGACACCATACAGAGAACATAATAATTGCATAAAGAGAAATGTGCTAATCTATTTATTTATCTTTGACTGGAAGTGGAAAACCTTATCAAGTGAAATCCCATGGATTCGTTTCTACACTTGGTGTTGATATACATACTGTGCTGTGCTTTGACACTGTTCATGGTAAAACAAAGGAAAGGTGATTTGACATACTAGTTTCCCTCTTGATCATGCTCAGTTCCATCGTTGTATATGCTATAGATGTCAACTATGATATGCTAATGCACATCAAAGTGTCTTTAGGTGGAACATGTTATATGATTTGAATGACCATTGAGCCATGCGACTTAGAATATGCCTGTTAACCAGGCATGGGATTTTTTTTATTATACTAGCACGTGTAATTAATCCACATAAGCAGCAGAGTTTACAAAACTGGATTAGTGGTAAATTTCATTATCAGTATTTTTTTTCCAGGTTACATTTATATCTTGAGCACTTCATGTGTTGCACTTGCTATGCAGTGACATCCACTAATAGGTAGAGGTCTTGTTTTTTGTACTTTGGTCATATACTTATTGTGCTATCTCCCGTCACTTACTTTTCACAGTAAAAGTAGTCTTATCCCTCCAAAGATTAAATAATGCTTAGAATTCAAATTTTCTTGACCAACCTGTACTGTCAGGTGTAATTTCCTTCTGTCTTCTGTTGTTTCTCGTCCTTGATCAGATGTCTCTAAACAACAGATTGCTCCTGTATCAGTTAGGGCTTGCATATGCTTATACTGGTACACTTTTCAAGTTCTGTGGCTGTTATTGACGTATAAGCTGAAGTGAATGATTTACGATTCGCTTAATTAGCCTATCCACTTTCCACTTACTTGGATGTTTAGAATTATTAGCTCCATCCTCTTTGGTAAGATTGATATGTATAACTTGACACAATATATAGTCAACATTCCTCAATTTTTTCTATAATGAACTCTTGCACTACTTGATGGTAGCTCAATCCCTCGAGCATTTAATAGGCAACCATAAGCTAAGCAGTACCATATTCATGGTGGAACGTGATTACAATGATAATGATTTACTAATACCGCAATCTACTCTAGTTAGATGCATCCTTTACTTAATAAGCATCTTACAAATATGGTCATTATTTCGCTCAGGTCAGTATATATTACACGCCATTCACCTTCTGAACTTGATTCTTTAGTTTCTGGTTGCCGAGGAATTTTGGCAAGATTCACATTGTATAAACATATTCTTTCTTTAAAGAATTTTTGTGGCTTCCTGCATGAATACATGTTATTTTTTCCTGGGTGGAACTCACATCATTTTCTGCATGTATACAGGTACAACTTTATTTGTTAATCATCGGTCTACCTGAGAGCCGATTTTTTCTACCCTTCATCAATTAACACAGTACTCAGCATGAGTTCCTTTGGTTAGTGGTTCAGTTCATCATTGCATCTTTATCTTTGTGCTGTAACAACAGCTGTTTGATGGACCAATATAATCCTCAAATGATTGCTTCAAAAGAGGATCAGACACAACTCAAAAGGTATGTCATTGCTGATCTTAGTTGATCTCATTGCTAAAAATATTTTGAGTGCATCACCACTTCTTAATACTCAGTAGTCTGTACACCGTCTTCACACTACAGTTCGTTATCTTTTACAAAGTGACTATAGTTCCATACTAACATAGACATATTGCTCCACATACATATATATATATATATATATATATTTATATATTTACAGAAGATGCCATTACGAGGACAAGGGTAGTGATGCTGATGCCTTTTTAAATATTCTCTGTCCTGGAGCTAGGATTGCCAGAGGGTCGTAGGTGTTTTTCCTCTGTTGAAATGTGTCCCACCTTGCCCCATAGTGGGCCTTCCACTCGGGTTCTGTGGTGTAGTTTGGCAGATATTGCTTCACCCCAATACTTGCTTTTGTAGAGAACTCTATTATCTGGTTGTTCAGGTTCAATGTATGTTCAATGCTGTGGGGGCCTATTGCCGAGGATAGGAATCCCACCAGGTAGAAAACTTCCTCATCTGGTATGACCACTGACGTTCGGTTGTCCCATCTGCATGAAACGAGAGTAGTCATTCACTTGGCAACACTAATGACATAATGTATAAGAGTTTCTCAATGTGGTTTGTGATTTAGATATTAAGCAATTTACCTGGATTTGTTCACTGGGTAAAGCAATATGGGACCATTGTTGTTATCTTTGAGGATTTTCCCAAAGACCTCCGTTGCAAATGTATGGACAGTGCTCCTTGGGATGATGAGATTAAGCCATGGGTGCGGAACTTCCCACAAGCCCTTAGCTCTCAGCTTCATCTCAGAGGAGTGCACCCTGTCCAAGAACTCCATGTAAGTGACGTCTGTGTGGAATAAGGAGGGAGGTGTGTATCTAAGTTGCGATAGAAGTTCTTGGACCTCCTGTGAACACATAAACATACGAAATTCAACCACTACGGCAACCTGATAGCACTTTATACATTCACATCTATAGTAACACAAGGGTAAACCGTCGGCTCACCTGTTCCATGATATCAGCTTCTTCAGGGTTGAAGTTCTTTGTCATCTCGAGGCAGAAGAGAACTTTTCTGTCTGTTTCGAACTGGCTAGCCCGCTCTGGGTCCTGCGGATTGAACGATGACCTCCAGTTGTTTAAGATGCCTGTTCTGTTTATGATAACGAAACCCTCAATGTAGTCGAAGGTCCTCTCTGCTGAAATAAGAATCTCCTGATCCTCGGTGAAGCTCACGAAATCTAGGTAGAGAACTCTTATCCACCTTACCTGTTGTACACCCAATCAATTCATGAGCATATGCTTACCAAAATGCTACTAGAATGGAGTTGTCACAGATGAGTTCTTTAGATTTACCATTTGTGGAGCAGGCTCAAGAGCGACCCTGGCGCGAGTAATGATGCCAAATTGACCTAGACCACCAAGAGCAGCATGGAAGAGATCAGAGTTCTGTTCTCGTGAGCAAGTGACAATATCACCTCTTCCTGCATTTGACAATCATGGCACAAAGTTAGCTATGCATTATTTACTCTCCTAGTTATTCAAATCAACCTAACATATAGGTCAGTCAATACCAGTCACAACGTCCAGTTCCTTCACATTGCTGATCTGTGGACCATACCGGAATGTCTGACCGCTGACGCCCGCATTTGACAACGTGCCCCCGACCGTAAGGTGGAGGTAGTCTGTCCATGACCTCGGCGCCAAACCATACTTCAACGTCTTGTTCAAGACATTTATCCAGAGCTCTCCTCCTGAGGCATCCACATACGGTGATGCACCAGGATGCACCTGCATTTTAACACTCGGAAGGGATTCCATTCTGATGACAACCCCTCCAGCAGCCTGGGACTGCCCATATAGCGAGTGCCCATGCCCGCGAGCTGCCACTGTGAGCGTGGAGTGCTCACCCATCAAGAACACATGCCTCACGGTTGTGGCAATGTCAGCCACTGAGCCTGGGTGAAGCACAGCGACTGGCGGGAAGCTAGAGAGGTTGCCGAAGTCCCTTGCAGCTGCAGGCAAGTCGTGGAAGCTGAAATGGCCGTCAAGGGGGAGCGCCCCCAGGGATGCAAGCTCATCATGTTTAGGCACGTGCGTGGTTGTGACTCCACCAAAGCCTAGCAACAGGAACAGCTTCAGGAACTGCATGAGTAATTGCTTCATGGCTCTTCTGTAGGTCAAGTATAAATAAGTTCAGTGGTGATGTTTTGAGGAGAAAGATGAACGGTGTGTATCAGGGTAGTGGTTCACTGCAAGAGCAGAGGGATGGGAGTGGAGATGGAGGGATAGCAGGGGATTTAAAGGAGAACTTGAAGGGCATGTATGTGGAGTTGTGGACTAGTGCAGGTAGTGGTGTGGTCAAACAAGTCTAGAGCACTGTTTGGTAGACTAGAACATATGTGACTGTGTGAGGACAGGCTGCTAGGAAAATTTGGATCAAGATATGTTGCAGTGGTGGAATCAGTGGTTTCATTCTAGAGTCTGGTATTCATTCTTTCTGGCTTATGTTTTATGCATCCCGCGACATCTGTCAGCAAGTGTATGGAGAAGATAAAAAAGATGCATTCACTCAGTATGCTGTGTCTATCACTGTACATATCATTCACTACACCTTGCCAGGGAGAACAATGACATGGCAAAGATGAAACAGACGCAGTTAACGATCACAAATATTGGACTTGTGCATCTCAGCAGGATTGAACTTCTGATCAAGTCAGACGGTAGTAACAAATTGATTCAAGTGGCAAACCGGATTGCTATCGTGCAGGCCCCACTTGATCCCTCAATTTCAATTGATGTTCGGCAGGACAAGCCAAGATGTTTTCTCTGTGCTTTCGGATTTACGAGTGACAAGCATCCCGTTGAACATATCTGCTAAAGCTTATTCCCAGATGTTTATTCAGATGCTGGGGGGCTGTTTTCTGATTTCATGCACATCTATTTTCGCAGAAGATGTATATCGGTAAGAATCCTTCTGTCTGGCCATTTGTAGACATGTAGATATATGCTGATAGAAATATCCCTTTCAACATTTTTGAGTTCTGGAATTTGATATTTTGTGGTTACAGAATCGTATGAACATGGATCACCTAAGGAATTTTCCCCTTTTTAGTGGCCAGGAGCATTGCCCACATGGCATTGCTCGCCACCTGTGATAGTGATGCAATAGTGTTGCATGTTTCCCATCGGATTATCAGAAGGTTTCTCAGAATAAAAACCTCTGTTCTTATGGTACCTTCTCTAAGCTGTCAGAATTCCTCAGGCCCTTGTTGTTTCCCGTATCTGATGATATCTGTCTGAAGGTGACGTGAAATAATATATGAAACAAACTAAATGTTCTGTCTTTTCTGTGCTTTACATGCATGGCGATTAGAGAACATATTTTGTATCTTACGCGATAATCCTGTGGATAACTGGGAACTCCATGAGAAGAGGAATCAGAGACTGCCTACACCTAGTAAATCAAAGTGGAGGTGAGGGGACCGGGCAAATAAGCATATACTTTTACTAGACACAAAGGATATTGTCAGCTGGATGATTTGATTCACGTCTAACTGAGCACATGTTCTATAAAAGACATCAACAGTGATTAGAGAATCCAGATAGACCCAACCATAAATATATTACTCATATTAACATACCTAATCAAAATAGGTAGTTCTGTTTTCTCAATAGAGAGAAAAGGTACTCTGCAATCCTCTCTCCCTCCCTAGGAAAACATACGGATTTTAATTAGAACCGACTATAAATATATCATTCATATTAACATGTCTAATCAAAATAGACACCTCTGTTTCTTTAATACAGAGAAACCGTAGTCAGCGAACAACACATTCTAGTACTAAGCCCCCTTCCCTGAGAAAACATAAAGCAATAAACTGCTTCTTCTTTTTTTGCGAGGAAATAAATTTTTGGAACGTGAAATATTCCTACGACTCAAGATTTGGGGGGTCATATGGTATTCTAATCTAGAGTTATGCCATAAGCTGAAAGCACAATGGTCAATTGTCACGTGGTTGGTACTAGGGACGGTACTAGGGACGATGCTATTCTTTCTGAGTTATACACTACATAATTCATGCCAAAAGCAGCCTAATCTTATCTTTGGCTGCAGGGATGTGGCTGGTGCCACCATTGATAATACCTAATATCACTATCCAAGAATGACTTATCAACAGCTGAGCTCCCTGTTCATCTGAAAAGAAGTATTAGAGTTGCTTCACGATATATGGGGTCTTGAGGTGTCCACTTCCCTCCAGGGAGCATACATCTTTCCTAAGAAAGGGATAGCTAAAATTCCAATGATAGAAAAATACCCATAAATGTTTTTTATATAAAATATGTCAACATCTGAGCTCCACCGTTCATCTGCAAATAAGTATTAGAGTTGCTTTACGATATATGGGGTCTTGAGGTGTCAACTATCCTCCAGGGAGTATACATCTTTCCCAAGAAAGCGATAGCTAAAATTCAATGATAGAAACATATCCATAAATGATTTTTATATTAAATATGTCAAAACCTGAGCTCCTTTGTTCATCTGCCAAGAAGTATTAGAGTTGCTTTGCGATATCGGGTCTTGAGGTGTCGACTAGATGCGTGTAAGATGGTGGCTGAATTTTGTATTTTCTAACCCAAGAAACACCCCACAACCCTTAGCCTGTTAATCATAGGTATCACACACTCAGAAACCATTTGCATTTTCTCAAACATTGTTGTTTCTTCTAAGCTTTCTAGAGAGTTTTTCTTCTTCTTTGAACTAATAGAGATGCTAAATAGAAACATGCCCATCTCCATGAAGAAGGCTACCACTACCCCCACATGGTAGGCTGAGTCCAGAATGGAGATTAGATTCCCTGATCCATGACATGCAATTCACAAAGGTGACATTGATCTGCATCTGCATGCTTTTCTTTCTTTCTTGTTGTGACGAACGCATCTACATGCTTTCAGTTGTTCCTTTGCTGTTTTCGGTCCATGCTGTCGATTACCAGTAGGCTCAGCGCCTGATCACAGCAGGAGTCCCCCACATATCGCCAGATCAGTGGATGTGGGGCCACCCACTGCCGAAATCAGTGGATGATAATTGGGCAGGTTGTTGGCTCTACTTTTGGTATGGACTGCAACCTTGGATCTCCCTGACCCAATTCTCTGTCAGCCGTTCATGCTGCTGTCACCAGAAACATCCACGCAGTTTCCTTTTAACTGGAATCATTTTAAAGATGAAATAGTTTGTAAGGTAGGCTGGTGAATGGTGATAGTGCGAACTGGCCAAACACCTCAAAGAATTCACGAGGAAGACGGAGTCGGCCAGGGACAATTTAACCACTTTCAGAAGCCCTAAATGGGAGAATTCTCGTGAAGCAAAGCTTCTTGTAAAACCAGCATATCTATAGCACAAACGGCGGAGCCGGAGCCTAGCCAGACAGGCCCCTTTCTTCAACTTCTACCGACCGTCTGCAGGACTTTGGTAGAAACATTTACAATTGGTTCTTTCATAGTATATTGTTTTTGAACTCTTACTGCTTGTTTGAATCACGGCTTCAGGTAGCTAACTTTACCTAACTGTGTTTTTAGGTGATTGCTTACATGAAAAAGGTAAGTTCTCAAGTACAAGAAAAGAAACAAGAATGAAGAGGGGAGAAACCACCCAGTTTTTCCTTGAAAGCGGGTGAGGACTCAACTTATCTCTATGTGCAACTTTTGCTTCACTAGCTAGTTCAACTCCAGGGGAGTTCTCAAGTTCTGTTAATATGGGCTGTAAACCGTTTTGTTTGCTTAATATTCAGTAAAAAAAGATTTGCCAAAGGCTGGTATGAGTCATTTTCCTATTTATAGTTTTCTGAAAATAGGTAGAGGTGATATTTCATACGACCATAGTTTCAGTACTAGGAAAGGTTTTGTTCCAGCTCAAAAAAGAAAGAGAGGAAAGGTTTTGTTATGCAAAATTTATGCTAAGGGGGAAACAGTTGGTTTATGTCCGAAGAAGTTAATAAGTGTTCTCAGCTCCTGTAAGCTACTCAGCTCCAGAGGTTGACGAGTCCATTACACACTGGCTCCTGGATCCGAGAATAAACTGGACTCTAGCTTGTACCTGATTTCTGAAATGATGTCTGGAGTCGGTTTTGACGTTTGAAAGCTGGAGCTTGAAAACCATCCAAGAATTTTCTTTTTTTGAACCCTACCATCCAAGATTCTTCATTGACAGTAAAATGTTATTTCTGCCAATCCAAACTGTATGTACTACGTAGGATTTTTTAGAGAGATTTTACTCTATTCTCTCGTGTCAGGGACATTTTGGTCCCAACATGGGCCCTATGGAAAGCGAGAGACTGCGAAAATTGTGTCGTCTGTGCGAGCAAGACGGAGGTCTGAGAGTGATTTGTCGCCCGGCCCGGCCTTAGAATTGCAGGTAAGTGGACTCTGATGGGCCCACAGTTCACGTGCAGCGTTTGAAAAATTTCTGACTTTGGCATGTTGGTGATGGCGTGTCGACTCCTGGGCATAACCATAGCTGCAGGGGCGCATCTGATAAGATACTTTTGGAATGACTGGTAACTTTGGTTAAAAAGTTAGCACCACTTTGGTAACAGTCATCAAGCAATCTATATCTTTTATAAAGCAAAATCTCATCAAGATGCATTTATGGTGTTTATCTTAACATGCAAGCTATTCACATCACCCACTATTATAGTCAATCATTTATTGATGTCATCCACTAACAAAACCTCACTAACATGCATTTATGGTATCTATGTCAACATGCAAGCTATCCCCATCCAGGGCAATGGCATCTACCAATCCAATACCTCTGGAATAATTTCCCCCCTAGGCGATCTAGGGTTTTGGAGTCCTCCCGGCGACGGGAGTTTTCTGTATTCTTAGGCGGTGGTGATCGCTAGTTTTCTCTGTACCAGACACCAGCAATGAGTACGCCGGATCCCGTGCCATCTGGATCGGCGGCGGGGGGGGAGGGGGGGGGGGAGGTCAGGAAGAAGCGAAACCAATGCATCTGTAGATGAACTTCTGGGCCGACTGAAATTGCATGAGGATGAAGAAGATGATTTTGTTTTCGAGGGTGAGATCAAGGAACCTCCAGTGAGAGCGAAGTGGTTGGCCATTGCTAAGGTGCATACTCAGAGATCTTTTAGTCAGAGTGCACTCTTCGGGGATATGAGGGCGACATGGAACCCGACCAAGGATACCATATGGAGAAGAGTTGATGCAAATCTCTTCACAGTTCAGTTTGGCTGTTTAGCGGATTGGAACAAGGCGATGACCATGGGACCATGGTTGTTCCGAGATCAGGCAGTGATGATGGAAGAATACGATGGTTTCACAAACCCTAGATCGATTGTGCTCAATAAGGTTGATCTTTGGGTTCAAGTTCACAAACTCCCTGATAATTTTCACCACGAAAATATCATCAGATATATGTGCAGATCGCTAGGGGAAATTCTGGAAGTCCAAGTAAGGCTCTCTGCAGGTTTAGTGGGTGAATTTGTCCGTGTTAGGGATCGTGTGAGGGTAGACAAGAAGATCGCTAGATTTGTCTCGATCACGAAGGATAAGAAGGAGTGGTACCAACTGAAATACGAAAGACTTCCCATCTTTTGTGGCGTTTGTGGACTCATGGGACATTGGCACCAAGAGTGCGGGGATGGTTCGCATGATGAGGCTAATCTGGAGTGGGGGAATTTTATCCTAGCAGGAGGAGGACAAGGCAGAGGCCGTGGGAGGTTTGACGTAGGCGGTGGCTGGAGCAAACCAAATACAGATGACAGCTTCAGAGGCCGGGGGCGGGGAGAAGAACCTCTGGGTTGTGGCCGTGGTTTTGCCCGGGGCAGTGGTCCTCCTGATACATCAATGGCAAGCTCGCATTTCAATGTTGTTTACCAATCAAAATAGAACACCCCAATTCCTCAAGCACCTCTGTTGACCCAGGAAGTGCAAATGGGGGATGGGGGATTGCTGGGAAAGAGGGCTGCAGATGACACATCCTCTAGACTCCCTGTGGATGAGTCGCCCTAGTGAGTGCGAGGCAAAGCATATCAGTGTCCCATATTGTTGATTAGTTTGGAGGAGGGGCTGCCCAGGAAGACTTAAAAATACTCCTCAAAAAAATGCGAACAAGAAGAAACAAAAGGGCAATGATGATTTGATGGGTGATGATATTTTTGAGAGTTTCAATGAAGCATCAGCGGCATCCTCCGAGGATGGCCGCCGGGAGCAATGAGTATCATATGTTGGAACTGTCGGGGGTTGGGCAACCCAGTGACAGTTCGAGAAGTTCGTGAAATTACGAAAAAATATGCCTCGGCCGTGTTGTGCCTTGTGGAGACTCAAATTCAGAAAGCACGGTCCAAAATCCTATCGTTTTTTTGGTTATAAGAATGCTTTTGTTGTGAGTAGCTGTGGCCGGAGTGGGGGCCTTGTCATCTTCTGGAATGATGATATTAACATGGAAATCATAGACTTGTCCAAGTATTTTATTGATGCAGTTATTCATGAGTGGGGATCATCCCCATGGAGGTTAACCTGTGTTTACGGTGAAACATAGGTGAATGAGAGACACAAAACTTGGGACTCTCTAGAAACCCTTGCCATGCAATCGGGCTACCCTTGGCTGGCGATTGGAGACTTTAATGAAGTTCTTTTGCACTCAGAACATGAAGGGATTTGACATCGCAGTCAAGCTCAATTAGATGGCTTTACAGACACTTTGGATATTTGTGGACTGGTGGATCTAGGCTTTAAGGGTTCACCCTGGACCTTTGAAAAGAAAGTGGCTGGTGGGACCTTTACACGAGTTAGGCTGGACCGGGCTGTGGCAGACCCATCTTGGAACTCCCTTTTTTGGATGCAAGTCTGGAACACGTGCTGGGGGCGTGCTCGGACCATGTACCGATTATACTCAGTTTGGAAGCACTAATGGCGCGCAAGGAAAAGGTCTTTAGGTATGAAGAAGCCTGGTAGGAGCATGATGATCTGAAAAATTGCATCTCGAGTTCTTGGAACATGGAACCAAATGCTCAGACAATGGAATTTTTGAAGGAAAAATTATCAAAACTGGCTGGTAACCTATCAGCATGGGATAAACATACGTTTGGTAGTGTTCGTTTGCTCATCAGGAACCTAAAATCTGAACTCAATATTCTTCGCCAAGTGCCTGGAAGGGTGGCCCAAGTCATAGGGAAATCAAGATTGTTGAGGATCTTGTTGAACTCTATCACAGTGAAGAGATTCTTTGGAAACAAAGAGCACGAATTGAGTGGTTGGCCGGTGGAGACAAAAACACAAAGTTCTTTCATATCCGAGCAACAATGAGGAGAAGAAAGAATCTGATCAATTCACTTGTAAACGGAACAGGAGATATTATAACAGATGTCATCGAGCTTGAGATGATGACAACCCAATTCTATGACAACCTTTTTGCAACTGAAGGTGTGACAAATATGGCTGCGGTTCTGAATTGTGTATCGTCCAAGGTGACACAAGAGATGAATATGATGTTGGATGCTCCGTATCTAGCTTCTGAAATAAAAACTGCCTTGTTTCAAATGTCTCCTTTAAATGCACCGGGGCCGGATGGTTTTCCCGCGCAATTTTTTCGGAAGCATTGGGACACTTGTGGACAGGAAGTGCCAGCAGTTGTTCTCAAAATTCTGGAAGGTAAAGAAAGCGTGGAGTGTATCAATAACGCTTTTCTTGTTCTCATTCCTAAAGTTAAAAACCCCTTGTCCTTGACTCAATTTAGGACGATAAGTTTATGCAATGTTCTTTATAAGATTTCCTCCAAAGTTATTGCAAATCGCCTGAAGAATGTGCTGCCTCATATTATCTCGCCAGAATAGTCCGCCTTTGTTCGTGGGAGACTAATTACTGATAATATAATTGTGTCCTATGAGTGTCTGCATTTCATGAAGCGCAATAAGTCTGAAGCACCGCCATTGTGCTCTTAAACTAGACATGATGAAAGCTTATGACCGGGTGGAATGGGATTATCTTGAAGCTATAATGTTGAAGTTAGGGTTCTCAAACATCTGGGAATCAGGAGTCATGAGTATGGTTAAATCTGTTTCTTTTTCAGTTATGTTCAATGGAAAGAAAATGGAAAGCTTTTCACCATCCATAGGAATACGGCAGGGAGATCCAATCTCACCCTACCTTTTCTTGTTAGCGTAGAGGGCCTTTCAGGCCTCCTAAAAAGTAGAGATCAATCATCACATATTTCTGGCTTGTTGGTGGCCCCTGGGGCTCCACCAGTAAACCATTTACTATTTGCCGATGATAGTCTGTTGTTCTTCAAGGCAAACGGTGCAGGGGAGAATGAGGTGTCAAACCTGCTCCAGTCCTATTTTCAAGCTTCGGGAAAAAGAGTAAACTATTATAAATCTTCTGTCTTTTTCAGCAAAGGCGCCCCGAAGATTGTGAGGGATGAGGTCAAGGCAATCTTACATGTTTCAAATGAGACACTTAATGAGAGATATTTGGGAATGCCCTCTGATATTGGTTCTTCAAAAACGAGAGCCTTTGAGTATCTTAAAGACAGAGTATGGGGCAAGATGAAAGGATGGATTGAGAACACAATCTCTTATGCAGGTAAAGAAGTATTGATCAGGTAAAGAAGTCCTGATCAAGTCAGTGGCTCAGGATGTCCTGCTTTAGGCTGCCTAGGGGCTTATGCGAGGAGCTAAATAAAATTATCAGGCAATTCTTCTAGGGCAGTAAAGAGGGGAAGAGGAAGCATCACTAGGTTTCACGGAAATCAATGACTGAACCTAAGATCAGTGGTGACCTGGGTTTTAAGGACATGGAGTTGTTCAATTTGTCCCTGCTGGCGAGACAGGCTTGGAGGTTTCTCTCTGAACCTGATTCTTTTTGTGCTTCTTTTATGAGATTTGTTTACTTTCCAGAAGGAGATCTGATGACAACCACTCTTGGAAATCACCCGAGCCAGATTTGGAGGTCTATTTTGGATGGGAGAGATGCCATTTCACATGGTCTCATTAGGGGAATTGAGGATGGACAGTCAACAAAAATCTGGACTGATAATTGGCTCCCAAGAACATATGCGATGAAGCCGCTTGCATGCTTGGCCAATAATCCTCCTATTCTGGTTTCTCAGCTTATGGACCCCTCAATGTTGGACTGGAATTCAACACTGATCGAAGGACTGTTTCTTCCTCAAGACAAAAACTTATATATACTATTCCTATATGCACGATGTCGATGTATGTTTTTTGAGGCTAGCAACCGGATCATCGAGGGGTATTTTCAGTGAAGTCGTGCTATCGTATGTTGCCGCGCTTAAGGAAATCTACGGATAACCTTCTGCAAGGAGCTGATTCCACCTCGGATAGATCTCTTGAGGAATCGGCGTGGAGCTCGCTGTGGGGCTTGAAGGTGCCGTCTAGAATTAAGAACTTTCTCTAGAGGCTGGCCAAAGTCTCGCTACCAACAGAGGATGTTCGACATCATCAACACATGAATCCAAATGACTGTTGCTCTCTCTGCGGCATGCTAGATTCATGGACTCATTCTTCACTTCACTGCTCGATGTCGAGATGTGTTTGGGAGCTATCGGATGATGATATTGTCGAAGCTTTATCAGGTACAGAGATTCCTCAACCAAAACTATGGTTGTTTCAGTTGCAGGAAACTCTATCACATGATAAGTTTACAAAACTGGTGATCACTTTATGGGCTATTTGGACTGCGAGGCGCAAATCTATACATGAAGAAATCTTCCAAAGTCCAATGGCAATAAATGGTTTTATCCTAAGTTTTATTGAGGAGATAAACATTTCCAACCGCAAGCAGCTCTATGCGCGGGGTATTCTTCTAGTTTTAAAGGTTAGTTGGGGTGCAGTGTCTTGTTCTAATTATTTTGCTGTATGTATGGATTTGCAATGCAGAAATTTAACATAGTTTTGAAGAACATATTTCAGGCCAACATTAGTGTATTTTCCTCAACAACACCCAAACACCTCTTTTGGGAAATTTACCAAAAAAGATTCCATCCCGATAAATTAAAACGAAACTGGCATCTGAGAGAGAGCGAAAACACCACAAACTCAAAGTCGAGCATAAGTATAGGAGAAGACACACCCCACCAAGAAGCATTTGGGACTACTGAAAGGACGTGGATGTCGCCTAGAGGGGGGGGGGTGAATAGGCGTTTAAAATAATTACGGTTTCGGCTTGAACAAATGCGGAATAAAACTTAACGTTTAATTTTCCAAGCAAGAAACCTAAATAAGCTAGGCTCAACTATATGATCTTATGCTCGACTATATGATCTCATCCTACAACCTTGAAGCCACCATATGATCTTCAAGCGTTGCCTATGGACAAACCTTAAAGTATAACTCAAGGAAACCATTAGTCCATAAAGGTTGTCATCAATTACCAAAACCAAACATAAGGGCACATGCCCTTTCAACTACCCACTAGAAATAAAACCCGCACCTCCTTGGGAAACCATCGAACACCGTTACATCGCACACACTAAGATGTCGTCGAAGAGTGCCACCTGCCCTCTCGCTTCAAGCAGAGGAGCATTGTTCCTACCAGCTGATAATGAGGATAAAAACGATAATAACAATAGCATGTATAAAAGGTAGGAGGCTAGTGAGATTGCCCTCTTTAGAGTCGAAGAAGCTTCACACCATTATCAAAGCTTGCCCGAAGACACCAACACGTTGTGTTTGAAAGGTACGTGAGCTCCATGATAACGCTCCCAAGGGGGTGATGGCGCTATATGACACTATTGCTGAAACCAAAATGATGGCCTATGGTTTTTACTCGGAGCCATGTCACGATGAGGGGGACGACAAGGACACCCTCAAGAGTGATGTGACGGTTGCATGCATCAGCATCAACACTGAAGCGTCGAGCTTTCGCTCAGAGTGTCACTCATGGTAGAACGAGGTACTAAGGTCGCCAAACCAACTTGATGGAAGGAAAACCACAACTAGATCGAGGCCTCCAAGATCACAACAAAGGAACCAACATCATCGAAGCAACAAAAAAACTATGTCACTCAGCCCCTCCCATCCACCTAACCAAGGAGAGGGCCACCACGACATAAAAAATGTGCATCATAGAGCTAATCACGCGATCTAACCATCCGGGGCCATCGACCCAACATGCAAGGTCACCCCACATGTAAACTTAGATCAAGATAATCTTGTCGCACCCCATCGGCTGTTGTCAGGATAGATCCATGATGACTCATTCCTTCGTCCATTGGAGGTGGAAGGCGCCTCCTCCCCCTAGAGTCTCAATTCAACCACCATAGTTGTGCCTACATCGTTGAAGATAGGCACTCGTCAAATACCGAAGAATCAAGGCACATCATTTCCCGTCCCCATGGTTGGATCTGGAAAGCCAGTCCCCCTGGATACGTCCATTTTGCACCATTATTTCCTACTATAAATTGCTCTTTATCAATGATATTTTTCACAGTATTATCAATAATAACGCCCTCTCCCTTAATTTTGCATGTAACACACGAAGAGTGAAATTCCTAGGAAAATATCGAACAACTGAAAAACTGACGAAGATGGAAAAGAAGGAAAACCCAATTTTTTGAGGACCAAACATACAAAAAAATCCAGATTTAAAATCGTTCGAAAAGAGACCAAGGGCCACCAGGTGACCAGACACCGTTGGGGCGCAACCCTAGGGCTGGCGGCCAGGGGCGCGCCACATCCTTGGTGCCCCCTTGTGTTCCCCTTTGGCATATAAGTGCCTCCTAACCTAAAATAATAGAGAGGTTTTTCCCGACTTTTTTCGCCGCCGTTACTAAGAAAAACATCAAGAACAACTTTTGTGCTCTGGCAGACTGATCCTGATGGAATTTTCTTCCCCTCCGAGAGGGGTAAATCAAAGTCATCGTCATCACCGATACTCCTTTCATCATTGGAATCATCTTATCTAACCAATTCACCATCAACACCTCCATATTCACTTACCATTTTGTCATAACTTTTTCATCTATGATCAATTATCTTATATCTATCATTGTATGGTGTTTTTTTGAATCTTTTTGACAATGAGATCACATCCCACTTCCCTTAAATTTTATAAATAAAATGAGGTGCATATATACAATGGGGCTCACAAGGAGTGAGAATGGTGATTGGGGGAGGGAGTTATGAAGTACAATAGGAGAGCAAAAACATAAAGATACAAAAATGAGTACTCCTAGATGGAGGAAACTAACAGTGAGATGAAAAGCTCTAGGCAGGGTTTGGATATGTGCTTCAACACCTCCAAATCTGATTTGAATCTTCTGACCCATGATTCCAATGAGGGCATCACCCCTCTAAAATGTTTGTTATTACTCTCTTTCCATATCCCCCAAGAGCCAACCATAAACACTTCCATGAACATGGGTCCCCTCCACCTTTGTTTAGATCAAGTGCAGCCTATTACCAACATCATACCAATGTATCCGCTTGACGCAGACGTTATGATTGTGCAGTACTGGATGTTAGTTTTCTAGGCCTTTGCATGCTGTTGGTAGGATCGTGGAAAAGTGGTGGTAAAAACACATGATTGACTTTGATGGTGATACTTTTGAGTACTCCGTATCGAGCTCCGAGGTAAAAACTTAGGTCTCACCTAAATTGGTTATATCTGGCAATGATGATGATTTTGTGTCGTTACCTTGTTGAAGGCATTTTTCGGATATGCTCAGACTGGTTCTTCAGAGTGAAAACCCGACCTTTGGTGGTTGGATCCGATGATGGGGCGCTTGACTGTCGCTCGTTTTCTGAAGGCGTTGTTGTTGAATAACCTTGTTATCTTTTGTGATGTCATGAGGTCATTAGTACGGATATGGTCATTGTTATTGTAGTTTGTCGATCACAGGTTTGATCGCTTCAGAGATTTGTTTTATTGCTCATGCATAGCTTTGGACTTACACGATTTTGCTATTTGTCGATGATTTTTATGTGTGTCTGTGTGCTAGTATTAGCTATGTGCATCCTAGCTATATAGAGGCCTCGTTGTGTGTTTATTGTATTTGTATCCACTTGATGCTTCATTTTAATTTAACTAGAAACATTTAATATAAAGCGAAAAAATATTAAACTTATGTGAGGTTTCTAGTGATGGAACTAACCTATTATGGTTCAAGTGCTAGACTTGGTATTGGTGTATGCATTTTTAAATTTATTTTAAGATTTTCGGTGATGTTTTTTCAGTGGAAGAAGATATTTTTGTCGACTACACGATGCTAGTGATGACTTTGTCAATCTTAAAATAACGTGTCGACTTAGTATATTGAAGGTGCTCGTAGGAATAGAGTGTATGTGCGTGCGTTTATATGGATGAATGTATGCACGTGCGTGTAGCATCTTAAAGGTATTGTGTTTCGAACTAAGTAAATAATATACATGATATTTTAAAAAATCGTTTTTTTTCAAAAATGTTTATCACATTTTTAAGAATATAAATATTTATAGCGATATATATCACATAATGAAAATTAATTATAAAGGTATAAATACTGAAGTTGTAATCTTAATTTACAAATAAACTCTTAATACATCATGTATATATGATTATATGATACAAATAATTATTATAATAATGATAATAAGATGTATTCAATCATAAAAAACATTTGATAAATAGAACATGATAAAACTTGAGGAGGGGGCAATGGACCATGTACACTTGTTTATATTATGTTTTATAAATTACCTTTTATAATGTATTCTGATATGTAAACATATTGGGCCCTTATTTGAGATGTGCCCTAGGTCACTGCACATTTTGCCTTGGCCTAGAGCCGACCCTGAACCCAAGCTCAACCATGTATCGGATTTAACCAGAATGTACACTACTATGATGGATGCTACCAACGTTAAATAATAATTATCAAATAAGAATATCACGTTTTATCGCTCCCGTTGTTCGTGCCTGTCGAATTGGGCGGTGCAAAATTTGAGGATGTAGACCTTGAGACCGCCGGCCCTACCCTAGCCCATTAGGGTAACGCACATGGGTGACGTCGAAACCATTAAGTTGGCTGGGAGTGGCGATCATCGTTTCTCTGAAGATATTAACGTCATAGTAAGCCATGTTGATTTCTTGTAGTGGTACTTTTTTTCTTTTTAGAAAAGTGTAACACAACGCTGAGCACCAATAGAAGCTGAAAACCTCAAGAAAGACCAGTCCTGTTATTATGGAGATCCTAGTACATACGAGGTACAATGACCATAACAACTATAAAATAATAATATAAATATTGATAGTGATATATATCACATCATAAAAATTTATTATAAAAACACAAACACCAAAAATGTAATCTTATTAACAAATAAAGTCTTAATATATTATGTATATGTGATTATGTGACACAAATAATAATTATAAAATTTATGTATTCACTAATAAATAACATTTAATAAAAATAACATGATAACTTCGATGAGGGAGGGGGTGGGGGGCTATGCCCCCAGTATACTATGGTTTATGCTACCAACCAACCAAAAGTTATCAATAGATAATAATTATCAAATAAGAACATTAGGCTTTGTCAGTCCTGATATTCGCGCCCATTGAATTGGTTTGTGCAGAACTTGGGGATGTTGGCCTTGAGGCTACCAGCCCTACCTTAGCCCATAAGGGTACCACATATGGGCCACGTTGAAACCATTAAGTTGGCTTATGTTTGCTGGGAGCGGCAACCGTTGGTTCTTCCATACGTTCGTTAGGACTCGGTAGATATTAGTCGTCACAGTAAGCACTGTTGGTCGCTTGTAGCGGTACTTTTTTCTTTTAGCAAAGAGTGACACAACGTCAAGCACAGTTAGAAGCCCACGTGTAGGATCAGTCTACCACTGATGCGGGATTGATCTTCCACAAAATGATGAGGGAAACCCTCCTCCACTGACCGGTGTGGGATCTATCTGCCAGAGCACCTAAAAAATCGAGCGGATAGTCTACTTTTTTGTACTAAATTTTTATGCTTATTTAAATTTTATTTTTAGCATTTTTCTACAATACATATGTCACAACCCCAAGTTAGGTATGTGCTAGGATCAGAGGTACCTTGCATTCATGCAAAAATTTCAAATTGCAATTCAAAAATGGGGAAAAGAAAGCCCTGAGAAATTAAATCAAATGGCCAGATAAAAATCTTTTTCCAAAAATCATTTGAACATTTGGAAAATTCCTATAAATGGTGCTGATCATTTTAAAAATGGTTTGGGAGCAATCCCATGCTCATGGAATTTTCTAATTTTCAAATAATGGCTTGGAAATTAGATAAATACCCTATTTGATTTAAAATTCAAATGTTTTGAATTTTAGAAATGTTGAAACTTTATAAGTGGCTAGTCCATATTGTTATGAAGCCATATAAAAAATTTCAGCATTTAATAAAATGTTTAGCTATTTTATTTAGCTAAACAGAACAAATGACAGAAAGAAAACAGAAAAGAAAAAGGGAAAAGGACTTACCTGGCCATTCGGCCCAACTTGTCGCCCCACAGCCCAGCCAGCCTGGCCCAGCCCACCCCTCCTTGGCGTCTTCCTCCCTGCCAGCCGAAGCAGCTCGCTGTCGAGCATGCCACGGCCGGCGACCGCCACGACGACGCCCTCGGTGTTCCAGTCGTCTCCAAGCCTCCTCTTCTCGCCACGAAGACCAGGAAAGACTGCCGCGTCACTTCCCCCTCCTCTCGAACGCTCTCATGCCCCCGACACGGTTCCCCCAAATCGGCAGAACGCCGCCGGAGTTCATCGCCGTGAGAAGCCGCAGCCACCGTCGACGAGAAGGCCACCCACCATGTCCATCGTGCGCAGCGTCGCCGTTTACCCCGATCTGGAGAAGATGGCGTCCTAATCGAGCCACAGGACGACGCACGCTTCACCGAGAGCTCGCCGGACCCGCAAGTCGCCGTCGTCGATTACTCCGGCCACAGACCCTCTCCGACCACGCCACTGCCTCCGTTGAACTCACGGTGAGCTCACGGTTCACTCGAGCCTTTCCTTCGTCTCCCTCCTTCTCTCTAGCAAAATCCGCCATGGGAGCCGGAGCTTCTCGCCGCCGGGATCCATGGCGACGCCCACCTGTAACGAAATCGAGCTCACCTCCTTGTCAGTCGTCTTCGCCACGCTCCACTGCGTCGATTTATCCCTTTGCTGCTTCAAGTGGAGCTCCACATCAAGCTTTGCCTCGAGCCCGAGCCACGGCCGCCGCTAGGGCTTGACGCCGGCGTCGCTCCGGTGAGTTCCAGCCCCCCTGGATGGCTCCATGCGATGCGGCTCGGTCCCAGCTCGCGTTTGGTGTCATCGGCGCGTCAAGTGCGTGCCCAGAGCGCGTTCCCGTGCACTCCGGCGTGCTCTGGTTCGCCGGAGCCTCGTCGCCGGCAGCGCTGACGTGGCCGCCATTAGATTAGGTGCTAATGACCCCCTGGTGAGATTGACCCGTGGGCCCAAGGCCACTAACTAAACCCCCTGGTTAGTTTAACTAACCGGGTTAATTAACCCCCCCCCCCACTGACAGCCCGGACCCACGCGTCAGCAGCCCCCTGACGTCACCCTGGCGTCAGGCTGACGCAGTAAATCAGTTAAATGGTTTATTTAATTCCAGAAATTCCAGAAAATACCCCAAACTTTGGAAATTCATAGAAAATTCATCCTAACTCCAAATATAGCAAATAATATGTCTAAAATTATCAGAAAAATACAAGGATTAAGAATATGCAATTTGTTTTCATGTTTGACCATTTTAAAATGGGTGAACAGTAGCAAACATGCATATGGACCCTTTTCAATTTCAAATTTGGGATGATTTTGCAAATGATTTTGCAACACCCTTATTTCCAATGGTTTCATCCACACCTCAGAAACATTACTTCAACTATACAACATCACTTCATGATCAAACTTTTCAGATGAACTTTCATGCATCCAAATGCATTTGAAATTCATCGATAAATCAACTGGAGTTTGAATTTGCATTTCAAATGCAATATACTCCTTTTAAATGGAATGCTCAACACATCAGTACCTTGAACATCACCATTACAAATCTTATTCATGTGATTGTGCATTGTACATTATGTTGATCCTATGATTGTCATGTTGCTGATAGAAGTGGATTCGGAGCTCGAGATCACCCCCTTCGTTGAAGACTCCATTATCGAAACCTCGTCAGCAAGGCAAGCAAACCCCCATTGATCATGTCTATAAAATCCCACTTCCCTCTCATGTCTCGCTTATGCATTGTTTAGGATGATCACCATGATAACGTTTCTACCGCATAATTGAACCCATATCCTTTGCATGACCTATCATCTTGTCACAGTAGTAAGCAAACCACAATCCTAGCAGATGTAGGAGTTGGTTGATATCATGTAGCCCCTACAACTGTTACTTCTTATTGCATGCTTAGTGGTATAATGAGGTTGCTTATGATGTGAGTCGGGATGATGATAAACATGGTGTTGATGAAAGTGAAATGTGTTGGTGAATCTACCCTAATACAAGGTGAACGATGAGAGGCTGTGTAGGAGTACACAGTGGGTTGTCTCGTTGAACACTGCCTTAAGTCCGAGTTCTTGTGTGGTGATCCAAGATGAAGAGTACAACCACACATTGGGCTCACTGACCCCTCTCATCCTAGTACCTCACCCCGTTCGAACCCCAAGAGTCGCAGTAGTTCGGAGTTCTGGTAGGGCTGTGGCACGGTCTGCGAAGTGGATGAACGGCTTTTCAAGACCGGCTTGGGACCCTGCACACATCGTTTGAGGCTGTACTGGAACCTCGGCCGGACTTCCATACGGATCCCCCTCAAATAGGCGACTCTCTGGACTAGAACGGAGCTGTGGGCGAAGTGTTGTGGTGGCATCATTGCTGTCATCTCTTGAACGGTGACACGCAAAAGGCGGTAACTGATGACACGTGTGTGTAGCGGTACACCCTTGCAAGGTTAACAAAACTATTCGAATAGCCGCGTCCGCGGTTATGGACTGCTTGGAAAGCTTAGCTTGATTATTAGACAACTTGAACTGGATACTTCTAAAACTCGCAAGATAAGCGTGAGTGCTATGGTGTGCTCCTCGTGGGGAAGTCGAGGAAGTAACCATAGTGGTGTAATTGGTTGAAGATATGTAGTGGACTCGTGTACGCTTCTTACCTCAAGTCTGGTACTCGTAGTTCAGGACTAGCCAAGTCAAAGCTGGCACTTCTGCAAGTGAAACCCCACCCCCCTTTACCTTGATACATATGCATGAGTAGTATAGTTCCTATGTAAGTCTTGCTGAGTACGATTTTGTACTCACGTTTGCTTAATCTATGTTTTAGATGAACCCACCGACCCCGATGGTGGCTTCTAACCGAAGCTCGAAGAATGAAGACTCCGACCAAGACCAAGCTAGTGTAGTCCCAGTCAGGCGACTGGTTCCCTCGTGGAGGGCTTGTTTTTAGATAAGGCTTCTCTAAGCCATTTGTTAAACTTGTCTGTACTCAGACCTACTTGCTTCCGCTTGTTTGTTGTAATGTTGGATCACATGCTTGTGATCTCTGTGTGCACTCTGTAAGAGTTATTAATAAAGATATATACTTTGTAGAGAATTGAAATGATACCTGCTTTTCATACAAGGCATGTGTGCTGCGTGTATGTTTATAACATGCATGTCTTTGTATGGGTTTTCGAGACCTTAGTTGTGATCTGGCTGGCGGTCTTTTATACACCAAGTGGCCCTTAGATGTGCGCAGCTTGGGGCATCGCGATGCGATTGTTCGAGACTCTGTCTCGTGCACACTTTGATGTATGATCGAGCCCGCCCTAGACCCCGACTAAGTGATCGGGCTGGAGTAAGTCTATGTAAGGGTTATAATACAATCGATAGTATGGTTGAGGCGACTTGTCTATGAGTATGGGAGTTCACCACCCATATCATTTAGACTTGTGTGCGGACGATGAGGACCCATTTCAGTTGATCATCCGGCCTGGATGGGACGCCCCTCACGTTCGATGCTTTCCGAGAACGTTCTGTGCTTGGCCTTGTCTTCTTAGACAAGTGGGTACGGTTCTCGGCTCTCCATATGATTGTGTTGTAGCGAGGCTTGCATACGCTAACCCCGGGTCCCGACAACATAATTTATACTTCCTCCGTTCCTAAATATTAGTTGTATAAGTTTTGGCAAAAAGTTAATCTTTTTTAATTGGGAGAATCTCCATGTTTGAGTTCCTTGAAGAATGTTCTGTCCAATTTCTTCGAGGTTGTATCATTTTCCATCCCCGTGTAGCCGTTATGATGCCGGATTTGTTCCGTGTTTCTTTGAATCATTGCCTTTGCATTATAATCCTTTCCGCCTTCATCATGTCTTGTTATCCTTGAATCCATCATACAACCTGTTCTGATTGTTGATTTTTTTATCACACAGGATGTCAGGTGGAACTCGTAGTACTGTTCTTCGGAATCGAGACCGTGATTGGAATCGAAATGATGATGAACCTCCAACCCCGCCTTCTGCGGTGGAAATCATGATGGAAGCTAAGCGTAATAGACGTGATCAAACACGTTATCTGGAGATCATCGAGCAGAATACCTCACGTCATTGCAATGTGGTTGTGAGCATTCAGGACTTCATCCTCCTCAAGCCACCGGTATTCCGATGTTCTTCTGAGCCCCTTGAAGCTGATGATTGGCTCCGTTCCATCGAGCGTAAGCTTGATACTGCACGTGTTGCTCACGATGACCGAGTTGTTTTCGCGGTATACTTCTTGGAAGGTGCTGCTCTTCAGTGGTGGGAGAACTATGTTGCAATGCAGCCAGATGGTCACATAGTGACTTGGCAAGAGTTTTGTGTTGCCTTTCGAGGGTACCACATTCTGGATGAGTGGATGGAGCGCAAGAAGGAAGAGTTCTGCAATCTGAATCAAGGAGAGATGTCCATTCATGAGTATGTGAGGGAATTCAACCGTCTTGCTCGGTATGCCCAAGATGAGATCACCACCGATGCCAGAAAGCAGGCAAGGTTCCGCAAGGGACTTAGCCCCATCCTCCGTCATGATCTCAACCTATAAAACTTAGCCCCATCTATGCTTTTGATACACTTTTGATCATATTTGGACTAACCTATAAAACTCAGTGCACCCCAGTGCCAGTTTCTGTTTTCTGCTGTCTTTTTATTTCAGGTTTTCCCATTACGTAAAATGCCAGAAAAATTCCGGAAAAATATATAAAAAATCAGCGCAACGAAAGCTTCCAGAGTCCCAAAGGGGGCCAGAGGGGCCTCATCTGGTGCCCAGGAGGCCAGTGGGCGCGCCCTAGGGTGGGGCCGCGCCGGGAGGCCGCCTAGACACCTGATGCCCCCCCTGATTGCCCCCCTACGCCTATATATTTCCTTCGTCCCGAAACCCTCGAGGAAAGAACTCTTTTTCGTGATCTCGCCTCAGCCCACTACCGCCGTGCTTCCAGATCGGGAGCACCATACGACCTCTTCCCGGCACCCTGCCGGAGGGAGGATTGACCTCCGGGAGCTTCTCCATCACCATGGATGCCGTGAGTAGTCCACCTTGGACCATGGGTTCATGATCAGTACCTATGTGATGTCCTCTCCCCTCTTTCTTCTTCATGGATTAGACCTTGTGAGCTTCCCTACATGATCAAGGCACATATGTAATTCTTTTTGCTGTTACTATGTTGAGTTTGCTGGGATCTGATGGATTATGAAACTATGTTCAGATTGTGATGAGTAATATATTTGGTTCTTCTCCTTTTATATTTGTGTTCTTGAGTAATTTTTGCATGTTCTCTGTTGCTATTTATTGCTTTGGCCAAGTAGTAGGTAGTGACTCCAAGAGGGAGCATTATGCATGATTGTGGGTTCATGCCCCCTGATGACTAGCTTGAGTGACAGAAACATGAGTCTAGGGGATGTGATGTTGCCACAAGGGGGAAAACAACGGTGCTTGTAACCGCGGTTGCAATGATTGTTTACATTACGCAAAGTTCTTTTAATGCAGTTGTCTGTTGCTTTGGGTTTACACTTAGGGTGGGGCTCGCAACTTAATACCAACGATATGTTCTGGATAGATATATCAAGGTGGATGATTAGTGAGTAGATGCATATGGATTTCGGTCTACTTGTTTTGGCGTACTGCCCATGCTTTTGAGCCTCTTCCTTTCTTTTGTAGCATAGTTAGCATTGGTTTGCACCTGTAATCCTGTCAATTGCCCAGCTGTAATTTGTTTACCTCAGATAGTTGTTTATCGTCTTTTGGGAGAGAGACACCACTAGTGAACTTCATGGGACCCCGACCCGTATTTCCACCACTGTTTACACCCTTAATTTACTTTCTGTTTTACTTTTTAGTTGCAATTATCACTACTATTATCTCTTGCGTTGATCCTTTGTAAACGGCAAGGCGAGAGATTGACAATCTCTCTGTACTCGTTGGGAGCAAAGTTATTTGTATGTGTGCAGGTCCAGGCAAAGCAAGTGATTTTCAATGGTGCATCACTTGCCGAACCACCTACTTGTCGTCTTTGGAGTCCTACGGGAAACGATCTTAAACCTTGGCATCTTTGCCAAGGGAAATCTGTCGCTACGCTACATCTCAACCTTACGCTTGGGGTAACCAACGAGGGGCGAGAAGTATTTCCTCGCTAGCATCAAGCAATTTCTGGCGCCGTTGCCGGGGACTCCGCTCTTCAAGATAGGGGAGTTGCACGCTATCTTTTATGTTTGCTTTTTAGTCTTGCTAGTTTACCTTTCAGTTTTTATCTTTGTGTCCTTTATAAAAAATCACAAAAAAATTGCTCGTCCTGTTTGCTGCTACTATGGGTACCACTGAAAACACTAAGTTGTGTGACTTCACTAGTCACAAAAACAATGATTTTATATGCAGTCCTATTGCTACACCTGCCACTTCAACATCTTCTTATGAAATTAAACATGCTTTGCTTACCCTTGTTATGAAAGAACAATTCTCTGGTGCCGGAGATGATGCTGCTTTACACTTGAATAATTTTTTTGAACTTTGTGGTATGCAAAACTATAAACAAGTAGAAGGTGATAGTGTGAAGCTTAAGCTTTTTTCCTTTCTCCTTGAGAGGAGGAGCTAAAATTTGGTTTCAATCCTTGCCTAGGAATAGCATAGATTATTGGGATAAGTGCAAGGATGCTTTTATTGGGAAGTACTATCCACCTGCTAAAATTATCCAATTGAGGAGTAATATTATGAATTTTAAGCAATTGGATAATGAACACGTTGCCCAAGCTTGGGAACGTATGAAAATTGAAATCTCTTGTTAAGAATTTCCCTACTCATGGTTTGACTACTTGGATGGTTATCCAGACTTTTTATGCAGGCTTGAACTTTACCTCGCGGAACCTGTTAGATTTGGCCGCAGGAGGAACCTTTATGTCAACAACACTTTTTGCTGCCACAAAACTACTAGATGAGATGATGACCAACTATTTCCAATGGCACACCGAAAGAGCTCCAATAGGTAGAAGGTAAACTCTATCGAGGAGACCTCCTCCCTAAATGAAAATTTTGACTTGATTATGTCTCTACTTACCAAGCAAGATCCTATTGATCCTCATGATATTCCTTTAAATTGTTTGGTTGCTCAAGAACAAGTAGATGTGAACTTTATCTCTAGAAACAACTTCAACAACAATGCTTATAGGAGTAACTTTGGTAGCAATCCTAGACCGTTCCCATCCAACAACTATGGGAACAACAACACTTATCCTAGCAACAAGAACTCCACTTCTGAATTAGAGAGCATGCTTAAAGAATTTATCACTACCCAAAAAGCCTTAAAGAAGAGTATAGAAGAAAAATAGACAAATTAGATAATCTCTCTTTAAAGGTAGACAACCGAGCCCTTGATGTTGAGATGCTTAAAATTAGAACTTCTCCCCTCGAGGAGAGGAAGCCCACTCCTATTAATGCTATTCAAGTGCAAATTAATGGAAACATTAGGATGATGGCTAAACTTAAAGAAAGATGGGCTAGATAAAAGTAGGAAGAAGATAGAATTAAGAGCCTTCCTACACACCACACCGTTTCTACTATCCAAGTAGTTGAGGATACTCAAACTTTTAGCACCCAACACACTCCTAGTCCCATTGGACCTATTAATGGTGATGCTATTACCTCAACCGTAGAAGAAGAAACTCATATGAACATACATGCTTTAAAACAAGTGAGCCTAGATGACACCACTACCACCTTTGATAGTAGTGACATTGATTTTGATAGTTGTACCCTTTCTGAAGTTATTAGCTTACTACACAAAATGTCTAGAGACCCCACACTAGCACACTAAATCTTGACTTCACGGAGCATATCACTAATGCTCTCATTAAAGCTATGGAGGAGAAGCTTAGGCTAGAAGTCTCCATACCTAGGGATACTATGATAAAAATTAAATTGAATAACTTCTCTTGCTATGCTTTATGTGATGTTGGAGCTAGTACCTCCGTTATGCCCAAAAGAATGTATGATATGTTTGAATTGAAACCTTTTGGTCCTTGTTCTTTTGGTGTTAGTATCGTTGATTCTTCCGTAAAGAAACCTTTGGGGAAGATTGACGATGTTCTTATCATTTTCAATGACAATTATGTTTCCGTTGATTTTACTATTATGGACATTGAGTGTGAACCCTTATGTCCAATTATATTGGGATGTCCTTTTCTTCGCACCGTTGGTGCTGTCACTGATATGAAAGAGGGGAATATAAACTTTCAATTCCCTCTACAAAAGGGGATGGAACACTTCCCTAGTAATAAGATTAAGTAACCTTTTGAGTCTGTTACACGGGCTAGCTATTCTCTTTCTCTTGATAAAACTTGATCTTTTTTGCTTCTTGCCTAGCTTAAAGGCGTAAAAGAAAGCGCTTGTTGGGAGGCAACCCAAGATGTTTTTAGTTCTTTTTTTAGTGATCTTGATTATTGTTACTACTATAGCAACATCATTGTATCTTTATTTTCAAGCTTTGTGCCAAGTTTAGCCTCCGATTACAAGAAAGTTCAAAAGTTGTGACATGTTGTCCAGAAAACAGATTCTGTCCTTGGACGGAAAAATTCACGATAAATCACCAGATCATCTTTTTGATCTGAATTGTTTTAACAACATGCTCTATACAATTAGCTTTCGGGCGTCTGTTCTGAGTTTTTTGATTTGAGTTGTAGAAGTACCCCAAAAAATTATTTACTACCCGTTGGTCTGTTTTTCACAGATTCTGCCACGTTTTGCCTTTCCTAAACTTTGCAAGTCTTGCGCTAGCATTTTCTTTGCAATTTTTTTGGTAGTCTTGAGAAACAGTAGCCCTTCAATAAAATCTTTATTTATAGTAGAGGAAAAATGTTTTATTGTGGGTGCTAACCTCTCTAATCAGCTTATGATGAGTTATGTATGAAGGGAGTTTTCAAGTGTGCGAGAGAAGATGGTGAAAGAAGATCCGGGAGTGTCAAACTCTCAAGCTTGGGGATGCCCCATGCACCCCCAAGAAATATTCAAGGAGACTCAAGCGTCTAAGCTTGGGGATACCCCGTGCATCCCCTTCTCCATCAACAATTATCAGTTCGTCCTTTATTCCACTATATTTTTATCACTTCATGCGTTATGTGCTATGCTTGGAGCGTCTTTCTCTTTACTTTTTAGTTTTCTTTACCTTTTTTTTCTATTCATAACAAGTTAGAACCCAACTTTCTTTGTGTGGGAGAGAAACATGCTCCACTTTAAACTAGAACACATCATAGGATTTTCATGCTTATCTTTCTTTTGTTGTGTGTTCTTTATCTTTTCGTAGCTGTTGTCATGTTTAGCTCTTAGTTTTCATGCTTACCTTTTTAAGAGCTTTTGTTTAGTTTTTTGCTGGAACTCTCTTGAGTTTCCATGTTTATCTTGTTTAGAGAGTTGGTTTGTTGCACTGAGTTGTGTCTTGACTTAAAGTAGGTAATTGAGGTTGCTATTCAATTGTAGTAGTAACTTGCAATAGTTTTGAGGTATTGTTGTGAGTAATGTTTGAACTTTTTGTGTCAAGAGCTCTAGCCTATTAGTGATAGGTGTCGTATTTTGGGCAATCCATGTTTATTTTCAAAAACTACAAAAACTAGTTGAGAACTGTAGCTACTAGATGGATCACTAATCTTTGGAGGGATCGGATATTAGAGTACACTCACGTACCAGGAGTCGAGGATGCGCAAGGATAACCAAACCCCCATACACTCCTCCTCGGGGTACTTGTCTCTTTGTGAACCTCTTGATTAGATTGAGAGTTACCGATAATAAGGGCATGAGTTCTTCGGACTAATGTAAGTATTGAAAGTTGACACTTCCACCTCCTCATATTTTCTAGCCTCTTCGGTACCGTGTGTTTCCTTTTCTCACTCCGAGAGTTGGCGCCTATCTCGCCGGCGCATCCAAACCCTTGGCATGATACGCTCTGTCATCATAAACCTCCCTATATCTTTCCTCAACACAGCCACCATACCTACCTATCAAGGCATTTCCATAGCCTTTCCGAGATACATTGCCATGCAACATCCACCTTCTCATGACTTGATCTTCATGTCATACATGTTCCTGCTACACTGGCAGAGGCATACATTTTCATACATCATGATAGCTTCATCTTCTTTATCCTGAGTACTTTTGTAAAGTGTGAAAGATCTTCTATACTCCTTGTAAAATAGAGTGTTGCCCCTGGTGAGGAAAAGATCCCAAAGAGGACAAAATTAAAAGATCCCAAAGAGGACAAATGAGAGTTAAATAGAAAGATCCATTGAGGCCACCACAAAAATACGAAAAAATAGAAAAAATAGAAAAAGAACATAAAAAGAGAGAAGGGGCAACACTACTATTCCTTTTGAGAGATCCACACTCATACTCCCTCTTATACCTTGTACTCCATAGAGATGATCATATATGCATATAGCTATGTGGGGACCTTCATGATGTGCGGAAGTGATAATGGCTTTTCGCCCTTCATTCGTTACCCCAAGTGGAAGGTGAGATGTAGGATAGCAGCAAATTTCCCTCAGTGAATATACCGAGGTTTATGTCTCCAATAGGACTCCGATAGTGATAAGTAGGTGGTTCAGCAAGTGATGCGTCGTCTGAAAAGAATCACTTGCTTTGCCTGACCTGCACATGACACAAATAACTTTGCTCCCAACGAAGTTCAGAGAGGTTGCCAATCTCTCCGGCCTTATTGTTTACAAAGGATCAAATGCAAGGGATAATGATAATGGTGATAGCGGCTAGAAAGTAAAAGCAGGAAATAAATTGAGCGTGTAAACAGTGATGAGAATATGGACCGGTGTCCCGTGATGTTCACTAGTGACGTCTCTCTCCCAAAAGACGATAAAACTCTATGCGAGTTAACAAATCATAGCTTGGAAATTGACAGGAATAAAAACGCACCGCAATGTTAACTATGCTACAAAGAAAGGACAAGGCTCAAAAGCATGGGCGGTACGCCAAAATAAGTAGACCGAAATCCAACTGCATCTACTACTAATCATCCACCTTGAGATATCTATCCAGAACATCTCACTGGTATTATGTTGTGAGCCCCACCCAAAGTGTAAACCCAAAGCAACAGACAACTGCATTAAAAGAACTTTGCGTAAAGTAAACAATCCTTGCAACTGCGGTTACAAGCACCGTTGTTTTCCCCCTTGTGGCAACAACACACCCCCTAGACGCATGTTTCTGTCACTCAAGCTAGTCATTAGGGGGCATGAACCCACAATCGAGCATAACGTTCCCTGTTGGAGTCACTACCTACTACTTGGCCAAAGCAATAAAAAACAACAAAGAACATGCAAGAATTACTCAAGAACATAAATATAAAAGATAAGAACCAAATATATTAATCAATCACAAACTGAACATAGTCTCATAATCCATCAGATCCCAGCGAACTCAGCATCGCAACAACAAAAAATTACATATGTGCCTCGATCATTTAGGGCAACTCACGAGGTCTAATCCATGAAGAACAAAGAGGGGAGGAGAACATCACATAGCTACTGATCACGGACCCATGGTCCAAGGTAGACTGCTCACGGATCATCCGGGAAGCGTCCATGGTGGAGGAGAGGCTCCCGGAGGTCAATCCTCCCTTCGACAGGGTGCCGGGAAGAGGTCTGCTGGCGCTCCCAATTTTGGAAGTGCGACGGTGGCGGAACAAAGGCGAGTTCGCGAAAAAGGGTTCTGTCTTCGGAAGAATCCCATCACGGAGATTAAATAGGCGAAAGGGGGCAGCAAGGGGCCAAGCCCTAGGTCGCGCCACCAGGGCGCTTGGACCCCTGGTGGTGGCCCTCTGCCCCCACCCAGGTGATTCCGGAAGGTTCTTCTGCGCTGATTTTTTATCTGATTTTTCCCGAATTTTTGGAGCATTTTAATATGGGGGAAACCTGAAATAGAAAAATAGCAAAAAACAGGAACTGACACTGTGGTGCACAGAGTTAATAAGTTAGTCCAAATATGATCAAAAGTGTATCTAGATCATAGCAATATCACACAAAACATGCATGGAGCAACCATAAATTATAGATACGTTTGGGATGTATCAACATCCCCAAGCTTAATTCCTGCTCGTCCTCGAGTAGGTAAATGATAACAAGCATAATTTCTGTGGTGACATGCTAACAACCATATAAGAACTTTGTAATTAAATAAATCAAGGTATGCAATTCAATTCAAGTCATAACAGAAAAGAATCTATATTAGCAAACAAGCAACGTAAGAACATTAAGTGCAAGAGCTCTCGCTGTCCGTGACTCGAATGTCTCCAAATGGTGTTTGCGTGCAAGAAGTGGGAGATGGGAATACGAGAGAAAAACTATTTTTGTTGAGAACTCAATCTACTAAAGTTTCACACTTAGTCTTCTTTGGTAGCTTATCTTGACTCGTCCCCAGACCACTATCCAGGTACAAGTCAATTTGATCCACTCCCTTTCGACATTTTGAGCACTCATGCAATGGTTGAGCGTAAGCACGAGAGTTGACACTTAGGATGGCAAAGAGAGAAATATGGTGGAGGAGGAAGAAAAAAAGGGTGTGAAAGGCCCACATCAATGAGGACAATCATAGGCGAGAGAAGACCAAATGATAGATATGATATGAGGAGTAGGGATTGCCATGCAACAGATGCACATATGAGCTAAGGAAAGCTCTCCAATGGAACTAGTGAGGGTGCATCCAACTTGCTCGCTCATGAAGACATAGAGCTCGTTTGAGGAGGCTCATCCTTGGAATATGCAAGCCAAGTTCTATAGTGTGAAGGTCCCCACATAGATATATGCATAAATGATCATCTCTATGGAGTACAAATATATAGAGGGAGTACGAGTGTGGATCTTTCAAAAGGAATAGTAGTGTTGCCCCTTTCTCTTTTTTATTTTCTTTTTCTATTTTTTATCTTTTTTTATTTTTTGGTGGCCTCAATGGCTCTTTCTATTTAACTCTCATTTGTCCTCTTTGAGATCTTTTAAATTTGCCCACTTTGGGATCTTTTCCTCACATAAGGGCAACACTCTATTTTACAAAAAGTATAGAAGATCTTCACACTTTACAAGGTACTCAACATAAATAAGATGTAGCTATGATGATGTATGCAAATGTATGCCTCTGCCAGTGTAGCAGGAAATTGTATGACATGAAGATCAAGTCATGAGAAGGTGGAAGTTGCATGGCAATATATCTTGGAAAGGCTATGGAGATGCCTTTATAGTTAGGTATGGTGTCTGTTTTGAGGAAACATATAAGGAGGTTTATGATGACAGAGTGCATCATGCCAAGGGTTTGGATGCACCAGTGAGGTGGACGCCAACTCTCGGAGTGAGAAGAGGGAAATGCATGGTACCGAAGAGGCTAGCAAATATGAGGAGGTGGAAGTGTTAACTTTCAATACTTACATTAGTCCGAAGAACTCATGCACTTATTATCAGTAACTCTCAATCTAATGAGGAGGTTCACAAAGATACAAGTACCCCAAGGAGGAGTGTATGGGGGTTTGGTTATCCTTGCGCATCCTCGACTCATGGTACGTGAGTGTTCTCTAATATCCGATCCATCAAAAGATTAGTAATTCATCTAGTAGCTAGAGTTCTCAACTAGTTTTTGTAGTTTTTGAAAATAAACACGGATTGCCCAAAATACGACATCTATCACTAATAGACTAGAGCTCTTGACACCAAAAGTTCAAACATTACACACAACAATACCTCAAATCTATTGCAAATTACTACTACAATTGAATAGCAAGCTCAATTACCTACTCCAAGACAAGACACAACTCAGTGCAACAACCAACTCTCTTAACAAGATAAACATTAAAAATAAAGAGAGTTCCAGCAACAAACTAAAAAAAGCTAAAGCTCTTGCAAAAGAGAAACTAAAAAAACTAAACATGGCAGTAGCTATGAAAGAAAAAGAACACACAATGGAGAAAGATAAGCATGAAAAATCCGATGATGTGTTCTAGTTTGAAGTGGAGCGTGTTTCTCTCCCACACAAAGTAAGCTGAGGTCTAACATGTTATGAACAGCAAGCAAAGCTAAAGAAAACTAAAAAGGAAACCTAAGAGCGAGACGCTCCAAGCATAGCATATGAAGCATGAAGTGATAAAAATATAGCGAGACGAAGGCCGAACTGATGATTGTTGATGGAGAAGGGGATGCACGGGGGCATCCCCAAGCTTAGACACTTGAGCCTTCTTGAATATTTATTGGGGATGCATGGGGGGCATCCCCAAGCTTGAGTATTTGACACTCCCGGATCTTCTTTCATCATCTTCCCTCGCACACTTGAAAACTCTCTTCATACATAACTCATCATAAGCTGATTAGAGAGGTTAGTACCCTTAATAAAATATTTTTTATCCACTGGAAATAAATATATTCTTGAAGTGCTACTGTTTCTGAAGATTGCCAAAAAGTTTTTGCAAAGAAAAAGCAAGCTTAAAGTTTGCAAAAGTAAAGAAAGGCAGAACGTGGCAGAATCTGTAAAAAACAGAACAACAGGTAGTAAATAATTTTTTCGGGGTACTTCTGCAACTCAAATAAAAAAACTCAGAACATATGAAAGTTTCACAATTGTATAGAGCATGCTGTGTAAAAAATTCAGCTCAAAAATATGAACTGGTAATTTTTTTTGTTTTTTCCGTCAAGCAGACAGAATCTGTTTTCTGGACAGCATGTCACAACTTTAGCTTCCCTTATCATAAGAGGCTAGAACTTGGCACAAAGGTTGAAAATAGAGATACAATGATGTTGCTACAATAGTAAAAATCATCAAGACCACTAAAAATAGAAGGAAAAACATCTTGGGTTTCCTCCCAAAAAGCGCTTTCTTTTACGCAAACACCATTTGGAGAAGATAAGATTCCAAAGAAGACTAAGTGTGAAACTTTAGAAGATTGAGTTCTCAACCAAAATAAATATTGTTTTTCTCTCGTATTCCCATCCCCCATTTCTTGCACACAAACACCATTTGGAGACATTCGAGTCAGGGATAGCGAGAGCTCTCGCAACTTTATGTTTTTATGTTGCTTGTTTCAATGCTAATATATACTCTTGCCTGTTATGACTTGAATTGAATTACATACCTTGATTGCTTTACTTAAAAGTTCTTATATGGTTGGTAGCATGTCACCACAGAAATTATGTTTGTTATCATTTACCTACTCGAGGACGAGAAGGAATTAAGCTTGGGGATGTTGATACGTCCCAAACGTATCTATAATTTCTGCTTGCTCCATGCATGTTTTGGGTGATATTGCTATGCTTTTGATACACTTTCATACAATTTTGATCATATTTGGACTAACCTATTAACTCAGTGCACCCCGGTGCCAGTTTCTGTTTTCTGCTGTCTTTTTATTTCTGGTTTTCCCATTACGTAAAATTCCAGAAAAAATCTAGGAAAAATATATAAAAAATCAGCGCAACGGAAGCTTCCAGAGTCCCGAGGGGGGGCCAGAGGGGCCCCATCTGGTGTCCAGGCGGCCAGTGGGCGCGCCCTAGGGTGGAGCCGCACCGGGAGGCCGCCTGGACACCTGGTGGCCCTCCTGGCTTCCCCCCTTCGCCTATATATTTCCTTCGTCCCGAAACCCTCGAGGACAGAACATTTTTTCGCAAACTCGCCTCTGTTCCGCCACCGCCGCGCTTTCAAGATCGGGAGCACCAGAAGACCTCTTCCCGGCACCCTGCCGGAGGGAGGATTGACCTCCGGGAGCTTCTCCACAATCATGGACGCTTCCCGGATGAACCGTGAGTAGTCCACCTTGGACCATGGGCCCATGATCATTAGCTATGTGATGCCCTCTCCCCCTCTTTGTTCTTCATGGATTAGACCTTGTGAGCTGCCCTACATGATCAAGGCACATATGAAATTCTTTCTGTTGTTGCTATTTTGAGTTTGATGGGATCTGATGGATTATGAGACTATGTTTAGATTGTGATGAGTAATATATTAGGTTCTTCTCCTTTTATATTTGTGTTCTTGAGTAATTCTTGCATGTTCTCCAGTAATTCTTGCATGTTCTCCGTTGCTGTTTATTGCTTTGGCCAAGTAGTAGGTAGTGACTCCAAGAGGGAGCGTTATCCATGATTGTGGGTTCATGCCCCCTGATGACTAGCTTGAGTGACATAAACATGAGTCTAGGGGATGTGTTGTTGCCACAAGGGGGAAAACAACGGTGCTTGTAACCGCGGTTGCAAGGATCGTTTACTTTACGCAATGTTCTTTTAATGCAGTTGTCTGTTGCTTTGTGTTTACACTTAGGGTGGGGCTCGCAATTTAATACCAACGAGATGTTCTGGATAGATATCTCAAGGTGGATGATTTGTGAGTAGATGAAGATGGATTTCGGTCTACTTGTTTTGGCGTACTGCCTATGCTTTTGAGCCTCTTCCTTTCTTTTGTAGCATAGTTAGCATTGGTTTGCGCCCATAATCCTATCAATTGCCCAGCTGTAATTTGTTTACCTCGCATAGCTGTTTATCGTCTTTTGGGAGAGAGACGTTACTAGTGAACATCATGGGACCCAGATCCATATTTCCACCAATGTTTACACCCTCAAATTACTTATTGTTTTACTTTTTAGTTGCAATTATCACTACTATTATCTCTTGCGTTGATCCTTTGTAAACGGCAAGGCTGAAGAGATTGACAACCTCTCTGTTCTCGTTGGGAACAAAGTTATTTGTATTTGTGTGCAGGTCCAGGCAAAGCAAGTGATTTTCAATGGCGCATCACTTGCCGAACCACCTACTTTTCGTCTTTGGATTCCTACAAGAAACGATCTTAAACCTTGGTATCTTTGCCATGGGAAATTTGTCGCTATACTACATCTCAACCTTCCACTTGGGGTAACCAACAAGGGGCGAGAAGTATTTCCTCGCTAGCATCAAATGCTCTCTGTAACTATGATTTATGCTACCAACGAACCAAAAGTTATCACTACATAAAAATTATCAAAGAAGAACATTAGGTTTTGTCACTCCTATTATTCGCGCCGATTGAATTGGTCCATGCAGAATTTGGGGATGTTGGCCTTGAGGCTACCATCCCTACCTTAGCCCATAAGGGTACTACATATGGGTCACGTTGAAACCATTTAGTTGTCTTATGTTTGCTGGGAGCGAGAACCGTTAGTTCTTCCATACGTTCGTTAGGACTCGGTAGATATTAGTCGTCACAGTAAGCCATGTTGGTCGCTTTTAGCGGTACTTTTATCCTTTTAGCAAAGAGTGACACAACATCAAGCACCGTTACAAGCCCAGGTGTAGGATCGGTTTACCACCGATGCGGGATTGATCTGCCACAAAATGATGAGGGCAACCCTCCTCCACCGACCGGTGTGGGATCTATCTGCCACACCACCTCAAAAATTGAGCGGATAGTCTACTTTTGGTACCAAATTTTTATACTTATTTAAATTATATTTTTAGCATTTTTCTACAATACATAATTTATACTTCCTTCGTTCCTGAATATAATTTGTATAAGTTTTGTAAAAAAGTTAATCCTTTTTAATTGTGAGAAAATTATAACAAAAAGTATCAACATCTATTATATCTAATAAATACAATATGAAATAGTTTCAAGATAAATGTGATGATACCATTTGTGTATAATTTCTATCAATATATTTATCTACAAATTTAATCAATGTTAAATAAGTTTAACTTTTAAAAATAATAATACACTTTATATTTAGGAATGGAGGGAACACTGTTTATACTAATGATTTGCAAAGAGTACGATCGAATTTTTTTCCCAATAGTGGTTTTAGTATATGATTAAGTAAGTATATGTATATAAAGTTTTAGAATATATTGTTGCAACTCCAGAACTATCTATAATGAAACTTCCAAAGTTCAGAAGATTTTATTTGAAAAGATGAATTGCTTCACTTTCAAACAATGATTTGATTTTCCATTCGTTATAGAAGAAAGAAAGCACAATTGGCCGCAAATATTGGCCAAATAATATTATGTTTCATAAATTATATTTTTGTAATGTATTTTGATTTGTATATCAGACCCTTATTTGAGAAGGGGCCCTAGGCCACTGCACCTTTTGCCTTAGCCTAAAGCCGACCTTGAACGCAACGTCAACCATGTATCATATTTAACCAGAATGTACACTACTATGATAGATGCTACTAGTGAACCAAATGTTCTCACCAGATAATAATTATTGAATTAGAACATCACGTTTTGTTGTTCCCATTTTTCGCGCCCGTCGAACTAGTCGGTACAAAACTTGGGGATGTTGACCTTGAGATCACCGGACCTACCCTAGCCCATTGAGTAACACACATGGGCGACGTTGAAACCATAATTAAGTTGGCTTATATTCGCTAGGAACATCGATCATCGGTTCCTCCATGCGATTTTTAGGACTCTATAGGTATTACCATCATAGTAAGCCATGTTGATCGCTTGTAGCGGTACTTTTTCCTTTTAGCAAAGAGAAACACAACGCCGAGCACCATTGGAAGCTCAGATGAACCCAAGCAGGATCAATGATGTTGATATGGAGGCCCTAGTACGAACGATGTACAATGATCATAACAACTATAACATAGTAATATAGATATTTATAGTGATATATATCACATCATGAATATTTATTATAAAGGAACAAACACCAAAAATGTAATCTTAATGAACAAATAAAGTTATAATATATTATGTATATGTGATTATATGACATAAATAACAATTATATGATACATGTATTCAACCATAAATAGCCATTTAATAAATATAAAATTATATATTTGAGGAGGGGGGGTAATGACTCTTGTACCCTTGCTTATTTTATTTTCTACAAATTATATTTTATGATGTATTTAGATATGTATACATATTGGAACCATATTTAATATGGGCCTAGGCCACTGAACCTTTTTCCCTGGCCTAGTGTCGGCCCTGAACCCAAGCTCAACCTTGTATCAGACTTATCTAGAAGGTACACTACTAAGTTTTCCCTTTTTTCCTATATTTGTTTTTCAAAACGTTTAACCTCTGGAACCTTGCATCCAAATCTTAAACCGTTTTCACCGTTGGATTCTTCACATAAGGATCTTCGAAACTAGATCTCATATTAATAAGTTTTGACAAATGAAATTTTAACGAAAAAACCGATTAAAAACATCAAAAGAGAAAAAAAACAATGTTTTTTTCTAAATCGCGGTAAGTCAGTAACAAACATGTGCCTTCAGAATAAGAAAATTTGTGCATCTCATAGAAAAAGCGATTTTCCTCTCCGAGGAGGCACCGTTATGCCTCTCGTGAAAGCAAATCTGAAAAAGAACACATTTTTCTTCTCCGAAAGGCACGATCGTGTTGGATATATGCTCTAGAGGCAAATAATATATGATTATTGCAATATATCTAAATAAGTTCATGACCAGTTTCATACTGTGCTGGAACTGTATCAGTGAAACAATGATACATGTGTGGTATAGAAACAACCAGAGTTCCTAGTCAACCTCTCATGATGACTGGTTTATCGTCAACTGATGATTGTGGTTTCACGATCATGGACAATCAAGTCAATTGACGGTAAGGTCACCTCATTGAATGAGTGACGTGATGAACATTACCCAATGCAAGCATTGCAACATGATCAAATCGTAAAAGTTCAGTGTTGTAATTACAGAACGTCGTAGCCTGTTCCTTTGACCGTAAGATCACGCATAATTGCTATCTTTTGAGGATGCATTGAGTGCATTAACCGTCACACTGAAACATGGTGACCATAAAGGTGTATCTTGGGCTATCCGATGGGATATGTTGAGGAGTGTTGATTCAAGAGAAGGATTTGTCAATCCATATAATGGAAAGATACTTCATGGCCAACTCGGTGAGATTGCATCCATAAAGCTGCGCAGCGTGTGACTAGGTCACAAGGATGAATATCACGGAACGAGTGAATAAGATTTGTCGGTAACAAGATAGAACTAATGCATTGGATGCATTTGATTGAATCTTGGACTAATCTAGTATCGCATGACAAAGGGAATGGTATACAATGTGTACGGTTCAATCGGTTACTTCCGGAATGCACAGGGGTCATTATGGGCATCCAGGTCCCGCTATTGATCATTGGTCGTAGCCTTTGTCTCGGTCATGACTGGAGTGTTCTCGGACCGTAGGGTAACAAACTTAAGGGCTCGATGAATATCGGAGACCTTTTCGGAACTATCGGAGTTACCGGAGAAGAGAGAAAGACGTACCGGAAAAGTTCCGTGTTGGTCCGAAGGACGTTCGGAGTGAGCTGGAAGGAGTTCCGGATCATCGGGAGATGAAATAATATGTATTATTTATTAATTAATTGAATTAATAATTAATAATAATTTATTTTAGATTAAAAAGTGCAATGGGCCTTATTTGTGAAAGAAGCCCATTAGGGGAAGGAGGAAAAAAAGGGAAAAGGAAAAGAAAAAAAGGGGGCGCCATGGGCCTTGGGGCCCATGTGGGTGGCGCCCCACTTCCCCCCTCCTCCTAGCCGCACCCTCCCCCCTTGGCAAGGGATTAGTCCCACATTTCCAAGGGAAGGGGGGTTGACTCCTTCCGTCTGCCTATATAAAGATGGACAGGGGTGCACTTCTTTAAGACAGAAAAATTCGCAGAGAATTCAATATTACTCCGAATTGAGATCGGTTTTCACCGGTCTTCTCCCCTCTCTCGTCTCTCTCAAGCCGGGGTCCCCTTTTCTGGAACCTGTGCTGGGATTAAGGCTTCTCTGCTACGCGGACGCCGTCGTGCTGCCGAAACTCCGGTTCCGGGAGGTCTACTTCCGCCACCTTCGCTGGATCGGAGAACGGAGGTCGTCATCGAGTCCGTACGTGTGCGAGTACTACGAGGTGCTGCACGTGCGGCACTACCACCCAACAGGGTGCTAACACAGCCAGAGGGCTGTGAAAGGTTTACGGCTTCATCAACCACATTTGCGGGAACGTTTCCCGCGCAACGGACTACACCCCGAGGTATGTTTCAGCAAGTCTTTCCGTTACGACATTACAGCTAGATATATCTTGGGTTAAGGGTGACGCTAGTTAGAAAAACTATTGTTTTCTGCTGCGAGACCCAACAGCGGTATCATGAGCTAGATCTATGCTTCGTATTGTTGTACGGTTAGAACACATCGGGGATGTGGGCGTTGATTCTATGATTGTTACCCTCTCACGTGTACTTGTTATATCTGTGGCATTATTTGATGAAGCGGCCCCCGACCGACCTTACGCGTACGCTTACGCGAGACTGGTTCCACGATTGACATACGGCTTGTACCGTATAAAGTGGCTCTGGGGGGTGTCTGTCTCTCTTACTTTAGCGGATATGGCATTTGCAATGGAGGGCCCCGTACAGGGTGTAATAGAGACAATCTATAATCAGCGTTGTGGTTCAATGTTCGTAGAAACAGTTGATCTATGAAAAGCCCTAGCAGCCACGTAAAACATGCAATGTACAAAATAGAGGCGTCTAACTTTATATTGCAGAGGGGGCTATTGTTGTTTGCTTAATCTTGATGTAGTGATAGCTTTGCTATGTGTTACTAGAAAGTAGTAAACGTTCATCATGATGAAACAAACTTAAATGGAGACACTGTAGACTTAGTGCCACCATGATCATACATCTTAAAACTTGTTAGTATAGGATACACGACGGTAGCATTAAATAAGATGATCCCTTATAAAATGCCAAACATAAGTATTCTACCGAAGTGTGCACCACCTGGAAGGTTCTATTTATGATAGGCAGGCCGTGACGATCGGGTGTCATACATACATTAGAGTTCGCATGAGGTTGGGCCTGGCAAGCCTAGCATATGTCGATATGGCCTTGCTAAGCAGCATATAACACTAAGGTCAATTTGGCGAGCCTAGCATATGTAGATATGGCCTCGGAATACTAGAGATCGAAAGATCGAGCATAAGTCACATATAGGATGTGATCGCACAAACTAGTTGTCTACCTTTGAAACTAATCCGTCGGCCGTTGTGATATTCGAGGACGGATAGTGAATCTGGATCATGTAATCACTAAAACTTCTTAGGGATGATTGTTTTAGTGTGAGCTCATCTATAATATGATTATTATGAACTCATTGTTATGAACTAGTCTTAATTGTTTTCCTTGCAAATATTTTGTAGAAAATTAAAATGGACATGAATCAATATCATGGATTGGTTACTTTCTTACGTGGTGAAAGACTTAAAGATGATGGGTCAAATTTCGTTGATTGGTACTTATACCTTACGACTGTGCTCAAGAGATCTAACCTCTTTTTCGTGATACAAGAGCGTATGGGAGACCCTCCAGTAGACAACATGGATGAAAAAGTAATGCTTGATTACCATAATCATCGAAGGACTTGCGCCATGGTTAAAAGTGTCATAGAAACTATCTTTCCACAAGATTTACGTGAACAATATGCGGATATGGACACGGTTGACACAATCGACATGATGAAGTCATTGTTTATACATCAGTTCAGAGTGGCCAGATTTGAGTTAGAAAATGAGTTTCTTACTACAAAGATGGAGGAGAACACTTGTGAAAGTCCAAGTATGTGATCAGAGGGGGAGGGGGTGAATGATCACTTCAAAATTTTCGACTGAAACTTTTGAAGTGAAGCATAAGTAGTGCGGAATAACGAAGTAAAACTGGAAGCGAAACTAAATGCAGTGAATCAAAACCCATTGAAGCATAACAGTGAAGCAAATGCAATACTGAAGGTAAATGCTATGAAGTAAAACGAACTAGGACTCGGCGATGTTTGTTCGACCAGTTCACGCTCTGCAAAGCGCTACGTCTGGTTGGAGGGACTGGTGATTGAACACCTGGAGTAAATCTCTCTCTGTCCGTTGCTCCACTGCACCAAACTCCTTGAGCTTGATCAGTTCTTCACTCGTGGTTGATTATTGAGGAAATCACCGAAACCTTTGACAAAATGGACTTCAAGGCGACAATTACTCTTCGCTCTCTGAAGAACAACATTCTAACCGTCTAGGAGAATTGCAGTTCTCCAAGATAAAAAGGCTAGTAAGATTTCACCTAAGTCATCTCAAATCTACTCAGATCAATGGGACTTAGGCTTCAGTATTCTGGATTTTGGGTTTTGCTTCGGTGGCGTTTTTGGGGTTGCTCTCTTCAGTCTCTCTTGGAATGATCTAAGAGCAGCCACCCGCAAATGGAGGAGGGGGCGGCGTATTTATAGTTGGCGATCCCGAGGTGCGGAATGACCAAACTGACCCGAGGTGACAGCTTGACACGTGTCCACAACGGTCGGATTTGTCATCAATGCGCAACTTTACTTGAGGAACAAGTAAAGCTGACTCACGGACTTAGTTCTGCTTCAGTTGCCAAAGAACGAAGTCTTTGCTACCTAAACTTAACTTAGTGCACATGAGATTTCTTCACTCAGGCTTCTCACTAGGTTTGGATTTGATCTGAGCATTTCTCAATGACTTCGGTATCCACAAACTAAATACCCCTCTTGATAGTACGGTTTTTCATATGACTCAAGAAGCCGAAAAAGAACTACACAAAAACATCTAATTCTTGCGCCGTCTTCTTCATTTCCTTCAATGAGTAGAGCTTCAGGACACCTTCATTTTTGGGGGTCAACCTTCGTGATTAAGCTTCGCTCCGTAGGTTAATGCTTCGATAAGTTGAATACCTTCCCTGAAGCTTTATCACATAGCTTGTCCTTCAGGAACCTATGCAACTTTTTACACTAGAAAACATTGTTAGTTCCTCTACTGTCTTTTCCAACAATATCCAAAACACACGGGGGCAAAACTTTGCTCTTACAATCTCCCCCTTTTTGTACTATTGTTGACAAAACAGGCATCGATAAAAGATATTGAAGTTTTTGTGAAGGATGGGACAAACTCTAAGATATGAAGTTTTGGCTCCCCCTGAATATAAGCATCGAAGATTTATATAATCGAAGTTAATGCTTGAGATAAATTTTCTTCGGTGGAGAGCAAAACAAAATATCATAGCGAATACAATTGCATTGAAGATATATATCCATGAAGTATGCAATTGCTTCCAATGACCTGTGACTTAGAAAATGATAACCACCGGCAAGATAGAAGATACGAAGCAGTACTTGCAAGCAAAGGGGTTATTAAAACTTAATTGTAGCACAGGAGTAGCATGACCGAAGTAAAACTTAAGTTACAACCCAATCGAAAGGAAAGGAATGTTTGTCGTAACTTAACCAAACGAAGCAAAAACAAATAGCAGGAACCCTTTCCCCGATGCAAAACTAACTCTAACTCATCGATGCCCTCATTCTCCCCCTTTTTGTCAATGATTGGAAAAAAGGTTGAGAAGAGGTTCGAGAGATCTATTACGCAGCATAAGCACCCTGAGAACCCGACGAAGCAGTGCTTGACGAAGACTCATCCGACGAAGACTGATCGCGTGAGGATTCTTCTTCGGAAGAATACGTAGGAATAGCTTCGTGGCGTGTCTGAGTGATGAGGTTGATGTCGAGGTCGCTGTTGTCGAGGCCGTCGTCGTCCTTTGAGGTGATGGAGTCATTCTCGGAGACGGTGTCTGGCCGGATGGGTTCAGGCTCATTGACGAAGAATACTTCATCAATCTTGTGCAGGGGAGGGATCTTCTGATTCGGGCGGTCCACTGAGTCATCACGAGAAAAGTTTCGCTGGAGGTGCGGATACTCTTTGTAGACGCGTTCTTTACGAAGGCCTGTCACAGATTTGAATTTCCAGAGTCCCTTCCAGGAATGACACTTGAGTACACGCAAATACTGATTGTTGTTAAGTGCAATGTTGCCAACTCGGTTGATCTCATCAGCAAGAAACTGCATCTGGCGCTGATTTTCTTCTATGAAATTTTCAAGCATTTGCTGTGATCGAAGGTTAACTTCAAAGTGATGGCAGTCTTTCTGGAACTTCTTTGATAAGTTTCGCTCATTGACTTCATGGCGAACACCAACATATGTGGCAAATGGATCATTGGGTTTCCGCAGCAATCCCAAAGAGTCACGCACTGGTGGAGAGAAAAGCTTCGGGTGATGGCGAGCCACAAAGTCTTCGTTCCTGCCATAATCACAAATAACTTGCAGCCAGGGAGCATAGGGTTTCAGTGTGAAAGGTAGCTCCGCTGCATGAACCAGATTCCTAATGAAGCAGTCCTCAAAGTCGAAGAGAAGACCATGAGTGAGCTTCATAATAGCATGCCTTGTCTCAGGATAAAGATTCGATTCTTCCACAGCTGTACTCAAAGGAATCAATGAGTTGGACAAGATGTAGAACCAAGTCCTTGAGATTAAATTCAAATGCTTTGGGCGAATGTTTTGAGGAATATAGTTTGTAGTGACTTCAGGATCCAACAGAGTAGAAAATTCTTCTTCAGTCAGATCTGGCTCAATATGAATCTTTTCATGGACTCCAGAATGCCTTGGAATGTTGACTATTTCCATGAATTCAACAGAAGACATCCTGAAGACTTTGCCTTGAATCATCCATTCCAGCGTCCATGAGCTGGGTTCATTTGCTTCACCAGAAACATAGAGAGTTGCATAGAATTGCTTGATGAGCTCAGAGTTCAAAGGAGTGCTCAATGCAAACAACCGAGTCAAATTCTGATTTTCAATAGTTTCGAGGACATTCTGAAAGCAGGAGGCTGTGGAAAGACTTCGCATGTCCAGAAACTTGTGCCTAAACAGAACTCCTTGCTGACAGAAGACTTTGGTGTATAAGATTTTTTGTTCAGCAGTCCAAAAACGAAGATCATCAGCGGTGCGGTCTGAAGCATATGGACTAACACCAAAGAATCGATGGCGCTTTCGATGCTGTTCCAGGTTGAATTCCGGGCCATGCCTTGAAGAATAACCAGCACCCTTGAATATAGGAAAATTTTCACGAGGGTAATTGGAGTCAAGCTGAGTATCTTGGCAGGGGCGCGAACGCTCACGAATCCTTTGCAGAGGAGCAATTTGATTGGCTCTTGAAGGGCCAGCAGATTGAGCGACTATGAGCGCTTGCTCTTGCGACAGATTCAGAATTTGTACTTGTTCGTCTTCGTCGACATGTGCTTCGGTATCGGGCACATGTGCTTCAGAATCTTGAACTGTTCTGGCGGGGGAAAAGTCTCGGGATACATGGGTTCTGGAGTGGGTTGGTGATGGAGCATTAGCTTCACGGGGAGGTGATGGAGGTGGTGCGGGGGCAACTGGTGGAGTGGGAATTCTTTGTGGTTCGGGGGTTGGAGCACGGATGGGTGTGGGAACACGAGATGGTATGGGTGTGGGGGTTCGTGCAGGCGTTGGAGTGGGGTTAGGAGCTCTTGGTGGTGGAGTTTGCTTGGGGGTGGTTCTGGTAGGAGGAGGTGTGGGAGTTTTGGTGGGTGGAGCTGAAGGCTTTGGTGTGGGATGGGATGGCTTTGGCTTCGGTGCAGGAGTGGGAACTTCTTCAGGAGTTTCCGGTGGCTGTTCATCACTTGTATCCATGTCTGCGGCGGAGGCCAAAGTAACCTTGCGCTTCTTGGTGGTTCTCTTCTTGGGTGAGGGTCCAGATGCCTTTGATGCGGGCTTGGGAGATGGTGGTGCAACGACACGTTCAGCTTCGGGCGAAGCCTTGCGTTTCCTCGAATCTCTTTCCATAATGGAAGCATTATGGGTCTTCACCATGTCATCCACATCAGCCTTGATTTTTCCTTTGAAGATTTTGATATTGTCCTTGGTGGTGGAATTGACATCTGTCACTTGTTGAAGAAACTTCAGGGCGTGCTGTTTGAATTCTTCATCAGGTTCTGATTCAGCTCGCCTCTGATAGTTGTGAATCTTTTTGTTTTCAGCCCTATCTCTTGAGTGAAAATCCTTCAGCTGACTTATCATAGTGGAGATCATAGCTTCGATAGACCTGGAGATGTAAACTTCTCCAATGTCAACAACATCAGGATCTTCAGCAGCACACTTCTCCCAAAGAGCTTCAGTGATGCCCAACTGATCCCAGAGTTCGCCTTCACGTGAGTCAGGGAATGGATGGTCACTCTGACGATCAGCTTCAGCTTGAGCTTCAGGCAAAGATATGCCTTTCTGCTTCGATGGAATAGCTGACGGAGTCATATCAACTACGGGTTTCTTCTGACTTGCCCTAGCAGCTTTCTCAGCTTTCTTCGTCCTGAGACCTTCTAAAAAGAGGCCTTGCATTTAGCTTCATGTTCAGCAAGCTGTTTAGCTTCAGCAGCAGCTTTTTCTTCGTTCTTTGCGGCTTCGGCGAGCTTGCGCTTCGTCTCAGCCTTCTCTGCAGCCATCTTTGCAGAGTCCAACTCCTTTTTCTGTCTGGCAGCATCCTCATTTGCCTTCTTACGATCAGCTGAGCTTCTGGCAAGGATGTTGCGCTCAAGTGCCTCTTCGAGGTCTTTCTGTTTCAATTCTTCTTCAGTGAGCGTGTGCTTCGCTGAAGGGTTTGTTGCAGCAGACTGCTTGGGCTTCGTTGATGCTGAAGCCTTTGCAGGTTGTTTCTTGGTGGGGTCGTGCTTCTTCTTCGATCGCCTCTCAGTGGTGAGGGCATCAGCCGGTGGCTTGGAGGCCAAGGGCTTCGCAACCACCAAGTTGGAGAGATCAATGTTGGGGCGAGCAGAAGGCTTGATCTTGGGGTCTTGAATCTTAATCCCCTTAGCATCATGTTTCTCTCCTGGCTTCTTCTTCAGAGGGATCTGAAGTCTTTGCTTCTTGGGGGGAGCAGGATCATCAGATTCATCATCTGCTTCGAATTCTGATTCGTCGTCAGCAGCATTTGATTCGTCCATGATTGAATCTTCCAGAGCAGCTTGCTCTAGCCTGACCGACTCTTCATCTTCTTGGGTAGCATGGGGAGGAGAAGCATATTTCTTCTTCAGCTTCTTCTTCTTCTTCAAGCTTGGCCCAGCACCTTGGGCTTCTGCTTCAGCCAACTTGGCTGCCTTCTTCTCTTCTTTCAGCCTCTTGGCTTCAGCAGCGATTCTCAATCATTCTTGTTCTTCTGGGTAATCATCTGGTGTCTTGAGAGTGTTGGGGTGAGGAAGCTTCGGTGGAACTGGGTAGTACAGGTGGCGATTCTCTTCGGTGTACTGACTGCACATGGCCGAAGTATACTGATAGGGTGGACTGAAGGCAAACTGCATAGTCCACTTCCAGGTAGGGATGCTCTTGTACTTGTAGCATCGAACAGCCCAGTACCGGCGAATATTTTGCAAGCGATTCTTGCGCTGCTCCTTGGTTTCTTCAGGGGGCGTGTCATAACCCAGAGCAATACGAATGGATTCAGGAATGCCTCTGGCGTTGTTGGTTTCCTTCGTTCTGCCTCCTTTCTTCTTCGGAGCAGACCGTTCTGCTTCGTTGATGTGATCAAGGTTTGGTGACTCATTACCGAAGCCTAACTCAGCAGACATCCTGTGAAAAACATAGAAGTTGCGAGGGGAAAAGGCAAGTATGGAATGAGCACCAGCAAAAGTTTCGGTCCAAAAACAAGAGTTTTGACAAGAGATTCAGTGAAGAATTTGGGTAGAGATGCTGGACTGTTCTGAGCTAGACTTAATTCTCACACAAGTTGAGCTGAAACCCTAACACAGAACAGATGGATTCTAACCCTAATTACTGACCTGAATCGAGATGGAAACCTTTGACTAGCAGAAACAGATTTTCCAACAGAGTAACGATCCAACGGATCAAAGAAACCTAAGGAAATCATCCAAAAAGACTAAGAACACGGATCCAATCGGGAAACGGAAGAACAGAGGGATGGAGATTGGATCATGGCTCGGCGTACCCTAACTCAGTGGCGTCGAGCAGCTACGACGGCGAGGAGCGAGGAGGACGTGCTCGTCGATGGCGTGAAGTCCACGGCGGCGTTCTTCCGGCAGTGAAGCGGCGAGAACGGCGACGGGGACGAAGAGCTCGGCGGCGCTCTGGAGAGAGAGGGTTCCGGGGAGATGCGAATGTGGTGGGATGGATTCGCTGGGGTGGGTTTCCTTATATAGGCCGGTCTGACAGAAGCAGTCAGATCAGATCGAACGGCCCCCAACGACTGTCTCTCCGGATTCTACGGCGAGGATCTCGTGGCGAATCGCGAGAGAATCTCAACGACCCGGATTTGATGGGATCTCAACGACCGAAGAATATGTCCTCGACTTGAGTAAAACTTCGATGAGAATTGGAAGCATTTGATTCGGAACTCAATGATGTTCGAAGAAAATGTTTTCCGTTTCAATTGTGCTCAACCATTTTGGACAGACAGAATAAGGAAGAAAAAGAATAGAAAGGGTAGGGTCCGAAGCTTATCACCTCGAAGAAAAACCAAACGAAGCAAAAGGTGATAAGCATAGAGGACTAAAACCAAGCGAAATAAAAATAAAATAAATGAAGCAAAAAACAAACAACGAAACTAAGTAGGTAAGCAACAAAGTAAATGAATATATACAGAAGTAAAAAGGTTCGGTCTTACAGTACATGTCGTGAGTCCAATATATTGAGCTCACACCTTAACGTACAGAATCTTTTCTCATCCAATGGTTTCGTGAAAATGTCTGCCAGTTGATCTTCAGTTCTGACATGACTAATAACAATATCTTCACGCTGAACATGATCACGAAGAAAATGATGGTGAATGTCAATATGCTTCGTGCGAGAGTGCTGCACAGGATTGTGAGCAATTTTGATTGCACTCTCATTATCACAAAGGAGTGGAATTTTCTTCACATGAATACCATAATCCTTCAGCGTTTGCTTCAGCCATAGAATCTGAGTACAGCATGACCCAGCAGCAATGTATTCGGCTTCAGCAGTAGATATTGAAACACAGTTTTGCTTCTTTGAAGCCCAACACACAAGTGATCTTCCAAGGAAATGACAAGTCCCTGAAGTTGATTTCCTATCCACACGATCACCAGCCCAGTCTGAATCAGAATAGCCAATAAGATCAAACTGTGCTTCCTTGGGATACCACAGGCCCAAGGTAGGTGTGTGAGCAAGATAACGAAGAATTCGCTTTACAGCAGTATGATGTGATTCCTTTGGATTTTCCTGAAAGCGAGCACAAATACATACTGAAAGCATAATGTCAGGTCTAGATGCACAAAGATATAAAAGGGATCCAATCATAGACCGGTATTTCTTCTGGTCGAAGGCTTTGCCTTTCTCATATGCATCTAAGAAGCCATTGGTAGGCATAGGCGTCTTAATAGTTTTGCATTCAGTAAGACCAAATTTCTTCAGGCAATCCTTTAGATATTTTTCTTGAGAAATAAAGGTGCCATTCTTCTGTTGACGGATTTGAAGTCCAAGGAAGAACTTCAATTCACCTATCATAGACATCTCATATTTCTTCGACATCATTATGGCAAATTCTTCGCTGATTTCAGTGTTAGTGCATCCAAAAATGATATCATCTACATATATTTGACATACAAACAAATCACCATTATAAGATCGAGTGAAAAGCGTTGGGTCAGTGGTTACTGGTTTGAAGCCTTTCTTCAGAAGGAAATCCTTCAATGTGTCGTACCAAGCACGAGGTGCTTGCTTCAACCCATAGAGGGCCTTGTGTAACCTGTACACCATGTCGGGTTTCTTCGGGTCTTCAAAACCTGGAGGCTGCATAACATACACTTCTTCCTCGATTTCTCCGTTAAGAAAAGCACTTTTCACATCCATTTGATAAAGCAGAATACCATTGAAATTTGCAAAAGCAAGCATAACACGAATAGGTTCGAGACGAGCAACTGGAGCATAAGTTTCGCCGAAATCGATACCTTCGATTTGGGTGTAACCTTGTGCTACCAGACGTGCTTTGTTCCTCACCACTATACCGTCTTCGTCTTGCTTATTGCGAAAAATACACTTTGTACCAATGATGTTGTGCTTCGTGGGATCAGGTCTATCAACTAAGGACCAGACTTTGTTTCGCTCGAACTGGTTAAGTTCTTCGAGCATGGCAGTTAACCAATCTGGGTCCTTCATGGCTTCATCAAACTTTGAAGGTTCTAGCATGGAGACAAACGAAAAGTTTCCACAGAAGTTAGCCAACCAAGTACGAGAGCGAGTTGTAGGACGACCTGGTTAATGAATTTCTTCAAGGATCGAATCAACATCAACTCTTCTTCGGACTCGTGATAAGGTCGAATCATTAGCTTCAGGCTCAGCTTCTGCTTCAGGATCTGCTTCAGCTTCAGGATTAGCTTCACCTTCAGCTTCAGCATTTCCTTCGGGATTAGCATTTCCTTCGTTCCTTTGTTCTTCTTTGTCCTGTTCATTATTAGCTTCAGGATGTTGATCTCCAGCGCCGCGGGCTATGTGTGGGAACATTGGACCATCATCATCCCTATTAGCTTGACGAGCATTGGCTTCAACAGGGCGAATCTCTCCAATAGCCATGGACCTGATCACTTCATCAAGAGGTGGTTCCTCTAGATCATGAGGCAAATGCTCTTTTTGAGAGCCATTAGTTTCATCAAACCTCACATTCACAGTTTCCATAACTTTCCCAAAGTGAGAGTTATAGACTCTGTAGGTGTGAGAGTTTGAGCCATAACCTAAAAGAAAACCTTCATGTGCCTTAGGGGCAAATTTGGAGCTGTGATTCATATCTCTAATAAAGCATGGAGCACCAAATACCCTAAGGTACGAAACATTCGGTTTGTTACCAGTGATAAGCTCATGTGAAGTCTTCTTCAGAAATTTGTGAAGGTAAACCTTGTTGATGATATGACAAGCTGTGTTAATTGCTTCGGCCCAGAACCTAATAGGAGTCGTGTATTCAGCAAGCATAGTTCTGGACATCTCAATGAGAGTTCTATTCTTCCTTTCGACAACACCATTCTGTTGAGGTGTATAAGCAGCAGAGAACTCATGAGTAAAACCATGATCATCAAGAAAATCTTCAATATGAGTATTTTTTAATTCAGTTCCATTATCACTTCGGATATGCTTCAGAGATAATTCATATTCTTTTTGAGCTCTCTTGGCGAATGACTTGAAGATTTCAACAACTTTGCTCTTGTCATCCAAAAAGAAAACCCAAGTATAACGAGAGAAGTCATCAACAATAACTAGACCATATTTGTTTCCTCCCAGGCTTGCATAATTTTGAGGACCAAAAAGATCCATATGAAGCAATTCAAGAGGACGAGTGGTAGTCATGATAGTCTTCGCTGAATGATGTTTCTTCGTAATTTTACCAGCTTCACAAGCACTGCAGAGACGATCCTTGTCGAATTTAACTTCGCTAATGCCAATAACATGATTCTTCTTCACTAAGTTATGAAGATTTCTCATCCCTGCATGACCAAGTCTTCGATGCCATAACCACCCAGATGAAGCTTTTGCCATTAAGCATGTGGATATAGAAGGGCCCGAAGAAAAATCAACAATGTATAAGTCTCCTTTTCGGTAACCCTCGAAGACAAACGTATAGTCATCCTGTGAAAAGACAACACAACGCGAAGCAGAAAATAGAACAAGCATACCCATATCGCATAACTTCGAAATAGACATTAGATTATATCCAAGTGATTGGACTAACATAACCTTGTCAATGTGCTTATCTTTCGATATGGCAACCTTACCCAAACCTAAAACTTTACCCTTGTTGTTATCACCGAAGGTAATGTACTTCTGAGAAGAGTGAGATAATTTTTCTTCGGTGAATAACTCCTTGTCTCCGGTCATATGATTTGTGCAACCACTATCCATGACCCATTCGGATCCACCGGAGACATAGCCCTGCAGAAGAATTAGTCCTTCTTAACCACCCACAAACGAGCAGGTGACTGAGAAGATGTTGAAGCACTGTTTGAAGCAATATTAAATCGAATAGGAATGTATTGCTTCGGTGTACCATCAAGCACACCATAAATGTAAGTCCTCTGTGAATGGTTAGCATAAGAATGAGCATATGTGATCTTAGTATGATTATTATGAGGACGATAAGTATGAAGACCAGTGCGATAGTATTGCTTCTGCGGAACATTTGATTCGGTCACCAGAGGATCATTTCTCGTTTCAAGAGAATAGAAATGATTCGGTGGTACCGAAGACTTTCCCTGCATGGTATGGTTAGCAGGCAGTTTTTCCACAAGTGCTTTCAGCACCCATATTTTCCTCTTATAGAAGCCATTCTTAGGAGGAGTACCAACATACTCAGCTGTAACCTTTCCCTGTTCATCTTTGATGAGCTTGTAGTCAGAATCAAGTGATTCATCTACAATAGCTTTGTTCATCTTGCAATCAAAACCTGAAAGGTTAGCTATATCAATGGGGTTTCCCTTTGCAAGGAACCACACAGTCTTAGGATACTGCTCAGGTTCCCAATAGGTTCCATTAGGGTTTATCTTTCTTTCGAAACCAACACCTTCATTCCTGGGATTCCTGTGAAGGAGAGCCTTCCTCAGGATATCACAGAGATACTGGTGGCCTTGCACACTTTTGAACATGCCTGTTTCAAATAAGTTTTTCAACCTGAGGAGTTCCTCGGTAACAGCAGGGTTTTCCTCATCAGAGGCATTAGTATCATCGATAACAATAGGAGCTTTGCCTTTGGAATCAATTTTGCTTCGTTCCAAACAATCCAAACAAGGTGATTCAGTTTTATGATTTGCTTCAGAACCTTGTTGAGCCATGAGAGAGAGATTGACATTTTCCTACTCTTCATGAGCCTCTTTCAGTTTTTCGAGAGCCATTTTCCTCTGAAGAAATTCATAGGTGAGCTTCTCATAATCAACTGAAAGAAGATCATGCCGAGAGGATAATTCTTCAAACTTTTCTTTCAGAGCTTCATGCTCATTAGTTAAAGTTTGACCTTTCTCTATCTCATCGATCAACAGAGTTTCTGATTTCTTAATGGTTTTGCTTAGTGAATCAAGTTCATCTTGTTGGATTGAAGCAATTTTAGCAAGTTTAGCATAGCTTATCTTTGAATCACTATCATATGAGGAACAATCAGAAGTATCATAGTTAGATTTTGATGAAGATACCTTCGCCTTGGCCATGAAGCAATATGCAGGAGATTCATCTTCACTACTGTTGTTGGTGAAGAATGAGCTCGAAGCATTTGCCGAAGCATCTGCTGAAGCGAATGCCAAACCAGCAACACCATCTGATTCGTACCCAGACCCAGACCTTGAGCCTGATTGAGCTTCGGACCCAGAGGCTTCGTCTTCAGAGTTCATCTCCTTTCCCAGATAGGCCTTGGCACGGTGAGAGCTGCTTCGACGAGACGAGTAAGTCTTCGATGAAGAACCCTCACGCTTCTTGTGATACTTCTTTCTCTTGTCATCATCAGAATCTTTCTTCTTATCTCTTCTAGAACTGGAATCATGTCTCTTGGATTCATAGCTTCTGGAAGATCTGTGGGACTTAGTTGAGGAGTCTCGAAGCGAATGTTTTGCTTTGTTCTCAGCTTCCCAGAGAGGGCAATCAGCAATGTAGTGACCTGGTTTCTTGCACTTGTAGCAACAGTTGTCCTTCGATGGAGAGCTTCTTGAGGATGAGCGGTGAGATGAGTGAGTTGAGCTTCTTGAAGAATAACTCTTCTTTGGTGAAGAAAAACCTTTTCTCAGGAAGCGGTTGAAGCGTCTCATGGTCAGTGCTAAATCTTTTCCAATGCTTGCAGGATCATCTGATTCGACACCTGAAGCAGAACTGACTTCGGGTGAAGAATGATGCGAAGCTTTTGCTTTCAAGGCATGAGATTTTCTTCGAGAGCCATTTATGTCACGTTTCTCATCTTCTTCCATCTCAAAGGTATTGAGTCTCTCAAGAATATCAGCGGCAACAAGACGTCTGAAATCAGTCCTTTCCTTGATCATCAGCACAATGTGATCAAACGAGTCATCTAATGAGCGAAGCAAAGTTCTCACAACAGAGTGAGGAGTAATGTCATCAGCACCGAGGGAAATCAACTCATTTGCAAGAGCTGTGAGTCTGCTGTAAATGGAGCTGACTTTTTCACCCTCGTTTCTCTTGAAGCGATAGAATTTGCTTCGGAGTGTGTCAATTCTGGCATCTTTATGGGTAGAAACACCTTCACCAATCTTTTCAAGATAGTCCCAGACACCTTTGGCAGATGGAATGTTCTTCACTTCATGATACTTTTCTGGTGTCAAGTGATTGGTGATGAAAACCCAAACTTCAGAATCAAGATCAATCAGTTTTGCTTCTTCAGGGGCGATGGCCTTCTCATCGGCAACGGTGACTCCATACAAGACAACTTGCCAGGCAGTTGAATTGATTGCCATGATGTTTCTTTTCATCTTGTCCTTCCAGTAGGGGTAGTCCTTCCCATTGAAAACAGGAATAGGTTCGCCGGAGCGAATAGCTGCGAAAGACATACTTGAAGACACTCCAGGAGGTTAATCCAAAACACACAGAGTGTAGGGAGTGACTAGCTCTGATACCAATTGAAAGTCCAAGTATGTGATCAGAGGGGGAGGGGGTGAATGATCACTTCAAAATTTTCGACTGAAACTTTTGAAGTGAAGCATAAGTAGTGCGGAATAACGAAGTAAAACTGGAAGCGAAACTAAATGCAGTGAATCAAAACCCATTGAAGCATAAGAGTGAAGCAAATGCAATACTGAAGGTAAATGCTATGAAGTAAAACGAACTAGGACTCGGCGATGCTTGTTCGACAAGTTCACGCTCTGCAAAGCGCTACGTCTGGTTGGAGGGACTGGTGATTGAACACCTGGAGCAAATCTCTCTCCGTCCGTTGCTCCACTGCACCAAACTCCTTGAGCTTGATCAGTTCTTCACTCGTGGTTGATTATTGAGGAAATCACCGAAACCTTTGACAAACTGGACTTCGAGGCGACAATTACTCTTCGCTCTCTGAAGAACAACACTCTAACCGTCTAGGAGAATTGCAGTTCTCCAAGATAAAAAGGCTAGTAAGCTTTCACCTACGTCATCTCAAATATACTCAGATCAATGGGACTTAAGCTTCAGTATTATGGATTTTGGGTTTTGCTTCGGTGGCGTTTTTGGGGTTGCTCTCTTCAGTCTCTCTTGGAATGATCTAAGAGCAGCCACCCGCAAATGGAGGAGGGGGCGGCGTATTTATAGTTGGCGATCCCGAGGTGCGGAATGACCAAACTGACCCGAGGTGACAGCTTGACACGTGTCCACAACGGTCGGATTTGTCATCAATGCGCAACTTTACTTGAGGAACAAGTAAAGCTGACTCACGGACTTAGTTCTGCTTCAGTTGCCAAAGAACTAAGTCTTTGCTACCGAAACTTAACTTAGTGCACATGAGATTTCTTCACTCAGGCTTCTCACTAGGTTTTTATTTGATCTGAGCATTTCTCAATGACTTCGGTATCCACAAACTAAATACCCCTCTTGATAGTACGGTTTGTCATATGACTCAAGAAACCGAAAAAGAACTACACAAAAACATCTAAGTCTTGCGCCGTCTTCTTCATTTCCTTCAATGAGTAGAGCTTAAGGACACCTTCATTTTTGGGGGTCAACCTTCGTGATTAAGCTTCGCTCCGTAGGTTAATGCTTCGATAACTTGAAGACCTTCCCTGAAGCTTTATCACATAGCTTGTCCTTCAGGAACCTATGCAACTATTTACACTAGAAAACATTGTTAGTTCCTCTAATGTCCTGTCCAACAATATCCAAAACACACGGGGGCAAAACTTTGCTCTTACAACTTGTCTGAAAACTCACGTAGCCAAGATGCATGGGTTACATCTGAAACTCGTGGAGGACTTTGACTATTGGACCACAAAGGAGTCTGCTATAAACACGGTGCTACACTCGCTTCCACCGAGTTACACAGACTTTCTCCATGACTATGTCGGAAGAGGTGAAAGCCTTCAGTTCGTTGAGTTCATGGTCAACCTCCGAGATTTAGAGGTTGAACCCATTGAAGGAGAAATTGTTGATGGAGAAGGTATATGTTTGATATACTCGTTATAAATGTTTGTTCCCTTATACAACATTTGCAGTTTAATAAGTATTTGATACTTCTTCTGTTTTATGAAAACATGACCTGTCGTTGCATGGACGGGAAGAGGTGCAATCCAGGATTGATGGCGACCAATACAGCTGATGGCCACCAAGATTTCACCAAGACATCTATCATAGGATTATACTTAGAGTATTAGATAAATCTTTTGTAATCAATCGAATATGAACACTTAGTGGTATGTCTTGCATCTCGCGAGACAAAGTTATTCATGTTTTGAGACAAGCCAGTTGTTCCAGTTTGATGAATAAAGTGTTCTTATACTATGATTGCAATTGAGTTCATAATATGATAGAAGCATTTATAAAACACCATAATTGTCAAGTGATATTCAATGTTTAATGATTAAGTTATTATGAATAATAATAAGGTCAAAAGTCATAACTATACTAAATGCATGAGATGAATTCATAAATGATGAAGTCATTAGATACTCGATCTATTAACTCATGAATTTATTATCAACCAAGATGACTAATGACGGAGTTCTAGCAAAGTAGAACTTGCGTCAAACATTGTACATAAATGATGTATTAACCAAGCGCATGAATAATCATTAAAGATGCTTCGCATGATTAATTGAACAAGGCATTCAATTAAGATCATAAATCTTAGATTACGGAATCACAGTGAAGTTGGATATAAGAATACAAATCACCATGATGTGATCAAAGTGATGAGTATTATAGTTGACATAAATGGGAGACTTGTGGAAATAATGCCGCAAATTACGATGGAAGTTTAAAGTGCTCAAGCACCTGAACCATTCGTAGTCATACTAAAATGTAGTATGGTCTAAATACATTCCCCTTACGCTAATGCTATTTTGAATGAACAAAGTTGTTATAATTTATTAAGTTAAAACACCCACTTCATGAAATAAGGAAACCATTCTGAATTTAATGAAGCTGATGACTCCATATGATGATGGTGTTAGAAAGTTTCTAGAAGTTTTATATGATATAACTTTCTTTGTATTAGAGTTGTGAGCCATTGTAAAACACACCTTCCCAAATAGCAAAACTTGTATTGCTTGAATTGGTGAATGAGAAGATGGTTCTCAAGGAATAAACCAATGGGAGAAAAGTGAATTCTTTGACCAGGGTGATTGACCCTACCTCCAGATAACAGAGTAACGCAACGGAAAACGTTCCACTGAAATGACTCCATGAGAAGAGGAAATATGCTATTGATGATGATCATGGTATATTAGTTAAAGCCTTAGTTTAAAAATAAGAAGATTGTCATGAATACGTTCTGTACAGAATAATAATCATGAGTCTTCTTAAGTGAAACAAAAGGGACACTGCTCATAAATTACGAAGGATTGATGGTTACCTAGGAAACGAGGAGAAATGAAATCATATTGAGTTGCATATGGGATGGCTTCCATCCTATGAAATAAAGTAGTTATTTCACATTCCGAATAACCAGGAAGTTATTAAGAATGATGCAACACATAAAGGCATGATTTGGCACATAAAAGATGTTATGGCTAAATTCAATAATGATTGACTACGGAAGCGTAGTAATGCTAAATCAATATGGGTATTTCATTCACGAACACTATGAAGGGACCATAGCTTGAAATTGCATCACATTCAAGTTGTGGAATTTGAAGAGAAGTAGCAATTGGCATAACGAAAGAATGTTTCGATAAGATGGACCATAGTACCTCAAGGCAGAAACTCTCAACCTTGATTTGATCAAGTGATTTTGAAGTAATCAAAATATTGAGATGGACTACAATTTCATGAAACTGAGTGGGAGCTTTGGAGACTTCTTGAAAACTTGGAATGCAGAGAGCATTTTCTGAGTGGGAGCTTTGGGAGCAATATTATTATGTCTGACATAATTAGAATAGAAACTTAATAAAAGCTTACTTACAAATATATGTCGGATATATTTGAGTGGGAGCACAATGTCAATTTCATATATATACGATGATATATGTGAAAACAATCTCATATATATACGTTGATATACATGGAGATTAAGGCTAATAAGATGAAAGGATTACGAGAATCTTATATGAACGAAATACAGATGTGTCACACACTAAAATCTATAAGGATAGATTAGGACACGTGTAATGAACATCAAAAGGATTGGAATGATATCCTAAACAAGAAAAGGTTCTTGTGGCTAGGAATTATATAAAGGATGTAAAACCTTAATATCACAAAATAATGTTTTAATGGAAGAATAGGGATGCACTTTGTCTCAAGAGATGTGATCCTATATGACCTTTGACATATGATTCTACCATAAAACCTAAGTTGTGAATCCAATAACAGAATGACTCAAAGGTTCTTAGAAGAAGAACAGGTTCCGATGTGCTTGGTTGGCAAAACACAGAACCTGAGCAAAGTCCAAGCATTCAGTATCTGAAGAGAAACTGAGGACAATAATCTAAATGATAGAAAAGATAATACACTTGAATGTAATACTGGATTACGATTGCAAGCCTTATTATGGGTCTATATGAATTAGAGATATCACCAAAAGGAATAGAAAGGAAATGTGAGCTATAATTTCATGAACCAAAACTCTACAAAATATAAATATCTACTTAAGGAAGTAGAAGGTTGAATAAAGTTTAGCGTAAGAAGTTTAGACTTCTGGATCAGTGTATTTTTCAGTATACATGACTATGGGAGTCCTAGGGACTAAAACCATTTTTTCATTAGAGAATACTGTAAAATACGAAGTCTCACTCTCCCGCCAAACTTATAATTCAAGAATTATTAGATAATGAAGGGTATATCAAGCAAGTTGACCAATACCTATTGCAAATGAACATACGAATCTGAACGGGTACAGATCATTGACGAAACCTATTCCATGAGAAAGCATGATCAATAAACACTTATATGATAAGATGATTATGATCGAGAAAATATGCAGCTAGATTATTTTCTATCTAGTGCAAGTGGGAGACTATTGGATATATGCTCTAGAGGCAAATAATATATGATTATTCCAATATATCTAAATAAGTTCATGACCAGTTTCAAACTATGTTGGAACTGTATCAGTGAAACAATGCTACATGTGTGGTATAGAAACAACCGGAGTTCCTAGTCAGCCTCTCATGATGACTGGTTTATCGTCAATTGATGATTGTGGTTTCACGATCATGGACAATCAAGTCAATTGACGGTAAGGTCACCTCATTGAATGAATGACGTGATGAACATTACCCAATGCAAGCAATGCAACATGATCAAATCGTAAAAGTTCAGTGTTGTAATTACAGAACATAGTAGCCTGTTCCTTTGACTGTGAGATCACGCATAATTGCTATATTCTGAGGATGCTTTGAGTGCATTAACCGTCACACTGAAACATGGTGACCATAAAGGTGTATCTTGGGCTATCCGATGGGATATGTTGAGGAGTGTTTATTCAAGAGCGGGATTTGTCAATCCATATAATGGAAAGATACTTCATGGCCAACTCGGTGAGATTGCATCCATAAAGCTGCGCAGCGTGTGATACGTCTCAAACGTATCTACTTTTCCAAACATTTTACTATTGTTTTGCCCTCATTCTTGCATGATTTGGACGAAACTAACCCGGACTAACGTTTTTTTCAGCAGAGCTGCCTGTATGGTTTCATTGTGTGCAGGAAAATGGATTTTTAGACATCCCGGAATATTCCCAGAAAAATACCAGAAAATCCACGCACCCGATGGAGCCAAGAACCAGAAGTGGGACCAGAGGGGAGCCCTGGGGGCCCCAGGCGCCCCCCTGGCGCGGCCAGGGGTGGGGCCGCGCCCTCTGGCCGCCTAGGCTGCTCCCCCCTCCTCTGGTGCCCTACCGAGGATCCTATTTATCCCCGTGACGAGAAAACCCCAGAACAGAAGTTTTTTTCCCAGTTTTCGTCGCGGAGCCGCCGCCACCCTCTGTTCTTCTTTGGGAGGGCTAATCTGGAGGCTGATTTGGCCTCCGGAGAGGGGAGATCGTCGCCATCGTCATCACCATCACCACTCCATCCATCCTCCATGACTTCTCTTCACATGTGTGAGTAATTCCCTGCTGCAGGCAAAGGGTATGGTAGGGATTGGATGAGTTTAATCATGTAATAGTTCGTCAGATTGTTGGGGGCATGTTGCCTATCATCTAGATTGGTGTTTATCTTCTTTGCTACAACTTGTTGTTCTTAATGCTTGTCACTTTGGGCCCGAGTGCCATGTTTTCAGATCTGAACCCTATGTGTTTTCATGAATATATTTGTGTTCTAGATCCTATCTATGAGTTGTATGCACCTATTATGGTCCGGAACCGGCGATCCCAAAGGTGACAGCTTGGGACACCAAAGGGGATGGTCCATAATTTGAGGATTCCATGTATCCATTGAGTTTATTGCTTTGTTCCGGTGCTCTTTGACAGGAGTACCTTAGTCTCCATAAGTTCCTTTTGGCCCCGTTCGTAGCGGGATGGTAGGACAAAAGATGTTGTGCAAGTTCTTATTGCAAGCACGCACAACTACCTACGGGATACATGCCTAATGTTTGATATTTGCCTAGATGATCATTGCTTTTCTGTGTGCCTTGCCCCGTGTTAGAATCTATTATATGTTTACTCTCATCCATGCAACGCCCAACCATCCATCTCCCTAGCCTACAATGCTTTCAATCCTGCTGGTCATTAGTCGTTATTTTTGTTGTTACTTTTGCTGTTGTCACCATCACTATCATATTATCGTTACTACTTATCTATCGTTGCAAGCAAGTATATTTCAGGTGCGGTTGAACTGAAAACTCAACTGTTGAAGCTTATAAATACTCTTTGGCTCCCCGTGTGTCGAATCAATAAATTGGGTTAACTTACCCGCGAAGACTACCTCGATCCCTTACGCCTGTGGGGCATCAAGCAGCATTTTCTGGCGCCGTTGCCGGGGAGCATAGCAATATTTACAAGTCTACTTGAAGTATCCTGCCTGCTGCATATCATCCTCTATGGGTAAGAAAGGAGACCCCAAGGTTCCGATCTTACCATCCCGTACAAGAAAAGGTACTGTTCTGAACACTAGTGCTACACTTGATTCACCTTCTGTTATGAGTAAGTTTACTTCACCACCACTACATGATGCTTCTATTGAGTCTGTTACTATGTCCGATACTTTTGATGATGCTTCAACCACTCTTGATGATGCTACTTCTCTTGGTCACTATATTGAAACTTAGACTGCTAAGACTGCAGCAAAATCCAAGACCGAGACCCCTACTACCTATATTCCTACCTGCAAAACCTTTGGTTACCCGAGCTTAGATGAACTCAGGGAGAGAATCCTTGATGATGATTATGTTACTCTTGATGATGATTTTTGCAAGGAACTCAGAGAGTGTGTCGACTCTGACGCTGGTGCTGTTAAAGAGTTGCTCAAAAGGCACGCCATGAAGAACAAAGTTATTCCTGATCCTCAATTTGCCACATCTCCTATATGCATCACTGATCCTGATTATGATTTCTCTGTTGATCTTTCACTTATATCTATAGTCGAGGCTGATCCCTTTTCTGGCAGAGAAAATGATGATGCTATAGCACACTTGACCAAACTCGCTGAGTTAAGCAACCTATTCACTACCGATGAGAAGATACGAAACTTCTATGTGGCCAAGCTTTTTCCTTTTTCTTTGAAGGAGGACGCTAAATCATGGTACGATGCACTACCTTATGGTTCCATTAAAAGTCCTCAGGACTTAGTCAAATTCTTTGTTGATAAATATTTCCCAGCTCATCTGCAACATGCTGCTTTGCAAAGAATCTATAACTTTAAACAATTGCAGGATGAGCACCTCCCTAAAGCTTGGGGGAGGTTTTGTGATTTACTTAAGGTTATGCCGGGACATGGGATCCCCAAGAATGAACTGCTTGATATATTTTACGCTGGTTTAACCGATGAATCCAGAACCTATCTGGATAGTTGTGCTAGTTGTGTTTTCAGGGAAAGAACGCCGGACGATGCAGAAGAATTAATGTGCAAAATCGCCAAAAACTATGAAGACTGGTCCGTTCCTGAGCCACTTCTACCACCGAAAAAGAGGGGAATGCTTGTTCTGAACCCCGAAGATATGCAAGAAGCAAAGAATTCTATAAAGGAGAAATGTATTAAAGCCGAAGACGTGAAGAATTTACCACCTATTGAGAAGTTGTGTGAGCCTACTACTCACCCTCCCTTGGTAGAGGTACACTCTCTATTAGACTTTACTGAAAGTGATATCCCTAAAGGTAAGCCTCCCGACCAATGTTTAGATGAGCTTGATAATTTTATTGTAAAGCAAGACCATTTTAATAGGAGATTACAAAGTCAGTTGCATGATAATTCTCTTGCTATCAAAAGTTTATGTGATGTTCTAGAGAGAACAGTTAATGATGTTAAATGTCTTGTTAAGCATTTTCATATGGTTCAAACTCAGCTTGAACAAATTTCTAATGTGCAAAAAGATTTGCTTGCTAATAATGCCAAACAGGACATACAAGCTTATGGAATTAAAACGAGGGGTGGAACACACACCCAGAACCCACTCTATCCTGAGGGGCATCCAAGGAGGATCGAGCAAGATTCTCAAGAACAAGAAGAAGACGAGGTTGTTAGCTCTTCAAAGAAGAAAAATAAGAAGAAGAAACACAAGGAGGCTGACAATCCCGATGATCCTATTACAAGTGAAAAGCCAGCTGTTGATCCTAACAGCATATCTACCTCTGATGCTGAAACAGAAGACGATGCCGAGCCTGAAGAAAAAGACGCCGAGAAGGATGATCCACCCAAGGTAAGAGAAGAAGAAGCACCCGATAAACGCAAGAGGTACTCTAAAGAAGACTTCATCGCAAGAAGACATGGGAAGGAAAGAGAACCATGGATACAGGAACCCATGCCCTTTTCAGGTAGGTCCCTCAAATCCAAAGAAGAAGAGCATTATAATAAATTTTGTGAATGGATGAAGCCTCTTTTTCTTCAAATTTCTTTGACTGATGCTATTAAGTTACCTCCTTATTCGAAATATATGAAAGATATTGTCACTAATAAAAGAAAAGTTCCTAATGAGGCTATATCTACTATGCTTGCTAACTACTCTTTCAGTGGCAAGATTCCTAAGAAGCTCGGTGACCCAGGTATACCCACCATTCCTTGCTCCATAAAGAATAATTACGTCAGAACTGCTTTATGTGATCTTGGTGCAGGAGTGATTGTTATGCCTTTCTCTCTTTACAAAAGGCTTTGTTTAGAGAAACTAATCCCTACATATATCTCCCTTCAGATGGCTGACAAATCAACAACTGTCCCAATAGGTATTTGTGAGGATGTACCCGTTGAAATTGCTAATTGTTTGATCCTTACGGATTTTGTTGTGCTTGACATGCCCGAGGATGGGAGCATGTCCATTATTCTTGGTAGACCCTTTCTTAACACCGCAGGTGCTATTATTGATTGTAATAAAGGAAAGGTCACCTTCAATGTTGATGATAAAGAACACACGATATATTTTCCAAAGAAGATCGACAAAAGGCATGGCCTTAACTCTATAGAGAATATCGAGACCGTGAAGATTGGATAATGGGACCGTCCACTACATGTACACCACAAATACAAAACCATTATGGTGGGGACAATGTCCATTAAAGTAAAGGGGCAATGATCACTTCATAAGAGGGGAGACTTCTTGTTCTATATATCGCCGGTTTGTTGGTAAGACTTGATCAACCTTACTAGTGAGCTTGTTTTATATAGGTAAAAAGTTAAGCTTGTTATGTTTTCATTTGCTTTAGCTTTCATTCTTTTTGCTGTACCAAGTTTTTGTGTTTTTGAAGCTTCACAATACTAATCACCGCTTTAAGTTTTCAGAAAGTTTTGCAGCTTTTTGAACTCCGAGAAATTTTCAACAGTAAAGTTTTCAGAAAAATTCCAGAAAAATAAGAATAAAAATTTCCATGCCGGGAGTGACCCAGAGGCACCTGGGGCTGACCAAGGGGGGCCACCAGTGGCCCAGGCGGCCAGCTGGCGCGGCCTGCCCCCTGGCCGCGCCCACAGGGCGCCTGGGGCCCACAGGCCCCACTTCCAGGTATGTCTTCTTCCTCCTCCTTCTTCTCTCTCCAAAAACACGAGTTCTGCATTTGGTTCTTGCGTTCTTGCTGTTCTTGGAGGAAATTTTTGATCTCCCTCTACAGCCCACCATTCAAGCTGAAATTTTGAGAAAATACTCCCTGGTATGTAACTCCTTCACCCCTCCAATTAGATTTTTGATTGGTGGCTTCATTTGTGAGTATTTAGTAGCTCTTGGTGCTGTTTATATGAGCTTGCATGCATGTGTAGAATTTTATTTTCCAAGTTTTGATGCAAGTTTATGCCTTAGGTAAGTGAGTTGAGTAGTTTGCCTTAACTCACTTGGTTTAAATCCTTGTTTTTGTAATTTTTCAAAAATTTCAGAAATGAGTTTTCTAGGAAGAGCAAAGGGGTGGCGTGGGAAGAAGAGGCCCGAGCGCTCCGACCGAGTTACAAGAGCTGCAGCTTCACCCTCGACTGCTAGGGTGAGCTACAACGAAGATCATGTGCCCTTAGAGTTGTTGGAGGACACAAATCAAGCACGTGCAATGACTTTCCCGTGCGATGTATTCCTTGAAGCTGCAGGAATTAGGGAGGAGTTCTATAATCTTTGTGCTAATGCAGGTTTGACGCGGCTCGCAACGTGCCGTGTTACCCAGTATCAAAAACTCACCTCCTGTTTCATTAATAGTTTTAGATATAACCTTGATGCTGGTTCTGTTGAGTTTAAAATTTACAATGATCTTTTGACCATGCCTTTGGAAAGGTTTTGTGAAATAATAGGTGTGCCGAACATGGGACAGACGGCGAAGATGAGCTCTCAGCCCTCCGAGCTGAGAACCGTCTTCAACTCGCTCTGTAGCATGGATACGAGGGATATTCATCGGTCAAAGATCTCCAGCATCTTATTTCCACACCTCAGGTATTTTGCGTATTATATTTCTAGAGGGGTGTTAGCTCGTGACAACACGAGCAACATATCTGCGCCGGATATTGCTATCCTGGCAACCGCCCTTTCAGGGAGGTTTGATTATAATGTGGGTGCCTTAATTGCTCGATACCTTGCTATGAACGGTAACAAGGCAGACTTATTTGGTGGCGTTTACGCCACACTTATCCTAGAGTCTCTTAATGGCACCCCACACCCCGATGATAAGCCTTTTACTTATTTAAGTTTTGATCTTGCTGCTATGAAAAGGCATAAGTTTGTTACCATGACTTCCGAGTTTGGTAACCTTGATTATATCTTGCGTTTCGGAGCTACCACGGAACGCAAGATCCGTCTACCTGCACCTCTTTTGTTTGATTTTTCTCGCAGGAACGGATGATCCTTTGATGTTATCCAGTTCGATGAGTTCGTGGTCCAGCATGAGTTTCATAACCCCATGGAGGGGGTTGTGCCCGACGAGGCGGAGCATGGTGAGTTCCCACCTTTCCAGGGAGAGACCGTCACCCAGTTTGGTGAAGGGTCTTCCTCTGCTTGGAGCGCGGATCCTTCTTCGTGGGAGGATCCGAGGACTTCGGTGTACGCACCGGAAGCCTCATACGACCCTAGTACTCACCCGTACTACCCTGGAGCAGGAGGCTCCTGGGGACATTAGCTACTACCAACTTAGGCCAAAAGCCTAAGCTTGGGGGAGTACGTGCCCTTCTCACTTTTTCATTGTATTATCCATTTTATTCGCTTTGATCTTTTCGAAGTTTTTTCCCGTTTTTCTTTCTTTCTTTCTTTGCAAAAACAACAAAAAGATTTCCTCTTTTCTTTTGCTCTCTTTTAACCTTTAAAAGACCCAAAAAGATTTCCTTTCTCTCTTTAGTTTGCTTTGTTTCAGAGATCAGCTCGAGTCCGTGATGGAATTTGATAATATTTCCCACGTTCGATCGTGCAAGTGACAAGGCAGTAATGACGATGATCGACGAAAGGGAAGCAACAAGGAAAACCGGTATGAACTCTTCTTGTTTCTACTTTTGTACATATTCCTGTACTTATGATCTAGAGACCAGCTTGTAGCAACATAGTGCTATGTTTACAATGTTTTTCCAGTGTTCATGCTTTCCTTGTGGCTAGTCTCAAATAGCTAGAGTACCTAATGTGTTGTTGAAATTATTTACATGCATTGTTTGGCATACTGAAGTGGTATTTCCCTTCGGAGAATTTTTGGATTGACTTGGCACATGTTCACACATGCTTATGACTATAAAGTCTACTTTGGCCTTGATGATCTTTTTGTTTCAGAATAGTTATATCACTTTCATGCCCGATTCAATGTTGCTTTGTCGCTCTGCATGATTATGACAGTTATTGCTCTCTAGTAGGTCGCTTCCCAGTCTTTTGCTAGCCTTCGCTCGCACTAAGCGGAATTCTGCTTGTGCTTCCAAACTCCTTTTTCAAAACCCAGTTGTTCCATTTGAGTCCACCATACATACCTATATGTGGTATTTACCGGCCACTCCTAACTTAGACTTTCTTGTGCCATCTCGAAATTTATTCAAAAGCTTCCCTTTTGTAACCGTACAAGCTCATGGTCCGGTGAGGGGAAATCAGTATCTTTCATGCCAAAAATATTTTGACGGAATTTTTAACTAGTCAAAACAGAAAAAGAAAAAAAATATATGAGAGTTACACCTCCCCCATACTCGATGATGGAGTGATATGGACCAAATGCTGCTTATGATAGGTGGAACGATACCCTCCTTCCATCCTTGAGGCAAAATAAAAGGTTCCATAGACCATCGAAGGATTCATGGATAAGGGAATATGTGTAAGCAAAAGGCATTTTATATGGTTGGCATGGGAGATATTGAGAGACCTTTAACGTTCACCGTTGACTGGAAAGTTGCACTGCTCAAAAATGTTTTGTCTCTGTTTTCAAAACCAAGAGCTCTGGCACATGTTTAGTCTTTGCTTCCTTTCACGGGTTTTCAACCTTGCCATCAAAAGCCACGGTTCGAGAGTCTCCCCTTCTTTCTTCAAAGAACCAACTATGAGAGCATAATTGTCATTCTTGGTGTAACGTGCATTGTCCCAAAGTATTACATTGTCTTCTGCATGCTTGTGTTATTGCTAGTCTGAAATACTGAGTTCTAGTCACCTTTAAAACTCTGGAGGAGTTTCTGCATTTATGTTTTGCTTCACTCATGGAGGCTAGCGAAATGCCACTCAAGTATGTTCAAGATATGTACATTGTGATCCTGTCTTGATTTTCAGTAGCTTATTATTTACTTTTAGTTGTTTGTGAATGATCACATGAAAGAAGAATTGCTTCGTGCATTGCCCTTGTAGCATTGTTTCATTACTTGCTAAACTCTTTTCGTAGTACATGCTTATATACATCTAATGAAGCAAAAGAGTTTTTCATAGTTTTCTTTGTCGCGTCCAGTTCGTTGAACTGAATTGCTTGAGGACAAGCAATATGCTAAGCTTGGGGTGAGTTGATACGTCTCAAATGTATCTACTTTTCCAAACACTTTTGCTATTGTTTTGCCCTCATTCTTGCATGATTTGGACGAAACTAACCCGGACTAACGCTGTTTTCAGCAGAGCTGCCTGTATGGTTTTATTGTGTGCAGGAAAATGGATTTTTAGACATCCCGGAAAATTCCCAGAAAAATACCAGAAAATCCACGCACCTGATGGAGCCAGGAACCAGAAGCGGGACCAGAGGGGAGCCCTGGGGGGCCCAGGCGCCCCCCTGGCGCGGCCAGGGGTGGGGCCGCGCCCTCTGGCCGCCTGGGCTGCTCCCCCCTCCTCTGGTGCCCTACCGAGGCTCCTATTTATCCCCATGACGAGAAAACCCCAGAACAGAAGTCGTTTTCCCAGTTTCCGTCGCGGAGCCGCCGCCACCCTCTGTTCTTCTTCGGGAGGGCTAATCTGGAGGCTGATTTGGCCTCCGGAGAGGGGAGATCATCGCCATCGTCATCTCCATCACCACTCCATCCATCCTCCATGACTTCTCTTCACATGTGTGAGTAATTCCCTGTTGTACGCAAAGGGGATGGTAGGGATTGGATGAGTTTAATCATGTAATAGTTCGTCAGATTGTTGGGGCATGTTGCCTATCATCTAGATTGGTGTTTATCTTCTTTGCTACAACTTGTTGTTCTTAATTCTTGTCACTTTGGGCCCGAGTGCCATGTTTTCAGATCTGAACCCTATGTGTTTTCATGAATATATTTGTGTTCTAGATCCTATCTATGAGTTGTATGCACCTATTATGGTCCGGAACCAGCGATCCCAAAGGTGACAGCTTGGGAAACCAAAGGGGATGGTCCATGATTTGAGGATTCCATGTATCCATTGAGTTTATTGCTTTGTTCCGGTGCTCTTTGACAGGAGTACCTTAGTCTCCATAACTTCCTTTTGGCCTCGTTCGTAGCGGGATGGTAGGACAAAAGATGTTGGGCAAGTTCTTATTGCAAGCACGCACAACTACCTACGGGATACATGCCTAATGTTTGATATTTGCCTAGATGATCATTGATTTTCTGTGTGCCTTGCCCCGTGTTAGAATCTATTATATGTTTACTCTCATCCATGCAGCGCCCAACCATCCATCTCCCTAGCCTACAGTGCTTTCAATCCTGCTGGTCATTAGTCGTTATTTTTGTTGTTACTTTTGCTGTTGTCACCATCACTATCATATTATCGTTACTACTTATCTATCATTGCAAGCAAGTATATTTCAGGTGCGGTTGAACTGACAACTCAACTGTTAAAGCTTATAAATACTCTTTGGCTCCCCGTGTGTCGAATCAATAAATTGGGTTAACTTACCCGCGAAGACTACCTCGATCCGTTACGCCTGCGGGGCATCAGCGTGTGACTAGGTCACAAGGATGAATATCACGGAACGAGTGAATAAGATTTGTCGGTAACAAGATAGAACTAATGCATTGGATGGAGTTGATCGAATCTTGGACTAATCTAGCATCGCATGACAAAGGGAATGGTATACAACGTGTACGGTTCAATCGGTTACTTCCGGAATGCACAGGGGTCATTATGGGCATCCAGGTCCCTCTATTGATCATTGGCCGTAGCCTTTGTATCGGTCATGACTGGAGTGTTCTCGGACCGTAGGGTAACACACTTAAGGGCTCGATGAATATCGGAGACCTTTTCGGAACTATCGGAGTTACCGGAGAAGAGAGAAAGACGTACCGGAAAAGTTCCGTGTTGTTCCGAAGGACGTTCGGAGTGAGCTGGAAGGAGTTCCGGATCATCGGGAGATGAAATAATATGTATTATTTATTAATTAAGTGAATTAATAATTAATAATAATTTATTTCAGATTAAAAAGTGCAATGGGCCTTATTTGTGAAAGAAGCCCATTAGGGGAAGGAGGAAAATAAAAGGGAAAAGGAAAAGAAAAAAGGGGGGCGCCATGGGCCTTGGGGCCCATGTGGGTGGCGCCCCACTTCCCCCCTCCTCCTAGCCGCACCCTCCCCCCTTGACAAGGGATTAGTCCCACATTGCCAAGGGAAGGGGGGTTGACTCCTTCCGTCTGCCTATATAAAGATGGGCAGGGGTGCACTTCTTTAACACAGAAAAATTCGCAGAGAATTCAATATTACTCCGAATTGAGATCGGTTTTCACCGGTCTTCTCCCCTCTCTCGTATCTCTCAAGCCGGGGTCCCCTTGTCTGGAACCTGTGCTGGGATTGAGGCTTCTCTGCTACGCGGACGCCGTCGTGTTGCCGAAACTCCGGTTCCGGGAGGTCTACTTCCGCCATCTTCGCTGGATCGGAGAACGGAGGTCGTCATCGAGTCCGTACGTGTGCGAGTACTACGAGGTGCTACACGTGCGGCACTACCACCCAACAGGGTGCTAACACAGCCAGGGGGCTGTGAAAGGTTTACGACTTCATCAACCACGTTTGCGGAAACGTTTCCCGCGCAACGGACTACACCCCGAGGTATGTTTCCGCAAGTCTTTCCGTTACGGCATTACATCTAGATAGATCTTGGGTTAAGGGCGACGCTAGTTAGAAAAACTATTGTTTTCTGCTGCGAGACCCAACAGATCGTACCTCTCACAGAAGCAAATTTGTGCCACCTCGAGAATTATAGTTGTGTTTCTCATAAAAAACATGTGTTTCTCTTTCTCAAAGGTATGGTCGTAACTATCGCGGAAGCAAACCTATCCCTCCGTAAAACGAATAATTTTTTTCTCTCATCGAAGCAAAAAAAGGGTTTTTGCACTTTTTTATAAAATTTGTTCCTCTCCAAAATCTAGGAAAAATCGTGCTAAAAAATCAGAAAACCCAAAAAACATCTAAACCATGAAAGTACATAATTTTTTCTGAAAAAGCATCCAACACGTGATACCTGTCGTGTTATCAATCCACTAAGAATGATCTTTACGAAACTCCCACAAAGAATACTTGTAACTAGTTCCTCTAAAAATGATAAGGAAAATATAGAGATAAAAAAACTTGAGCCAGAGACACTAGCATACTAGGACAACCCACTTCCTTGTTTCCAGAAGCGAGATTGACTTATGACTTACAACGGGCAACAAGTGAGGGCAACTAGTTAAAAGTTACCCTCCGCGGAGCACCTATAGATGTCAATTTTGGTGCATGTAGAAGCCACCACGTGTCCCATTCTAGGTGCAGGTGCCCTTCGGCTGCGCTTGGGACTGCACGTGAACTATGGCTGCATGCGAACTGTGGCTGGGCCCCTGATTGTGACTGTGGTTGCACCCGTGGATGTGGTTATTGTTGTAGTTGTGGCTACGGTTGCGGCTGCTGGGGTCGTGGCTACGCCTATGGCTTAATTTTTTCATCGAAACCTATAAACAAGGGATCAAGTTTTAAAGATCTTGACGTGAAGAATACAACGGTGAAAACGGTTCATGATCTGGACACATGATTCAAGAGATAAAATATTTTGAAGAACCGGATCTACAAAAAAAACCATAAACTTTAACCTTCTCAACCTCGCGCGCGGAATAGAAAAATGACTCAAAACTCTGTGGTTACCATAAGTGGCACGCATACGTTATACCATTTATCAACACTGAAGTAAAAGTAATCTTGGTAAAGGATACCTTCTAAGTAATGATTTTGGTGAGCAATAGCCTTGGCAAAGCGATGCCTCCTCGCTAACACGCTCATGTAAATGAGCCAGAGTATGTGTGGCAGTGATACCAGCGCGCCATGGTAGTCACGAGCTTTCCACGAGCCAATACATTATTTATTTTCTTTCACATATCGGTTTATTTTATATAAATACTTCTAATTTTTTTAAAAAATTATAGATTTTTTTTGATAAAACCAAAAATGGTTCACAACTTTATTTATTTTTTCATGCATTTAAAAATAGTCATGAATTTGAACAATTCTTTGATAATTAGTTTCTTTTATCACCTGCAAATATATAAGTAGATTTTAGAAAAATATTTCAAATTTTTAAAAACTGTTTAGGAATATGAAAATATTATGAATTTTAAATGTGGGTAAATAGAGAAATAAAAATTGAACCACAAAAAAGAAAATAAATAAAAAGGAAAGTAATAAAAGTAAAATAACAAGCCATAAGTAAAATTTGCTAAAAAAATACATAAAATAACAAAATGAAAAATAGGAAAACTAGCAGGACAAAAATGTTGGACGGAGGCTTCCAAAACAGATTAGAAGTTTCCCAAAAAAAAAAATCGAAACGATTTTTCCCAAATATTTTCGCTTTGAGTGAACTACTTTGGAGAACTTTGGTGGTTGATGCGTGTCAAAACGCCCATCAGATATCGGGTGATATGCATCACCATACATACCATCTGTGGTTGTTTTAAACATTGGAAACTTGCAGCCAACGCGAGACATCAAGCATAGCCGTGACCGTTAGAGCGGTTGTAGACATCGTACGAAATAATTGAGGTAGATCACCTTGTGTCGTCTTCACATGTGGTTTTGATTGACAATTTATTATTATTATTATTATTATTCATTTTTTCCTTTGAGCAGCCACATACAGAAGGAAAAAAAGCGAGCTAAGCGGACCAGCCCAATTAGGCACTCAGGTTGTTGTTGTTTTCATACAGAAATGACGGAAGGAAACGAGCTAGATAAACGGGCCGACCCAGTTAGTTGTTGTACTACCTCCGTTTTATAATATAGGTTGTTTTACCAAGCTAGCTCTAGCTTTCTAAAGCAATCAATATTATGGAACAGAGGAAGTACTTTACATGAGTCTTGATTTTGCGAACCTTCTAAAAGGTTTCGATATGGTTTTGTCAGTTTTTTATTCTTTTTCTCTACAATCTTTTACCATTTCCTTTTTATTTTTCTTCTTTCGCCTTTAATTTTCCTCTTTAGAAAGTCCCAAAATATTATATGAAATCTTTGTGAAATTTCATAAAGTCCAAATAATATTTGCAACATCCTTTTCCTTTTTTATGATTTTTTTTCAAAAAAACTAATCTAAAATACTTCTAGGATTTATAAATATATTCTTAATTTTATAAATTGTTCTATAATTTAACAAATGTTCTCCAATTTTTATAAATTACTGGCTGTTAAAATAAGGTTCTCAAAATTACTGGATGTTAAATTAAAAATGGTTTAGCTTTTCCAAAAAAGGTTCTTAAATTTCAAAATATATTTTCAAAAACTTAAGAAATGGTTGTGTATTTAATGTTTCTTTTCTTACAATAAAGATATATAAAATAGAAATAATAAAAAGCAGAGGAGCCACAGAAAGCCTATGAAAATCTGGTGACTAAAACGTAGGGGCCAAAACAAAATGACTGAAACACTGAACCCGCACAGAGAAAGCCGCTAACTCTATCTTCTTGTTGGTCTGGCCCAAGACCGATAGCTCTGTGTGTGGGCGGTTTGGGGACAAATTAATTGTACAGAGAATGGATCGCATTGGAGGCCCTCAGTCACACTATCATTACCATCTTAAAGGCATGTACATAATAAGACTGTTTTATCTTAGCTGCCCTATGTAATTTAGATATAGAAAAAAGGTTAGTATACAATGTGTTATATCTTAGTTTTATTTTAATTATTAGATATTTCTAAATTTATGATAAAAATGTTGTTGTTAAGAGTGATGATTTTTTTCTTAAGATTTCTCTTTGCTCCATCTCAATATTTATCTTACGTGATGTTGCTAAGATAACATCATTGTACATATCCTAATAAAAAAATGCCTAGGCGAGATCACGCGGTCAAAGAAATCGATTGAACGGCCTTTGTAGAACCAAACAATTTCCAGCTTTTGCATAAGCTCCCCTCAAAACAATTATTATTTTTGCATAAGCAAAGACAGTATGAGCACAGATATGAACATAACCAGCATAGGTTCACTTTGAAGAGCATACAAATAAACTAAAACGTAGCACAAACACAGCCTTATTATTAGGAAGTAGATCAAACATAGTGGCTGCTGTAGCAGCATAAACCCACAAGTCGGCTCAGGCTCAGGCTTAAGTACAATACAGTACAATACACTGTGGCTCAAACTCGCTACTAATACGACTGTAATAAGGATTCTCTGACGCAGCATCACCAAAGTTCCAGGGCTGAATGGACAGATGAAGAGGCATTCAACTCCAAAGCATCATCATCATGCCTTGCTCAAGATCTGAATTGCAATTCCTTAGATCCTCTTCTCCCCACCTCCTGCTCAAAGCACACGTTGTGAATGTGATTAAGATCAGTCAAGGGAATCCAACATCAAGAAGAACAAGCAGAAACTGAACAATAGTCAGTCTCAGGAACATATACCTTGTTTTCCTTGCACCGATGGTTTGGATGTTCCAGGGTCTCGTCCCGGCGCGGTCGGGGCCAGCACAGGCTCCTCCCGGAGGACAGTGTGCACTGAAGTTTCAGTTGATTGCTATTCAAAGTTCTCATAGACGTCGTCATCCAGCATCTCGTCGTCGTCGTCGTAGGCGGCGACGTCCACCGGGTAGCGGAGGATCCCGCCGATCCCGCCGAAGCCCCGGCAGAACTGCGACCCTTCCTGGGACCTGTTGGTGACGAACTCCAGCTTGCAGCCATACCGCTGGTAGTTCTCGGCGAACCACTCCAGCAGCAGCACCCTGTCGACGACGTCCAGCTCCCTGGACGTGTCCCCGTCGACGAAGTTGCTCTGGTCCGCCTCCTGGTCGCCGTTGAGGTGCTTCACCGCCGTCTCCCCCGTGACGGAGTTCTTCAGTTCGTACCGCCTGACGTCGAGGTTCTCCCACACGATCAGCGTGTCGACGGCGCCCAGCTCGAGGGCGGCCATGGTGTCCTGCACGCCCAGGACGTACTTCCCGGTGTCCTGGCTGATCTCCTCGAAGTACTTCCCGAGCAGCTTCTTCTCCTGGACGAACTTGACCTCGGACAGGACCTCGCCGGACATCTCTATGGCCTGGTTGAAGCCGCTCTCGCCTCCGTACGACACGTCGACGGACTTGATCACCTTGGCCTGGAGCCGCTGGTCGAACATCTCAGATTTTCCCAGCTCCGTCTTGAAATCGGCGGAGCCGGCCAGGATGAGCCCGACGACGTTGGGCTGGTGGGTGGCAGGGTTGATGAAGAACTGGGTGGCGAGCTCCGCCGCTTTGCGCAGGTAGTTGTGCCGCTTCTCCATGCGCAGGCGGGCAAACCGGAGCGCGGACTGGCCACCCCGGCCGTGCTTCTTGGGGAGATCGACGGTGAACTTGTAAACCACCTCCCTGCTGTTGCCGCTGAGAGTGCCGTAGAGCGTGCCGTTGCCATCCATGATAATGAATCCGAACTTATCGTCGGACTCGAGGAGCTCGTTGAGCGCCTCGGTGTGGAACTTGTTGTCGCAGAGGTAGAGCGAGGCGTTGATGGGGCGGAAGGGCTCGAAGTCGAAGGTGACCTTCTTCTCCTTGCCGTCGTCGGTGACAACGGTGCCGGTGTAGAGCACGAGGCCGTTGGGGGGCACCCGGTTGTAGAGCTTGAGGCGCTGCTGGGCGGAGGTGATGGCGGCCAGCACGGACTGGCGGTTGACCCTGCTCTTGATGTTGGAGGCGGTGCCGTACTCGTCGCCCAGCATCTTGGCCACCCGGGACACCTGGTCGCGCGGCGGCATGATGAGCGAGATCATGCTCGTGCCGTTGCCCCTCGCCGCGTCCAGACCCTTGATCAGCTTCTTCACCTTCCATACCTCGATGTTCTTGTCGGTCTCGTATCCCTCCACCATCTTGGACGGTGCGTGCCCGTTCCAGGCGTGGTGCGTGCCCGGCGGCGGATGAAACGCCGGGCTCGCCTGAAGTGGAGACAGAAGCAGGCAGGCGAGCCGAGCGCCGGTTCCACGAATGCTTCTCTTTGGTGCTGTGGTGTGGTGATGTGCCCAGGAGATAGATGGCCTGCGCATTTTAGACGGGGGAGAAGGTGGAGGTGGCGGAGATGGTTGCGAACTCTCTCGCGAAAAAGCGACACCGTTTTGCAGGGTTCTGCTGACACGCGTGCGAACGGCAACGCGCCACCGGACGTCCATTTGATGTGACGGTCGACCAAACATAAGCATCGGGGCATCATCAAAAGTGAAAGAAACGTCCCTCAAAAAAAAAAGTGAAAGAAACGTTCAAAAAAAAAGTGAAAGAAGAGAAATGGAACATCACGCACGGAACCGACCGATGCAAACGCCGACCTCGTGATGCCACGGTGCCACCACATGTCCACAAAGAACTTTGGCTTAGAGTTTCCTCTAAAGGTTCCGTCGGTTTACACGAAAAGTGAACGTAGGATTATAACTTTCTTTAATGATAATACTATTCATGCATTTGGTTTAAAAGAATCGAGCAAAAGAAAAATGGGGGGAATTTCTTTTAGATCCAGTTTCAAAAGAAAAACACAGAAATTCTAACATCCACTTGAACCTCTTTTTTAAATTCCTATGCTATAGTGATATAATAATATTTTAACTATACATTTTCTTGTGGTTTGGCTCTAATTTAACTGTTTTTGTTTGAATTCCTGTGTTTTTTCTATTCCTGTGAATCAAACAACCAACTTGACATAATTTTCGTGTTTACCATTCCTCTGTTTTGCACGTGCATTCTTATCCAATTGTTGTGTTTTTTCTATTCTTGAGTTTTTAGAATCCTGAAAGCAAAGGAGCCATGAGATCATACATTGGTTCGTAGTGTGCCATCTATTTCCGTCAACTTTCACGCACACGGTGGGAAGGAGTAAAAAAATGAGCAGTGACGTGTAAGATTTGACCAAAAACTGCTAAATATGCATGCACGCATGCAGTGGCGGAGCTTGATCGAAATCGTTGGAGGGGCTAAATCATGTAGGTGGGGCATTCAGTACGAAATTTAGGCGGAACTTCATCATTTATGTCGAATTATGTGGTAATGACATAGCAAAACTACAATAGTTGAGGGGCCATGGCCCAGGTTGGCCCTAAAGAAGCTCCGCCACTGCACGCATGGTAGAAGTAGTGTTCGAGTGAGTATCCGCACCTAAGTGCAACTCCAACGACGTGATCCAAATCCGCTTGATTCGTTTTTTGTTCATTTAGGTTACCAAATAAACCAATATCTAATCCATGTTCGAATTTCCAGATCACTACATTCAACGATGAGGTGCGATGCATTTTGATCACTGTATAGATGATGCCATAGTTCATGACAATATGATGCCATGGCATGGTTCTAGGACGCATATATCGTTCATTCCAACAGAGGTGGGGACACGCCTCAGACGACATAGTTCATACCAAAAAAGATCGGGACTCGCCCGGACCACAAAGTTCATACCAACAGGAGGTTGGGACACGTCCCAACCCACATAAATCACACCCAAAATAGGTGGGTCTCTCAGGCCGCTCAGTTCATACCAACAAAGGTCGAGACACGACCATGCCGCACATTTTGTGCCAAAAAAAGGCCCCCAGCCATGCAGAACATCACTCATCTATCAACCCCTTTTGCGGCCTCTCGTACCAGTTCCTCCCCTTTGGGGTCAAGGAGCTCATGTCGATCGACGTGATCTCCATATTCATCTTCTTCCTCTCATTTACGGCCTCGATTTTCTTCACCGCCGCCTCCGTGGCTCGAACTTGAGCAATGAGCTCATCGATCTCTACTTTCTTTTTTGCCAACTCAAAGAACTATTTTTTAGCCTTTTTTTCTCTTGCGGCCAAGCCTCGCGATGAGAACATCCTGATTCGAGGCCGCCGTAGTGGCTGCCGCGGCGGCCATCTCATCCTCCTCCTTCTTGACATCGTTTGCCCTAGCCTTCTTCTTTCGAGCATTGCGCTTGGACGTTTCGTCAGCTAGTGCTGCTTGGGGTGCGTTCCACCTTTGGTTTCCCGCGCTGATAGGGACGGAACGGGGGGCGGGGCTCGTTTGGGGCGGCGATGGCAAATGCCGTGTCGATCATGGACAGAGCGCGGGACGAAATTGGGGATTGGAAGGGGCGAAAATGAATGAAACGTTTATAAACAGGCCAGCGGATAAGGAGAGGGCATCACGTGTCCGCTGCATGTTCGCGCGAACCTAAATCCACTACAGATATGGACTGAAAATGAATTTCGGCGGACCAAAAGACGAACAAAGATTCGTTTGAATTGCCCATTGAACCATGATTTTTATCGGCAACAACCTAAACAAAAATCGATAAACAAAAATGAACAAATGAATCGCGCTGTTGGAGGTGTCCTAACGAACCAATCTCCTGATGCACTAAACGTGTGCCTGGCTGTCACCGGCCAGGTCGCCAAAGAATTCATTCGCCTGGTTTCTTATTATTCAACCATCTCAAACTTTGCCAAGTGTCCCGCGTCGTACGGCGGCGCCCAAGCAACGCGTAGCACCTGGCGCTTTTTTCACATGCATGCCCGCCTTTTTTGATTCCTGACCTGACCTGGCCCGTCCTGGGATATTTCTGAGCGGCGCCACCGCTCAACTCCGCCGGCCGGTCAATTTCACGGGGACGGTCACGGAGCACGGCGCATGCTTTCTGCGACGACACGGCGTCCAGCAGCCAGCTGGAGAGGCAGGCGCGTGCACGAACGAACCAACGAACGGCCAGGTCGACGGCGGCGTACAGTGCAATGCGGGGAAGAGCGGAGGTGCCAAAAGCAATCTAGAAGTCCCGGGCGTGGCAGATGATGCCGCACGCTCCCACGGCGCCGATGAGGCGCGTGTGCGCGGGAATCCAGCGGTGCTTGGTCCAACCTCAACCTGGCAATCCATCCATGGGTCCGGCCGTCCATGGGGGCACCCGACATTAAGAACATCTCCAGCCGTCGTGCCATTCAGAAAGCGTTTTTTCAGCCTTTAGTGGTTCGGCGACTTTTTTCTGTTTTGGGATGAGATTCTTCTTAGTTGTCCTTAATACTCCCTCCTCCGTTTTTATTTACTCTGCATATTAGAGTTGACTGAAATCAAACTTCGTAAAGTTTGACCAAATTTATAGAGAAAAATATAATCATTTACTATAACAAGTCTATATGATGTGATAGTACATTAAATAATAAATCTAATGGTATTGATTTGCTATTGTATATGTTAATATTTTTGTTTATAAATTTTGTTAAAGTTTACAAAGCTTGACTTTGACTAAAGCTAATATGCGGACTAAATAGAAAAAGGGGAAGTAGATAGTTTTCTATTTTTCTTTTAGGTAAACACATCAGCGGTCTTAGAACTTACACGCAGCGGACACTTTGATGCATAAAGTTGTAAAATACGTATTTGGACTCATCAAACTTGCGAGGCTGTTCAAATACATTCACTCATATTGTCCGCGTGTGTATCCATCAACGCCAGCTTGGCACGAACAAACAATGTGTAAGCTCGTAAGTACTTACCATTTCAAAAAAGTGTACATTATAAAAAAGTTTGTGTAACTCAAAATATGTTCATGCATTAAAAAACTAGGTGCACATTTTTGTACATTGTATAAACTATACGAATATATATATTTTGAAACGTGTCAAATTTTTTTAATCCAATATATAATTTTTAATTTAGACAAGTATTACTTACAGTGTTCATATATCTTCTTAAATGCCACGTAGTTTTTTAACGCATGTACATATTTTGAATTGCACAAACATTTTTTATAAAGTTTAAACATTCTTCTAAAATAAATGAATATAATTTAAATATTACATGCGCATAATTTTTACTAATGACTTATATTCAATAAAATTATAATGTAAATATTATAAATGATTAAATATTCATACCAACAGTTTAGATTTTAAATTATGAATATTGTAAACTATAAAAACAATAAACTATACACAATGTGCGTAAATGCTTGTATAAATAAAATAATATTTATTAATTAAATGTTAAAAGGTATTAGTACTATAATTAAGCAAACATTTTTATTATTCATAAATATTATTTTGAAATAATAAATGAACATTTTCTTATCCAGGAATTTCTAAAATAAAACGAAAAGGTGTAATGCTACATAATTTTTTAATTATGAATATTTCTAAAAATAAACTTTTTAAAAATTATTTTCAAGCCATCAGGGACGAGAGAAAAAGATAGGGACGTCCATGTGTCATTGACAGCGACCTGTGCCACGCCGACGTAGACGCGTACGGGACAGTGACTATATTTGAACGGCTTGGCAAGTTTAGTGACTACAAACACATATTTTACAACTTTATTTTCATTGTCTTATTATTTTTAGTGATTTATTTAAAGAACTAATATATACTACTGTAATTATGTTAAAATTTAATTAAGCAGCACTAATTAAGTTATTTTTTAAAATAAAAATGAAAATGTGGATAGTTGACTTGGCCAGCGCAGGAGCTCGTTGTAGTTCGTCGGAGCTGCCCGATGTGGCCACTACCGACGGCTGCGAAGGTTGGACGGCCGGATCCAGCCCATAGCAGGCGGCGCAAGACGAGCAGGAGGGAGGCCGCCGACGTCGTGAGCTCGGGTGTGATGGTGGGTGATCTCGTGGGATAGTGTTGTGAAGGAAAAGGGAGGACGACACAGACGGTGGCTTGAACTCAGGACGACCTCGGGACGGGGGCAACCAGGATCTGCAGTCGGTGGCGAAGGAGGATGGCCGGCGCGTGCAGATCAAGTCACCGGGGGCGACGAGGAGCTTGGGGCCGCTCTGGGGAGGAGGAGAGGGGCGCTGGGGAGGAGACGGAGGCCAGAGGTGAGGAGGGATACAGGGCCAGCTGCTTGGCTGGAGGAGGGAGGCCGGCGTATGCGCCGGCACCTCGCCGATCGGTCGCGCGAGAGAGAGACAGAGAGAGAGGGAGAGAGTCGGGTGTGGGGAAGAGAGAGTTTTTTTTTCGGCTGGGTCTTCCATGTAAGTGAGAGAAGGGGTGAGAGAGTGTATTTTTTTTCATTTTTCTTAGGATGGGTCCCACGTATAAGTGACACATGCAAAGAGGGGTAAAAATGTCAAAGAAACGGCCCGTTAGCGGTCAAACCGCTTTTGATCGGACGGAAACGACACAAAAGGGTATTTTTATAAGTGGAACTAACGACAGAGGGGCAAATTTGAGTATACTCTAAAATTAGGGGCAAATGTGAGTAGTGGGCTCGAGTTAGGAGCATAGATTTAAATGTCCCTTTTTAATTACGTATCATGTTGAAAGGGCACGTGCCCTCATGTTGAAAGGGCACGTGCCCTCATGTTTGATTTTGATAATTGATGAAAATCTTTATGGACTAACGGTTTCCTTGAGTTATACTTTATGGTTTGTCCATAGACAATGATTGAAGATCATATGTTGGCTTCAAGGTTGAAAGGTGAAGATTATGTGTTGACCAAGATGTTCTTCATGGAGTAATCCAAAGATTGGTCAGGTGGATGTGTGCAAGTTCAAGAGGAGCATCACAAAGATATCATATGCTTGGAGCTTGCCGACCATTTGTTGATAGTGGTCTTGTGAAGATGTGCATGAAAGAGGATCACCCATAATGGAGTATGGGGGAACAATCTACTAGTCTTCATCGAGCCGGTGGAAAAGATGTTCCAACTTGAGGCGGGCATTATCGTCATCATCAAGATCAAGTGGATTATGTGCAAGACAAAGGTTCGACCTTGATAGGCTTCTAGTTACCGGTATCATGGTATTAGTTAGGAGACCGGGGTATATGATAGGTCGCATCGTTCGTGGAGAGCTCAAACCTTTGCATCCTTGGCATCATCTTTATTGGTTCTTGTTTGTATTTTCTCTTTGTGAGGTTTGGAGCTTGTGGTCTTCTTCTTGACAAGCTCCTGTTTATCGAAAACGGTTTTGCTTTGCTTCTTTAGTTATGTTTTCGATATTGAGTGTTTTTATGGGTTTTCACGGCTAAAGGTTTACTCCTCTATTTGTTGGGAATTTCTCTCGTGCCTCTTCTGAATATTTCGTTAGCTTTCCATCCAGCTTGAGTTTGCCTTAATCGGAGTTCATTTGCAGAAGTTATGTAAGTTCAGGGTTTGCCTGTTTCTTTTGGAGTTCATCTGTTATGTGCTAAGGCTCCCTGGTTTTACCAGGGCGGTAGTACCGAAGGTTACTACCGTGCCACTACCGCTCAGCTCTGTACCCGTGTGGTAGTAGCACGGGACTTTATATTCGGTAGTACCGCTGGGGAGGTAGTACCATGTTGAGCGCGGTAGTACCTAAGGTTACTACCGTGCCACTACCGCTCACCTCTCTCTACCCGAGCGGTAGTAGGGTGGTGCTTAATATTCGGTAGTACCGCCCGGACGGTAATACCGCTCCGAGAGCGGTACTACCGTGGTTGGTGAGACTGCACACAATGGTTGGATTTGTGGGGACCTATAAAAGGGGGTCTTCTTCCTCCTTTATCCCTTCCGGTTTTGAGCAAGCTCTTCCCCCCCCCCCCATTGTTGACCTCTTGGAGCTTGCTTTCTCTCTATTCCTCCTATGTTTCTTGAATCTTTTTGAGCAAAAAAAGAGAGGATATCTAGATCTACATTCTCCACCAAGTCATCTCTCCTCTAAGTAAGGGGAACCTTGTGGATCTAGATCTTGGATTTCTTGTTGTTATCCTTGTTCTTCCTCTCATATTCCTCCATAGTTCCTCTAAGTGAGGGACTTGAGCACTTCGTGTGCTCTTGCCATTGTATTTGGTGCATTAATTTGAGTTCTCTATGAGGATTTGTTGTAGTAAGTGAAGTTGAGAAGATCGTTAATCTTGAGTGCATTAGCACTCTAGAGCTTGTACTCTTGAGTGCATTGGCACTCTAGAGCTTGTTTCTCTTGGGTGCGTTGGACCCTAGAGGCTTGTTGTTTTTGTGGAGCTCAATCATTGTGGTGTAAAGCTTCGAGGCGCTAAGGAAGCCTCCAATTCGGTTGTGGAGATAGCCCCAAGCATTTGTACGGGTTCGGTGACCGCCCTCAAGGGTTGCCATTTGTACGGGTTCGGTGACCGCCCTCAAGTGTCACATAGTGGAATCACGGCATCTTGCATTGGTGAGCGCGTGAGGAGAATAGGTGGACCTCGTTGGCATTCGGGGTGAGCATTGTGCTCCACACCCTCTCCAAACGAAGATGTACTTCTCGCAAGAGAAGGAACTTCGGTAACACATCCCTGTCTCCATCGGCTCCACTTGCGGTTATCTCTACCTTTACTTTGAGAAAGCTTATTACCTTATTTATCTTGTGCTTGCTAATATTGTTTTTGTTGGGGTTCGGGGCAGAAAACACAAATTTTTCATAACCTACGAGACCCATACCCAAGACCTATGCTATGGCGATGCAAGTAACGGATGGAAATAGTTCACATACCAGTATGTAGTCCGTTAAACGGGAAACGTTCCCGCGTGAACGTGGTTGATGTTGTACCGGCAATCCCCGATGCCGCGCAGATCCACGATGACTCCAGAAGCCACACGGTCCTTGTATATCGATGCCGGGATTACGTCCCCGTCGGAACATTGTCGATGAAGACCTCGCGATATGGCCACGACGACGAAGTAGCACCACAAGTGTAGTGCCTCGCGGGATTATACACATACAGTATACCCGACGTCCCTCCGGGCTTCGAACCAGGCGAGCAGCGGAAAGAAGATGGATTCGGATCCCGATTCCAGCAGCACAACGACATGCGTATGGTGGAGAAATCCCCAACCAAGTGCATACTCCAAACAAGGGGAGTCCACTCGAGGAAGGAGAAATGAGGAAGAAAGAGAGAATTAATTGATGATTAAAAGGGCACCCCTACCCCTCCTTACATAGGCTGAGGAGGGGGAGCAACCTCCCTCAACTTCCCATGTGGGACTATTCCCAAGGGGAGGGGGTGGCGCACCTAGAGGGGGGTGGGCCTCTCTCTTGGCGCCATGGCCCAAGGGGGGAGACTCCCTCTTCCCCTAATGGGCCCTATGAGGCCCATGTGCCTTTTAATTCATTATTTAATCATTTAAATCAGGTTTTTAATATTTAATTCATTAATTAAATACCAAAACATATTTAAATAATATTTTGAACAATTCAAAATCTCTAGAAACATTTCTGGCCTCCACCGGAAGCAATTATGGTGTTCTCTCTTATTTCTCCTGGTGATCCCGAATCTATCCTTAATGCGTCGAATACCCTTAAGTGTAACACTTTACGGTCCGAGAAACAACAGACATGAACAAGACACTCTCTTGATCACTGACTAATCAATTGGACCTGGTTACAATCCTTGATAGCCCCTGTTGTCGTCGATATGTGACGGCAGATGCCATGGGGATGGCTAAAGTGAGGGGAAGACCCGAGGGAGAGAATGTCGATGGTGCCGGAATCGGGTTGGGCACAAGCACGGTGAAGACACCACGATGTACCCAGGTTCGGGGCTCTCCGGAGAGATAACACCCCTACTCCTGCTTGTCTCTTGTATATCAATGAAGGGGCTACAATAACTGCTCTTCTATCTTCTCAGGGGAAGGAGAACACCGCCGCCATGGGCAAGGTCTTCTCCTGCTTCCCTGAGGAATGACTACAAGCAGTAAATGAACTGAGGGGGAAGTGAGTTAACGAGATCTAAGGTGTGGCGTCCCTCGCGCACGAGGGGGTACCCTGGCTCTTATAGTGTGAGTCCAGGGCACTATGGTAACTTCATTGCCGAATGGGCCCAGCCGTCATCCTCTAATCGGCCTGGGCCCACCGACTGCTCCTCTCCGGGTGACCCGGAGCCTACGAGCGGCGGCCCATGCTGCTACCTTGTAGAACCTAGGAGTGAACAATGGAGCTAGGGGGTGCGGTCTTGTCGGCCTGTCCGCGGAATCGGCGGGGAGGTCGACACCGTATCTCCAGCAAATCCTCGACGTGACCTGGCCTTCCTGCCACCCGGATATCTCGGGATATGGTATTTATGACCTCGTAATCATATCCCCGACTGGGTGGTAGGTTGCTCCGATTGCGCCTGGACCGACAGGTGGTTCCTGGTAGGGTCGATTGCTCTGGGCAATCGGCCTTCTAGGAATCGGCCTCGGTCCAGCTGCGGACCAATCGGATGATCGTCTTTGGTGAAGGAAGGGTGGACCGATTGCGCCTGGGCCGACTGCTGGCATTTGGTATGGTCGATTGCCTTGGAGCAATCGGCCGTACCTCTGCCCAGCTCGGCCCAGCTGCAGCCCAATTGGTCCATCCTTGTCTTGAAAGCTTGCTTCCGCTTGGGTCAGTCTACCCGGGTACCAATCCCCCGACACCTGCGCTTCCATCGAATGAAACTTCATCGTTGTTGGATCCGTTAACATTGTGCATGTTCCCTTTGTCCTATTGTACTTTGCTTGTCCGAGGTTTGATCATCGGTATCCAATATACCTAGTTCATCCTCGTTACCAACAAAAAAGTTTACTCGTTCTCGTGATATTACAACCTGATGTCTACGCACGCTTCTATTCTTGTAGACTATGTTGGGCCTCCAAGCCAGAGGTTTGTAGGACAACGACAATTTCCCTCAAGTGGATGACCTAAGGTTTATCGAACTCAGGGAAGTAGAGGTTGAAGATGGTCTCTCTCAAGAAACCCTGCAATTAAGATACAAGAATTCTCTTGTGTCCCCAACACACCTAATACAACTAGGAGTTGTATAGGTGCACTAGTTCGGCGAAGAGATGGTAAAATATGGGTGATAGGTGTGGCAAAAGAAAGTAATATAAATCTGTAATAAAAAGTGCAGCAAGAAAACATGTGACAAAAGTGAGCACAAACGGTGTAACAATGGTGCAAACAAGGCCTAGGCTTTATACTTTCACTAGTGGAAACTCTCAACAACATTAAAATAGTCTAATCACATTATAATTTCCATAAAACATGCAATGGAGACATACTCGGAGGTCATTACTTTGTGGTCAAGAGAGGACGAGAATTATGTAGGGCTACAAAAGCACACCTCAAAGTTCTTTGTTCTCAATCTATGGATTTCCCAATGTCACCGCGGCCATCCAAAGAGAGTACCACAATCACCACAACATATCTCAAGGATAGTCAAAGACAAGCACCAGGTGCTCCCCCCGCGGACCGTGATGATGACCCCAAGGATGATGATCCCAAGGATGGTAGCCAGGAGGGCAGTGGCCCGAGTGGCCCTCCTTTTACTTCGCAAGAGTGTGAGGAGCTTGGGACTAGGATCCAGAAGTTGTACCCGAATCGGGCTCCCCCTGGTTACGCTGGGCACAAGCGTTGCTTTAAAGATTCCATGGAGTCTATCCTTGAAGAGGAATTCTCCCATGCTCCCGCTCCTGTGCTTTCCAGGTCTGAGGACCCGGCTGCCTCCCCTGGTTCGGCCGTGTGCTCCAATCGACCGAGGAGGGCGGGGTCTCCTTCGCTTTCAGGCATCGTGGACTCACCTCCCCGTGCGGCGGCTCTGGATGCCGAGCTCCCGGTTTCCCGTAAGCGCAAGACGGTCCGCAAGACCTCTGCTCGGGCCAAAGCCAGAGCGGCGGAGGCCGCGACACTCTCCAAATCCTCTCAGGCGGGCCTCTTCCGTAACCTTGAGCAGGACCTGGGGACTGCGGCGGAGGATTTCACTACCTCCCCCTCCGGTCCGTCTCGTGTGGTCAAGACGCCTGTGTCGACGGCGAGGAAGAGCAAGCGGATCTCCGGTGGTGGGCTTTCGGTGATCCAGCGTGCTGAGCAGCGAAAGGCTGTGCGTGATGCTCCGATTGGTACGTCCCCTGCACCTCTCGCCCCCTGGTTTCGCCTGTGTGTACGGTTTTGGATTCCCTTCCTGATTCACACTTTCTCAATGTAGCTTCGGATTCTGGTATTATTTTCGGTGATTTGGGTCTTTCTCCCCGTGCGATGCTCTCGGTTCTTCGTGCTAACGAGTTAGCTTAGGCTGCCATTGCCAAGGCCAGGCCGACGGCGGCGCGGTCCTCCTCCTGCAATGCGGAGGTTGTTGCGCCTGCTCCCGTGCGGAATGTTGGGTTGGGTAGTGGCCCAGCTCGATCGGCCTTCCGGGGTAGGAAGCGCGCCTCAAATCTGGTTTCTTGTCCGGCGGCTCGGCGGACAAGCCTTCGCATTAAAAACCTGTCTAAATGAACGCCCTCATTTGTAATATCCGTGGGATCGGTGCTAGGGGGCATCGAGACCAATTGCGGGATTATATTCGCTCCCACTCTATTAACCTCCTCTGCCTCCTTGAAACTAAAAAGGATTCCTTCTCGGTTCCAGAGCTGGATTCGATTGGTGGTGTGGATCGATTTGTGTGGAGCTGGCTGCCGGTCGTGGGGTCGGCTCGTGGCATTTTGGTAGGGGCCGCGTGTGATGAGTTTTATGTTAACAATGTGTACCTGGGCACCTATTTTATTAGTGTTGAACTCACGTCTATTGTGTCGCGTTGGTCTTGGGAGCTTGTTGTGGTTTATAGGCCGTCTGACCACTCTTTTGCCCCAGCTTTTCTTGCGGAGTTATCCGCTAAGCTGGCTTCCTCCACTCTCCCTGTTGCCATTGGTGGGGACTTCAATTTGCTTAGGCATCCTTCGGAGAAGAGCTCGCCTAATTTTTTCTGGTGCAGGGCTGCGCTATTCAATGATTTTATCGCTGAGGAGGTGATGGCTTCTCACCCCTCGTTGGTTACCCCAAGTGGAAGGTTTGATGTAGCACAACAACAAGTTTCCCTTAGCGAAGATGCTAAGGTTTAGATTGTCTCCAGTAGGACTCAAGAGATACAAGAAGGTGGTAAAGTGAACAATGGCGCCGTTCACAACCTAGGTTGCTAACTTCACCTGGACCTGCACACAGATACAAATAACTTTGCTCCCAACGAGTACAGAGGAGTTGTCAATTCCTCCGGCCTTGCTGTTTACAAAGGATTAACGCAAGAGATAATGATAGTGGTAACTGAAAGTAAAGACTGAAAGTAAATTGGTAGTGTGAACAATAATGTGAAGATGGACCGGGGTCCCGTGATTTTCACTAGTGATGTCTCTCTCCCAAAAGACGATAAAAGTGCTAGCGAGGTAAACAAATCACAGTTGGGCAATTGACAGGATTATGAAGGCACCGCAATGCTAACTATGCTGCAAAGAAAGAAAGGTCTCAAAAGCAATGGGCAGTACGCCAAGGTAAGTAGACCGAAATCCATATTCATCTACTACGAATCATCCACCTTGAGATATCTATCCAGAACATCTCGCTGGTATTAAGTTGCAAATCCCACCCAAAGTGTAAACTCAAAGCAACAGACAACTGCATTAAAAGTACTTTGCGTAAAGTAAACAATCCTTGCACCCGCAGGTACAAGCACCGTTGTTTTATCCTGGTGGAAACAGCACATCCCCTAGTCTCATGTTTCTGTCACTCAAGCTAGACATCAAGGGGCTGAACCCACAATCGAGCATAACACTCTCTCTTGGAGTTGCAAATAAAATACTTGGCCAAAGCAAATACCTGATACGTCCAAAACGTATCTATAATTTCTGCTTGCTCCATGCATGTTTTGTGTGATATTGCTATGATCTAGATACACTTTCATACACTTTTGATCATATTTGGACTAACCTATTAACTCAGTGCACCCCAGTGCCAGTTCCTGTTTTCTGCTGTTTTTCTATTTCAGTTTTCCCCCATACAAAAAGTGCCAGAAAAATTCGGGAAAATTCAGATAAAAAATCAGCGTGACGGAAGCTTCGAGAAGAGCCCGGGAGGGGCCAGAGGGGAGCCAGGGGGGCCTAGGCGGCCACCCGGCGCGGCCCCACCCCTGGTCGCGCCAGGGGCCCCTGGTCCACCTCTGGCTGCCCCCTTCGCCTATTTATTCTCCGTCACGGGGAAACTCCAAAGGAGAACCCTATTCCGCGAACCCGCCTCTATTCCGCCGCCGCCGCGCTTCCGAAAATCGGGAACACCAGAAGACCTCTTCCCGGCACCCTGCCGGAGGGAGGATTGACCTCCGGGAGTCTCCTCTCCACCATGGATGCTCCCCGGATGTCTCGTGAGTAGTTTTCCTTGGACCATGGGTCCGTGATCAGTAGCTATGTGATGTTCTCCTCCCCTCTTTGATCTTCATTGTTTAGACCTCGTGAGCTGCCCTACATGATCGAGGCACCTTTCTAATATTTCTGCTGTTGCTATGCTGAGTTTGGAGGGATCTGATGGATTATGAGATTATGTTCAGATTGTGATAGAGTAATATATTTGGTTTTTATCTCTTATATTTTTGTTCCTAAGTAATTCTTGCATGTTCTCCGTTGCTGTTTATTGCTTTGGCCAAGTAGTAGGTAGTGACTCCAAGAGGGAACGTTGTGCTAGATTGTGGGTTCATGCCCCCCGATGACACGCTTGAGTGACAGAAACATGAGTCTAGGGGATGTACTGTTTCCACAAGGGGGAAAACAACGGTGCTTGTAACCGCGGTTACAAGGATTGTTTACTTTACGCAGAGTTCTTTTAATGCAGTTGTCTGTTGCTTTGGGTTTACACTTTGGGTGGGGCTCGCAACTTAATACCAGCGAGATGTTCTGGATAGATATCTCAAGGTGGATGATTAGTAGTAGATGCATATGGATTTCGGTCTACTTATCTTGGCGTACTGCCCGTGCTTTTGAGCCTCTTCCTTTCTTTTGTAGCATAGTTAGCATTGCGGTGCGTTCTTAATCCTGTCAATTGCCCTTCTGTAATTTGTTTACCTCGCATAGCAGTTTTATCGTCTTTTGGGAGAGAGACAGCACTAGTGAACATCACGTATCTCGGTCCATATCCTCATTACTGTTTCCAAGCTTTATTTACTTTACTGCTTTTACTTGCTATCATTATCCCTTGCGTTTTATCCTTTGTAAACAACAAGACCGGAGAGATTGACAACCTCTCTGAACTTCGTTGGGAACAAAGCTATCTGTGTCTGTGTGCAGGTCTGCGTCAGTTGCGCCGCTGACACCTACTTATCATTTCTGGAGTCCTACTGGAGACAAACCTTGGTATCTTTACCGAGGGAAAACTGCTGCTGCACTACATCTCAACCTTCCACTTGGGGTAACCAACGAAGGGCGAGAAGCCGTCTAGCAATACCGCAACGGAGAACATGCAAGAATTTACTAAAGAACAAAATATAAAAGAGAAGAACCAAATATATTACTCCTCACAATCTGAACATAGTCTCATAATCCATCGGATCCCAACAAACTCAGCATAGCAACAACAGAAATTACATAGATGCCTTGATCATGTGAGGCAGCTCACGAGGACTCGAAAGTGGAGGCACAAAAGAAGGAGAGATAGATCACATAGCTACTGGTCACGGACCCATGGTCCAAGGGAAACTACTCACGGTACATACGGGAGGCATCCATGGCTATGGACGGTCTCCCGGAGGGGGTAGCTTCTCCCGGAAGGGTGCCGGAGCAGCTTCTCCAGGAAGGCTCGATCTTGAAACGGCGGCGGCGGCGGAACAGAGGCGAGATCGCGAAAGAGGAGTTCGTCCTTGGCGTTTCCGTCACGGGGGGTAAATATAGGCGAAGGGGGGCGTCGAGGGGACCCACGAGGCAGTCAGGAGGCCTCCTGGCGCGGCCTAGGGTGGGGCCGCACCAGCTACCCTCCTGGCTGCCTGGTGGTGTCCCCCCTTCGCTTCTTTGGTGTTTCCGGAAGCTTCCGCGACGCTGATTTTTATCCGATTTTCCTGGATTTTTTGGAGCACTTTTAATGGACGGAAAACCTGAAATACAAAAACAGCAGAAAACAGCAACTGGCAGCTGTGTGCACTGAGTTAGTAGGTTAGTCCAAATAGGTTCAAAATTTTATGAAAGTTCAAGTAAAACATGGCAAAGTCACACAAAACATGCATGGAGCAAGCAGAAATTATAGATACATTTGGGACGTATCAACATCCCCAAGCTTAATTCCTGCTCGTCCTCGAGTAGGTAAATGATAACAAGCATAATTTCTGTGGTGACATGCCACACAACCAAATAAGGAGTTTTAAGTAAAGCAATTAAAGCATGCAATTCAATTCAAGTCTTAACAAGAAAGAGTCTATATTAGCATTGACAGAAGCAACAAAAGAACAAAAGGTGCAAGAGCTCTTGCTGTCCGTGACTCGAATGTCTCCAAATGGTGTTTTCGTGCAAGCAAGGGACTGGGAAGAAAGAGAAAAAAGGTTGTTGAGAACAACTATCTACTAAAGTTTCACACTTGGTCTCCTTTGGATTCTTATCTGGACTCGTCCCCAGACCACTAGTCAGGTACAAGTCAAACTGATCCACTCCCTTTCGATATTTTGAGCACTCATGCAATGGATGAGCATGAGCAAGAAAGTTGACACCTAAAAGGCAAAACAGAAAGAAGGTGGAGGAGGAAGACAAAAAAGGTGTGAAAGGCTCACATCAATGAGGACAATCATGGGCGAGAGAAAGCCATATGATAGATATGATGTGAGGAGTAGGGATTGCCATACAACAGATGCACATGTGATCTAAAAGCTCTCCAAGGTAACTAGTGGGGGTGCATCTAACTCACTTGCTCAAGAAGACCTAGAGCTCGTTTGAGGATGCTCATCATTGGAATATACAAGCCAAGTTCTATAGTGTGAAGGGTCCCCACATAGTTATATGCATGATGATGATCTCTATGGAGTACAAGGGATAGAAGATGAAGTACTAGTGTGGATCTCTTAAAAGGAATAGTAGTATGCCCCCTTCTCTCTCTTTTTTTATTTCTCTTTTTTCTATTTTTTTGTATTTTTTTGGTGGCCTCAATGGCTCTTTCTATTTAACTCTCATTTGTCCTCTTTGGGATCTTTTGATTTTGTCCTCTTTGGGATCTTTTGATTTTGTCCTCTATGGGATCTTTTGATTTTGTCCTCTTTGGGATCTTTTGATTTTTTCCTCTTTGGGATCTTTTGATTTTGTCCTCTTTGGGATCTTTTCCTCACTTTAGGGGCAATACTCTATATTTTACAAGAATATAGGAGATCTTTCACACTTTACAAAGGTACTCACATAAAGAAAATGTAACTATCATGAAGTATGCAAATGTATGCCTCTGTCAGTGTAGCAGGATATGCAATGATACTAGCGCGTCATGTAGCAATGTTTAGGGCAAGGCCCAACTAGCATGCGGCTCATCGATCAAGCAAGTAGCATGTATGACATGAAGATCAAGTCAGGAGAAGGTGGATGTTGCATGGCAATGTATCTCGGAAAGGATATGGAAATGCCTTGTAGGTAGGTATGGTGGCTGTTTTGAGGAAAGATATAAGGAGGCTTATGATGACAGAGCGTATCGTGCCAAGGGTTTGGATGCACCGGCGAAGTATGCGCCAACTCTCGAGGTGAGAAAGGGCAATGCACGGTACCGAAGAGGCTAGAAAAAGTATAGGTGGGTGGAAGTGTCAACTTTCAAATACTCACATTAGTCCGAAGAACTCATGCACTTATTATCGGTAACTCTCAATCTAATCAGGAGATTCACAAAGAGACAGGTACCCCGAGGAGGAGTATATGGGGGTTTGGTTATCCTTGCGCATCCTCGACTCATGGTACGTGAGTGTACTCTAATATTCGAACCCTCCAGAGGTTAGTGATCCATCTAGTAGCTAGAGTTCTCAACATGGTTTTTTTTTGGTTTTCGAAAAACACACAGATTGTCCAAAATACGACATCTATCACTAATAGGCAAGAGCTCTTGACACCATAAGTTCAAACATTACTCTAGTCAATACCTCTAAACTATTGCAAGTTACTACTACAAAGAGAATAACAACTTTAACTACCTACTTTCAGTCAAGACACAGAACTCAGTGCAACAGGCAAACTCTCTAACAAGATAAAACATGCAACCTATAGAAAGTTCAACCAAAGACAAAATAAAAGCTCTAGAAAAACTAAAGCACTACAACTAAGTAGAACAACAACAAAGAAAAGAAAAGAACATCTCACAGATAAAAGAATAAGCATGCAAATCCTATGAGGAGTTCTAGTTCAAGCGGAGCGTGAATCTCTCCCACACAAAAGAGTAAGTAAGATGGGATCTAACTTGTTACTACAGCAAATAAAGCAAAGCAAACTAAAAACGAAACAAAACCTAAGAGCGAGACGCTCCAAGAAAAGCACATAACGCATAAAGTGATAAAAATATAGTGCAACGAGGGACAAACTGATGATTGTGGATGGAGAAGGGGATGCACGGGGGCATCCCCAAGCTTATACGCTTGAGTCTCCTTGAATATTTGTTGGGGATGCATGGGGGCATCCCCAATCTTGAGCGCTTGACACTCCCGAATCTTCTTTCACCATCTTCCATCGCACACTTGAAAACTCCCTTCATACATAACTCATTGTAGACTGATTAGAGAGGTTAGTACCCTAATAAAATAATTTTTCCTCTACTGCAAATAAAGATTTCCAGGAAGAGCTACTGTTTCCCAAGATTTCCGAAAAGTTTTTGCAAAGAAAAATCAAGCTTATGGTTTGCAAAAGTAAGGAGAGACAAAACGTGGCAGAATCTGTGAAAAACAGAACAACAGATAGAAACTAATTTTTTAGGGGTACTTCTGCAACTCAAATAAAAAAACTCAGAACATACGGAAGTTTCGTAATTGTATAGAGAACGATGTGTAAAAATTTCATCTCAAAAAGATGAACTGGGGTTTTTCTGTAATTTTTCTAGTCACGAGGACAGAATCTGTTTTCAGGACAGCATGTCACAACTTTTACTTCCCTTGCCGTATGAGGCTAAACTTGGCACAAAGCTTGAAAAGTAAAGATACAATGATGTTGCTACAGAAGTAACAATCATCAAGACCACTAAGAACAGAACAAAAGAAAAAAGAAAAACCTAAATTCGTTGCGGGCTGCCTCCCGAAAGCGCTTCTTTAGAGCCATTAGCTAGGCTTAAAGCAGAAGATCAAAGTTCTCCAAAATCATCGGAAGGTTCACCAAGGATTTCAAAAGGGTTTTCAATAAGCTCATCCTTGTTCTTCCGAGGGAAGAGGTACGTACCTTTTGCCTTACCACGCAAACGTATTTGTCCTTTACCTATATCAATGAAGCCTTTAATAGCTCGGAGGAAGTTCCTTCCGAGCACTATATTTCCTTTGTTGGCCTTCATGATGACAAAGTCAATCTCTACACTCCTTTTAAGAAACATGACCTAGACATCTTTTAATCTTCCCTGGATCTCAGAAATATCACCATTAGAATGTTCATGGAAAGATGGAATTTTGTCCATGCTTGCAAGGTACAAAGAATCATAAATAAAGCTTGGCATTATAGAAACTGTAGATCCAATGTCACAAAAAGCAAGGAAATTTTGATTAGAGATAACAACCCTAACAAAAGGCTCCCAGTCATTTTCTATTTCCAAAATCTCCTCTCTAGGGGGATTTAACTTCTCTACTTCTTTTAAATCTAGAGTATTAAGTCTCTTCTCAATAGTAGCAATTCTGTCTATAACAATGTTAAGACCATCATAAACAAAATAACCAGATAAACCATGTATAATTTCAAGAGCTCTAGCTCCATCACACTCTAAAAAGTCTCCTTCAGCTATAAGATCAAGAGAGTGCTTACACCACTTAAAAAGGCCAAAGTAAAAATTTCTAAGCACAATTCTTATAGGTAACCAAGGCATATTTGCCTTATGCGCTTCAGAAATTCTGTCCCATGCCTTCTTCATATTCTCTCCATTCCTTTGATGGAAATCCAAGACTTCGGATTCCCTCATAGTACCAACTCCTAACATACTTAACCACACAAGAAGGGTAACATGTATTTTTGGTATTTTTAATTAAGGACACAAAAGTAAAAACTGAAAGGTAAACTAACAAGACTAAAAAGCAAAGGTAAAAGATAGTGTGCAACTCCCCTATCTTGTAGACTTGAGTCCCCGGCAATGGCGCCAGAAATTTGCTTGATGGCTTCTCGCCCCTCGTTGGTTACCCCAAGTGGAAGGTTTGATGTAGCACAACGGCAAGTTTCCCTTAGCGAAGATGCTAAGGTTTAGATTGTCTCCAGTAGGACTCAAGAGATACAAGAAGGTGGTAAAGTGAACAATGGCTCCGTTCACAACCTAGGTTGCTAACTTCACTTGGACCTGCACACAGATACAAATAACTTTGCTCCCAACGAGTACAGAGGAGTTGTCAATTCCTCTGGCCTTGCTATTTACAAAGGATTAACGCAAGAGATAATGATAGTGGTAACTGAAAGTAAAGACTGAAAGTAAATTGGTAGTGTGAACAATAATGTGAAGATGGACCGGGGTCCCGTGATTTTCACTAGTGATGTCTCTCTCCCAAAAGACGATAAAAGTGCTAGCGAGGTAAACAAATCACAGTTGGGCAATTGACAGGATTATGAAGGCACCGCAATTCTAACTATGCTGCAAAGAAAGGAAGGGCTCAAAAGCAATGGGAAGTACGCCAAGGTAAGTAGACCGAAATCCATCTGCATCTACTACGAATCATCCACCTTGAGATATCTATCCAGAACATGTCGCTGGTATTAAGTTGCGAATCCCACCCAAAGTGTAAACTCAAAGCAACAGACAACTGCATTAAAAGAACTTTGCGTAAAGTAAACAATCTTTGCACCCGTAGGTACAAGCACCGTTGTTTTATCCCTGGTGGCAACAACACATCCCCTAGTCTCATGTTTCTGTCACTCAAGCTAGACATCAAGGGGCTGAACCCACAATCGAGCATAACGCTCTCTCTTGGAGTTGCAAATAAAATACTTGGCCAAAGCAAATACCGCAACGGAGAACATGCAAGAATTTACTAAAGAACAAAATATAAAAGAGAAGAACCAAATATATTACTCATCACAATCTGAACATAGTCTCATAATCCATCGGATCCCAACAAACTCAGCATAGCAACAACAGAAATTACATAGATGCCTTGATCATGTGAGGCAGCTCACGAGGACTCGAAAGTGGAGGCACAAAAGAAGGAGAGATAGATCACATAGCTACTGGTCACGGACCCATGGTCCAAGGGAAACTACTCACGGTACATACGGGAGGCATCCATGGCGATGGACGGTCTCCCGGAGGGGGTAGCTTCTCCCGGAAGGGTGCCGGAGCAGCTTCTCCAGGAAGGCTCGATCTTGAAACGGCGGCGGCGGCGGAACAGAGGCGAGATCGCGAAAGAGGAGTTCGTCCTTGGCGTTTCCGTCACGGGGGGTAAATATAGGCGAAGGGGGCATCGAGGGGACCCACGAGGCAGTCAGGAGGCCTCCTGGCGCGGCCTAGGGTGGGGCCGCACCAGCTACCCTCCTGGCTGCCTGGTGGTGGCCCCCCTTCGCTTCTTTGGTGTTTCCGGAAGCTTCCGCGACGCTGATTTTTATCCGATTTTCCTGGATTTTTTGGAGCACTTTTAATGGACGGAAAACCTGAAATACAAAAACAGCAGAAAACAGCAACTGGCAGCTGTGTGCACGGAGTTAGTAGGTTAGTCCAAATAGGTTCAAAAGTGTATGAAAGTTCAAGTAAAACATGGCAAAGTCACACAAAACATGCATGGAGCAAGCAGAAATTATAGATACGTTTGGGACGTATCAGGAGGCCCTTCGTGAACTTCCCCGTTTGGGAGCTCGTTATACTTGGTCCAATCATCAGAGCTCGCCTATTCGTTCGGTTCTTGATCGGTTTCTCATCTCCCATGAATGGGATGGGTTGTTTCTGGGGGCTTCCCTGATCGCGCTTCCTCATGTTGGCTCTGACCACTCTCCTTTGCTTCTCTCCTCGGTGCCCCCGGTGGTGGCTAGACCCAGACGTTTCCGGTTTGATTCTTCCTGGATTTTTGTGGAGGGCTTTGTTCCTTTTCTCTCGTCTAAAATCTTGTCCTTGTTCCTCGATGGCCACCGGTCTTTTGGCCCTGTGGATGATTGGAGGCACTGTGCGAGGTTGCTGCGCCAATTCCTTAGAGGTTGGGCGGCAAATCGTGCGGTTGCCGGACGGCAGGCCAAGGGTGATCTGATGGCCCACATTTCTGCCCTCGACGCCGTGGCTGATTCGGTGGGACTCGATGACGCTGGGTGGCAGCATCGATATTCTCTGGAAGATTCGATGTTGCTATTGCACATGATCGAAGAGGAATTCTGGAGACAACATGGGCGCCTGTCCTGGCTGTTGAAAGGGGATCGCCTCACGAGCTACTTTTTGGCCATTGCTAATGGGCGTCGGTGTAGGTGTACGATTTTTCGTTTGGTGATTGATGGTGCCGTGGTTGAGGACCCGGCTGTCATTAAAGAGCACATCTTCAATTTTTATGCGTCGCTTCTCAGCGCCAAACCGGAGGCTGCTATTTCTCTTGCCCCAGCCTTTTGGGCTGATTCTGTTTGCATTTCGGATGAGGAGAATGTGTCTCTTCTGACCACCCTTTTCCCGTGAGGAGATTGAAGTTGCGGTCTACTCCTCCAACTCTAATTCTGCTCCTGGCCCGGATGGGTTCTCTAATGCCTTCTTCCAGAAATTCTGGCCGGTTCTCAAGCATCTGGTTTATGCCATTGTTCAGGGGTTCTGTCTTGGCACTGTCGATATTTCTAGGCTTAACTTTGCGGTCCTGTCCCTGATCCCGAAAGTTAAAGGGGCTGAATCTATTCGCCAGTTTAGGCCTATTTACCTGGTTAACAACATTGCCAAATTCCCTGCTAAGGCTTTTGTGTCCAGGCTCTCCCCGATTACTCATAGGGTGATTGCTTTGACCCAATCTGCTTTTATTAAGGGGCGATTCATCTTGGACGGCATCTTGGTGCTTCATGAGCTGGTCCATGATCTTAAGCGGCGCAATTCTGACGCAATTATTCTTAAGCTGGATTTTGAAAAGGCGTATGATTCGGTCAGTTGGCTGTTTCTTCGTTCGGTTCTTATCTCCCGTGGCTTTGACGGGGCGTATGTCCATCATATTATGTAGCTCGTTGGTGGGGGCCAGACGGCTGTGTCCATTAACGGGGAGCAGACCTCGTTTTTCCATAATGGCCGGGGCCTTAGACAAGGTGACCCGATTTCCCCTCTGTTGTTTAACTTTGCGGCTGATGCGTTGGCCAACATTCTTTCCCGAGCAGTCGCTCATGGTCACATCAAGCCGGTGGCTTCCCATCTGATTCCCAATGGTGTCACTCACCTCCAGTACGCGGATGATACGATTATCTTGATGGAGAGCGATAGTTTGGGGCTTTCTAACTCAAATTCATCCTCTTGTGCTTCGAGGCGATGTCTGGTCTTAAGATCAACTTTGCCAAAAGCGAGATCCTTTGCTTGGGGTGCTCCGGTGTGGAAGCTCGCAGAATTGCTGATTTATTGAACTGCCAGTTAGGCTCTTTCCCCTTCAAGTACTTGGGGATCCCCATTTCTACTTCCTCTATTACTTCCAAAGACTTGGCCCCAGTTGTCTCGAAAGTTGGCAATAGGGTGATGTCGTGGCGAGGACGACATCATTCTCAAGTGGCTAAAATTTGCCTCATCAACGCTTGTTTGTCCTCCCTTCCTATGTAAACGATGGGTTTCTATAGGATGCCTGGCATCTCCCACTCGAACATGGACAAACACCGGCGAATTTTTTTCTGGAATGCGGCTGATAATAAAAAGAATTATCGCATGGTTAAGTGGACCTTGATCTGCCGCCCCCGGAAGGCTGGGGGCTTGGGCATTCTTAATACTTCTGTTATGAACGAGTGTCTTCTAGTTAAGTGGTGGTGGCGGATTTCCGTGGTGTTCGCGGACCCGGGCCCCAAACCTCTTTGGTTCTCTTGTCTCCAGGGCAAATATTTTCCGTCTTCGGCCCCTTTGCTGGCCACGGCCTCGGGTGGTTCCCAGTTTTGGAGATCTATTTGCAAAGTTAGGGAGATGTTTCTCTCCCATGTTAAATTCTCAGTGAGGAATGGCTGATCTATTCGGTTTTGGATTGATCTGTGGCACCCTGCTGGTAGACTGTCGGAGGTGTTCCATATCCTTTTCTCTTACGTTTCTACCCAGAATATTTCTATTGCGGACCTTGCGGGTAACAATTGGGATTTTGAGTTTCGGCGTTCCCTTTCTCCTGATGAGCTTGAAAATTGCCAACGTCTTGTTGAAATGTTTCCGGTGCTCTCAGAGGGAGAGGACTCTGTCTCGTGGGCCTTGTCTGCTTCTTTTAAATTTTTGGTTAAGTCATTGTACGCGACACTTGTGGGTGGTCGCCGCTCTGGACGCTTCTCTCCTGTTTGGAAGGATAGGGTGCCTCCCAAATTCAAGGTGTTCCTCTCGCAAGCGTTTAGGGGAAAGCTTCCGGCCTCGGATCAGATCCTGAAGCGGAACGACATTTCGTCGGATGCTTGAAGTCTGTGTGGGGTTTCTGAGGATACTAGGCACATTTTCTTCCATTGTCAGTTAGCTCTTTTCATGTGAAGTTGTGTTCGGTCGTGGTTGGGTGTCTCCTGGAACCCGTCTTCCTTTGGGGAGGTGCTGGCGTTGGCTAAAGTGTTGCCTTCTTCTTCCCGAAGAATCTTTTGGATTGTTTTCCCTGTGTTTTGTTGGATCCCGTGGACCACTCGCAACAAATTTACCATTGAGAAGGCATTTCCTAGATGTCCTGCTGATTGCTTGTTTAAATTGGTCGCCCTTATACAGAGCTGGACTCCGATGAGTAAGCCGGAAGACGGGGAAGAACTGAAGGCCATCTCCCTGCGCATTAAACTCCTGGCGGCTCAGCTTCTCCCTCGGCAACCCCCTCAGACGCCTTCGATACCTGGTGGTGTTTGAGTTGTGGCTCCTCTAGCTTAGTTTCGGGGTGGCTCCTATGCAAGTTATGCCTTTCAGACTTTTCCTTTTGCGGTATTCCCCGGGGGCCTGCGTGCCGTGTTGCCGCCTGTGGCGTTTGATGGTGGTCATTTGCTACTCTGTTATGTGACTTGGATCCTTTTCGTTGCCGTATGGCTTTAGCAATAAAGTCGGGCCTAGCCTTTTATCTAAAATAAAAAAACAAGCACCAAGAGACTCTCAATCTTCAATCAACACACAAAAATGAAATCACTCATGAAAATATTCTTCTAATCCATGTCCAATAGACCGCTGTCATCTTGGTCTCGGGGATTATACTAGATAAATACAAGTGAGTACATCAATCCAATACATAGAGGAAGGGGAAATATCATGGGATCACCCTAGATTAACATAGCCTATGATCACAACGAAGATCACATCATGGGAGAGATATTTGACCACATAGCTACTATAGAAACCTTAGCCCCAAGGGGAACTACTCACACATGGACATGGTGAGAGAGAGAGTTGTTGATGGAGAGGTGCAACCCGGAGGAGATGAAGGAGATGGCGGCGGCGGCGGCCACGGCGACGCCCACGGCCACGGCGGTGGCCACGGCCCTTGGTGGCAGCGGCCCTTGGCCCCTTCTTCTTGGAGATAGTGCTGCTGTGGAGATTGATCTCCCCCTCAATACGGCTGCCAAGGGGGAGGAAATTTCGTGGTGCCCTTTGACCTAGGTTTCCTCTACTTTCGGATTCCCGTCATCCAGATTACGTCTTCGGCATTTTGGGGCTCCAGGGAGCATCCGGACTCCGATTGGGCCGAATTTTATGTCTAGATCTATCGGAAAACAATTCCCTACAACTTTGTAATTTGAAGTTTTTCCGTTTGAGCCCGTATTCAAGCGTTTCCGAGGCGATCTTTAAAACCTGTCTGGTGGGGACAGATTCGGGAAAGTTAGAGTCCAACTCCTACAAGGCTCCTTTTTGTGATTTTTCATTTATCCAAATAATTCCTAGACATAAAGGACAAAAACAAGAACTTGTGAATTTTTTCAAACATTAATAGGTTAGTTCCAAAATATGTTATAAAAAGATATGAAAGTGTAGCAAACATGGAGCAAGTAGAAATTATAGATACGTTTGGGAAATATCAACATTCCCAAGCTTAATTACTGGTCATACTCGAGTAGGTAAATGATAACAAGCATAATTTCTGTGGTGACATGATAGCAACCATATAAGAACTTTGAAAGTAAATCAATTAAGGTATGTGATTCAATTCAAGTCATAACAGGCATGAATGATCATCTCTATGGAGTACAAGGATAAGAGGGAGTACTAGTGTGGATCTTTCAAAAGGATTGTAGTGTTTCCCCTTTCTCTCTTTTTATTTTCTTTTTTCTCTTTTTTCTATTTTTCGTATTTTTTTGGTGGCCTCAATGGCTCTTTCTATTTAACTCTCATGTGTCCTCTTTGGGATCTTTTATTTTGTCCACTTTGGGATCTTTTCCTCACTTAAGGGCAACACTCTAATTTACAAGAAGGTATAGAAGATATTTCATAATTTACAAAGTACTGAAATCATAAAGAAGATGTAGCTATCATGATGTATGCAATGTATGCCGCTGCCAGTGTAGTCACAAAGAGACAAGTCCCCCGAGGAGGAGTGTATGGGGGTTTGGTTATCCTTGCGCATCCTCGACTCATGGTACGTGAGTGTACTCTAATATCCGATCCCTCCAAAGATTAGAGATCCATCTAGTAGCTAGAGTTCTCAACTAGTTTTGTAGGTTTTTGAAAATAAACACGGATTGCCCAATATACGACACCTATCACTAATAGGCTAGAGCTCTTGACACCAAAAGTTCAAACATTACTCACATAAATACCTCAAAACTATTGCAAGTTACTACTGAAATTAAATAGCAACCTGTATTACCTACTTCTCAAAAACAAGACATAACTCAGTGCAACAACCAACTCTCTTAACAAGATAAACATGAAAACTAAAGAGAGTTCCAGCAACAAACTAAACAAAAGCCAAGGCTCTTGCTAAAGACAAACTAAGACTAAAACTAAACATGGCAGTAGCTACGAAAAGATAAAGAACACACAACAGTAAAAAAATAGGCATGAAAAATCCTATGATGTGTTCTAGATTTTGAAAGTGGAGCGTGTTTCTCTCCCACACAAAGTAAGGCGGGGTCTAACTTGTTATGAACAGCAAGCAAAGCTAAAGAAAACTAAAAATAAAACCTAAGAGCGAGATGCTCCAAGCATAGCACATAACACATGAAGTGATAAAAATATAGTGAGACGAAGGATGAACTGATGATTGTTGATGGAGAAGGGAATGCACGGGGGCATACCCAAGCTTAGACGCTTGAGTCTCCTTGAATATTTGTTGGGGATGCATGGGGACATCCCCACCGTTGAGCGCTTGACACTCCCGAATCTTCTTTCATCATCTTCCATCGCACACTTGAAAACTCCCTTCATACATAACTCATCATAAGCTGATTAGAGAGGTTAGTACCCTTAATAAATAATTTTTCCCACTGGATATAACGATATTCTTGAAGAGCTACTGTTTCTCAAGATTGCCAAAAGGTTTTTGCAAAGAAAAAGCAAGCTTAAGGTTTGCAAAAGTTAGGATAGACAAAACGTGGCAGAATCTGTGAAAAACAGAACATCGGGTAGTAAAGAATTTTTTAGGGGTACTTCTGCAACTCAAGTAAAAAAACTCAGAACATACGAAAGTTCCGTGATTGTATAGAGCACGCTGTGTAAAAAAATCAGCTCAAAAATATGTACTGGTGATTTAATCTGATTTTCCCGTCACGAGGACAGAATCTGTTTTCTTGACAACATGTCACAACTTTCACTTCCCATGTCATATGAGGCTATAACTTGGCGCAAAGCTTGAAAATAAAGATACAATGATGTTGATACAGTAGTAAAAATCATCAAGACCAATAAAAATGAAAGTAAAAACTCAAAGTAAAGATAGCAAGGGTTGTCTCCCTAGAGCTCTTTCTTTATAGCCATAAAGATAGGCTTAAGATTTTAGTGATGCTATCGTAGAAATAAGAGTTGAAGAACAAAAGAGAACATCAAGAAGCAAATATCAAACACATTTAAGTCTAACATGCTTCCTATGCAAAGGATCTTGTAGAGAAATAACTCATTGAAGCATAAAGATATTATCATAGGAAGCCAAAATAAGTGCAACTTCAAAACCTTCAACATAAAGAGAGAAAACTTGATATTATTGAAATATCTATAAGAAGATGTTCCCCTCTCATAATAATTTTCAGTGGGATTATGAATAAACTCAGCAATATAAGTATCACATAAAAAATTCTTATCATGATCCACAAGCATAGAAAATTTGTTACTCTCCACATAAGCAAAATCCTTCTCATTAGTAATAGTGGGAGCAAACTCAAGAAAATAGCTATCACATTAATCATTCTTATCATGATACACTTCCAAACATTCATTCTTTATAGCATAAGTTTCATCACAATAATCATCATAGATAGGAGGCAAAGTATCATCAAAATAAATTTCCTCATCGAAACTTGGGGGGCTAAAAAGATCATCTTCATAAAACGTAGCATCCCCAAGCTTATGGCTTTGCATATCATTAGTATCAAAAGTATTCAAAGAAGACATACTAGTAACATTGCTACTAACATGAGTGTTGGGCAAATAATGAAGCTCCATAGGCTTTTTGATTTTCTCTTCAAACACTTCATGTCCCAACTCAAGGTAGAGGTCATAAAGCTCTCTCATAATATTTTGTTGTTTTCCATAAGCATAACTAGTGAAAATAAAAACAAGAAACAAAAAGATTTAATTGCAAGATCTAAAGATATATACCTTCAACGCTTACCTCCCCGGCAACGGCGCCAGAAATAGCTTGATGTCTACGCACGCTTCTATTCTTGTAGACTATGTTGGGCCTCCAAGCGCAGAGGTTTTTAGGACTGATAAAATATGGGTGATAGGTGTGGCAAAATGATACGTCTCAAACGTATCTACTTTTCCAAACACTTTTGCTATTGTTTTGGCTTCATTCTTGCGTGATTTGAGCGAAACTAACCCAGACTGATGTTGTTTTCAGCAGAGCTACCAGTGCAGTTTTATTTTGTGCAGGTTTCTGGATATTTAGGTACGCTGGAAAAATCCCAAGAAAATATAAAAAAAATCAGCGTTCTGGAAGCTTCCGAGGATCCAAAGGGGGGCCACAGGGCAGCCATGGGGAAGACAGGAGGGTGCCTGGCGCGGCCCAGCCCTTGGCCGCGCCACCTGCCCTCTTGGCTGGGTCCCACACCCCCTGGTGACCTACCTTGGCCCCTATTTATTCTCCCAACGCAGAAACCCCAGAACAGAAGTCGCTTTTCCAATCTACGTCGCGGAGCCTCCGCAACCCTCTGTTGTTCTCTGGGAGAGCTAATCTGGAGGGTGATTTGGCCTCCGGTGAGGGGAAATCATCGCCATCGTCATCATCATCGCCTCTCCATCACCCCTCCATGACTTCTCCATTCATGTGTGAGTAATTCCTTGCTGTAGACAAAGGGGATGGTAGGGATTTTATGATTTAGATCATGTAATAGTTCAATCAGATTGTTGGGGGCATGTTGCCTATCATCTACTTGGTGTTTATCATCTCTGTTATAACTTGTTGCTCTTAATGCTTTCCACTTTGGGCCCGAGTGCCATGATTTCAGATCTGATCACCCTTTTGTTTCTTGAGTTTGTGGTGTTCTTGATCCTATCTATGAGTTGTATGCACCTATTATAGTCCGGAACCGGTGATCCCAATGGTGACAGCTTGGGACACCAAAGGGTATGGACTATAATTTGAGGATTCCGTGTATCCATGAAGTGTTAATGCTTTGTTCCGGTGCTCTTTGACAGGAGTACCTTAATCTCCCTTAGTTCCTTTTGGCCCTGTTTGTAGCGGGAGGGTAGGACAAAAGATGTTGTGCAAAGTTCTTATTGCAAGAACGTACAACTACCTTGGGATACATGCGTGATGTTTGATATTTTCCTAGATGATCCTTTCTTTTCTGTGAGCCTTTCCCGTGTTCGAATCTATTACATGTTCGTTCTCATCCAAGCAGCGCCCAACCATCCATCTCCCTAGCCTACAGTGTTTTCTTTCCTGCTGGTTACTAGTTGTTTACTTTTGCTGTTTTACTTTTGCTGTTTCATTATCACCACCACTACTACCATCGTATCACAGTTGCTACTAATACCTTTGTGCAAGAAAGTGTTTATTTCAGGTGCGGTTGAGTTGACAACTCAATTGTCAAAGCTTGTACGTATTCTTTGTGTCCCCAAGTGTCGAATCAATAAATTGGGTTATCTTACCCGCGAAGACTATCTCGATCCCCTACAGTTGAGGGTTATCAAGTACTGTTTTCTGGCGCTGTTGCAAGGGACCCTAGCTTTATTTACAGGTCTACTTGAAGTATCCTACCTGCTGCACGCTATCCACTATGGGTAAGAAAGGAGACCCCAAGGTTCCGATCTTACCATCCCGTACGAGAAGAGGTACTGCTCTTAACACTAGTGCTAAACTTGATTCACCTTCAGTTATGAGTCAGTTTGATTCACCTCAGTTATATGCTACTTCTAATGAATCTGGCAATATGTCAGATACTTTTGATGATGCTTCTACTACCTTTGAGACTACAGGTTCACTTGGTTCTTTTATTGAAGAACAAATTGATGTTGTTGCCCGATTCTCGGGTGTTGAAATTCCTCTTACCCAAACACCTATTGGAAAAATTCATGATTTTGCCGGCCTTAAGGAAAAACTCCTTGAGGACGATTATGTTATACTTGATGATGATTTATGCAGGGATCTTAATGAATGTGCTGATTCCGACCTTGCTACTATAAAGAAGTTGCTAGCGAAGCACTCCTTGAAGAACAAGTTTACTCCTGATGCTACTTTTGCTACGTCTCCTATATGCATCACTGATCCTGATTATAATTTCTCTGTTGACCTCTCACTTATATCCACAGTCAAAGCTGATCCCTTTTATGGCAGAGAAAATGATGATGCTATCGAGCACCTGACCAAACTCACTGAGTTGGGTGGCTTGTTTACTACAGATGAAAGGATTCAAAACTTTTATGTGACCAAGCTTTTTCCTTTTTCCTTGAAAGGAGATGCTAGAGCATGGTATGATGCACTACCATGTGGTTCCATTCAGAGTCCTCAAGATATGGATATATCTTTCGTTGATAAGTATTTTCCTGCTCATATGCAACATGCTGCTTTACAAAGAATTTATAACTTTAAACAGTTGCAGGATGAGCATCTCCCTAAAGCTTGGGGGAGATTTTGCATTTTGCTGAAGGCTAGACCGGGACATGAAATCCCTAAGAATGAATTACTTGATATCTTTTATGATGGTCTAACCGATCGGTCTAAATCCTATCTAGATAGTTGTGCTGGTTGTGTTTTCAGGCAAAGAACACCGAACGATGCGAAAGAATTGATGGGCAAGATTGCCAAAAACCATGAAGATTGGTCCGTGCCTGAACCACCTCCACCACCAAAGAAGAGGGGCATGCTTGTCCTAAGCCCCGAAGATATGCAAGAAGCAAAGAAGTCTATAAAAGAGAAAGGTATTAAAGCTAAAGACGTGAAGAATCTACCTCCAATTGAGAAGCTGTGTGAGCCCATCACTCACCCACCTATGGTAGAGGTACATTCTCTTTTAGATTTCAATGCAAGTGACATCCCTAAAGGTAAACCTCCTGACCAATGTTTAGATCAGCTTGATAATTCTATTATGAAGCAGAATCACTTCAATGCAAAGGTACAAGGTCAGTTGCATGATAATACTCTTGCTATCAAAAATTTGCTTGATGTTCTAGGAAGAACAGTTAATGATGTTAAATGTCTTGTGAAGCATTTTCATATGGTTCAAACTCAGCTTGAACAAATTTCTAATGTGCAAAAAGATTTGCTTGCTAATAATGTCAAACAGGACAATTTACAGGCTTATGGAATAAAGACCCGGGGTGGAACACACACCCAGGACCCTCTCTACCCAGAAGGGCATCCGAAGAGGATCGAGCAAGATTCTCAAGTGCAGGAAGAAGAAATTGTTAGCTCTCCAAAGAAGAAGAAGAAACACAAGGAAGCTGACAATCCCAATGATCCTATAGAAGAAGAAGAAGAACAAGCTGTTGATCCAAACATCATATCTACCTCCGATGCTGAGACTGAAGACGGTGCTGAACCTGAAAAAGATGCTGAAAAGAATGATCCACCCGAGGTTCGTGAAGAAGAAGCACCCGATAAGCGCAAGAAGTATACTAGAGAAGACTTTCTTGCAAGGAGACATGGGAAGGAACGAGAACCATGGGTACAGAAACCCATGCCTTTCCCAAGCAAGTCCATCAAAACCAAAGAAGAAGAGCACTACAACAAGTTTTGTGAGTGGATGAAACCTCTTTTCTTCAAATCCCTTTGACTGATGCTATTAAGTTACCTCCTTACTCTAAATATATGAAAGATATTGTTACTAATAAAAAAAAGTCCCTAATGAGGCAATATCTACTATGCTTGCTAACTACTCTTTCAGTGGAAAGATTCCTGAGAAGCTCGGTGATCCAGGTATACCCACCATTCCTTGCTCCATAAAAAATAATTATGTTAGAACTGCTTTATGTGATCTTGGTGTAGGAGTGAGTGTTATGCCCTTTTCTCTCTACAAAAGACTTTGTTTAGAGAAACTAATTCCTACAGATATCTCTCTCCAGAGTGCCGACAAGTCCACGGCCGTCCCGATCGGTATTTGTGAGGATGTTCCTGTTGAAGTTGTCAATTGCTTAATACTTACTAATTTTGTTGTGCTTGACATGCCCGAGGATGGGATCATGTCCATTATCCTTGGTAGACCTTTTCTTAACACCACAGGTGCTGTTATTGATTGCAATAAAGGGAAGGTTACCTTCAACGTGAATGACAAAGAACACACGGTGTATTTTCCGAAGAAGATCGACAAAAGGCATGGCCTTAACTCCGTTGAGAATATCGAGACCGTGAAGATTGGAGAATGGGATTGTCCACTACATGTATACCACAAATACAAAACAATTATGGTGGGGACAATGTCCATTAAAGTGAGAGTGCAATGATCACTTCATAAGAGGCGAGACTTTCTGCGCTATATACCACAGGTTTGTTGGTGAGACTTGATCAACCTTGCTAACTAGCATGTTTTATATAGGTAAAAAGTTGAGCTTGTTATGTTTTCATTTCCTTTAGCTTTTATTCTCCTTGATGTACCCAAGTTTTAGTGTTAAAAGCTTCACTTGTTCTAACTTTTGTCTCAAGTTGATGAGGACATCCCTACTAATGTTACACCCACATCCTCACCAACTACACATATTGGACCAGTTACTAGAGCACGCGCACGTCAGCTAAATTATCAGGTACTTTCGTTTCTTGCGAATCCTTCTAATGTTCATGAACATATGATGCTGCCTAAATTAGATACTATTGTTTTGCTTATGAATGAAGGACCTAGCATGGACAAGAAGGACGGGCATTGGAGCGGGATCAAGCATGGAGAAGATGGTGCGCGCGCGGGAAAGGACAATGGAGTTTCCAGTGGTGATTTTCGCACTTTGAAGCCACCATAAGGCATGCATGAAGGCTTGGAAGAAATACACGAGATGCCACTTCATTATTTTCATCCAAGGGCAATTATAGGTGCTGTGTCACCTTAAGATTGGGCAGGGCCCATGTAATTTCGAAATACTACTTTATAGGCTGTTTTTAGAGTCCGTATGTGTGGGGAAACCGAGTTAGGGTTGTTTTCGGACCCCCACCTCCAAGGGGTCACAAAAATCCCCTCTATTCCCCCATATATACAGCCCTTAGGGCGTCGTTTAGACTTGGGTTTTAATTAGATTTAAGTTAGCCATAGCCGCAACTTAGAGCTCTTTGTTTGTGTCATCCGACCAGGACAAGACCACATTGGAACCCCAACTTCTGTTAATCATTCATCTTATATTCGAAATATCCAGATTGAAATTCTTAGTTCTTGCTTGTTCTTGTCGATTGCTTGCAGGAATTAGACCTTCGTGGTCAGGTTGATCGTGCATCCGCGGGATCAATAACCTCTCGGAGTTGGTTTAGCGATTGCTAAGGCGCAACGTCTTCGCACGTTCGTAGTCGGGTCGTGAAAGTCTACTCCACCATAATCGATCTCCATCATCTCATCGAAACATCGGGACACCTTCGCCTCTATCACAAGTTCACGAAAGTTTTTGCAGCTTTTTGAACTTTGAAAAATTCTCTACAGTGAAGTTGCTAAGAAAATTCCAGAAAATTCAAAATAAAAATTTCCAGGTAAAAAGCCATCGGGAACTACCTGTGGCTGACCAGGGGGGTCCACCCCTGGCCCAGGAGGCCAGGTCGCGCGGCGCAGCCCCTGGCCGCGCCACCCACCCTTCTGGGGCCCACAGACACCCCCTGCTGGCATCTCTTCTTCCACTCTCTCTCTCACCCCGAAAACTCGTGTTCTTGCCCTGGTTTCGTGTTCTTGTTGTTCTTGAGCACGGAACTTCGATCTCCCTCTACAAACATTCATTTGAGCTGAAATTTGGAACAAATACTCTCTGGTATGTGACTCCCTCACCCCTCCAATTAGTTTTCTAGTTGGTGGCTTCATTTGTGAGTATTTAGTAGTTCTTAGTGCTGTTTAGTCGAGCTTAAATGTTTGTGTAGAAATTTATTCTTCAAGTTTTGTTGCTAGTTTGAGCTTTGGTAGAGTAAGTAGAATGTTTTGCCCAAACTAGTTTTTCTTAAATCTTCGTTTTTGTGAATTGTTAAAAATTTCGGAAATGGAGAGGCTAGGAAAGTGGCTTGGGAAGAAGAAGCCTGGCACGCTTTCTAGAGCATTTTTTAGGCCAAAAATTTCAGGGGTGAAAAAATTTCGTGCCCATACCTTCCTTAGGTCCAGAAACTCATTTTGAGACGTCCGCTACCATAGTGATTTTTTCGCACTTTTTCAGCCATCGAAGTCCCGAATCGCCAAAAAAAAAAACAAAAAAAAGAGAGAGAAAAAAAATTCAGAGTGTGCTTCTCAGTTGTTTACGTGCCGCGCCGTGCTTTCGTTGGTGTTTTAGGCTCACGTCTCTAGTACGGTCTAGCCTAGGATCAGCACAGTACCGATGTTGAGTGTTTATTCAGCTTTGCATCTCTGTTTTGATTACTGTTGAGCTTTTTCTACCGTACTTGTCAGCCTTCCTACAGCTCCACATATATTATACATCGTGCGTTTTGACACCTCCTGGCCATCGCTCTACCACATCTCTGAGAGTTTTGACCCATGGGTTGTACATCACCACCTGCTGCTAGGTAAGAATCGGTAAGAACGAAAGAAAAGCTTGACGGATTTGTGCTTTCCACCACCCCACATCCCATTAGTAGAAGCAGGATCATATTTCTGTGTGTTTTCTATTTCTGCTGACCATGCCAGGATCACATGATGAAGTGGCGCGGGATGCACCCGATTGGGAGAACATGACCAACAAGGAGCTACATGATAAATTTGCACAAATGATGTCTGAACAGGTGAATGACATCGAGAACAGATTTACAGAGGCGATTGATGGCATGGAGTAGATGATCGACACCAAGCTCGACGCCAAGTTTACTGAGTTGATCGCACGCCTACCTACATAGCCTGCTGCCGCTCCGGCACATCCACCGCCACCACGACGCGCACGACGTATTCTGTTTCTGGGCGGACAAGCTACTGGTATTGGTGCTCCTCCTGCTGCTGCAGTTGCTGCTGACGGGGATCAACCCCGACAAATCCCATGGTCAGGAACCTGGGTTAGTCATGAGAGGCGCAGGTTGGACGATAACTCGTCGGCAAACAAGGAGGCTCGCTCCTGCTCGATATTATTGATTGGGGAGATGCGATTACAGAGGAAGCCGAGGCTGGAGCGCTCAGGGCTAGGGCTACCAGTGAGATTGGATGTCCTTGGTGTCGCCCCTCCTAGCCCTTATATACCGGGCTAGGTCTCGGGGAGTTCATCTACATGTACAGGTAAACTTTCCTAACCCTAGCTTGCTCCGTACGGCAGGTCTTCGCACCTTCCTTGTGAGTCGAGGACTTCTACGTCGGTGCCATCTAGTGGGCCGAGGCCATATCTTCATGGGCCTTCTGCCTTCATGGACACCAGGTAGGCTCATCCATAGGAGTCGTGGGGTCACCCCCTCGTCAGTAGCCCCCGAGTGCCTGGGGGACTCGAAGAGTCGCGCAGGGACTCGAGTACATTCATGTGTCGTTTATTGATATGCACGGTTCATCCGTGGGTCGCTGGCAGTCTGGTGGCCATGACAAAACCTGTTTCGAGGGATGCTAAGCTGAAAGGGACCAAGGAGTCGACGGGTCGAGCCTTGGCGAATTGCACTAGGGCAAATACCATAGTAGCCTAGTCAAACCCACGTCCCTCGACGTGAGCTTGGAACACTGGTGTCGAGCAAAAGTCCGGCCGCTTCAGGTCTTACAGTGTTCATTTGCGGCCAGTAATGTGTGTAGCCTAAGGCGCGTCCGCCCGGCTTATCTATCATGCTCTGCGCATGGGAAAGGTTGGGAGTGAAATCGCTCTTCGGCAAGTCCCAGCCCGGCCGTACTTCGCAGTGGGGTCTTACCTACACGCTAATCTTGCGTGGCTTCTGGGCACAGTGTATCGTGTTCCAGGAATGTGTGTTTTTGAGGCGCAGAGCCTTATAGTATTGCACCCGCTTGGAACAAAACATTAAGCGAGCTGTTCACTCTTTTACCCGAGGAGCTTTGTTTCGAGTGCTCAGTCGGGGGGTTATTCACGAGTAATCACTCGAATGCCATTTTCGGCTCTTCAGGTGAGGGAGCACCCGAGACTCGTAGCGCCGTATGGTCTTGGAGAGTGCTTGTTTGTCTTTCGTCGGGTTGAGGGAGCACCCGAGACTCTCATTGGTGCGAGTGTTCACTCGAGCACGTGGTTGGCTTTTAGGTGAGGGAGAACCCGGGACTCTTATGATGTACGCTCCCGATGGGAGTAAGTTGTTTTTTCTTCCTTGGGAAAAAGATCTGGAAAGATGGAATCTCTGGGCCTTGATGGCGTACTGAGTACGCCTTGCTGTTTGGTTTTCTTCGCCGCTCGTCAGGGATAGTGATGCCTCTGTTTGATGGCTGTCAGTGATGCGCTGCCAGTGAACCGTCACGTCTCGAGGACCGGTCATAATGATGGCCGTTTGTGGCGTGCGGAAGGCGCCGGTTGAGTTTCCCATACGTGCGTTGGAAACACGCGCGAATTGACGCGCCCTGCGTATAGTGCTTCTCGTGGGAAAGCATCTTCGTCTTGGAGTTCGAGACGGCTGGGACGATTGGTCTTTGAATTAATTGCTGCCGTCGTTTTGGCTTCTCCGTGCTTTGATGATAGTTGTTCTATAAATAGGCCGTTCTCTTCCACGCTTCTATCCAACTCACTGCTTCACCTCTTTCTTCATCTCTTCTTCCGCTCATGGTTCCTAGGCGAGGTGTTGGCCGTGGCCGTGGTCGTCGTGGCCGTGGTGGCCACACACCACGCTCATGTCGTGGAGGTCGTCATGGTACGGTGCCAGTGCCTTCCTCCTCTCCCTTGGAGGAGGGATTCTGGTGCTATGATTTTATTTTGCGTATTCGTGGCCAAAGTGCCAATCGCATCCTTCTTCCCTCTGCTTTTTCTGCCATTGTCTCTGAACGTGGCTTGGATGGCTTGCTTCTGCACCTTCAGGGGAGCTGTCGATCTCCTTCTTATGTTGAGTTGGAGGTTGATAGCTCTCGCTTGATTTTTCTTGGCTCTGGTTGGGGTTTGTTTGCTCGGCGGTTGAATTTGCGAGATGGTGATATTCTCAGCTGTCGCTTTGACGGTGAGAGCACTGTCATTGTTCGCGCATTTGATCCGAGTGGCAATAGCATGGATCCGCATGGGCAGGAGTCGAGCAACGACAACTCCATGAAGTCGAGGAGTCCTTCACCTGCGTCTTCAACTGCTTCTTCCTCCAGGGACTCTTCTGGTGGTGGTGGTGAGCCGTCTTCAACTGCTTCCTCCTCTGCCTCTGAAGAAGACCTCGACGTCAAGCCACTGGTTAAACGATCTCGGCAGGTTGGGCGGAGCTGGAGAAGAAGCTAGAGGAGCAGGAGAAGAAGCTGGTGGAGCAGCTTCCCCAGTGGCTCCCCAAATAAGTCGAGCTTCACCTTTTGTTATGTCATTGACATCATGAGCCTGCTGCTTCCATCCCTACTTTGTCTGTGATGATGCTCTTATGCTAGGGTTGATTACCCCTCATGGGCACACATGTAGAAGTCATAGTTCCTTGGGTGATTTCCTCTTGTAACAGGAGCTGCCTTCTATCCAAATGTAGTTGAGTCCTTTTTGTATTGAAGATGATATCTATGATGTAAACCATGCTTTATCCTTTGTGTATATTTGAGCCTTTATACCATCGAGAACAGTGTCTTCACCATCAGGAGTTGTCTTTGAATCCTTTTTGGAACTGAGAGTTACATTCGAGACTTTTGCGGCTGGGAGCTGTCTTCTGGTTCATCTTGTACTTGGTACTGTGGGTTTTTATCGGGTGCGCGACAGCGCTCCCGATGGGAGTAGCCCCCGAGTCTTTAGGTGATCGTTGGCGATCGGGTGAAGACTAGATGAACTTGTGCTTCCTCCAAAGTTTTTTCAAAAGTGTTTGGATGCCATGGGAGTGTTGATGGTCGTCTCTCGGGTGGGATTTGTGTTCGAGACCCCGACTGCTTCATGAAGGAGGTCGTGTAGGCGATAGCGTTGCTCAGGTTTTTTTTATTCTTAAGCCCCCGAGTGCTTCGATTAATATCGCGCGTGCGATGGAGTTGCTCGAGGTGTTTTCTCTTCAGCCCCCCGAGTGCTTCGATTAGGATCGCGTGGGCGATAGAGTTGCTCGGGGGGGGGGCGAGTTTCCTCTTTAGCCCCCAAGTGTTTCGATTAAGATCGCGAGTGCGATAACAGTTGCTCGGGGGGGAGTTTCCTCTTCAGCCCCCGAGTGCGTTGATTAAGATCGCGTGTGCGATAGCAGTTGCTCGGGGGGGGGGGTTCCTCTTCAACCCCCGAGTGCTTTGATTAAGATCGCGAGTGCGATAGCAGTTTCTCAGGGGGGAGTTTCCTCTTCAGCCCCCGAGTGCTTTGATTAAGATCGCGAGTGCGATAGCAGTTGCTTGGGGGGGGGAGTTCCCTCTTCAGCCCCCGAGTGCTTTGATTAAGATTGCGAGTGCGATAGCGGTTGCTCGGGGGGGAGTTGCCTCTTCAGCCCCCGAGTGCTTTGATTAAGATCGCGAGTGCGATAGCAGTTGCTCGGGGGGGGAGTTTCCTCTTCAGCCCCCGAGTGCTTTGAGATGGCAGTATTTGGGCGACACTTATTTTATTGCTGTCAAGCGATTTACATGAGTTGCCAGTCATGCCCGACCGATAGGGGCTATGGATAGAATAGTCGCAAGTTTGCTACGATCCATGGGTTGCCCATGTCGTCGTCTGTCTTTGGGTTCTTCAGTCTGTAGGCGCCGCCTCCGATGGATTCTGAGATTATGAATGGTCCTTCCCATTGGGGGGCAAGTTTGTGGACCTTCTCTTTTATTAGTCGTAGGACTAGGTCACCTTTGTTGAAGGTTCTGGTGCGCAGTCGAGTACTTTGATAGGTACGCAGTTTGTCTTGGTACCCAGGGCTGTGTCTCTTGCTTCGCCAGCCGTATCTTTGTCGTCTCGTAATGCTTCTTCTGCTTCTTCTTCCTCGTATCCGGTGACCCGGGGTGCTCCGAACTTGATGTCATGTGGTAGGACTGCCTCTGTCCCGTACGCCATGAAGAAGGGTGTGTATTGGGTCGCAGTGTTTGGCGTGGTTCGTAAGCTCCACAGGACCGCGGGGAGTTCTTCTACCCAGTTGCCGACGGCTTGCTCGAGTGGTGCGAGGAGCCGTTTCTTGATTCCTCCACAGACAAGGCCGTTTGCTTTTTCCACCTGGCCGTTGGACTGTGGGTGCGCGACTGATGCATAATTGATTTTGATGCCCAGTTCTTCACAGAAGTTCTAAAATTCTGCGGCCGTGAAGTTCGTGCCGTTGTCCGTGATGATGTTGTGTGGCACTCCGAATCTGAAGATGATCGATTTGATGAAGTTTACAGCCGTGAGAGCTGTAGAGCTGGTGATGGGCACTGCTACGATCCACTTGGTGAACTTGTCGACTGTGACGAGCAGGTGTGTTCTTCCGCCCTTTGATGACTTCTTTAGTGGGCCCACCGTGTCGAGTCCCCAGGTGGAGAACGGCCAGGATAGTGGTATGGTCTTGACCTCTGATGTGGGAGCGTGTGACCTGTTGGCGAATTTTTGACAGGCGACGCAACGTCGCACGATTTCCTCTGCGTTTTTCATGGCTGTGGGCCAGTAGAATCCAGCTCGGAATTCTTTTGACACGAGCACTCGACTGCTTGCCTGGTGCCCGCAGGTGCCTTCGTGGATTTCTGGTAATAAGGCTTTGCCGTTCTCTTCGTCAATGCACCTTTGGAGTATCTGGGTGATGCTGCGCTTATATAGTTGTCTGTTGATCACAGTGAATGCCTTGGATCGTCGGCTAATGCGTCATGCTTCGGCCACGTCTTGTGGTAGCGTGCCTTCGATTAGGAATCGGAGGAACGGTTTTTTCCAGACAGGTCCTTCGAACTCTGTCAGGGCTGTGCTGTCGGATGCACTGGTGCTTGTTTCTTCTGATGGTGTTGTTGCTGCCACCTGCGTTATTTCTGGTGCGTCTTCTCCGTCCACTATCGCTTCAGGTGTTGCTTCCTGCACCTTGATGGATCTCCGGTTGATGCTTTCGAGAAAAACGCCAGGTGGGACAGGCGCCCGGGTCGAACCGATGTTCGCGAGCTCGTCAGCTTCTGTGTTGTTGTCCCTGGTGATGTAGTTGAGCTCGCAACTGTCGAAATTTCCTTCGAGTTCGTTGTAGAGCTTCTGGTAGGCTGCCATATTGTCGGATATTGCGTTGCAGTTTCTCATCGTCTGCTGGACGACGAGATTGGAGTCCCCATAAATTATGAGGTGAGTGGCTCCGCATGTTTTGGCCATGCGCATGCCATGTAGGAGTGCCTCGTATTCTATTTCGTTGTTGGAAGCGTGACTGAACTTTATCTGGAGGACGTATTTCAGCTTTGTTCCTTTGGGGGAAATGAGTACTACTCCTGCCCCAGCTCCTTGTTGTCTCTTGGACCCATCAAAGAACATTGACCATGAGCTTGATAGCTCTGGGGGGCCTGGTGTTTGAACCTCCGTCCACTCAACCAGAAAGTCTGGGAGTACTTGGGCTTTGATGGCTGTTGGGTGCTTGTACTGCAGGTCTCGTGGGCTGAGCTCGATGTTCCACTCGGCGACTCGCCCGGTTGCCCCAGGGTTGTTTAGTATGTCAGCGAGTGGTGCGCTGCTCACGATTGTGATAGGGTGCTCGTCGAAGTATTGGGACACCTTTCTTGAAGTCATGACGATGGCTAGTAGTAGCTTCTGATAGTGCGGGTACCGCTGCTGGGATTTGGTTAGGAGCATGCTGAGGTAGTAGATTGGTCTCTGAATGCTCTGGACCTTGCCTTCTTCTGCGCGTTCGACAACGAGCGCCGTGCTTACTACACTGCTGCGTGCTGCCACGTAGAGGTATAGCTTCTCTCGTTCCTTGGGTACCACCAGGATTGGTGGAGTTGAGAGTGTATTTTTCAGGTCCGCGAATGCTTGGCGGGCTTCCTCCGTCCACTCGAATTTCTTTCCTTTCCTGAGCAGTTGATAGAAAGGCAGCGTGCGTTCTCCAAGCCTGCTGATGAAGCGGCTGAGAGCTGCGAGTTTTCCAGTGAGCTGCTGTACTCCTTTGACGTTGGTTGGTTCTTGCATGCGGGTGATGGCTTGGACTTTCTCGGGATTTGCCTCGATTCCGCGGGCAGAGACCATGTAGCCCAGCAGTTTTTCCGCTGGTACGCCGAATGCGCACTTCTTTGGGTTGAGTTTGATTTTGTATTTGTTGAGCGCTGCGAAGGTTTCGCGCAGGTCGTCGAGTAGTGTGGCTGCTTTGTAGGTCTTGATGACGATGTCGTCCACGTAGACTTGTACATTTCTTCCTATTTTCTCCTTTAGGCAGGACTGCATCATTCGTTGGTAAGTGGCGCCTGCGTTTTTGAGCCCGAAGGGCATGGTCCTGTAGAAAAATACTCCATAGGGGGTGATGAACGATGTGTGCTCTTCGTCTTCTTCCTTCATCATGATCTGGTTGTATCCTGAGTAAGCGTCCAGAAAGGAGAGTAGGTCGCACCCTGCTGTTGAGTCGATTATCTGATCGATTCTAGGCAGGGGGAAGTGGTCCTTCGGGCAATGTTTGTTGATTGGTCCGTAGTCGACGCACATGCGTAGCACGGTCGTGTCTTTCTTTGGCACCAGCACTGGGTTTGCTATCCAGGTGGCTTTCATCGTTTCTCGGATGAACTGAGCGTCGAGTAACCGGTTGACTTCCTCTCCGATTGCTTTGTGCTTGGGTTCCGAGAATCGTCTCAGCGCTTGCTTCACTGGCCTCGTGTTTGGCTTGATGCGTAGGGCGTGTTCCGCGAATTCGCGTGGTATCCCAGGCATGTCGGCTGGGCACCAGGCGAATATTTCCCACTCTTCTCGAAGGAAGGCGACGAGAGCCGCTGCCTGCTCCTCTGGTAGGTGGGCGTACACGCGTACTGTTTTGTCCAGGTCCGTCGGGTGCACTTGGTAAGTGATTGTGTCGCCGTCGATGCTGAAGTCGCGTCCGTACTCCCTGGATTCGCTTCGGTTCACCAATGGGAAGGTGCTCTTGTCCGTCACTATGGCTATTTCTCTGAGTTCTTGTTTGGCTCCGAATGTGTCGGAGATCCTGTGGAAGTCATGATCACATTGATCTGATTTGATGAAGCTTCCGTTGATCGTGAGGATTCCTGATGATCCTGGCATCTTGAACTTGAGGTAGGCGTAGTGTGGGACCGCCATGAATTGCGCGAATGCTGGCCGTCCTAATATGGCGTGATACTGTGATTGCCAGTCGAGTACCTCGAACTCGAGGACGTGCTTTGCGAAGTTACGATGGTTGGCAAAGACGACTTCGAGTTCGATGACTCCGAGCGATGTGGCTGCTTCTCCTGGGACTACCCCGTGCAACTCGGTGCTTGATTTTTTCCATACTGATCGTGGGATCAGCATCTTTTGCAGGGTATTGGCGAAGATGATGTTCATGCTGCTGCCTCCATCCATGAAGATCCGGTCCATGTCGTATCCTCCGATTTGTGCATCTAGCACTAACGGTGCATGCCCCGGTCTTGGGACTGCGGGTGGATGGTCGTCCTGTGAGAACGTGATGCTTGTCTCCGTTCCATGTAGCAGGTAGACGTCGATTGTGTTTATTCTCTCAGCTGCTCTGGCCTGCAGGGTTTGGGCGTCGCGTTGTGTTTGCGGTATCCTTCCTTCTTGGATCATGAGAACCTGTGCTCGCGACGGGATGTGACGTCCTTCCGGGCTTGAGGTTGGCGCTTGCTCGGGTCGTTGGTTGCGTCTGTCTTCTTTCTGCTTCTCCTTCTTGGGGTCGTCGGCTAGCTCGTTGAACAGACGGCAGTCTCTCAAAGTGTGACTTGACCTGACGCGTCCCCAGTCATCCTCGAAGTTGTGGATCGTGCAGGGTCCTGCTAGCTTCTCTCTGGCCGTGAGTTTGCTAGATCCGGCGTGCCTCTTCCTTCTTCAGATTCTGAAGATCTGCTCGTGATCCTCCGGGTGCTCGTGGAAGCGAGGATCGGTTTTGATTCCTCGACTCATGTCTTGGTTCTTGATGAGGTTGGCGAATTCATCCGGCCTTCGAACTGGGTCGTAGTACTCGCCAACAGGTGTCTCGGAGTCGCTGCCTTGGTTGGCGGCGGATGCCCGTGCGTGCCTTTTGGGTCGTCGATTCCTTTTGCCTTGGCGGTGGTTCTGCTGATCGTTAGATTCAATCTCATAGTCGTCGTCTCGATGTGCGGCGGGTGCCCAGGCGGTGGAGGGTTGTCGGAAGATTTGCGAGTCCTCCGCTGCGCGTCGCAGTTCGTCGAGTGGGATTCCTTCGTAAAGGCCCCTCGCCGTTCTTCTGGGTCGTCGACTGCTTCGGCGCTGGCGCTGTACTTGGCCGTTACCGTAGTATCGGTCCTGGCGTGACTGCAGCTCGAGTGGTCTTGATGGGGTGGCGAGGATGTCCGCCGTAATCTTGAATCCTTCGAGTGGGCTAGGTACGGTTCTTGCCCTTCAGTTGTGGCTTGCTGAAGATGGGACCGCCGAGATCGTGATCCCAACCTGCGTAGTTCCCACAGACGGCGCCAATTGACGGGGATCAACCCCGGCAAATCCCATGGTCAGGGACCCTGGGTTAGTCATGAGAGGCGCGGGTTGGACGATAACTCGTCAGCAAACAAGGAGGCTCGCTCCTGCTCGATATTATTGATTGGGGAGATGCGATTACAGAGGAAGCCGAGGCTGGAGCGCTCAGGGCTAGGGCTACCGGTGAGATTGGATGTCCTTGGTGTCGCCCCTCGTAGCCCTTATATACCGGGCTAGGTCTCGGGGAGTTCATCTACGTGTACAGGTAAACTTTCCTAACCCTAGCTTGCTTCGTTAGGCAGGTCTTCGCACCTTCCTTGTGAGTCGAGGACTTCTACGTCGGTGCCATCTAGTGAGCCGAGGCCGTATCTTCATGGGCCTTCTGCCTTCATGGACACCAGGTAGGCTCATCCGTAGGAGTCGTGGGGTCACCCCCTCGTCATCTGCTGCTGCCGCTGATTCTGACGTCGGCCAGGACGACAACTACGAGGGTGATTACGAGGAGGAGGTGGAACAGGAAGCGGCCTATGAACAGCCAGCTGGACGTCCACGTCCCAACATTCGCCACGGTCGACACCAACCACACCCTCAGGTACGCGATGATGAATATGTGCCTAAACTTAAATTGAATCTTAACCATTTGAGGGTAGATATATTCCTTATGCTTATCTTACTTGGGAGTTAGAAACTGAACAACGCTTTACATGTTTACAATATCCTAAGAATAGACGTGTTACTGCTGCTGTTTGTGAATTCACGGGGTTTGCATCTATTTGGTCGTCTGAACATTGTAGATTGCATGCTAATAATATTCTAACTACTTGGGAAGCTTTAAAAGATTCTATGCATACTCGCTGGGTTCCTCCTTATTATCAACGTGAATTGCTACAAAAATTACAGCGTTTGAGACAAGGAAAAAATTATGTAGAGGAATATTATCAGGAATTACAAACTGGATTGATTAGATGTGGCCTAGTAGAGGATAATGAAGCTATGCGTGCACGTTTTATGGGTGGCTTAAAGAAGGAGATACAAACTATTCTAGAATACAAGGACTATGCTACTATCACTCGTTTGTTTCATCTTGCTTGTAAAGCTGAACGTGAAGTGCAGGATTGACAGGCCACTACGAGACCTAACTTTTCTGCAGGACGAAATACATCATGGACATCGCGTGAAGCTTCTTCATCCACACGTCCTGCTGCACCACCATCTACTTCAGCCGCTCATTCTTACAGGGAGCCGCCAAAACAGCTAGCGCCACCATTCAAGGGTGCACAGAGTGGTCCAGCGGCGAGTTCTTCTTCATCCATGGCTTCCACAGGGCAAACACGAGATCGTGATATTAAATGTCGCAGGTGCCAAGGTGGAGGTCACTTCGCCAAAGACTATCCCTCCAAGCGTGTGATGACTATTACGACGGATGGTGGGTATGAGTCACCGAGTGACTATGATGAGGAGACTTTAGTTCTCATTGCTCATGAGGAATAGGGTGCCCATGATGATGCTCATGATATAGAGTATATGGCTCCTGATGATGCGGATAAATATGCTAGTTTGGTTTCTCACCGTGTGTTACGTGTGCAGGTAACGAAGGCCGAGCAAAACCAGAGGCATAATTTGTTCCACACAAAGGGAGTGGTGAAAGAATGTTCGGTTCACATCATTATTGACGGAGGGAGTTGCAACAACTTGGATAGCATGGAGTTGGTGGAGAAGCTATCTCTCACCACAAGACCACACCCCCATCCGTACTATATTCAGTGGTTTAACAATAGTGGTAAGATTAAGGTAACGCGTTCTGTTCGTTTGCACTTTAGCATTGCTGCATATGCTGATTATGTTGATTGTGATGTGGTACCCATGCAAGCATGCTCTCTTTTACTTGGTAGACCATGGCAATTTGATAGGAATGTTTTACACCATGGTAGGACAAATCAGTTTACTCTGGTTCATCAGGATAAAAATATTTCTTTACTTCCTATGTCTCCTGAACAAATTGTGAAAGATGACCTTGCTAGAGCTAGTAAAGCTAAACAGGAGAAACATAAGAGTGAAAATGAGATAGCAGCTAAATAATTTGAGCAACAACATAAGACTAATAGCAAATCTTCTTCTGCTGTTTCTAATGAAATTAAATTGACTAGTCCAACTTTGCTTGCTACTAAGGTTGATATTTTGGATTTGGATGTTAGTCAATATGTGTGCTATGCTTTTGTGCGCAAAGAAGCTTTGTTTTCATTTGAGGAATTGCCTCCTTCTTTGCCTCCTGTTGTCACTGACCTTTTGCAGGAGTTTATTGACGTCTTTCCACAAGACGTACCACCGGGATTACCACCTATTCGAGGGATTGAGCATCAGATTGACTTAATTCCTGGTGCTTTGCTACCCAACCGTGCGCCATACCGTACCAATCCGGAGGAGATGAAGGAGATTCAACGTCAAGTACAAGAGCTACTCGACAAAGGTTACATACGTGAATCCCTTAGTCCTTGTGCTGTTCCTGTTATATTAGTGCCTAAAAAGGATGGAACATGGCGTATGTGTGTTGATTGTCGAGCCATTAATAATATTACTATTCGTTATCGTCATCCTATTCCTAGGTTAGATGATATGCTTGATGAATTAAGTGGTTCTACCATGTTTTCCAAAGTTGATTTGTGTAGTGGATACCATCAAATTCGCATGAAATTAGGAGATGAATGGAAAACGGCATTTAAAACTAAGTTTGGATTATATGAGTGGTTAGTCATGCCTTTTGGGTTAACTAATGCACCTAGAACTTTCATGAGATTAATGAACGAGGTTTTACGTGCTTTCATTGGACAATTTGTGGTAGTCTATTTTGATGATATACTGATTTATAGCAAATCTTTGTAGGAACATTTGGATCATTTACGTGCTGTTTTTATTGCTCTACGTAATGCACGTTTGTTTGGTAACCTTGGGAAGTGCACCTTTTGCACCGACCGAGTATCGTTTCTTGGCTATGTTGTTACTCCGTAGGGAATTGAAGTTGATAAAGCCAAGATCGAGGCGATTGAGAGTTGGCCGCAGCCCAAAACGGTCACACAAGTGAGGAGTTTTCTTGGCCTCGCTGGATTCTATAGGCGTTTTGTAAGAGATTTCAGCACCATTGCTGCACCTCTCAATGAGCTTACACGCAAGGATGTGCCTTTTACTTGGGGTACCGCACAGGAAGAAGCCTTCACGGTATTGAAAGATAAGTTAACACATGCTCCTTTGCTCCAACTTCCTGATTTTAATAAGACTTTTGAGCTTGAATGCGATGCTAGTGGGATTAGTTTGGGAGGTGTGTTATTACAAGATGCTAAACCTGTTGCATACTTTTCTGAAAAATTGAGTGGGCCTAGTCTGAACTATTCTACTTATGATAAGGAATTATATGCTCTTGTTCGGACATTAGAAACTTGGCAACATTATTTATGGCCCAAAGAATTTGTTATACATTCTGATCATGAATCTTTGAAACACATAAGAAGTCAAGAAAAACTTAATCGTAGACATGCTAAGTGGGTTGAATTTATTGAGACTTTCCCTTATGTCATTAAACACAAGAAGGGGAAAGATCATATTATTGCTGATGCATTGTCTCGTCGTTATACTATGCTTTCACAACTTGACTTCAAGATATTCGGTTTAGAGACAATCAAAGATCAATATGTAAATGATGCGGAATTTAAAGATGTATCGCAGAATTGTAGAGAGGGTAGAACATGGAACAAGTTTGTGCTTAATGATGGATTTGTGTTCCGTTCTAACAAGCTATGCATTCCAGCGAGCTCTATTCATCTTTTGTTGTTGCAGGAGGCGCATGGAGGAGGATTAATGGGACACTTTGGCGTGAAGAAGACGGAGGACGTACTTGCTACACATTTCTTTTGGCTAAAGATGAGACGGGATGTTGAGCGTTTTGTTGCTCGCTGCACTACATGTCAAAAAGCTAAGTCACGACTCAATCCTCATGGTTTATACATACCTTTACCTGTACCTAGTGTTCCGTGGGAGGACATATCCATGGACTTTGTTTTAGGCTTGCCTCGAACAAAGAAGGGGAGGGATAGCATATTTGTTGTCGTGGATAGATTTTCTAAGATGTCACATTTTATACCATGTCATAAAAGCGATGCTGCTGCTAATGTTGCTGATTTATTCTTTCGTGAGATTATTCGCTTACATGGTGTGCCCAATACTATTGTCTCGTATCGTGATACTAAGTTTCTTAGCCATTTTTAGAGATGCTTATGGGCTAAGTTGGGGACTAAACTACTTTTTAGTACTACATGTCATCCCCAAACTGATGGAAAAACTGAAGTGGTCAATAGGACATTGTCTACTATGCTTAGGGATGTTTTAAAGAGTAACTTGTAAATGTGGGAAGAATGTTTACCTCATATTTAATTTGCTTATAATCGTTCATTTCATTCTACCACTAAAATGTGCCCTTTTGAGATTGTTTATGGTTTTCTACCTCGTGCACCTATTGATTTGCTGCCTCTTCCATCTTCGGAGAAGGTTAATTTTGATGCTAAGCAACGTGTTGAATTGATATTAAAAATGCATGAGTTAACTAAAGAAAACATTGAGCGAATGAATGCTAGATACAGGCTTGCTGGTGATAGGGGTCGAAAGCATGTTGTGTTTGAAACCGGAGATCTTGTTTGGTTACATCTACGTAAAGATAGGTTTCCTGGTTTGCGCAAGTCTAAGTTAATGCCACGAGCCGATGGTCCCTTTAAGGTTTTGCAAAAAATTAATGATAATGCATATAAACTTGAGCTACCTGCAGATTTTGGGGTTAGTCCCACTTTTAATATTGCAGATTTGAAGCCTTATTTGGGAGAAGATGATGAGCTTCCGTCGAGGACGACTTCAATTCAAGAAGGGGAGGATCATGAGGACATCCCTACTAATGTTACACCCACATCCTCACCAACTACACATATTGGACCAGTTACTAGAGCACGCGCACGTCAGCTAAATTATGAGGTACTTTCGTTTCTTGCGAATCCTTCTAATGTTCATGAACATATGATGCTGCCTAAATTAGATACTTTTGTTTTGATTATGAATGAAGAACCTAGCATGGACAAGAAGGTCAGGCATTGGAGAGGGATCAAGCATGGAGAAGATGGTGCGCGCGCGGGAAAGGACAATGGAGTTTCCAGTGGTGATTTTCGCACTTTGAAGCCACCATAAGGCGTGCATGAAGGATTGGACGAAATACACGAGATGCCACTTCATTATTTTCGTCCAAGGGCAATTATAGGTGCTTCGTCACCTTAAGATTGGGCTGGGGCCATGTAATTTTGAAATACTACTTTATAGGCTGTATTTAGAGTCCGTATGTGTGGGGAAACCGAGTTATGGTTGTTTTCAGACCCCACCTCCAAGGGGTCACGAAAATCCCCTCGATTCCCCCATATATACAGCCCTTAGGGCGTCGTTTAGACTTGGATTTTAATTAGATTTAAGTTAGCCATAGCCGCAACTTCGAGCTCTTCGTTTGTCTCATCCGACCAGGCCAAGACCGCATTGGAACCCCAACTTCTGTTAATCATTCATCTTATATTCGCAATATCCAGATTGCAATTCTTAGTTCTTGCTTGATCTTGTCGATTGCTTGCAGGAATTAGACCTTCATGGTCAGGTTGATCATGCATTCGCGGGATCAATAACCTCTCAGAGTTGGTTTAGCGATTGCTAAGGCACAACGTCTTTTCACGTTCGTAGTCGGGTCGTGAAAGTCTACTCGACCATAATCGATCTCCATCATCTCGTCGAAACATCGGGACACATTCGCCTCTATCACAAGTTCACGAAAGTTTTTGCAGCTTTTTGAACTTTGAAAAATTCTCTACAGTGAAGTTGCAAAGAAAATTCCAGAAAATTCAAAATAAAAATTTCCAGGTAAAAAGCCATAGGGGAGTACCTGTGGCTGACCAGGGGGGTCCACCCCTGGCCCAGGAGGCCAAGTCGCGCGGCCCAGCCCCTGGCCGCGCCACCCATCCTCCTGGGGCCCACAGACACCCCCTGCTGGCATCTCTTCTTCCACTCTCTCTCTCTCACCCCAAAAACTCGTGTTCTTACTCTGGTTTCGTGTTCTTGCTCTTCTTGAGCACGGAACTTCGATCTCCCTCTACAAACATTCATTTGAGCTGAAATTTGGAACAAATACTCTCTGGTATGTGACTCACTCACCCCTCCAATTAGTTTTCTAGTTGGTGGCTTCATTTGTGAGTATTTAGTAGTTCTTAGTGCTGTTTAGTCGAGCTTAAATGTTTGTGTAGAAATTTATTCTTGAAGTTTTGTTGCTAGTTTGAGCTTTGGTAGAGTAAGTAGAATGTTTTGCCCAAACTAGTTTTTCTTAAATCTTCGTTTTTGTGAATTGTTAAAAATTTCAGAAATGGAGAGGCTAGGAAAGTGGCTTGGGAAGAAGAAGCCCGAGCGCTCTAGCCGTGTTACGCGTTCCGCAGCTTCACCTTCAACCACAAAGGTGAGATATAATGAAGATATCGTACCCATGGAGATGTTGGACGCGTCACCCGCAAGAGCTATGGCATTTCCATGCGAAGACTTCATGGAGGATGCCAGCATACGAGAAGAGTTCTATGCTCTGTGTGCCAATACAGGTTTGACACGGCTTGTTACGAGTCGTGTACCACAGTACGAGACACTCACCGCTATTTTTGTTAACAGTTTCAGGTTTTATCCTGACAATGATACTGTGGTGTTTCGACTTTATGAAAAATTGCTGACCATGCCTATGAGTGCGTTTTGTGAAGCTTTAGGTTTACCAGGCTTGGTCGAGAAGAAGAAGAGGAAAAATGTCCAAACTGTTGCACTCAACACCCTCCTCGACTCGTTCTGTAACACTGAAGTGAGGGAATCCAACCGTCAGAAGATTTCCAACATTATGTTCCCTCACCTCAGGTATTTCGCCTATTATATTGCTAGAGGAGTGTTGGCTCGAGACAACACGAGCAACACTTCTACGCCTGATACTGCTATCATGGAGAATGCCCTCTCAGGGAAGCACGAGTATCATGTGGGTTCTCTTATTGCGAAACGCCTTGCTACTAATAGTAACAAGGGTGACCTCTTTGGTGGCGTCTATGCCACACTTCTTTTGCAGTTTCTCCAAGGAGAATCGCGCCCAGATGATACAGTCTTTCCTTTTGTCAGCCTTGACTTAGCTGCCATGAAGAGGCATTTCTTTGTTACTAAGGCCTCTGACCGCTATGCACTTGATTATATTTTGCTGTTTAAAGACGGTGTGGAATGCACTGTCCGTCTACCTGCACCACTTGTGTTTGATTTTTCTCGCAGGAACGGATTTTGTTTTTCAATATCCGAGTTTGAAGAGATCACGGGGAGATACCAGTTCCACGACCCCACGGAGGGGGTCGAGCCAGACGAGGAGGAGCACATGGTATATCCACCAGTTCAAGAGGAGACCGTCACCCCCTGGGGTGAAGGGTCTTCCTCTCGATGGGGGGCGGGACCTTCCTCTTCCACGTGGGAGGATCCGAGGTTTCGGTGTACGCATCGGAGGGCTTGATGTCTATGCACGCTTCTATTCTTGTAGACTATGTTGGGCCTCCAAGAGCAGAGGTTTGTAGGACAGCAGCAATTTCCCTCAAGTGGATGACCTAAGGTTTATCGAACTCAGGGAAGTAGAGGTTGAAGATGGTCTCTCTCAAGCAACCCTGCAATTAAGATACAAAAAGTCTCTTGTGTCCCCAACACACCTAATACAACTAGGAGTTGTATAGGTGCACTAGTTCGGCGAAGAGATGGTAAAATATGGGTGATAGGTGTGGCAAAACAAAGTAATATAAATCTGAAACAAAAAGTGCAGCAAGCAAACAAGTGTAAACGTGAGCACAAACGGTATTGCAATGGTGGAAACAAGGCCTAGGCTTCATACTTTCACTAGTGGCAACTCCCAACAACATTAACATAGTCTAATCACATGATATTTCCCATAAAACATGCAATGGAGACGTACTCGGAGGTCATTCCTTTGTGGTCAAGAGAGGACAAGAATTGTATAGGGCTACAAAAGCAGACCTCAGAGTTCGTAGTTCTCAATCTATGGATTTCCCAATGTCACCGCGGCCATCCAAAGAGAGTACCACAATCACCACAACATATCTAAAGGATAGTCAAAGACAAGCACCAAAAGACTCTCAATTTTCAATCCACGCACAAAAGAGGAAATCACTCTTGAAGATATTCTTCTAACCCATGTCCAATAGACCGCTGTCACCATGGTCTCGGGGATTATACTAGATAGGATCAAGTGAGTACATCAATTCCAATACATAGAAGAAGGGGAAACATCATGGGATCACCCTAGATTAACATAGCCTATGATCACAACGAAGATCACATCATGGGAGAGAGAGAAACCACATAGATCAAGATAGAAGCCTTAGCCCCGAGGGGAACTACTCACACATGGACATGGTGTGAGAGAGAGAGAGTTGTTGATGGATATGTGCAGCCCGGAAGAGATGAAGAAGAGGGCGACGGCGGCGGCCACGGCCACGGCGGTGGCCACAGCACTTGGGGGCAGCGGCCCTTGGCCCCTTCTTCTTCCTTGGAGATGGTGCTGCTGTGGATATTGATCTCCCCTCAAGACGGCTGCTAAGGGGGAGGAAATTTCGTGGTGCCCTTTGACCTAGGTTTCCTCTCTTTATATAGACTCTCGGATTCCCGTCATCCATATTACGTCTTCTGTATTTCGGGGTTGCTGGAAGCATCCGAACTCCGATTGGGCCGAATTTTATGTCTAAATCCACCGGAAAAACGTCCCCTAGAACTTTGTAGTTTTAAGTTTTTCCGTTTGAGGCCTTCTTCTAGCGTTTCCGAGGCGATCTTTAAAACCTGTCTGGTGGGGAAAGATTTCGGGAGAGTTAGAGTCCAACTCCTACAAGGCTCCTTTTTGTGATTTTTCCTTTATCCAAGTAATTCCTACACATAAAGTACAAAAACAAGAACTTGTGCACTCTTGCAACCATTAATAGGTTAGTTCCAAAATATGTTATAAAAAGATATGAAAATGTATCAAAAGCATAGCAATATCACACAAAACATGCATGGAGCAAGCAGAAATTATAGATACGTTTGGAACGTATCAACATCCCCAAGCTTAATTACTGCTCGTCCTCGAGTACGTAAATGATAACAAGCATAATTTCTTTGGTGACATGCCACACAACCATATAAGGACTTTTAAGTAAAGCAATTAAAGCATGCAATTCAATTCAAGTCTTAACAAGCAAGAGTCTATATTAGCATTGACACAAGAAACAAAAGAACAAAGGGTGCAAGAGCTCTCGCTGTCCGTGACTCGAATGTCTCCAAATGGTGTTTGCGTGCAATAAAGGGGATAGGGAATACGAGACGAAAAAGTATTTTTGTTGAGAACTCAATCTACTAAAGTTTCACACTCGGTCTTCTTTGGAATCTTATCTTGACTCGTCCCCAGACCACTAGCCAGGTACAAGTCAATTTGATCCACTCCTTTTCGATATTTTGAGCACTCATGCAATGGATGAGCGTAAGCACGAGAGTTGACACTTTGGATGGAAAAGAGAGAATAATGATGGAGGAGGAAGACAAAAAAGGTGTGAAATGCTCACATCAATGAGGACAATCATAGGCGAGAGAAAGCCAAATGATAGATATGATGTGAGGAGTAGAGATTGCCATGCAACAGATGCACATATGAGCTAAGAAAAACTCTCCAATGGAACTAGTGGGGGTGCATCCAACTTTCTCGCACATGAAGACCTAGAGCTCGTTTGAGGAGGCTCATCCTTGGAATATGCAAGCCAAGTTCTATAGTGTGAAGGTCCCCACATAGCTATATGTATGATGATGATCTCTATGGAGTACAAGTGATAGAGGATGAAGTACTAGTGTGGATCTCTCAAAAGGAATAGTAGTGTGCCCCCTTCTCTCTTTTTATTTTTCTTTTTCTCTTTTTTCTATTTTTTTGTATTTTTTGGTGGCCTCAATGGCTCTTTCTATTTAACTCTCATTTGTCCTCTTTGGGATCTTTTGAGTTTGTCCTCTTTGGGATCTTTTCCTCACTTTAGGGGCAACACTCTATATTTTACAAGAATATAGGAGATCTTTCACACTTTACAAGGTACTCAAAACATAAAGAAGATGTAGCTATCATGATGCATGCAATGTAAGCCGCTGCCAGTGCAGCAGGAACATGTATGACATGAAGATCAAGTCATGAAGAGGTGGAAGTTGCATGGCAATATATCTCGAAAAGGCTATGGAAATGCCTTGATAGGTAGGTATGGTGGCTGTTTTGAGGAAACATATAAGGAGGTTTATGATGACAGAGCGTATCATGCCAAGGGTTTAGATGTACCGGCGAAGGTGGACGCCAACTCTCGGAGTGAGAAGAAAGCAATGCACGGCACAGGAGAGGCTAGCAAATATGAGGAGGTGGAAGTGTCAACTTTCAATACTTACATTAGTCCGAAGAACTCATGCACTTATTATCGGTAACTCTCAATCTAATAAGGAGGTTCACAAAGAGATAAGTACCCCGAGGAGGAGTGTATGGGGGTTTGGTTATCCTTGCGCATCCTCGACTCATGGTACGTGAGTGTACTCTAATATCTGATCCCTCCAAAGATTAGTGATCCATCTAGTAGGTAGAGTTCTCAACTAGTTTTGTATGTTTTTGAAAATAGACAGGATTGCCCAAAACATGACACCTATCACTAATAGTCTAGAGCTCTTGACACCAAAAGTTCAAACATTACTCACATCAATACCTCAAAACCATTGCAAGTTACTACTAAAATTAAATAGCAACCTCAATTACCTACTTTCAAGACAAGACACAACTCAGTGGAACAACCAACTCTCTTAAACACATAAACATGAAAACTAAAGAGAGTTCCAGCAACAAACTAAACAAAAGCCAAGGCTCTTTCTAAAGACAAACTAAAACTAAAACTAAACATGGCAGTAGCTACGAAAAGGTAAAGAACACACAAAAGCAAAAGATAGGCATGAAGAATCCTATTATGTGTTCTGGATTTTGAAAGTGGAGCATGTTTTTCTCCCACACAAAGTAAGACGGGATCTAACTTGTTATGAAAAGCAAGCAAAGCTAAAGAAAACTAAAAATAAAACCTAAGAGCGAGACGCTCCAAGCATAGCACATAACGCATGAAGTGATAAAAATATAGTGAGACGAAGCACGAACTGATGATTGTTGATGGAGAAGGGGATGCACGGGGGCATCCCCAAGCTTAGACGCTTGAGTCTCCTTGAATATTTATTGGGGATGCATGGGGGCATCCCCAAGCTTGAGCTCTTGACACTCCTGGATCTTCTTTCATCATCTTCCATCGCACACTTGAAAACTCCCTTCATACATAACTCATTATAAGCTGATTAGAGAGGTTAGTACCCTTAATAAATAATTTTTCCCCACTGTATATAAATATATTATTGAAGAGCTACTGTTTCTCAAGATTTCCAAAAGGTTTTTGCAAAGAAAAATCAAGCTTAAGGTTTGCAAAAGTTAGGAGAGACAAAACGTGGCAGAATCTGTGAAAAACAGAACAGCAGGTAGTAAAGAATTTTTTAGGGGTACTTTTGCAACTCAAATAAAAAAACTCAGAACATACGAAAGTTCCATGATTGTATAGAACACGCTGTGTAAAAAATTCAGCTCAAAAAGATGAACTGGGATTTTTCTATGATTTTTCCCATCACGAGGACAGAATCTGTTTTCTGGAAAGCATGTCACAACTTTCACTTCCCTTGTCATATGAGGCTATAACTTGGCACAAAGCTTGAAAATAAAGATACAATGATGTTGCTACAGTAGTAACAATCATCAAGACCACTAAAAACATAAAGTAAAAACTCAAAGTAAAGATAACAAGGGTTGTCTCCCTAGAGCTCTTTCTTTATAGCCATAAAGATAGGCTTAAGATTTTAGTGATGCCCTCATAGGAATAAGAGTTGAAGCACAAAAGAGAGCATAAAGAAGAAAATACCAAACACATTTAAGTCTAACATGCTTCCTATGAAAAAGGATCTTGTAGAGAAATAACTCATTGAAGCATAAAGATACTAGCATAGGAAGGCAAAACAAGTGCAACTTCAAAACCTTCAACATAAAGAGAGGGAACTTGATATTATTGAAATATTTATAAGCATATGTTCCCCTCTCATAATAATTTTTAGTGGGATCATGAATAAACTCAACAATATAAGTATCACATAAAGCATTGTTACCATGATCCACATGCAAAAGGGTACTCTTACTCTCCACATAAGCATAATATTTCTCATTGGTAATAGTGGGAGTAGGACTATCATAAACAACTTGAACACTATAGATTAATTGTGTATTAGGAAGATGGTGTTCAACAAGGGAGTAATTCCCTCCATGATTATGACAAGTTTCATAAGGATAATTTCTCCTTATGTCATAGGTACCTTTATAATCACTAAATATAGGAGTTATAACATCATCATAGTAGATAAGAGCATTATCATTGCTAGAAACTATATTTGTAAACATGTTGTCTTTATTCTTACTAGCAAAAGAATTATCAATTACCACATCACTAATGGGTAAAGGACTTGCAATCCTATCATCCCCAATCTTAGAGCTTTCCATATCATCACCCTCAGAGTTAGTACCAAAAAGATTTTCAAGATCATAAGTATCATTATCATCATTTTCCCAATCACAAAAAGTAACATGCATATCATAATCAAAATCATCTTCAATAGTGCCTACAGACTTAACATCAGGATAATAATGAATGCAATCAAGCTCACCGTCCTCCAAAAATTTCTGTCTGTTAGGATAAAAATTGATGCGAGGGATATGCTCAGGCCAGGTTGATACCCATTCTTCTTCCTTCTTGCTCCTCTTCCTCCTCCTCTTCTTTTTCTTCTTCTTCAACTTAGGAGGGAGTGGTTGGAGATGATGTTTCTCCACATATCCTGGTTTATCATTAGAAACAATAGGGGAAACTTGGGACAAACTCTCCTTTTTATTATTAGAGATATAAGAGACATTTTTATACTTTGGTAAAGTTCCCTCCTTTCTAATCTTACTTATGTAATCATTTTCACGGCAATTAACAACACAATAGAGATGACAATTTTGCAAAGTGTTGCTAATTCCTAAGGCATTAACATCTAGCCAAGAAGTATTTTCTGATAACTCTTCACACATAAAAAATAACATAAGTTCATCATAAAGATCAGAAGTGATCATGTTATCACACAACTGATTAACAGTTATGCTTTGAAAGTTCATGCATTGAAAATTAAAGTGACCCTCTATGCAGCAAAGTTCACAAGTAATAGGATAAAGGTCACACAATTCTCTAGCAATTTCATTTAAATCTCTAACCCAAGTGATTGTTCTTTCATGCTTATGTTGCTTACAATACTTCTCTTCTTCAATCATAGGCCTTTCACAAGGTCTATCCACTCCACAAAAAATAACATGCTTATATAAAACTTCATTTTCAGGAATTGGATCATGCATGTTGCAATCATCATTAACAATTTCATTTTCTTTGCAAATCTCTTTAAAAGGTTCATGATGCTTGATCCAATTCTCCTTAGGCATATTAAGATGTGAAGCAAAAGATTTGAGGAAACCAACAAGGAGTTGAGAATCAAGCCCAAACTTAGCACTAAACTTATTAAAACTTGTAGTTTCAACAAAGGACTTAATGCAATCATACTCATAAATTATACCTGACTCTTTACCTTTGTCGATCTCCCAATCTTCATTATTGTGTTGGATTCTTTCAAGGAGTTCCCATTTAGCATCAATCTTTTCGTTTGTGAAAGAACCCATCGAGGAAGCATCGAGCAAGTCTTTATCCTGTCGGGATAGCCTTGCATACAAATTAGTAATAATCATATCTTTGGGGAGCCCATGGTTAGGACATTTTAGCATCAAAGTTTTCAGTCTCCCCCAAGCTTGAGCTATGCTCTCTCTGTCATGAGGATAGAAATTATAAACATAGTTCCTATTCTCATGGACTTCATGAAGAGGATAAAACTTGGAGTAAAAGATAGACTGGATCTCTTCCCAATCCATCAGGTGAGAATCATGTAGTAGCCTATACCATTCCAATGCTTTTTCTTTCAGTGACAAGGAAAATAATTTCCTCATGACTTCATCTCTTGTCAAACCTGAAATCTTAAATAACTCACAAAGTTCTGTAAGTTTCAACAGATGAACACTAGGATGGACTGTTCCATCCCCTGCATACTGATCATTCATAGCCTTTTCAATTACCCCAAGTGGTATTTTGAATGGGATACATTCATTAGGTGGAGGATACTTCTCTACCACGGGTGTGGTAAAGCGGCCTCCCCGAAGCAGCGAACTAATATTGCAGTTTTACATAAGCCTAACTAGTGAAAATAAAAAAAAGAAACTAAAAGATTTAATTGCAGAATCTAAAGATATACCTGCAACGCTTACCTCGCCGGCAGCGGCGCCAGAAATAGCTTGATGTCTACGCACGCTTCTATTCTTGTAGACTATGTTGGGCCTCCAAGTGCAGAGGTTTGTAGGACAGCAGCAATTTCCCTCAAGTGGATGACCTAAGTTTATCGAACTCAGGGAAGTAGAGGTTGAATATGGTCTCTCTCAAGCAACCCTGCAATTAAGATACAAAAACTCTCTTGTGTCCCCAACACACCTAATACAACTAAGAGTTGTATAGGTGCACTAGTTCGGCGAAAAGATGGTAAAATATGGGTGATAGGTGTGGCAAAACAAAGTAATATAAATCTGTAATAAAAAGTGAAGCAAGCAAACAAGTGGTAAACGTGAGCACAAACGGTATTGCAATGGTGGAAACAAGGCCTAGGCTTCATACTTTCACTAGTGGCAACTCCCAACAACATTAAGATAGTCTAATCACATGATATTTCCCATAAAACATGCAATGGAGACGTACTCGGAGGTCATTCCTTTGTGGGCAAGAGAGGACGAGAATTGTGTAGGGCTACAAAAGCACACCTCAGAGTTCGTAGTTCTCAATCTATGGATTTCCCAATGTCACCGCGGCCATCCAAAGAGAGTACCACAATCACCACAACATTTCTAAAGGATAGTCAAAGACAAGCACCAAAAGACTCTCAATTTTCAATCCATACACAAAAGTGGAAATCACTCATGAAAATATTCTTTTAACCCATGTCCAATAGACCGCTTTCACCATGGTCTCGGGGATTATACTAGATAGGATCAAGTGAGTACATCAAATCCAATACATACAAGAAGGGGAAACATCATGGGATCACCCTAGATTAACATAGCCTATGATCACAACGAAGATCACATCATGGGAGAGAGAGAAACCACATAGATCAAAATATAAGCCTTAGCACCGAGGGGAACTACTCACACATGGACATGGTGAGAGAGAGAGAGTTGTTGATGGAGATGTGCAGCCTGGAAGAGATGAAGGAGAGGGCGACGGCGGTGGCCACGGCCCTTGGGGGCAGCGGCCCTTGGCCCCTTCTTCTTCCTTGGAGATGGAGCTGCTGTGGAGATTGATCTCCCCTCAAGACGGCTGCTAAGGGGGAGGAAATTTCGTGGTGCCCTTTGACCTAGGTTTCCTCTCTTTATATAGACTCTCGGATTCCCGTCATTCAGATTACGTCTTCTGTATTTCGGGGTTTCTAGAAGCATCCGAACTCCGATTGAGCCGAATTTTATGTCTAAATCCACCGGAAAAACATTCCCTACAACTTTGTAGTTTTAAGTTTTTCCGTTTGAGGCCTTATTCTAGCGTTTCCGAGGTGATCTTTAAAACCTGTCTGGTGGGGACAGATTTCGGGAGAGTTAGAGTCCAACTCTTACAAGGCTCCTTTTTGTGATTTTTCCTTTATCCAAGTAATTCCTACACATAAAGTACAAAAACAAGAACTTGTGCACTCTTGCAACCATTAATAGGTTAGTTCCAAAATATGTTATAAAAAGATATGAAAATGTATCAAAAGCATAGCAATATCACACAAAACATGCATGGAGCAAGCAGAAATTATAGATACGTTTGGGACGTATCAGGGCTCATACAACCCTTGGGATTACCATTACCCTGGAGTAGGAGGCTCCTAGGGACCGCAGTAGACGAGCCCAACTTAGGCCAAAATCCTAAGCTTGGGGGAGTACGTTCTCTCCTCCCCTTTCCATTGTGTCTACCGTTGGTTCTCTTTTATCTTTTTGCAAGTTTTTGCCTGTTCTTCTTTGTTCTTTTCGTTTGCAAAAACCCAAAAAGATTTTCCTTTTTCTTTTTCTTTCGCTAAAACCTTTAGAAAAGCCAAAAATATGTTTTCTTTGCTCTTTAGTTTGCTTTGTTTCAGAGTTCAGCTCGAGTCCGTGATGATTATAATTTCCTACGTTCGATCGTGCAAGTGACAAGGTAGTAATGACGAAGATCGATGGAAGGGATGCAACAAGGAAAGCCGGGATGAACTCTTTTTGTTTCTACTTTTTTACATATGCCTGTACTTATGATTAGAGACCAGCTTGTAGCGACATAGTGCTTTCTTTACAATGCTTTTCCAGTAGTTCATGCTTTCTTTGTGGTTAGTCTCAAATAGCTAGAGTTTATAATGTGTTGCTTGAAATGATTGACATGCATTGCATTGTTCATGGTGTGGCATATTGAAGTGGTATTTCCCTCCGGGGAATTCTTGGGTTGACCTGGCACATGTTCACGCATGTTAAGACTAAAAAGTCTGTTCTGCCTTGATGATCTTTTTACTTCAGAGTGAGTTATATCACTTTCATGCCCGATTCAATGTTGCTTTGTCGCTCTGCATGATTATGACCGTTATGCTCTCTGGTTGGTCGCTTCCCCGTCTTTTGGTAGCCTTACTCCAGAACCAAGCGGAATTCTGCTTGTGCTTCCACAATCACCTTTCTAAACCCAGTTGTTCCATTTGAGTCCACCATACCTACCTATATGTGGTATTTACCGGCCACTCCTAACTTAGAATTTCTTGTGCCATCTCGAAATTTATTCAAAAGCTTCCCCTTTGTAACCGTACAAGCTCATGGTGCGGTGAGGGAAAATCAGTATCTTTCATGCCAAAAATATTTTGACGGAAGTTTTAACTAGTCAATAAAAATATATGAGAGTTACACCTCCCCATACTTGATGATGGAATGAAATGAACCAAATGCTGCTTATGATAAATGGAACGATATCCTCCTTCCATCCTTGAGGCAAAATAAAAGGTTCCGTAGACCATCAAAGGATTTATGGATAAGGGAACATCTGTAAGAAAAAGGCATTAATATGGTTGGCATGGGAGATATCGAGAGACCTTTACCGTTCACCATTGACTGGAAAGTTGCACTTCTCAAAAGATTTCTATCTCTGTTTTCAAAACCAAGAGCTCTGGCACATGTTTAGTCTTTGCTTCCTTTCACGGGTTTTCAACCTTGCCATCAAAATCCACGGTTCGAGAGTCTCCACCTTCCTTTCTCCAAAGCACCAACTATGAGAGCATAATTGTCATTCTTAGTGTAACATGCATTGTCCCAAAGTATCACATTGTCTTATGCATGCTTGTGATGTTTCTTACTTTGAGTTCTAAGTTCTAGTCTCCTTTAAAACTCTGGAGGAGTTTCTGCATTTATGTTTTGGTTCACTCATGGAGGCTAGCGAGATACCACTCTGATATGTTCATGCTATGTGCATTGTGATCTTAAATTGATTTTCAGCAGCATATTATTTACTTTTTGTTTGTTTGTGACTGATTACATGAAAGAAGGATTGCTTCGTGCATTGTCCTTGTAGCATGGTGTCAAAACTTGCTAAACTCTTTCGTAGTACATGCTTATATACATCTAATGAAGCAAAAGAATTTGTCAAAGTTTTCTTTGTCGCGTCCAGTTCGTTGAACTGAATTGCTTGAGGACAAGCAATAGCTAAGCTTGGGGGAGTTGATACGTCTCAAACGTATCTACTTTTCCAAACACTTTTGCTATTGTTTTGGCTTCATTCTTGCATGATTTGAACGAAACTAACCCGGACTGACGCTGTTTTCAGCAGAGCTACCAGTGCTGTTTTATTTTGCGCAGGTTTCTTGATATTTAGGTACGCTGGAAAAATCCCAAGAAAATATATAAAAAATCAGCGTTCCGGAAGCTTCCGAGGATCCAAAGGGGTGCCACAGGGCAGCCAGGGGGAAGCCAGGAGGGGGCTTGGCGCGGCCCAGCCCCTGCCCGCGCCACCTGCCCTCCTGGCTGGGTCCCACACCCCCTGGTGACCTACCTTGGCCCCTATTTATTCTCCTGACGCAGAAACCCCAGAACAGAAGTATCTTTTCCAATCTATGTCGTGGAGCCGCCGCAACCCTCTGTTCTTTTCCGGGAGAGCTAATCTGGAGGCTGCATTGGCCTCCGGTGAGGGGAAATCATCGCCATCGTCATCATCATCGCCTCTCCATCACCCCTCCAAGACTTCTCCATCCATGTGTGAGTAATTCCCTGCTATAGGCAAAGGGGATGGTAGGGATTGGATGAGTTAGATCATGTAATAGTTCAATCAGATTGTTGGGGGCATGTTGCCTATCATCTACTTGGTGTTTATCATCTCTGTTACAACTTGTTGCTCTTAATGCTTGCCACTTTGGGCCCGAGTGCCATGACTTCAGATCTGATCACCCTTTTGTTTCTTGAGTTTGTGGTGTTCTTGATCCTATCTATGAGTTGTATGCACCTATTATAGTCCGGAACCGGCGATCCCAATGGTGACATCTTGGGACACCAAAGGGGATGGACTATAATTTGAGGATTTCGTGTATCCATGAAGTGTTAATGCTTTGTTCCGGTGCTCTTTGACAGGAGTACCTTAATCTCCCTAAGTTCCTTTTGGCCCCGTTTGTAGCGGGAGGGTAGGACAAAAGATGTTGTGCAAAGTTCTTATTGCAAGCACGTACAACTACCTTGGGATACATGCCTGATGTTTGATATTTCCCTAGATGAGCCTTTCCCGTGTTCGAATCTATTACATGTTCGTTCTCATCCAAGCAACGCCCAACCATCCATCTCCCTAGCCTACAGTGTTTTCTTTCCTGCTGGTTACTAGTTGTTTACTTTTGCTGTTTCATTATCACCACCACTACTAACATCGTATCACAGTTGCTACTAATACCTTTGTGCAAGCAAGTGTTTATTTTAGGTGAGGTTGAATTGACAACTCAATTATCAAAGCCTGTACGTATTCTTTGTATCCCCAAGTGTCGAATCAATAAATTGGGTTATCTTGCCCGTGAAGACTATCTCAATCCCCTATAGTTGAGGGTTATCACAAAAAAAGTAATATAAATCTGTAATAAAAAGTGCAGCAAGAAAACATGTGACAAAAGTGAGCACAAACGGTGTAACAATGGTGCAAACAAGGCCTAGGCTTCATACTTTCACTAGTGACAACTCTCAACAATATTAACATAGTCTAATCACATGATAATTCCCATAAAACATGCAATGGAGACATACTGGGAGGTCATTCCTTTGTGGTCAAGAGAGGACAAGAATTATGTAGGGCTACAAAAGCACACCTCAAAGTTCGTAATTCTCAATCTATGGATTTCCAAATGTCACCGCGGCCATCCAAAGAGAGTACCACAATCACCACAACATATCTCAAGGATATTCAAATACAAGCACCAAGAGACTCTCAATCTTCAATCAACACACAAAAGAGGAAATCACTCATGAAAATATTCTTCTAATCCATGTCCAATAGACCGCTGTCACCTTGGTCTCAGGGATTATACTAGGTGAGTACATCAATCCAATACATAGAGGAAGGGGAAATATCATGGGATCACCCTAGATTAACATAGCCTATGATCACAACGAAGATCACATCATGGGAGAGAGAATTGACCACATGGCTACTATAGAAACCTTAGCCCCAAGAGGAACGACTCACACATGTACATGGTGAGAGAGAGAGTTGTTGATGGAGAGGTGCAACCCGGAGGAGATGAAGGAGATGGCGGCAGCGGCACCCACGGCGACGCCCACGGCCACGACGGTGGCCACGACCCTTGGGGGAAGCGGCCCTTGGCCCCTTCTTCTTGGAGATAGTGCTGCTGTGGAGATTGATCTCCCCCTCAAGGCGGCTGCCAAGGGGGAGGAAATTTCGTGGTGCCCTTTCACCTAGGTTTCCTCTCTTTATAGACTCTCGGATTCCCGTCATCCAGATTACATCTTCGGTATTTCGGGGCTCCATGGAGCATCCGGACTCTGATTGGGTCGAATTTTATGTATAGATCCGCCGGAAAAAAACTCTCTACAACTTTGTAATTTTAAGTTTTTCCGTTTGAGCCCGTATTCTAGCGTTGCTGAGGAAATCTTTAAAATCTGTCTGGTGGGGACAGATTTCTGGAAAGTTAGAGTTCAACTCCTACGAGGATACTGATACGTCCAAAACGTATCTATAATTTCTGCTTGCTCCATGCATGTTTTGTGTGATATTGCTATGATCTAGATACACTTTCATACATTTTTTATCATATTTGGACTAACCTATTAACTCAGTGCACCCCAGTGCTAGTTCCTGTTTTCTGTTGCTTTTCTATTAAAGTTTTCCCCCATATAAAAAGTGCCAGAAAAATTCGGGAAAATTCAGATAAAAAATCAGCGTGACGGAAGCTTCGAGAAGATCCCGGGAGGGGCCAGAGGGGAGCCAGGATGGCCCAGGCGGCCACCCGGCGCGGCCCCACCCCTGGCCGCACCAGGGGGGCGCCTGGGGCCCCTGGTCCACCTCTGGATGCCCCCCTTCTCCTATTTAATCTACGTTACGGGAAAACTCCAGAAGGAGAACCCTATTCCGCGAACTCGCCTCTGTTCCGCCGCCGCCGCGCTTCCAAGATTGGGAGCACCTGAAGACCTCTTCCCGGCACTCTGCCGGAGGGAGGATTGACCTCCGGGAGTCTCCTCTCCACCATGGATGCTCCCCGGATGTCTCGTGAGTAGTTTTCCTTGGACCATGGGTCCGTGATCAGTAGCTATGTGATGTTCTCCTCCCCTCTTTGATCTTCATTGTTTAGACCTCGTGAGATGTCCTACATGATCGAGGCACCTTTGTAATATTTCTGCTGTTGCTATGTTGAGTTTGGAGGGATCTGATGGATTATGAGATTATGTTCAGATCCTGATAGAGTAATATATTTGGTTTTTATCTCTTATAGTTTTGTTCCTAAGTAATTCTTGCATGTTCTCCGTTGCTGTTTATTGCTTTGGCCAAGTAGTAGGTAGTGACTCCAAGAGGGAGCGTTGTGCTAGATTGTGGGTTCATGCTCCCCGATGACACACTTGAGTGACAGAAACATGAGTCTAGGGGATGTGCTGTTGCCACAAGGGGGGAAACAACGATGCTTGTGACCGCGGTCACAAGGATTGTTTACTTTACGCAGAGTTCTTTTTAATGCAGTTGTCTGTTGCTTTGGGTTTACACTTTGGGTGGGGCTCGCAACTTAATACCAGCGAGATGTTCTGGATAGATATCTCAAGGTGGATGATTAGTAGTAGATGCAGATGTATTTCGGTCTACTTATTTTGGCGTACTGCCCGTGCTTTTGAACCTCTTCCTTTCTTTTGTAGCATAGTTAGCATTGCGGTGCATTCATAATGCTGTCAATTGCCCTTCTGTAATTTGTTTACCTCGCATAGCAGTTTTTATCATCTTTTGGGAGAGATACATCACTAGTGAACATCACGTATCCCGGTCAATATCCTCATTACTGATTCCAAGCTATATTTACTTTTCTGCATTTACTTTCAAGTTGCTATCATTATCCCTTGCGTTTTATCATTTGTGAACAACAAGACCGGAGAGATTGACAACCTCTCTGAACTTCGTTGGGAACAAAGTTATCTGTGTCTGTGTGCAGGTCCGCGTCAGTTGCGCCGCTGACACCTACTTATCATCTCTGGAGTCCTACTGGAGACAAACCTTGGTATCTTCACCGAGGGAAAACTGCTGCTGCACTGCATCTCAAACCTTCACTTGGGGTAACCAACGAAGGGCGAGAAGCCAGTAAGCAAGAGTATTTCTGGCGTCGTTGCCGGGGACTCCGAGTGCTAAGATAGGGGAGTTGCACACTACCCTTTACCTTTGTTTTTTATTCTTGTTAGTTTACCTTTCAGTTTTTATCTTTGTGTCTTTTATCAAAATTTACAAAAATTATATTTATCTTGCTAGTTGTCATTATGTCTGGCCCTTCTACCTTTGTTGAGACAGAGGTTCTCACCTTTAAACAAAAAGGTGGAGAAAGTTTAAAAGATGCTTGGTACAGGATTAATGATTCTCAAAAAAAAGCCACCAAGAAGCAATCCACTACTATCTTGCTTAGAAATTTTTATGTTGGGATTACTCCTTGGAATAGGTTCATATTAGATACTGCTATCAATGGGAATTTTCTAGAAGCCCCGACTTGGGAGTCTCTTAATGTTATTGAAAATCTTGTTGGAAATCTCCCTATTGCTAGCATACAAGAAGATATAACTCTATCTCACATTATGGAGAAACTTGAAAAGATAGAGTTAGAAATACCAAGTATATCTAGGATAAATGAGTTGGATCGCAAGGTTCAAGGGAATTTGAATAGGCTTGATAGCTCCATGCTTAAAATTATTAAAACTTTGGAGGACATCAAATCCCGGAATACAGATCTTTCTAGGATAGATAAGATTGAGGAAATCATTAATACTCTAGGAACTACTTTCTCCTCAATCAAACGAAAAAGTAGAGACTTCGGCAAGAAGGGAACCCAAGTTCATTTATGTTCCTAAGGTTCCCCGATCTAAAAATAAACCACCTATTGCCAAAGAAGTTGAAACCGTGAAAACTTTGGAAGAAATACCTCTCTTTGATAATTTTATAAATGAATCTTCCATTGATTTCTCGCCTTTTGGTTTTCTCCCTAGAAGTATCTTCATTAGGCCTTTATTTAAAAGACCTCTTAAGACTATTTGTACAATTGAAGAGCTTTTTGATGATCTTGATAATGATTCGATTGATACAACTTGATCTTTTGCATTATGCCTAGCTAATGGCTTTAAAGAAGCGCTTTCGGGAGGTAGCCCGCAACGAATTTAGGTGTTTATTTTTGCTTTTGTTGTGTCTTGATGATTGTTACTTCTGTAGCAACATCATTGTATCTTTATTTTTCAGCTTTGTGCCAAGTTATAGCCTCTTACGGCAAGGGAAGTAAAAGTTGCGACATGCTGTCCAGAAAACAGATTCTGTCCTCGTGACCATAAAAATTCCAGAAAAATCCCAGTTCATCTTTTGAGCTGAATTTTTTACACAGTATGCTATATAAAATTACGAAACTTCGGTATGTTCTGAGTTTTTTTGATTTGAGTTGCAGAAGTGTCCCTAAAAAAATCTTTACTATCTGCTGTTCTGTTTTTCACAGATTCTGCCACGTTTTATCTCTCCTTACTTTTTCAAACCTTAAGCTTGCTTTTTCTTTGCAAAAACTTTTTGGCACTCTTGAGAAACAGTAGCTCTTCAAGATTATCTTTATATCCAGTGGGTAAAAAATTATTTATTAAGGGTACTAACCTCTCTAATCAGCTTATGATGAGTTATGTATGAAGGGAGTTTTCAAGTGTGCGATAGAAGATGATGAAAGAAGATCCAGGAGTGTCAAGCGCTCAAGCTTGGGGATGCCCCCATGCATCCCCAATAAATATTCAAGGAGACTCAAGCGTCTAAGCTTGGGGATGCCCCCGTGCATCCCCTTCTCCATCAACAATCATCAGTTCGTGCTTCGTCTCACTATATTTTTATCACTTCATGCGTTATGTGCTATGCTTGGAGCGTCTCGCTCTTAGGTTTTATTTTTAGTTTTCTTTAGCTTTGCTTGCTTTTCATAACAAGTTAGATCCCGTCTTACTTTGTGTGGGAGAAAAACATGCTCCACTTTCAAAATCCAGAACACATAATAGGATTCTTCATGCCTATCTTTTGCTTTTGTGTGTTCTTTACCTTTTCGTAGCTACTGCCATGTTTAGTTTTAGTTTTAGTTTGTCTTTAGAAAGAGCCTTGGCTTTTGTTTAGTTTGTTGCTGGAACTCTCTTTAGTTTTCATGTTTATGTGTTTAAGAGAGTTGGTTGTTCCACTGAGTTGTGTCTTGTCTTGAAAGTAGGTAATTGAGGTTGCTATTTAATTTTAGTAGTAACTTGCAATGGTTTTGAGGTATTGATGTGAGTAATGTTTGAACTTTTGGTGTCAAGAGCTCTTGCCTATTAGTGATAGGTGTCGTATTTTGGGCAATCCGTGTGTATTTTCAAAACCTACAAAACCAGTTGAGAACTCTAGCTACTAGATGGATCACTACTCTTCTGAGGAGTCGAATATCAGAGAACACTCACGTACCATGAGTCGAGGATGCGCAAGGATAACCAAACCCCCATACACTCCTCCTCGGGGTACTTGTCTCTTTGTGAACCTCCTCATTAGATTGAGAGTTACCGATAATAAGTGCATGAGTTCTTCGGACTAATGTAAGTATTGAGAGTTGACACTTCCACCTTCCCATATTTTGCTAGCCTTTCCCGTGCCGTGCATTGCCTTCTTCTCACTCTGAGAGTTGGTGTCCACCTGCCGGTACATCCAAACCCTTGGCATGATACGCTCTGTCATAATAAGCCTCCTTATATCTTTCCTCAAAACAGCCACCATACCTACCTATCAAGGCATTTCCATAGCCTTTCTGAGTTACATTGCCATGCAACATCCACCTCTTCATGACTTGATCTTCATTTCATACATGTTCCTGTTACACTGGCAGCGACATACCTTGCATACATCATGTAGTTACATCTTCTTTATGTTTTGAGTACCTTGTAAAGTGTGAAAGATCTCCTTTACCTTCTTGTAAAATAGAGTGTTGCCCTTAAGTGAGGAAAAGATCCCAAAGTGGACACAATAAAAGATCCCAAAGAGGACAAACGAGAGTTAAATAGAAAGAGCCATTGAGGCCACAAAAAAAATACAAAAAAAATAGAAAAAGAGAAAAAAAATTAAAAGAGAGAAAGGGGCAACACTACTATCCTTTTGAGAGATCCACACTAGTACTCCCTTTATATCCTTGTACTCCATAGAGATGATCTTTATGCATATAGCTATGTGGGGACCTTCACACTATAGAACTTGGCTTGCATATTCCAAGGAGGAGCCTCCTCAAATGAGCTCTAGGTCTTCATGAGCGAGCAAGTTAGATGCACCCCCACTAGTTCCATTGGAGAGCTTCTTAGCTCGTATGTGCATCCGTTGCATGGCAATCCCTACTCACATCATATCTATCATTTGGCAGCTCTTGCCTATGATTGTCCTCATTGATGTGAGCCTTTCTCATTCTTTTTGTCTTCCTCCTCCACCATATTTCTCTCTTTTCCATCCTAAGTGTCAACTCTCGTGCTTACGCTCATCCATTGCATGAGTGCTCGAAATATCGAAAAGGAGTGGATCAAATTGACTTGTACCTGGCTAGTGGTCTGGGGACGAGTCAAGATAAGATTCCAAAGAGGACCAAGTGTGAAACTTTAGTAGATTGAGTTCTCACCAAAAATACGCTTTTCTCTCGTATTCCCTATCCCCTTTCTTGCACGCAAACACCATTTGGAGACATTCGAGTCACGGACAGCGAGAGCTCTTGCACCTTTTGTTCTTTCGTTACTTGTTTCAATGCTAATATAGACTCTTGCATGTTATGACTTGAATTGAATCTCTAACCTTGATTGCTTTACTTTTCAAAGTTCTTATATGGTTGGTAGCATGTCACCACAGAAATTATGCTTGTTATCATTTACCTACTCGAGGACGAGCAGGAATTAAGCTTGGGGATGTTGATACGTCCAAAACGTATCTATAATTTCTGCTTGCTCCATGCATGTTTTGTGTTATATTTCTATGATCTAGATACACTTTCATACATTTTTTATCATATTTGGACTAACCTATTAACTCAGTGCACCCCAGTGCCAGTTCCAGTTTTCTTCTGTTTTTCTATTTCAGTTTTCCCCCATATAAAAAGTGCCAGAAAAATTCAGGAAAATTCAGATAAAAAATCAGCGTGACGGAAGCTTCGAGAAGAGCCCGGGAGGGGCCAGAGGGGAGCCAGGGGGCCCAGGCGGCCACCCGCGCCCCCTTCGCCTATTTAATCTACGTCACGGAAAACTCCAGAAGGAGAACCCTATTCCGCGAACTCGCCTCTGTTCCGCCGCCGCCGCGCTTCCAAGATCGGGAGCACCAGAAGACCTCTTCCCGGCACTCTGCCGGAGGGAGGATTGACCTCCGGGTGTCTCCTCTCCACCATGGATGCTGCCCGGATGTCTCGTGAGTAGTTTTCCTTGGACCATGGGTCCGTGATCAGTAGCTATGTGATGTTCTCCTCCCCTCTTTGATCTTCATTGTTTAGACTTCGTGAGCTGCCATACATGATCGAGGCACCTTTGTAATATTTCTGTTGTTGCTATGTTGAGTTTGGAGGGATCTGATGGATTATGAGATTATGTTCAGATTGTGATAGAGTAATATATTTTGTTTTTATCTCTTATATTTTTGTTCCTCAGTAATTCTTGCATGTTCGCCGTTGCTGTTTATTGCTTTGGCCAAGTAGTAGGTAGTGACTCCAAGAGGGAGCGTTGTGCTAGATTGTGGGTTCATGCCTCCCGATGACACGCTTGAGTGACAGAAACATGAGTCTAGGGGATGTGTTGTTGCCACAAGGGGGAAAACAACGGTGCTTGTGACCGCGGTCACAAGGATTGTTTACTTTACGCGGAGTTCTTTTTAATGCAATTGTCTGTTGCTTTGGGTTTACCCTTTGGGTGGGGCTCGCAACTTAATACCAGCGAGATGTTCTGGATAGATATCTCAAGGTGGATGATTAGTAGTAGATGCAGATGGATTTCGGTCTACTTATTTTGGCATACTGCCCGTGCTTTTGAACCTCTTCCTTTCTTTTGTAGCATAGTTAGCATTGCGGTGCGTTCATAATCCTGTCAATTGCCCTTCTGTAATTTGTTTACCTCGCATAGCAGTTTTATCGTCTTTTGGGAGAAAGACATCACTAGTGAACATCACGTATCCCGGTCCATATCCTCATTACTGATTCGAAGCTATATTTACTTTTCTGCATTTACTTTCAAGTTGCTATCATTATCCCTTGCGTTTTATCATTTTTGAACAACAAGACCGGAGAGATTGACAACCTCTCTGAACTTCGTTGGGAACAAAGTTATCTGTGTCTGTGTGCAGGTCCGCGTCAGTTGCGCCGCTGACACCTACTTATCATCTATGGAGTCCTACTGGAGACAAACCTTGGTATCTTCACCGAGGGAAAACTGCTGCTGCACTGCATCTCAAACCTTCACTTGGGGTAACCAACGAAGGGCGAGAAGCCAATAAGCAGATACTTTTTGTGATTTTTCATTTATCCAAATAATTCTCCACATAAAGGACAAAAACAAGACCTTGTGCACTTTTGCAACCATTAATAGGTTAGTTCCAAAATATGTTATAAAAAGATATGAAAGTGTAGTAAACATATAGCAATAACACCCAAAACATGCATGGAGCAAGCAGAAATTATAGATTCGTTTGGGACGTATCACAACCCCGTGAACTAGTCACACATTTGCGTAAACTTTATGATGCAATATCACCGAGTGGGCCCAGAGTACCTACCGTCACTCGGATGGATAAATCCCGTTTTGATCTATTTTCATACTCATCAACATATCTATTTCGGATACCCAAAGTACACCGTTATGACCAGCATATTTCAGTCATACGGTGGGTTGCAAATCAAAGCATCCTCATAGGTAGTAATTACGTATGATCATTATGGTCAAAGGATCTAGTCACTACGTTATAGTTATCGCAATGTTGAACTATGTGACTGGATCACATTGCAACACTTCTGGTGGGTGTATGTCCATCATACCATTATCTCAATGATATTACTTCATTGTCAATGGACTTAAGTGTCACCATGATCAGGAAACCTTGATCAATCAATTGCCCAATGAACTAGTATACTAGAGTTAACTAGGGACCTGGTTGCTTGTATACCACACGTGTATTAAGGTTTCCGCTTAATACAATTATAGCATAGTATAAACCGTATTATGAACTAATTGAATGTGCCAATAAAACATATTTTATTTGCCTCTAGGGCATACTCCCAACAGTTTTTGCATTGCTTTTCCCATAGGTTGCTCATCTAGTTGCACATCTAGTCAATCTATTTACTTGTGCACATACTTTGTGATAGCCATAGTGTTCTTTTTATATATCTCGCTATCACATAGTTGTATATCTTGCTTAGTATAAGTTGTTGGTGCACATAGTTGAGCCTAGCTTATTAGGTTTCTTGCTTGGCAATTTAAACGTTAGTTTTATTCCACATTCGTTCAAGCCTAAACCGTAATTATTTTAAGCGCTATTCACCCCCTAGGCGACATCCACGTTCTTTCACATGTCAATTGTAGTTTTTAGACATGACATTTGTAGTATATATAGCATGTCATTTTTTAGTTACGTAGCATGGCACATGTACAGTAGCATGACAATTCTTGTTTTTGGACATGACATTTTTAGTTACGTAGCATTGAAAATATAGTTTTTGAACATGGAAAATATAGTTTTTGGATATGGAAATAACTACAGTATTATGAGACCATGCCAATTCAAGTTTGTTAAGCATGAAAATCGTATTTCATAGACCATGGCATATTAAAATTTGGTTGAGATGGTAATTAAAGATAATCTCTTGCCATGACAACTAAATTTTAATTTTTTCCATGGAAAATTTTTCATGGTAATTAATTTTTTGGTTGAGATGACAATTAAAGAAATCTCTTGCCATTGTAACTAAATTTTATTTTTTTTCCATGGCAAAAGATATTTATTTTCACGACAATTAAATTTTTGGCAATTAAAGATAATCTCTTGCCATGGCAACTAAATTTTAACTTTCGCCATGACAAAACTTTAATGGCAATTAAAATTTTATTAAGATGGCAACTAAAGATAATCTTTTGCCATTGCAAATAAATTTTATTTTTTTCCATGGCAAAATAAAGTTATGGCAATTAAAATATGGTTGATAAGGAAAATAAAGGTACACATTTTGTTGGACATGACAATTTTAGTTATTATAGCATGGCAAAATTAGGTTCTACGGCATGCTCCAAATTATTTTTTGCCATGCTCCAAAACTGATTTTTTCTATTTTTTATTTTTTATTTTTTCATGACAAATTAACTAGAGTATATGTTAGTTTTGTATATCATGGCAATTTGGGTATGTTTTTCCCTTATTTTTTTATAGCCTGATAGTGCTAAATAGACACGGGTTTTTTTGTGGCCCTGTAACTTCTACCACGTTTCCCTGGGCTAGAAAAAAACTGAGTAGTTTCGTCAAAGTAACTGTTTTCCACGCGAACGAAAAAAGAGGCTGAAGTGTTCACTCATACTGCTACTCGGAAAGAATGATTTCGTTCGCTCAGGGCGCGATCTAAACAACCCGTCGCTCTGAATCGGGGACCTTTCTTTTTCTATTTCACTAGGACAAGAATAAGGGAGTGAATAGCTTCAGGAAATGACTGATAAACTATTTCACCTCGCTCAGTCCAAATAAAGAAGGCAAGAGATGAGTTAAGAAAAACAAATCAACGCACTACCAGATATTTGTCCTCCTCTCCTAAATGATTTCAGATTATTTACGCATGTCAAATCTTCGTATTTGGATCATGCATATTACAAGTCTCGAATTATTTTCGACGAGCAGCAAAAAATGAACAAACAACTTTCTTTTTTTACAGCGAAGCGTGGGTGCGAGGAGGCAACCTCGGGAAAAAAACCGCATCGCGAGGTGGGAGAAGGCGGACGACAAAATGAATGGCAGAGTGCAACGTAGAACCGTGAGGAACCTTAGGTTCTTTTTAGATAGATAGATTAGATATTAGAGAAGATAAAGACTGTACTTGTGTAAGCACAAGCATCTTACAACCACTATACCATCTACTGCTATGTGTGTGAAAAGAGTTTCACTTCTACTTGTCTATATACTGATCGTTTAAATTCGAAAGTTTGAAATTTTTTTTGGCTCGAGACGTGCATTTATCAAAGGGCACCGAAATTCTCGGTAACCACACCATACCACAAAATTTTGAGCGGTAACCAAATCCTTGGTGTTGTGAGCAAGACACGTGGCGGTGCCCTTGTGATGGGGAGCGGGCACGCGAGCAACGATGATGTTGTTGCGGGCCGTCGTTCCAAGACCTCTCCTTTTCACCGCGCGATTACCCAGAGGCCATCACACTCGCCTCTACTCTCGCATCTTCTCTCTTCTTCTCTTCCAAGGTTGGCACAAGGGACTGAACGGGAGAAAATCTAGATTTAGATCGGGTGGAGGTTGAGTAATTTGGAAAGAAAATTCAGAATGAAGTATTGAGGGAAGTGATCAAAAAAAGAGAATGCATATATGGGGCGTGCTTGTTTGGGAAGGACCAGTTTATGAAACGCAATGCCACTACGGGATTTTCGCCTATGATTTACGAAGGGCGTACGAACCAGAGGTTTTCTTCCAATTTTAGTCCTTCCTTCGATCAGTGGGGAAAGTGGGGGACGAAAGAACGAACGAAACGACTACAATATTACCTTTTTAGGGGTAGAGATGCTTTCAGCGACCCCCCTTTCCTTGCTTTGGAGGGGCCAGGCCAGGTCCACAAAAGCCTTGCCTAGGAAGGAACTCTTCACTCAGTTGCATTAGGCTATCCATAATAAAAGTTAATAAGTAGTATCATGTATGTCAACTAGGCAATTTTGATGAGGTAGCATGTTATTTATTAAGGAAAGAGAGGATGTAGTATCATTATTATGATACCGTATCATATTAAATGAATGCTTTAGTAGTATGTGTCTTGCATGACAATAAATAAACCATATATAATACTATGCATTATAGAGGTAGTATCATACACTAATATCATATACATGATATTAACTTATGATATTACCCATTACGGGCAGCCTTGGTCATCTCACATCACACAAGAGATTTAGGTCGCATTAATTTTGCGATTAATTGCATTTTGTGAAGCTTTAATTCACTATATTTTGGCAGCACCGGTGACAACTACTAGCGAGTGTGGAGGTTTGCCAATTAAACCGACGGCGGGAGGCTATTCCTTGTCTGGTAGGCCACTTGACTGTCTTCTCTTGCAGTGTTGCTGAGGAAGATACACATCCAAATCAAATCAGAGACTCTTCTCTCTCACCTAGATATTTTGACAAAGAAACTATGCAGAGCTAGCTTCCTTCACTTTTCTCGTCCAAGTTCAATATGTAGGCTAATTTGAACATGTGCTTTTTCTTTCATTGATGATCATGAGAGGACTAGGCATATATGTTTGTTCGGTCAGGTCTTGCATGTAGTTGGTAAGCTCTAATGGCACGGTGTAATTTCGCGGTATATATGACAAACAATTCAGGTTGGATTAGTTATCAATAAGTGTAGATTCATGTGTGGTTAATTTGGTCCGGTTTCTATGTAATTGCCATCTCTTTTGACAGCGCAGATACGAAGTTAGACACGCATGGATGTACACACAAAAGCTAGCTAGCTAGCATCCATATTGACCTAAGATTGACTGGTACTTACAATTAGCTTCACATTCGCATGAGTAGTACTAGTAATACTATAAAAGCAATAGTATCTATATTATCTAAAAAAACATAAGATTTTTTCACAGTCCTAGATGCACTCCACTATTCCTTTTGTTGACCTTCGTCCCACCCCTACTACGCTATTTTTAGGTCGGCCTCCTCGCAGCCACGGCCTCACTAGTTTACCTTAGGGGGAAAACCGGCACTCCCTCTTTGTTTTCCTTTTAATCTTCCCTTGCTCTTACCTAGGCTTCGCCACCACCGCTCCTTCTCCACCTTTCAAATCACCACACCTCCCCAGAGCTAATTAAGGGGCCTGATGCCACCATTCCTTCGCACACCTTCACCTCAGCCTCCACCCAGGCCACATTCCTTATGTTTTTGTTGCCACGTGATGCGCAACAATATAACATTACTTTCCTAACATGCAGACCCCCTCCAGATTTGAAAACCATCAACACCCTCTACATTAGTCAAGGTCAGGGGTGTGACACCATGCTTCTAGAGTGGAGGGTGGGTGTGGTTAGGATCTACAAGGAAAAGGAGCAGCACGCCATGGTCGCGGCACCTCCCTCTAGATATGGACATCATCAATGCCCAATACATAGGTCAAGGTCGGGGGCGCGACTCCATCCTTCTAGCGTGGAGGGTGGCCGTGGGTAGGATCTAGAAGAAAGAGGAGCAGCACACCGTGGCCGGGCGCCTCCCTCCAGATCTTGACACCACCAACGCCATCCACATCGGTCAAGGTTGAGGGCATCGCACCATCCTTCTAGCGTGGAGGGTGGCCTTGGTTAGGATCTACAAGGAAAAGGAGCAGCACGCCATGGACGTGGCGCATCGCTCTAGATCTGGACACCATCAGTGCCCTCTACACCGGTCAAGGTCGGGAGAGTGGCACCATCCTTCTGGCGTGGAGGGTGGTCGTGGGTAGGATCTACAAGGAAGAGGAGCAAGATTCCATGGCCGCGACGCCTCCCTCCAGATCTAGACACCATCAACAACCTCTACATCGGTCAATATTAGGGGCGTGACACCATCCTTCTAGTGTGGAGGGTGGGCGCTGGTCGGATCTACAAGGAAGAGGAGCAGCATACCATGGCCAAGGTGCCTCCCTCCAGATCTGGACACCATCAACACCCCTTACATCGGTCAAGGTTAGGGGCGAAACACCATCCTTCTAGCATGGAGGGTGGTCGTGGGTAGGATCTACAAGGAAGAGGAGCATCACACCATGGTCGTGGTGCCTTCCTCTAGATCTGGACACCATCAACGCCCTCTACATCATTCCAGGTCAGGGGCGTGACACCATCCTTCTAGCATGGAGGGTGGTCGTGGGTAGGATCTACAAGGAAGAGGAGCAGCACGCCATGGTCGCGGTGCATCCCTCCAGATCTGGACACCATCAACGCCTACTACATCGGTCAAGGTCGGGGGGTGTGACACCATCCTTCTAGCGTGGAGGGTGGTCGTGGGAAGGATCTACAAGGAAGAGGAGCGGCACGCCATGGCCGTGGTGCCACCCACTAGATCTTGACGCCATCAATGCCTTCCACATCGTTCAAGCTCAGAGCGCAACACCATCCTTCTAGAGTGGAGGGTGGACGTGGGTACGATCAACAAGGAAAAGGAGGAGCATGCCATAACTGAGGTGCCTCCCTCTATATCTGGCGAACACCATCAATGTCGTCTACATCGGTCAAGGTTTGGGGAGCGACACCGTCCTTCTTGCATGGAGGGTGGTCGTGGGTAGTATATACAAGGAAGAGGAGCAGCACGCAATGGACGCGGTGCCTCCCTCCAGATCTGGAAAACATCAATGCCCTCTACATCGGTCAAGACCAGGGCCGCGACACCATCCTTGTATCATGGAGGTTGGCCGTGTGTAGGATGTACAAGGAAGAGGAGAAACACGTCATGGACACGATGCCTCCCTACAGATTTGGACACCATCAATGCCGTCTATATCGGTCAAGGTCGGGTGCGTGGCACCATCCTTCTAGCAAGGAGGGTGGTTGTGGGTAGGATCTGCAAGGAAGTGGAGCAGCGCGCCATTGTCGAGGGGCCTCACTCCAGATTTGGACACCATCAGCGCCCTCTACATTGGTCATGGTCAAGGGCGCGTCACCATCCTTCTAGCGTTGGTGACCGTGGGTAGGATCTACAAGGAAAAGGAGTAGCACGCCATGGCCGCAGTGCCTCCCTCTATATCTGGACACCATGAACGCCCTCTACATCAGTCAAGGTTGGGGGCGCAACACCATCGTTCTAGCATGGAGGGTGATCGTGGGTAGGATCTACGTACAAGGAAGAGGAGGAGCACGCCATGGTCGTGACACCTCATCTCTCTCGATCAATTCGTTTGAAAGGTATGCCCTGAGCTCTGGCCATGCTTTTCCCACAATTCCAGTAAGTTGACAACGCTTCGATCAAAGTTTCCGGCATGGGAATGCTTGTTTCGGTATTCGGCATGTCTCCCCTCACCTTTGTGATGTCAGAGAGGGCCCTGACACCTAAAAGTTATGGCACTCTGGTCTTCCTAGCGGAGATCCCCATGGTCTGGCGATAGAGACCTACCTCTAGGAACGACACGACAATGAAGCCATTCTAAGGATCATGGACGAAGGAAGAGGACGAGTACATGAAACACCTGGATTTGATTTGTCAATTTTTTATGCCTCGAGATAAAGTTGCAGGAAAAGACAAATCAGATTCAGATGTTTTACCTACTCATCCTCTTCTTGTGTCCATGATCCTCTGAACGGTGACTTCGTCATGACGTTCCTAGCGGTAGATCTAAATCGCCGTACCACAGAGATCTCCGCTGGACGACCGGAGTGCCATAATCATGAGGCGCAAGGGCCTCTCCGTCATGACGAAGATGAGAGGAGACATGACAAGCCCAAAATAAGCATTCCCATGTCGGGAACTTTGGTCGGAGAGCAACCATCTTGCTCGAAGTGGGGAAAACCATGGCCAGAGTTTAGCATATACCTTTCAAACCCCTCTATCGCCATGCACGCTGCCACCACTTGCTGGTTCAAATGCATGTACCTCGATAGCTCCATCCGCTCAGCGGCTCTTGAAAGAAAGAAAGAGCTATGAAGGACTTGGAATTTTGCATGGTTCGAACAAGAGAGTGGAGGTGACCGACCATGGCGTTCTTATCCTCTTCCTTATCGATCCTACCCACGACCACCTGATACATCCCAAATATAATGTATCTATATACTTTGCTTGTTCCATGATTGTTCCATGACATTGCTACATGTTTTTTTACACTTTCATACCTTTGACAACATTTTTCGGAACTAACCTATTGACCCATTGCCCAATGCTAGTTTATGTTTGTCATTGTCTATGCATCGCAGAAAAAGATCAAACATCAATATGCTCAAAAACAATTCCCAAAAAATTTCAAAAATTCTTATGTTCTAGAAGACACCCGAAGCTGGAAGGGCTGCCAGAGGGGTTCCACCGGCCAGGCTAGTCTGTAACTCCTGTCCGCCTGGGGGATGGGCCCACCCACTGGTGCCCCTATTTTTTTCTATATATTCCTTGTCTTGAGAAAACCCTCAGAGCGGAGTTTTTGTTCCAGTATCTATAGTTGTTCTGCCGCCACCGCATTCCCAAATCAGGAGCCACTGTTGTCTTTTCTTGGTACCCTACCGGAGGGGGAGAAAAATCCCGAAGGCTTCTTCATCAACCATGCCTTCTACCCAGATGATGTGTGAGTATTTCCACCTTGGACCTAGGTTCCATAGTGGTAGCTAGATGGTTGTATCTCCACCCTTTTTCTTCACTAATTAGACCATGTGATTCCTCTATGTTGGTCAAGGCATCTTTGATGTAATTGTTATGATGTTATGTTGTGTTTGCTGGGATCCAATGGATTATGAGATTGTGTTCAGATTGTGCATGCTATATATTTTATATCTTTACTATATGTTCTTTGACTGTCCTTGCATGCTTTCTGTTATACTTTATTACTTTGGCCGTAGTGTTTTATAACTTCAAGAGAGAGTGTTGTGCTCAATAGTGGGTTCATGCCTCCTCACGCCTGCGCTTGAGTGAGAGAAACATGCAAGATGGTGGATGTGGTGTTGCCACTAAGGATAAAATAGTGGTTCTTGTGGTTACTTTTCTCACAGGTGTTGCTTACATTATTCATTGAGTTTATAGCATTTTTTGTTGCATTAAGTATTATAGCTCTTTGCTTTGGCTTGCAACTTAATACCAATGAAATACTCTGGATAGGGGTCTCAAGGTGGATATTTAGTAGTAGATACTTTGTATTGAGGTCTACTTTCTTTAGTGTAATTCCTACATGATTTAAACCTGCTACTCTCTGTTTCATAATTAACATTGCGGTGCGTGTTTATAATTTTGTCAATTGCCCAACTCTAATTTGTTCAGCGAGCATGTTTATTGTCTTTGGAGAGACACCACTAGTGAAACCATGGTCCTCGGCCCATCTTCCACCATTGATTACAACCGTCTACATTTACATTTTCCTTTCTTTTGTTTTCTGCACTTTTTTACTTTTAGTTGGTCGGACCATACCATACATTTAACCTTTTCGAAAATAGCAAAACCGGAAGATTGACAACCTTCCTGACTCGTTGGGGGCTAAAGTGCTTTTATTCTTGTGTGCAGGTTCACGTTTGGCTAGAACGAATATCATAGTAACGGTGTCGTTGCAGTTAATCACCTCCTTGAAGAAGCTGAAGTCCTACTGGAGACAGAAACCTTGGTATCTTTACTAAGAGAAATTTGTCGCTACTACATCACCATCTTCCACTTGGGTTCATCAATGGTGTGTGTGATCCACACCATCAAGCAAATTTCTGGTGCCGTTGATGGGCACTTCAATCTTCAAGATAGGGGATTGCACACTTCCACTTTTATTTCTGTATTCATTTTTTTGTTAGTTTAATTTTGTTTCCTTGCCCTTTATCAAAAGGGCTAATTCCATTTTCCCTCCTAATCTTACCCCAATCTCAGCTTTACTCCTAAAAAATACGTGCTCAACTTTGCCCCTCTTCTGTTAGTGGCCGTCTCAGAAATACCCCTCTGTACAGTTACCTTCCGGTCAAAGCGGTTTGATGGTCTATGAGAATTTTTATGGACAAATTTTCCCTTGCTCTCTCTCACCTCTTTACATGTGGGACATCCTGTAAGTGTCTCGTAATTAAACCAATGGTTAAATTAAGTTAGCGGTTTAATTAATCTAAAGGGGCCTAACGAGGGGGTGACCCCACGACTCCTACGTGTAAGGATACCTGGTGCGTATAAAGACAGAAGGCCCGCAAGGAGCACTGATGGCCCCACGGCTGGCCCTCTCAAGGCACCGAAGTAGGAGTCCACGACTGATATGGAAGGCACGACTTGGCGCACAAGACAAGACTAGGGTTAGGAAACTATCTCTGTAATCTAGGACGGACTCCCCGAGACCTAGCCTAGTATATAAAGGCTGGGAGGGGAAACGTCCTGATCATCCAATATCCAATCTACTCTCCTGGTCTTGCGAGAACTCGCCTTGGCCTCCCTTGTAATCGCCTCCTCACGCAATAATATCGAGCAGGAAGTGCTTCTCCTGTTAGCCGACGAGTATCATCCAACCTGTCCCTTCTCTATGACTAACCCAGGGTCCCTGACCATGGGATTTGCCGAGGCTGATCCTCGTCAATTGGCGCCGTCTGTGGGAACTACACAGGTTGGAATCACGATCTCGGCGGTCCCGCCTTCAGCAAATCATGACTCGAGGGCTAGAGCCAGATCTAACCCGCTCGAGGAGTTCAAGTTCACCACAAGCATCTTCATCGCCCCACCAAGATCACATAGCCTGTAGCCGAATCAAGCCCAGCATCTCAACGACTGCCAGACCCACCGCCGACGGAAAAGAACTCGACGACCCAAAAGACAGGCGCGAAGACTCTACACGGGAATCCCACTCGAAGAGTCGCGGCGCATGACAGAAGACTCGCCAACCACTCGACGACCCGCCGCCACCCGGACTCCCTCCGCGCGCAAGACATCGACTCCTAAACCCAGACCGACGAGTACTACGACCTAGATCGAAGATGAGATGAATTCGCCAACTTCATCCGGAACCAGTCGCTCAGCAATGGGATAGAGCTCGACCCAAGATTCCACAACCGAATAGAAGACCACTCGCAGATTTTCCAAGTCTCAAGGAGAAGAAGGCACGTTGGAAGGACCTTGCACGATCCACTATTTCGAAGACGGGTGGGGACGCCTCAGAGCAAGCCACACCCTAGGAGATTGTCGTCTATTCACTGAACTTTCCAACAACCTCAAGGAGGAAAAGCAGCGTGAAGCCAAGCGCACCCGAAGAAGCGCGCAGTCACCAGCACCAAGTACAGAAAGGCAGTACCCTACGTCCCATGGACGAATCTGCATGATCCAATAAGGAAGACCCTCAAAAGCAAAACAGGATGCTTACACCCTGCAGGCCCGAGCGGCCGAGGGTCTAAAGATAGCAAAAATCTACCAACTTGTGGCCCCGAGACCAACATTACCTTCTCTCAGAGCGACCACCCGCCCACAGTCCCAAGGCCGGGGCATGCACCCCTGGTCCTTGAAGCCCAGTTCGGAGGTTACGACATGGACAGAGTCTTTATGGTCGGAGACAACAGCCTAAACATAATCTTCGACAGTACCCTGCACAAGATGCTAATCCCACGATCAGTTTGGAAGAAGTCAGGCACCACAATATATGGCGTAGTTCCAGGTGAAGCAGCCGCCTCCATCGGAACAATCGAGCTCGATGTCATCTTCGGGAACAAGCGCAACTTCGCAAGACAAGTCCTCGAGTTCGAAGTGCTCGATTGGCAGTCGCAGTACCACGCCATACTCGGGCGACCAGCGTTTGCCCAATTCATGGCGGTCCCGCATTATGCATATCTCAAACTCAAGATGCCAGGACCCGCAGGAGTCATCACAACCAATGGAAGCTTAACCAAATCGGACCGGTGCGATCGCGACTTCCACAAAGTTTCCGAAACGTTCGAAGCCCAACAACAACTCGAAGAAATAGCCATGATGACGGATAAAAGCATTTTTCCACTGGCGAGCCGAAGCGAGTCAAAAGAATTCGGCCGCGATTTTAGCGTCGACAGCGATACAATCACCCACCAAGTTCACCCAACAGACCCAGAGAAGAAGGTCCGCATATACGCCCACCTCCCAGAAGAACAAGCAACTGCCGTCATAACCTTCCTTCGCGAAGAGTGGAAAATGTTCGCCTGGTGCCCAGCCGACATGCCCGGAATACTGCGAGAATTTCCAGAACACGCGCTCCACATCAAGCCAAACACCAAGCCAGTAAAGAAGGAGATACGACGATTCTCAGAACCTAAGCGCAGAGCAATCGGAGAAGAAATCAACTGACTACTCGACGCACAGTTCATCCGGGAGACGAAGAAAGCAACCTAGATTGAAAACCCAGTCCTGGTCCCTAAAAAAGACACTGATGTACTGAGGATGTGCGTCGACTACGGGCCTGTCAACAAGCACTACCCGAAGGACCACTTCGTCCTGCCAAGAATGGACCAGATAATCGACACCACAGCAGGATGCGACCACCTATCCTTCCTCGATGCATACTCAGGATACAATGAAATCAGGGTGAAGGAAGAAGACGAAGAGCACACCTCGTTCATTACCCCCTACGACGTGTTCTGCTACCGAACAATGCCCTTTGGTCTAAAAAATGCCGGAGCCGCATACCAACGAATAATGCAAGCATGCTTGAGAGACCAAATTGGAAGAAACGTCCAGGTTTACATAGACGACATTGTCATCAAAACCTATAGCTCAAACACGCTACTCGACGACCTCCGCGAAACATTCGCGGCCCTCAACAAGTGCAAAATCAAGCTCAACCCAAAAAAGTGCGTGTTCGACATCCCAGCCGGAAAACAACTCGGGTACATGGTCTCCGCCCGAGGAATCGAAGAAAACCCCGAAAAGGTCCAAGCAATCTCCAAGATGCAAAAGCCAACCAACATCAAAGGCGTGCAATAGCTCACAGGAAGACTCGCAACATTGAGTTGTTTCATCAGCAGGATAGGAGAAAGGACCCTACCGTTCTACCAACTGCTCAGAAAAGGACAAAAATTCGAGTGGACCGAGGAAACCCGCAATGCATTCGCAGACCTAAAGAAAACCCTTTCGACTCCACCAATCTTGGCGGTTCCCAAAGAACGGGAGAAACTGTACCTCTATAGTAGCGCGCAGCAGCATAGTCAGCACGGCGCTCGTCGTCGAGCGCGCAGAAGAAGGGAAAATCCAGAGCATACAAAGACCAATCTATTACTTAAGCACGCTGCTCACAAAGCCCCAGCAACGGTACCCGCACTACCAGAAGCTCTTGCTCGCCATCATCATGACCTCAAGGAAAGTATCGCACTACTTCAACGAACACCCCATCACAATCGTGAGCAGTGCACCACTCGCGGACATCCTCAACAACCCCGGAGCGACCGACCGAGTCGCTGAGTGGAACATCGATCTCAGCCCGCGAGATGTGCAGTTCAAACACCCAACAACAATGAAAGCCCAAGTACTCCCAGACTTCCTGGTCGAATGGATTGAGGTCCAAACACCATGCCCCCCAGATCTGTCCAACTCATGGACGATGTTCTTCGACGGGTCCAAAAGACAGAAAGGAGCCAGAGCAGGCGTCGTACTAGTCTCTCCCAAAGGAACGAAGCTCAAATACGTCCTCCAGATCAACTTCAGCAATGCCTCCAACAACGAAGAAGATTACGCGGCACTACTCCACGGCATGTGCATGGCAAAAACTTGCGGCGCCACTCGCCTCTCGATCTACGGCAACTCCAACCTCGTCGTCCAGCAGGCGATGAGAGACTGTAACGCAGTCGCACACAACATGATGGCCTACCAGAAGCTCTAAAACACACTAGAGGGAGGATTCGACGGCTGCGAACTCAACTACGTCTCCAGAACAAATAACACAGAAGCCGATGAACTGGCGAACATCGGATCAACTCAAGGACCAATACCACCAGGCGTTTTCCTTGAGAGCATTAGCCAGATATCAATCAAAGTAAAGCCAGCGGTGCCCGACGCAGTTGTAGAGGCCGATGACACAAATGAACCAGCGCAGGTGGCGGCAGCGAGCACAGCCGACGACAAAAGCAGCCAAGCAACCAAAGTCGCAGAGCCAGCCGCACTCGAAGACCCAGCCTGAGAAAAACCATTCCTTCGATTCCTAATCGAAGGCACCCTACCACAGGACGTCGCAGAAGCCCGACGCATCACTCGACGATCCAAATCATTGACAGTAATCAACAGACAGCTCTACAAGCGAAGCATCTCTCAGGTCCTCCAAAAGTGTATCGATGAAGAAGATGGCAAATCCCTACTGTTCAAGAGCCACGAAGGCACCTGTGGGAATCACGCGAGCAGTCGCGCACTCGTGGCCAAGGCTTTTCGAGCAGGCTTCTACCGGCCGACCGCCATGAGAAATGCAGAAGATATCGTACGGTTGCATCGCCTGCTAAAATTTCGCCAGCAGGCCACACGCCCCAGCATTAGAACTCAAAACTATACGGATGTCCTGGCCATTCGCCACATGGGGACTCGACATGGTGGGTCCACTCAAGAAATCCTCAAAAGGAGGACGAACACACCTAATAGTCGTAGTTGACAAGTTCACCAAATGGATCGAAGAAGTACCAATCACTAGCTCAACGGCCCTCACGGCAGTTAACTTCATCAAGTCAATCATCTTCAGATTCGGCGTACCACACAACATCATCACAGACAATGGTACAAACTTCACAACAGCAGAATTCCAAAACTTTTTTCAGGAGATGGGCATCAAAGTCAACTACGCATCAGTCGCGCACCCACAATCCAACGGCCAAGTGGAGAAAGCAAACGGCCTAGTATGCGGAGGAATAAAGAAACGACTCCTCGCACCACTGGAACAAGCCGCAGGCACCAGGGTAGAAGAACTTCCCGCGGTACTATGGAGCCTGCGTATCACCCCAAACAGCTCAACCCAGTATACATCTTTATTCCTGGTATACGGGGCAGAAGCAGTACTGCCGCACGACTTAAAATTTGGAGCTCCCCGGATCTCAGGGTGCGAAGAGGAACAAGCAAAAGAAGCACTGCAGAACGATAAAGACACAACAGACGAAGCACGAGACACATCCATAACAAGATCTGAAGGATACCAGGACAAGCTGTGCACATATCAAAGCAGTCGCCCGCGGACCAGAACCTTCAGCAAAGGGACCTCGTCTTGGGACTGATACAAGAAAAATTGCACAAACTCGCCCCACAATGGGAAAGGCCATTCATAATCTCGGAAGTCATGGGAGGCGGCGCATACAGGTTGAAGAACCCGAAGACCAATGAAGACGTGGGAAACCAATGGAACGTAGCGAACCTACGCTTGTTCTACCCATAGCCATCCAAACATTACAGCAGGCACCGGCAGCAGTACCAATCAGCAACCCATGTAATACCCGAAGAAATAAAATGGTGTTGCCCAAACATTATCACTTAAAAGCACTCGGGGGCTCGAGCATAAACTCCCCCCGAGAGACGCTACCCTCTCTCACACGACCTTTTCTTAAAATCACTCGGGGGCTCGAGAAAAAAATCCCCCGAGAGACGCTATCCTCGCTTACGTGACCTTTTCTTAAAAGCACTCGGGGGCTCAAGCATAAACTCCCCCCGAGAGACGCTATCCTCGCTTACGCGACCTTTTCTTAAAAGCACTCGGGGGCTCGAGCATAAACTCCCCCTGAGAGACGCTATCCTCGCTTACGCGACCTTTTCTTAAAAGCACTCGGGGGCTCGAACATAAACTCCCCCTGATAGACGCTATCCTCGCTCACGCAACCTTTTCTTAAAAGCACTCAGGGGATCGAGCATAAACTCCCCCCGAGAGACGCTATCCTCTCTCACGCGACCTTTACTTAAAACCAGTCAGGGACTCGAGCATAAAATCACCCCGAGAGATGCTACCCTCGCCCTGCAAACACTCGGGAACCAGAACACATGATCCCCTCGAAGCACCAAGAGTTATTTTTTTCCACAAAATAATCGCATCGGAAAGTGCAAAGTTATTTAGTCTTCACCTGATCGCAAACGATCACCTAAAGACTGGGGGGCTACTCCCATCGGGAGCGCTGACACGCACCCGACCAAAACCTGGAATAAACAGCCACAAGAAGGGACAACCCAGGTAGACAAAAGCTCACAGCCTAAACCTGATTCTACAAATCAAACATAGCCTCGGGGGCTACTCCCATCGGGAGCGCTGACGCGCACCCGAAGACAGTTTTCATTACAAAGAAGTCGAAGATAGTTTCCATTACGAAGGAGTCGAAAACAATTTCCATTACAAAGGAGTCGAAGAGAGTTTCCATTACAAAGGAGTCGAAGATAATTTCTCATTACAAAGGAGTCAAGGACAGTTATCACTACAAAAGGACTCGAGCAACCACCAGACGGGTTACAATTATCCCATGGAATTATGACTTCTACATGTGCGGTCATGCTAAGATAATCAAAACTTTCGTCCCACAACTTGACGAGCATCACCACAGACAAAGTAGCAACTGAGCCTGCGAAGATGCAAGTCGCCGTCCTCCAGTTCTACAAGGTGCCTCGCCTACTGACGCACCCGCTTGACGACCGGCTTGACGTCCAGCTCATCCTTAGAACTAGAAGAGCAAGCTCCACCAACCGAGGAATCGGCAGAAGATGAGGTCACAGGAGAAGCAGGCGAACCACCACCCGACCCATCGGAACTGTCACTGCTTGTTTCCTCCGAGTATGGATCCAGAAGATTGCCACCGGCATCAAAAGCACGAACGGTGAGGGTATCTTCACCATCAAAATGACAGCAAAGACTATCCCCATCATGCAAGTTTAGCTGCAGTGAAAACGACTTCCAGCCAGCATCAAGAAAAATCAAGAAGGAGCCATCAACAGAAAGCTCAACCCAAGCAGGAGATCGAGCGCACCCCTGAAGTCGAAGCCACAGACCCCTCATATTGAGCTCAGAAATCACGGAGGCAAATGAAAATGGAAGAGGAATCCGAGTAGCAGTGAGACTAAGAGTACGCAGAAGGAAATCATAGCGCCAAACACCCTCGTCCGCACAAGATGAAGAGGGCGTCGCCGCAGCTCCACGACGCCCACCACGAGAAGAGCAGGGGGTGCGGCCACAACGACCACGCCGGCCACGACCTCGGGCAGAAGCACCACCACCCCGCTTGGGAGCCATGGGAAGAAGAAGAAGATAGGAGAAGAATGGATGACCAATCCCAGGCAATAAAACAACGGGTATTTATAGCGCATCCCAGGGGCAAACTAGGAAAAAACAGAAGCCCAGGGGGCGCCATCATTAAATCAAAGACCAAACACATCGGGCTTGACGAATTCCAAGAAAAGATGCCTTCACACGGTCAACAATACTTAAAGGAGGCGTCAAATCTCGACTGTTTCCCATGCACACCTTGGAAATCCAACGGGCAGCACGGCGTCCAAGTCGTCATCATGGCTAGAAGAAGCGACGGATCGAAGACCAAGCATCATCATAGGTCATCAAATAGAATGACAAGGGCATTCAACGCGGTGTCCCAAGAAGGACGGATCAAGATAAAAACAATCGGGAAAAAATAAAAGACTGACAAAGGTTACCTATCTCTCAGTGCCAAAATATTCCGATTCCAAAATCTTTAACTCCCATCGGGAGTATCTTTATTCTAAAAAAAAAGTAAAAGACCAAAAACTTGAGAGTTCGGGTGCTCCTTCACCCAGAAGATGAGGATATGCTCGAGTAAGCCACTCGCACTTATCGAGTTTCGGGTGCTCCCTCACCCAAAAAGGCGACATTCCGAGCGAATGCTTTCCTATATGTCCCCTCGCCTGAGCTCATAAAAACTCCGTGAGTAACCACTAATAGCTCACTTGATTTTTTATTCCAAGTGGGTGCATCGCTAACCAGGCTCCGTGCCTCTACAAAAATGATGCCTGGGTTACGACACACTGTACTCAGATGCCACACAAGCTTAGCGTGTAGGTAAGACCCCACTGCGCAGAACGGCCGGGCCGGGACTTGCCACAGAGCGACTTCACTCCCGATCTTTTCCATGCACTCGCATGATAGAAAGAGCTGAGCGGACGCGCTCAGGCTATTTTCTTAGACTGGCAGCAATTGATCCTATAAGACCTGCAGCGGCATGACTTTGCTAGACACCGGTCGTAACAAGTTCATGTCGAGGGACGTGGGCTTGATTGGGATACTGCGGTATTTGCCACTCGCGCAATTCACCAAGGCTCGACCAGTCGACTCCTTGGGCCCTTTCAGCTTAGCAATCCCTCGAAACAGGTATTGTCATGGCTCAAAACTGCTAGCGACCCGTAGCTGTGCTGCGCCTACAATGATAAAGCAATGACTAATTCGAGTCCCTGCGCGACTCTTCGAGTCCCCCAGGCACTCGGGGGCTTCTGACGAGGGGGTGACCCCACGACTCCTGCGTGTAAAGATACCTGGTGCGTATAAAAACAGAAGGCCTGCAAGGAGCGCTGATGGGCCCACGGCTGGCCCTCTCAAGGCACCAACGTAGAGTCCACGACTGATATGGAAGGCACAACTTGGCGCACAAGAAAGGACTAGGGTTAGGAAACTATCTCTGTAATCTAGGAAGGACTCCCGGAGACCTAGCCTAGTATATAAAGGCTGGGAGGGGAGATGTCCTGATCGTCCAATATCCAATCTACTCTCCTGGTCGTGCGAGAACTCGCCTTGGCATCCCTTGTAATCGCCTCCTCACGCGATAATATTGAGCAGGAAGTGATTCTCCTGTTAGCTGACTAACCCAGGGTCCCTTCTCTATGACTAACCCAGGGTCCCTGACCATGGGATTTGCCGAGGCCGGTCCTCGTCAAGAGCCCAGTGGACAGTGGTAGTGACTAGTGAGGCAGGTTAGGGGTCTGGTTAGTGTCTAATCAGAGGAGGCCATGGAGAGGGAGCTCGCCGGCGGCTCGGGACATTGGGAGGGATCTCTTCGGAGATGCGGATCCGGCGCGGATGGGAGAGGACGAGGCGGGGCACGCTCAGGGCGCTCGCTGGAGAACGTGAACAGGGGAGGCGGTGCAACTCCTTGGGGCGGGCCACAACGAGCGTGGGCATGTCCACGGTGAGCGTGGGCGTGGCTACAGAAGAGATGGGAGCGGGGCACGGTGAGGGAGGGCGAGGCCAGGGCGGCGGCGGACCTCATCATCACTGGAGGGACCCCGGCGGATCTCGTCATCCAGGAGGGATGGCGGCGAGCACAGGGCGGCGGAGGAGCTCATCGTCACGGGCGGGATGGCTCGAGGCCAGGGCAGCGACGGATCTCCTCGTCACCGTAGGGATGGCGCGAGGCCAGGGCGGTAGCGGATCTCGTCGTCACCGGTGGGACGGCGCGAGGCTCACTGGGGAAACAACGACGGCTCCCTGGCCAGCGCGGGCCAGCAACGGGGGGAAGGGGAAGGGCGGTGGCCAGCGCAGGGCTCACCGGGGCAACGGCGACGTCGCTGCTCGCCGGGGAAGGCTCGGGCGGCGGCATCTCCATGGGGGCAACGAATGTGTGTGAGAGAAGGGAAACAATAAAGAGAGAAGGAAAGAGAAGAGGGGCAATTACTTCCAGATTTTTTTATAGACGGTGAAACCCTATGACTGGACGGAAACGACGTGGAGAGGTATTTCTGAAACGGCACCAGACGGAAGAGGGGAAAAGTTGAGCACATGTTTTTTAGGGATAAAGCTGAGACTGGGGAAAGATTAGGGGGGGGATGTAAATGACCCTTATCAAAACCCTCCAAAAACATTAGTTACTAGTTTCTTGTTTTATTTCCCTGTTTAGTATTTTTTTTGCTTAACTAGTATCTAGCTCCATTACCTTTGGCACTTCACCTGAGGCTGAGGTCCTCACCTTTGAACAAAGAGGTGGGGAGGGTTTAATAGATACTTGGTATAGAATTAGTGATGCTCAACGCAGATCCACCAAGCAGTGCACTACTATTTTTCTTAGAAACTTTTATGTTGGTGTCCCTACTTGGAATAGATATATCTTAGACATGGCCATAGGTGGGAACTTCTTGGAAGCGTACACTTTAGAATCTCTCAATATTATAGAAAGTCTAGTTGGAGCTCCCCCTATTGATGACGCCAACACTGAAATTACTTTGGGACACATTATAGAGAGGTGGAACAAATAGAGAAGAGTATGGCAAGCATGAATAAGATAAATGAGATAGATAGAAGGATTCATGTGAGTATTAGTAGAATTGATAGCTCCATAAATAATGTCAATAAGACTTTTTACACTCTTAGAGCTAAGGATAACAATCCTTCTAGGATTGATAAGATTGAGGAAGTGATTGATGCTTTAGGCAATACTTTATCCTCAATCAAAAGCAATGTGATGCCCCCAATTTACGATCATGTACAAATCATACACGCATTATACACGATCAAGATCAGGATGTCCCGGTAAGAATATCACAGCACAATTCTAGACACAAATAAGATAAAGTCTTTATATTACAAAACCAGGGGCCACAAGGTATTGGAGAACTCTAGTATTGTGCAATACCAATTGTGGAAGAAGTTCCATACTTTACAAAAATTCAAAAGAAAAAAAATCAGAAAAGCAAAAAGTAAAGAAAATACAGAAAAGTAATAAAAAGCAAAGAGGTCCATCCCCCCTCTTCCCCCTGGGCCAAACCAGCCAACCCCTAGCCCACCGCGCCCCCTTCTTCTTCCTACCGTACGAGGGGGGGTGCTGTGGCGCGCATCGGCCGGTTCCACCGCCGTCAACGTCGGCGTGGCGGCCATCCGCCAGCTGCCGGCGGGGGATAAGACCTTGAGGCCACCCCCGCGCCCACCCAGAACACTAGAACCTCCCTCACGCTCCCTCGTGCTCTCCTGATTCATCTCCCTCGAGACGCTTTACCCGCCATGGGCACGAGCTCGAACTCGCGCGGCCACTAAAGTCTCTGGGCCTCGTCGAGCTGTCCAGAGAGACCGGCATCGCTGTCTTCGTCATCCCCTCCGGGCAATCGAGCCGGGGGCCACCACGTTGAGGGCATCGTCGCCTTCTTCAACCTCCAGGCCGCCGGCGAGCTCCTGCAAATTCCGGTCGGCCACCACTCCCCCGAGCCCACGCTAACGGCTACACATCACAGTGAGCCTTCCGTTCGTCCCCGTGTGCTCGCACCCTATTTTCGCACGCTATGTCGCCGTCCTCGCGAATGCTCCGTCCGCCGTGGCTGTGCGCGCTCGCCGCGCAACTGACCCGCGTCCTCTGCTCCCGCGCGCACCCCATGCCGCCGCTGGCCACGCCCTCGTCGCGCCCATCGACGCCCTGCCGTGCCCCGCCGTGGCCCCTATGCTTGCTGCCGGTGTGCCCAGCGAGGGCAGGCCGTGTTCTAAACACTTGGGGGTGTCCCACTAACAGATGGCCCCCACCCTTGTAATTAGCCCCTGATGAAAGTTAATTAGGGAGATAACCCCCGTTTTGAGACTTACATGTGGGCCCCACCCTTTAAATTAACCACAAGATTAATTAAACTGTTTAATTAAACTTTGTGTCTATGACTGTTGGGCCCATTACCAGTTTAGTAATTAAATGGAATTTAGTTTAATATCAGAGTATGACATGTGGGACGCCACTGTTATTAAATTTCATTAATTGTTTTGTTAGCAATGTGAGGCTGACCAGTGGGACCCACTGGTCAGGTTTGACCAGTCAACCCCTCTGTGGATAATGTTAGGTTTTATTAATAAAAGAAAATCCAGAAATTGATTTAAAATGATTTAAACTTTGAATTTGAATATCTTTTAAACCGTAAGTCAGATTCAAAAACTTTATACATAAAAATTGATCAGAAAAATATAACGCATACGGATACGCTATCCGTATACCCACCGCACCCCTTTAACACAACGAACATCGACATCCCCCCTCCGGGCCGTCTGTCTGATGATTTGTCCGGTACTTTCAAAGTATCCGGATGAATTTATTATGAACACGAAAGTTTTTCAGAATATCTCAAATAACACGGTTACACGATCCACACGTTTGTCGGATGTCCACGACACCTCCGGCATGATCCCTTCCCCCTCCGGATACCCTTTCCGGTAATCACCCGGAGCTGGCAGTTCATCCCCGGATGGACTCCCACTCCATGCAACGTGCATTGCACTGTGTTAGAACACCGTTAACATTGCATACGTCATGCCATTCATCTGTTTGCTCTAATTGCTTTATATTTACTATTTCTTCCCCCTTTGTTCCCCGTTAGACCCCGCTGCTATCGCTGACTACACTGCTGACGGGTACGACTACTTCGTCGACGACCCTACCCCTACCGTCGAGCTTCCAGGAAAGCAGAGCCATTCTCTTCCCCAGATATCACCTATCTTTCCGTACATTTCTTGCACTAGGCATTGTTACTGCTGCTGATACGATTACAATCCTATTCAATTGCATAGTGTGATTTTGTCGCCCCTTGTTGTACCTTCCTTATCCTATGCTGCCTGCTATACCTATATATTATATTCAGAAGTGAGCCCTGCGCATTGTTAGCTAGGATTAGATAGCGAGCCTTGACCACTCTAGGGAGTGAACACGGATACAATATATACAACTGCACAGGTACGGTACAATGCAGACACCGCCTAAGGCCCCCTAGCTCGGCTCTGCTGAGCCACCTTCAAGTGTGAGCTATCAAGGAGTAATCCTTGTACTCCACTCGTTGATGACTCTGTATAGCCGCTCTAGGTACCTGAGCACGGTTGTCCTTAAGGTAAGAAGTCGGGCGACCCAACAGTGCCCGTGAGCGGTATTGCGTCGGGAACGACAGGGAGGGTACGACCGACGTTACTGGCGTGCTTGGCCCCTGCTCGTATCTCGCGAGAGTTACGAAACCACGAAAGTCGAGCTCTACCAAGAGCACACGCGAGATAAGGTAAGGAGACGGTTCACCTTGTTGGTAACCGTAGAGACTTGGTGGGACGACAGGGCATGCACCGATGTGCTGGTGTTCCTGACTGCTGTCGTTGTCCGCAGGTCAGTTAAGTCGAGACAACGATAACGGTTGTCACACGGGTTAATTAAAATGCTAAAAGGTTCGGCGGATGTCTTGAGTAGCCTTTTGGCTTGTACGCACTACCTACACGTGGGATAAGGAGTGTGGGCTCCCCTGCATCGTAGTCTCGTTCGAGGGTCTTCAGACTTCAGCAGTATCGTGGGCTGATTGCTGGGAAGTGGTGTTGTCTTCTCTTGCTCGAGCGGTGTATTTGTATTTGCTTTGATTTTGCTTCACCGGCCAGTCACGCACCGTGCAGGAGTACGTTCGGGGTAGGGTCCAAATGTCAGAACCCTCTTTTAGGTAATGTGCTAGGATCAAAGTCACCTTGCATCATGTTAAAAATTTCAAAAGAAATCATTAGAAATCAATTTTCAAACTCAAATGGGAGAAGGAACACCCCCCAGATGAATTAATTCAAAAGGCCAGAAATAAATCTTCTCCAAAAATTCATATTTGATTTTTGAAAAGTCTTATAAATGAGTGTGATCACATATCAAGTGATGTGGGACCCACCCCATGCTCATGGATTTTTCAAATATTCAAACAGGACCTTGGAATTAATCAAAAACCCCTATTTGATTTAAAGTTCAAATAATTTGAATTTTAAAAATGTTCAAACTTTACAAGTGGCTAGCCTAGTATATTGTGAAGCCACATAAAAAGTTTTAGCATTTAATAAAATGCTTAGCTATTTATTTAGCACAACAAAACAAAAATGCAGAAAAGAAAACAGAAAGAAATAAATAAAAAAAGCTTACCTGGCTCGGGCCCAACTAACTGTACGTGGTCCAGCAGCAGCCCAGCCCAGCCCAGGGGGGGCACATGCGTCTTCTTCCCCCCTCCAGGCAGGCAAGCAGGTCGCCAGCGAGCGCCCTGGGCGCGCCAGGCAGCTGCCTGCCTGCCCAGAGCTTATCCCCCCCGTCTGGAGACATCTAGAAGACGCCCAGTTCCATTCCCCTCCCTCATGTGCCATTTCCCCCTCCTCTCTCGCCGGATTTGACGAAGACAGAAGAGAACGCCGGAGCACCGAAGCGCCCCCCGCGTGGCCATCGACGTCGAGGAGCCCAGCCAAGCTGTCCCTCGTGTCCAGCATCATCCGCTTCGTCAAGCCGCAAAAGATGGCGTGGCCGGAGCGTCCGTAGCCGCCGAATTCGAGCCCACATCGTCGCCGGAGCAGGAGGAGATCGACGATGATTGCGCCGTCGTCCAGCCACCTAAGCACACGCCGCCACCACTGTTGAACTCCTGGTGAGCAGGAGGATCAAACCCTCTCTTTCCTCCCCCTTTGCTGTCTCTGTCACGGTCCGCCATGGGAGCCGTAGCTCAGCTCCGCCGTCGTGCTCGTCGGCGAGCACCCGTGAAGCAATCGAGCTCGGGGCCATGTCCTTCACCTTCGCCGTGCTCCGCTGCTTCGAATCCACCTAGCCCCGCTCCAAGTCGCGCCTCCTAGCAAGATCCAGCATGTCGCCGTGGTTCTGTCGCTGCCAAACTCGACGCCGGCGAGCCCACGGTGCACCCCAGCCTCCCCAGCCAGTCCCAAACAACGCGCGAAGACCAGAGCTTCATTCCAGTCGAAGAAGCGCACGTTTTGGTGGCCGGAATCGAGAACCCGAGCAGCGCCGCCGTGGATTTGGTCGCCGGCGACTAGCCGCCCGCGAGGCTGACGTGGTAAACTTGGTTAACCACTAATCCCCCCCTCAGAGACACTTACACGTGGGCCCTAGCCCCTAATTAACCCACTGTTAATTAAAACAAATCGGGAGTTAACACTGAGAGGCTGACAGCCCTGGCCCACAGGTCAGTTTGACCAGAGTCAAACCCCTGATGCCAGCATGACATCATAGTGACGCATTAAAGCAATTAAATGATTGAATCTAATTCCAGAAATTCCAGAAAAAGGCTTAAACTTTGAAAATTCATAGAAAATTCATATTAACTCCAAATTTAACATATAATATATGAAAAATGATCAGGATAAAATAATCTATCCAAATATACAACTTTCAACTATGTTTGAGTTAAATTTAAAACGGGACCAGTAGCATTTGCTATTTGTTTTAATTGGAATTTAATCAAATTAAATTCAAATGCTTTTGCAATTTGAATCTTAGCAATATGACACATTTCATTTGAACATCAGAGGCATATCATACACATTTGAAAATGAGTTGCATTGTTAAAACAATAGCATTGGTAACTTGGCTAAAATGAATTCAAATTGGAGTTTGAATTTACAATTTTATTTGCAATATACTCCATTTAATAGGAATTGCCTCACACATCAGAAGCATATACATCAAGTTTCAACCTTCAACCATGTGATTGTGCATTGTACTTATTGTGCTCCTTTGCTTGTTGTTTGTCGAGTAGAGGTGGAACCGGAACAGGAGGCTGCCCCCTTCGTTGAAGACCCTGATACCGAACCTCGTCAGCAAGGCAAGCAAACCCCCATTGATCATGTCGATAAAATCCCACTTCCCTCTCATGTCTCGCTTATGCATTGTATAGGATGATTACCATGCTACGTTTCTACTGCATAGATGAACCCATTCCTTTGCATGACCTATCATTTGTCACAGTAGTAAGTAAACCACAATCCTAGCAAATGTAGGAGTTGAATGATATCATGTGGCCCCTGCAATTGTTACTGCTTATTGCATGCTTAGAGTGATACAATGATGTTACTGTTATGTGAGTCGGGATGGTAGTGATTATGATGATGATGGTGGAACTGTGTTGGTGAATCTACCCTAATATAAGGTGAACGATGAGAGGCTGTGTAGGAGTACACAGTGGGTTGTCTCGTTGAACACCGCCCTAAGTCCGAGTTCTTGTGTGGTGATCCAAGATGAAGAGTACAACCACACATTGGGCTCACTTACCCCTCTCAACTTATTAACTCATCCCTTTCGATGTCCAGATGTCGCACTAGTTCGGAGTTCTGGTAGGTTTGTGGCCTGGCTGCTAAGTGAGAGAACGGCTCAACCGAGACCGGCTTATGCACCACGCACACATCATCTGGGTCCACTTCGGTAAACCGGCCGGGTTCACGATAGTGGTAGCCAACCCAGGTAGGCGGCTTTCTTGGACTAGATCGGCTATGAGGTAACAGTTGTGGTGAGCATCCTCGCCGACACTTCTTGAACGGTGTCGAGTACAAAGGCGGTAATCGATGATCATGTGTGTGTAGCGGTACACCCCTGCAGGGTTAACAAAACTATTCGAATATCCGCGTCCGCGGTAAGGGACTACTTGGAAAGCTTAGCTTGATTATTAGACAACTTGAACTGGATACTTATAAAACTTTCCAAGATAAGCGTGAGTGCTATGGCGTGCTTTCTCGTGGGGAAGTCGAGGAAGCTACCATAGTGGTGTAATTGATTGGAGATGTAGTGGACTCGTGTACGCTTCTTACCTCAAGTCTGGTATTCGTAGTTCAGGGCTAGCCAAGTCAAAGCTGGCACTTCTGCATTTGAACCCCACCTCCCTTTACCTTGATACATGTGCATGAGTAGTATAGTTCCTATGTAAGTCTTGGTGAGTATGACTTTGTACTCACGTTTGCTTATTCTATGTTTTAGATGAACCCACTGACCCTGAAGGTGGCTTCTTCATCGAGCTCGACGACTGAAGACCAAGCTAGTGTAGTCCCAGTCAGACGACTGGTTCCCTCGTGGAGGGCTTGTGTTTAAATAAGGCTTCTTAAGCCATTTGTTAAACTTGTCTGTACTCAGACCTACTTTGCTTCCGCTTGTTTGTTGTAATGTTGGATCACATGCTTGTGATCTCTGTGTACACTCTGTGAGAGTTATCAATAAAATGTATACTTTGTAGTGAATTGCAATGATACCTGCTGTTCATACAAGGTATGTGTGCTGCGTGTATGTTTATAACATGCATGTCTATGTATGGGTTTTCGAGACCTTAGTTGTGATCTGGCTGGCGGTCTTTCATACACCAAGTGGCCCTTAGATGTGCGCAGCTTGGGGCATCGCGATACGATTGCTCGAGACTCTGTCTCCTGCACACTTTGTGGTATGATCGAGCCCGCCCTAGACCTCGACTAAGTGATCGGGCTGGAGTAAGTCTATGTAAGAGTTATGAGATAGTCGATAGTATGGTTGAGGCGACTTGTCTGTGAATATGGGAGTTCATCACCCATATTTTTAGACTTGTGTGCGGACGATGAGGGCCCATTTCAGTTGATCATCCGGCCTGTATGGGATACCCCTCACGTACGATGCTTTCCGAGAACGTTCTGTGCTTGGCCTTGTCTGCTTAGACAAGTGGGTACGGTTCTTGGCTCTCCATATGACTATGTCGTAGCGGGATGTTTATACGCTAACCCCAGGTCCCGACAGACTTGGTATCAGAGCAGGACTGACTGTAGGATTATCAGCCTTGGCCGAAGTCGCGTCTAGCTTGCTATAGTTATATAGTTACTCTGGGTATATAAGGTAACAACGTAAGCCTTCTTTTTTTCTCCTTACCCTCATCATTCTGAGTTCTGAGTCACCCTCATCTTGTTCTACGGAAAGATAGGACTAGGATCATCTATGTCTTACTAGAACATCTTGTTGTTTGCTTCCTTGTAGCCGTAGGAAGGTTGTGTTCGGTTCGTTAGAGTTGTTGTGCTTCCTGATTTCTTACATCGTATGTAAGTGCTGTTTTCCATGTTGTAAGAAATTGTCTTTTCTTGCAATTACAGCTGTTATGCTGCCCGAGTCATTCCAGGTTTCTTCATAATCTGATGCATTTGCAAACTCCTTCTTTCTGTTTCAGATGGCAGATCTTCCCCCTCGGCAGATTGTTCGTTTGACTAGGTTCCTCGGTGTGCGTGGCCATCCCGCCATCCTGATTGAGATGATGTCCTACATTGGATACCGATGGTACCCTAAGTACACAGTTGAGGAGCAGTTCCTTGACTTCAACCAGACCCAGTTCCACTGCATTGTCAGGATCTACCCGCACCACACTGGAGTCACTCAGCCTATCCACTTTGGACATGGCATTGGCATGACTGAGAACATGGCTGTGCAGGATGCTGCATACTCATGTATTACCCTGCTGAGAGAGGAGCACGCTTTGCTTGCAGGATCACCTTTCCGCTATATCCCTGCTGCACTTCCAGGAGAAGAGGGGTATTACACCGGATTGTACACAGATCACTCACTGGAGGATACTTTGTTTCAGATCACTGCTCGGCACGCTTGTGATAGAGACCGGGATGCACGTGCCCTTCGTTTAGAGCTTCACGCCACCCGTGTCCGTCTGTATCGAGCACTTACACTCCTGGCTCCTTTTGTGAGTGTTGGATCAGTGGAGTATGATGCTATCTACCCAGCCAGGACACAGATGCCTTCTCGAGTTGCTTGGCCCGAGATTGGAGGCATTTTTCCACCCCGTGGTCCTCTGGTTCCACCCTACGCTGGACCTAGGCCCCATCCTTGCCCAAATGGATATCAGGGTCCACAGGCCTCCATGTTTTCCGATGGTCACCTTCAGCTACCGGGTTACGCGGGTAACTTTTACAAGGACTACTATGGAGATGGAGATGAGTGAGACCACCTGTGGTCTTACTTTAGTGAGGATGTAGTAGTATCTTAGTATATTGTACGCAAGGTGTTCTAAGTTCCAGAGGCTTAGATAAATAATGTATAGGAAGTCAGAGTGCCTCTGAAGGATGTATCATCTTCATCACGTTTGTATTAGCTTGGCACTTGTACTAAAACGATGTATGGTTTGTATGACAGCTTGTGAATATATGGCTTGTATGCTTTTATCACCATGTTGTCAAGATGATTACTTCCTTTGCTCTGTGATTCTTCCTGTACCTTCAATACCTTGTTTAGACTCTTCCAATCAACTCTGTTTGACTTTGGTTTTCACCTTCAGGATGTCTCAAGGAACCCGTGGCCAGCTTGGTCGTGCCCATGGTCGTGGGAATGATCCGGAGGAAGACAACCTTCCACCCCCACCCACGATGGCTCAGGTTCTGATGGAGGTTGAGAGGAACCGCCGAGACTCTCACCATTTGCTGGAGGTCATTTCCCACAACACCACTCAGAAGCGCAACGAGTTGGTGTATTTGAACGACTTCATCCGGCTTCATCCCCCGATTTTCAGTTACTCCACCGAGCCCCTTGACGCCGATGACTGGCTTCGCAGCATCGAGAGGAAGCTCCAGGCAGGCCATGTTGCAGATGGAGACAAGGTCAGCTATGCCACCTATCACCTCGAGGGTGCAGCTAGCTCTTGGTGGGAGAATTTCCGGAACATGCGTCCCGTTGGACCGCCCACATCTTGGGATGAGTTCTGCACTTCCTTCCGTGAGAACCACATTCCAAAGGGTCTTATGGACCGCAAGCGTGATGAGTTCTGCAACCTCACCCAAGGCAGAAGGACAGTTGACGAGTTTAGACATGAGTTCAACCGACTGGCTCGTTATGCTACTGAAGAAGTCTCCACCGACGCTAACAAGCAAGAGAGGCTCCGTCGTGGACTCAATTCTGGACTCCGTCGTGAGCTCAATCTGCATGACTTTGCCACCTTCCAGGTCCTAGTCAACAAGGCCATCAAGGAAGAGGACATGAACACCCCCAATGACTTCCGCAAACACCCTAGAGATGATGGTTCATCCAGTTCCGGCTCTCAGAAGCGCAAAATCTGGATTCCCAACAGTATGTTTCGCCAGAAAAACCCACCGAGGCCATCCTATGTGGTACTACTCCCAGTCAATTATGTTCCTACTTCCATTCTTTTCGACCCAGGAGAATCTCATTCATTCATGTCGGAAAGTTATGCACTTCGTCATGAGTTATCTTTTGTTGAATTGTCCACCCCAATGATTATTCAAACTCCAGGGTCAAGATGGAAAACTAATAGAGTAAGACATGGTAATCAAATCGCAATTGAGGGTTTAGTATTCCTTGCTTCACTCATAGCCCTCAAATCTTCGGACATCGATGTAATCCTTGGCATGGATTGGCTGTCAAGGCAGAATGCCTAACTAGATTGCAAAGGCAAATCAGTGAAACTAACCCACCCTTCAGGCAAGACAGTCAACTATACCTCACCCAGAACAAGAACCCAAATGCATTCCTTTAATGTACTTCCCCTCCCCGACCTTGAAGATATTCTGGTGGTTCATGACTTCCCGGATGTCTTTCCTGAAGAGCTGCCGGGCATGCCACCCGACAGATGTGTAGAGTTCATAGTGGATCTTATGCCAGGAACCGCACCAATTTCCAGACGCCCATACAAAATGGCCCCACGTGAGTTAGCTGAGCTTAAAACTCAACTTGAAGCTTTGTTGGAAAAAGGCTTCATCCGCCCTAGCTCATCGCCATGGGGTTGCCCCGTTCTGTTCGTAACGAAGAAAGATGGAACAGAAAGGATGTGCATAGACTATCCCCCGCTAAATCTAGCGACGATAAAGAACAAGTACCCATTGCCCAGGATCAATGATCTTTATGATCAACTTTTTGGATCCTCTGTCTTCTCCAAGATGGATTTGAGATTAGGTTATCATCAAATCAAAATCCAAAACGAGGACATTCCAAAAACGGCTTTCACTACTCGTTATGGTCTTTACGAGTACACCGTCATGTCCTTTGGTTTAACCAATGCCCCCGCCACTTTCTCGCGCATGATGAATTCGATCTTCATGGAGTACTTAGATAAATTTCTTATAGTTTATCTCGATGACATTCTCATCTACTCGAAGAACGAAGAAGAACATGCCGAACACCTAAGGCTGGTATTGATGAAACTTAGAGAGCATCGCCTGCATGCTAAATTCTCCAAGTGTGAATTTTGGCTACCAGAAGTGACCTACTTAGGCCACGTGATTTCTGCAAAAGGCATTTCTGTGAATCCCGAGAGAGTTCAGGCCGTCCTTGACTGGAATCCACCTGAATCGGTTATGCAAGTTAGGAGTTTTCTTGGCCTAGCCAGCTATTGCCGTCGCTTCGTCGAGAACTTTTCTAAAGTTGCAAAGCCTCTAACTGAACTCCTCAAGAAAGATAAGAAATTCCTATGGACTCCCAAGTGCGAGGAAAGCTTTCAAGAGCTAAAAAGGAGATTGACTTCTGCACCCGTACTTGCACCTCGAGACACCAAAAAGGATTTCGAGATCTTTTGTGACGCCTCACGGCAAGGGTTAGGATGCATACTTCTGCAAGATAGACATGTGGTAGCTTATGCTTCACGCCAGTTACAGCCACATGAAGAGAACTATCCTACCCATGACCTTGAACGCGCTGCCGTAGTTCATGCCCTAACAACTTGGCGACATTACCTCCTTGGTAATCGTTGTGAGATCTTTTCCGACCACCAAAGCCTCAAATACATTTTCACCCAGCCAGATCTTAATCTCAGGCAAAGACGCTGGATTGAGTTGATAAAAGATTACGATGTATGAATTTCTTACACCCCAGGCAAAGCCAATTTCATGGCTGATGCACTAAGTCGTAAGTCGTATTGTAACAACCTCATGTTACAACAGTATCAACCACTTCTTCTTGAGGAATTTTGCAAGATTAATCTTGAGATTGTTCCTCATGGCTATCTTTTTACCTTGGTGGCGAAACCAACTCTTGAGGATCAAATCATAGTTGCCCAAAGGCGTGCACGAGGTGTTCGCCGGATCAAGGAGAACATTGCTAGCGGAGTTGCTAAATGTTTCTCCACAGATAGCAAAGGAACGGTATTCTTTGGAAATCGTTTGGTAGTACCTAAGAATAGGGAACTAAGGCAACTCATCCTCAAGGAAGCCCATGACACACCCCTCTCAATTTATCCCGGTAGCACAAAAATGTACCGAGATCTACGCCAGAGATTTTGGTGGACTAGGATGAAGAGAGACATTGCTCGATTTGTTGCCGAATGTGATGTTTGTCGTCGCATTAAGGCAGAACATCAAAGACCTGCTGGTACACTTCAACCTTTTCCTATTCCATAGTGGAAATGGGACAAAGTCGGTATGGACTTCATCACCGGCTTTCCAAAAACCCAGAAAGGAAACGATGACATCTTCGTTGTCATAGATAGGCTTTCCAAAGTTGCTCACTTCCTTCCAGTTCGTGAGTCTATAACTGCTACCCAATTAGCGGACTTGTATGTCTCTAGAATTGTATCCCTTCACGGTGTTCCTTTGGAAATCAATTCTGATCGTGGTAGCCTTTTCACCTCTAGATTCTGGGGAAGCTTTCAGAATGCTATGGGAACTCATCTCTCCTTTAGTACAACTTTCCATCCTCAGTCTAGCGGTCAAGTCGAAAGGGTTAACCAAATTCTTGAAGACATGCTCAGAGCTTGTGTTATCTCCTTCGGAAAGAATTGGGAGAAGTCTCTTCCATTCGCCGAATTTTCTTATAACAATAGTTTCCAATCTAGTCTAAACATGGCTCCTTTTGAACTCCTATATGGACGACGATGTCGAACACCCCTAAACTGGTCAGAAACCGGTGAAAGACAATTCTTTGGACCGGATATGATCAAGGAAGCAGAAGAGCAAGTTCGCATTGTTCGTGATCAATTGAAAGCAGCCCAGTCTCGTCAGAAAAGGTACTATGATCGTCATCATAGGAAAGAGAGCTACAATCTGGATGAGAAGGCTTACCTTCGGGTTACTCCTCTGAAGTGAACCCAACGTTTCGGTATCAAAGGCAAGTTGGCCCCACGTTACATTGGACCTTTCCGCATTCTTGCTAAACGTGGAGAAGTTTCCTACTAACTTGAACTACCCCCGCACCTTTCCCGAGTACATGATGTATTCCATGTGTCACAACTCAGGCGTTGCTTAAAGGACCCCATCCGCGAAGTCGACCATGAAACGCTTGATCTCCAAGATGACCTTTCATATCGAGAGTACCTCGTTCGTATCCTTGATTCCATAGAGCGTGTCACTCGTCGTCAGAAGATTAAGTTTCTGAAAGTGCAATGGTCACACCACTCTGAGAGAGAGGCTACATGGGAAAGAAAAGACCGTCTCCGTGCCGAGTATCCCTCCTTCCTCCCGCAGAATTCTGAATCTCGGGATGAGATTCTGTTGAGTGGGGGCGAGTTGTCAAAACCCTCTGTTAGGTAATGTGCTAGGATCAAAGTCACCATGCATCATGTTAAAAATTTCAAAAGAAATCATTTGAAATCAATTTTCAAACTCAAATGGGAGAAGGAACACCCCCCAGATGAATTAATTCAAAAGGTCAGAAATAAATCTTCTCCAAAAATTCATGTTTGATTTTTGAAAAGTCTTATAAATGAGTGTGACCACATATCAAGTGATGTGGGACCCACCCCATGCTCATGGATTTTTCCAATATTCAAACAGGACCTTGGAATTAATCAAAAACCCCTATTTGATTTAAAGTTAAAATAATTTGAATTTTAAAAATGTTCAAACTTTACAAGTGGCTAGCCTAGTATATTGGGAAGCCACATAAAAAGTTTTAGCATTTAATAAAATGCCTAGCTATTTATTTAGCACAGCAAAACAAAAATGCAGAAAAGAAAACAGAAAGAAATAATTAAAAAAAGCTTACCTAGCCTCGGGCCCAACTAACTGTACGTGGCCCAGCAGCAGCCCAGCCCACCCCAGGGCGGGCACATGCGTCTTCTTCCCCCCTCCAGGCAGGCAAGCAGGTCGCCGGCGTGCGCCGTGGGCGCGCCAGGCAGCTGCCTGCCTGCCCAGAGCTTATCCCCCCGTCTGGAGACGTCTGGAAGACGCCCAGTTCCATTCCCCTCCCTCCTGTGCCATTTCCCCCTCCTCTCTCGCCGGATTTGACGAAGACAGAAGAGAACATCGGAGCACCGAAGCGCCCCCAAGTGGCCATCGACGTCGAGGAGCCCAGCCAAGCTGTTTCCCTTGTCCAGCGTCATCCGCTTCGTCAAGCCGCAGAAGATGGCGTGGCCGGAGCGTCCGGAGCCGCCGAATTCGAGCCCACATCGTCGCGCCTCCTAGCCCCACCGAATTCAAATCCACCTAGCCCTGCTCCAAGTCGCGCCTCCTAGCAAGATCCAGCATGTCGCCGTGGTTCTGTCGCCTCCAAACTCGACGCCGGCGAGCCCACGGTGCACCCCGGCCTCCCCAGCTAGTCACAAACAACGCGCGAATACCAGAGCTTCATTCTAGTGTACGAAGCGCACGTTTTGGTGGCCGGAATCGAGAACCCGAGCAGCACCGCCGCGGATTTGGTCGCCGGCGACTAGCCGCCGGCGAGGTTGACGTGGTAAACTTGGTTAACCACTAATCCCCCCCTCAGAGACACTTACACGTGGGCCCTAGCTCCTAATTAACCTACTGTTAATTAAAACAAATCGGGAGTTAACACTGAGAGGCTGACAGCCCTAGCCGACAGGTCAGTTTGACCAGAGTCAAACCCCTGACGCCAGCATGACATCACAGTGACGCAATAAAGCAATTAAATGACTTAATCTAATTCCAGAAATTCCAGTAAAAGGCTTAAACTTTGAAAATTCATAGAAAATTCATATTAACTCCAAATTTAACATATAATATATGAAAAATGATCAGGAGAAAATAATCTATCCAAATATACAAATTTCAACTATGATTGAGTTGAATTTAAAATGGGACCAGTAGCATTTGCTATTTGGTTTAATTGGAATTTAATCAAATTAAATTCAAATGCTTTTGCAATTTGAATCTTAGCAACATGACACATTTCATTTGAACATCAGAGGCATATCATACACATTTTGAAATGAGTTGCATTGCTCAAACAATAGCATTGGTAACTTGACTAAAATGAATTCAAATTGGAGTTTGAATTTGCAATTTCATTTGCAATATACTCCATTTAAATGGAATTGCCTCACACATCAGAAGCATATACATCAAGTTTCAACCTTAAACCATGTGATTGTGCATTGTACTTATTGTGCTCCTTTGCTTGTTGTTTGTCGAGTAGAGGTGGAACCGGAACAGGAGGCTGCCCCCTTCGTTGAAGACCCCGATACCGAACCTCGTCAGCAAGGCAAGCAAACCCCCATTGATCATGTCGATAAAATACCACTTCCCTCTCATGTCTCGCTTATGCATTGTATAGGATGATTACCATGCTACGTTTCTACTGCATAGATGAACCCATTCCTTTGCATGAGCTATCATTTGTCACAGTAGTAAGTAAACCACAATCCTAGCAAATGTAGGAGTTGAATGATATCATGTGGCCCCTGCAATTGTTACTGCTTATTGCATGCTTAGAGTGATAAAATGATGTTACTGTTATGTGAGTCGGGATGGTAGTGATCATGATGATGATGGTGAACTGTGTTGGTGAATCTACCCTAATATAAGGTGAACGATGAGAGGCTACGTAGGAGTACACAGTGGGTTGTCTCGTTGAACACCGCCCTAAGTCCGAGTTCTTGTGTGGTGATCCAAGATGAAGAGTACAACCACACATTGGGCTCACTGACCCCTCTCAACCTATTAACTCATCCCTTTCGTTGTCCAGATGTCGCACTAGTTCGGAGTTCTGGTAGGTTTGTGGCCTGGCTGCTAAGTGAGAGAACGGCTCAACCGAGACCGGCTTATGCACCACGCACACATCATCTGGGTCCACTTCGGTAAACCGGCCGGGTTCACGATAGTGGTAGCCAACCCAGGTAGGCGGCTTTCTTGGACTAGATCGGCTATGAGGTAACAGTTGTGGTGAGCATCCTCGCCGACACTTCTTGAACGGTGTCGAGTACAAAGGCGGTAACCGATGATCATGTGTGTGTAGCGGTACACCCCTGCAGGGTTAACAAAACTATTCGAATAGCCGCGTCCGCGGTAAGGGACTACTTGGAAAGCTTAGCTTGATGATTAGACAACTTGAACTGGATACTTATAAAACTTGCCAAGATAAGCGTGAGTGCTATGGCGTGCTTTCTCATGGGGAAGTCGAGGAAGGCACCATAGTGGTGTAATTGATTGGAGATGTAGTGGACTTGTGTACGCTTCTTACCTCAAGTCTGGTACTCGTAGTTCAGGACTAGCCAAGTCAAATCTGGCACTTCTGCATTTGAACCCCACCTCCCTTTACCTTGATACATGTGCATGAGTAGTATAGTTCCTATGTAAGTCTTGCTGAGTACGACTTTGTACTCACGTTTGCTTATTCTATGTTTTAGATGAACCCACTAACCCCGAAGATGGCTTCTTCATCGAGCTCGACGACTGAAGACCAAGCTAGTGTAGTACCAGTCAGACGACTGGTTCCCTCGTGGAGGGCTTGTGTTTAAATAAGGTTACTTAAGCCATTTGTTAAACTTGTCTGTACTCAGACCTACTTTGCTTCCGCTTGTTTGTTGTAATGTTGGATCACATGCTTGTGATCTCTGTGTGCACTCTGTGAGAGTTATCAATAAAATGTATACTTTGTAGAGAATTGCAATGATACCTGCTGTTCATACAAGGCATGTGTGCTGCGTGTATGTTTATAACATGCATGTCTTTGTATGGGTTTTCGAGACCTTAGTTGTGATCTAGCTGGCGGTGTTTCATACACCAAGTGGCCCTTAGTTGTGCGCAGCTTGGGGCATCGCGATGCGATTTCTCGAGACTCTGTCTCGTGCACACTTTGTGGTATGATCGAGCCCGCCCTAGACCCCGACTAAGTGATCGGGCTGGAGTAAGTCTATGTAAGAGTTATGAGATAGTCGATAGTATGGTTGAGGCGACTTGTCTGTGAATATGGGAGTTCATCACCCATATATTTAGACTTGTGTGCGGACGATGAGGACCCATTTCAGTTGATCATCCGGCCTGAATGGGGTACCCCTCACATACGATGCTTTCCGAGAATGTTCTGTGCTTGGCCTTGTCTACTTAGACAAGTGGGTACGGTTCTCGGCTCTCCATTTGACTATGTCGTAGCGGGACTTGCATACGCTAACCCCGGGTCCCGACACCAAAGCCCGACGTACATAGGATATAGTCCGGCGGATGACCTCTTTGTTGATTGCCGAAGGATGGGCTACTTTGTGTCGGATAGCTTCGGTGGGGTGTTCCCTAACAAGGTGTACGCCACCCTGGAGATCCGAGCGTTGTAGAGTCACGCCAGTGCACCCGTGCAGGGAAGATTAATCTATTCGAATAGCCGTGTCCACGGTAATAGGAAGCTTTATGCTGAAGCTGGATCTTACCACTACAAACTACTACAATTAAACTATATGGTTCCGGGTCTTCTTCCTCGCAGGGAGTCGGGGAAGGGAACTCGGAGGCATTATTATTATTAATCATTACAACTTACTATTATACAATGATGCAGCATCTTCTGCTGCATTGTTATTACATTCATGTTATTTGCTGTTGGTTGTTTCTCTTCTCATGCTGCAAGACATGCCAGAAGATGCTAGTCTTCCATAGGCCTAGCTTCTTACCCTTATTCAGATTTCTACGTTGCAGTCCACCAAATACAGCCTCCCCTTTCCATTTGATACAAATGCATAAATGCTTAGTAGCGGACGTAAGACTCGCGGGTATACTAGATACTCACCTTTGCTTTATTTCCCCCTTTTTGTTTTTACTGATCGGCCGCTGCAGTCGACGTTGGAGCCCAGGAGCAGGAGTACCCCGGAGGCGGATACTACTACGTCGAGACCCCCGCTGACTAGGACCAGGAGTAGTTTCGGAGGCTCCCAGGCAGGAGGCCTTGCCTTTTCGATCTGTATCTCTGATGATATTTGTGCTAGCCTTCTTAAGGCAAAACTTGACTAACTATGTCTGTACTCAGATATTTTGGTTTGTATAACTTATGTATTCGGGTCCGCGTGACCCCCCTTTATTGTAACATATTGGTTTATCCTTTTGTGTCTAGTGTTGTGCTGTGATATTCTCACCGTGGAATCCTAATCTCAGCCGTGTACCCTGCGTGTATGGTTACTGTACACAGATTGATTTTCGGGGCATCACAAGTTGGTATCAGAGCCGACTGCCTGTAGGAAGCCACCCACCCACTACTTGGTCGAAGTTGAGTCTAGACTTTGAAAAAACTATTTTGCTAACTTAATGTTTGGCTTACGGGCCCACATCGATGTCACTACGTGTGATATATATGGTATTATGATCCTTTTCTCCTTACCTATGCTCTGGGAATCTTCTCTCTTATCCTTGCTGGTAAGTTTTACAAACTCTGACATTAGGATCACGTTCTCTTGATTCCACCAGGCATTCTGGTGCTACCCCATTGATTGAGTCGTGTCGCAGGAGTTCTACCCCAGGTCCCGGACCGCGGATCCCATTCTCATTTTGGTCAGGCCGCGCGTCCTCTGGCATTAACTCCTGTGGCCAACAGTTTTCTTGCGGCGTGATTGACATAGTGGAATCTATGTCGCATAGTGTAATCCTTACCGTGGTCTGCGTGCCGCCTAGTGTGTCCTTTTTCCTTAATTTCTACGATGTTACGCTGCCCGATTTTCCGGTTGACTCTATGTGTGGATGTGTATGTCTTATATGACTACTCCTATATATCCGCGCCTCCTCTTTGATGTCACTTTAACTCATACTCGTTTCCGGTATCTCGATAAATGTTCATCGCTGAAATACCCCTGTTAAATTCTAGCAGGATGGCTGGTTGTGGTGGTCGTGGTCGTGGTCGTGGTGCCAATGATCCACCTCCGCCGCCGGACTACATGGACGCAATGATGCAGCAGTTTCAGATGAACCAAGTTTTCATGCAAGGAGTCATAGACCAGCTCCAGAATCAGAACCAGAATCAGAACCAGCACCAGAACCAACCATCTGTGGTTACTCTGGGGGATTTCATGCGTCTCAATCCCCCTCTCTTCCACCAACCTGAACAGCCACTTGATGCCGATGATTGGCTTCGTGTAAGGGCCATATGCGGTACTGTTCCAGATCTAGATGTTTCCATCCAGATCCGGGGACGAAGCACATATCAGTCCCACCGCGACATATGACGAAGCCATATGCCCCGGATTTCCAACATGATATCACAACATTACAGATACAAGGATACAACATCTCATACAATCGGCATACAACTGCCTTAATACAACACATCAGCGGAAGATACAAGTCTGGGTACAGACTACAAGCAAATGCCTACTGGCAAAGAGAAAACATCGATCCCCATAACCACGCGGGTCCAAGCCCTCCGCCGGGATCCGCCTAACTAGTCGTCGTCGAGCCTCCACGTGAAACGTTGATCACCATACCTGTTGTCGATCGAGAACCCTGAAAAGAGTTTGGGGGTAGTATCATGAGTACAGAAGTACTCATCATCCAACTGTAGTGGTCAACTGACCCAACAAGGACTTCATCACTCGTCATTCTAGGACAACTAGTAGTTTACGATAAGGATGGGGTAAGTGGTGAGGTTGCTGCCGCACTAGCATTTATGAAGTGGCTAACGATCTAGAGAGTAAGATAAGAAGCCAAGAATTCGATGAGGAATCGCCTCCAACAAGTCTTGCTATCAAATACTACGCAAACATAACACCTATCCTATCCTTGTCCTCCTCTTCGCATCCCGACGAAGAAGAAGCAGTCAAGGCACACACACGTTGATCAAGTTATATTAAGATTATCTCAGTTGTTGTTGTCTATGAACAAGGAGTAGGTCTCAAGTCGTCCATAACCGTGGACACAGCTTCTCGAAAAGATTTAACCCTGCAGGGGTGTACCAACTTCCCATTACAAAGCTCCGCACGCACGCCCATCTCTCTCAGTTGCTACCCATGATAGGCAACCATTTTATGATTTAGTCCCAAGAGATCCGGAACGACAGGTCCCTCTAACTAATAACGAACAAATCCGGGTGGCCCCCAGGGAGTCGACACCCAACTCAAGAGTCGGCCGTCTCTCGAATTGGCCTCTTCCGTCTCACGTCAGGTTGGAATGACATCTGCAAAGCAGGTAGGCATCCCACGCTCCGGAAAGTGTGGACCAACAGGAACACTGTCCCGCTGGCCCGCGTTGTTTTAAATGCACTGGCTGCAGACCAGTTAAGCACACGGTTTCAAATGGTAAAATCAGCTTGGGCCACCACAAGAAATGTTTGAAGCTAGGTAGGTAAGAAAAGGGGACCCGATAGCATCCCGCACGCGGTTAGGCACGCTCAGTCTTAAAACCAATACCCGGAACTCGGATCGTAGGTGACTCGGATGGAACAAAGCTTCAGGGCGGGTTAGCCTAGACCTTCCATCCTTCGTCGAGTATAGTCAACATTTATAACAATCATATCATCCACAACAATAATAATAATGCGATATCCCAAACCAAGGAGTAACAGGGTAACATCGTAGAATCCTAAGCATGCATACTAAGCAGGGGCTGAGCAACGAGCAATAGTAACATAGCAGTACATGGTTTGCTGGGAGGGGACATGGCTGTATCGGTTGGAAAGAGGCTGTAAACATGTGGTAGGATCAAACATCGAACCTAACCTAGACTAGCATGAAAACTGCTGGTTGAAATAGAATGGATCATAAGTAATGTATAGTCCTTGCCTGTTGATAAGTCGGGTTCCGAAGGTGTAGTCGATCGCACGCTCGCAACGTCTCCGAAGGTACCCGCGCAAGCACACAAGACGATAAACACTGGAAAGCAATCAACGATCAAGCACTATATTACTACGAGGCAAACACGAGCAAGCATCAACAAGAAGGAAACACGAGACATCACACCTACCGTCGAGAGCGGTTACTAACAGGTTAAGTGGAGTACTCGTCACACACGACGGTACCGCACATTTAGAATGGTTCAAATTATTTAGCTACAGGTTATCAACAAAGGTTGTTAACATGGCATAACACTCAAGCATGGCATAGCACACAAACATGGCAAGATGTGAAGCATAAATAATCTATCTAAGCTAGTCAATTTAAGTGGGGGTAAAACCTATACATGACAAACTATTGCGGACCCCACGATAAAAATGGAATTCGGTACTGTTTTGACCTAAAGCATATTTTATATTTTTTATTAGCAAGCAAGAGTAGCATAAACATGATCTACATGCAATTCTAGTCAAGTTACATATAAGAAACATTTTAATCCGAGCAACGGTTAAAAAGTTATTAAAGAAACAATTTACAGTGGCATGCGATGTAATTATCAGTCAAAAAACATGTAAACAAAGTGAAACATGGAAAAAAGCAAAATTTTATTAAACTACACGAAAAACTAAGCAACTTTCATGTTTTATGCGTCGCGATCCGAGCTACCGTTAAAAAGTTATAGCACTCGCAAAAAAAACTACACAATCTGCCAAATAACAGATAAAAGAAAAAAAACATGACAGAAAAAAAGAGGGCCTCACCCTAACGGGCTCGGCCCAAGTGGCCTGGGAGGGGAGGCTGGGCTGGCGCCTTGGGCTGGCTAGGCCGCGTGCTGGGCAGGCCGGCTGGCTGTTGGGCCGGCCCACCTGACCTGGCGGGGGCAACCGGCTCGGGCAGCCGTTCTCGTCCCGATCCGCGCGGGCGGCTGACGGCGCCGGCGACGGGCGGCGCGCTCCGGCCAGGCCCCGGCAGTGGAGTGGGGTGGCGCAGAGGGGCAGGGGCGGCCGGACCACGCCGGATCCGAGCCGCGGCGAGGATCCAGGGGCGGCGCGGCATGGTTTCCAGCGGCGGCGCGACGAGCTCGGGGAGGCAGTCCATGGCGCTGAATGTGGTGGCCTGGATAGAGAGAGATGAGGTCAGGACTGAGGAAGAAGAGAGGGAAAGGAGAGGAGGGAAGAGGAGGCCGCGGGGAGAAGGTGGAGCGGCAGCGGGCGCTGCTGCCGGAGGCTCGCCGGCCGGAGTCAGGCGACGGCTACTCCACGGGCTGGAGAGAGAGAGGAGAGATGGGGTTGGTGGGGAGCTCCCTGGGCCGTCGGATCGCGAGATCTGACGGTCCAGGATGTATCTGGCTAGGGTTTGCTATAAAAATGGGCAAAATGCGAAAATTGGGGCTATTGTGAGGGGGGTGGCTGCAATTTTGTGGCTAGGGAAACCCTAGAAAGAGGTGGGAGTGTGGTGGTCTTTATATAGCCCAGGTGGCTGGCAGTTTGCAAAAACATCCCCGGTTTTTCTCTCTCGCGCGCGGCATTTATGTTTCTGACCGCCGGGGGTTTGCAGGACCTCCGATTCGGGTAAAACTTTGAACTGCGCGATCAACGCGTCGAGCCGGCGGCGTTCACCTCGCGCTGGAACCGTTCCGAGAACACTTTCCGGCGCGCTATAAAAATATCCCGTTTAATTATTAAACGGGGTTTTGTTCCGTTGGTTGCGGCTAGTCTCGTGCGCTTTTCGCGACGGTGACCGGGTGAAACCCGGTGTCGCAAAGGTCGAGTGTCAGGGTGGCAAGGGTCGGTCTCCGTCCGATACGAGATATGAGGGGGAAAAATAATCGCCGATCAATAAATCGGGGATGCAAACACCGCAAACAAATAAGACAATCAAACAATTCATACCGAAAACAAAAATTTTAATTTTTGTGAAATCTGGGTTGTTACACTTCGTGACATCACTCGTCTTGGAGTTCGCTAATGTGAGCGCTGCTGATTACGTCAACTTCGCGTCCTATTTCCTGCGTGGCCCCGCTGCTCAGTGGTGGGACACCTACAAGGGCTCGCTAGTTGAAGGGATTGTCGTCACCTGGAATGACTTCAAGACTACGTTCCGTGCTCGTTATGTCCCCCAGGTGATTATTAACCGTATGAAGGCCGAGTTCGGCAACCTCGTTCAGGGCAACAAAACTGTTGAGGCATATCAGAGGGAATTCCTCCGCCTCTCCCGCTATGCTGCAAGTGACCTCCCCAATGATGCAAGTAGGCAAAAGAAGTTCCGTGATGGACTCAACGCAGATCTCCAGCTTGGACTGGCTTTGCACGTCTTCCCTTACTTTGCCACCATGGTGAACCAGACTATCACTCTCGAGACCGCTCAGGCTAAGTTCAGGGGTTCGCCGAAGCGCCCCCGTGATGCTGGCTCATCTTCGGGCACAACACAGAAGCAACGCGTTTGGCTTCCACACAGTGTGTATCGTCCACCTGCCCCTGCACCAAGGCCGTCATATGTTGCACCTCGTCTGCCTCCGCCCCCGCCGAGACAGCCGAAGAATGAGACTGCACCCCTCCGTACTCAAGATGGCCTATGCTTCAAGTGCCATCAGCCAGGTCACTTTTCCAGAGACAGCCCCCAGCGACAGAATCAACTGGTAGTTCACCCTGCTGGCCGTGGAAATGGCCGTGGCAACAACAGGACCCCCAACTATAACACTGGGTCTTCTGCTCACACTCGCGGACATGCTTACAACATTAATGTCGAAGAAGCTCAGGAGAAACCTGCTACCGTGATGGGTACCCTTCTTGTTAATTTAGTACCTGCTACTGTTTTATTTGATTCGGGAGCATCGCATTCATTCATGTCGGAAGCATTTGCATTGTCGCATAACTTCACGATAGAAAAGATGGTTCCACCGATGGTTGTCCGCACTCCGATAGGCCATTGCCACACCTCCAAGATAGTGCCCAAAACCATCGTCGAAATTGAAGGAATTGAGTTCCTTGCTTCCCCCATCGTCCTGAAGTCTTCCACCATAGACCTCATTCTGGGCATGGATTGGTTGAAAGTCCACGATGGCGCACTGTATTGTCGCATCAGTTCTGTCCAACTTTTTCACCCCTCCGGCGAGATTGTTAACCACACCACCCGAATTACCCAAGATGCGGAAATGCAGATCTATATGATGAAGGCTCTTAATATCTCACCTCTTCACGGGATTGAGAACGTTCCAGTCGTTCATGATTTTCCCGACGTCTTCCCGGAAGAACTCCCGGGAATACCCCCGATCCGAGAAGTGGAACTCGTCATCGACCTGAAGCCTGGCACTGTCCCTATTGCCAAGCGTCCCTATAAGATGCCACCTCACCACCTCCTTGAACTGAAGAAGGAGATCGACGAAGCACTTCACAAAGGGTTCATTCGCCCAAGTTCCTCTTTGTGGGGAGCACCTTCGCTCTTTGTCAAGAAGAGCGATGGAACAAATCGTTTGGTCCAAGATTACCGACCCATCAACCAAGCCACCATCCAAAACAAATATCCGCTTCCCCGGATCAACGATCTGTATGATCAACTTGTTGGATCCACGGTGTTTTCGAAACTTGACTTGAGGTTGGGTTACCATCATATCCGAGTCCGTGAAGAGGACATTCCGAAGACCGCTTTCATTAATCGCTATGGTTCATACGAGTACACTGTCATGTCCTTTGGCGTGACGAATGCTCCAGCCACTTTCTCCCGATTGATGAACTATATATTCATGGAATACCTCGACAAGTTTGTCGTGGTTTATCTGGATGATATCTTAATATACTCCAAGAATGAAGAAGAACATGCTGAACATCTTCGTCTTATACTGGAGAAGCTTCGAGAATACAAACTCTACGCTAAGTATTCTAAGTGCGAGTTCTGGCTTCCTGAAGTGACCTACCTTGGTCACGTGATTTCCAAGGATGGCATTGCTGTCAACCCAGAACGTATTCAGGCTATCCTGGACTGGACTCCCCCCAAGACTGTCAAGCAAGTTAGAAGTTTCCTCGGCCTTGCCAGCTATTGCCGCTGTTTCGTCGAGAACTTCTCCAAGATTTCCAGGACTCTGACTAACCTACTTCACAAAGGCGTCAAGTTTGAGTCGACAGATAAATGCCAGGAAAGTTTCCAAGCTCTCAAGGACAAGCTCACTTCTCCCCCAGTGCTTGCTCCCCCTGATACGCGGAAGGACTTCGTGATATATTGCGACGCATCTCGTCAAGGATTAGGCTGTGTCCTAATGCAAGAGCGCAAAGTGATTGCTTATGGCTCTCGTCAGTTGCGTGCTCACGAAGAAAACTATCCAACACATGATCTCGAATTGGCAGCGGTAATCAATGCATTGAAGCTGTAGCGACATTACCTCGTCGGTAATCGTTGCGAGATCTACACCGACCACCAAAGCCTGAAGTACCTGTTTACTCAACCAGACCTGAATCTCCGCCAGCAGAGATGGCTCGAGACAATAGCCGACTACAACATGGGAATTTCTTACAGCCCTGGTAAAGCTAATGTGGTGGCCGATGCCTTAAGCTGCAAAGCCTACTGTTCTGAACTCGAAGTCCAAATAGAGCAGCCACTTCTGTATGAAGAGCTCCGCAATTTGAACCTTGAAATTGTTCCGCAGGGACATGTGAATAACCTTGTTGTTGAGCCGGACCTCGACAGCACCATCAAGTGGATACAAACATGTGACTCTGATGTCGAGAAGATCAAGAAGTATATCGCTAGAGGAAAGCCATCATGCTTCACTGTTGCTGATGATGGTACATTGTATTTCAAGAATCATTTAGTGGTCCCTAGGAGTAAGCCCAATATAATCTTGACCCCACGCGTCATGAAAGAAGCTCATGATACTCCTTTGTCAATTCACCCTGGTAGTACCAAGATGTACCAAGACCTTCGTCAGCGGTACTGGTGGTCTAACATGAAGCAAGACATCACTCGATATGTTGACGAGTGTGACGTTTGCCGTCACGTGAAAGCAGAACATCAAAGACCTGCTGGAACTCTGCAACCACTCTCGATCCCTGAATGGAAATGGGACAAGATTGAAATGGACTTTGTCACCGGTTTTCCGCGATCACAGAAGGGCCATGATGCGATCTTTGTCGTCATCGACCGATTCTACAAGGTTGCTCACTTCCTTCCAGTCAAGGAGACGATCTCTGCTAGTCAGTTAGCAGACTTATATGTTTCCAGAATTATTTCCCTCCACGGTATTCCGTTGGAGATCAGTTCAGATCTTGGCAGTATTTTCACCTCAAGATTTTGGGATAGTTTCCAAGAAGCTATGGGCACTCACCTGAATTTCAGCACCGCTTATCACCCCCAGTCGCAAGGACAAGTCGAACGAGTTAATCAAGTGCATGAAGATATGCTTCGAGCTTGTGTCATTTCATTCGGTAAGAAATGGGAGGAATCTCTTACATTTGTTGAATTCTCGTACAACAATAGCTATCAACCTAGTCTGCAGATGGCTCCCTTTGAAGTTCTTTATGGACGTAAGTGTCGAACCCCTCTGAATTGCTCAGAAACTGGGGAACGAACTCTCATTGGTCCGGACATCATTCAGCATGCCGAAGATCAGGTTAGCGTTATTCGTGAACATCTGAAAGCTGCTCAGTCCCGCCAGAAAAGCAGCTATGACCGCAAGCACAAGGAAATGGTCTATCAACCCGGCGAACAAGCTTACCTCCGTGTCACTCCCATGAGAGGCACTCACCGCTTCGGGATCAAAGGCAAGTTAGCTCCTCGCTACATTGGCCCGTTCCGTATCCTATCCAGGAGTGGACCCGTGGCATACCGGTTGGAATTGCCGACGAACCTCTCTCAAGTCCACGATGTCTTCCACGTGTCACAACTCCGACTCTGCTTCAAGGACCCTATTCGAGAAGTGGAACATGATAAGATTGAGCTGCAACAGGATTTGACTTATCAATAACATCCGAGCCGCATTCTCGATCAGTCGGAACGCAAAACCCGCAACAAGACAACCAAGTTCCTTAAAGTTCAGTAATCGAATCATTCTGAAGATGAATCCACTTGGGAACGTGAAGACCGTCTTCGTGAAGAATACCCCGATCTTTTCCCCTCTACCGCTTAGATTCTCGGGACGAGAATTCTTGTAGTGGGGGAGATTTGTAACACCCTCAGTGTCAGGCATCAGTAAAACTTTTTGTTAATATAATCCTCTGTGATTAGCAAGCCTCTAATCACCTTTGATCATGCCTTGATAATCTTTGAATAAAAAAAACCCAAAATGCCTTTTGTTGAATATTAAAAATAAGTGATGAATAAAACATTTCCCAAAAATCGTGAAACCATTTTTGTAAAATCCCTAAAAACCAGTGGACCATGTCCATGTGGGTATGGGAATTTATTAAGCTACCAAATAAATCAAACAATTCACAACAGTAGTAAAACAATGGCATTTAATACCTTTTTATATAAAACAAAATACAAATGAATTTATAAAAGTCCCAATATTTTTGGGGCACTCTAGTATTGTGCAATACCAATTGTGGAACAAGTTCCATACTTTACAAAAAATCAAAAGATAACAAAAAAATAAAACAGAAAATCAAAAAGTAAAGAAAATACAGAAAAGGTATAAAAAGCAAAGAGGCCCATCCCCCTCTTCCCCCTGGGCCAAACCAGCCCACCCCAAGCCCACCACGCCCCCTTCTTCTTCCTACCGTATGGGGGGTGCCGTGGAGCGCATCGGCCGGTACCACCGCCGTCGACGTCGGCATGGCGGCCATCCGCCGGCTGCCGGCGGGGGATAAGACCTCGAGGTCACCCCCGCACCCACTCGGAACCCTAGAACCTCCCTCACGCCCCCTCATGCTCTCCTGATTCGTCTCCCTCGCGACGCCTGACCCGCCATGGGCCCGAGCTCGAACTCGCGCGGCCACTAAAGCCCCCGGGCCTCGTCGAGCTGTCCGGAGAGACCGGCATCACTGTCTTCGTCATCCCCTACGGGCAATCGAGCCGGGGGCCACCACGTTGAGGGCATCGTCGCCTTCTTCAACCTCCAGGCCGCCGGCGAGCTCCTGCAAATTCGGGTCGGCCACCACTCCCCCGAGCCCACGCTAACGGCTACACATCACAGTGTGCCTTCTGTTCGTCCCCGTGTGCTCGCACCCTGCTTTCGCGCGCTAGGTCGCCGGCCTCGCGAAGCCGTGCTCCGTCCACCGTGGCCACCATGGCGCCGCGCGCTCGCCGCGCCACTGACCCGCGTCCTTTTCTCCCGCGCGCACCCCATGCAACCCCTTGCCACTCCCTCGTCGCGCCCATCGACGCCCTGCCGTGCCCCGCCGTGGCCCCTGTGCTCGCCGCCGGTGTGCCCAGCGAGGGCAGGCCGTGTTCTAAACAAGTGGGGGTGTCCCACTGACAGATGGCCCCCACCCTTGTAATTAGCCCCTGATGAAAGTTAATTAGGGAGATAACCCCCCCTTTTGAGACTTACATGTGGGCCTTGCCCTTTAAATTAAACACAAGATTAATTAAACTGTTTAATTAAACTTTCTGTCTATGACTGTTGGGCCCCACTACCAGTTTAGTAATTAAATGGAATTTAGTTTAATATCAGAGTATGACATGTGGGACCCCACTGTTATTAAATTTCATTAATTGTTTTATTAGCAATGTGAGGCTGACCAGTGGGACCCACTGGTCAGATTTGACCAGTCAACCTGTGGATAATGTTAGGTTTTATTAATAAAAGAAAATCCATAAATTGATTTAAAATGATTTAGACTTTGAATTTGAATATCTTTTAAATCGTAAGTCAGATTCTAAAACTTTATACATGAAAATTGATCAAAAAAATATAACGAATATGGATACGCTATCCGTATACCCACCACACCCCTCTAACACAACGAACATCGACATCCCCCCCTCCGGGCCGTCTGTCCGATGATTTGTCCGGTACTATCAAAGTATCCGGATGAATTTATTCTGAACACGAAAGTTGTTCAGAATAGCTCAACTACCACGGTTACACCATCCACATGTTTGTCGGATGTCCACGACACCTCCGGCATGATCCCTTCCCCTCCGGACACCCTGTCCGGTAATCACCCGAAGCTGGCAGTTCATCCCCGGATGGACTCCCGCTCCGTGCAACGTGAATCGCACTGTGTTAGAACACCGTTAACATTGCATATGTCATGCCATTCATCTGTTTGCTATGATTGCTTTATATTTACTGTTTCTTCCCCCTTTGTTCTCCGGTAGACCCCGCTGCTACCGCCGACTACACTTCTGCCGGGTACGAGTACTTCGTCGACGACCCTACCCCTACCGTCGAGCTTCCAGGCAAGCAGAGCCATTCTCTTCCCCATATATCGCCTATCTTTCCGTACATTTCTTGCACTAGGCATTTTTACTGCTGCTGCTATGATTACAATCCTATTCAATTGCATAGCCTGATTTTGTCGCCCCTTGTTGTTCCTTCCTTATCCTATGCTGCCTGTTATACCTATATATTATATTCAGCAGTGAGCCCTGCGCATTGTTAGCTAGGATTAGATAGCGGGCCGTGACCACTCAGGGGAGTGAACACGGATACAATTTATACAACTGCATAGGTACGGTACAATGCAGACACCGCCTAAGGCCCCCTAGCTCGGCTCTGCCGAGCCACCTTCAAGTGTGAGCTATCAAGGAGTAATCCTTGTACTCCACTCGTTGATGACTCTGTATAGCTGCTCTAGGTACCAGAGCACGGTTGTCCTTAAGGTAAAAAGTCGGGCGACCCAACGGTGCCCGCGAGCGGTATTGCGTCGGGAACGACAGGGAGGGTACGGCCGACGTTACTGGCGTGCTTGGCCCCTGCTCGTATCTCGCGAGAGTTACCAAACCACGAAAGTCGAGCTCTACCAAGAGCACACGCGAGATAAGGTAAGTAGCCGGTTCACCTTGTTGGTAACCATAGAGACTTGGTGGGACGACAGGGCAGGCACCGATGTACTGGTGGTCCTGACTGCTGTCGTTGTCCGCGGGTCAGTTAAGTCGAGGCAACGATAACGGTTGTCACGCAAGTTAATTAAAATGCTAAATGGTTCGGTGGATGTCTTGAGTAGCCTTTTGGCTTGTACGCACTACCTACACGTGGGATAAGGAGTGTGGGCTCCCCTGCATCGTAGTCTCATTCGAGGGTCTTCAGACGTCAGCAGTATCGCGGGCTGATTGCCGGGAAGTGGTGTTGTCTTCTCTTGCTCGAGCGGTGTATTTGTATTTTCTTTGATTTTGCTTCACCGGCCAGTCACGCACCGTGCAGGAGTACGTTCGGGTTACGGTCCAAAGCCCGGCGTACATAGGATATAGTCCGGCGGATGACCTCTCTGTTGATTGCCGAAGGATGGGCTACTTTGTGTCAGATAGCTTCGGTGGGGTGTTCCCTAACAAGGTGTACGCCACCATGGAGATCCGAGCGTTGTAGAGTCACGCCAGTGCACCCCTGCAAGGAAGATTAATCTATTCGAATAGCCGTGTCCACGGTAACAGGACGCTTTATGCTGAAGATGGATCTTACCACTACAAGCTACTACTATTAAACAGTATGGTTCCGGGTCTTCTTCCTCGCAGGGAGTCGGGGAAGTCAACTCGGAGGCATTATTATTATTAATCATTACAACTTACTATTATACAATGCTGCAGCAACTTCTGCTGCATTGTTATTACATTCATGTTATTGAACTGTTGGCTGTTTCTCTTCTCATGCTGCCAGACACGTCAGAAGATGCTAGTCTTCGATAGGCCTAGCTTCTTACCCTTATTCTGATTTATACCTTGCAGTCCACCATATACAACCTCCCCTTTCCATTTGATACAAATGCATAAATGCTGAGTAGCGGACGTAAGACTCGCGGGAATACTAGCTACTCACATTTTCTTTATTCCCCCCTTTTTTTTTTGCCTGATCGGCCGCTGTAGTCGACGTTGGAGCCCAGGAGCAGGAGTACCCCGGAGGCAGAAAACTACTACGTCGAGACCCCCGCTGACCAGGACCAGGAGTAGTTTCGGAGGCTCCCAGGCAGGAGGCCTTGCCTTTTCGGTCTGTATCTATGATGATATTTGTGCTAGCCTTCGTAAGGCAAAACTTGACTAACTATGTCTGTACTCAGATATTTTGGTTTGTATAACTTATATATTCGGGTCCGCGTGACCCCCATTTATTGTAACATATTGGTTTATCCTTTTGTGTCTAGTGTTGTGCTGTGATATTCTCACCGTGGCACCCTAATCTCAACCGTGTACCCTGCGTGTACGATTAATGTACACAGATTGATTTTGGGGGCGTCACAGGACCCGGGGTTAGCTTATGCAAGTCCCGCTACAACACAATCATATGGAGAGCCGAGAATCGTACCCACTTGTCTAAGCAGACAAGGCCAAGGACAAAACGTTCTCGGGAAGCATCGAACGTGAGGGGCATCCCATCCAAGCCGGATGATCAACTGAGATGGGTCCTCATCGTCCGCACACAAGTCTAAATGATATGCGTGGTGAACTCCCATATTCATAGACAAGTCGCCTCGACCATACTCTCGATTGTATTATAACACTTAAATAGACTTACTCCAGCCCGATCACTTAGTCGGAGTCTAGGGCGGGCTCGATCATACAACAAAGTGTGCACGTGACAGAGTCACGAGCAATCGCATCGCGATGCCCCAAGCTGCGCACATCTCAGGGCCACTTGGTGTATAAAAGACCGCAGCTAGATCACAACTAAGGTCTCGAAAATCCATACTAAGACATGCATGTTATAATCATACACGCATCACACATATCTAGTATGTACAGCAGGTATCATTGCAATTCTCTCCAAAGTTTACAACTTTATTGATAAATCTTACAGAGTGCACACAGAGATCACAAGTCTGTGATGCAACATTACATCAAACATGCGGAAGCAAAGTAGGTCTGAGTACAGACAAGTTTAACAAATGGCTTAGAGAAGCCTTATTTATAAACAAGCCCTTCCACGAGGGAACCAGTCTACTAACTGGGACTACACTAGCTTGGTCTTCTATCATCGAGCTCGAGAAAGAATCCACCTTCGGGGTCAGTGGGTTCATCTAAAACATAGAATAAGCAAACGTGAGTACAAAGTCGTACTCAGCAAGACTTACGTAGGAGCTATACTACTCATGCATATGTATCAAGGTAAAGGGAGGTGGGGTTCATAAGAAGAAGTGCCAGCTTTGACTTGGCTAGTCCTGTACTACGAGTACCAGACTTGAGGTAAGAAGCGTACACGAGTCCACTACATTCTCCAACCAATTACACCACTATGTTGCCTTCCTCGACTCCCCACGAGAAAGCACGCCATAGCACTCACGTTTATCTTGGCAAGTTTTATAAGTATCCAATTCAAGTTTTCTAATAATCAGGCACAGTTTTCCAAGTAGTCCCTTACCGCGGATGCGGCTATTCGAATAGTCTATTAACTCTGCAGGGGTGTACTGCTACACACATGAAACTATCTGTTACCGCTGGGATTTCGTCACCTTTCAAGCGGTTGTCGGCGAGGATAATTTCCACAACTTTTACCTCACAGCCAACTCAAATCCAATGGAGACGCCTATCTGGGCTGGAGTCCACATCGTGAACCCGGCCGGTTTACCGATGTGGTCCCAGAAGATGTGTGCAGGGTCCCAAGCCGGTCTGAATAGCCATTCTTCCACTTCGCAGACCGTGCCACAGACCTACCAGAACTCCGAACTAATGCGAATCATTGAACCAAGAAAGGGTGAGTTAGTAGGTTGAGCGGGGGTCCATGTGCCCAACATGTGGTAGTACTCTTCGTCTTGGATCACCACACAAGACCTCGGGCTTAAGGTGGTGTTCAACGAGACAACCCACTGTGTACTCCTACACAGCCTCTCATCGTTCACCTTGTATTAGGGTAGATTCACCAACACATTTCCACCATCATCAACATGATTGCTACCATCCCGACTCACATATCAAAGTATCCTCATTTTAAACTCTAAGCATGCAATAAGCAGTAATAGTTGCAGGGGCCACATGATAACAAACAACTCCTACATCTGCTAGGATTGTGGTTTGCTTACTACTGTGACAAAATGATAGGTCATGCAAAGTATATGGGTTCAACTATGCGGTAGAATCGATAACAAGGTGATCATCCTATTTCATGCATAAGCGAGACTGAGAGGGAAATGGGTTTTATCGACATGATAAATGGGGGTTTGCTTGCCTTGCTGACGAGGTTCAGTAACAGGGTCTTCAACGAATGGGTGGCCTCCGGTTCCGGCTCCATTTCTATCCGAGCAAACAATACAAACAAACTGATCAACATAATGTACAATGCACAAGCACATGATCAATTGTATAAGGTGATGTTCATGGTACTGATGTGTTGAGCATTCCATTTAAAAGAAGAGCATTGCAAAAGAATTTGCAAAACATCTCCAAATTTGAATTCAAAAGAATGCCATATGGATGTTTGCCACTGTTCACCCAATTTAACTTGGTCAAACATGGAAAGAGAGCCAATATTCACAATCCTTGTATTTTTTTGATAATTTTAGACATATTATTTGTCCAATTTGGAGTTAAAATGAATTATTTATGAATTTCCAAAGTTTAAGCCTTTTTCTGGAATTTTCTGGAATTTCTGAATTTATTTTTAAAAGGAAAAGGGTTTACTGCGTCATCAAGATGTCAGCATGACCCAGGGGGGCTGACCAGTGGGCCAGGGCTGTTAGTGTGAGTGGGGTTAAATAGCTTCTGTTTAAATTAACCCAGGGTTAATTAACAGCCTGGGTCCACATGTCAGTGGCCCAGGGCTGGGTTAATTAGGGGTTAACCCCGCCGGACACGTGGGCTCACCGGCGACGAGCCGCTGGCGACAACCCGATGCGGCGGCGCTGCACGAGGAGGTGCTCCCGTGCACCATTCGACAAGCCAGTTTCACGGGTGCGTCTCAGGGGCGGTCCAGGTGACCAAGGGGGCCACCGGAGCGACGCCGGCGAAGACCTTCCGCGGCGGCCGTGGCATGGGTTGCGGCGGCGCAGCGCACCCGTGGTCTAAAAGACGCAGGGATAGGCTCGTTGGTATCCTGGGGAACCCAGGAGCATGTAAGACAGCTCGGGATGGAAGGAGGAGCTCGGAGGCAAGCTCCCCGTCAACCAGGGCGGCGGTGCTGCTCGACCTCCATGGAAAATGACGACAGAGAACGAGGGGGAGGCTATGGACTAGCTAGGGCGAACAAGAAGCTCACCACGAACACGCTGGTGAGGTCGGGGAGGCCGGAGGAGGTCTGCCGGCGGCAAATCGACGACGAAAGCTTGCGGTTCCGGAAAGGAAGAAGACGAAGTAGACGGTGTGCTCAGGGCTTCCGGGGCCGATTCCTTGCGCACGGCGACATAGAGGATGTCGGTGGAGCTCCTGGATAAGGTTGTAGGGGCTTTGGAGCTCGTTGGCCTCGTGTTCGCACGGCTGTGCTCCGGCGAGCCTTCGGGCGACGAATAAAACGGCGAGGGGAGATGGGGAGGATGAACCAGAGGAGGGGGAATGGACCGGGGCAGGTGCAGGGCGTCTCCAGGACACGTTTGCGGCAGCAGGGAGGTAGTTGCGTGGCGTCGGTGGCCACGGCGGCGTCGGCATGCCGGCCACCGAGCTGCTTGTCGTCGTGGAGGAAGACGACAAGAGCTAGGTGGGCTGGGCTGGGCCGGTTTGGAGGCTGGGGTAAGTTGGGCTTCTTTGCCCTTTCTTTCTCTGTTTTTCTTTTATTTTTCTTCTGACATTTGTTTGGCCTATTAAAAAAAATAGCTAGGCATTATATAAAATGCCCCAAATTTTTATATGGCCTCACAATATATATAGCTAGCCACTTATAAAGTTTGGGAATTTTTAAAATTCAAATTATTTGAACTTTAATTCAAATATGGGTTTTGAATTAATTCCAAGCTCCTGTTTGAATATTTGAAAAATCTTTGAGCATGGGATTGGTTCCACATCACTTGATATGTGATCACACTCATTTATGAGACTTTTCAAAAATGCAAAAGGAATTTATGGAACAACTTTTATTCTGGCCATTTGAATTAAATTCATCTCGGGGGGTTTCTTCTCCCATTTCAATTTTCTTTTGAATTTTTTTAACATGAATGAAATGTAGCTCTTGATCCTAGCACATACCTAACAGAGGATTCTGACACAAGGACCCGAAGAAATAAGTCACACAAGCCATAATATCTGAGTACAGACATAGTCAGTCAAGTTTATCCTTAAGAAGGCTAGCACAAACACAATATAGATCGAAAAGGTGAGGCCTCCAGCCTGGGAACCTCCGAACTACTACTGATCCTCGGGGATCTCCACGTCGCAATAGGCTCCTCCGGGGTACTCCTACTCCTGGGCTCCAACGTCTGATTGCAGCAACTGTGTATAGAAAACAAAGATAGAAAATCAAGAGGGGGTGATTATCTAGCATACCCGCGAGTATTACGTCCGGCTACTAAGCATTTATGCAATTGTATCAAATGGAAAGGAGAAGTTGTATAGTGGAATGAACTGCAGAAAGCCAGACTAAAGGGGGTGAAGCTAGGCCTATCGAAGACTAGCATCTTCAAGCGATCTTTCAGCAGTAGATGAGAACAGACAACAATTTATGGGGTTGTAATAATAGTAATATATATGTAGCAGTAATAACAACAAGTCGCAAGATCCTTTCTCGACAACCCTGCGAGAAAGCAATCCCGGGAAAAATTTAACAGTTCATATCATAACAATAATGGTTCAAGTTGTAGTTGAGGATACAGATACAACACCAAGCGTCCTGTTACCGTGGACACGACTATTCAAATAGATTAACTTCCCTGCAGGGGCTGCACTACTGTAACCCTAAACGCTCGGATCTCCAGGGTGGCGCACACCTTGATAGGTAATGCCCCACCGAGGCTATCCGACACACCGTAGACCATCCTAGGCTCAACAGAGAGGCCATCCGCCGGTCTAAATCCTAAGTACGCAGGGACTTTGGACCCTCGCCCTTTGTACTCCTGCGCGGTGCGTGCATGGCCAGAGAAGCAGACTCACGTGTCTCAACAAGAGTACAAGAGGCTTGTCCAATCCCGGAAATTATACTGTGGAACTTCTGACATGTGAAGAGTTTTCGAAAGAGACTAGACGCGGAGGAGCCCATACTCATCATCCCACGTGGAGGTAGCGTGTATGGGCCATTGGCCATCTCAGATCACTGACATTGATCAGTTAATCCCATTATTTATAATTCGCAGAGACGACCGTTATCGTCGCTCCGAATGGGTAACACAACGAACAACGAACAACAGTCAGGTCCACCTCTCTCTCCAGGCGCCACCTGCCCTGTCGTCCCGTCAAAGCTCGCGGGTACCCTTAGGGGTAATTCCGTCTACTTACCTTATCTCGCGAGCAACCTGGGAGTCACTCGACTTTCGTGGTGCATGGCGTATATCGCGGACAACGACTAGAGTCCAGGCCAAACGCACACCGGTAAGTGCCTACTATGTCGTCCTGTCGCAATACCTATCACGTGCACCATTGGGTCACCCGACTCCTTACCTTGTCTTGCGTCCGATGAAGTTGTGATACGTCCCAAACGTATATATAATTTCTGCTTGCTCCATGCATGTGTTTGTGTGATATTGCTATGTTTTAGATACACTTTTAGACACTTTTGATCATATTTGGACTAACCTATTAACTCAGTGCACCCCAGTGCCAGTTTCTATTTTCTGCTGTTTTTCTATTTCAAGTTTTCCATTATTAAAAGTTCTCCAAAAATTTCGGAAAAATCCGATAAAAAATCAGCGGAACGGAACCTTCCAGAGTCCCGAAGGGGGCCGGAGGGGACCCACCAGGGCCCGAGGCGCCCTCCCGGCGCGACCAGGAGTGGGGCCACACCAGGGGGTGCCTGGACCCCTGGTGGCCCCCCTTCGCCTATATTTATCTCCCGTCGAGGAAACCCTGAAGATAGAACCCTTTTTCGCGATCTCGCCTCTGTTCCTCCGCCGCTGCGCTTCCAAGATCGGCAGCACCAAAAGACCCCTTCCCGGCACCCTGCCGGAGGGAGGATCGACCTCCGGGAGCTTCTCCACCACCGCGGACGCTTCCCGGATGATCTGTGAGTAGTACACCTTGGACCATGGGTCCATGATCAGTATCTATGTAATGTTCTCCTCCCTTCTTTGTTCTTCATGGATTAGACCTTGTGAGCTGCCCTACATGATCAAGTCACATATGTAATTCTTTCTGCTGTTGCTATGCTGAGTTTGCTGGGATCTGATGGATTATGAGACTATGTTCAGATTTTGATTGAGTAATATATTTGGTTGTTATCTTTTATATTTTTGTTCTTTAGTAATTCTTGCATGTTCTCCGTAGCTGTTTATTGCTTTGGCCAAGTAGTAGGTAGTGACTCCAAGAGGGAGCGTTATGCATGATTGTGGGTTCATGCCCCCTGATGACTAGTTTGAGTGACAGAAACATGAGTCTAGGGGATGTGTTGTTTCCACAAGGGGAAAACAATGGTGCTTGTAACCACGGTTGCATGGATTGTGTTGACACATGAACACGTCACGTGTACCCTCGGCGCCGGGGGTGATACACCGCAACTCACGTCGAAGGAGACCCTACCGGAAGCGCGATACACAAGCAATTTGGCGGGCGCTTTTGAAGACCCGAAACCCCACACTCCCTGGAGGGACCCCGTCAGGGAGCACGGCGGCTATGGGCTGCCCAAGGTCGACCTGATCGCCCCTAGGGCCTCGTGGATCGTTGCCCTGCAAGAACAAGAACGAACGAAGAACGAGAAGAAAGATACAAGGGAGAGAGATAAAATTAGGGTTTGGAAGTGTAGATATGTTTGTTCGATTGTGTGTTGTTTCAATCGGCCGTCACCTCATCTATATATGAGGGGGTTGGACTTCCCTTGCAAGACAGGGACTTGGATCCCCGTCACAATGCCAAAAACTATAGCCAAACTCGGATTTTCCAAAATCTGCACGAATCTGCGCACAGACCGGTAGTACCGCTCTCTCAGCCCAGTAGTACCGGTCGACCGGTAGTGGGCCGGTAGTACTGGTATATGATTTTTTGCCGGAACAACCGGGGTGCTACCGGCTCGATTCCGGGCCTCAACAGAAGGTATTTCGCGTACCCGGGCGGTAGTACCGGTCTCCAGACCGGTAGTACCGGTATATATTTATTTACCGGAATAACCGGGGTGATACCGGCCCGATTCCGGGCTTCAACAGAAGGTTTTGTGTTTCGGCCGGTAGTACCGCTGTTACCGGCCGGTAGTACCGGTCCTCCCTGCTATGCCACACAGATTTGGCTCTAACTTCTTCATACGAACTCCGATTTGGGCGATTCAAGTGTCAAAATCGACCGGTTCGACGAGACGAAGCCAATGGATGTATAAATCTTATTATTTGAAGCCATATTGAGGACGCAATTAGCCAAATAGTGCACTGAATGCCATAGTCTTGTTGCCCGAAACGTAGTTTCGTCCCTTGAGATGGAATCGGGTGAAAATGGCTCGAACTACAAAGTCGTTCACATCGACAATACTCAACTTTTTCATGTAGAGCACTTCTTCATTTGAGATCATATTATATAGGTTTATTGTCGTGCCAAAAACCGGTGTCAACACATGCCCCCCTGTTTTTCGGCAAAACTTGTGTGCCGAAAAATACTTTGCACCATATAGGTTCTAAGGACGATGCCAACACTCCATCAGCCATGAAAATTCTTAGGGCGATAGTCATATATCGGCCATGTAGATTAGCAACAAGATCTCAGCTAATCAAATGAATAGTGATTCTGTAAACCCCTTTCATGATGAGACAAATTGTAATGCACCCATGGATTAAAATAAACCCATGGAGGTTAACCTATCATACCTGAGGATGAATCCATTGGCATGGGCATCAATGGTATATCTGAAGAATATGAATAGTTTCTGGACCAATGATTTGGAAACCTTTGGTTTGTTTGTTCATTCTTTAAACTCTTTTCCTTCTTCATCTTTTCCGCACTTTTTGCAATAGAAGCTTGCGCATTATTCCTGTTTAAAGTACTTCCTTTGGGAACCCATGCCATGTTCCTTTTTTCAAGTTCTTGTGCACTAAGCTTTTGCAACTTCTTCTTTTGCCAATACGATAAGCCGAGTGGGTGCCTCAGCTGTGATTTTTCTTCAAGCAATGGCAATTCCTTTCTACCCTTGTGCACTCTCAACTTCTTCTCTTCGGATTTGGCATCATTATTTTGAAGATTTGTTTGCTCCTCCTCTTTTCCTTTAGTAGCCAATTTTAATATTTTAATTGGCTCTTTGTCATTTGAAAGAAAATCTGAAGTGGCACACTTGCGACTATCTTTTTTAACTCGATATACTTGCTTGACCACCTCTTTCTTCTTTCTTGAGCTCCGGACCGATTTCTTTTGATTGAAACGGTCTTTGTTATGCAATTGTTCATCGAATGTGGACCTTCTTGGAGCTGCATAATATTGATGAGATGGTTCAAAATAAGATGGATAATGTGCCCTAGAATTATACCTGTCCCATGATGGATATTGATTCATATAAGCATAGGGAGGTATCCATGACGTCGGTATTGGCGGCCCAAAATAAGGATATGAATATGATGCATTGAAATTTCTCTTCTGCCAATACCGATCTTTAGATTTGCGCCTAGGGGTGATCTTGATGTTTTTGAACTACTTTGCCGATAAGCAATCTTCTCCTCACTTATCTTGTGGTATTTTTCCAACAGCTGCGCGAAAGTGACTTTTGGCTTTTTACCTTTCTGTCTACTTCGGTCGTTGCTTTCTTTGGTTGTGATAGCATCGATCATTGGATTTTCTTGTTGCCCCCCGGTGCTTGGCGTCTTCATTATAACTTTGACAGAATCCTTGCCTCCAAGAATATCATCATTGCGCTCAGGACTAATTTGAGTACTTGAAAGCTTGATCCCATCACCTGGATTTTTTACCTTCTTGTCCTTAAATGAATCGGCTTGAAGCAGCCGATGCAAAAACTCTTTGCCACCAGGACCAATAGGAATAACATGATGATCCCTTGGTGTTTTAATAAGTTTCAATTGTCCACTATCAATGGCCGATTTAACTATTTGACGAAACATATTGCAATCCTCAAAATTATGCTTGAACGAATCATGTAACTTGCAATACATTTTTCATTCGATTGATGGCTTGAGATCGTGATCAAGATTTCTAATATAATCATTCTTTAGTAGCAAATCAAAGATCCGATCACACATATTTGAATCGAAGGTAATCCTTGTGTTTTCTAGCCGATCTTTGTGTGAGAACGGCATTGGAGGTAAGCAAACGAATAGTTCAGATTTGGAATCTCCCCATTCGGCTATGCATTGCGTTTTGCACTCCATCTCCGATACCTTTGGATAAGATACTACAATAGCATCGGTTTTATCAAAAGAATTCAACCTTGACTTTAAATTTCTGAAACGAAAATTGTTAGAGCACATATGCCTCAATTGAGACCAAGTGTAAGCCAAGTATGAAACAAACAAAGCTACCCACTTAGATATAAGTTTTAAGTACAGCAACGGGGAAAGCTTTGGCTGCAACAGTAAGTCATTATCGGTCTCTATAAATGGCACAACATGTTGACCGATATGTCTTGCAATTATTTTATTATTAACAAATAAATTACCCTTCTTCATTGGTCTTTCAAGATTGCTAATGAGAATTTTTCTAATAGATGTATCAACAATAAAGTTGCGACCAAATCAGAAAATAGGTAAATTACTTGCTAAACATATCTCTTCAAATATGTTGGGAGAGCACGATGATTGTGTGATATGAACAATAGCTTGCTCCACTTTTGGATAACTCTCCAACACAATGTCCTCATCTTTCTCGTCGTTCCGTGCTTCATCGCTCAAATATTTATCAAGTGAACTTTTCTCAGCTGCACACTTGTATTCTTGATGTTCATCATTAACCAAATTTTGTTTGGCCATATCACTTTGTTCTTGATGCTCATCAATTTCTGTGGCACGAAACTCATAGGGCAGGAAATAGGTTCCCTTAGCCTCAGAAAAAATCAAGCATGGTTATGTGCTTGTCATGCCCTTTCTCAATGGTGCTTGCCTCTTTGGATTTTATGGATTCGAAACACACACTAGTTGATTCGGCTTTTTCAATAACCGAATTGCGTCTATTATCCGAATCAATATTGTTTCTTTCTTTGATTCGCAAGGTTGCTTGTTCTCGTCTAAACTCAGCAAATATTGCAGCTATGCCATCTTTAATCTTTTTTCGTCCAACTTCAACCCAATCTTCATTGGATTGCCCCCCAATGCTATTAGACTCTTTCGGCAATGAGATGTCGCCGAAATTATGCAATTGTGTAGGGGCAAGATTATATGCTACAGTCTTAGGTAAAGGAAGATGTGCTCCTGCGGGATTTCCACTTATTCGGCTATAAGCATGAAGGTGCAGAGCCGAATTATGAACATCCACAGTTGCATATGATGCCAAAGAATTAATATCATGAGGTATAACATATGATGGTTGAGGATAATTGGCCGAATAACTTGTAGTAGCATGGCCAATTCCCCTATCCACCGGCATGTTTTGATTCATATATTTCAAGTTAGTTGCCGGTGAATAAAAATATGAAACACTTTGTTGTATACTATTGGAAGATCCTACATGAGGTGTTTCAACTCTATTAACCGAACTCATCATGTTGTTCATCGGCATATGGATTTGTGGGGTTGCCGATGCATGAGGGTTGGGATACATATGTTGCATGTTGTAAAACTAGAACTTGAAGTGTAGAGATTATTATGAACCGGTTGTTGCACACAATTAGATGAATAATTGGTAAAACTAGGGCTAGCCGATACATCATACTCATAAGGTGATCTAGCAACAACATATGAATTATTTGCATCTACATAGGTGAATTGGGAATTCATACTACCTTCGTAGATTGCAGCAACTTTATGAAGATCTCTTCGTAGAAAGAACATGCTGAAGACTGTACAAAGCTTCGTCCCCAGCGGAGTCGCCAAAAAGTGTGTTGACACATGAACACGTCACGTGTACCCTCGACGCCGGGGGTGATACAGCGCAACTCACGTCGAAGGAGACCCGACCGGAAGCGTGATACGCAAGCAATTCGGAGGGCGCTTTTGAAGACCCGAAACCCCACACTCCCGGGAGGGACCCCGTCAGGGAGCACGGCGGCTATGGGCTGCCCTAGGTCGACTTGATCGCCCCTAGGGCCTCGTAGATCGTTGCCCTGCAAGAACAAGAACGAACGAAGAAAGAGAAGAAAGATACAAGGGAGAGAGATAAAATTAGGGTTTGGAAGTGTAGATATGTTTGTTCGATTGTGTGTTGTTTCAATCAACCGTCACCTCATCTATATATGAGGGGGTTGGACTTCCCTTGCAAGACACGGACTTGGATCCCCGTCACAATGCCAAAAACTATAGCCAAACTCGGATTTTCCAAAATCTGCACGAATCTGCGCACAGACCGGTAGTACCGCTCTCTGAGCCCGGTAGTACCGGTCGACCGGTAGTGGACCATTAGTACTGGTATATGATTTTCTACCGGAACAACCGGGGTGTTACCGACTCGATTCCGGGCCTCAACAGAAGGTTTTTCGCGTACCCGGGCGGTAGTACCGGTATATATTTATTTACCGGAATAACCGGGGTGATACCGGCCCGATACCGGGCTTCAACAGAAGGTTTTTGTGTTTCGGCCGGTAGTACCGCTCTTACCGGCCGGTAGTACCGGTCCTCCCTGCTGTGCCACACAGATTTGGCTCTAACTTCTTCATATGAACTCCAATTTGGGCGATTCAATTGTCAAAATCAACCGGTTCGACGAGACGAATCCAATGGATGTATAAATCTTATTATTGGAAGCCATATTGAGGACGCAATTAGACAAATAGTGCACTGAATGCCATAGTCTTGTTGCCCGAAACGTAGTTTCGTCCCTTGAGATGGAATCGGATGACAATTGCTCGAACTACAAAGTCGTTCACATCGACAATACCCAACGTTTTCATGTAGAGCACTTATTCATTTGAGGTCATCTTATATAGGTTTATTGTCGTGCCAAAAACCGGTGTCAAAAGATTGTTTACTTTACGCAAAGTTCTTTTAATGCAGTTGTCTGTTGCTTTGGGTTTACACTTTGGGTGGGGCTCGCAACTTAATACTAGCGAGATATTCTGGATAGATATCTCAAGTTGGATGATTAGTAGTAGATGTAGATGGATTTCGGTCTACTTATTTTACCGTACCGCCCCTGCTTTTGAGCCTCTTCCTTTCATTGTAGCATAGTTAGCATTGGTTTGCACCCGTAATCCTGTCAATTGCCCAGCTGTGAGTTTTTTTACTTCGCATAGCCGTTTTATCTTCTTTTGGGAGAGAGACATCACTAGTGAAAATCATGGGACCCCGGTCCATATTTCCACCACTGTTACACGCTCAATTTACTTTCTGTTTTACTTTCCAGTTGCAATTATCACTATCTATTATCTGTTGCGTTTGTCCCTTTGTAAACAACAAGACCAGAGAGATTGACAACTTCTCTGAACTTCGTTGGGAGCAAGATTATTTGTTGTGTGTGCAGGTCCAGGTAAAGTAAGAAACCAGAGGTTGTGAACGACACCATTGTTAACTTTACCACCTACTTGTCGACCTTGGAGTCCTACGGGGGACACTCTTTCAACCTTGGTATCTTGTCCAAGGGTAATCTTGCTGCTACGCTACATCTCAACCTTCCACTTGGGGTAACCAACGAGGGCGAGAAGCTATCGCTTACTCACTAGCATCAAGAAAATTTCTAGCGCCGTTGCCGGGGACTTCAATCTTCAAGATAGGGGAATTGCACACTATCTTTTACCTTTGCTTTTTAGTCTTGTTAGTTTACCCTTCAGTTTTTCCTTAGTGTCCTTTACCAAAAAACCAAAAAATAGTATGTCTACTTACTTGCTTGCCACCAATGCCTAACTTCTTTGAAACCAGATCCTATTGGCATGGAGGATTCACTAAGGATCAACAAGAATGGTACAAGGAACACCGCTTGTGTCAAAAGGGGATACACTTATGGAAACAAATACATCAGTTGTGTGAGTATGCTAGAAACTTGTGCTCAATATATAATATATCTTTCTTCAGGGATGAATCTTGTTGCTTTATGAGGCATAAACAACTTGCTTTCCAATGTGAGTACAATGATGATGAAACCTTAGCTTCTTATGCTAAGAGAAATTATGGTTTTTATGATGCATAGCAAATAGAAGAATTTTTTGCTTATAAGGGTGCATATGAAATTACTTCTCTTCTTAAAAATATTGATGTTGCCCCTTACAAATCTGAGATTCTTGTTATACTTAACTATTTTTTGGAAAATTACGATGCAAATTATTATATTACTCATCATCTTGAGAGAATCTCTCCCCCAAGGAAGAGACTAATGTTTTTCCGGACTCTATGGAAGAAGAAATGTCTGAACCTGAAAGCTCCTTGGATGAAAAAGAGGAGGAGAGTGACGAACAAAAGGAGGAAGAATGGAGCCATCCATGTCTACCTTCTAATGAGAGTAACTCTTTGACTCTTACCTTATCCTATGGATTCTTTTGAAATGTCCCTTTTTGATGAAGTTGATGCCTTCTATACTTGTGGCCATGATTGCACTATGGATGATGCTTGCGAAGATGAACTTACTATAGTTCCTTATGTTAAGCATGAAATTATTGCTATTTCACCCACAATTGATTGCCCTATTATCCTTTTGAAATGTCCAACTCATATTACGGAGAATTTTGCTCTTATCAAGGCTCAATGTGATGGGTTGCATTTATCTTGTGATCCTAAAGACCGTGTTGAAAACTATACACGTGTGCTTGTAGGTCATGAACAACATGATTTATGTGATAGTTATATTCTTGATGTTGTTCATGATACTACTGAAAATTATTTTGAAAGAGGGAAGTTTGGTTGTAGAAACTTCCATACTACTAAAACTCCTCTCTTTGTGTTGAAAGTTTTGAAGTTGTTCTTTTTCCATCTTCCTATGAATGTCACTTTGTGCTTCTTTGATTTATTTGTTTACAAGTTTCCTAGGCATAGGAAGTGGGTTAGGCTTAAATGTGTTTCATATTTGCTTCTTGATCCTCTCTTTTGCTTCAAATCCTTATTCTTATGAGAGCACCTTCCACAATCTTCATGCCTAGCTCAAAGGCATAAAAGAAAGCGCTTGTTGGTAGGCAACCCAATATGTTTTTCCTTCATTTTTTTAGCGGTATTGATGATTGTTACAACGGTAGCAACATCATTGTATCTTTATTTTCAAGCTTTGTGCCAAGTTTAGCCTCCGATTGCAAGAAAGTTCAAAAGTTGTGACATGCTGTCAAGAAAACAGATTATGTCCCTGGACGGAAAAATTTGCCTAAAATCACCAGATCATCTTTTTGATCTGAATTATTTTGACAGCGTGCTCTATACAATTGACTTTTGGGCATCTGTTCTAAGTTTTTTTATTTGAGTTGCAGAAGTACCCCGAAAAATATTATTTACTACCTGTTGGTCTGTTTTTCACAGATTCTGCCACGTTTTGCCTTTCCTCACTTTTGCAAGTCTTGCGCTAGCTTTTTCTTTGCAAAAACTTTTTGGCAATCTTGAGAAACAGTAGGATTTCAAGAAAATATTTATTTCCAGTAGAGGAAAATTATTTTATTAAGGGTACTAACCTCTCTAATCAGCTTATGATGAGTTATGTATGAGGGGCGTTTTCAAGTGTGCGAGGGAAGATGATGAAAGAAGATCCGGGAGTGTCAAGTTTGGGGATGCCCCCATGCATCCCCAATAAATATTCAAGGAGACTCAAGCATCTAAGCTTGGGGATGCTAATACGTCTCAAACGTATCTACTTTTCCAAACACTTTTGCTATTGTTTTGCCCTCATTCTTGCATGATTTGAGCTAAACTAACCCGTACCGACGCTGTTTTTAGCAGAGCTGTTTGTATGGTTTTATTATGCGCAGGAAAATGGATTTTTGGAAAACTCAGAAAATTCCCAGAAAAATCACAGAAAATCCACGCACCCGAAGGAGCCCGGAGCCAGAAGAGGGGCCAGAGGGCAGCCAGAGGGCCCAGGCGCCCTGCTGGCGTGGCGAGGGGTGGGGCCACGCCAGCTGGCCTCCTGGGCGACTCCTCCCTCCCCTGGTGCCCTACTTGGACTCCTATTTATTCCCGTGATGGGGAAACTCGGAAACAGAAGTCGCTTTTCCAGAACCCGTCGCGGAGCCTCCGCCAACCTCTGTTCTTCTTCAGGAGGGCTAATCTGGAGGCTAATTTGTCCTCCGGAGAGGGGAGATCGTCGCCATCGTCATCACCATCACCACTCCATCATCCATCCATGACTTCTCTTCACATGTGTAAGTAATTCCATGCTATAGGCAAAGGGGATGGTAGGGATTGGATGAGATTGATCATGTAATAGTTCGTCAGATTTTTGGGGGCATGTTCCCTATCATCTACTTTGGTGTTTATCATCTTTGCTACAACTTGTTGCTCTTAATGCTTGTCACTTAGGGCCCGAGTGCCATGTTTTCAGATCTGAACCACTTATGTTTTCATGAGTTTATTTATGTTCGAGATCCTATCTATGAGTTGTATGCACCTATTATGGTCCGGAACCGGCGATCCCAAAGGTGACAGCTTGGGACACCAAAGGGATGGTCCATAATTTGAGGATTCCATGTATCCATTGAGTTTATTGCTTTGTTCCAGTGCTCTTTGACAGGAGCACCTTAATCTCCATAAGTTCCTTTTGGCCCGGTTCATAGTGGGTTGGTAGGAAAAAAAGATGTTGTGCAAGTTCTTATTGCAAGAACGGACAACTACCTATGGATACATGCCTACTGTTTGATATTTTCCTAGATGATCATTGCTTTTATGTGGGCCTTGCCCTGTGTTAGAATCTATTACATGTTCATTCTTATTCATGCAGCGCCCGACCATCCATCTCCCTATCCTACAGTATTTTAGTTCTGCTGGTTACTGCTAGTTTACTTTCTCTATCATCACTATTGCTATTTTATCACAGTTGATATTAATACTTTGTTGCAAGCAAGCATATTTCAGGTGCGGTTGAATGGACAACTCAACTGTCAAATCTTATAAATACTCTTTGGTTCCCCTTGTGTTGAATCAATAAATTGGGTTAACTTACCCGCGAGAACACTACAATCGATCCCCTACAGTTGAGGGTCATCAAGTACTGCTTTCTGGTGCCGTTTCCGGGGACCATAGCTATATTTACAAGTCTATTTGAAGTATCCTGCCTGCCACACTTCATCCGCTATGGGTAATAAAGGAGATCCCAAGGTTCCGATCCTACCATCCACTACAAGAAAAGGTACCGTTCTGAGTACCAGTGCTACGCTTGATTCACCTTCCGTTATAAGTAAGTTTGCTTCACCACTCTCACCACATGCTACTTCTACTGAGTCTGTCACTATGTCCGATACTTTTGATGATGCTTCCACTATTGTTGATGATACTAGTTTTCTTGGTCACTATATTGCAACTCAGACTGCTAAGGCTGCAGCAGAACCCGAGACCAAGACTCCTGCTACATATATTCCTACTTGCAAAACCTTTGGTTACCCAGACTTAGATGAACTCAAGGAGATACTCCTTGATGATGATTATATTACTCTTGATGATCTTTGCAGGGAACTCAGAGAGTGTGCCGACTCTGACCCTGATGCTGTTAAGGAGCTTCTCGAAAAGCACTCCATGAAGAACAAAAATATTCCTGATCCTAAATTTGCCACATCTCCCATATGCATCACTGATCCTTATTACAATTTCTCTGTTGATCTTTCACTTATATCTACAGTCGAGGATGACCCTTTTTATGGCAGAGAAAATGATGATGCTATAGAACACCTGACCAAACTCGCTGACTTAGGTCACCTATTTACTACTGATGAAAAGAGACAAAACTTTTATGTGGCAAAGCTTTTTTCCTTTTTCTTTGAAGGGAGACGCTAAATCCTGCTATGATGCACTACCCTATGGTTCCATTGAGAGTCCTCAGGACATAGTTCAATTTTTTGTTGATAAATATTTTCCTGCTCGTATGCAACATGCTGCTTTGCAAAGAATCTATAACTTTAAACAGTTGCAGGATGAGCACCTCCCTAAAGCTTAAGGGAGGTATTGTGACTTAATTAAGGCTAGACCAGGATATGAAGTCCCAAAGAATGAATTAATTTATATATTTTATGTTGGTCTAATCGATGAATCCAGGTCCTATATGGATAGTTGTGATGGTTGTGTTTTCAGGGAAAGAACACCGGCCGATGCTGAAGAATTAATGGGCAAGATTGCCAAGAACCATGCAGATTGGTCCGTCCCTGAACCACCTCCACCACCAAAGAAGATGGGCATGCTTGTTCTAAGCCCAGAATATATGCAAGAAGAAAATAATTCTATTAAAGAGAAGGCCATTAAAGCCTAAGATGTGAAGAATCTACCTCCTATCGAGAATTTGTGTGAACCTACTACTCGCCCTCCCTTGGTAGAGGTACACTCTCTATTAGACTTTACTGAAAGCGACATCCCTAAAGGTAAGCCTCCCGACCAATGCTTAGATGAGCTTGATAATTTTATTATTAAGCAAGAAAATTTTAGTAGGAGGATACAAAGTCAGTTACATGATAATTATCTTTCTATCAAAAGTTTACTTGGTGTTCTTGAAAGAACAATTAATGATGTTAAATGTCTTGTTAAGCATTTTCATATGGTTCAAACTCAGCTTGAACAAATTTCTAATTTGCAAAAAGATTTGCTTGCTAACAATGCCAAACAGGACATACAAGCTTATGGCATCAAGACCAGGGGTGCAACACACACCCAGGACCCACTCTATCCTGAGGGGCATCCGAAGAGGATCGAGCAAGATTCTCAAGTGCAAGTATAAGACGAGACTGGTAGCTCTCCTAAGAAGAAGAAGAAGAAACACAAGGAGGTTGAAAACTCCAGCGATCACATTACAAGTCAAGAACCTTCTGTTGATCCTAACAACATATCTACCTCTGATGCTGAAACTGAAGATGGTGTTGAGCCCGCAGAAAAGGATAAGGAGAAGAATGATCCTCCCGAGGTGCAAGAAGAAGAAGCACCCGATACACGCAAGGAGTACACAAGAGAAGACTTAATAGCAAGAAGACATGGGAAGGAAAGAGAACCATGGGTACAAAAACCCATTCCCTTTCCAGATAAGTCTCTCAAATATAAAGAAGAAGAGCATTATAATAAATTTTATGAATGGATGAAACCTCTTTTTCTGCAAATTACTTTGACTGATGCTATCAAGTTACCTCCTTATTCCAAATACATGAAAGATATTGTCACTAATAAAAGAAAAGTCCCCAATGAGGCAATATCTACTATGCTCGCTAACTATTCTTTCAGTGGCAAGATTCCTGAGAAGCTTGGTGATCCAGGTATACCCACCATTCCTTGCTCTATAAAAAATAATTATGTCAAAACTGCCTTATGTGATCTCGGAGCAGGGGTGAGTGTTATGCCTTTTTCTCTTTATAAAAGGCTATGTTTAGATAAGCTAATCCCTACAGATATCTCTCTTCAGATGGCTGACAAATCAACAGCCGTCCTGATAGGTATTTGTGAGGATGTTCCAGTTGAAGTTGCTAATTTTTTAATTCTTACAGATTTTGTTGTGCTTGACATGCCTGAGGATGGGAGCATGTCCATTATTCTTGGTAGACCTTTTCTTAACACCGCAGGTGCCATTATTGATTGCAATAAAGGAAATGTCACATTCAACGTAGATGATAAAGAACACACGGTGTATTTTCCAAAGAAGATCGACAAAAGGCATGGCCTTAACTCAATAGAGAATATCGAGACCGTGAAGATTGGAGAATGGGATTGTCCTTTACATGTGCACCACAAATAGAAAACCATCATGGTGGGGACAATGTCCATTAAAGTAAAGGTGCAATGATCACTTCATAAGAGGTGAGACTTTTTGTTCTATATATCGCCTGTTCGTTGGTAAGACTTGATCAACCTTGCTAGTGGGCATGTTTTATGTAGGTAAAAAGTGGAGCTTGTTATTTTTTCATTTGCTTTAACTTTTATTCTCTTTGCTGTACCAAGTTTATATGTTTTTGAAGCTTCACAATTCTAATCACTGCTTCAAGTTTTTAGAAAGTTTCGCAGCTTTTTGAACTCCAGAAAATTTTCAACAGTGAAGTTTTCAGAAAAATACCAGAAAATTTAAAATAAAAATTTCCATGCCGGGAGTGACCCAGAGGCACCTGGGGCTGACCAGGGGGTCACCAGTGGCCCAGGCGGCCAGCTGGCGCGGCTAGCCCCCTGGACGCGCCCACAGGGCGCCTGGGGCCCACAGGTCCCACCTCCAGGTATGTCTTCTTCCTCCTCCTTCCTCTCTCTCAAAAATCACGAGTTCTGCTCCAGTTCTTGCTTTCTTGTTGTTCTTGGGGGAGTTTTTTGATCTCTCTCTACATCCCACCATTTGAGCTGAGATTTTGAGAAAATACTCCCTGGTATGTAACTCCTTCACCCCTCCAATTAGATTTTTGATTGGTAGCTTCATTTGTGAGTATTTAGTAGTTCTTGGTGTTGTTTAGATGAGCTTGCATGCATGTGTAGAGATTTATTTTCCAAGTTTTGATGCAAGTTTATGCCTTAGGTAAGTGAGTAGAGTAGTTTGCCTCAACTCACTTTGTTTAAATCCTTGTTTTCGTGAATTGTCAAAAATTTCAGAAATGAGTTTGCTAGGAAAAGAAAAGGGTGGCTTGGGAAGAAGAAGCCCGAGCGCTCCGATCGAGTTACTAGAGCTGCAGCTTCACCCTCAGCTGCTAGGGTGAGCTACAATTAAGATCATGTGCCCTTGGAGTTATAGGAAGACACAAGTCCAGCATGCGCAATTATATATCCGTGCTATGATTTTCTTACAGCTGCTTGAATTAAGGAGGAATTCTATGGGCTTTGTGCCAATGCAGGTTTGACACGGCTAGCACTATGTCGTGTGGTACAATACAAGAAGCTCACCTCCTGCTTTGTTAACAGTTTTTGTTATAAACATTCTGCTGGAACCGTCGAATTTAAACTTTATAACGATCTTATAACCATGTCTTTGGCACAATTTTGTGATATAATAGGTGTGCCGAACGCTGGTCAGACAGCAAAGATGAACACTCAGCCTTCTGAGTTGAGGACCCTTTTTAACTCCCTTTGTTACCAGGAGGAGAGCGACATTCGGGGTACAAAGATTTCCAGCATTTTATTCTCACACATCAGGTATTTCGCGTACTTTATTGCTAGAGGGGTGTTGGCTCGTGACAACACGAGCAATGGTTCTGCACCAGATTTTGCTTTTTATGCGAACGCCCTCTCTGATAAGAATGATTATAATGTGGGTGCCTTAATTGCTCGGCGCCTTGTTATGAACAGTAACAAGGGCGATTTATATGGTGGTGTTTACGCCACGCTTGTCCTTGAGTCTCTTAATCGAACCCCGCATCCTGATGTTTTTCCCTTTTCATACACAAGTCTCGATCTTGCTGCTATGAAGATGCATAAGTTTGTTACCATGACTTTCCAGTTTGGTAACCTTGTTTATATTTTGAGGTTTGAACAGACCATTACTCGTGAGATCCGTCTACTGATACGTCCCAAACGTATCTATAATTTCTGCTTGCTCCATGCATGATTTGTGTGACTTTGCCATGTTTTGCTTGAACTTTCATACACTTTTTTTTATCATATTTGGACTAACCTATTAACTCAGTGCACTCAGTTGCCAGTTCCTATTTTCTGCTGTTTTCGTATTTTAGGTTTTCCGGCCATTAAAAGTGCCAAATAAATTCCGGAAAAATCCAATAAAAAATCAACGACCCGGAAGCTTCCCGAATAATCAAGAAAGGAGGGGGTGGACCCACCAGGGCCCCAGGAGGGTCCCTGGCGTGGCCCCACCCTAGGCCGCGCTAGGAGGCTTCCTGGCTGCCCTGTGGCCCCTCTCGGTGCCCCCCTCGCCTATATTTACCCCCCGTGACGGAAACCCCTAATATCGATCTGCTATTCCCGTTCTCCTCTCTGTACTGACGCAGCTGCCGCTTCAAGATCGGGGCTGCCAGGAGAAGCTGTCCCAGAACCCTGCCGGAAGGAGGAATCCCCTCCGGGAGACCATCCATCGCCATGGACGCCTCCCGGATGTGTCGTGAGTAGCCCCCCTTGGACCATGGGTCCGTGACCAGTAGCTATGTGATGTACTCCTCCCCCTCTTTGTGCTTCCACTTTCGAGACCTCATGAGCTGCCTCACATGATCGAGGCACTTTTGTAGTTTTTATGTTGCTATGCTGAGTTTGCTGGGATCGGATGGATTATGAGATTATGTGCAGATTGTGATGAGTAATATATTTGGTTTTCTTTCATATTTGTGTTCTTTAGTAAATTCTTGCATGTTCTCCGTTGCCGTATTTTACTTTGGCCAAGTGATTTGTTGCAACTCCAAGAGGGAGTGTTATGCTTGATTGTGGGTTCAGCCCCCTGATGTCTAGCTTGAGTAACAGAAACATGAGACTAGGGGATGTGTTGTTGCCACCAGGGATAAAACAACGGTGCTTGTATTTGCGGGTGCAAGGATTATTTACTTTACGCATAGTTCTTTTAATGCAGTTGTATGTTGCTTTGAGTTTACACTTTGGGTGGGATTCGCAACTTAATACCAGCGAGATGTTCTGGATAGATATCTCAAGGTGGATGATTCGTAGTAGATGCAGATGGATTTCGGTCTACTTACCTTGGCGTACTGCCCATTGCTTTTTAGCCTAGTTAGCATTGCGGTGCGTTCATAATCCTGTCAATTGCCCATCTGTGATTTGTTTACTTCGCTAGCACTTTTATCGTCTTTTGGGAGAGAGACATCACTAGTGAACATAATGGGACCCCGGTCCATATTTCCATCATTGTTTACACTTTCAATTTACTTTCCGTTGCCACTATTATTATCTCTTGCGTTGATCCTTTGTAAATAGCAAGGCCGGAGGAATTGACAACTCCTTTGTACTCGTTGGGAGCAAAGTTATTTGTTGTGTGTGCAGGTCCAGGAGAAGTTAGCAACCTCGGCGCCATTGTTCACTTTACCACCTTCTTGTATCTCAACGATTCCTACGGGAGACAAACCCTATCCTCTATATAGGGGAAATCTTCTGCTATGCTACATCTCACCTTCTACATGGGGCAACCAACGAGAAGCAAGAGAAGTATCTTCCTTGCTAGCATCAAGCAATTTCTGGCGCCGTTGCCGGGGACTCCAGTCTACAAGATAGGGGAGTTGCACACTATCTTTTATCTTTGCTTTTTTAGTCTTGTTAGTTTACCTTTCAGGTTTTACTTTTGTGTCCCTTATCAAAAATACCAAAAATAACTGCTGCTACTATGGGTTCCAATGAAAACACCAAGTTGTGTGACCTCACTAGTCACAACAACAGTGACTTTATCTACACTCCTATTGCTCCACCTGCCACTTCAGCACCTTCTTATCAAATTAAACTTGCTTTGCTTAATCTTGTTATGAAAGATCAATACTAAGGTGCTGGAGAAGATGCTGCCTTGCACTTAAATAATTTTGTTGAGCTTTGTGATATGCAAAAGTACAAGGAAGTAGATGGAGACCAATCAATTCCACGGTTCGTCGCATGACCAAACGGGTCATCGCATGACCATTCAACGGGTTAGGTGTCCTCCGTTACCACCCAACCAATTCGGTCATCGCATAGCCATCCACTTACCACAAACATACCACCGAACTCATGTTGATCATATGGTGTGACCTAGTACGAACTGTGTCCATTACCGTGGACGCGGCTATTCGAATAGATTTGTGTGACTCAGCAGAGTTTGTGCACGTTACCCACACTATGGAGTTCTTCCTCCATCCAGCACCCCGGTACTTGTCCCACAGGATCCTTGGAACTCGCACCGCAGGAGTGAACTAGGACTTCTCCAACGAGACTGATGCTACCGCGTGTCCCTCTTACCGTATCACCGACATCCCGTCTTGGGTAGCCCCTGTGTCCTTCCGACACTGACCATCACATGGCCATGACCATCACTTGGTCCATAAACTTTGTCCCCCCGGCAGGGACCACGCGCAAAACATACTTTGGCTGTCAAGACTATCGCCGTTTACTCGGCCAAAGGCAACTGCCGCGCATAGCCTCCCCTCTTTGGTGATACAAATAAGAGATGCCCACCGGTAGACCGAATCAAGGCCTGCTCATACAAGAAAATGTGGCTGCACGGATAAGTTCGGTTCGGTGGCACCTGATCAAATTGTCATGAAGCGTATCTCCAACAACGAACACAAGTATCAGGTGCAACATGAGTAGCAGATCATAACAATGCATAGCATATTAACATGACAGTTTCATATATGATCAAGCACAGTTTAGACGGTGAACTTATCCGTGTTACAATGATCAAGACTATTAACATGGCAACATTACGAATGAAGTTAAGCATAACTTAGGCACAGCATGAACTAGCATAGAGATAACATGAGCAACTTAACATGGTGTTGGTATGTTGTGGTTATGATGATTCAGGATATAGCATGGAAATGACATAATCAAAGGATAGCATGGATGTAACATAGCAAAACATAGCATAGTAGTAGCATATTCAAGGATAGCATGGCAATGATAACATCCAATATAAAATGGCAACATGATCATAATCACCGATATAAGCATATCACTGTAAAGCAATTTTAAAAGCACGTCAAAGCTTTGCGAAGGTGCAAATGGTATTGTGGCTTGCCTTTCACCAGAGGAGTGTGAAATACTCCCAGATCTTCAACACAAGCAAAACCCTGCAAATCATTTTATAAAAAGACACGGCGAAAAACTCAAACATCATCTTTGTTTGACCAGCAAATAACAACATAAAAACATGGCACAAGCCTTATGCCAAACTGAAGAGGAGCTCAATACGAAAACAACCCAAAAATAATCACCGCGTTTGGACTTACGGTTGCGGAGATATTAGCGAAACGGTGTCAGGGCCGGATTTTTGGAGAAAATACGCTTTTAGAGAGGTGAAAGCGTACTTTGGGCTGATTGAAGATTAAAATGCGCTTTCGAGGAAGAGAAGTGCACTTTGGGCTATAGAAGAAGGAAATAATCTTTCCCTACATGGGAAACTTACTCCACCAACGCGCCTCCACTCAAATCAGATCGGGCCCACACGTCAGCCGCACCGTACCCCTTGGCGGGTCAATGAAATGTGGGGCCCGCGGCACCTCTCTCTCTCCTCTGCCTCTGCTTCTTCTTCCCCGCGATGGAAACAGAGGAGGGTAGGGCCACGGGGCCGCCGTCGAGGCCAGCACGGGAGGGGGCCGCCGATGGGCTCGCCGGGCGCGGCTCCTGCTGGTGGTGGCTGGACCTCGCGGGTGGCCGGCCTCGCTGAACCCACTGGCCGGGGCGCGGTGGCATCGGCCAAGGCCAGTGCTGGGGAGGGCTGGCAACGGGTTCTCCGGGAGAACGGAGCGCGGCGGCGGAGGCGCGGCCACCTGGGAAACCGCAGCCGCGGGATTGGAGGGAGAGGGGGGGCTCGGCTGTGAGGATTTTAGCCGGAGGCCGGCGGCGTCAATCGCGACCGCGAGGGGAAAAGACGAGCTCCGGCGCAAAATTGGAGAGGGAGGCTGGGCTAGGAGGAAGCTAGGAGGTGGGGGAAGCTGTTGGGTGCTCTGGGAGTGCTCGGGGGCAAGCCTTTAAATAGCCATGGCGAGATGCCGTCGCCGGGCTGCGCCAAACGGACTGGCCAGGGCAGGGGGTGAGCTGGCGAGGTTCAAGGTTGCTCGGGAGAGCTCGGGAGGGGGACATGGCGCACGCGGGCGGCGGAAAGCCGTGCGGCGTGGCAGGACACGAGGAAGACGACGGTGGCGCTCTGTAGCACGAGGTGGACAGGTCGAGCACGCTCGGAGCGCGTCCAGAGCACGCCAGAGGCTGCCAAGGGCGTGGCCTCCAAACTTTGGATAAGATCCTGCGTGGCCAACCATGTCTAGCATGTAGTCGTTCGCACTCTTAGCACAGTGGTATAGCTGGATGGTCAAAAGGATGAACATGGTGATCTCTATCTCAAGCAATAGTTGGATGCAACAAACTTGGAGCACAAGGATAGCTCACATGGTGGGGGTTTGGATAGGACCAAGTTGTCTCCTGGGCTTAGGGTAGGAAGGACTATGTTTCTGGAAAGTATGGGCTCAAAATAAACAATGTACATGGTACATCCTTTGCAAATGTAGCAATGCTGCATAAGGTTTTTGTGCTGTGTCCTGGCTTGTACATGGCTCCCCTAGGCATGATTTTTGCATAGCTCAATCATACACTAGGATGAGTATTTACACCAAGTTTCATCTCATTTGGAGCAGGCTAGCTAGCACTTCCTTTACAAATGTCCAATTGGACCAGAAATGCAATGTTGAAGCTAGCATCTCATAGGATTGGTGAAATTGGCTGAAAGTTGTTGTACTGGGGTTATTTGGCATGGTTCCCATGTGTATAAAATTTCATGGACATTGAACACACATAGCTAGCACTTGCTTCACAATGTGGCCCACTGGTCAGAAACTTAATATTGACAATGCACTCACATGGGTAATGTGATCTGGATCAAATCTGGTTTGGTGGAGTTATTTGGTTGTAGGATCATGCTCAAAAAGTTTCAAGGCAAATGGGATCCCCTATCATGCACTTGCTTCACAATGCCCCCTTGCTGCATGCAAACTTTGGGAATTTATTGTGGGAGTTTTGCTAAGAAAATGGTGGTGTAATTTGGTGGAGATCAATGATATGATCATATGAGATTTCTAACAACCCAGTTTTCACAAAAAATAAAAAAAATTGTTTTCGGTGTGAATTGTTTGATTGCCTGATTTGTTTGTGGTGTTTGCATCCCCGATTTATCGATCGGCGATTATTTTCCCCCTCTTATCTCGTACGGGACGGAGACCGACCCTTGCCACCCTGACACTCGACCTTTGCGACACCGCGTTTCACCCGATCACCGTCGCGAAAGCCGCACGAGACCAGCCGCAACCAACGGAACGAAAACCCCGTTTAATAATTAAACGGGATATTTTTATAGCGCCGGAAAGTGTTTTCGGAACGGTTCCAGCGCGAGGTGAACGCCTCCGGCTTGACACGCTGATCGCGCAGTTCGAAGTTTTACCCGAATCGGAGGTACTGCGGACCCCCGGCAGTCAGAAACGTGAGCACCGCGCGCGCGAGAGAAAAACCGGAGATGTTTTTGCAAACTGCCAGCCACCTGGGCTACAAATAGACCACCCCACCACTTAGGGTTTCCCTAGTCCAATTTTGCAGCCACACCCCCAGTTTTGCACCCCATTTTCGTCCAACCCTAAGTCTGATGCGCTATCGGTCGTCGGATCGGGCGATCGGAGGGCCCTCGTTTCGCCACGTTTCCGCCCTGGACTCCCCTCCTCCTCTCTCCTCCGTGCAGCCACCCCAGCCCGTGGAGCTCCACCCGTGCCGCGCCGCCGCACGCCGGCAGCCGCCGCGCCCTGCGCCCCTGCTCCGGTAAGCCGCCCCACCTGCGCCGCGCCTCTCCTTTCTCCTCTCGTCCCTCACCTCGTCCTCTCTCTCCAGGAGCCGCCGGAGCTGCGCGCCATGGCGCCCGAGCCGAGCTCGCCGCTACTCCCCACGTCCGCCGCCGGCGCCCTCCCTGCCTGGATCCGGCAAGCCGCCGCCCGCACCTCCTTCCCCGGCCGCCGCCGTGGGCTGCCTCACCCGCCATCTCCCGGGGCAGAAGTCGGCGCCGCCGCCATGGCTGCTCGGGAGGAGCACGACGACCTCCAGCGCCCGCTCGTCCCTCCCGCTTCCACCCGGCTGGGCCACAGCCATCCATGTGGGCCGGCTCGCCCCAGCAGGCCCAGCTCGCCCACTCCCCAGCCGGCTGGCCTCTCTAGCCTGGGCCACGGCCCAACAGTGAGCCCCCTTTTTTTTATTATTAGTTCTGTTTTTTTGCTGTTGGGCCCAATAGGACTAGTTTCGGCCCGTTTAGTTTTTTCTGCTAGGTTCTTTTTATTTATTTAGGCAGATTTAGTTATAACTTTGCGGTAGCTATAACTTTTCACCGGTAGCTCCGTTGGAGACGCTTTCTACATGAAAGTTGCTCCGTTTTGCGTGTAGATTATTTAAATGTTGCTTGTTGCCATGTTTGAGCTTGTTTACTTGCTGTTTGACTGCTAATTACAACTGTCTGCCACTGTAAACTGTAATTGCAATAACTTTTTAACCGTTGCTCTGATTAAAATGTTCTTTATATGTAACTTGTCTAGAATTGCATGTAGATTGTGTTTTTGCTGCTCTTGCTTGCTAATAAAAATAATAAAATATTGTTTAGGGAAGAACAGTACCAAATGCAATATTTATCGTGAGGTGTGTAATAGTTGGCATGTCTAGGATTTCACCCCACTTAAATTGACTAGCTTAGGTAGTTTAATTATGCTTCACCTCTTGCCATGTTTGTGTGCTATGCCATGCTTGGGTGCCTTGCCATGTTAACAACCTTTGTTGATCACCTGTAGCTAAATAACTTGAACCCTTGCTAAATGTGCGGTATCGTCGTGTGTGACGAATACTCCACTTAACCTGCTAGTAACCGTTCTCGACGGTAGGTGTGATGTCTCGTGTTGCCTTCTTGTTGATGCCTTCTCGTGTTTGCTTCGTAGCAATAGAGTGCTTGCTCGTTGATTGCTTTCTAGTGTTTACTGTTTTGTGTGCTTCCGCGGGTACCTCTCGGAGACGTAGCGAGCTTGCGATCAACTACACCTTTGGAACCCGACTTATCAACAGGCAAGGACAATACATTACTTATGATCCATTCTATTTCAACAAGCGGTTTGCATGCTAGTATAGGATAGGTTTGATCTTTGATCCTACCACATGTTTACAGCCTCTTTCAAATCGATACAGCCATGTCCCTTCCCAGCAAACCTTGTACTGCTATGTTACTATTGCTCGTTGCTCAGCCCCTGCTTAGTATGCATGCTTAGGATGCTACGATGTTACCCTGTTACTTCCTGATTTGGGATATCACATTATTAGTATTATCGTTGTTGATGATATGATTATTATAATGTTGACTATATTCGACGAAGGATGGAAGGTCTAGTCTATCCCGCCCTGACGCTTTGTTCCATTCAAGTCACCTAGGACCCGAGTTCCGGGTATTGGTTTTAAGACTGAGCGTGCCTAACCGTGTGTGGGATTTTATGGGGTCCCCTTTTCTTACCTACCTAGCTTCAAACATTTCTAGTGGTGGCCCAAGCTGATTTACCATTTGAAATCGTGTGTGTGCTGGTCGGCCGCCAGTTGTTTACAAACCAACCTGGACCAGTGAGGAATTAGTTCCCTTGCTGGCCCACCTTATCCGGCTGAGGACCCGGTGTCCCATGTGTGATTAACCGGCTATCCAAACCTGCGACAGACGGTTGAGACCAGATCGAGAGCGCGGCCGGCTCCTGAGATGGATGTCGACTCACCGGGGGCCACCCGGATTTGTTCGTTGTAAGCTAGAGGGACCTGTCTCTTCGGATCTCTTGGAACTAAATCATAAAATGGTTGCCTATAATGGGTAGCAACTGAGAGAGATGGACGTGCGTGCGGAGCCTCGTAATGGGCAGTTGGTACACCCCTGTAGGGTTAAATCTTTTCGAGAAGCCGTGTCCACGGTTATGGACGACTTGAGACCTACTCCTTGTTCATAGACAACAACAACTGAGATAATCTTAATATAACTTGATCAACGTGTGTGTGTGTGCCTTGACTGCTTCTTCTTTGTCGGGATGCGAAGAGGAGGACAAGGATAGGATAGGTGTTATGTTTGCGTAGTAGTTGATAGCGAGACTTGTTGGAGGCGATTCCTCATCGAATGCTTGGCTTCTTACCTTACTCTCTAGAGTGTTAGCCACTTCATAAATGCTAGTGCGGGAGCAACCTCACCACTTACCACAACCTTACCGTAAACTACTAGTTGTCCTAGAATGACGAGTGATGAAGTCCTTGCTGGGTCAGTTGACCACTACAGTTGGATGATGAGTACCTCTGTACTCATGATACTACCCCCAAACACTTTTCAGGGTTCTGATCGACAACAGGTACGGTGATCGACGTTTCACGTGGAGACTTGAAGACGACTAGTTAGGCGGATCCCGGCGGAGGGCCTGGACCCGTGTGGTTATGGGATCGATGTTTTTCTCTTTGCCACTAGGAATTTGATTGTAGTCTGTACTCAGACATATATCTTCCGCTGTTGTATTGTATTTGAGGCAGTTGTATGCCGATTGTATGAGATGTTGTATCCTTGTATCTGTAATGTTGTGATATCATGTTGGAAATCCGGGGCATATGGCTTTGTCATATGTCGCGGTGGGACCGATATGTGCTTCGTCCCCGGATCTGGGTGGAAACACCTATGATCTGGAACAGTACCGCATATCGTGCCTTACAACTTGGTATCAGAGCCTTACCGACCGTAGGATCCCTTCTCTGGCCGAAGTCGAGTCTAGGCAACAATTATTTTGTAGTTACTAAGTTAGCTATCGGAGAGTAGGATTCTTTTTACTCCTTACCCTTGCTCTGGTCAGGACAAGTGCCGTAATTGTTTTTACTCTCGCCTTATCCCCTTCAAACTCTAGGATCTCGAGTGTGTGGAGTATCGGGATCATTACAATGCCTTGCTTGCAACGTATTGTCTCGATTCCGAGCTCAGGTGGGAATTCCTGTAGTACCTTTAGCTTCTCCGGTTTCGGATAGCATCTGGGTCATCCATTGCCATCCCTCCTTTTGTCCGGTGTTTTCATGACTTGCGTCGAAAAACAGTATCCCTTTGACCAGGTTTTAGCTCTCATTCTTCCTCTTGACACTGACGGTTTCGTTTTTCCGACGATGTCGTCTCTCTGCGGAAATTTATCTCAACCGAAGTTCGACGTCGACATGGAGCAGAGTCCCTTGTTGGTGGTGTTGAAGATCGTCGACTCTCTTTTCTCTCTCCCCTCTCCCCCGGATCGTCCTGGATCTCGGGACGAGATCCATTGTTGGTGGTGTTGTATTGTAACAGCCCAGTTTTCACAAAAATTAAAAAAAATTGTTTTTGGTGTGAATTGTTTGATTGCCTGATTTGTTTGTGGTGTTTGCATCCCCGATTTATAGATCGGCGATTCTTTTTCCCCTCTTATCTCGTACAGGACGGAGACCGACCCTTACCACCCTGACACTCGACCTTTGCAACATCGGGTTTCACCCGATCACCGTCGCGAAAGCCGCACGAGACCAGCCGCAACCAACGGAACGAAAACCCCGTTTAATAATTAAACGGGATATTTTTATAGCGCGGCGGAAAGTGTTTTCGGAACGGTTCCAGCGCGAGGTGAACGCCTCCGGCTCGACACGCTGATCGCGCAGTTCGAAGTTTTACCCGAATCGGAGGTACTGCGGACCCCCGGCAGTCAGAAACGTGAGCACCGTGCGCGCGAGAGAAAAACCGGAGATGTTTTTTCAAACTGCCAGCCACCTGGGCTACAAATAGACCACCCCACCAATTAGGGTTTCCCTAGTCCAATTTTGCAGCCACACCCCCAGTTTTGCACCCCATTTTCGTCCAACCCTAAGTCTGATGCGCTATCGGTCGTCGGATCGGGCGATCGGAGGGCCCTCGTTGCGCCACGTCAGCGCCCTGGACTCCCCTCCTCCTCTCTCCTCCGTGCAGCCACCCCAGCCCGTGGGGCTCCACCCGTGCCGCGCCGCCGCACGCCGGCAGCCGCCACGCCCTGCGCCCCTGCTCCGGTGAGCCGCCCCACCTGCACCGCGCCTCTCCTTTCTCCTCTCCTCCCTCACCTCGTCCTCTCTCTCCAGGAGCCGCCGGAGTTGCGCGCCATGGCGCCCGAGCCGAGCTCGCCGCTGCTCCCCACGTCCGCCGCCGGCGCCCTCCCTGCCTGGATCCGGCAAGCCGCCGCCCGCACCTCCTTCCCCGGCCGCCGCCGTGGGCTGCCTCGCCCGCCATCTCCCGCGGCAGAAGCCGGCGCCGCCGCCATGGCTGCTCGGGAGGAGCACGACGACCTCCAGCGCCCGCTCGTCCCTCCCGCTTGCGCCCAGCTGGGCCACAGCCAGCCACGTGGGCCGGCTCGCCCCAGCAGGCCCAGCTCGCCCACTCCCCAGCCTGGGCCACGGCCCAACAGTGAGCCCCCCTTTTTTTTTATTAGTTCTGTTTTTTTTCTGTTGGGCCCAATAGGACTAGTTTCGGCCCGTTTAGTTTTTTCCTGCTAGGTTCTTTTTATTTATTTAGGCAGATTTAGTTATAACTTTGCGGTATCTATAACTTTTCACCGGTAGCTCCGTTGGAGACGCTTTCTACATGAAAGTTGCTCCGTTTTGCGCGTAGATTATTAAAATGTTGCTTGTTTCCATGTTTGAGCTTGTTTACTTGCTGTTTGACTGCTAATTACAACTGTCTGCCACTGTAAACTGTAATTGCAATAACTTTTTAACCGTTGCTCTGATTAAAATGTTCTTTATATGTAACTTGTCTAGAATTGCATGTAGATTGTGTTTTTGCTGCTCTTGCTTGCTAATAAAAATAATAAAATATTGTTCAGGGCAGAACAGTACCAAATGCAATATTTATCGTGGGGTGTGTAATAGTTGGCATGTCTAGGATTTCACCCCACTTAAATTGACTAGCTTAGGTAGTTTAATTATGCTTCACCTCTTGCCATGTTTGTGTGCTATGCCATGCTTGGGTGCATTGCCATGTTAACAACCTTTGTTGATCACCTGTAGCTAAATAACTTGAACCCTTGCTAAATGTGCGGTATCGTCGTGTGTGACGAATACTCCACTTAACCTGCTAGTAACCGTTCTCGGCGGTAGGTGCGATGTCTCGTGTTGCCTTCTTATTCATGCTTGCTCATGTTTGCTTCGTAGTAATAGAGTGCTTGCTCGTTGATTGCTTTCCAGTGTTTACCGTCTTGTGTGCTTCCGCGGGTACCTCTCGGAGACGTAGCGAGCTTGCGATCAACTACACCTTCGGAACCCAACTTATCAACAGGCAAGGACTATACATTACTTATGATCCATTCTATTTCAACCAGCGGTTTGCATGCTAGTATAGGATAGGTTTGATGTTTGATCCTACCACATGTTTACAGCCTCTTTCAAACCGATACAGCCATGTCCCTTCCCAGCAAACCTTGTACTGCTATGTTACTATTGCTCGTTGCTCAGCCCCTGCTTAGTATGCATGCTTAGGATGCTTTTGATGTTACCCTGTTACTTCTTGGTTTGGGATATCACATTATTAGTATTATCGTTGTTGATGATATGATTATTATAATGTTGACTATATTCGACGAAGGATGGAAGGTCTAGGCTATCCCGCCCCGACGCTTTGTTCCATTCGAGTCACCTAGGACCCGAGTTCCGGGTATTGGTTTTAAGACTGAGCATGCCTAACCGCGTGTGGGATTTTATGGGGTCCCCTTTTCTTACCTACCTAGCTTCAAACATTTCTAGTGGTGGCCCAAGCTGATTTACCATTTGAAATCGTGTGTGTGCTGGTCGGCCGCCAGTTGTTTACAAACCAACCTGGACCAGTGAGGACTTAGTTCCCTTGCTGGCCCACCTTGTTCGGCTGAGGACCCGGTGTCCCATGTGTGATTAACCGGCTATCCAAACCTGCGACAGACGGTTGAGACCAGATCGAGAGCGCGGCCGGCTCCTGAGATGGATGTCGACTCACCGGGGGCCACCCGGATTTGTTCGTTGTTAGCTAGAGGGACCTGTCGTTTCGGATCTCTTGGAACTAAATCATAAAATGGTTGCCTATAATGGATAGCAACTGAGAGAGATGGACGTGCGTGCGGAGCCTCGTAATGGGCAGTTGGTACACCCCTGCAGGGTTAAATCTTTTCGAGAAGCCGTGTCCACGGTTATGGACGACTTGAGACCTACTCCTTGTTCATAGACAACAACAACTGAGATAATATTAATATAACTTGATCAACGTGTGTGTGTTTGTGCCTTGACTGCTTCTTCTTTGTCGGGATGCGAAGAGGAGGACAAGGATAGGATAGGTGTTATGTTTGCGTAGTAGTTGATAGCGAGACTTGTTGGAGGCGATTCCTCATCGAATGCTTGGCTTCTTACCTTACTCTCTAGAGTGTTAGCCACTTCATAAATGCTAGTGCGGGAGCAACCTCACCACTTACCACAACCTTACCGTAAACTACTAGTTGTCCTAGAATGACGAGTGATGAAGTCCTTGCTGGGTCAGTTGACCACTACAGTTGGATGATGAGTACCTCTGTACTCATGATACTACCCCCAAACACTTTTCAGGGTTCTGATCGACAACAGGTACGGTGATCGACGTTTCACGTGGAGACTTGAAGACGACTAGTTAGGCGGATCCCGGCGGAGGGCCTGGACCCGTGTGGTTATGGGATCGATGTTTTTCTCTTTGCCACTAGGAATTTGATTGTAGTCTGTACTCAGACATATATCTTCCGCTGTTGTATTGTATTTGAGGCAGTTGTATGCCGATTGTATGAGATGTTGTATCCTTGTATCTGTAATGTTGTGATATCATGTTGGAAATCCGGGGCATATGGCTTTGTCATATGTCGCGGTGGGACCGATATGTGCTTCGACCCGGATCTGGGTGGAAACACCTATGATCTGGAACAGTACCGCATATCGGGCCTTACAAGATTGCACAAAAAAGTTTCACCAGCATTGGATCAAGAGAAATGGCACTCCCTTCACAAAGCTCTATTCTTCCCCCACAGACAAAAGAATTTTTCTAGAGGAAAAATCCACTTGGGCTATGAAATGTTTTTGGAGAAATTGGAAAGATATGACATCAATGACATGTGGGAATTATTTGGGGATTTATGGAGCAATATAAATAGGGGTTGCTTCACAAACCTCAAATAATTGGAATATTCCTTTTATTGGAAAAGGAATATATGGCTTGAAGAAAAATGTCTTGGATGAGATGGAACAATGGAATGACATGCAAAGGCTTGGATTAAAGGTCCACTTGAGCATGGAAATAAAATATGCTCAAGTTTCAAGTCCAATGAGGTGCTCAAAATGAAATCCAATAGCAAATCCCGAAATAAATCAGGAAAGTTTTTGGAAAAAGAAAGTTCCAAAATCCATGGTGTCACAAATCTACCCCCTTAGAAAAAATCTCGTCCTCGAGATTTGGTTGCCTAGGGAACCATCACAAACTTACCGTCCTTCGGAAACTTACTGCTTCTCGGATTTCCTTTGTACCGCATACTGTTCCCATAGTAGCATCCAATATCTCTGCTGAGGGGTTTACTTCACCCGGTCCATAGTTCTGACAGCATGTTCTTCTATGATACCTCACATCCTTTCCTGCTGATTTCCATCCTCATATCTTCTGACTTGTATGATAACGGAATGTCTTGTCATAGGCTGAATGTTGGCGATACCCATACTGTGTCTGGGGTACCTCGGGCGTTATTCGTGGTACAGTCTTGAATCCTTTGCATTGGATCCTCTGAGAAGAGCTTGGCCTCCTTGGGTAGCTGGTATCCCAGAAGATTTTCCGTTGTGGTGCGGAACCTTGACTGGCGGCACATGAGGTTGCATCACATTTCTTTTGGCTTGTCCACCTTGCTCATGAATTTGGAGCGGGCACAAATTCTGGACAGTCGCTTATGCTGAGATTTTCCTGACTGGTGGCCCTATCCGGGTGGCGACAGATCATGATATGCTTCAATCCGGTTCTTGTATTTAAACTGCCGAGATGAGCGGGTGACCTTTAATGAAGCAGACCGGGGTATCTCGGCAAGACGGATGATGCCGAACTTGAGTAATTTCTTGGGCTGATGGGCTAGGTACACGGTACTTTGCCCATATTGAATGAGACTTCTTTGTTGGAGGCATCCATGGTGGTCCACATGACTTCAACTGATCGCGACAAATTCGACTTGAGGTCCATGCGATTCATTCTGCCTAACCCATCGGGCTCGAGAGTTGCATACCTCTGACAACTTGCGAGGTGCCACGCTTGCTCAGATTGCAGCAAGGTTTGACACCTACCATGTATGTTTGCCCTGGGTCTTGCCTCTGCGGCAATCACCTTTTTCGTACTGGCCTTTCTTCGGTTAGGGTTATTTCCTTGTTGCATAACTGCTTATTGTTCTGCCGCAATCTTGGAGATAGATAGGTTACCATCACCTTTTGTCTCTTGTTTCATCCTGATAACCTTGGTTGCAATGAACGGGGTCTCCAGATTAATCTGCTTCGGGGCCTTGTCGGTCGTGAGGAGCTGACCTTCATGACGGGAGCATGATTCAATGCTTCTTGCTTCCTCTCTTCAGGGTGTTTCTTCATGACTCTTTCAGTCTTTATTCCAGGCTGAGATGTGTAGCTGCCTCTTCTGTTGACTTGTTTTCCGAGAGTTGCGGTTCTTCACCGTCGTTCATGTGCATAATTCTTCCTTGATTACGAGCATGGTGGTATCCGCACCGGGGTAGCTTTCATCCTTGATAAGAATACCCATAACCATATGTGGGTCCTGACGATGCTGAAGTCTTCACTATCCTGCATGGCTGGATTTCTGACAATACTGTTGCAGTTATGATTCTGCGTCGAGGAAGACTGGTATCTTGTCCGCGAGGCTTGGGGTAGCTTGCTGGGGAAGGTTGGGTATCGTACCCCGGAAACTTGCTCCGCTGGCGTGTTGAGGAAGGTAGGGTGCCGTACACGGGAAGCTTCATCGATAGCTTGATGAAGAAGACTAGGTGTCTTGCCTTGGAAGCTTTCTTAATAACTTACTGACGAAGGTGGATTGTCTTGTCACGGAAGTTTGCCTCTTGCACTGTGTACATACCGGTTCCTTCTGCTGGAAATTTCTGCGGCAGTTCACTGTAGACGACCGAGCGGCTTGTGCTGGAGTCCATCCATGTGGTGTACCGAGCACGATCGAGTGTCTTGCACTGTAAGCTTCCGTCGGTGGCTCGTGGAGGAAGGCTGACTGTCTTGGCTGAAAAGATATCCCGGTAGCGTACTGAGGAAGGCTGATACACTGTACAAGTCGGCTGTGCCTGGTACCTTGTCACGGAAGACTGGGCTTCCTTCTGTCTAAAGCTTTCCTTCACTGATGTGGAGACATATCTGACCACGGTGTCTGACAAGCTTCTGACTACCGGCTGGTGAGGGGGGAAACATTCTTCCGATCATCTAGGCTTCCTGATATGTCTTGGCCACCTTCCGAAATACACTAAATTAATTTGTATTGCATAGGACTGTAGCTAGTGTTTGTCCTGCCTTGGGTGCATATGATCGTGGGTCACAGTTTCTGCTTATCTTTGCATCAATCTTTGCGGCTGTTGTAGTCGATGTAGACGGGACTCAATGGATAGCTTGGGTAGCATCCATTCGTGAGCCACTTGCTTCCAACGCAACTGGGTAAAAGTCATGTTTTACTTGCTGATTTCCCGCATCATTGCGGCCTTTAACTGTCTGACTCTTCAGGCTGTTATGGTTACAGAAGAAATGCAGGTCTGATGGTTGCCGTATGCTTCATACTTGAGCAAAAGCGTGTGAGATGCAACCGGGTATGCGTCATTCATGTCTGGTTGATTTTCTTCATTTCTCTGTGGTCTTCCACCAATGGAATCTTCATGGCTGTAACATTTACCGGACTGATGCTGACTTGATTCGTTCGGGAAGAACTCATATGGGGTTGAATACTCCTGCTGCAAGCTGGTGTGGGTCCTTGACTTGGTGTCTTCACGCTGCTCCGCGGTATTGCACCGGTTCTTTGAGGTATGCGAGGGTTATGAGCAACTTTCCATTGGGGTGGAGCAAGTGACACCAAAGAACCAAAAGAAGGACCAACGAAGAAAACCACGGGGCAAAAGCAAATGAGAAGTGGCTTGCTACTTCATCAACTTTAGCGGTAGTCGATGACTATCCGGACTCCTTGCAACGAAAATAGAGAATAACCCAGTAGCCACCAGAACGGTTTTTACAACTCTGATCTGGGACTTGTACTGGAATAGCTCAAGCATTGCTCATGATGGCCGACCGAAATCAGCTCAGAGCATGAGGCAATGTTGATAAAAAGAATGCAGTGGTCCCCTAAGACGGCCAAGAAAACAGCTCAGAGCATAGGGTCTCCACTGTGAAAAGAAACTCAACAACTGCCCGAGACGGCCGAAAAGCAGCTCAGAACACGGGTCTGTTGTTGAAAAGAGAAATGTAAAACAGCCATCCACTCCGGACGGCCGAAGATGCATCAGCTCAGAACCAGACGTGGTGCCACTGAAGAACAACAAGCAAGGGTCCGTCCAAGTCATCTAACACCTTCCAAAACAGAGTTAGTAACTGCCGAGGAACAACGAACCAACAACGAGAACTAAGCAAGAACAGCAACACTGAACAAGTAATGGCGGTGAAGTTAATAGGTTTAGTTGGGTTGCCTCCCCTGTTAACCGCGCCAATAAACGTTTCTTGATAACCCACAAGTCTAGGGGATCAATTGTAGCTTTTCGATAAATAAGGATGTTGATCCCAACGAGGAGAAGAAGGTGATGATAAGTGACACCGGATAAGCAAAGGTTGCACACACTCAAAGGAAAATATTTAGGGGGTTTTTGGTTTAAGCAACAGAAAAGTAAAAGACAAGCAAAGTAAACAGGGTAACTGAGGAGTAGAAAGTGGCCCAATCCTTTCACAAGGATAAGCCTAGGAACTAAACTTATAAAAGCTAAAGCGTTCTCGAGAACACACGGGAGAGATAGACAAGTTACTTTCACCATATTCCGCCAAATAATATGTATTGTGTTGATAAGTGTTGGTGGGTGGATCAATGCTAGTACACCTTCTAGACTAATATAAGTGTACTCTTATGATTACACACCTTGCAAGCATCCGCAAATACAAGGTAGTAATTAAGGCATAAGCCTAACCACAAAATTACGATCAAGGATCCATAACTCCCTTGTGCGAAAGTGTGCGAACTGGGGTTTAGGTTTCTGTCACTCCGGCAACCCACCATAAGCATTCTTTGTGCACAATGTATTCCTCTAGGCCCATGAAAGGTGAAGTGTTAAGTGTTCGACTCACATAACACCACTAGAGAAATAACAACACAACTTAAGTATCAAACAACACATAACACTTCAACATCATATGACTACTAACAACTAGACTTCTCCCATGTTCTCAAGAACTAAAGTAACTACTCACAAGACATAAAAGAGATCATGATCAGAGGTGATAGATGGGTGGCAAACAATCTGGACACAATGATATTTCTCCAACAAAACTCAATAGCATTCACCACAAAGTAGTAATCAACACCAACAGAGTAGAGAGGATAGATAGTACGGATTACAACGCAAGTTGCAATTGTGAGATGAGATGGGATGGAGATGGAGATGGTGCTGATGTTGGGGATGATGTTGATGATGATCTCGATGATGCCCGTGACGACAATGATGATGATGGCGACGATCTCCCCTTCCGGGAGGTGATCTCCTCGGCGGAATCTGCCCGCCGGAGATGGCTTTTCTCCTCTATAGGTTTCCGCCCCGTGGCGGCGGCGAAACACGAAAACTCTTCTCTTTCTAGGGTTTTCACCCCAGGGGGGTCTTATAGGCGAGAGGGGGCACCGAGGGGGGCCACCAGACATCCAGGAGCTCGGCTCGAACGAGCGGCGTCCATGCCGCACGGCGGCGCGCCGGGCTCGGTCCTGCACAGGAGAAGGGGGGGAGCGGGGTTAGAGGAGGAGGAGAGGCAGGAGACACGGCGGAGGGAACCTAGCGGGGCGGCGCGAGCACGCCGTGGTTGCCGGCGGCGGCTGGCCGCGGCGGCGCTGAGGGGGCCCTGCGGGGCCCGGTTGCTGGGAGCTGCGGTTGGGGAAGGCTTGAGGGGCATTGGGAGTCCTCCGATCTGGATCTAACGGTTCAGATCGAGGGTTTGGGCTAGGGTTTCAGGAATTTGGGGGCTAGAGGGAAATTTTGAAGCAAAACTCAGGGGGTGGCTGCAAATTTTCCATGGGGGAAACCCTAGAAGGCCTAGGGGAGTGTGATGGTATATATGTAGGGCAGGGTTGGCTGACCAGTTGACACAAACGCCCTCGGTACCCCTCTCGCGTGTCCAGTGATCGCGTTCGTGACCGCCGAGACCCTGTACGAACTCCGATTCCGACGAAATCTCGAACAACGCGCTGAGCGCGTCGAGCCCGTTGATCGTACCTCACTCCGGTGACATTCCGACAACAATTTTTGGTGCCCCATAAAATAATCCGTTTATTAAATGAACGGGGTTTTCGTTCCGGTGGCGATGGCTGGTCTCGTGCGGTTTTCGCGACGGTGATCGGGTGAAACCCGGTGTCGCAACGGTCGAGTGTCAGGGTGGAAAGGGTCGGTCTCCGTCCAATACGAGATAAGAGGGAGAAATATAATCGCCGATCGATAGATCGGGGATGCAAACACCGCAAACAATTCACGCCGAATTTTTTTTTAATTTTTTTGAAAAACTGGGCTGTTACAGAGGTGATCTCCTCGGCGGAATCTGCCCGCCGGAGATGGCTTTTCTCCTCTGTAGGTTTCCGCCCCGTGGCGACGGCGAAACACGGAAACTCTTCTCTTTCTAGGGTTTTCACCCCAGGGGGTCTTATAGGCGAGAGGGGGCACCGAGGGGGCCACCAGGCATCCAGGAGGGTGCCTGGCGCGGCCAGGAGGGCGGCCGCGCCAGGCACCCTTCTGGCTGCCTGGCGGGTCCCCTCACCTCCATCCACGGCGATCCCCAGTCAATCTTCATAAAAACGCTCCCTGTAAATTTTCATCGCATTTGGACTTGATCTGATTCAGCAACTTGGTGTCCACTTTTCACCGCTGAATTCTGGTTCTGCTGCTTCGGCACCGGAAAGTTGTAAACTGTGTAAAACAAGGCAAAACAACATAAGAACAATACTTTAAAGTGGAATATATCAATGAATAGGATGAAATGACAATATAAAATAGTGATGCATTTTGGACATATCAACTCCCCCAAGCTTAGACCTCGCTTGTCCCCAAGCGATTGCTGAGCTCGGTAAACCTGTCCACAAGTTTAGAGAGTGAAGTGTCGATAAAAGAATACGGACAAGAAGCATCAAGATTTCTCACCAAACTGAAGCATCCTCAACAGAAACCTCAACTCATAAGGTCCTTATGAGAAAGTAGTAACAATTATAACAAAGTAGGACCTGGAAAACTCATCAAATCATGGCAAACATAGCCTTGGTCAAGGAACAACTAATAACTTTTACTTGTGCTCTTTCACTTATAATGGAACCAGTTGAAGCTTTGGAAAGAACATGTTATCAGTTAAGAAGTGCAAATGTTAACACAAAGGAAGATGTTTACTAAGCATAAGCTTTTGCAACAACTCACTTATCAAAAGATAATGTCAACAAAGATGTAACATGCTAACTTTCAATGCAGCTTTGTATGCAAGAATCTTTATTAACATCAAGTGTCTTTTCTCTTTCGAGAAGGAAGGAAGTAGGAAGGACTGACTCAGCACAAAATAAAGGATAAACCGCGTGCAAAAGGGTAAGCAGGGAAAACTCATGTGCCATCTCTAGATCAAACAGAATAAAAACAGACTTTTGGGGGGGTGCATGATCCGTCAACGACTGCTGATGGGTAACTCACTCACTTCATGATTTCGACAAGTTTCGAGGAACGGCTCCCATGCGGAGACGATCACATCCCCTTAAATTCTTTTGTTTATCACTCATAAATGGGAGAAGGAACTTGTGCGTTAGTATTTAACTTTTACGAGCTGGGCACTCATGCCAGTCCCTTCTCGTATTAGGGGTTTGCAGATTAGATATGCAATCCCAAGATAAAACTTGTCCAAATTAATAAGATCATGGGTTACCCACCACTTCCTCATGACCTGATTCAATGGCACAAAACAGAAGATTTTGAACATCTAGAGATAGCACATAAATTCTATACTTTAGGACTGGTAGTGGAATACCACAAATAGGAAGGTATGGTGGACTCAAGTGGAAGATGTTGATTTCAGGGTATGGAAGTACAAGCAGAATTCCGCTTAGTATAGAGTTTTGGCTAGCAAGGCTTTGAGAGACCAGACAATTGATGGCAACTTAGATGCAAGCAATACAAAGCATAAACATTAAAACTAGCATGAAACATCAAGTTGTCTTGCTTGTCAACATAACACTTCAAGCATAATAACACAAACGTTTTGGCTATCTCGCTACTTTGAGGAAAAACATGCTTGTTGTTATGACCAAAGCTATACTTGCCAAGATTTAAATAAAGTTTTCGAAGCCATACCTGATATAAGGTCAATACTCCCCATAAGAATCAGCTCATAATGTCGATTGCGTGAAGAGAATACCGAGTGCAACGAAGAAACCAATAGACTTCTCATTTATATTCCTTCATGGACGACCCCACACTCACGGATACGAAGCTCTCCACAAAAGGAGTGATAGACCTCAAAGCAACACCTATTTCATAAAGTAACTTCCCTAGACATGATACGACTCTACTTGACTCCTAAAGACAAAGATAAAGATAAAGATAATGGGCACTCCCCCAAGCTTGGAACAAGCTAAGAGGATGCCATTACCCAAGGAGATTTACTCCTCATCTTGTTGTGGTTGTTTCTTCAGATCCCTGATGACACGGCGAAGGGTTTGGTTCTCTGACTCCAAGACTTCCACTTGTACTTTTAGTACACGGAAATCTTCAAAGAGTTGGTTGGTGATGCGGTAGGCCTCGGGGATGGTGGAAAGCATGCGTTGATCTTCAAGTGAAGTGGAGGGCCCTGAAAGGTTAAGAGAAAGATCATATTGAGGTTGGAAGGATCCCACCATGATGGGATTGCTTGGACCTCCTTGTTGTTGGGCAGTGATAGTCTTGACTTCCTCTCTGACGGAGAGCTCCATCTCCGCTTGTCTTGTGGCAATTTCTTCTTCGGTAGCCCAATCAACGTGCTTCCCTTGATTAAGATCCTTCTGGACTTGACGTAGACGCCATCCCAAGAAGTCCTCTCCGCTCGAGCCACAAGAAGACATCTCTAGCAGCAGCTTTTCACCCTGGCAGAAATAGACCGAGAAAGAAAACACACAAAATCGCGAGATACGCTGCCGGGACTATCCGGGAAAGTATATAGCAAAAAATTCTGCAACAGAAGGAAGGTTTCAAGCCTAGGTGGAGTCGGAGTCCAGGGCACCCAGGAGGGTGCCTGGAGCGGCCAGGAGGGCTCCTGGGCCCCCTGGAGCTCCTCTCTGGCTCCACTCGGGCTTGGAATTTTCCTAATTTTTCAAAAACTTTGAAAAGTAAACTTTTATTGACGTTCGCGATGTTTCCTTACTGTAATACATACCTTTTCTAATTCTGCTCCTGCCGGAGTCTGAAACTGGTCTGCAACATGTTCTTCATGAGTCTTTGTATATATCATGTTTGCATCCACATTGATTGGATCACCTGCCATATAATCTTTGAGTCTTTATCCATTCACAACTTGAGGTTTGGTGCCTTCGAAATTATTGATCTTAATTGCACCAGACCGATATACTTCTTCGATATGAAAAGGTCCTTTCCATCTGGAAAGTAGTTTACCTGGAGAAAACCCGAAACGAGATCTAAACAACAAAACTTTATCACCTACATTAAATTCACGTTTCAGAATTATTTTATCGTGCCACTTCTTTACCTTTTCCTTGAACATTTTAGCTCTCTCGTAAGCTTCACTCCTCCACTCATCTAGAGAATTCAAGTTCATGAGACGCTTTTCACCAGCTAACTTTGGGTCAGCATTTAGCTCTCTGACAGCCCAGAAAGCCTTGTGCTCTAACTCTAATGGTAAATGGCAAGCCTTGCCATAGACCATTTTATACGGAGACATGCCCATGGGGTTTTTGTAAGCAGTTCTATACGCCCACAAAGCATCTCCTAACTTCTTTGACCAGTCCTTTCTAGAATAGTTTACTGTCTTCTGTAAGATCAACTTGATCTCCCTATTGGTGAGCTCAACTTTCCGACTAGTTTGAGGGTGGTAAGGTGATGCAATCCTATGATTGACATCATACTTGGCTAGAGCTTTCCTAAAAGCTCCATGCGTGAAGTGTGACCCTCCATCTGTCATGAGGTACCTTGGTACTCCAACCCTAGGAAAAATTACATCCTTGAGCATTTTCAAAGATGTCTTGTGATCAGCACTCTCAGTGGGGATTTCTTCAACCCACTTGGTTACATAATCAACAGCAACTAAGATGTGTGTGTACTTGTGTGAAGGAGGAAAAGGACCCATAAAATCAAAACCCAAGCAATCGAAAGGTTCAATCACTAGTGAGTAATTTATAGGCATCTCATTTCTCCTGCTAATGTTACCAACTCTCTGACACTTATCACAAGATAGAACGTACCTTCGGGCGTCCTTAAAAAGAGTAGGCCAATAAAAACCTGATTGTAAAACTTTATGTGCGGTCCCTTCACCTGCATGATGTCCTCCATAGGGACTATCGTGACATTGTCGAAGAATGTCCTGCTGCTCGTTCTCTGGTATACATCTTATCACGATCCCATCTGGACCCTCTTTGAAAAGATGTGGATCATCCCAAAAGTAGTGCCTCAAATCCGTGAAGAATTTCTTCCTCTGCTGAAATGTAAAACCTGGAGGCAAAAACTTTGCAACAATAAATTAGCATAATCTGCAAACCAATGGTCGGAATGAGATTGTACTTTTACAACAGCAAGCTGTTCATCTGGGAAACTGTCGTTGACTGGAATAGGATCGTGCGGGATATCTTCCATCCTTGAAAGATTATCCGGCACCAGATTGTCTTATTCTTTTCTATCGACAATCTGCAAATCAAATTCTTGAAGAAGGAGTACCCATCTAACGAGTCTTGGTTTGTCTTCCTTTTTCTGCATAAGATACTTAATGGCAGCATGGTCAGTATGAATAATAACTTTAGAATCAACAATATACTGCCTAAACTTATCACAAGCAAACACCACTGCCAAGAATTCCTTCTCGGTAGTAGCATAATTCGTTTGAGCACTATCAAGTGTCTTATTAGCATAGTAGATGACATTAAACTTCTTGTCAACCCTTTGTCCTAAAACAGCTCCAACAGCAAAATCACTAGCATCACACATAATTTCAAAGGGCAAATTCCAGTCAGGTGGTTGTACTATAGGAGCGGTTATCAAGGCTTTCTTAAGAACTTCAAAGGCTTCCTTACAATCTTCATCAAATACAAAAGGAGAATCCTTCTGGAGAAGATTGGTAAGGGGTCGAGGTCTTATAAAAGTCCTTGATAAATCTTCTATAGAAACCAGCATGACCTAGAAAACTATGAATACCTTTGATGTCCTTTGGATAGGGCATCCTTTCAATAGCTTCAATCTTTGCCTTGTCCACTTCAATTCCCCTTTCGGAAATCTTGTGTCCAAGAACTATCCCTTCGTTAACCATGAAATGGCACTTCTCCCAATTGAGCACCAAATTCGTTTCTTCACATCTCTGAAAAACTTTATTAATATTGTGGAGACAGTGGTCAAAGGAGTTTCCATAGACGGAAAATTCGTCCATGAAAACTTCTACAATCTCCTCACAGAAACCATGAAATATTGCAGACATACACCTCTGAAAAGTAGCAGTTGCATTACACAAAACAAAAGGCATACGCCTATAAGAAAAAGTACCGTAAGGACACGTAAAGGTGGTCTTCTCTTGATCCGCGGTGTTAACGTGAATCTGGGAGAAGCTAGAATACCCATCAAGATAGGAGAAGTGGGAGTTTTTAGACAGTTGCTCGAGCATCTGATCAATAAAGGGAAAAGGATAGTGGTCCTTCCTGGTGGCTTTGTTCAACTTCCTGAAATCAATACACATTATATATCCAATAATAGTCCTCTGACGTATTAGTTCATTTTTATCATTAGGAACAATAGTCTTACCTCATTTCTTAGGAACACAATGAACGGGACTTACCCACTTACTATCAGCTATAGGATAGATGATACCTGCGGCTAGAAGTTTGAGAACCTCTGTCCTAACCACGTCCTTCATCTTTGGGTTTGACCGTCGTTGATGATCAACAACTGGTTTAGCATCGGGCTCGAGATTGATAGTATGTTGGAAAATGGATGGACTAATACCCTTGAGATCATCAAGAGTATAGACAATAGCACCTCGGTGTCTGCAGAGTGTCTCCAATAATCGCTCTTCTTCATACCCTGAAAGGTTAGAATTGATAATAACAAGATATACTTTCTTTTCATCTAAATAAGCATACTTGAGCGTATCGGGTAGTGGTTTTAGATCAAACACTGGGTCTTCTTTTGGTTGCGAAAGGATTCCTAAAGGTTCAACCGGGAGGTTGTGCTTTAGGATAGGAGTTTGTCTTAAAAATATGTCTTCTAGTTCATCCCTCTCCTACATATGTATGTTATTCTCGTGGTCTTCCATAAATTGCTGCAAAGTATCATCAGGAGGAATAGCAATAGAAGCAATTTCTTCAATAATTTTGTCATTACTTGACAAGTCAGTACCACGAGACTGCTTAGAAAACTTAGAAAAATTAAATTCATACGGCTCACCGGTGAATTCAACAGAAACTTTACCTTTCTTGCAATCTATTATAGCTCCACAAGTGCTGAGGAAGGGCCTACCAAAGATAATAGGGCAAAAACTATCTTGCACTGAACCAAGTACAAGAAAGTCAGTAGGATATGTTACCTTCCCGCAGAGTACTTCAACATCTCTCACAATCCCAACTTGAGAGATTGTTTGTTTATTTGCAAGATGAATCGTGACATCAATGTCCTCGATCTCACACGGCTGAATCTCGTGCATGATATCTTGATAAAGTGTGAAGGGAATAGAGCTGACGCTAGATCCCAAATCACATAGCCCATAGTAATTATGATCTCCTATTTTGACAGATACAACTGGTGTACCTGAAATTGGGCCTTTGTTCTTGGCTGTGACAATGTTAGTGGAAACAACACAAAAACTAATAGTGGATTCTTCAATATCATTGGTTACCAGATCCTTGACCAGTGCAACTTGAGGCTTGACCTTGATCATGTCCTTAGGTTCGTCAGTGGTCCTTCCGTTTTTGTTTAGAATACCTATAAAAAATGAGTGCTCCTTTATCCTTGAAGGATAAGGAGGTTGTTCATACACAACTGCAGGTAAATCAGGTACCTTAATCTCAATAGGTGACTCCTTGAAAGGTTTATTGTAAGTGCATCAAGTGCCCCCCCGCCTTGAGGTTTTGGAGTTTGATGACAAAACGGTTAAGGGACTGATGTGTTTGTGAGTATACACAGGAGAACAGTCCCTGATGAGGTGTTTAGCCACCAATGTCGACCCCCCAAAATGTTGAGGAACATTGGAGAAAACGGTGCGTTTCCTGAAGAATGAAGTCGCGCGAAATCCTGAGGAAACAGGATCCTGAAGCGTTCGTTTGAAGCTGAAGCTGAAGACGATCCTGAGGAAGTTCGCGCTGAAGACGAAGTTGAAGCGTAGTCTTCGCTAAGACTTTTTATACTTCTTGAGTCATAGGAAAACACCGCAATGTTGGAGGGGTTGAAGAAAACGAGTTCCGAAGGTCTGAGGAAGTGCTCAGTTAGGAATCCTGAAGAAAAACCCTGGGAAATCTCCTGCAGTAGAAGTTCAGTTCCTCGGGTGTCTGAGACGTTGTTCTTTAGGACACTGAGGAATCTGTCTTCGGTTGAGGAGTCTGGAGACTGCGAGTGCAGTTCTCCTGAAGAGAGAGAAATCTCCTGCAGTATAAGTTCAGTTCCTGGGATGTCTGAGACGTTGTTCTTCAGGACACTGAGGAATCTATCTTCGGTTGAGGAGTCTGGAGACTGCGAGTGCAGTTTTCCTGAAGAGAGAGAAATCTCCTGCAGTAGAAGTTCAGTCCTCATGTGTCTGAGACGTTGTTCTTCAGGACACTGAGGTAACTAACTTTGGTTGAGGAGTCTGGAGAGAGAATACTTTGACCGTGCCACGTGTTGCGTGGTGAGAGGCCAGAACTTGTCTAGCCACGATCATTTCCGAGGGCATGAGAGTAATTGCATGCATGGGCATTTATGTCCTTTCTCCTCGGGTTGCTCCGCGGCTATAAATAGCCACCGCCAGCCCCATTTGTGGGTTGGCTGCTCCGAGAGAAAAACTGACACTTGTCATCTGAGACCAACCCACCTCTGAGGAAACTGAAGAACCTATGTGAGGAAAAACCACCAGCCTGAGTAGTTGAGCATTTCTGAGGAAGTCGGTTCGAGTGATCCGAAGCTTTTTACTCTTGAAGACTGTGATCTTCCAGCCGGTGTAGAAGTCTTCAGTCTGAGGAAGTCAAGATGCAATTGTGACTTCCCGGAGTGACTGAATCTGTGAAGGTTTCGGGAGTCTACCTTGAAGACTCACCTGAGTTATTGGACGGAGTCTTAGGACTTTAGTTCAAGGAGAACAAGGTGAAGACTATGTCTTCTGAGTTGAATCTCAGCCTCTCCAACCAGACGTAGAGTTGTCACAACAACTTGAACTGGTCTACCAAACCAATGTCTTCAATCTCTGGTGCTATCTCTTCAACCTCTTAAGCTTCAGTATTTGATATGATATGCTTCAGCTCTCCCTCTGCTCTTTGTCTTCATACTATGCATCTGAAGCACTTCTGCTTATCTGAATTGATTTATTTCTGTTGCATTATGATGAGCTGCCCTAATGATTACATTCTGTGAAGTTTTATTTCTTCATGATTTTGGTTACTTCTTCAGCTTCATGATTTTCTTCAGCTTCATGATTGCTTCAGTCCTGAAGAAAACCAAAATCTGGTAGTAAAATTGAAAATCTCCCATTCACCCCCCCCCTCTGGTCGATATATTGCACTTTCAATTGGTATCAGAGCAAGGTACTCCCTTGTTCTGTGTGATTCGGTTTAACCACCTGGAGTTTTAGTTATGTCGACCTCAGGTACAATGAGCGTTGCCTCAAACTGCCCCATCTTCGACGGAACAGACTATCCATACTGGAAGAACAAGATGAGGATGCATCTTGAAGCCATTGACAAGGATCTGTGGGACATTGTTGATCAAGGCATTCCTGAAGAAAATCTGATGACTGCTCCCGAAGTTGTCAAGAAGAACTGGCAGCTTGATGAAAAAGCTCGAAGCATCATTGGTGGTCATCTCAATAAGGCTCAGTTCAACCGTATCAGTGGTCTGGATACTGCAAACAAGATATGGACAAGACTGTCTAAAGTCAATGAAGGAGTCTCAGCTCAACGAGACTCACGAGTTGATACACTCCGCAGTCTCTTCAATCGGTTAAAGAGGCTGGACAATGAGCACGTGCAACAAACCTTTGACAGACTCACTGACATATCCAATGAACTTCAAGCACTTGGTGCTGCTGATATCACAGATCATGAAGTTGTGAAGAAACTGCTGAGGTCACTGGATGACTCATTTGAGTTCCTATCACTGATGATTCAAGAAAGGCCTGACTTCAAGACTCTGGATCCAGCGGACATTCTCGAGCGCCTCAATGCTCATGAACTGAAGCTCTCTGAAAAACGAGACCTATACAACCCCACGCCTAAGATCCTCGCGCTAAAAGCTAGAGCACAAAGAGTGTCCTCTGATGAAGAGTCTGAGGCTGATACTGATAATCCTGAGACTCTCAGCCGTGAACTTGCTCTCCTTACCAGAAAGTTTCAAAGGTTCGAATCGCTTCGGAAATTCCTCAAGATCGTCCTCAAGAAAAAGCAAAGATGATGATTCTGTCGAAGCTAGAAAGAGAGTTTGCCACAAGTGCAAGAAACCTGGGCATTACATCGCTGAGTGTCCTTTATGGCAAAAGGAAGCTAAACTGAAGAAGAAGAAGAAGAAGAAAGGGAAAGATGAAAGTTCTGATGAAAAGATAAAGAAGAAATCCTCAAGATCCTCAAAGTCTGCGGGATACAGGAATAGCAGTTTCCGTAAGGCTCGCGCTTATCTCGGGAAAGAATTGGACTTGGAAGAATCTGATTCCAACCCTGATGCTGAAGAGGAAGAATCTGAAGAATCTGAGGGTGTGGCTGGTTTGGCTCTTGCCACGACACTTGTCTCAAAGTCAATCTTCAGCACTGAGGAATCTGGTCTATCACATGCTGATGATGAAGCTGAAAACACAACTCCTTCCTTCTGCTTCATGGCCAAGTCCTCCAAGGTATCTTCTTATTCATCATCAAATGAACCCTCTGATGAAGAACCTGATGAAAACTATGCTAAACTTGCTCAACTTGCACCTAAGCAACAACGTGCACTCGAAAAGACTCAGATCTCACTAAACAAAAGTGATGATATGTTGGTTGAGGAAATGACGAAGACTCAAAAGTTGACTGATGAATCAAGGATTCTTCAGTCAAAGTTTGATGACTTGTTCAATCGGCATGAGGCACTTCTTACCGATCATGAAAAGCTATCTCATGAGTTCCTCATGAGGAAACAAGAACTTGAACGTGTAAGGATGTCTCATGACGATCTGAGGAAAGAAAATGATTCACTCCTCTCCCAACAAATCATCATGCCACAAGAAGGATTCAATCCTCCCTGTTTAAAATGCATTAAACATGATCAAATCATCTCTGTGTCTAGTTCCTCAATGTCTTCAGACTCTGTTATTTCTATTACTTCTGTGGTATCTAACCCCTCATCTGAGGATACCATAGACATTGCTGAAGAAAATGCTAGGTTGAAGAGTCTACTAGAAACAGGCATGTTCAAGAGTCTGAAAGGACATCAGACTCTTTGTGACATTCTCAAGAAACAGATCCTCAACAGAAACCCGAGGAAAGAAGGCATTACATTCACTCGGAAACTCAACCCTGATGGGTCTTACTGGAAACCTGAACAATATCCTGAGACCATTTGGGTTCGGGCAATGATGCCTCCTCCTGATCCCTATACCTTATCTGGTTATGATGCTGTTTCTTCAGATGTGATGATTGAGTTATTTGACTCAAACTATAAACTGTTTAAGAATGGTAATGGTGAGGTATTTGCCAGATACATCGGAACTAACTGCAGGAACGGTCCTCCAGTCAAGCAGATCTGGGTTCCAAAGGACCTCATCACTAACCTTCCTGTGAATGCAGATGAAAATGAGCTGAGGATATCATCTGAGGACGATACCTCAAAAGGAAATGATTATAATCATGTATCTGCTAACCATTTTGTTCACAGGGAAGCTCCTCATAAGAATGCTTATTCATTTGTTTATCCTGATGCTGCCATCTCACACCCCATTAGGTCTCATCATCCTCATCAATCCTCATGTGCCTCAAGACCACCCATAAAGATGTGGGTGGTTAAGAACTAATCATCCTTGCAGGGACATGTCCTGGGGCAATTACAATTTCTGCAGATCATATGCCCAGGACAACAACAAATGCGTCAGTTGAAGGATAATTATATTGTTTGGTTTCATAGAATCAATCCTGAGGAACATCCTGAGGAATTAATTCTGAGGAACCTTAAACTCCTCAAACTGAGACTGGCTCATAACTTGCTGTATGAGATACTAATTCATTTGCAGGGAAAGACTGAATGGGTGATGGATAGTGGATGCACAAATCACATGACTGGTGACAGAAGTCTTCTTATGGAATCATCACTAAGTCCTTCTTCAAAGAAAACCATCACCTTTGCTGATAAAGGTAAAAGTAAGGTATTGGGTCTCGGCAGAGTGGCTATCTCACGAGACCAACACATTGATAAAGTCATGCTTGTTGAATCTCTTGGATACAACTTGATGTCTGTATCTATGCTGTGTGATCTTGATCTCGCTGTTCTCTTCGGAAAACATGGTTGCATTGTCTTCATGGTTAGCGATAACTCTGTTGTCTTCAGTGGGGTTTGGAAAGGTGACCTGTATATTGTAGATTTCTCTGAAGGTCCTCAGGTTGCTACATGCCTCTTGGCACGAGCCTCAGAGTGCTGGCTATGGCATCGAAGACTCGGCCACGCTGGAATGAGAAATCTTCAGAAGCTGGTACTGAAGAAACATGTCCTCGGGATTGAGGAAATTAGATTCTCAAAGGACCGGCTATGTGGTGCCTGCAAAGCTGGAAAGATGACCAAGGCCAACCACCCAGCAAAGACCATCATGACTACTACGAGACCACTGGAATTGCTCCACATGGATCTGTTTGGTCCTCCAAAGTATTCAAGCTTTGGTGGTAATATGTATGGTCTTGTTATTGTTGATGACTTCTCACGATACACTTGGGTGCATTTTCTTCTCTATAAGTCAGAAACTCCAGCAATCCTCAAGCGCTTCGCCCTGCGTGTCATGAACAACTACAACCTGAAGATCAAGCACATTCGAAGCGACAACGGCACTGAGTTCAAAAACTTCGGTGTGGAATAATTCCTCGATGACTTGGGAATTACTCATGAATTCTCTGTGCCATACACTCCTCAGCAAAATGGCGTTGTTGAGAGGAAGAATCGAACCCTCATCGAGATGGCTCGCACGATGCTGGCTGAGTACAATACTCCACTCAAGTGGTGGGCTGAAGCAATCAACACTGCCTGCCACATCGTCAATCGAGTGTATCTTCACAAGTTCTTCAATAAAACATCATACGAGTTAATGGTCGGTAAGAAACCCAATGTAAGTTACTTCAAGGTATTCGGTGCACCTTGCTGGATACGTGATCCTCATCACGAGTCCAAATTTGCACCCAAAGCATGTGAGGGTTACATGCTTGGTTATGGTATCAACTCGCATACCTACAGAGTCTTCAACATTAGTCATTATAAAATTGTTGAAACTGTAGACGTTCGTTTTGATGAGTCTGATGGCTCCCAAAGAGAGCACCTGCCACATGATTTAGGTGAAGCACCACCTGCTGGTGACATCATTCCTGTGGATCATCCTGAAGATATCCACATACCTCCTGCTCCTAAAGAACACCCAAATCCTGAAGCAAATAATCCTGATGACGATCCTGATCCTGAGGCACCTGATACGCCTGAAGCTCCTGAAGCACCTGAAGCTGATGAAAACGAATCTGACAGCAGTGTCGAAGATGCGCCTCAAGATCATCCTCCTCGACTTCCTCGTGTGGCAAATGAAGTTCAAGTGGACAAAATCCTCGCTGACGTCAACCTACCAGGTCCTCTTACTCGTGCAAGAGCTAATCGTATAGCTAACTTTTGTGGGCATTTCTCGTTTGTATCAATTTCAGAGCCCACCAAAGTCACCGAGGCATTCCAAGAAGCGGAATGGATTCAGGCCATGCAAGACGAACTTCTTCAGTTTAAACTGAATGATGTTTGGGAACTTGTCAAACGTCCTAATCCTCGAGTTCACAATGTCATCGGCACGAAGTGGATCTACCGCAACAAACTCGATGAAGATGGACAAGTCATCAGAAACAAAGCTCGCCTCGTAGCTCAAGGATATACTCAAGTCGAGGGGGTCGACTTCGGTGAAACCTTCGCTCCTGTTGCTAGACTTGAGTCCATCCGTATTATGCTTGCATTCGCTAACCATCATAATATCAAGTTATATCAAATGGATGTGAAAAGTGCTTTCCTCAATGGTAATATCGAGGAAGAAGTATTTGTTGCTCAACCTCCAGGTTTTGAAGACGCAAAGAAACCTGATATGGTGTACAGATTGAAGAAAGCCCTCTATGGACTGAAGCAAGCCCCTCGGGCTTGGTATGACACACTAAGGGACTTCCTCATCAGCAAGGGCTTCAAATATGGTTCCGTCGATCCAACTCTTTTCACAAAACGATATGATGATGCATTATTCATATGTCAAATTTATGTTGATGACATAATATTTGGATGCACTAACAAGAAATACAGTGAAGAATTTGCATTCTTGATGAGTGAACAGTATCAGATGTCGATGATGGGTGAGCTGAAGTTCTTCTTAGGGCTCCAAATTCGTCAACAACGCAACGGCATCTTCATCTCTCAGGACAAGTACCTCAAGGAGTGCCTAAGGAAATTCGGGATGCAAGACTGCAAGGGCATCAAGACACCGATGCCCACAAATGGACAACTTGGTCCTGATGAAAATGGCAAGGACTACGATCAAAAGGTATACCGCTCCATGATAGGTTCTCTGCTATATCTATGTGCATCAAGGCCTGATATAATGTTGAGCGTTTGCATGTGTGCCCGATTCCAAGCGGCACCTAAGGAATCGCATCACCAAGCGGTGAAACGAATTCTTCGATATTTGGCTCACACCCCGTCGCTAGGCTTATGGTATCCAAAAGGCACACAGCTGGATCTCGTCGGATACTCAGACTCAGATTATGCTGGAGATCGAGTGGATCGGAAGTCTACCTCAGGAACATGTCACTTCCTCGGACGCTCTCTTGTGTGCTGGTCATCGAAGAAGCAGAACTACGTCTCTCTCTCCACCGCTGAAGCTGAATACATTGCTGCTGGTGCAAGCTGCTCACAGCTTCTTTGGATGAAGCAAACCCTGAAGGACTACGGCATCAACCTGAAGAAAGTACCACTACTATGTGACAATGAGAGCGCCATCAAGATCTCTCAGAATCCAGTACAACACTCGAGGACGAAGCATATTGAGATTCGGTATCACTTTCTTCGGGATTATGTATTGAAGGAAGATATCGTCATCAGCCACGTGAAGACTGAAGACCAACTTGCTGATATATTCACTAAGCCTTTGGATGAGAAGCGATTTAGCACTCTGAGGTGTGAGCTAAATATCTTAGATTCCTCAAACGTCCAGTGAATGGACACACATCCTAACGCTTAAACAATATTGAAGAATCCTGATGCACAACACACGATGCGTCGTACTCCTCAAATCATGAGGAACTACCTTGCTAAGTGTGAAGAAATTAACGTGGAATTGACTCAAGATCCATATGACAATTGTATGGTATCAAGTGTCTCATTCCCTATAAGGTGGGTAGCGCCACCGCCCAAACACCTCAGGATTTGGTGTTCTTCAACTTCCTCAGGATTTGATTCAGCTTCCTCAAGATTCGAAGTCTTCATTACTGATGATTACCGAGTTTTGTCCTCAACAGCGTTCACCTATAGTTATTAATCTTCAGCTTTTGCTTCTTCATCTAGGTGAACGTGATCGGACCCGTCCCTCTGTGCTCACTTATCTAATCTGTCTATCTCATATGCGTTCATCCGGAAATCATGTATTCCTCAGGCTAAGACCATTAGTCATCATCATCAGCTTGAGACCGGTTGACTTCATCCTCAGCCTTTGTCCTCAAGTTCCTCAAATCACGGATTTACTGTTACAACTGTCTTCAATTTGTTGCGATTTTACCGCACGTCGTGCTTATCCACCATTAATATATCCACTGAGGATCCCAACAATCAGGGGCAATCTGGTCCACAAATTTCGCAACCCCTCAGTTTTTACCCCTCTATAAATAGCCCTCTACCCCCTCCTCCGGTCATTTACCCCCCAACGCCTCCCTCACTCTCGCGCCGCCGCCCTTGAGCTCCTCAAGCTCGAGCGCTAACGTCGTCGTAGTTCGCCGTCGCCGGGGACGAAGACTCATTGTTCCTCATCATTCGCCTCAAGTCTGGTACGCTTATTCCTCAGTGGTTTATTCCTCAGCGTCTTATTCCTCAGTACTGTTGTGTCCTCAAACCAGTTAATCCTCCACTGTACTGCTAGCTTTCTGAGACCTATAACTATGCCTCATTCCTTTGTTTTCCTCAGCCTATTCCTCATGAACGCATATAACCGTACCCCACTTCCCTCGCAACTTAATTCTGTCACAGGTACATGTCTGCTGAGGAATCGTATGGTTCTCATAGTCTCACTTCATTTGCAGCTCAGCTCGAACGTACAATTCCTCAGTCTCCTCAGCTGAAGAAAATGGCTCCTCGGCGTAAGCACACTGATACCGCTAAAGACCTGCCTCCTGAACTCTATGAGAAGCTGAAGACTCCTGAACGAGAAACTGCTGATGATCGTAAGAAAAGAGTCCAGAAGATCATGAGAGAATGGGCCAAGCATTGGGTGGCCTATCAATGGCTTAATCCTCAACATGAGGAAATGTTCGCAGTTAATCCGCCACTGAAGACCTTGGGTATCAAGGCTCGACCTCCACCAGCTCCTGGAGTCATTCCTGATCCCACAACTATGCGCACTCCTCAAGACTTTCCTGCGGCATATGAGAAGTACCTCAAGCGCTCTCGCAGCCGTGTCAAGAGTCTGGTCCGTGACATGACTGCTTCAATGCAGATTCCGCCTCAAGATCAGTCTCAACCCAGACAACAACCTCCGCCTCAGCACCGCAAAAAGGCTCCCGGCATGAAACCCTCCCAGAAGACCTCAACTAAGCCTCAAGTTGTTGGCTCCTCATGTCAACGCACGGCTGGGGCTGCCCCCTCCTCAAGGATACGCACTGATGAATCGGGTGCACCTGAGGCCTCAACCACAATGCCTCAGTCTCAGCTGAAGACCAAAACTGTTCTTCAACGCGGTCCTCGCCCCTCACCAAAGAAAACTGCTATGCGGGGCGCCATTCATCATACTCCTCAATCCTCGGATGATGAAGATGAATTTGAGGATTTGGCCGGCTTCGTTGCCACTGAAGCTGATAAGTTTGAATACGTGCGTGCTGCGGCCAGATGCAAAGCTGAAGCAACGGGTTCAGAAATCCCGCTTCTCCTTGATCCCAAGAAGATCTTCGAGTACATTGAAATTTGGTTTGTTAAGCCTGACACTCCTCTTGATGATTTGGACATCCCGAAAGACATCAAATTCTATGTTCAACAGTTCCTCATAAATGAGATTCATCAACGTGATCTTCAGAAACAGTTGAAGGCCAAACTGAAGAAAGTCCATAGTGACTTCAAGATGAAATCTATCACTGAAGTTACTCCTCAGGAGTTTACAGAGCATCAATGCGAAGTTCAACGTCTCAACACTGAGTTCGCTGCCAACCGTGCTTATATTGGCAAATCCAAAGAACGGATCTCTCAACAGATGGCAAAGTTGATGAAGCTTCGACAGCCTGCTTCCTCAGTACCTCCTGATGCCACTTCTAAAAGCCTCAAGCGCCAGCCTGAAGCCCAACCCTCAACTCCACCTGCTTCGAAGAAGCCTACTGTTGAAGAACCCATTGATGCTACACCACTTTCCTCAGCTCCTCCGACCAAACAGGCCGCTGATACCACCGTTCATATTACTGCTGCCTCAACTCCACCTCAAAATCTTCAGCGCAGCTTAATAGTCTTCACTCCACCTCGTGCTGCAACACCCATTATTCCAACTCCACCGTCCCCACCGCCACCAACTATCACTGAAGTTGAAGACATGGACGTCGACATTATGGATGATGGAACTCCTCGTGTCCATGATGATGACTATGGGCTGACACACTCACCCACTCATACCGTCTTCTCACCTGAGCCTCACTCCGACACCGTAACCGAGGTGCTTCCTGACACTTCTCTGCTGTCTGAAGACTCTGTTGGTGCATCGTCCTCAGCGTCTGATGCTGATAACCCCGAAGTCTCCAGTCCTCCAACAAATTCTGCTGCTAATACTGATGCAGCAGCAAAAACTACCACTGATACTGATGCAGATGACACTACAACTGCTGATCCTCAGCCAGACCCACCTGCTGCTGAAACTGAAGTTGAAGCCGAACAAAGCACAAATGCCCCTCCTGAAGCAGAAAACAGTACAAATGCTCAAGCCTCAAAGGATGGCTCTGAAGACAAACAGGCCACATCACCTCGTCTCCCCAAAGACATCAACACATCTGTGCCTGATGCATCTGCAGCGACTCCGCCTCAGCCTCAAGCTACTCTTCAGATTGAAGTGCCTCAAGCGCCTTCCCCACCTCACGGCCCAGTTCAAGCTCGGTCCTTGTGTCCGAAGCAAAAGCGACCATTCTTCCGTGACCTTGAAGCTGATGATACTCCAAGCTTTGATGCTACTGATTTCTTCAACGCCATGAGTTTCTTTCAAGAGGGGATTCAAAATCCATATCACTCTGCTCCGCCTCGAAAGCTGCTGAGGTTCTGGACTGCCACTCAGAAGAACTATTATGCTTCAGTGCTCTACAAGCAAAACAAACTGTTTCCTCACAAGCACATTCCTCTGATGGATATGGAAGCCCTTCCCTGCTTCAATAATGTGCTTCAGGATCTGCATCATGCCACGCTGCTTCAGTTCTTCTCTGAATGCATACACTGGAATGTAGAGCTTGTGCTTCAGTTTTATGCCACGTTGTATGTTTCAGGAAATCCTCTGGATATCAACACCTGGGTCCTCGAGTGGATGACTGAGCATCATCACTACACCATCACTGTTCCTGAAGCAATTGATATTCTTGAGTTGCCTCAATGCACTTCTCCAGCTGCTTGCTCCTATGGGGCTCAAATTCTTCGAGATAACCTGATGAACATGCTAATGAAACCTCAGGCCCCTGAAGCCCCAGCTCGCACAAAGTTTCCTGTCTCTGAGCTTCTGTATCTGCCAAGTACTTTGTATCGGATTCTGGCGAAGAACTTCTGCCCTATTAAAGGCTATGAATCCTCAGCTGAAGAAGTTATTGGCATCATGAAGAACATACTCCACAACCTTTGCATGTCTGGGCCAATCAACGTCCCTGACTTCTTCTTCAGAACTATGGTTGATGCAGCACAGAATCCTCATATCCTGAAGCCATATGCGCCTTGGATCATGAAACTCATCCGAGCCGTGACTGGAATTGATTTCCAACCTGATCACCCGAATCACAGGACTTATCTGCCGCCTGTCGAAGTGCTTTAGCATACTATTACTTCAAATGACAAAGGCAAAGGCATATTCTATGAAGAAGTTCTCCCGACCAATTCCCTTGGTGGAAATATTCGTCATCCTCAGTCTCGAACTACTGATGAAACAAGAACTCATGCCTCAACTGAGGATACAACTCATGCTCGAGTGATGACTGACCGAGAACTTCTGATTAGTCTTCATCAGAAGGTTGACCGAAATCATGATTGGGTGAAGCGTCAGTTTACTGAAATCCTCAGCTACATGGCTCAGACGCATTCTTCAGTGAAGAAAGTGCATCAGTATGCTCATCATACATATCAACATCTTGATGCCTTGATGAAAGAAGTAATCACCCCTGAAGACCTTGCAAACTTGGAGCCTCAACAGCCTCCGATTCCTGCAATCAGACCCCCAAGGCAATTCAGACGCTGCACAACTCCTCCTCCGGCAATGGATTCTTATTCTTCAAACCAGGAGATGACTGCTGAAGAAGCTGAAGACACAGCTGGCTGCCCTCACACTGCAACGGATTGCCTCAGGCGTGACTCACCTCAGCCTTGAAGAAACTTCAAAGGGGCATTAGCTTCAGTTTTTTCCCTTTTTGATCATTTTATGACAAAGGGGGAGAAATCTGTTAGTCTTCAAGCGGGTTTTAGTTATGGGGTTCTTCAGTTACAACTCTCGTTCTTCAGATTTTTTTTGTAATGAGTTGTAAACTGTAATTTTGGTGTTTGCCTGATACTATTCGTCAGTTACCATATGCTATTTCCTCAAGTTTATCATATATGCATGTGATTGTCTCTGCAAACACCTCTCTCAGTGCGTTGTTTAATTTCCTCAAACACTTCATAACATGCCCTGCTTCAGAAATGCCTGGATATAGGGGGAGCTCCTCATATACCTCAAAATGCTTTAGATATTAAACATTCTGCAACTTATATGCATATCCTCAGGGGGAGCTTCATTATATCCAACTTAATGATACAAATGTTCTTCAAAGTTTTTATTCTTCAAACTCATAATTTTATCCCCGTTGAAGCTTAACCTGATTGTCATCAAATCACCAAAAAGGGGGAGATTGTAAGTGCATCAAGTGCCCCCCCTTGAGATTTTGGAGTTTGATGACAAAACGGTTAAGGGACTGATGTGTTTGTGAGTATACACGGGAGAACAGTCCCTGATGAGGTGTTTAACCACCAATGTCGACCCCCCAAAATGTTGAGGAACATTGGAGAAAACGGTGCGTTTCCTGAAGAATGAAGTCGCGCGAAATCCTGAGGAAACAGTATCCTGAAGCGTTCGTTTGAAGCTAAAGCTGAAGACGATCCTGAGGAAGTTCGCGCTGAAGACGAAGTTGATGCGTAGTCTTCGCTAAGACTTTTTATACTTCTTGTGTCATAGGAAAACACCACACTGTTGGAGGGGATGAAGAAAACGAGTTCCGAAGGTCTGAGGAAGTGCTCAGTTAGGAATCCTGAAGAAAAACCCTGAGAAATCTCCTGCAGTAGAAGTTCAGTTCCTCGGGTGTCTGAGACGTTGTTCTTCAGGACACTGAGGAATCTGTCTTCGGTTGAGGAGTCTGGAGACTGCGAGTGCAGTTCTCCTGAAGAGAGAGAAATCTCCTGCAGTAGAAGTTCAGTTCCTCGGGTGTCTGAGACGTTGTTCTTAGGACACTGAGGAATCTGTCTTCGGTTGAGGAGTCTGGAGACTGCGAGTGCAGTTTTCCTGAATAGAGAGAAATCTCCTGAAGTAGAAGTTCAGTCCTCATGTCTCTGAGATGTTGTTCTTCAGGACACTGAGGTAACTAACTTCGGTTGAGGAGTCTGGAGAGAGAATACTTTGACCGTACCACGTGGTGCGTGGTGAGAGGCTAGAACTTGTCTAGCAACGGTCATTTCCGAGGGCATGAGATTAATTGCATGCATGGGCATTTATGTCCTGTCTCCTCGGGTTGCTCCGCGGCTATAAATAGCCACCCCCAGCCCCATTTGTGGGTTGGCTGGTCCGAGAGAAAAACTGACACTTGTCATCTGAGAGCAACCCACCTCTGAGGAAACTGAAGAACCTATGTGAGGAAAAACCACCAGCCTGAGTAGTTGAGCATTTCTGAGGAAGTCGGTTCGAGTGATCTGAAGATTTTTACTCTTGAAGACTGTGATCTTCCAGCCGGTGTAGAAGTCTTCAGTCTGAGGAAGTCAAGATGCAATTGTGACTTCCCGGAGTGACTGAGTCTGTGAAGGTTTCGGGAGTCTACCTTGAAGACTCACCTGAGTTATTGGACGGAGTCTGAGGACTTTAGTTCAAGGAGAACAAGGTGAAGACTATGTCTTCTGAGTTGAATCTTAGCCTCTCCAACCAGACGTAGAGTTGTCACAGCAACTTGAACTGGTCTACCAAACCAATGTCTTCAATCTCTGGTGCTATCTCTTCAACCTCTTAAGCTTCAGTATTTGATATGATATGCTTCAGCTCTCCCTCTGCTCTTTGTCTTCATACTATGCATCTGAAGCACTTCTGCTTATCTGAATTGATTTATTTCTGTTGCATTATGATGAGCTTCCCTAATGATTACATTCTGTGAAGTTTTATTTCTTCATGATTTTGGTTACTTCTTCAGCATCATGATTTTCTGCAGCTTCATGATTGCTTCAGTCCTGAAGAAAACCAAAATCTGGTAGTAAAATTGAAAATCTCCCATTCACCCCCCCTCTGGTCGATATATTGCACTTTCATTTATGATGTTGACTTTCCTTCTTATTAGAAGAATCAATATGAGAAGCAAAGTCCTTGAAAAAGTCAACCATTAGCTGGGAATCAAGACCAATTTTAGAGAAAAGGGTATTAAAGTAATCAGTCTTCACATAACTCTCAATGTAGTCATGCTCATATTTTATAGCGGGTTCAATACCTTTATCAATTTCCCAGTCTTCAGTGTTCTTCTGGATCCTTTCTATAGGATGCCATTTTTCTTCCATACTTCTGGTCTGGAATACCCCACTAGAGGAGGCATCGAACATATCCCTATCCTGACAAGAAAGCCTGGCATAAAAATTTGTAAATAATTTCCTTGGGGAGCTCATGGTTTGGGCATTTGAGCATCAGGGACTTCAGTCTCCCCCAATCTTGAGCGATGCTCTCTCCGTCGCGAGACCAAAAGTTGTAGATGTAGTTCCTGTCTTGGTGAATATCACGAAGAGGATAAAACTTTGCATAAAAGAGAGACATAAGCTCTGGCCATTCAAGCAGATCAGAGTTATCGAGTAGCTTATACCAATCTGAAGCTTTATCTTTGAGTGATACGGAGAATAGTTTCTTCATGATGAACTCCATTGTTACACTTGCAATCTTAAATAAAGAACATAATTGTGATAAATATAGCAGGTGTTCTCCCGGATGTCCTTCTCCTGTATAACGATTAGCCAAGACATAATCAATAATACCAGATGGTATTTTATAGGGCACAATTTCAGTAGGGGTAGGAGTGACCACCACAGTTGTGGGGCGGCTCCTTAATAGCAACGAACCAACAGTAGAAGAGTCCATAAGGACTGAAGGTAACAACAGAAAATAAAGGTTTCCTTACCGGCTTCACTTACCAGTAGCGCTACACTCCCCGGCAACGGAGCCAGAAAAGCTTGTTGATGGCGGTGAAGTTAATATGTTTAGTTGGGTTGCCTCCCCTCTTAACCGCTCCAATAAACGATTCTTGATAACCCACAAGTCTAGGGGATCAATTGTAGCTTTTCGATAAATAAGGATGTCGATCCCAACGAGGAGCAAAAGGTGCTAATAAGTGACACTGGATAAGGAAAGGCTGCACACACTCAAAGGTAAAGGGGGTTTTTGGTTTAAGAAAAAGAAAAGTAAAAGACAAGAAAAATAAACAGGGTAACTGAGGAGTAGAAAGTGGCCCAATCCTTTCACAAGGATAAGCCTAGGAACTAAACTTATAAAAGCTAAAGCGTTCTCGAGAACACACGGGAGAGATAGCCAAGTTACTTTCACCATATTCCGCCAAGTAATATGTATTGTGTTGATAAGTGTTGGTGGGTGGATCAATGCTAGTACACCTTCTAGACTAAGATAAGTGTACTCTTATGATTACACACCTTGCAAGCATCCGCAAATACAAGGTAGTAATTAAGGCATAAGCCTAACCACAGGATTACGATCAAGGATCCATAACTCCCTTGTGCGAAAGTGTGCGAACTGGGGTTCAGGTTTCTGTCACTCCGGCAACCCACCATAAGCATCCTTTGTGCACAATGTATTCCTCTAGGCCCATGAAAGGTGAAGTGTTAAGTGTTCGACTCACATAACACCACTAGAGAAATAACAACACAACTTAAGTATCAAACAACACATAACACTTCAACATCATATGACTACTAACAACTAGACTTCTCCCATGTTCTCAAGAACTAAAGTAACTACTCAAAAGTCATAAAAGAGATCATGATCAGAGGTGATAGATGGGTGGCAAACAATCTGGACACAATGATATTTCTCCAACAAAACTCAATAGCATTCACCACAAAGTAGTAATCAACACCAACAGAGTAGAGAGGATAGATAGTACGGATTACAACGCAAGTTGCAATTGTGAGATGAGATGGGATGGAGATGGAGATGGTGCTGATGTTGGGGATGATGTTGATGATGATCTCGATGATGCCCGTGACGATGATGATGATGGCGACGATCTCCCCTTCCGGGAGGTGATCTCCTCGGCGGAATCTGCCCGCCAGAGATGGCTTTTCTCCTCTATAGGTTTCCGCCCCGTGGCGGCGGCGAAACACGGAAACTCTTCTCTTTCTAGGGTTTTCACCCCAGGGGGCTCTTATAGGCGAGAGGGGGCACCGAGGGGGGCCACCAGGCATCCAGGAGGGTGCCTGGCGCGGCCAGGAGGGGGCCGCGCCAGGCACCCTTCTGGCTGCCTGGTGGGTCCCCTCACCTCCATCATCGATGATCCCCAGTCAATATTCATAAAAACGCTCCTGTAAATTTTCATCGCATTTGGACTTGATCTGATTCAGCAACTTGGTGTCCACTTTTCACCGCTGAATTCTGGTTCTGCTGCTTTCGCACCGGAAAGTTGTAAACTGTGTAGAACAAGCCAAAACAACATAAGAACAATACTTTAAAGTGTAATATATCAATGAATAGGATGAAATTACAATATAAAATAGTGATGCATTTTGGACGTATCAACAAGCACTGAGATCGCACGCGGGATCTCAACTTATTGCTACACACATCAACATGCAACAGGCAACATGCAACACTACTACTCATGCATTACGTACTGCGCGAAGCTCAGGCGTTCTGATCTGAGGGCGGGTTGCCGGGGGTGGCAGGAGTGGGCGGAGAAGTCGACAACGACAAGGCTGCAGCAATAGCTCTCCTTGCATCGCTTGTATCACGGACTAGCTCGACGAGGAGGGCGTACTGGGCGATCATGTAGTGGGACATGGTGATCACCGCCGCATCGGCTTCCGCCAAAGGGCAAGGAAACTGTCGGGACCCGGGGTTAGCGTATGCAAGCCTCGCTACAACACAATCATATGGAGAGCCGAGAACCGTACCCACTTGTCTAAGCAGACAAGGCCAAGCACAGAACGTTCTCGGAAAGCATCGAACGTGAGGGGCATCCCATCCAGGCCGGATGATCAACTGAAATGGGTCCTCATCGTCTGCACACAAGTCTAAATGATATGGGTGGTGAACTCCCATACTCATAGACAAGTCGCCTCAACCATACTATCGATTGTATTATAACCCTTACATAGACTTACTCCAGCCCGATCACTTAGTCGGGGTCTAGGGCGGGCTCGATCATACATCAAAGTGTGCACGAGATGGAGTCTCGCGCAATCGCATCGCGATGCCCCAAGCTACGCACATCTAAGGGCCACTTGGTGTATAAAAGGCCGCCAACCAGATCACAACCAAGGTCTCGAAAACCCATACAAAGACATGCATGTTATAAACATACACACAGCACACATGCCTTGTATGAACAGCAGGTATCATTGCAATTCTCTACAAAGTATATATCTTTATTAATAACTCTTACAGAGTGCACACAGAGATCACAAGCATGTGATCTAACATTACAACAGACAAGCGGAAGCAAAGTAGGTCTGAGAACAGACAAGTTTAACAAATGGCTTAGAGAAGCCTTATCTAAAAACAAGCCCTCCACGAGGAAACCAGTCGTCTGACTGGGATTACACTAGCTTGGTCTTGGTCTGAGTCTTCATTCTTCGAGCTTCGGGTAGAAGTCACCATCGGGGTCGGTGGGTTCATCTAAAACATAGATTAAGCAGACGTGAGTACAAAATCGTACTCAGCAAGACTTACATAGGAACTATACTACTCATGCAAATGTATCAAGGTAAGGGAGGTGGGGTTTCACTTGCAGAAGTGCCAGCTTTGACTTGGCTAGTCCTGAACTACGAGTACCAGACTTGAGGTAAGAAGCGTACACGAGTCCACTACATCTCTTCAACCAATTACACCACTATGGTGCCTTCCTTGACTTCCCCACGAGAAAGCACGCCATAGAACTCACACTTATCTTGGTGTGTTTTAGGAGTATCCGGTTCAAGTTGTCTAATAATCAAGCTAAGCTTTCCAAGTAGTCCCTTACCGCGGACGCGGCTATTCGAATAGTTTATTAACCCTGCAGGGGTGTACTGCTACACACATGAAACTATCAGTTACCTCCTTTGTACTCGACACCGTTCAAGAGGTGCCGTCGAGGATAATTCCCACAACTTTTACCTCACAGCCAACTCAAATTCAATGGAGACGCCTATCTGGGATGGAATCCACATCGTGAACCCGGCCGGTTTACCGATGTGGTCCCAGAAGATGTGTGCAGGGTCCCAAGCCGGTCTGAATAGCCGTTCTTCCACTTCCCAGACCGTGCCACAGACCTACCAGAACTCCGAACTAATGCGACTCATTGAACCGAGAAGGGGTGAGTTAGTAGGTTGCGCGGGGGTCTATGTGCCCAACATGTGGTAGTACTCTTCGTCTTGGATCACCACACAAGAACTCGGGCTTAGGGCGGTGTTCAACGAGACAACCCACTGTGTACTCCTACACAGCCTCTCATCGTTCACCTTGTATTAGGGTAGATTCACCAACACATTTCACTTTCATCAACACCATGTTTACCATCATCCCGACTCACATCAAAAGCAACCTCATTGTATCACTAAGCATGCAATAAGCAGTAACATTTGCAGGGGCCACATGATATCAACCAACTCCTACATCTGCTAGGATTGTGGTTTGCTTACTACTGTGACAAGATGATAGGTCATGCAAAGGATATGGGTTCAACTATGCGATAGAAACGTTATCATGGTGATCATCCTAAACAATGCATAAGCGAGACATGAGAGGGAAGTGGGATTTTATCGACATGATCAATGGGGGTTTGCTTGCCTTGCTGACGAGGTTCAGTCACGGGGTCTTCAACGAAGGGGGTGATCTCGGATTCCGTCTCCACTTATATCAGCAACATGAAAATCATAGGATCAACATAATGTACAATTCACAATCACATGAATAAGATTGTAATGGTGATTTTCAAGGTACTGATGTGTTGAGCATTCCATTTAAAAGGAGTATATTGCATTTGAATTGCAAATTCAAACTCCATTTGATTTATCGATGAATTTCAAATGCATTTGAATGCATGAAAGTTCATTTGAAAATGTTGATCCTGACGTGATGTGGTATAGTTGAAGTAATGTTTCTGATGTGGGGGTGAAACCATTCAAATTAAGTGTGTTGCAAAGTCAATTGCAAAATCACTCCAATTTTGAATTTGAAAATTATCCATATGCATGTTTGCTACTGTTCACCCATTTTAAATTGGTCAAACAGGAAAACAAATTGCATATTCATAATCCTTGTATTTTTCTGATAATTTTAGACATATTATATGTTTAATTTGGAGTTAGTATGAATTTTCTATGAATTTCCAAAGTTTAAATGATTTTCTGGATTTTTCTGGATTATTTTAATTCTCTGGAATTGGTTTTTTGCATCAGCATGATGCAATGCTGATGTCACAGGGGGGCTGACCAGTGGGCCACCACTGTCAGTGTCACTGGGGTTAACCCCTCTCTGTTTAATTAACAGAGGGGCTTAGGGGGCCAGGGGGCCCACCTGTCAGTGGCTGTGAGGGGGTTTAGGGATTAGGGGTTAAGTGCCCGGCGTCTTGACGCCGGCGGCTCGGGCACAGCGGCGCTCTCGCCGGACTGGGGATTTGGCCACGGGAGGGCACGGGGGAACCACCAAATTGAAGCCCGCAATCTCCTGTGTCCAATCCTGTCATCGGGGGTTCACGGGGAGGGCTACTTCGACGCCGGCGACGACGAGGTGCGGCGGCCGGCTGCTGGCTCCGATGAACTATCGGCACAGGGCACGGGAGGGAGCGGGAGATGGGGGAAAAGGAGCGCATTCTCACCACGAAGACGATGGAGAACACGACGGCGTCGGGGAGAGCTTGGCAGAGGCGCAATCGACGATCTCCTTCGCTGCGGCCGGCGGTGATCCGGTGAGGCTGGCATCGACGTCGGGGCTCCTCGGGCTCGATTGGAGGGGGGCTTCGAGGGAGTCGATGGTGCTGAACGCGAAGGACAAACTCGCCTGGCTCGTCGACGACGATGGCCACGCTGGCTTAGCGGCGTGCTCTGCGGCACCGCTCGGACGACGGCGAGAGCGAGCAGAAGACGGCGAGGAGGTGGACCAGAGGAGGGCGAACAACACGGGGAGCTTCTGGGTGTTCTCCTGGCGAGGGGATGAGGCACATGGGGCCTTGGAGCCTTCTCGGCGTCGCGGTGGCGCCGCGGCGTGCTCCCAGGCCGCCACCGAGCTGCTTCGGCGTCGGGAAGGAAGACGACAAAGCGAGGGGGCTGGGCTGGGCCGGCTGGGGGCTTCAGTTGGGCTTCTTCGCAGGTAAGTCCCTTTTCTTATTTCTTTCTGTTTTCTTTTTCTTTTCTATAAATTTGTTTTGCTTAGCAAATAAATAGCTAGGCATTTTTATAAATGCTCAAATCTTTTATTTGGCATTACATGCCCAGTAGCTAGTCATATCCAGAGTTTGAACATTTTTTTAAATTCAAAATATTTGAATTCAAATTCAAATAGGGGTTTTTGATTAAATCCAAGGCACTGTTTGAATATTTGAAAAATCCATGAGCATGGGGTGGGTCCCACATCACTTGATATGTGATCACACTCATTTATAAGACTTTTCAAAAATCTAACATGAATTTTTGGAGAAGATTTTTATCTGGCCTTTTGAATTAATTCATCTAGGGGGGGTTCCTTCTCCCATTTGGCTTTTGAATTTGATTTCAAAGATTTCTTTTGAAATTTTAACATGATGCAAGAGGACTTGCTAACCCTAGCACATTACCTAACAGAGGGTTCTGACAGAAACCTTACTTGCTGCGGATTCGCACCCAAGGTGGGGTAAAAATGGAAGGCGTGATTCTGAAGCATCGCACTCTCCTGGTGGCGAAGGCCTCACAGGCCCGCCATCGCGGCAAGATGAATGGCACGATCCGGGGTAGAAGCGGCTCCACCCTAGAAGTTGTAGGAGCGCACGCTGATGGGGATGGTGGGTGCCACGTAGTCGTTGGCACGGTACTCAAGCAGCTGCCCTTCGATCGGCGTCTGGGAAACTTGGTACCTTGGAGTCTCTCCACTGGGGTAGAGAGTCCACCATACGTCTGCAAGGAGGTAATCAAAGTTGGTCGCGGACGAGGATCCTGTGTAGCCCACCGGGTATTCAGCCATCTGCACTCGTCAGATCATACCATTAACGAAAACATACCGTCTATATTCAACAAACAAATGCAGTAGGCAATAGCATCACACAAGCAAGCTACACTCTAGCCCAAACATCAATCTAACGTCCTTCTAACGTTCGCGCGGGCTAGCGGGTCCTACAGCCAAACCTGGCTCTGATACCAAGCGTTGTGGCACCCCGGCTCAAAGGACCGGAACGGCCCGTGCACCAGCCCAGAGATCAAGTCTTCTGGAACACGGCACTGCTTGATATAGAACTGAACATATTTCTATTACCGAAGATAGGGGTACACGAGGTCTATTACAACGCTACCGGAGACACTGCTTGCTCCTCAGGCTAGCCTCAGCTCTACACCAAGCAGCATAACTCTCTAGCAGCGGAATAACGACGACAGCGGAACAACAACGGCTATGGTGAACTCCAATCCACAGGGACACTGGCTGGGACACCTCCTAGCTTGCAAACCTGGCATAACACGCCCTGGCATAACGTCGTCCTACACATCGAAAGCATGCCCTGCAAATCTGGCATAACACGCCAGGTCAGAACATTGAATGTACTTGTAAGCTCACAACAACCATGCATCAAGGAAAAACAGTAACAAGGAAACAGGTTAAAGTATATTAGTGACTTAAACAGGTGAGCAACAATGTCATGCAAACAGATATTCATCAAGCATGTTATCAGCATTAAGACTAATGCACACATAATGGACCCCACATGATCGTCGCATGATCACGTGGCTTACCTCGGAGTCCTTACAGATTCAAGCACTGGGTCACTTTGTGACCAATCACTTCCACGGGTCGTCGCATGACCAAACGGGTCATCGCATGACCATTCAACGGGTTAGGTGTCCTCCTTTACCACCCAACCAATTCGGTCATCGCATAACCATCCACTTACCACAAACATACCACCGAACTCATGTTGATCATATGGTGTGACCTAGTACGAACTGTGTCCATTACCGTGGACGCGGCTATTCGAATAGATTTGTGTGACTCTGCAGAGTTTGTGCATGTTACCCACACTATGGAGTTCTTCCTCCATCAAGCACCCCGGTACTTGTCCCACAGGATCCTTGGAACTCGCACCGCAGGAGTGAACTAGGACTTCTCCAACGAGACCGATGCTACCGCGTGTCCCTCTTACCGTATCACCGACATCCCGTCTTGGGTAGCCCCTGTGTCCTTCCGACACTGACCATCACATGGCCTTGACCATCACTTAGTCCATAAACTTTGTCCCCCCAGCAGGGACCGCGCGCAAAACATACTCTGGCTGTCAAGACTATCGCCGTTTACCCGGCCAAAGGCAACTGCCGCGCATAACCTCCCCTCTTTGGTGATACAAATAAGAGACGCCCACCGGTAGACCGAAACAAGGCCTTCCCATACAAGCAAATGTGGCTGCACGGATAAGTTCGGTTCGGTGGCACCTAATCAACTTGTCATGAAGCGTATCTCCAACAGCGAACACAAGTATCAGGTGCAACATGAGTAGCAGATCATAACAATGCATAGCATATTAACATGACAGTTTCAGATATGATCAAGCACAGTTTAGATGGTGAACTTATCTGTGTTACAATGATCAAGACTATTAACATGGCAACATCACGAATGCAGTTAAGCATAACTTAGGCATAGCATGAACTAGCATAGAGATAACATGAGCAACTTAACATGGTGTTGGTATGTTGTGGTTATGATGATTCAGGATATAGCATGGAAATGACATAATCAAAGGATAGCATGGATGTAACATAGCAAAACATAGCATAGTAGTAGCATATTCAAGGATAGCATGGCAATGATAACATCCAACATAAAATGGCAACATGATCATGATCACCGATATAAGCATATCACTGTAAAGCAATTTTAAAAGCATGTCAAAGCTTTGCGAAGGTGCAAAGGGTAATATGGCTTGCCTTTCACCAGAGGAGTGTGAAATACTCCCGGATCTTCAACACAAGCAAAACCCTGCAAATCATTTTATAAAAAGACACGACGAAAAATTCAAACATCATCTTTTTTGACCAGCAAATAACAACATAGAAACATGGCACAATACTTATTCCAAACTGAAGAGGAGATCGATACAAAAACAACCCAAAAAGAATCATTGCGTTTGGACTTACGGTTGCGGAGATATTAGCGAAACGGTGTCGGGGCTGGATTTTTGGAGAAAATAGCTTTCAGAGAGGTGAAAGCGTACTTTGGGCTGACTGAAGATAAAAATGCGCTTTCGAGGCAGAGAAGCGCACTTTGGGCTATCGAAGAAGGAAATACGCTTTCCCTACATGGGAAACATACTCCACCAACGCGCCTCCACTCAAATCGGATCGGGCCCACACGTCAGCCGCACCGTACCCCTTGGCGGGTCAATGAAACGCGGGGCCCGCGGCACCTCTCTCTCTCCTCTGCCTCTGCTTCTTCTTCCCCGCGATGGAAACGGAGGAGGGCAGGGCCACAGGGCCGCCGTCGAGGCCAGCACGGGAGGGGGCCGCTGATGGGCTCGCCGGGCATGGCTCCTGCTGGTGGTGGCTGGATCTCGCGGGTGGCTGGCCTCTCTGAACCCACTGGCCGGGGCGCGGTGGCAGCGGCCGAGGCCAGCGCTGGGGAGGGCCGGCAGCGGTTTCTCCGGCCGAACGGAGCGCAGCGGCGGAGGCGCGGCCACCTGGGGAAACCACAGCCCCGGGATTGGAGGGAGAGGGGGGCTCGGCTGCGAGGATTTTAGCCGGAGGCCGGCGGCGTCAATGGCGACCGCGAGGGGCAAAGACGAGCTCCGGCGCAAAATTGGAGAGGGAGGCTGGGCTAGGAGGAAGCTAGGAGGTGGGGGGAAGCTGTTGGGTGCTCTGGGAGTGCTCGGGGGCAAGCCTTTAAATAGCCATGGCGAGATGCCGTCGCCGGGCTGCGCCAAATAGACTGGCCAGGGCAGGGGGTGAGCTGGCGAGATTCGAGGTTGCTCGGGAGAGCTCGGGAGGGGGACGTGGGGCACGCGAGCGGCGGAAAGCCGTGCGGCGCGGCAGGACACGAGGAAGACGACGGTGGCGCTCTGTAGCACGAGGTGGAGAGGTAGAGCACGCTCGGAGCGCGTCTAGAGCACGCCAGATGCTGCCGCGTGGCCTCCTAACTTTGGATAAGATCCTGCGTGGCCAACCATGTCTAGCATGTAGTCCTTCGCACTCTTAGCACAGTGGTACAACTGGTTGGTCAAAAGGATGAACAGGGTGATCTCTATCTCAAGCAATAGTTGGATGCAGCAAACTTGGAGCAGAAGCACAGCTCACATGGTGGGGGTTTGGATAGGACCAAGTTGTCTCCTGGACTTAGGGTAGGAAGGACTATGTTTCTCGAAAGTTTGGGCTCAAAATAAACAATGTACATGGTAGATCCTTTGCAAATGTTGCAATGCTGCAGAAGGTGTTTGAGCTGTGGCATGTCTTGTACATGGCTCCCCTAGTCATGATCTTCTGCATAGCTCAATCATACACTAGGATGAGTATGCACACCAAGTTTCATCTCATTTGGAGCGGGCTAGCTAGCAATTCCTTTACAAATGTCCAATTGGACCAGAAATGCAATGTTGAAGCTAGCATCTCATAGGATTGGTTAAATTGGCTGAAAATTGGTGTACTGGGGTTATTTGGCATGGTTCCCATGTGTATAAAATTTTATGGCCATTAAACACACATAGCTAGCACCTGCTTCACAATGTGGCTCACTGGTCAGAAACTTAATATTGACAATGCAATCACATGGGTAATGGGATTTGGCTCAAATCTGGTTTGGTGGAGTTATTTCGTGGTAGGATCATGCTCAAAAAGTTTCAAGGCAAATGGGATCGCCTATCATGCACTTGCTTCACAATGCCCCCTTGTTGCATACAAACTTTGGGAATTTATTGTGGGAGTTTGGCTAAGCAAATGGTGGTGTAATTTGGTGGAGATCAATGATATGATCATATGAGATTGCACAAAAAGTTTCACCAGCATTGGATAAAGAGAAATGGCACTCCCTTCACAAAGCTCTATGCTGCACCCACAGACAAATGAATTTTTTTAGAGGAAAAATCCACTTGGGCTATGAAATGTTTTTGGAGAAATTGGCAAGATATGACATCAGTGACATGTGGGAATTATTTGGGGATTTATGGAGCAATATAAATAGGGGTTGCTTCACAAACCTCAAATAATTGGAATATTCCTTTTATTAGAAAAGGAATATATGGCTTGAATAAAAATGGCTTGGATGAGATGGAACAATGGAATGACATGGAAAGGCTTGGATTCAAGGTCCACTTGAGCATGGAAAGAAAATATGCTCAAGTTTCAAGTCCAACGAGGTTCTCAAAATCAAATCCAATAGCAAATCCCGAAATAAATCAGGAAAGTTTTCGGGAAAAGAAAGTTCCAAAATCCAGGGTGTCACAAACCTACCCCCCTTAGAAAAAATCTCGTCGTGGTGTAATTTGGTGGAGATCAATGATATGATCATATGAGATTGCACAAAAAGTTTCACCAGCATTGGATAAAGAGAAATGGCACTCCCTTCACAAAGCTCTATTCTGCCCCCACAGACAAATGAATTTTTCTAGAGGAAAAATCCAATTGGGCTATGAATTTTTTTTGGAGAAATTGGAAAGATATGACATCAATGACATGTGGGAATTATTTGGGGATTTATCGAGTAATATAAATAGGGGTTTCTTCACAAACCTCAAATAATTGGAATATTCCTTTTATTGGAAAAGGAATATATGGCTTGGATGAGATGGAACAATGGAATGACATGGAAAGGCTTGAATTCAAGGTCCACTTGAGCATGGAAAGAAAATATGCTCAAGTTTCAAGTCCAACGAGGTTCGCAAAATCAAATCCAATAGAAAATCCCGAAATAAATCAGGAAAGTTTTTGGAAAAAGAAAGTTCCAAAATCCAGGGTGTCTCAAACCTACCCCCCTTAGAAAAAATCTCGTCCTTGAGATTTGGTTGCTCAGGGAACCATCGCAAACTTACCGTCCTTCGGAAACTTACTGCTTCTCGGATTTCCTTTTTACGACATACTGTTCCCATAGTAGCATCCAATATCTCTGCTGAGGGGGTTTACTTCACCCGGTCCATAGTTCTGATAGCATGTTCTTCCTTGATACCTCACATCCTTTCCTGCTGATTTCCATCCTCATATCTTCTGACTTGTATGATAACGGAATGTCTTGTCATAGGCTGAATGTTGGCGATACCCATACTGTTTCTGGGGTACCTCGGGTGTTATTCGTGGTACAGTCTTCAATCCTTTGCATTGGATCCTCTGAGAAGAGCTTGGCGTTCCTGGGTAGCTGGTATCCCAGAAGGTTTTCCGTTGTGGTGCGGAACCTTGGCTGGCGGCACGTGAGGTTGCATCACATTTCTTTTGGCTTGTCCACCTTGCTCATGAATTTAGAGCGGGCACAAATTCTGGACATTCGCTTATGCTGAGATTTTCCTGACTGGTGGCCCTATCCGGGTGGCGACAGGTTATGATATGCTTCAATCCGGTTCTTGTATTTAAACTGCCGAGCTGAGCGGATGACCTTTAATGAAGCAAACTGGGGTATCTCGGCAAGACGGACGATGCCGAACTTGAGTAATTGCTTTGGCTGATGGGCTGGGGTATCTTTTTGCGCTGAATTTTTTACACAGCGTGCGCTATACAATCACGGAACTTTCGTATGTTCTGAGTTTTCTTATTTGAGTTGCAGAAGTATCCCTAAAAAATTCTTTACTACGTGTTATTCTGTTTTTCACAGATTATGCCACGTTTTGTCTCTCCTAACTTTTGCAAACCTTAAGCCTGCTTTTTCTTTGCAAAAACTTTTTGGCAATCTTGAGAAACAGTAGATCTTCAAGAATATCTTTATTTCCAGTAAGGGAAAAATTATTTTAATAGGGTACTAACCTCTCTAATCAGTTTACAATGATTTATGTATGAAGGGAGTTTTCAAGTGTGCGATGGAAGATGATGAAAGAAGATCCTGGAGTGTCAAATGCTCAATCTTGGGGATGCCCATGTGCACCCCCAATAAATATTCAAGGAGACTCAAGCGTCTAAGCTTGGGGATGCCCCCGTGCATCCCCTTATTCATCAACAATCATCAGTTTGTCCCTCGTTTCACTATATTTTTGCGGAGAGGGGAGATCGTCGTCATCGTCATCACCATCACCACTCCATCATCCCTCCATGACTTCTCTTCACATGTGTGAGTAATTCCCTTTTGTAGGCAAAGGGGATGGTAGGGATTGGATGAGATTGGTCATGTAATAGTTCGTTACATTGTTGGGGCATGTTCCCTATCATCTACTTTGGTGTTTATCATCTTTGCTACAACTTGTTGCTCTTAATGCTTGTCACTTTGGGCCCGAGTGCCATGTTTTCAGATCTGAACCACTTATGTTTTCATGAGTTTATTTATGTTCGAGATCCTATCTATTAGTTGTATGTACCTATTATGGTCCGGAACCGGCGATCCCAAAGGTGACATCTTGGGAGACCAAAGGGGATGGTCCATTATTTGAGGATTCCATGTATTCATTGAGTTTATTGATTTGTTCCGTTGCTCTTTGACAAGAGCACCTTAATCTCCATAAGTTCCTTTTGGCCCTGTTCATAGTGGGTTGGTAGGACAAAAGATGTTGTGCAAGTTCTTATTGCAAGCACGCACAACTACCTATGGATACATGCCTAATGTTTGATATTTGGCTAGATGATCATTGCTTTTCTGTGTGCCTTGTTGTAACACCCCGGGTGTCACGCTACAGTGATCACCTTGTTAATTGCCAAGTCATCATGATTATTCTGATAATATTATTCACCCTTGATCAGTCGAGTTCAAATTCAAACTCATTTGGAAATTCAAAACAATGTGGGAAAATAAAGTTGTTCCAAAATTGTGCAAACAATTTTATAAAATGCACAAAATTCAGTAGACCATGATGCCATGGTGATAGATATTTATTATGGCATTTAAATATTTAAAATAATTCAAAACAGTGTCAAAACAACCCCTTTTAATCGTTGCATATTCAAAAGAAACCCTAAATTAATTTAGTTAGCCACAAAAAAAATTGTAACGTCACAATAATTTGCAACACTATTATTGGGGTTGGTTTCACCTTTTTCAGAAATCATATGATGGCTAAATAAATACAACAGAAAAGAAATGCACAAACGAAAAGAAAAAGAAACGGAGAAAACCTAACTAACGCCTAGAGCATTTTTCCCCCACGGCCCAACCCCCTGGCCCAGCCTAGCCCGCCTCCTTCTCCTTTTCTTCCCCATATCCTGTTCACGGGAGGTAGTCGTGGCAGGCATCGCGCGTCCATGGCCGCATCGGGTCGTCGTGGCGGCCATCCCCGGCCACCCCCTGCGCATAAGGACCTCCCCAGGAACTCTAACCTAGCCCTAGCATCGCAGATCCCACCCCCATCGCCACCCTCCTCCTCTTCCTTGGCCGCCCGACGCGGTCGTCGCCTCCCTCGCCATTGCCGACTTCTGAAGCTCCGCCAGCTATGTGAGGCCAGCTAGGAGCTGCAGGACGTAGCCTGCTTCGTCATCCTCGGAACACACGAGAAGGGGCGCCCTCGAGCCGACGAATCCACTCGTCGGCCGTCGCCCCTGCTCGCAATGATGGACTCCACCCCCAACATCTTCCAGCTCCACGGAGTTCCCCCTGGGCCCCTGGTCTCCCTGCTGCCCCCTATGAGCTTCTTCCTCGTTCCCTCGGCCCATTTTCTTGTTTTGTGCTGCCGTTGGTGCCTTCATCCCCGCCCGCGCACGCCGTTGCCATGTCTCCAGCAGCCGCTGCACGCCCCCCCCCCCCCCCGCGCGTGTGGCCACGACCCCTCTCGCACGCGCGCCTCCCTGGTCGCGCCCTCACCACGCCTGCCGCCGGTCGCCCCCACTCTTGCCAGGGCTGGCCGGAATGGCCTCGACGCTCGCTGCCTGTGGCCACCGCTGGCGGCACACGCGAGTTAAGCCAGGGGCTAATCCCCGTGAGCACTAACCCCCTTTGTTAACAGAGAAATAAGCCCCCCCCACTAGTCACCTACAGATGGGCCCCAGGCCTTTAAACATAATTAAGTTGATTTAATCAGCGCATGGGTCTATGACATCTGGCCCCCACCAGTGAATTAATAATAAAATCATTTTATTTACACTAATAGAGAGATGACATGTGGGCCCTTGCTCTATTTTAATTTAATAAAAATGTTTTATAAAATGTCTCTGTGACATGTGGGGCCCCTATGTTCTGAATAAGGTTTGGATTTCATAAATAAAAGAAATCCAGAAAATCTTTTAAAATGTTTAAATATTCACGACACTACAGACATGGAACCTTCCCCTCCGGGTCATCTGTCGATAATCACCCGGAGCCGGTATTTCATCCCCGGATAAGTTCCCACTCCGAGCAAATCACAGAACACTGCGTCAGAGCCCCTTTGCTTTGTATCTGCTATGTCATGCATTTGTATTGTTATTGTTGTTGTGTATTTATTGTTTATCCCCCCTCTTATTGTTTGGTAGTCTCGACGACCGCTGCTGATGCCTCTGTGTTCGACTACGTCATCGACGACCGTACCCCTCCCGCGAGCTTCCAGGCAAGCAGAGAAATTCTCATCCCCAGATATCGCCTATCTTTTCGTACATTTCTTGCACTAGGCATTGTTACTGATGCTTCTACGTTACAATCATATTCAATTGCATAGCCTATTTTTGTCGCCCCTTGATGTACCTTCCTTTGTCCTATGTTGCCCTTTATAATTATATATTTTATTTAGTAGTGAGCCCTGCGCATTGTTAGCTAGGATTAGATAGAGGGTCGTGATCACTCAGGGAGTGAACGCGGGAACAATATATATATATATATGTTGGATATATGCCCTAGAGGCAATAATAAAGTGTGTTATTATTTATAGATTCATGTTCATAATTAATGTTTATATTTCTGTGCTATAATTGCAATGATCCTGACTGTGAGATTCAGAAGAAAACTCATATGCATGTGTGGAAATGTAAACAACAAGAGTTCCTGGTTTTGCCTCTAAGACTAGCCCATGTGCTTATTGCTGATTATGTTTTCTTAATCATGGACATTGTTCTTGTAACAAGGATGTCAATAGCAATGAGAACATATTGTTAGCAGAACAATGATGTTGAACCGACCCCAGTGTTAAATGATATACTTAGAGAACTCATCGTAAAACAAACGTTATAAGTCATATCATAAAATGTTATTATATACATCGTTCCTTAGACCATGAGAATGTCAAGTTGCTTCACACAAGAAAATGTGCTTTGGTTCTTAGATGAATCTTCCCGTAAATGGGAAGTAGTAAAATAAGTTCTGGGTACATTGGACAGTGTGTCTAGCAACAGTGATAGTTTGAGACTGGGATTTGCTCCTTCACGACGAAGAGATATAGACTCAGGGCCCACTCAGTATAATGGTATCCATTCTCGTCTAGCCAGACACTTTGTGATTCGATCACGGGGATACCAATATACATAACGAGGAATGAAGACAAATGAGCAATGAGGATAACTAATGGCTTGTGATCAAAAGATTGTTTCACATGGGTGCCAAACTTCTCTCCTCTAACTTTGTCATATATCGCGAAGCAAAAGGAATAGTATACGATAAACATAACGGTTCACTCAAAGTCTTTTCGTGTATGTGTGGGAGTCAACATGGGTGTCCATGGCTCCACTGTTGATTATTGACAAATGACTATGAGTCTTGAAAGCGTTCTAAGTCATGTCCGCATAATACCGATCCTATTGGGTCAAACACTTAAAGTGCAGTAATCTGTTAGAATACTAGGATGATTGAAGGTTTAGTGGAAGCAAGGAAAAAGCAAAGAATATGGCTAAGATACTTTGGAATTGTTTCAGATAACTTTAGTTCATATGAAAATGGTAATGGGAAAGTTTACGATCAACGGGAATAGTTTCGGTGATCGGTGGACAGCTTGAACAATATGTTGTGTTCACCGGACATATTGACCTTAGCCCGGATTGTTCCGAAACCTATTTAGATGGCTCCGGAACATTCGTTAGAGGTCCCGGAAGGTATTGGAAGTGCTCCAGAAGTGTCCGGAATGTCCCGAAACGGTCCCGGAAGGTCCTGGAAGCTTCTAGAAGGTCATGGAAGGTTCTGGAAGGTTCCGGGCAGTACCACCCACTTCCCTGCGCCCCTGGCCTTGGGGGGCAAGCCACCTAGGCTTCCCTGGCCGGCCAGGTGGTGGGGGCGCACCAAAGGGGGGGGGAATCCTCCTCCAAGTGGGATTACCAATTCCCATTATGGAAGGTTTCCGGTGGGAAGGTGTGGGAAGGTTTGGAAAGCTTGGGAGTCCAAGTTGGACTCCCAAACCCTCTTGGACGGCGCCCTAGGCCCCTTGGCCACCTATATAAGGTGAGCCAAGGGGGTGGGGAGGAGACACACAAGCCCCTGCGCCCCCCCCCCCCCTTTCCCTAGTTGCTAGTTGCTCCACTTTTAGACCCCGGTTTAGATTCTAATCTAGATCGGAACTCGCTAGGGTTTTTTCTCTCTAGTTTTCTCTGAGGCGTTCTTCTCTGGACAGCGGAGCGCTTCCGGATTGCTGTGCCGGACGTGTGGATACCGGTGGAGAGATCATAGCTTTGATCTTGCTTCGAGGATCATCTTCTTCTCGGAGATCTGTTCGAGGGACTGTTCGTGGGAGATCTGCTTCGACTACTTCCACTACGTCCACGTCGCTTCACCAACTCTTCTTCCGCTGCAACTGTTGGTGAGCAAAGGCCTAAACCTTGTATGCTATCTATCTTGGATGATCTTGGGTTCTTGTTACGTAGGCACGAAATTTTTGAATTCTACTACGTTTCCCAACAGTGGTATCAGAGCGATCCTTGATTAGATGCATGTTTAGGTAGATCATATGTTGATATGAGGCATTGATTTTCCTTTTTGCTTCCCTATCATGTGATCTTTTCTTTGCTCGACGGCATGATGTGATTTTTCTACAAGGTTTGAGTTTTGCCATGATCCCTCTATGCTGCTCTTAGTATGCTGGTTGCCTTGATCATGAACTACATCGAATTCCTTGGATCTCATCCTAGTCTTCCTATAGATATTTTTACATGAACGGGCTTGTGGATTTTATGAACTCAAATCCACACGGGGGTCACGCGTTTAACGAAGTATGGCTTGTGGCATTAGTTGCTACACGCACCCCGTATGTTAAACTAGCAACAAAAGAAGTATCGTGTTTTGTTTTGTCTAGGGTTTCTCGTTTGCCTTGTAAACCTGCTTAACAACCACGATAAAATTTGCAACAACCCGTATAGATAGCGATCTAACTCGTTTTTGCAGAGAATGCATGTGATGTGGTATAGCCTTCAAGATTTGCAATGTGTTTTGTATGAGATGCTATATGCTGTAATAATTTTGCGGCCTGCGAGCCGTAGTATGGCATGATGACTGGAGTCATATGATTGTCACTTAATTATGGCCTGCGTGCCAGAACTGTTTAGTAGCTTGAGGCAAGGCTATAGATGGAGACGCGGTGATGATCAATGATGTGAAGGTGGACCCCAACACACATGCCGAAGCCGTGAGGAGGTCCCGGCGCCAAGGACAAAAGGTGGTGGGTGGAGACTTCAACCACGGAGTCATGAAGGCAACGAAAACTTCAAGACACAAAGGGCTATACCATGTCACATATTTTATGAATTGCCTATGATGTTAATCCCTTTGACGCACCCTTGTTTGATGCGCGGTAGTCCTGTTTTATTAGGGTGATCTCTCGCAAAATAATATCAAGTAGATAGTGTTCTCCCAACTGTAGCACCGTCTATACTATGTTTCACACCGGAGCAGGTCATGTCACATGGGTGCACACGTTGTGACGCATAAAAGGCGGGTGTGTTAAGAACACACTGCATTTGCACTTGGTTGTCTTGACGGTTTGGATAAAAGTTTGCTACCGGAACACGCCCATCGAAAGATGAACAAGAGTCACTCTTGAGTGATTGGCAAGTTGGCCTACCAATTCAGTCTAAGTCATCAGTGATGTCACATCAATGGCGGACGACTAAACTTGGATCTTGAATCACTTAGTATCAACTACGAGAGATGTTGGTCTGAGTGGGAGCACTTATTAAATTAATAATATGATTAATTAGTGCAACTTAATTATGAACATTGTCTAAAGTGAAACTTGTGTTTATGTTGTAGATTGAAATGGCCCGTGTCAATCCCCAGTTTAACTTAGGTCCGTTGATTGAGAAAGAAAAATTGAAAGCTGATGGAAGCAACTATGCGGACTGGGTTCATGCCCTGAGAATTGTACTCAGGAGTGCTAAGAAGGACTATGTCCTGACGACACCTCTCCCAGCAGCACCGGGGCCTGAAGCCACGGTTGCTAAGCAGAATGTGCATCAGACCAAGCTTGATGATAGTACCACAGTTCAATGTCTTATGACTGCGTGTATGGAATCAGAGTTAAAAGGGAGGTTTGAAAACACCGATCCCCACTTAATTGTTAAGGAGTTAGACGCTCTGTATGCCAAAAACGCTAGAACGGAACGGTATGAGGTAACTCATGCCATGTGGAATTTCAAGATGAAGGAAGGAACACCTGTCAGTGAGCACGTGATAAAGATCATGCGCCTTGGGAAAAGGTTGACTGAGCTGGGATTTCCCGTCCCGGAATGACTGGGTACAGATATTGTCCTCATGTCACTCCCGCCAAGTTTCAAAGGCTTTGTTCAGAACTATCGCATGAACGAGATGGATAAGTCAGTTAATGAACTGCTTGCAATGCTGAAAAATGCGGAGACTACCATGCAGGCTGACCCTAACTATACGTTGGCGGTTAGCAAGACCACCAGTTTCAAGAAGAAGGGCAAGTCCAAGGGCAAGGGCGCCGGCAAGCCTGGCGCCAAGACCAAGAAACCCTCTGGTACTGGCCCAAACAAAGATACTGAGTGCTTCAAATGCAAAGCTAAAGGTCACTGGAAGAGGAACTGCAAGAAGTATCTGGCAGATAGGAAGAAGCCTGGTTTTACCAGCGAAGGTATAAAAGTTATGTATGTCATAGATGTTTTTCTTTCCGTCCCACACTCTAAGTCGTGGGTATTTGATACTAGAGCTGTTGCTCATATATTTAATTCATTACAGGGACTAAGGAGAATAAGGAAGCTGGAAAGGAATGAAGTGACGATGCGTGTCGGAAATGGAGCTACGATCTCTGCTAAGGCCGTGGGCGTCTACACTCTACATCTACCTTCAGGATTTATCATAGAATTAGATAATTGTTATTTCGTTCCTGCTATTTTTAAGAACATTATGTCCGGATCATGTTTAATCCGCGACGGTTATAATTTTAAGTCTGAGAACAATGGTTGCTCTATTTACTTGAAGAATATGTTCTATGGTTTTGCACCTATCAAGAATGGGATGTTTTATTTAGATCTTGAATGTAGAAACGACATCTTAAACATAAGCTCTAAACGACTTAAGAAGGATGAAAATACCACTTACATGTGGCACTGCCGTCTGGGTCACATCGGAAAGAAACGCATGCAGAAACTTCATAAAGATGGGATTTTGCAATCTTTTGATTTCGAATCATTTGATAAGTGTGAGGCTTGTCTGATGGGCAAACTGACCCGGACGCCGTTCACAGGTCATGTTGAACGGGCGACAGACTTATTGGAAATAATACATGGTGATGTGTGTGGACCGATGAGTGTACTAGCGCGCAGTGGATATCTTTACTTCGTAACTTTTACTGACGATTTGAGTAGATATGGTTATATTTACTTAATGAAGCAAAAATCCGAAACTTTCGAAAAGTTCAAAGCATTTCAGAACGAAGTTGAGAATCATCGTGACAAGAAAATCAAATTTCTACGATCTGATCGTGGTGGTGAATATCTTAGTCATGAGTTTAGAGAACAACTCATGGAGCGTGGAATTGTTTCACAGCTGACGCCACCTGGAACTCCACAGAGAAATGGAGTGTCTGAGAGGCGTAACCGAACTTTGTTAGACATGGTGAGGTCCATGATTTCATTAACTGATCTGCCACTTTCTTTTTGGGGTTATGCATTAGAGACTGCCGCTTTTACTTTAAATAGGGCGTCGTCAAAGTCTGTGGAAACAACACCATACGAGTTGTGGAATGGGAACAAACCCAACATTTCGTTCCTGAAAATTTGAGGTTGTGATGTTTATGTAAAACGTTTACAACCAAACAAACTCGACCCTAAAGCATACAAGTGCTACTTTGTAGGTTATGCCAAAGACACCGTAGGCTATTCCTTTTACCACCCCTCTGATGGCAAAGTCTTTATTGCTAAAGGAGGAACTTTTCTTGAGAAAGAGTTTCTTAGCAAAGAGGTGAGTGGGAGGACAGTACACTTGATGAGGTTAGTGAACCTTCGGAACCAAGGAATGAAACGATGGAAGTTGTTCCAGCAGTCATTCCGATGAAGGAACCGGAAGCTCCTGCAAGTGATGCAGGAACTTCTGAGAAGCTAGTGACTGAACCAAGGAGATCAGGCAGAGTACGTCAGCTACCCGAGTGGTATGCTAACGAAGTATTCATATTGGAAGATGATGAGCCTGTGAACTACAAAGAAGCGATGATGAGCCCCAACTCCACTGAATGGCTACAAGCCATGAAATCCAAAATGGAATCCATGTACGAAAACCAAGTATGGGACTTGGTGATCCCTCCAGAGGGTGTGAAACCAATTGAATGTAAATGGATTTTCAAAAGAAAGACAGACGCGGATGGAAATGTCACCATTCTAAAGCTAGACTTGTTGCGAAAGGGTTCCGACAAGTGCAAGGTGTTGACTAAGACGAGACTTTCTCGCCAGTAGCAATGCTTAAGTCTGTGCGGATTTTACTAGCAATTATTGCATATTTCGACTATGAGATATGGCAGATGGACGTCAGAACAACTTTCCTAAATGGAAACCTCGAGGAGAATGTATACATGATACAACCTGAGGGTTTTGTCGCACCAATGGATGCTGGAAAGGTGTGCAAGCTTAAAAGATCCATCTATGGACTAAAGCAAGCATCACGGAGTTGGAATCTTCATTTTGATGAAGTGGTCAAAGGTTTTGGCTTCATCCAGAATGGCGAAGAAGCTTGTGTTTACAAGAAAGTAAGTGGGAGCGCAATATCTTTTCTAATACTCTATGTAGACGACATATTGTTGATTGGAAATGATAAAGAATTTCTTAACACTATAAAGGAGTCATTGAAAAGTAGTTTTTCGATGAAAGACTTAGGTGAAGCCGCTTACATATTGGGCATTAAGATCTATAGAGATAGATCCCGGCGCCTTATAGGGCCGAGCCAGAGCACGTATATAGACAAGGTTTTGAATAGGTTCAAAATGGAGAAATCTAAGAAGGGATTTGTCAGAACCCCAACTTGGGTATGTGCTAGGGTAAGCCTAGGCCTTTGCATCATGTAAAATTCAAAAGAAATCAAAATGGGAGAGAGAACACCCCCCAGATGAATTAATTCAAATGGCCAGATAAAAAGTTGCTCCAAAAATTCCTTTTGCATTTTTGAAAAGTCTTATAAATGAGTGGGATCACATATAAAATGATGTGGTAGCAATCCCATGCTCATGGATTTTTCAAATTTTCAAACAGGAGCATGAATTTAAATTTAAACCCCTATTTGAATTAAAGTTCAAATTATTTGAATTATAAAAATGTCCAAACTTTATAAGTGCCTAGCTACATATATCTTAAGGCCATATAAAAATTTGGGGAATTTAAAAAAATGTCTAGCTATTTTTTTAGCAAGACAAAACACAAGTCAGAAAAGAAAACAGAAAGAAAAGGAAAAAGGAAACTAACCTGGAAAGCAGCCCAACTTAAACCCCGCGGCCCAGCAGCAGCCCAGGCCCACCTCCTCCCTTGTCTTCTAGCTCCCCACGCCCCGAAGCTGCTCGGTGGAATGCATGCAGCATGCCACCGCGCCGCCGACGAGCTCCTCGCCACCTCCTTCTTCTCCCGTCCACGTCTCGGCTCCTGGACACGTCCTGAGACGTCGTGGACCAGTTCCCCCTCTCCCTGTTCTCTCACGTGTCCTCTCTCGTCGGATTCCATCGCCGCCCGAACACTGCTGTCGCCATGGCTCCGAGCAAGCGTGGCGAGTGACCTCCTCGGGCCCCGCCGTGATGTCCATCGTCTTCTCCACCGTCTTCTATGCCGAGTCGCAGAAGGAATCGCCCCGGGACGCCTTGTAGCCGACGTGCGCTTCATCGTCTTCCGCTCCGGCCGTCGTGCGTCGCGGTCCAAATACTCCGCCGTCGAGCCCTCCCCGACCGAGCTGCTACCCCCGTCGAGTTCCTGGTGAGCTGTAGCTCGAAAACCCTCTGGGTACGCCCTCGTGTTCGTCCTCTAGCGACGTCCGCCATGGGAGCCGAGCGAGCTCGCCGCCATGGACGACGTTAAGCTCGCTCCCGTGCTTTTTCGTCCATCCCAGCCTGCCCATCGTGCTCCTGAGGTCCACATGGTTCTTTTGCACTAGCGCACGCTCGAGTTGGGCCACTGCAGCGCCGTCTTCGTCGTCGCCATGTCACCGTTGCCGCCGACGAGGTCCCTGCCATCGCCTCCGTCACCCCCCGCTCATGCTGCAATCTCAAGTGGGCGCGCGATGACCCCAGGATCCCAACGTAGCTCTCCCCGTCCGATTTGGTCGACTGCGCCGCCGTCCCCGTGTGCGCCGCCGTGGCCAGGCCACCGGCGTCAAGCCGCCGGTGGGTTAGCCTTAACCCGTGCTTAGTTAAGCACTAATCCCCCCCTTAGTGACACTGACCCGTGGGCCCAAGGCCACTAACTAACCCCCCCTGATTAGTTTAACTAACCGGGTTAATTAACCCCCCCCCACTGACACCCCGGCCCCACTGGTCAGCCCCCTGCTGACGCCATGCTGACGCAGTGCTGACGCAGTAAAGCATTTAAATCATTTTATTTAATTTCAGTAATTCCAGAAAATAGCTTAAACTTCAATAAATCATAACTAATTCATTTTAACTCCAAATTGGACAAATAATATGTCTAAAATTATCAGAAAAATACAAGGATTATGAATATGAAACTAGTTTCTATGTTGGACCATTTTAAAATGGGTGAACAGTAGCAAACATGCATATGGATCCTTTTCAAATTCAAATTTGGGGTAAATTTGCAAATGACTTTGCAACACATTTATTTTAGATGGATTCATCCACACATCAGGAGCTTTATCTCAATTATACCACATCACTTCATGCTCAACCTTTTCAAATAAAATTTCATGCATTCAAATGCATTTGAAATTCATCGATAAATCAAATGGAGTTTGAATTTGCATTTCAAATGCAACATACTCCTTTTAAATGAAATGCCCAACACATCAGTACCATGAACATCACCATTACAATCTTATTCATGTGATTGTGCATTGTACATTATGTTGATCCTATGATTGTCATGTTGCTAATAGAAGTGGAGCCGGAACCAGAGATCACCCCCTTCGTTGAAGACCCCGTGATTGAACCTCGTCAGCAAGGCAAGCAAACCCCCATTGATCATGTCTATAAAATCCCACTTCCCTCTCAGTCTCGCTTATGCATGTTTAGGAGATCACCTTGTATCGATTCTACCGCATAGTTGAACCCATATCCTTTGCATGACCTATCATCTTGTCACAGTAGTAAGCAAACCACAATCCTAGCTGACATAGGAGTTGATTGATATCATGTGGCCCCTTCAACTTTTACTGCTTATTGCATGCTTAGTGGTACAATGAGGTTGCTTTTGATGTGAGTCGGGATGATGGTAAACCTGGTGTTGATGAAAGTGAAACTGTGTTGGTGAATCTACCCTAATACAAGGTGAACGATGAGAGGTTGTGTAGGAGTACACAGTGGGTTGTCTCGTTGAACACCGCCTTAAGTCCGAGTTCTTGTGTGGTGATCCAAGAAGAAGAGTACAACCACACATTGGGCTCACTGACCCCTCTGATCCTAGTACCTCACCCCGTTCGAACCCCAGAAGTCGCAGTAGTTCGGAGTTCCGGTAGGGCTGTGGCACGGTCTGCGAAGTGGATGAACGGCTTTTCAGGACCGGCTTGGGACCCTGCACACATCGTTTGAGGCTGTACTGGTACCTCGGCCGGACTTCCATACGGATCCCCCTCAGATAGGCGACTCTCTGGACTAGAACGGAGCTGTGTGCGAAGTGTTGTGGTGGCATCCTCGCTGTCACCTCTTGAACGGTGACACGCAAAAGGAGGTAACTGATGACACGTGTGTGTAGCGGTACACCCCTGCAGGGTTAACAAAACTACTCGAATAGCCGCGTCCGCGGTTAAGGACTGCTTGGAAATCTTAGCTTGATTATTAGACAACTTGAACTGGATACTTCTAAAATACACCAAGATAAGTGTGAGTGCTATGGCGTGCTTTCTCGTGGGGAAGTCGAGGAAGGCACCATAGTGGTGTAATTGGTTGGAGATGTAGTGGACTCGTGTACGCTTCTTACCTCAAGTCTGGTACTCGTAGTTCAGGACTAGCCAAGTCAAAGCTGGCACTTCTGCAATTGAACCCCACCTCCCTTTACCTTGATACATGTGCATGAGTAGTATAGTTCCTACGTAAGTCTTGCTGAGTACGACTTTGTACTCACGTTTGCTTATTCTATGTTTTAGATGAACCCACCGACCCCGATGGTGGCTTCTACCCGAAGCTCGAAGATTGAAGACTCAGACCAAGACCAAGCTAGTGTAGTCCCAGTCAGACGACTGGTTCCCTCGTGGAGGGCTTGTTTTTAGATAAGGCTTCTCTAAGCCATTTGTTAAACTTGTCTGTACTCAGACCTACTTTGCTTCCGCTTGTCTGTTGTAATGTTGTATCACATGCTTGTGATCTCTGTGTGCACTCTGTAAGAGTTATCAATAAAGATGTATACTTTGTAGAGAATTGCAATGATACCTGCTGTTCATACAAGGCATGTGTGCTGCGTGTATGTTTATAACATGCATGTCTTTGTATGGGTTTTCGAGACTTAGTTGTGATCTGGCTGGCGGTCTTTTATACACCAAGTGGCCCTTAGATGTGCGCAGCTTGGGGCATCGCGATGCGATTGTTCGAGACTCTGTCTCGTGCACACTTTGATGTATGATCGAGCCCGCCCTAGACCCCGACTAAGTGATCGGGCTGGAGTAAGTCTATGTAAGAGTTATGAGATAGTCGATAGTATGGTTGAGACGACTTGTCTGTGAATATGGGAGTTCATCACCCATATCATTTAGACTTGTGTGCGGACGATGAGGACCCATCTCAGTTGATCATCCGGCCTGGATGGGATGCCCCTCACGTACGATGCTTTCCGAGAATGTTCTGTGCTTGGCCTTGTCTGCTTAGACAAGTGGGTACGGTTCTCGGCTCTCCATATGACTATGTCGTAGCGGGACTTGCATACGCTATCCCCGGGTCCCGACAGACTTGGTATCAGAGCAGGACTGACTGTAGGATTATCAGCCTTGGCCGAAGCTGAGTCTAGCCTTCTATAGTTATATAGTTACTCTGGGTATATAAGGGAACAACGTAAGGCTTCTTTATTCTCCTTACCCTCATCGATCTGAGTTCTGAGTCACCCTTACCTTTTCTACGGGAAGATAGGACTAGGCTCATCTATGTCTTACTAGAACATCTCGTTGATTGCCTCCTTATAGCCGTAGGATTGTTGTGGATGTCCAGAGTCTTCGTGTTTTGAGTTCCTTTAAGAAGTTCTGTCCAATTTCTTCGAGGTTGTTTCATTTTCCATCCCGGTGTAGCCGTTATGCTGCCGGATTTGCTCCGTGTTTCTTTGAATCATTTCCTTCGCATTATTATCTTTTCCACCTAAATCATATCCTTTTATCCTTGCCTCCATCTTACAACCTGTTTTGATTGTTGATTTTTATCACACAGGATGTCAGGTGGAACTCGTAGTGTTGTTCTTCGGAATCGAGACCGTGATCGGAATCGAAATGATGATGAACTTCCACCCCCGCCTTCTGCGGCGGAGATCATGATCGAAGATGAGCGGAATAGACATGATCAAACACGCCTTCTGGAGCTCATCGAGCAGAATACCGCCCACCATCGTAATGTGGTGGTCAGCATTCAGGACTTCATCTTCCTCAAGCCACCGGTATTCCGATGTTCCTCTGAGCCCCTCGAAGCTGATGATTGGCTCCGTTCCATCGAGCGTAAGCTTGATACAGCACATGTTGCTCCCGATGACCGAGTTATTTTCGTAGTATACTTCTTGGAAGGTGCTGCTCTTCAGTGGTGGGAGAACTATGTTGCAATGCAGCCAGATAGTCACGTAGTGACTTGGCAGGAGTTCTGTGTTGCCTTTCGAGGGTACCACATTCTAGATGAGTTGATGGAGGGCAAGAAGGAAGAGTTCTGCAATCTAAATCAAGGAGAGATGTCCATTCATGAGTATGTGAGGGAGTTCAACCGTCTTGCTCGTTATGCCCAAGATGAGATCACCACCGATGCCAGAAAGCAGGCAAGGTTCCGCAAGGGACTTAGCCCCATCCTTCGTCATGATCTCAACCTCCTTGAGTTTGCCACCTTTGAGGATTTAGTCAACAGATCCTTTAGAGCTGAGCATGGCAATGAAGTTTTTGAGAAGTCTCGCAAGCATGCTCTTGAACTTGCCCCTTCTTCCAGTTCACGCCCTCAGAAGCGCATGATCTGGATTCCTAACAGTTTGTTTCCCCAAAACAACCCACCGAGGCCATCCCTTTTGCCGCCTCGTCCACCAGCTCCACCAAACAACCCAGCTCCCCGCACTATCTTTGGAGCCTGCTTCAGATGTGGCCAGCCTGGACACTATTCTCGTGAGTGCCTCGTCAATCAAAATGCTCCACCCCATGCCAAAGGAAACCTCAATGTTCGTGCCAAACCACCCCCGAAGGTTCCCACCGCTAAGCCTTCCACTTCCGCAAGTGTTGGACGTGTGAACCAAATCTTAGCTGAGGAAACTGATAGTACTTCTGACGTCATTCTTGGTACGCTCCCAGTCAATTTTGTCCCCACTTCTGTTCTTTTCGATCCAGGAGCATCTCACTCATTCATGTCGGAGAGTTATGCACTTCGGCATGATGTATCCTTTGAAGAAATGTTCACCCCTATGATCATTCAAACTCCTGGTTCAAAATGGCAAACTAATAGAGTAAGCCATGGTAATCAAATTAGAATTGAGGGTTTAGTATTCCTTGCTTCACTCATAGCCCTCAAGTCTTCAGACATTGATGTCATCCTTGGTCTGGATTGGTTATCAAGACAACATGCTTTTCTTGATTGTAAAGCCAAGTCAGTTAGACTTACACAACCTTCAGGCCAGACAATAGTTTACTCCTCACCAAGAACAAGAACCCAGGTTCATTCTTTGAATGTGCTTCCCCTTCCCGACCTTGAAGATATTCCGGTGGTTCGTGACTCCCGGATGTCTTTCCTGAAGAGCTGCCGGGAATGCCACCAGACAGATGTGTAGAGTTCATTGTAGATCTTGCCCCAGGAACAGCACCAATTTCCAGACGCCCATACAAAATGGCCCCACGTGAGTTAGCTGAGCTTAAAACCCAACTGGAAGCTTTGTTGGAAAAAGGCTTCATCCGCCCTAGCTCATCGCCATGGGGTTGCCCCGTTCTGTTCGTAACGAAGAAAGATGGAACAGAAAGGATGTGCCTAGACTATCGCCCGCTAAATCTAGCGACGATAAAGAACAAGTACGCACTGCCCAGGATCAATGATCTTTATGATCAACTTGCAGGATCCTCTGTCTTCTCCAAGATGGATTTGAGATTGGGTTATCATCAAATCAAAATCCGAAACGAGGACATTCCCAAAACGGCTTTTACTACTCGTTATGGTATTTACGAGTACACCGTCATGTCCTTTGGTTTAACCAATGCCCCCGCCACTTTCTCACGCATGATGAATTCGATCTTCATGGAGTACTTAGATAAATTTGTTATGGTTTATCTCGATGACATTCTCATCTACTCGAAGAACGAAGAAGAACATGCCAAACACCTAAGGCTGGTATTGATGAAACTTAGAGAGCATCGCCTGTATGCTAAATTCTCCAAGTGTGAATTTTGGCTACCAGAAGTGACCTACTTAGGCCACGTGATTTCTGCAAAAGGCATTGTTGTGAATCCCGAGAGAGTTCAGGTCGTCCTTGACTGGACTCCACCTAAATCGGTTAAGCAAGTTAGGAGTTTTCTTGGCCTAGCCAGCTATTGCTGCCGCTTCATCGAGAACTTTTCCAAAGTTGCAAAGCCTCTAACTCAACTCCTCAAGAAAGATAAGAAATTCCAATGGACTCCCAAGTGCGAGGAAAGCTTTCAAGAGCTAAAAAGAAGACTGACTTCTGCACCCGTACTTGCGCCTCTAGACACGAAAAAGGATTTCGAGATCTATTGTGATGCTTCACGGCAAGGGTTAGGATGCATACTTATGCAAGATAGACATGTGGTAGTTTATGCTTCACGCCAGTTTCGTCCACATGAACAGAACTATCCTACCCATGATCTTGAACTCGCTGCCGTAGTTCATGCGCTGACAACTTGGCGACATTACCTCCTTGGTAAACGTTGTGAGATCTATTCCGACCACCAAAGCCTCAAATACATTTTCACCCAGCCAGATCTTAATCTCAGGCAAAGACGCTGGATTGAGTTGATAAAAGATTACGACGTAGGAATTTCTTACACCCCAGGAAAAGCCAATGTCATGGCTGATGCACTAAGTCGTAAGTCGTATTGTAACAACCTCATGTTACAACAGTATCAACCACTTCTTCATGAGTAATTTCGAAAGCTTAATCTCGAGATTGTTCCTCGTGGATCTCTTTTCAACTTGATGGCGAAACCAACCCTTGAGGATCAAATCATAGTTGCCCAACGGCGTGCACGAGGTGTTCGCTGGATCAAGGAGAACATTTCTAGCGGAGTTGCTAAATGTTTCTCCACAGATAGTAAAGGAACGGTATTCTTTAGAAATCGTTTGGTAGTACCTAAGAATAGAGATCTAAGGCAACTCATCCTCAAAGAAGCCCATGACACACCCCTCTCAATTCATCCCGGTAGCACAAAAATGTACCGAGATCTACGCCAGAGATTTTGGTGGACCAGGATGAAGAGAGACATTGCTCGATTTGTTGCTGAATGTGATGTTTGTCGTCGCATCAAAGCAGAACACCAAAGACCTGCTGGCACACTTCAACCTTTGCCTATTCCAGAGTGGAAATGGGACAAAGTCGGTATGGAGTTCATCACCGGCTTTCCAAAAACCCAGAAAGGAAACGATGCAATCTTCGTGGTCATTGACCGCCTTTCCAAAGTTGCACACTTCCTTCCAGTTCGCGAGTCTATAACTGCTAGCCAGTTAGCAGACTTCTTTGTCTCTAGAATTGTATCCCTTCATGGTATTCCTTTGGAAATCAATTCTGATCGTGGTAGCCTTTTCACCTCTAGATTCTGGGGAAGCTTTCAGAATGCTATGGGAACTCATCTCTCCTTTAGTACAGCTTTCCATCCTCAGTCTAGCGGTCAAGTCGAAAGGGTTAACCAAATTCTTGAAGACATGCTCAAAGCTTGTGTTATCTCATTCGGGAAGAATTGGGAGAAGTCTCTTCCATTTGCCGAATTTGCTTATAACAATAGTTTCCAATCTAGTCTGAACATGGCGCCTTTTGAACTCCTTTATGGACGACGATGTCGAACACCCCTTAACTGGTCAGAAACTGGTGAAAGACAATTCTTTGGACCGGACGTGATCATGGAAGCAGAAGAGCAAGTTCGCATTGTTCGTGATCAATTGAAAGCAGCACAGTCTCGTCAGAAAAGCTACTATGATCGTCATCATAGGCAAGAAAGCTTCAATCTGGACGAGAAGGCTTACCTTCGGGTTACTCCTCTGAAGGGAACCCAAAGATTCGGTATCAAAGGCAAATTGGCCCCACGTTACATCGGACCTTTCCGCATTCTTGCTAAACGTGGAGAAGTTGCATACCAACTTGAACTACCCCCGCACCTTTCTCGAGTACATGATGTTTTTCATGTGTCACAACTCAGGCATTGCTTCAAGGACCCCATCCGCGATGTCGACCATGAAACGCTTGATCTACAAGATGACCTTTCTTATCGAGAATACCCTGTTCGTGTTCTTGATTCAGCAGAGCGTGTCACTCGCCGAAAGAAGATCAAGTTTCTGAAAGTTCAGTCGTCACACCACTCTGAGAAAGAATCCACGTGGGAAACAAAAGACCGTCTCAGTGCCGAGTACCCCTCCTTCCTCCCGCAGACTTCTGAATCTCGGGACGAGATTCTTTTGAGTGGGGGCGAGTTGTCAGAACCCCAACTTGGGTATGTGCTAGGGTAAGCCTAGGCCTTTGCATCATGTAAAAATTCAAAAGAAATCAAAATGGGAGAGAGAACACCCCCCAGATGAATTAATTCAAATGGCCAGATAAAAAGTTGCTCCAAAAATTCCTTTTGCATTTTTGAAAAGTCTTATAAATGAGTGGGATCACATATAAAATGATGTGGTAGCAATCCCATGCTCATGGATTTTTCAAATTTTCAAACAGGAGCATGGATTTAAATTTAAACCCCTATTTGAATTAAAGTTCAAATTATTTGAATTTTAAAAATGTCCAAACTTTATAAGTGGCTAGCTACATATATCTTAAGGCCATATAAAAATTTGGGGCATTTAAAAAACTGTCTAGCTATTTTTTTTAGCAAGACAAAACAGAAGTCAGAAAAAAAAACAGAAAGAAAAGGAAAAAAGGAAACTAACCTGGAAAGCAGCCCAATTTAAACCCCGCGGCCCAGCAGCAGCCCAGCCCACCTCCTCCCTTGTCTTCTAGCTCCCCACGCCCCGAAGCTGCTCGGTCGAATGCATGCAGCATGCCACCGCGCCGCCGACGAGCTCCTCGCCACCTCCTGCTTCTCCCGTCCACGTCTCGGCGCCTTGACACGTCCTGAGACGTCGTGGACCACTTCACCCTCTCCCTGTTCTCTCCCGTGTCCTCTCTCGCCGGATTCCATCGCCGCCCGAACACTGCCGTCGCCATGGCTCCGAGCAAGCATAGCCAGTGACCTCCTCGGGCCCCGTTGTGATGTCCATCGTCTTCGCCACCGTCTTCTACACCGAGTCGCGGACGGAATCGCCCCGGGACGCCTTGTAGCCGATGTGTGCTTCATAGTCTTCCGCTCCGGCCGCCGTGCGTCGCGGTCCAAATACTCCGCCGTCGAGCCCTCCCCGACCGAGCTTCTACCCCCGTCGAGTTCCTGGTGAGCTGTAGCTCGAAAACCCTCTGGGTACGCCCTTGTTTGCGTCCTCTAGCGACGTCCGCCATGGGAGCCGAGCGAGCTCGCCGCCATGGACGATGTTAAGCTCGCTCCCGTGCTTTTTTGTCCATCCCAGCCTTCCCATCGTGCTCCTGAGGTCCACATGGTTCTTTTGCACTAGCGCACGCTCGAGTTGGGCCACTGCAGCGCCGTCTTCGTCGTCGCCATGTCATGGTTGCCTCCGACGAGGTCCCTGTCGTCGCCTCCGTCACCCCCCCCCCCCCCCGCTCATGCTGCAACCTCCAGTGGACGCGCGACGACCCCAGGATCCCAACGCAGCTCTCCCCGTTCGATTTGGTCGACTGCACCGCCGTCCCCGTGTGCGCCGCCGTGGCCAGGCCACCGGTGTCAAGCCGCCGGTGGGTTAGCCTTAACCCGTGCTTAGTTATGCAACTTGTTTCTATGTTTGACCATTTTAAAATGGGTGAACAATAGCAAACATGCATATGGATCCTTTTCAAATTCAAATTTGGAGTGAATTTGCAAATGACTTTGCAACACATTTATTTTAGATGAATTCATCCACACATCAGGAGCTTTATCTCAATTATACCACATCACTTCATGCTCAACCTTTTCAAATAAACTTTCATGCATTCAAATGCATTTGAAATTCATCGATAAATCAAATGGAGTTTGAATTTGCATTTCAAATGCAATATACTCCTTTTAAATGAAATGCTCAACACATCAGTACCATGAACATCACCATTACAATCTTATTCATGTGATTGTGCATTGTACATTATGTTGATCCTATGATTGTCATGTTGCTAATAGAAGTGGAGCCGGAACCAGAGATCACCCCCTTCGTTGAAGACCCCGTGACTGAACCTCGTCAGCAAGGCAAGCAAACCCCCATTGATCATGTCTATAAAATCCCACTTCCCTCTCAGTCTCTCTTATGCATGTTTAGGAGATCACCTTGTATCGATTCTACCGCATAGTTGAACCCATATCCTTTGCATGACCTATCATCTTGTCACAGTAGTAAGCAAACCACAATCCTAGCTGACATAGGAGTTGATTGATATCATGTGGCCCCTGCAACTGTTACTGCTTATTGCATGCTTAGTGGTACAATGAGGTTGCTTTTGATGTGAGTCGGGATGATGGTAAACCTGGTGTTGATGAAAGTGAAACTGTGTTGGTGAATCTACCCTAATACAAGGTGAACGATGAGAGGTTGTGTAGGAGTACACAGTGGGTTGTCTCGTTGAACACCGCCTTAAGTCCGAGTTCTTGTGTGGTGATCCAAGAAAAAGAGTACAACCACACATTGGGCTCACTGACCCCTCTGATCCTAGTACCTCACCCCGTTCGAACCCCAGAAGTCGCAGTAGTTCGGAGTTCTGATAGGGCTGTGGCACGGTCTGCGAAGTGTATAAATGGCTTTTCAAGACCGGCTTGGGACCCTGCACACATCGTTTGAGGCTGTACTGGAACCTCGGCCGGACTTCCATACGGATCCCCCTCAGATAGGCGACTCTCTGGACTAGAACGGAGCTGTGGGCGAAGTGTTGTGGTGGCATCCTCGCTGTCACCACTTGAACGGTGACACGCAAAAGGCGGTAACTGATGACACGTGTGTGTAGCGGTACACCCCTGCAGGGTTAACAAAACTATTCGAATAGCCGCGTCCGCGGTTAAGGACTGCTTGGAAAGCTTAGCTTGATTATTAGACAACTTGAACTGGATACTTCTAAAATACACCAAGATAAGTGTGAGTGCTATGGCGTGCTTTCTCGTGGGGAAGTCGAGGAAGGCACCGTAGTGGTGTAATTGGTTGGAGATGTAGTGGACTCGTGTACGCTTCTTACCTCAAGTCTGGTACTCGTAGTTCAGGACTAGCCAATTCAAAGCTGGCACTTCTGCAATTGAACCCCACCTCCCTTTACCTTGATACATGTGCATGAGTAGTATAGTTCCTACGTAAGTCTTGCTGAGTACGACTTTGTACTCACGTTTGCTTATTCTATGTTTTAGATGAACCCACCGACCCCGATGGTGGCTTCTACCCGAAGCTCGAAGATTGAAGACTTAGACCAAGACCAAGCTAGTGTAGTCCTAGTCAGATGACTGGTTCCCTCGTGGAGGGCTTGTTTTTAGATAAGGCTTCTCTAAGCCATTTGTTAAACTTGTCTGTACTCAGACCTACTTTGCTTCCGCTTGTCTGTTGTAATGTTGGATCACATGCTTGTGATCTCTGTGTGCACTCTGTAAGAGTTATCAATAAAGATGTATACTTTGTAGAGAATTGTAATGATACCTGCTGTTCATACAAGGCATGTGTGCTGTGTGTATGTTTATAACATGCATTTTTTTGTATGGGTTTTCGAGACCTTAGTTGTGATCTGGCTGGCGGTCTTTTATACACCAAGTGGCCCTTAGATGTGCGCAGCTTGGGGCATCGCGATGCGATTGTTCGAGACTCTGTCTCGTGCACACTTTGATGTATGATCGAGCCCGCCCTAGACCCCGACTAAGTGATCGGGCTGGATTAAGTCTATGTAAGAGTTATGAGATAGTCGATAGTATGGTTGAGGCGACTTGTCTGTGAATATGGGAGTTCATCACCCATATCATTTAGACTTGTGTGTGGACGATGAGGACCCATCTCAGTTGATCATCCGGCCTGGATGGGATGCCCCTCACGTACGATGCTTTCCGAGAACGTTCTGTGCTTGGCCTTGTCTGCTTAGACAAGTGGGTACAGTTCTCGGCTCTCCATATGACTATGTCGTAGCGGGACTTGCATACGCTAACCCCGGGTCCCGACAGGATTCCTTCCAATGTCACATGGTGTGGTACTCTGCAAGAGTCAGTGTCCTAAGAACACTGAGGAGCAGGTAGAGATGAGCATAGTTCCATATGCTTCGGCAATTGGATCTGTTATGTATGCCATGATATGTACAAGACCAGATGTTTCCTATGCTCTGAGTATATGTAGCAAATACCAGAGCAACCCAGGTAATGCACACTGGATAGCAGTCAAAAATATTTTGAAGTATCTAAATAGAACTACGTATATGTTCTTGGTATTCGGAGGTGATGAAGACCTTGTTTTAAAGGGGTACACTGATTCAAGCTTCATGACAGATCCGAATGACTTCAAATCTCAATCAGGATATGTTTTCACACTCAACGGGGGTGCCGTGAGCTGGAAAAGTTCTAAGCAGAATACGGTCGCGGATTCTACAACGGAGGCGGAATACATCGCAGCTTCAGAAGCCACGAAGGAGGGATATTGGATTAAGAAATTCATCACTGAATTCGGTGTGGTTCCTAGTGCTGAAGACCCCTATGGAAATCTACTATGACAATAGTGGAGCCGTGGCGCAAGCTAGAGAACCAAGATCCCACCAGAAATCCAAACACATTGAACGCCGTTATCACAAAATCCGAGAGTTCGTTGACAAAGGATATGTGAAAGTATGCAAGATTCACACGGACCTGAGCGTGTCAGATCCGATGACGAAGCCTCTTCCACGAGAAAAACATGAGCAACACCGAACAGCCATTGGTGTGAGAGAACTTATGTAACTAGTATTATTGTATCTAGTGCAAGTGGGAGACTGTTGGATATATGCCCTAGAGGCAATAATAAAGTGTGTTATTATTTATATATTCATGTTCATAATTAATGTTTATATTTCTGTGCTATAATTGCAATGATCCTGTCTGTGAGATTCAGAAGAAAACTCATATGCATGTGTGGAAATGTAAACAACAAGAGTTCCTGGTTTTGCCTCTAAGACCAGCCCATGTGCTTATTGATGATTATGTTTTCTTAATCATGGACATTGTGCTTGTAACAAGGATGTCAATAGCAATGAGAAAATATTGTAAGCAGAACAATGATGTTGAACCGACCCCAGTGTTAAATGATATACTTAGAGAACTCATCGTAAAACAAACGTTATAAGTCATATCATAAAATGTTATTATATACATAGTTACTTAGACCATGAGAATGTCAAGTTGCTTCACACGAGAAAATGTGCTTTGGTTCTTAGATGAATCTTCCCGTAAATGGGAAGTAGTAAAATAAGTTCTGGGTACATTGGACAGTGTGTCTAGCAACAGTGATAGTTCGAGACTGGGATTTGCTCCTTCACGATGAAGAGATATAGACTCAGGGCCCACTCGGTATAACGGTATCCATTCTCGTCTGGCCAGACACTTTGTGATTCGAACACGGGGATACCAATATACATAACGAGGAATGAAAACAAACGAGCAATGAGGATAACTAATGGCTTGTGATCAAAAGATTGTTTCACATGGGTGCCAAACTTCTCTCCTCTAACTTTGTCATATATCGCGAAGCAAAAGGAATAGTATACGATAAACATAAAGGTTCACTCGAAGTCTTTTCGTGTATGTGTGGGAGTCAACATGGGTGTCGATGGCTCCGCTGTTGATTATTGACAAATGACTATGAGTCTTGAAAGCGTTCTCAGTCATGTCCGCATAATACCGAACCTATTGGGTCACACACTTAAAGTGCAGTAATCTGTTAGAATACTAGGATGATTGAAGGCTTAGTGGAAGCAAGGAAAAGCAAAGAATATTGCTAAGATACTTTGGAATTGTTTCAGATAACTTTAGTTCATATGAAAATGGTAATGGGAAAGTTTACGATCAACCGGAATAGTTTCGGTGATCGGTGGACAGCTTAAACAATATGTTGTGTTCACCAGATATATTGACCTTAGCCCGGATTGTTCCGAAACATATTTAGATGGCTCCGAAACATTTGTTAGAGGTCCCGGAAGGTATTGGAAGTGCTCCAGAAGTGTCCGGAATGTCCCGAAATGGTCCCGGAAGGTCTTGGAAGCTTATAGAAGGTCATGGAAGGTTCTGGAAGGTTCCGGGCAGTAACTCCCACTGCCCTGCGTCCCTGTCCTTGGGGGGAAAGCCACCTAGGCTTCCCTGGCCGGCCAGGTGGTGGGGGCGCACCAAAGGGGGGGGGGGGAATCCTCCTCCAGGTGGGATTACCAATTCCCATTATGGAAGGTTTTCGGTGGGAAGGTGTGGGAAGGTTTGGAAGGCTTGGGAGTCCAAGTTGGACTCCCAAACCCTCTTGGCCACCTATATAAGGTGATCCAAGGGGGGGGAGGAGACACACAAGCCCCTGCGCCCCCCCCCCTTGCCCTAGTTGCTAGTTGCTCCACTTTTAGACCCCGGTTTAGATTCTAATCTAGATCGGAACTCGCTAGGGTTTTCTCTCTCTAGTTTTCTCAGAGGCGTTCTTCTCTGGACGGCGGAGCGCTGCCGGACTGTGCCGGTCGTGTGGATACCAGTGGAGAAATCATAGCTTTGATCTTGCTTCGAGGATCATCTTCTTCTCGGAGATCTGTTCGAGGGACTGTTCGTGGGAGATCTGCTTCGACTACTTCCACTACGTCCACGTCGCTTCACCAACTCTTCTTCCGCTTCAACTGTTGGTGAGCAAAGGCCTAAACCTTGTATGCTATCTATCTTGGATGAGCTTGGGTTCTCGTTACGTAGGAACGAAATTTTTGAATTCTACTACGTTTCCCAACAATATATAACTGCACAGGTACGGTACAATGCAGACACCACCTAAGGCCCCTAGCTCGGCTCTGCCGAGCCACATCAAGTGGAGCTACCGAGGAGTAATCCTCGTACTCCATTCATTGCTGACTCCTTATAACCTCCCTAGGGTCCTGAGCCCCGGTTTTCCTTAAGGTAAGAAGTCGGGCGACCCAACGGTGCCCGCGAGCGGTATTTCCTCGGGAATGACAGGGAGGGTACGACCGACGTTACTGGCGTGCTTTACCCCTCCGGATCGTCTGTCCGGTAATTACCCGGTACCGGAAAAATTTTCCGGATGGAAATGTTCTGAACATAAAAGTTGTTCAGAATACATCCACGATCACGGTTACACTATCCACATGTCTGTCAGATATTCACGACACTACAGACATGGAACCTTCCCCTCTGGGCCGTCTGTCGATAATCACCCGGAGCCGGTATTTCATCCCCGGATGAGTTCCCGCTCCGAGAAAATCACCGAACACTGCGTTAGAGCCCCATTGCTTTGTATCTGCGATGTCATGCATTTGTATTGTTATTGTTGCTGTGTATTTATTGTTTCTCCCCCCTCTTATTGTTCGGTGTCGTCGACGACCGTACCCCTCCCACGAGCTTCCAGGCAAGCAGAGCCATTCTCTTCCCCAGATATCGCCTATATTTCCGTAGATTTCTTGCACTAGGCATTGTTACTGTTGCTGCTACGGTACAATCCTATTCAATTGCATAGCCTATTTTTTCACCCCTACGTACCTTCCTTTGTCCTATGCTGCCCATTATAATTATATATGTTATTCAGCAGTGAGCCCTGCGCATTGTTAGCTAGGATTAGATAGAGGGTCGTGATCACTCGGGGAGTGAAAACGGTAACAATATATAAATATATATATATATATATATATATATATATATAACTGCACAGGTACGGTATAATGCAGACACCGCCTAAGGCCCCTAGCTCGGCTCTGCCGAGCCACATCAAGTGGAGCTACCGAGGAGTAATCCTCGTACTCCACTCGTTGCTGACTCCGTATCGCCTCCCTAGGGTCCTGAGCCCCGGTTGTCCTTAAGGTAAGAAGTCGGGCGACCCAACGGTGCCCTCGAGCGGTATTGTGTCGGGAACGACAGGGAGGGTACGACCGACGTTACTGGCGTGCTTGGCCCCTGCTCGTATCTCGCGAGAGTTACCAAACCACAAAAAGTCGCGCTCTACCAAGAACACACGCGAGATAAGGTAAGGAGTCGGTTCACCTTGTTGGTAACCGCAGAGACTTGGTGGGACGACAGGGCAGGAACCGATGTACTGGTGGTCCTGCCTGTTGTCGTTGTCCGCGGGTCAGTTAAGATGAGGCAACGATAACAGTTTTCACGCAGGTTAATTAAAATGATAAATGGTTCGGCGGATGACTTGAGAGGCTCGTTGGTCTGTACGCACTACCTTCACGTGGGATAAGGAGTTATGGGCTCCCCTGCGTCCTAGTTTGTCTGAAAGCTCTTCAGACGTAAGCAGTACCACGGGCTGATTGCCGGGAAGCGGTCTTGTCTTCTTTGCTTCAGCAGGTGTGTATGGATTTTCTTTTGCTTCACCTGCAGTCTCGTACTGTTCAGGAGCGCGGAAGGGTGAGGGACCTAGACCCCTGAGCGCATAGGATATAGTCCGGCGGATGGCCTCTCTGCTAAGCCTAGGATGGGCTGCGCCGTGTCGCATAGCTTTGGTGGAGCGTTCCCTAACAAGGTTCCCTCCACCCTGGAGATCCGAGCGTGCAGGCTGAACAGTAGTGCACCCCTGCAGGGACTTTAATCTATTCGAATAGACATGTCCACGGTAACAGGACGCTTTATGCTGAAGCCGGATCTTATCACTACAAACTACTACTATTGATCTGTTAGTTCCGGGTTTTCTTCCTCGCAGGGAAGTCGAGGAGGGGAACTCGGAGGCATTATTATTATTAATCATTACAACTTAATATTATACAATGCTGAAGCAACTTCTGCTTCATTGTTACTTTATGCTTTATATGAACTGTTGGTTGTTCTCTTCTTGTCCCGCAAGACTCATCAGAAGATGCTAGTCTTCGATAGGCCTATCTTCTTACCCTTATTCTGATTTCTACCTTGCAGTCCACTATATACAGCCTCCCCTTTCCATTTGATACAAATGCATAAATGCTTAGTAGCGGATGTAAGACTCGCGGGTATGCTAGATACTCACCCTTGCTTTATTTCCCCCCCTTTTTTTTGCCTGATCGGCCGCTGCAGTCGACGTTGGAGCCTAGGAGTCTAGGAGCAGGAGATCCCTGATGCCGACCACCGCAACATGAAGATCCCCGATGCCTTCTACGACGTCGAGTTCCCGTTGACCAGGAGTAGTCTGGAGGTTCCCAGGCAGGAGGCCTCTCCTTTTCGATCTGTTGTTATTTATGCTAGCCTTCTTAAGGAAACCTTGTATTCTTGTGTCTGTACTCAGATACTATTGCTTCCGCTAACTTTGTTCTCTCAAGCTGTTGTATTCTAGCCCTCGTGGCCCCTGGCTTGTATTAAACAGCTTGTATTATTTTATTTGTTGAGTTCTGTTGTGATATCTTACCGTGAGTCCCTGATCTCGATCGTGTACCTTGCGTGTATGATTACTATACACGATCTTATTTTGGGGGTGTCACAAGTTGGTATCAGAGCCGATTTCCTGTAGGTGTCTAGTCCTTGCAAAACTACTTTACTAAAAGTGTCGTGTGGCTTATCGGCCCACGTCGCAAACTCGGTGGTATTAGGATCCTTTTCTCCGTACCTTTACTCTGGGACTCTGCTCTCTCTTCTTTTCGGGTTAAATATTTTGCTAACTTTGACATTAGGATCTCGTGACTACTTCCTCCTGGAGACCCCTCATTCCAGATGATCGCTTGCTTCACGAGAAGATCCCGAAGATACTTGTTGATAAAATTCCCGAGACCATAGGTGTCGATACCTTGATAGTACCCTGCCACCGATAAGGTCGTATGTATAACCACATACACCTTTCGTTCATCCATTCAATCCCAGTTTCTCTTGTGTTCACAAGATGCATCGAAATACTTTCCGTTGTTTCGGGAAGCCTTTGAGCCTACTCCCTTGCAACTTCTTTTCACCCTGCGGATAATTCCTCACATTTATCGAGGATCTGTTCATCCTAAGTTGTTCCTGTGATTCCCAAAATACTTTGAAATGCTATCCGATCTCGCGCCAATCCTCGACGGCCTACTGCTTTGGAGATTCCTCTTGCCTGTTTGCACTATGATTAATCCAGTTTGTCTTGTGGTCTTTGATGCCCTCCCTTGGCATTGCCGTTCCAATCTGTTGAATCATCGTGTGCGCGAGTGCACGCAATCATCAGTTGATCCCTATGAATACATTCTTCTGGCTCAGAAGTCATTCCAGACATGATCTGGTTCTCGGTAAATCAAACCTTAATTGATTAACCGTCAAGCTTCTATTCCACTTAATCATGTTTGATCGATGTATCTGAATCTGGTACGCCGATATGGAAGTCATAATTCCTTTGTATTTAAGCATCGAATTATGCCGATGCTTCTATCTCCAATGCTTTGGCATTCTTTCTTCTTATGGTTGAGTACCGATACTCGCCCCGGACTCTTTGTACGCCGCCTGACCTTTTTGGTGGATTACTACCTGCCGTCCTGACGAGGGGGTGACCCCACGACTCCTACATGTGAGGCTACCTGGTGCGTATGAAGACAGAAGGCCCATTGGGAAGCTACGACAGGCCCGTGATCCGCGACTAACATGGAAGGTGCAACTTGGCGTACAAGGCAAAACTAGAACTAGGAAAGCTTCTCTATAACCTAGTACGGACTCCCCGAGACCTAGCCTAGTATATAAAGGCTGGGAGGGGAGACGTCCAGATCAACTCAATACACATCTACTCATCTTTGCCTTGCGAGAACTCGCCTTGGCCTCCACTGTAATCTCCCCCTCAAGTAATAATATCGAGCAGGAAGTGCTTCTCCTGTTAGCCGACGAGTATCGTCCAACCTGTGCCATCTCTATGACTAACCCAGGGTCCCTGGCCATGGGATTTGCCGGGGTTGATCCTCGTCAATTGGCGCCGTATGTGGGAACTTCGCAGGTTGGAATCACGATCTCAGCGGCCTCATCATCGACACTCGTCAAGGCAGCGACTTCATCAGCACTCATCGACTCTACGATCCGGGCAGACTCCGATCTGTTCGGATCCCTCGGTTTCATGGCTCACCTCCCGGCCTTTCGACCGGCTTTCGCCGACCTGCACACTGGACTCAACTTGATTTTCATAGCATATCAAATCTACATCAACCACTGGGGAGCCCTCCGTCTCACGGATCACGCTCGAGCACCCGCGATGGAAGATCCTACATCAACAATCGAAGCAGCACCCACCCGCGTGACGAATCCGCGAGTCAGCCATGACCCCCAGCCCGACTACTCGAGTGGTCCATGGAAGAAGTGCAACATGCACACAAGCAAGACGACAGTCAAGACGTTGTCTCAAGTTTTCATGGCAGACATCCACGAGCCAACCACAGATGGAAAAAACCAAATCACGACCCGAGCAGTCGCCGGGACAACCACTACTAGGGAATGCCCTTTTAGTGGCGCCCTTTTTTATTTTTTTAAATTTTGAATTCTGATCTGGAAAACAATTTTGTTTTATTTTTTTATTTTTTTTCTTAATCTCAGGTTAGTATGCTTAATGCCCGGTCACTATGCTTAATCTCAGGTCAAACTTCCCCGAGGGTCACCCATCCTAGCACTACTCCAGCCTCAGCACGCTTAACTTCTCGGTTCTATTCAACTCTCACTCCAGCTCACCTAGCAGGCACTTGTTGATATATCTAACATATAAATCCTGTTAAACCATGTTGATGTCTAGGACCTTGTTAATGTTCATGGGTGTGCTAAAATTTTCAACATTTTTTTAAAACTTTCTCGATGGGACCATTAGCATATTTTGAAATTTTTTAAAAAAATTGATTTTTTTAATATTTTTATTTTTTTTTTAATTTTTTAATGTTACTATCTAAAATTTTCAACTTTTTTTTAACTTCCCGATTTGTCCTCTAGCCTATTTTGAATTTTAAAATAAAAAATAAAAAATATATTTTTTTTAAAAAATCCAAAAAAAATTCTGTTAGTAGTGGCGCATTTCATACAAAATGCGCCACTACTAAGTTCAAAAAAAATTCAATTTCATATAACTTCTCGAGTAGATGATTTTTCATATAAAAAACTTTTTCATCGGAGGTCGTATGCAAAAGTTAAGTCCATTTTACAAAATTCTTGAGAGATTTGTCAAAAAAAAGTCGAAATTCATATTTGTAAATTTTCCTAACAACTAGACCACATATCATTTGGGAAACTTATTTTCTTTTATTTTTTTGACATTTCTATCATTTTCTTTTATTTATTTTCAAATTGAAAAGGCGGTCCACAGGGGGGGGTGTATTTGGGAATTTTCCCGCACAGTTTTTTCTTAGTAGTGGCGCATATGGGAAATGCGCCACCCCTAAGAGCTTATGGGTGGCGCATTCTGGATGCGCCACTAATAATTCTTTAGGGGTGGCGCATTCCCAGAATGCACCACCCATAAGCTCTTAGGGGTGGCGCATTTCCAAAATGCGTCACCTATAAGGTTCTTAGGGGTGGCGCATTTCTCCAAATGCGCCACGTATAAGGGGATCCAGGGCTGGCCCACTCCTTACAACATAGTGGCGCATTACATATAAAATGCGCCACTAATAAGCTTTCCATGTATAGCTCTTTCCCTAGTAGTGAACCACTCGAATAGCAAAGACAGTGATCCTGACAACACTGGCCAGGTCACCGTCACGCTTGGAGAACCAGGAACCATACCAAAGAAAATATACAAAGGAGTGGAGCATAGCAATCGCAGGAGCGACGAGCTAGAAAGCAGCAAGCATCAGACCCCAGGCATGGCGAAAGAGGACCATCACGTAGAAAAGTTCTACCTGTCAAAGGAAGAAATCGCCAGAATAAGGGATGTCGTGAAGCGCGGCAAACTACTCCCGGAGAACGCAACGCGGGACGAGCTCAGAGCATACAACAAGCTGGCGAGTGACGCCACCAAAAGAGCAAGACAACAACGCTTAGAACTAGAGAAGCAAGGAAAGACCGCAATCGACTCAAGGAACAACCGCAGATCACCTCCCAGAAGCGACTCCTCCGACTACGACTCCCCCATCCGAGCCAGATCCAGATCCAACAATCTGAAACGCACGGACAAGAAGAAGGTGGCCCGCAAGCTAGATGACGACTTCAAGCTAGAAGAGGATGACGACGAGGAAGAACAACTCACGCCAGCCGAAGCCCTTTTCATTGCCCAAGAGTACCTATCCCGTGCTCAGAAAGGCAAGAAAGGCATCTTAGATCACAACACGACAATGACACTCAAAATAATGAAAGACGCCATCTCAGCCCCCAAAAGAGCAGGCGCAAGACGAGCCCCCCACGAGCAGACCCCGGACAGGGACCCCAGTTCACCCGACGACGACAGCAGCGACGACTGGCGCAAGTGCTCAAACAAAAACAAAAACCACGACAGCGACGACAACAGCAACAGACGCAACAGCAATCGGCGAGATGCATGTGACGACATAACACAAAGCAAAGTCAACCGCGGAAGACGAAGGCGAGCATCCCGCGAAGAGTACTCGGACGAGCAAGCGTCCGACGAGAACGTAGAACCATGCAGAGCACTGTGCTTCACACGGTCCATACGGAAAACAAGGATACCAAAAAGTTTCAAGCTAAACTCCACAACGCACAAGTACGACGGGCTGGAAGAACCAGAAGCATGGCTCGACGACTACCTGACAGCCTTAAAATTCCAGTGCGGAACCAATATCACAGCAATGCAGTACATACAACTCATGCTCGAGGGCTCAGCACGACACTGGTTGAAGAACCTACCACGCGGATCAATCGACTCCTGGAGGCAGTTCCGCGTCGCTTTCATCAAGAACTTCAAGTCCACCTACAAACGACCGGCATCACTCGAGGAGCTGGGGGCCTGCAGACAAGGATCAAGATAATCCCTGCGAGCATACATCCAACGATGGACCATACTCAAAAACTCAGCCGAGGACATCTCAGATGAAAGCGCAATTGATGCATTCAATAGGGGCTTGCAACGCATCGACTTCAAGGAGCAGCTCGGGCAGATGAAAGTCCGAACACTCGCAAGACTGCTCTAGCAAGCCAACAACTGGGCAGAAGGAGAAGACTCCGTACGGAACGAATCGGAGATCCAGACAGCGTGCTCAGAACGCGACTACGACTACCACACCAGCGACAGAGGATTCGACAGAAGAAGAAAACGATCGAGGCGCAACTTCTACGATGACAGAGGACTCGATATGGTCGTGGCCGATTTCCCAGATGACAGAGAAGGTAGACATCGCAATGACAGGAGAATACAGCACAGGGACAACCAAGAAGAATCACCCCAAATCCAAAAACAGGACTGGAGAACAAGGCAGCCACGAGACGACACCCGAGCATATAGTTCGGCTAAAGAGTAGCTCGACAGACCGTGCACAATACACGGGTTCAGAAACGAGCGCGGAGAACTCAGATCAGGGCACACCCTCAGGAACTGCAGGCGATTCATCGAGCTCTCAGAAGAGAAAAGCCGATCTACAACAACAACAGCACAACCTCTCGCAAGCGTAGCAGTCGGAACCATCGCCCACAACGCACCGCCAGCGCCCGCAATACCAACAAGGCAAGTAGCAGTAATCCAAGAACGGAGCACGACACCTGAGGAAGTAAAATACCCAGAAGCGCACGGCCGGATCTACATGATACAAGAAGGAAGACCATCAAACAGGCAGCAGAAGAAGGTCACCAGACAAGTTTTCCTCGCAGTCTCCTCGCACCCTGCTGTCCCAGAATACATATGCGGGTCCGAGACTGAAATCACCTTCTCCCGAGAGGACCACCCGCCAGCCATCCCGCGCCCAGGACACGCCGCACTAGTACTCGAAGCAAGAATTGGAAACTACGACATGTCACGTGTCTTCATGGACGGCGGCAGCGGAATCAACATCCCCTTGTGTCCTAAATCATTGACGAATTTCCCCTGATATAAAATGCTTGTGGAAAATGGTATCATCAGCTCCGTCTCGTCAGCCTTCTTCTTTCGAACTTGTATCCCTTTCTTATGATATTTTTTGTATGGTTTTCAAAATGCCTCGATGGGTTAACCCTATGCTTCCCCTAATCTGATGAACCCAAATTTTATGCGGGTTATACTCTACTGGCCTTCCGTTAGATGAGCTTGCAATCCTACAACCTTCATGTGAGCGAGAAGTGAGTGAAAGGTTATGCATTAAACAAGTGGGAGTCGACCTTTAACTTGTGTTCATGCCCATGGATATGATGTAGAACTTATCATGAAAGCTTCTCGTAAAGATAATTACCCCCTTGTTATGAATTCTTCTACATCTATGATCCACCATTCTACCTTAGTGTATTACCCCTGGTATCTCGAGGATATCATGCCTTTGCACTACATCTTATGAATTGTGATGAAACCATGCCTATCCCTGTCATAGCCATTTCATGGTTCTGGGTTGTCGTCAACCGAGAACACCTCTTACCTTTTGCTCCACCACCCCTTTTGTTTGGTGATGTTGCTATTCGATTGCATTCTCTTGAAATCTCTCGACATAAAGTTTCATGGTCATCATCAACATTTTTTCCTCTACCAGGTGTTAATTGAATTCATGGTGAGAAAAACCATCCTTGCCCCTCGATGATTTGTGTTATCATCGACAACATCTTTGACTTCCTGCCAATACAATCTTGGTCTTCTATATCTTGCTCTACCTTCCCTTTGGAAAGAATTATGATTGATACTTGTGTATCATCACAATTTCCTTTCCATTGGTCTGTTTAACCTTTCTTTTAATATAAATTATCTGAGCAGTGATAATTCCCTGGTTATGTAAACACTTCGGTGTACTACTTTGTCCGTACGACCTGTTACTATTGTTGATGACTTTTCGGTGACCACCAATGGACGAGAACTTTGCCAATTGGTCCGCCTCGTCTTAACGAGCAGGAAGATGGTTCTCTCCGTCCCTCGCCCTTGGCACTGATGTTGTTGCAGACATAGCTGACAAGATGTTCTCCGTCATACCTTGCATCGTGATCGCATGGAATGTCCCCACCCTTCTTATTCAATGTGGGCCCATAACCCACAGTTCCACAGGATCGAAACCTGACTCTCTTGTACCTTTATGTTCTCGAGGTTATTCCTCTTGCTTCACCTCGTATGCAACTCACGAGTCCTCTACCTTGTGATATTCAGTCCAATACCAGTCACATTGCTTATGTTGGATGCTCTGGACCCCTTTTCATCATCTGTCATAGGCATCGAATGCATGCATGTCCGCTCCAAACTTCGAATACCTCCCTTGGTTTCCCTCGATGTATTTCCCTAAGTTTAAAACTCGGAAGATACGTTGTACCCCATTCTCGTGGCCAGCCTTAGTTGGTTTACCTGGTACCGCTTCGACCCCCTTAAGTTTTCCCTCCTAACCTATCCATAAGTACGATGAAGACAACGTTGGAAGGATGACCACTCGTCGAGATGCACTAATGCAGACAAAATGAAGACATCAACGAAACGGATCAACCTCTTCGTGAAGGACAACAAGACCCAGAAGATTCGTTAGAATACGAAACCAAAGTTCTACCCCATGCACTACTTTTAATTCTCGGGGCGAGAATTCTTTGTAGTGGTGGAGATTTGTAACACCCCGGGTGTCACACTACAGTGATCACCTTGTTATTTGCCAAGTCATCATGATTATTCTGATAATATTAATCACCCTTGATCAGTCAAGTTCAAATTCAAACTCATTTGGAAATTCAAAACAATGTGGGAAAATAAAGTTGTTCCAAAATTGTGCAAACTATTTTATAAAATGCACAAAAGTCAGTAGACCATGATGCCATGGTGATAGATATTTATTATGGCATTTAAATATTTCAAACAATTCAAAACAGTGTCAAAACAACCCCTTTTAATCGTTTCATATTCAAAAGAAACCCTAAATTAATTAATTTATCCACAAAACTTTTTGTAACGGCACAATAATTTGCAACACTATTATATGGGTTGGTTTCACCTTTTTCAGAAATCATATGATGGCTAAATAAATAAAACATAAAAGAAATGCACAAAAGAAAAGAAAAGAAATAGAAATGGAGAAAACATAACTAACGCCTAGAGAATTTTCCCCCACGGACCAACCCCCCTGGCCCAGCCCACCCCGCCTCCCTCTCCCCTTCTTCCCCATCTCCTATTCACCGGAGGTAGTCGTGGCAGGCATCGCGCGGCCATGGCCGCATCGGGTCATCGTGGCGGCCATCCCCGGCCACCCCCTGCGCATAAGGACCTCCCCAGAAACCCTAACCTAGCCCCCGCCTCGCAGATCCTAGCCCCATCGCCTCCCTCCTCCACTTCCTTGGCCGCCCGACGCGGTCGTCGCCACCCTCGCCATTGCCGACTTCTGAAGCTCCGCGAGCTATGTGAGGTCGGCTAGGAGCTGCAGGACGTAGCCTGCTTCGTCATCCTCAACACACACGAGGAGGGGCGCCCTCGAGCCAGCGCATTTCATCCCCGCCCGCGAACGCCGTTGCCATGTCTCCGGCAGCCGCTGCACGCCCCCCCCCCCCCCCCCGCGCGCGCGCATGTGGCTACGACCCCTCTTGCACGCGCGCCTCCCCGGTCGCGCCCTCGCCACGCTTGTCGCCGGTCGCCCCCACTCTTGCCAGGGTTGGCCGGAATGGCCCCAACGCTCGCTGCCTGTGGTCACCGCGGGCGGCACACGTGAGTTAAGCCAGGGGCTAATCCCCATTAGCACTAACCCCCCTTTGTTAACAGAGAAATAACCCCCCCCCCACTAGTCACCTACAGTTGGGCCCCAGGCCTTTAAACACAATTAAGTTGATTTAATCAGCCCATGGGTCTATGACATCTGGCCCCCACTAGTGAATTAATAATAAAACCCTTTTATTTACACTAATAGACAGATGACACGTGGGCCCTTGCTCTATTTTAATTTAATAAAAAATGTTTTATAAAAATGTCTCTGTGATATGTGGGTCCCCTCTTTCAGGTTGACCAGGTCAAAATCACTGTTCTGGATAAGGTTTGGTTTTAATAAATAAAAGAAATCGAGAAAATCTTTTAAAATGTTTAAATAATAGAAATTCAATATCTTTTAAACTGTAGCTCCGATAGAAAAACTTTATACAAGAAAGTTGCTCAGAAAAATGCCATGAATAAGAATACGCTACCCGCATACCCACCGCACCCCTCTAACTTACCGAACCAGAGACTTTACCCCTCCGGATCGTCTGTCCGGTAATTATCCGGTACCGGTAAAACTTTCCGGATGGAAATGTTCTGAACATAAAAGTTGTTCAGAATACATCAACGATCACGGTTACACTATCCACATGTCTGTCAGATATTCACGACACTACAGACATGGAATCTTCCCCTCCGGGTCGTCTGTCGATAATCACCCGGAGCAGGTATTTCATCCCCGGATGAGTTCCCGCTCCGAGCAAATCACCGAACACTGCGTTAGAGCCCCGTTGTTTTGTATCTGCTATGTCATGCATTTGTATTGTTATTGTTGTTGTGTATTTATTGTTTCTCCCTGCTCTTATTGTTCGGTAGTCTCGACGACCGTTGCCGATGCCCCTGTGTTCGACTACGTCGTCGACGACCGTACCCCTCCCGCGAGCTTCCAGGCAAGCAGAGCCATTCTCTTCCCCATATATCGCCTATCTTTCCGTACATTTCTTGCACTAGGAATTGTTACTGCTGCTGCTAGGTTACAATCATATTCAATTGCATAGCCTATTTTTGTCGCCACTTGATGTACCTTCCTTTGTCCTATGCTGCCCATTATAATTATATATTTTATTAAGCACTGAGCCCTGCGCATTGTTAGCTAGGATTAGATACAGGGCGGTGATCACTCGGGGAGTGAACGCGGGAACAATATATATAAACTGCACAGGTACGGTACAATGCAGACACCGCCTAAGGCCCCTAGCTCGGCTCTGCCTAGCCACATCAAGTGGAGCTACCGGGGAGTAATCCTCGTACTCCACTAGTTGCTGACTCCGTATAGCCGCCCTAGGGTCCTAAGCCCCGGTTGTCCTTATGGCAAGAAGTCGGGCGACCCATGATACGTCTCAAACGTATCTACTTTTCCAAACACTTTTGCTATTGTTTTGGCTTCATTCTTGCATGATTTGAATCAAATTAACCCGGACTGGCACTATTTTCAGCAGAGCTACCAGTGTTGTTTTCTTTTGCGCAGGTTTCCGGATATTTAGGTACGCTGGAAAAATCCCAAAAAAATATATAAAAAATCAGCGTTCCGGAAGCTTCCGCGAGTCCAAAGGGGGGGCACAGGGCAGCCAGGGGGCAGCCAGGAGGGTGCCTGGCGCGACCCAGCCCCTGGCCGGGCCACCTGCCCTCCTGGCTGGGTCCCACACCCCCGGGTGCCCTACTTTGGCCCTATTTATTCTCCCGACGTAGAAACCCCAGAACAGAAGTCGCTTTTCCAATCTACGTCGCGGAGCCGCCGAAACCCTCTGTTCTTCTCCGGGAGAGCTAATCTGGAGGCTTCTTTGGCCTCCGGTGAGGGGAAATCATCGCCATCGTTATCATCATCATCTCTCCATCACCCCTCCATGACTTCCTCTCTCATGTGTGAGTAATTCCCTGCTGTAGGCAAAGGGGATGGTAGGGATTGGATGAGTTAGATCATGTAATAGTTCAATCAGATTGTTGGGGGCATGTTGCATATCATCTACTTGGTGTTTATCATCTCTGTTACAACTTGTTTCTCTTAATGCTTGCCACTTTGGGCCCGAGTGCCATGATTTCAGATCTTATCACCCTTTTGTTTCTTGAGTTTGTGGTGTTCTTGATCCTATCTATGAGTTGTATGCACCTATTATAGTCCGGAACCGGAGATCCCAATGTTGACAACTTGGGACACCAAAGGGGATGGACTATAATTTGAGGATTCCGTGTATCCATGAAGTTTTAATGCTTTGTTCCGGTGCTCTTTGACAGGAGTACCTTAATCTCCCTAAGTTCCTTTTGGCCCCGTTTGTAGCGGGAGGGTAGGACAAAAGATGTTGTGCAAAGTTCTTATTGCAAGCACGTACAACTACCCTGGGATACACGCCTGATGTTTGATATTTGCCTAGATGATCCTTTCTTTTCTGTGAGCCTTGCCCGTGTTAGAATCTATTACATGTGCGTTCTTATCCAAGCATCGCCCAACCATCCATCTCCCTAGCCTATAGTGTTTTCTTTCCTGCTGGTTACTAGTTGTTTACTTTTGCTGTTTTACTTTTGTTGTTATCACCACCACTACTACCACCATATCACAGTTGCTACTAATACCTTTGTGCAAGCAAGTGTTTATTTCAGGTGCAGTTGAATTGACAACTCAATTTTCAAAGCCTGTACATATTCTTTGTGTCCCCAAGTGTCGAATCAATAAATTGGGTTATCTTGCCCGCGAAGACTATCTCGATCCCCTACAGTTGAGGGTTATCAAGTACTGTTTTCTGGCGCCGTTGCCGGGGACCATAGCTTTATTTACAGGTCTACTTGAAGTATCCTACCTGCTGCACGCTATCCACTATGGGTAAGAAAGGAGACCCCAAGGTTCCGATCTTACCATCCCGTACGAGAAGATGTACTGCTCTTAGCACTCTTGCTAAACTTGATTCACCTTCAGTTATGAGTCAGTTTGATTCACCTCAGTTACATGCTACTTCTGCTGAGTCTGGAAATATGGCAGATACTTTTGATGATGCTTCTACTACCTTTGAGACTACAGGTTCACTTGGTTCTTTTATTGAAGAACTGATTGCTGCTACTGCCCGATTCTCGGGTGTTGAAATTCCTGTTACCCAAACACCTATTGGAAAAACTCATAACTTTGCTGGCCTTGAGGAGAAACTCCTTGAGGATGATTATATTACGCTTGATGATGATTTTTGCAGGGAGCCTAATGAATGTTCTAATTCCGACCCTGCTACTATAAAGAAGTTGCTAGCAAAGCACTCCCCGAAGAACAATTTTACTCCTGATCCTACTTTTGCTACATCTCCTATAAGCATCACTGATCCTAATTATGATTTCTCTGTTGATCTTTCACTTATATCCACAGTTGAATCTGATCCCTTTTATGGCAGAGAAAATGATGATGCTATCGAGCACCTGACCAAACTCACTGAGTTGGGTGGCTTGTTTACTACTGATGAAAGGTCCCGGAACTTTTATGTGACCAAGATTCTTCCTTTTTCCTTGAAAGGAGATGCTAGAGCATGGTATGATGCACTACCATGTGGTTCCATTAAGAGTCCTTAAGATATGGCTATATCTTTCGTTGATAAGTATTTTCCTGCTCATATGCAACAAGCTGCTTGCAAAGAATTTATAACTTTGAACAGTTGCAGGATGAACATCTCCCTAAAGCTTGGGGGAGATTTTGCAGTTTGCTAAAGGCTAGACTGGGACATTATATCCCTAAGAATGAATTACTTGATATATTTTATGCTGGTCTAACCGATGGGTCTAAATCCTATCTAGATATTTGTGCTGGTTGTGTTTTCAGGCAAAGAACACCGGACGTTGCGGAAGAATTGATGGGCAAGATTGCCAAAAACCATGAAGATTGGTCCGTGCCTGAACCACCTCCACCATCAAAGAAGAGGGGCATGCTTCTCCTAAGCCCCGAAGATATGCAAGAAGCAAAGAAGTCTATAAGAGAGAAAGGTATTAAAGCTAAAGACGTGAAGAATCTACCTCCAATTGAGAAGTTGTGTGATCCTACCACTCACCCACCTATGGTAGAGGTACACTCTCTTTTAGATTTCAATGCAACTGACATCCCTAAAGGTAAACCTCCTGACCAATGTTTAGATGAGCTTGATAATTTTATTATGAAGCAGAATCACTTCAATGAGAAGGTACAAGGTCAGTTGCATGATAATACTCTTGCTATCAAAATTTTGCTTGATGTTCTAGGAAGAACAGTTAATGATGTTAAATGTCTTCTGAAGCATTTTCATATGGTTCAAACTCAGCTTGAACAAATTTCTAATGTGCAAAAAGATTTGCTTGCTAATAATGCCAAACAGGACAATTTACAGGCTTATGGTATAAAGACCCGGGGTGGAACACACACCCAGGACCCTCTCTACCCAGAAGGGCATCCGAAGAGGATCGGGCAAGATTCTCAAGTGCAGGAAGAAGAAATTGTTAGCTCTACAAGGAAGAAGAAGAAGAAGAAGAAAAAGAAACACAAGGAAGCTGACAATTCCAATGATCCAATAGAAGAAGAAGAAGAACAAGCTGTTGATCCAAACATCATATCTACCTCCGATCCTGACACTGAAGACGGTGCTGAACCTGAAAAAGATCCTGAAAAGAATGATCCACCCGAGGTTCGTGAAGAAGATGCACCCGATAAGCGCAAGAAGTATACTAGAGAAGACTTTCTTGCAAGTAGACATGGGAAGGATTGAGAACCATTGGTACAGAAACCCATGCCTTTCCCAAACAAGTCCGTCAAAACCAAAGAAGAAGAGCACTACAACAAGTTTTGTGAGTGGATGAAACCTCTTTTTCTTCAAATCACTTTGACTGATGCTATTAAGTTACCTCCTTACTCTAAATATATGAAAGATATTGTTACTAATAAAAGAAAAGTCCCTAATTAGGAAATATCTACTATGCTTGCTAACTACTCTTTCAGTGGCAAGATTCCTGAGAAGCTCGGTGATCCAGGTATACCCACCATTCCTTGCTCCATAAAAAATAATTATGTTAGAACTGCTTTATGTGATCTTGGTGCAGGAATGAGTGTTATGCCCTTTTCTCTCTAAAAAAGACTTTGTTTAGAGAAATTAATTCCAACAGATATCTCTCTACAGATGGCCGACAAGTCCACGGCCATCCCGATCGGTATTTGTGAGGATGTTCCTGTTGAAGTTGCCAATTGTTTAATACTTACTGATTTTGTTGTGCTTGACATTCCCGAGGATGGGAGCATGTCCATTATCCTTGGTAGACCTTTTCTTAACACCGCAGGTGCTGTTATTGATTGCAACAAAGGTAAGGCTACCTTCAACGTGAATGACAAAGAACACACGGTGTATTTTCCGAAGAAGATCGACAAAAGGCAGGGCCTTAACTCCATTGAGAATATCGAGACCGTGAAGATTGGAGAATGGGATTGTCCACTACATGTATACCATAATTACAAGACAATTATGGTGGGGACAATGTCCTTTAAAGTGAGAGTGCAATGATCACTTCATAAGAGGCGAGACTTTCTGTGCTATATACCAAAGGTTTGTTGGTAAGACTTGATCAACCTTGCTAACTAGCATGTTTTATATAGGTAAAAGTTGAGCTTGTTATGTTTTCATTTCCTTTAGATTTTATTCTCCTTAATGTTCCCAAGTTTTTGTGTTTAAAGATTCACTTGTTCTAACTTTTGTCTCAAGTTCACGAAAGTTTTTGTAGCTTTTTGAACTTCGAAAAATTCTCTACAGTGAAGTTGCCCAGAAAATTCCAGAAAAATCAAAATCAAAATTTCCAGGTAAAAAGCCATCAGGAGGCATCTGAGGCTGACCAGGGGGGTCCACCCCTGGCCCAGGAGGCCAGGTGGCGCGGCCCAGCTCCTAGCCGCGCCACCCACCCTCCAGGGGCCCACAGGCACCGCCTGGTGGCCTCTCTTCCCTCACTCTCTCTCCTTCCTCCCAAAAACTCGTGTTCTTGCTCTGGTTCTGTTGTTCTTGCTGTTCTTGAGCATGGAACCTCGATCTCCTTCTACAACCACTCATTTGAGCTGAAATTTGGAACGAATACTCTCTGGTATGTGACTCCCTCACCCCTCCAATTAGTTTTCTAGTTGGTGGCTTCATTATTGAGTATTTAGTGGTTCTTGGTGCTGTTTAGTTGAGCTTAAATGTTTGTGTAGAAATTTATTTTTCACGTTTTGTTGCTAGTTTGAGCCTTGGTAAAGTAAGTAGAATGTTTTGCCCAAACTAGTTTTGCTTAAATCTTCGTTTTTGTGAATTGTTAAAAATTTCAGAAATGGAGAGGCTAGGAAAGTGGCTTGGGAAGAAGAAACCTGAGCACTCTAGTCGTGTTACTGTCGGGACCCGGGGTTAGCGTATGCAAGTACAGCTAAGACATAGTCATATGGAGAGCCGAGAACCGTACCCACTTGTCTAAGCAGACAAGGCCAAGCACAGAACGTCCTCGGAAAGCATCGTACGTGAGGGGCATCCCATCCAGGCCGGATGATCAACTGAGATGGGTCCTCATCGTCCGCACACAAGTCTTATGATATGGGTGGTGAGCTCCCATATTCAAAGACAAGTCGACTCAACCATACTATCGACTATCTCATAACTCTTACATAGACTTACTTCAGCCTGATCACCTAGTCGGGGTCTAGGGCGGGCCCGATCATACCACAAAATGTGCACGAGACTGAGTCTCGAGCAATCGCATCGCGATGCCCCAAGCTGCGCACATCTAAGGGCCACTTGGTGTATGAAAGACCGCCAGCCAGAACACAACTAAGGTCTCGAAAACCCATACAAAGACATGCATGTTATAAACATACACGCAGCACACATGCGTTGTATGAACAGCAGGTACCATTGCAATTCTCTACAAAGTATACATTTTTATTGATAACTCTTATAGAGTGCACACAGAGATCACAAACATGTGATCCAACATTACAACATAAGCGGAAGCAAATTATGTCCGAGTACAGACAAGTTTAACAAATGGCTTAAGAAGCCTTATTTAAACACAAGCCCTCCACGAGGGAACCAATCGTCTGACTGGGACTAGACTAGCTTGATCTTCACTCGTCCAGCTCGATGAAGAAGCCACCTTCGGGGTCAGTGGGTTCATCTAAAACATAGATTAAGCAAACGTGAGTACAAAGTCGTACTCAGCAAGACTTACATAGGAGCTATACTACTCATGCACATGTATCAAGGTAAAGGGAGGTGGGGTTTCACTTGCAGAAATGCCAGCTTTGACTTGGCTAGTCCTGAACTACGAGTACCAGACTTTGAGGTAAGAAGCGTACACGAGTCCACTACTTTCTCCAACCAATTACACCACTATGGTGCCTTCCTCGACTTCCCCACGAGAAAGCACGCCATATCACTCACACTTATCTTGGTGTGCTTTAGAAGTATCCGGTTCAAGTTATCTAATAATCAAGCTAAGCTTTCCAAGAAGTCCATAACCGCGGACGCGGCTATTCGAATAGTTTTGTTAACCCTGCAGGGGTGTACCGCTACACACACATGATCATCAATTACCGCCTTTGTGCTCGACACCATTCAAGAAGTGTCGGCGAGGATGCTCACCACAACTGTTACCTCATAGTCGATCTATTCCGAGAAAGCCGCCTACTTGGGTTGGCTACCACTATCGTGAACCCGGCCGGTTTACCGAAGTGGACCCAAGTGATGTGTGCGTGGTGCATAAGCCGGTCTCGGGTGAACCGTTCTCTCACTTAGCATCCAGGCCACAAGCCTACCAGAACTCCGAACTATTGCGACATCTGGACATCGAAAGGGATGAGTTAGTAAGCTGAGAGGGGTCAGTGAGCCCAATGTGTGGTTGTACTCTTCATCTTGGATCACCACACAAGAACTCGTACTTAGGGCGGTGTTCAAGGAGACAACCCACCATGTACTCCTACATAGCCTCTCATCGTTCACCTTGTATTAGGGTCGATTCACCAACACTTTTCTACCATCATCAACATGATCACTACCATCCCGACTCACATCACAGTATCAGCATGGTACCATGCTAAGCATGCAATAAGCAGTAACAGTTGCAGGGGCCACATGATATCAAACAACTCCTACATTTGCTAGGATTGTGGTTTGCTTACTACTGTGACAAAATGATAGGTCATGCAAAGGAATGGGTTCATCTATGCGGTAGAAACAAATCATGGTGATCATCCTAAACAATTCATAAGAGAGACATGAGAGGGAAGTGGGATTTTATCGACATGATCAATGGGGGTTTGCTTGCCTTGCTGACGAGGTTCGGGTTCTGGGTCTTCAACGAAGGGGGCAGCCTCCTGCTTCGGTTCCACCTCTACTCGACAAACAACAACAAAAGTAGCAAAGTAAATACAATGCACAATCACATGATGGAAGGTTGGAACTTGATGTAAATGCTTTGATGTGTGAAGCAATTCCATTTAAATGGAGTATATTGCAAATTGAATTGCAAATTCAAACTCCAATTTGAATTCAAACTTAACCAAGTTACATGTGACATTGTTTGATCATTTTGAACCTTTTGGACATGTGAATGATATGCCTCTGAAGTGTGGTTGAAACATAGTATAATTCCATGGTCCAAGTTGCAAAAATCATTTGAATTGAATTTGAATTAATTTCAAATAAATCAAATGACATATGCTACTGGTCCCATTTTAAAATCAACCCAAACATAGTGGAAAGTTGCATTTTTGGATAGCTTATTTTCTCCTGATAATTTTTCATATATTATTTGTCCAAATTGGAGTTAATATGAATTTTCTATGAAATTCCAAAGTTTGGGGTAATTCTGGAATTTTCTGAATTTCTTTAATTCTTTTTAATTTCTGGAAATGAATTACTGCGTCATGCTGACTTCATGCTGGCGTCAGGGGGGCTGACAAGGGGGTCCCACCTGTCAGTGGCTGGTTAATTTAATCAGGCTGGTTAAATTAATCCAGTGGTTTAAATAAGCCACTGGTCCCACTGGTCAGTGGCTCAGGGGGGTCATTAGGGGGTGATTAATCCCGGTGCTCAGCCTGACAGGCCGGCGGCTAAACGCCGGCGACCAGAACCGCGGCGGCGCTGCACGGGGAGGTTGATTCCGGGCACCAATCGAAGCGCTGCGACCTCCAACTTGAAGCCCTTGCCGATGCGCGTCGAAAGAGACAAACTCCAAGTGCTGGGGTGCCCTGTACGCTCGCCGGCGTCGAGTTTCGCGGCGATGGAGCTACGGCTGTGACCGGGAATTCGCTACAAGGCGCGAATGGAGGCGGGGCTAGGCTGGTTTGAAGCAGTGGAGCACGGGGAACGCGATGGACAACAAGGCGACCTCGATTGCGTAACGGTTGGTCGTCGCCATGGATCCCGGCGGAGAGGAGTTTCGGCTTTCATGGCGGCCATTGGTAGAGGAAGCAATCGAGGGGGATAAGATAGGGGTTTTGATCCTGCGCTCACCAGGAATTCAGCAGAGCAGACGGTGAGGTAAACGGCGGTGTGATGATGACGAATTCGACGATGAGTCCTTGCGGGTCCGGCGGCGGCTCGAGCTCGATTCCGGTGACTAGGAGGGCTCCGGGCTCGCCTTCTTCTGCAGATCGATGAAGAGCTTGAAGGGGAACACGGGGGACAGCTCGGTGAAGGTCCTCGTCGTCGTTGGCTGCGTGTGCTTGGCGTCGCGCTCCGGCGGTCCTCTCGGTCTTCTCCAAATCCGGCGAGAACGGAGGGGGCAAGCGCACTGGAGGGAGGGGACTGGAGCAGGGCATCTCCAGGACGCCTCCAGATGGGATAACGACGCCCGGGGGGGCCTCCAGGCAGGCAGGTGGCGTGGCGGCCGCGGCATGCCGGCCACCGAGCTGCTTGCGCCGCGGTGGAAGAAGACAAGGGTCCAGGTGGGCTTGGGCTGCCGAAACGGTAAATTGGGCCGAGGTGGCCCAGGTAAGTGGGCTGCTTTCTGTTTTCTATTTTCCTCTCTGTTTTTCTTTCTGCTATTTGTTTAGGCTAGCTAAAAAAAATAGCAATCCATTTTATTAAATGCTGTAAAAATTTATATGGCTTCATAACAATATAGACTAGCCACTTATAAAGTTTCAACATTTTTAAAATTCAAATAATTTGAATCTTAACTCAAATATGGGTTTTTCATTAAATCCAAGGCACTGTTTGAATATTTGAAAAATCTATGAGCATGGGGTGGGTCCCACATCACTTGATATGTGATCACACTCATTTATAAGACTTTTCAAAATTCTAACATGAATTTTTGGAGAAGATTTTATCTGGCCTTTTGAATTAATTCATCTGGGGGGTTCCTTCTCCCATTTTTCTTTTAAATTTGATTTCAAAGATTTCTTTTGAAATTTTAACAAGATGCAGGAGTACTGGTTAACCCTAGCACATTACCTAACAGAGGGTTCTGACAACTCGCCCCCACTCAAAAGAATCTCGTCCCGAGATTCAGAAGTCTGCGGGAGGAAGGTGGGGTACTCGGCATTGAGACGGTCTTCTCTTTCCCACGTAGCTTCTCTTTCAGAGTGGTCACACATTGCACTTTCAGAAACCTAATCTTCTGACGACGAGTGACATGCTCTGCGGAATCAAGAATACGAATGGGGTATTCTCGATAAGAAAGGTCATCTTGGAGATCAAGCGTTTCATGGTCGACTTCGCGGATGGGGTCCTTGAAGCAACGCCTGAGTTGGGACACATGGAATACATCATGTACTCGGGAAAGGTGCGGGGGTAGTTCAAGTTGGTAGGCAACTTCTCCACGTTTAGCAATAATGCGGAAAGGTCCGATGTAACGTGGGGCCAACTTGCCTTTGATACCGAAACGTTGGGTTCCCTTCAGAGGAGTAACCCGAAGGTAAGCCTTCTCATCCATATTGTAGCTCTCTTGCCTATGATGACGATCATAGTAGCTTTTCTGACGAGACTGGGCTGCTTTCAATTGATCACGAACAATGCGAACTTGCTCTTCTGCTTCCTTGATCATATCCGGTCCAAAGAATTGTCTTTCACCGGTTTCTGACCAGTTTAGTGGTGTTCGACATCGTCGTCCATATAGGAGTTCAAAAGGAGCCATGTTCAGACTAGATTGAAAACTATTGTTATAAGCAAATTCGGCAAATGGAAGAGACTTCTCCCAATTCTTTCCGAATGAGATAACACAAGCTCTTTGCATGTCTTCGAGAATTTGGTTAACCCTTTCGACTTGACTGCTAGACTGAGGATGGAAAGCTGTACTAAAGGAGAGATGAGTTCCCATAGCCTTCTGAAAGCTTCCCCAAAATCTAGAGGTAAAAAGGCTACCACGATCAGAATTGATTTCCAAAGGAACACCGTGAAGGGATACAATTCTAGAGATGTACAAGTCCGCTAACTGGCTAGCAGTTATAGACTCGCGAACCGGAAGGAAGTGAGCAACTTTGGAAAGCCTATCTATGACAACGAAGATGGCATTGTTTCCTTTCTGGGTTCTTGGAAAGCCGGTGATGAAGTCCATACCGACTTTGTCCCATTTCCACTCGGGAATAGACAAAGGTTGAAGTGTACCAGCAGGTCTTTGATGTTTTGCCTTAATGCGACGACAAACATCACATTCAGCAACAAATTGAGCAATGTCTCTCTTCATCCTAGTCCACCAAAATCTCTGGCGTAGATCTCGGTACATTTTTGTGCTACCGGGATGAATCGAGAGGGGTGTGTCATGGGCTTCTTTGAGGATGAGTTGCCTTAGTTCCCTATTCTTAGGTACTACCAAACGATTTCCAAAGAATACCGTTCCCTTGCTATCTGTGGAGAAACATTTAGAAACTCCGCTAGCAATGTTCTCCTTGATCCGGCGAACACCTCGTGCACGCCTTTGGGCAACTATGATTTGATCCTCAAGAGTTGGTTTCGCCACCAAGGTAGAAAGATAGCCATGAGGAAAAATCTCAAGATTGAGCTTGCGAAAGTCCTCATGAAGAAGTGGTTGATACTGTTGTAACATGAGGTTGTTACAATACGACTTACGACTTAGTGCATCAACCATGACATTGGCTTTGCCTGGGGTGAAAGAAATTACTACGTCGTAATCTTTTATCAACTCAATCCAGCGTCTTTGCCTGAGATTAAGATCTGGCTGGGTGAAAATATATTTGAGGCTTTGGTGGTCGGAATAAATCTCACAACGATTACCAAGGAGGTAATGTCGCCAAGTTGTTAGGGCATGAACTACGGCAGCGAGTTCACGGTCATGGGTAGGATAGTTCTCTTCATGTGGCCGCAACTGGCGTGAAGCATAAGCTACCACATGTCGATCTTGCAGAAGTATGCATCCTAACCCTTGCCGTGATGCGTCACAATAGATCTCGAAATCCTTTTTAGTGTCTGGAGGTGCAAGTACGGGTGCAGAAGTCAATCTTCTTTTTAGCTCTTGAAAGCTTTCCTCGCACTTGGAAGTCCATAAGAATTTCTTATCTTTCTTGAGGAGTTCAGTTAGAGGCTTTGCAACTTTAGAAAAGTTCTCGACGAAGCGACGGAAATAGATGGCTAGGCCAAGAAAACTCCTACCTTGCTTAACCGATTCAGGTGGAGTCCAGTCAAGGACGGCCTGAACTCTCTCGGGATTCACAGCAATGCCTTTTGCAGAAATCACGTGGCCTAAGTAGGTCACTTCTGGTAGCCAAAATTCACACTTGGAGAATTTAGCATACAGGCGATGCTCTCTAAGCTTCATCAATACCAGCCTTAGGTGTTCTGCGTGCTCTTCTTCGTTCTTCGAGTATATGAGAATGTCATCAAGATAAACTACAAAAAAATTATCTAGATACTCCATAAAGATCGAATTCATCAAGAGCGAGAATGTGGCGGGGGCATTGGTTAAACCAAAGGACATGACGGTGTACTCGTAAAGACCATAACGAGTAGTAAAAGCCGTTTTGGGAATGTCCTCGCTTCGGATTTTGATTTGATGATAACCTAATCTCAAATCCATCTTGGAGAAGATAGAGGATCCTGTAAGTGATCATAAAGATCATTGATCCTGGGCAATGGGTATTTGTTCTTTATCGTCGCTAGATTTAGCGGGCGATAGTCTACGCACATCCTTTCTGTTCCATCTTTCTTCTTTACGAACAGAACGGGGCAACCCCATGGCGATGAGCTAGGGCGGATGAAGCCTTTTGCCAACGAAACATCAAGTTGGATTTTTAGCTCAGCTAACTCATGTGGGGCCATTTTATATGCGCGTTTGGAAATTGGTGCGGTTCCTGGTACAAGATCCACTATAAACTCTACACATCTGTCGGGTGGCATGCCCGGTAGCTCTTCAGGAAAGACATCCGGGAAGTCACGAACCACCGGAATATCTTCAAGTTCGGGAAGGGGAAGTACATTCAAGGAATGCACTTGGGTTCTTGTTCTGGGTGAGGTATAGATGACGGTTTTGCCTGAAGGGTGGGTGAGTTTCACGGATTTGCATTTGCAATCCAGGTAGGCATTCTGTCTTGATAGCCAATCCATGCCAAGGATGACATCAATATCTGAAGACTTGAGGGCTATGAGTGAAGCAAGGAATACTAAACCCTCAATTGCAATTTGATTACCATGACTTACGCTATTAGTTTGCCATCTTGACCCTGGAGTTTGAATAATCATTGGGGTGGACAATTCAACAAAAGATAACTCATGACGAAGTGCATAACTTTCCGACATGAATGAATGAGATGCCCCTGGGTCGAAAAGAACGGAAGTAGGAACATAATTGACTGGGAGCGTACCAAGAATGACGTCAGTGGTGTCGTCAGTCTCTTCGGCGGCGATCTGGTTCACACGTCCACGAGTGGCGGGAGGAGCGGGTTTGGCGGTGTAGACCTTCTGGGGTGGCTTGCCACGACCATTGTTGTTGCCTCCGGCACGGGGTGGAGCATTCTGATTCTGGATCTGGTTCTGGGGACACTCACGAGAATAGTGGCCTGCCTGACCACACTTGTAGCAGGCTCCAAGAACAGTGCGTGGAGCTGGGTTTTTTGGTGGAGCTGGGTGGAACTCAGTGGGTGGACGAGGCGCCACATAGGATGGCCTCGGTGGGTTGTTCTGGCGGAACATACTATTGGGGATCCAGATCTTGCGCTTCTGGGAGCCTGAACTGGATGATCCATCGTCTCTAGGGTGTTTGCGAAAGTCGTTGGGGGTGTTCATGTCCTCTGCCTTGATGGCCTTGTTGACAAGAACCTGGAATGTGGCAAAGTCATGTAGGTTGAGCTCACGATGGAGTCCAGAGTTTAGTCCGCGACGGAACCTTTCTTGCTTCTTTGCGTCGGTGGAGACTTCTTCAGTAGCATAACGAGCAAGTCGGTTGAACTCATGACTAAACTCGTCAACAGTCCTTCTGCCTTGAGTGAGGTTGCAGAACTCCTCACGCTTGCGTTCCATAAGACCCTTGGGAATGTGGTGCTCACGGAAGGAAGTGCAGAATTCATCCCAAGATGCAGGCGGTCCAATGGGACGCATGTTCATGAAGTTTTCCCACCAAGAGCTAGTTGCACCTTCAAGGTGATAGGTGGCATAGCTGACCTTGTCGCCATTTGCAACATGGCCTTCTTGGAGCTTCCTCTCGATGCTGCGAAGCCATTCATCGGCGTCAAGGGGCTCGGTGGAGTAACTGAAAACCGGGGGATGAAGTCGGATGAAGTCGTTCAGGGACACCAGCTCATTGCGCTGCTGAGTGGTGTTGCGAGCAATGACTTCCAACAGGTGGTGAGAGTCTCGGCGGTTCCTCTCAACCTCCATTAGAACCTGAGCCATCGTGGGTGGGGGTGGAAGGTTGCCTTCCTCCTGATCATTCCCACGACCCTGGTTACGACCAACCTGGCCACGGGTTCCTTGAGACATCCTGAAGGTGAAAACCCAAAGTCAAACAGAGTTGATTTGAAGAGTCTAAACAAGGTATTGAAGTACTGGAAGGATTACAGAGCAAAGGAAGTAATCATCTTGACAACATGGTGATAAAAGCATACAAGACATATATTCACAAGTTGCCATACAAACCATACATCATTTTAGTACAAGCACCAAGCTAATACAAACGTGATGAAGATGATACATCCTTCAGAGGCACTCTGACTTCCTATACATTATTTATCTAAGCCTCTGGAACTTAGACCCTTGCGTACAATACACTAAGATACTACTACATCCTCACTAAGTAAGACCACAGGCGGTCTCACTCATCTCCATCTCCATAGTAGTCCTCGTAAAAGTTACCCGCGTATCCCGGTAGCTGAAGGTGACCATCGGAAAACACGGAGGCCTGTGGACCCTGATATCCATTTGGGCAAGGATGGGGCCTAGGTCCGGCGTAGGGTGGAAGCAAAGGACCACGGGGTGGAAAAATGCCTCCAATCTCGGGCCAAGCAACTCGAGAAGGCATCTGAGTCCTCACAGGATAGATAGCATCATATTCAATTGATCCAACGCTCACAAAGGGTGCCAAGAGTGTCAGTGCTCGATACAGACGAACACGAGTGGCGTGAAGCTCAAAACGAAGAGCGCGTGCATCACGATCTCGATCACTAGCAAACCTAGCGTCACCTGAAGTGTTGGATCCTCTGCAGAGTGATCTGAGTAGAGTCCGGTGTAATATCCCTCTTCTCCTGGAAGTGCAGCAGGGATATAGCGGAATGAGGTCTTCTCAGCATAGTGTGCTCCTCTCTCAGTAGTGTCATATATGAGTATGTCGCATCCTGCACAGCCATGTTCTCGGTGATGCCAATGCCATGTCCAAAGTGGATAGGCTGGGTGACTCCAACGTGGTGCGGGTAGATCCTGACAATGCAGTGGAACTGCGTCTGGTTGAAGTCGTGGAACTGCTCCTCGACGGTGTACTCAGGGTACCATCGATATCCCACATAGGACATCATCTCGATCAACGTGGCGGGATGGCCACGCACACCGAGGCACCTGGTCAAACGAACAATCTGCCGAGGGGGAAGATCTGCCATATGAAACAGAAGAAGGAGTTTGCAAATGCATCAGATTATGAGATAAACTTGGAATGACTCGGACAGCATAACGGCTGTAATTGTAAGAAATGACAATTTCTTCCAATCATGAAAAACAGCACTTACATAATACGATGTAAGAAATTAGCATTACAACAATGCTAGGAAAACCGGACACAACTTTCCTACGGCTATAAGGAAGCAAACAACGAGATGTTCTAATCAGACAGATGAGAGCCTAGTCCTATCTTCCCGTAGAATAAGATGAGGGTGACTCAGAACTCAGAACGAAGGGGGTAAGGAGAAAAAAGAAGCCTTACATTGTTCCCTTATATACCCAGAGTAACTATATAACTATAGCAAGCTAGACTCGACTTCGGCCAAGGCTACTAGTCCTACAGTCAGTCCTGCTCTGATACCAAGTCTGTTGGGACCCGGGGTTAGCATATGCAAGTACAGCTAAGACATAGTCATATGGAGAGCCGAGAACCGTACTCACTTGTCTAAGCAGACAAGGCGAAGCACAGAACGTCCTCGGAAAGCATCGTACGTGAGGGGCATCCCATCCAGGCCGGATGATCAACTGAGATGGGTCCTCATCGTCCGCACACAAGTCTTATGATATGGGTGGTGAGCTCCCATATTCAAAGACAAGTCGCCTCAACCATACTATCGACTATCTCATAACTCTTACATAGACTTACTCCAGCCCAATCACTTAGTCGGGGTCTAGGGCGGGCTCGATCATACCACAAAGTGTGCACGAGACTGAGTCTCGAGCAATCGCATCGCGATGCCCCAAGCTGCGCACATCTAAGGGCCACTTAGTGTATGAAAGACCGCCAGCCAGAACACAACTAAGGTCTCGAAAACCCATACAAAGACATGCATGTTATAAACATACACGCAGCACACATGCCTTGTATGAACAGCAGGTACCATTGCAATTCTCTACAAAGTATACATTTTTATTGATAACTCTTATAGAGTGCACACAGAGATCACAAACATGTGATCCAACATTACAACATAAGCGGAAGAAAATTATGTCTGAGTACAGACAAGTTTAACAAATGGCTTAAGAAGCCTTATTTAAACACAAGCCCTCCACGAGGGAACCAGTCGTCTGACTGGGATTAGACTAGCTTGATCTTCAGTCGTCCAGCTCGATGAAGAAGCCACCTTCGGGGTCAGCGGGTTCATCTAAAACATAGATTAAGCAAACGTGAGTACAAAGTCGTACTCAGCAAGACTTACATAGGAGCTATACTACTCATGCACATGTATCAAGGTAAAGGGAGGTGGGTTTCACTTGCATAAATGCCAGCTTTGACTTGGCTAGTCCTGAACTACGAGTACCAGACTTTGAGGTAAGAAGCGTACACGAGTCCACTACTTTCTCCAACCAATTACACCACTTTGGTGCCTTCCTCGACTTCCCCACGAGAAAGCACGCCATAGCACTCACACTTATCTTGGTGTGTTTTACAAATATCCGGTTCAAGTTATCTAATAATCAAGCTAAGTTTTCCAAGCAGTCCATAACCGCGGACGCGGCTATTCGAATAGTTTTGTTAACCCTGCAGGGGTGTACCGCTACACACACATGATCATCAATTACCGCCTTTGTGCTCGACACCATTCAAGAAGTGTCGGCGAGGATGCTCACCACAACTGTTACCTCATAGCCGATCTAGTCCGAGAAAGCCGCCTACTTGGGTTGGCTACCACTATCGTGAACCCGGCCGGTTTACCGAAGTGGACCCAAGTGATGTGTGCGTGGTGCATAAGCCGGTCTCGGGTGAGCCGTTCTCTCACTTAGCATCCAGGCCACAAGCCTACCAGAACTCCGAACTATTGCGACATCTGGACATCGAAAGGGATGAGTTAGTAAGCTGAGAGGGGTCAGTGAGCCCAATGTGTGGTTGTACTCTTCATCTTGGATCACCACACAAGAACTCGGACTTAGGGCGGTGTTCAACGAGACAACCCACCATGTACTCCTACACAGCCTCTCATCGTTCACCATGTATTAGGGTCGATTCACCAACACTTTTCTACCATCGTCAACATGATCACTACCATCCCGACTCACATCACAGTATCAGCATGGTACCATGCTAAGCATGCAATAAGCAGTAACAGTTACAGGGGCCACATGATATCAAACAACTCCTACATTTGCTAGGATTGTGGTTTGCTTACTACTGTGACAAAATGATAGGTCATGCAAAGGAATGGGTTCATCTATGCGGTAGAAACGAATCATGGTGATCATCCTAAACAATGCATAAGCGAGACATGAGAGGGAAGCGGGATTTTATCGACATGATCAATGGGGGTTTGCTTGCCTTGCTGACGAGGTTCGGGTTCTGGGTCTTCAACGAAGGGGGCAGCCTCCTGCTCCGGTTCCACCTCTACTCGACAAACAACAAGCAAAGTAGCAAAGTAAATACAATGCACAATCACATGATGGAAGGTTGGAACTTGATGTAAATGCTTTGATGTGTGAAGCAATTCCATTTAAATGGAGTATATTGCAAATTGAATTGCAAATTCAAACTCCAATTTGAATTCAAACTTAACCAAGTTACATGTGACATTGTTTGATCATTTTGAACCTTTTGGAAATGTCTATGATATCCCTCTGAAGTGTGGTTGAAACATAGTATAATTCCATGGTCCAAGTTGCAAAAATCATTTGAATTGAATTTGAATTAATTTCAAATAAATCAAATGACATATGCTACTGGTCCCATTTTAAAATCAACCCAAACATAGTTGAAAGTTGCATTTTTGGATAGCTTATTTTCTCCTGATCATTTTTTCATATATTATTTGTCCAAATTGGAGTTAATATGAATTTTCAATGAAATTCCAAAGTTTGGGGTAATTTCTAGAATTTTCTGAATTTCTTTAATTCTTTTTAATTTCTGGAAATGAATTACTGCGTCATGCTGACTTCATGCTGGCGTCAGGGGGGGCTGACAAGGGGGTCCCACCTGTCATTGGCTGGTTAATTTAATCTGGCTGGTTAAATTAATCCAGTGGTTTAAATAAGCCACTGGGCCCACTGGTCAGTGGCTCAGGGGGGGTCATTAGGGGGTGATTAATCTCGGTGCTCAGCCTGACAGGCCGGCGGCTAAACGTCGGCGACCAGAACCGCGGCGGCGCTGCACGGGGAGGTTGATTCCGGGCACCAATTGAAGCGCTACGACCTCCAACTTGAAGCCCTTGCCGATGCGCGTCGAAAGAGACCAACTCCAAGTGCTGGGGTGCCCTATACGCTCGCCGGCGTCGAGTTTCGCGGCGACGGAGCTACGGCTGTGATCGGGAATTCGCTACAAGGCGCGAATGGAGGCGGGGCTAGGCTGGTTTGAAGCAGTGGAGCACGGGGAACGCGATGGACAACAAGGCGAGCTCGATTGCGTAACGGTTGGTCGTCGCCATGGATCCCGGCGGCGAGGAGTTTCGGCTTTCATGGCGGCCATGGCTAGAGGAAGCAATCGAGGGGGATAAGATAGGGGTTTTGATCCTGCGCTCACCAGGAACTCAGCAGAGCAGACGGTGAGGTAAACGGCGGCGTGATGATGAAGAATTCGACGATGAGTCCTTGCGGGTCCGGCGGCGGCTCGAGCTCGATTCCGGTGACTAGGAGGGCTCCGGGCTCGCCTTCTTCTACAGATCGATGAAGAGCTTGAAGGGGAACACGGGGGACAGCTCGGTGAAGGTCCTCGTCGTCGTTGGCTGCGTGTGCTTGGCGTCGCGCTCCGGCGGTCCTCTCGGTCTTCTCCAAATCCGGCGAGAACGGAGGGGGCAAGTGCACTGGAGGGAGGGGAATGGAGCAGGGCGTCTCCAGGACGCCTCCAGACGGGATAACGACGCCCGGGGGGGCCTCCAGGAAGGCAGGTGGCGTGGCGGCCGCGGCATGCCGGCCACCGAGCTGCTTGCGCTGCGCTGGAAGAAGACAAGGGTCCAGGTGGGCTTGGGCTGCCGAAACGGTAAATTGGGCCGAGGTGGCCCAGGTAAGTGGGCTGCTTTCTGTTTTCTATTTTCCTCTCTGTTTTTCTTTCTGCTATTTGTTTAGGCTAGCTAAAAAAAATAGCAAGCCATTTTATTAAATGCTGAAATTGTTTATATGGCTTCATAACAATATAGACTAGCCACTTATAAAGTTTAAACATTTTTAAAATTCAAATAATTTGAATCTTAACTCAAATAGGGATTTTTCATTAAATCCAAGGCACTGTTTGAATATTTGAAAAATCTATGAGCATGGGGTGGGTCCCACATCACTTGATATGTGATCACACTCATTTATAAGACTTTTCAAAATTCTAACATGAATTTTTGGAGAAGATTTTTATCTGGCCTTTTGAATTAATTCATCTGGGGGGGTTCCTTCTCCCATTTTGCTTTTGAATTTGATTTCAAAGATTTCTTTTGAAATTTTAACATGATGCAGGAGTACTGGTTAACCCTAGCACATTACCTAACAAAGGGTTCTGACAGTTACGCATTCCGCAGCTTCACCTTCGACCACGAGGGTGAGCTATAATGAAGATATCGTACCCATAGAGATGTTGGACGCGTCACCCGCGAAAGCCATGGCATTTCCATGCAAAGATTTCATGGAGGATGCCGACATACAAGAAGAGTTCTATGCTCTGTGTGCCAATGCAGGTTTGACATGGCTTGTTACGAGCCGTGTACCACAGTACAAGACACTCACCGCTATTTTTGTTAACAGTTTCTGGTTTTATTCTGACAATGATACTGTGGTGTTTCGACTTGATGAAAGATTGCTGAACATGTCTATGAGTATATTATGTGAAGCTTTAGGTTTGCTAGGCTTGGTCGAGAAGAAGAAGGGGAAAAATGTCGAAATTGTTGCACTCAACACCCTCCTCGACTCGTTCTGTAACACTGAAGTGAGGGCATCCAACCGTCAGAAGATTTCCAACATTATGTTCCCTCACCTCAGGTATTTCGCCTATTATATTGCTAGAGGAGTGTTGGCTCGAGACAACACGAGCAACACTTCTACGCCTGATACTACTATCATGGTGAATGCCCTCTCAGGGAAGCACGAGTATCATGTGGGTTCTCTTATTGCGAAACGCCTTGCTACTAATAGTAACAAGGGGGGCCTATTTGGTGGCGTCTATGCCACACTTCTTTTGCAGTTTCTCCAAGGAGAACCGCACCCAGATGATGCAATCTTTCCTTTTGTTAGCCTTGACTTGGCTGCCATGAAGAGGCATTTCTTTGTTACTACGACTTATGACCGCTATACACTTGATTATATTTTGCGTTTTAAAGACGGTGTGGCAAGCACTGTCCGTCTACCTGCACCACTTGTGTTTGATTTTTCTCGCAGGAACGGATTTCTTTTTTCAGTGGCCGAGTTTGATGAGATCACGGGGAGATACCAGTTTCACGACCCCACGGAGGGGGTCGATCCAGACGAGGAGGAGCGGGTGGTATATCCACCAGTTCAGGAGGAGACCGTCACCCCCTGGGGTGAAGGGTCTTCCTCTGGATGGGGGGCGGGACTTTCCTCTTCCATGTGGGAGGAACCCAGAACTTCAGTGTACGCACCGGAGGGCTCATACAACCCTTGGGCTTACCATTACCCCGGAGCAGGAGGCTCCTCGGGACCGCAGTACACGAGCCCAACTTAGGCCAAAAGCCTAAGCTTGGGGGAGTACGTGCTCTCCTACCCTTTCCATTGTATCTACCATTGGTTCGCTTTTATCTTTTTGCAAGTTTTTGCATGTTCTTCTTTATTCTTTTAGTTTGCAAAAACCCAAAAAGATTTATCCTTTCTTTTGCTTTGGTTAAACCTTAAAATAACCCAAAAATATGTTTCCTTCGCTCTTTAGTTTGCTTTGTTTCAGAGTTCATCTCGAATCCGTGATGATTATAATTTCCTACGTTCGATCGTGCAAGTGACAAGGCAGTAATGACGAAGATCAACGGAAGGGATGCAACAAGGAAAGCCGGTATGAACTCTTTTTGTTTCTACTTTTGTACATATGCCTGTACTTATGATTAGAGACCAGCTTGTAGCGACATAGTGCTATGTTTAAAATGCTTTCCCAGTGGTTCATGCTTTCTTTGTGGTTAGTCTCAAATAGCTAGAGTTTATAATGTGTTGCTTGAAATGATTGACATGCATTGCATTGTTCATGGTGTGGCATATTGAAGTGGTATTTCCCTCCGTGGGATTCTTGGATTCACTTGGCACATGTTCACGCATGTTAAGACTAAAAAGTCTGTTCTGCCTTGATGATCTTTTTACTTCAGGGTGAGTTATATCACTTTCATGCCCGATTCAATGTTGCTTTGTCACTCTGCATGATTATGATCGTTATGCTCTCTGGTTGGTCGCTTCCCCGTCTTTTGCTAGCCTTCCTCCAGCACCAAGAGGAATTCTGCTTGTGCATCCAAACTCCTTTTCAAACCAGTTGTTCCATTTGAGTCCACCATACCTACCTATATGTGGTATTTACCGGCCACTCCTAACTTAGACTTTCTTTGGCCATCTCGAAATTTATTCAAAAGCTTCCCCTTTGTAACCGTACAAGCTCATGGTGCGGTGAGGGAAAATCAGTATCTTTCACACCAAAAATATTTTGACGGAAGTTTTAACTAGTCAAAATAAAAAATATGAGAGTTACACCTCCTCCATACTTGATGATGGAGTGAAATGGACCAAAGGCTTCTTATGATAGATGGAACGATATCCTCCTTCCATCCTTGAGGCAAAATAAAAGGTTCCGTAGACCATCAAAGGATTTATAGATAAGGGAACATGTGTAAGCAAAAGGCATTAATATGGTTGGCGTGGGAGATATTGAGAGACCTTTACTGTTCACCGTTGACTGGAAAGTTGCACTTCTCAAAAGAGTTTTATCTCTGTTTTCAAAACCAAGAGCTCTGGAACATGTTTAGTCTTTGCTTCCTTTCACGGCTTTTCAACCTTTCCATCAAAAGCCACGGTTCGAGAGTCTCCACCTTCCTTTCTCCAAAGCACCAACTATGAGATCATAATTGTCATTCTTAGTGTAATATGCATTGTCCCAAAGTATCACATTGTCTTCTGCATGCTTGTGAGGTTTATTACTTTGAGTTCTGAGTTCTAGTCTCCTTTAAAACTCCGGAGGAGTTTCTGCATTTATGTTTTGCTTCACTCATGGAGGCTAGCGAGATACCACTCTGATATGTTCATGCTATGTGCATTGTGAGCTTAAATTGATTCTCAGCAGCATATTATTTACTTTTTCTTTGTTTGTGATTGATTACATGAAAGAAGGATTGCTTCGTGCATTGTACTTGTAGCATGGTGTCAAAACTTGCTAAACTCTTTCGTAGTACATGCTTATATACATCTAGTGAAGCAAAAGAGTTTGTCAAAGTTTTCTTTTTCGCGTCCAGTACGTTGAACTGAATTGCTTGAGGACAAGCAATAGCTAAGCTTGGGGGAGTTGATACGTCTCAAACGTATCTACTTTTCCAAACACTTTTTCTATTGTTTTGGCTTCATTTTTGCATGATTCGAACGAAACTAACCCGGACTGACGCTGTTTTCAACAGAGCTACCAATGTTGTTTTCTTTTGCACAGGTTTCTGGATATTTAGGTACGCTAGAAAAATCCCAAAAAAATATATAAAAAATCAGCGTTCCGGAAGCTTCCGCGAGTCCAAAGGGGGACCACAGGGCAGCCAGGGGGAAGCCAAGAGGGTGCCTGGCGCGGCCCAGCCCCTGGCCGCGCCACCTGCCCTCCTGGCTGGGTCCCACACCCCTTGGTGCCCTACTTTGGCCCTATTTATTCTCCCGACGCAGAAACCCCAGAACAGAAGTCGCTTTTCCAATCTACGTCGCGAAGCCGCCGCAACCCTCTGTTCTTCTCCGGGAGAGCTAATCTGGAGGCTGCTTTGGCCTCCGGTGAGGGGAAATCATCGCCAATGTCATCATCATCATCTCTCCATCACCCCTCCATGACTTCCTCTCTCATGTGTGAGTAATTCCTTGCTGTAGGCAAAGGGGGTGGTAGGGATTGGATGAGTTAGATCATGTAATAGTTCAATCAGATTGTTGGGGGCATGTTGCCTATCATCTACTTGGTGTTTATCATCTCTGTTACAACTTGTTGCTCTTAATGCTTGTCACTTTAGGCCCGAGTGCCATGATTTCAGATCTGATCATCCTTTTGTTTCTTGAGTTTGTGGTGTTCTTGATCCTATCTATGAGTTGTATGCACCTATTATAGTCCGGAACCGGCGATCCCAATGGTGACAGCTTGGGACACCAAAGGGTATGGACTATAATTTGAGGATTCCGTGTATCCATGAAGTGTTAATGCTTTGTTCCGGTGCTCTTTGACAGGAGTACCTTAATCTCCCTAAGTTCCTTTTGGCCCCGTTTGTAGCGGGAGGGTAGGACAAAACATGTTGTGCAAAGTTCTTATTGCAAGCACGTACAACTACCATGGCATACACGCCTGATGTTTGATATTTGCCTAGATGATCCTTTCTTTTCTGTGAGCCTTGCCCGTGTTAGAATCTATTACATGTTCGTTCTTATCCAAGCAGCGCCCAACCATCCATCTCCCTAGCCTACAGTGTTTTCTTTCCTGCTGGTTACTAGTTGTTTACTTTTGTTGTTTTACTTTTGTTGTTATCACCACCACTACTACCACCATATCACAGTTTCTACTAATACCTTTGTGCAAGCAAGTGTTTATTTCAGGTGCGGTTGAATTTACAACTCAATTGTCAAAGCCTGTACGTATTCTTTGTGTCCCCAAGTGTCGAATCAATAAATTGGGTTATCTTTCCCGCGAAGACTATCTCGATCCCCTACAGTTGAGGGTTATCAACCCAACGGTGCCCGCGAGCGGTATTCCGTCGGGAACGACAGGGAGGGTACAACCGACGTTACTGGCGTGCTTGGCCCCTGCTCGTATCTCGCGAGAGTTACCGAACCACAAAAAGTTGAGCTCTACCAAGAGCACACGCGAGATAAGGTAAGGAGTCGGTTCACCTTATTGGTAACCGCAGAGACTTGGTGGGACGACATGGCAGGCACCGATGTACTAGTGGTCCTGACTGTTGTCGTTGTCCGCGGGTCAGTTAAGTCGAGGCAACGATAACGGTTCTCACGCAGGTTAATTAAAATGCTAAATGGTTCGGCGGATGACTTGAGAGGTCTGTTGGTCTGTACGCGCTACCTTCACGTGGGATAACGAGTTATGGGCTCCCCTGCGTCGTAGTTTGTCCGAAAGCTCTTCAGACGTCAGCAGTACCACGGGCTGATCGTCGGGAAGCGGTCTTGTCTTCTTTGCTGCAGCAGGTGTGTTTGGATTTTCTCTCGTACCGTTCAGGAGCGCGGAAGGGTGAGGGACCTAGACCCCTGAGTGCATAGGATAGAGTCCGGCGGATGGCCTCTCTGCTGAGCCTAGGATGGGCTGCGCCGTGTCGGATAGCTTTGGTGGAGCGTTCCCTAACAAGGTTCCCGCCACCCTGGAGATCCGAGCGTGCAGGCTGAACACTAGTGCACCCCTGCAGGGAGTTTAATCTATTCGAATAGCCGTGTCCACGGTAACAGGACGCTTTATGCTGAAGCCGGATCTTATCACTACAAACTACTACTATTAATCTGTTGGTTTCGGGTTTTCTTCCTAGCAGGGAAGTCGAGGAGGGGAACTCGGAGGCATTATTATTATTTATCATTACAACTTACTATTATACAATGCTGCAGCAACTTCTGCTTCATTGTTACTTTATGCTTTATATGAACTATTTGTTGTTCTCTTCTTGTGCTGCAAGACTCGTCAGAAGATGCTAGTCTTCGATAGGCCTAGCTTCTTACCCTTATTCTGATTTCTAACTTGAAGTCCACTATATACAGCCTCCCCTTTCCATTTGATACAAATGCATAAATGCTTAGTAGCGGACGTAAGACTCGCGGGTATGCTAGATAGTCACCCTTGCTTTATTTCCCCCCCCCCTTTTGTTTTGCCCGATCGGCCGCTGCAGTCGACTTTGGAGCGTTGGAGTCTAGGAGAAGGAGATCCCCGATGGCGACCACCGCAACATGAAGATCCCCGATACTCGAGTTCCCGTTGACCAGGAGTAGTTTGGAGGTTCCCAGGAAGGAGGCCTCTGATGTCTACGCACGCTTCTATTCTTGTAGACTATGTTGGGCATCCAAGCGCAGAGGTTTGTAGGACAGCATCAATTTCCCTCAATTGGATGACCTAAGGTTTATCAAACTCAGGGAAGTAGAGGTTGAAGATAGTCTCTCTCAAGCAACCCTGCAATTAAGATACAAGAAGTCTCTTGTGTCCCCAACACACCTAATACAACTAGGAGTTGCATAGGTGCACTAGTTCGGCGAAGAGATGGTAAAATATGGGTGATAGGTGTGATAAAACGAAGAAATATAAATATGTAATAAAAAGTGAAGCCAAGAAACAAGTAACAAAAGTGAGTGCAAACGGTGTAACAATGATGGAAACAAGGCCTAGGCTTCATACTTTCACTAGTGGCAACTCCCAACAACATTAACATAGTCTAATCACATGATATTTCCCATAAAACATGCAATGGAGACGTACTCGGAGGTCATTCCTTTGTGGTCAAGAGAGGACGAGAATTGTGTAGGGCTACAAAAGCACACATCAGAGTTCGTAGTTCTCATCTATGGATTTCTCAATGTCACCGCGGCCATCCAAAGAGAGTACCACAATCACCACAACATATCTAAAGGATAGTCAAAGACAAGCACCAAGAGACTCTCAATCTTCAATCCACACACAAAAGAGGAACTCACTCATGATAATATTCTTCTAACCCATGTCCAATAGACCGTTGTCACCTTGGTCTCGGAGATTATACTAGATAAGATCAATTGAGTACATCAATCCAATACATAGAGGAAGGGGAAATATCATTGGAATCGCCCTAGATTAACATAGCCTATGATCACAACAAATATCACATCATGGGAGAAAGAGAAACCACATAGATCAAGATATAAGCCTTAGCCCCGAGGGGGAACTACTCACACATGGACATGGTGAGAGAGAGATAGATTTGTTGATGGAGAGGTGCAGCCCGGAGAAGATGAAGGAGATGGCGGCGGCGGCGGCCACGGAGGCGGCGACGGCCACGGCCACGACCCTTGGGGGCAGCGGCCCTTGGCCCCTTCTTCTTCCTTGGAGATGGTGCTGCTGTGGAGATTGATCTCCCCCTCAAGACGGCTGCCAAGGGGGAGGAATTTTCGTGGTGCCCTTTGACCTAGGTTTCCTCTCTTTATATAGGCTCTCGGATTCCCGTCATCCATATTACGTCTTCTTTACTTCGGTGTTTCTGGAAGCATCCGAACTCTGATTGGGCCTAATTTTATGTCTAAATCCACCGGAAAAAAATTCCCCACAACTTTGTAGTTTTAAGTTTTTCCGTTTGAGGCCGTCTTGTAGCGTTTCCGAGGCGATCTTTAAAACCTGTATGGTGGTCACAGATTTCGGGAGAGTTAGAATCCAACTCCTACAAGGCTCCTTTTTGTGATTTTTCCTTTATCCAAGTAATTCCTACACATGAAGTAGAAAAACAAGAACTTGTTCACTCTTGCAACCATTAATAGGTTAGTTCCAAAATATGTTATAAAAATATATGAAAGTATATCAAAAGCATAGCAATATCACACAAAACATGCATGGAGCTAGCAGAAATTATAGATACGTTTGGGACGTATCAGCCTCGCCTTTTCGATCTGTTGTTATTTACGCTAGCCTTCTTATGGCAACCTTGTATTCTTGTGTCTGTACTCAGATACTATTTCTTCCGCTAACTTTGTGCTCTCGAGCTGTTGTATTCGAGCCCTCGTGGCCCCTGGCTTGTATTAAACAGCTTGTATTATTTTATTTGTAGAGTTGTGTTGTGATATCTTACCGTGAGTCCCTGATCTCGATCGTGTACCTTGCGTGTATGATTACTATACACGGTCTGATTTTGGGGCCGTCACCCTTGCCCCATGTTAGAATATATTACATGTTCATTCTTATTCATGCAGCGCCCGACCATCCATCTCCCTAGCCTACAGTATTTTAGTTCTGCTGGTTACTACTAGTTTACTTTCGCTATCATCACTATTGCTATTTTATCACAGTTTTTATTAATATTTTGTTGCAAGCAAGCATATTTCAGGTGCGGTCGAATTGACAACTCAACTGTCAAAGCTTATAAATACTCTTTGGTTCCCCTTGTGTCGAATCAATAAATTGGGTTAACTTACCCGCGAGAACACTACAATCGATCCCCTACATTTGAGGGTCATCAAATTCCCCCGTGCATCCCCTTCTCCATCAACAATCATCAGTTCGTCCTTCGTCTCACTATATTTTTATGACTTCATGCGTTATGTGCTATGCTTGGAGCGTCTCGCTCTTTAGTTTTCCTAGTTTTCTTTAGCTTTGCTTGTTGTTCATAACAAGTTAGTACCCAGCTTTGTTTGTGTGGGAGAGAAACACGTCCACTTCAAACTAGAACACATCATAGGATTTTCATGCTTATCTTTATTTTTTTTGTGTTCTTTGTCTTTTCATTAGCTTATGTCATGTTTAGCTCTTAGTGTTCATGCTTATCTTTTTCTAGAGATTTTTTTTAGCTTGTTGCTGGAACTCTTTTTAGTTTTCATGTTTATCTTATTAAGAGAGTTGGTTGTTGCACTGAGTTGTGTCTTGACTTTAAGTAGGTAATTGAGGTTGCTATTCAATTGTAGTAGTAACTTGCAATAGTTTTGAGGTATTGTTGTGAGTAATGTTTGAACTTTTGGTGTCAAGAGCTCTAGCCTATTAGTGATAGGTGTCTTTTTTTGGGCAATCCGTGTTTATTTTCAAAAATTACAAAAACTAGTTGACAACTCTAACTACTAGATGGATCGCTAATCTTTGGCGGGATCGGATATTAGAGTACACTCACGTACCATGAGTCGAGGATGTGCAAGGATAACCAAACCCCCATACACTCCTCCTCGAGGTACTCGTCTCTTTGTGAACCTCCTTATTAAATTGAGAGTTACCGATAATAAGTGCATGAGTTCTTCGGACCAATGTAAGTATTGAAAGTTGACACTGCCACCTCCTCATATTTGCTAGCCTCTTCGGTACCGTGCATTGCCTCTTCTCACTCCGAGAGTTGGCGTCCACCTCGCCGGTGCATCCAAACCATTGGCATGATACGCTCTGTCATCATAAACCTCCTTATATCTTTCCTCAAAACAGCCATCATACGTACCTATCAAGGCATTTCTATAGCCTTTCCGAGATATATTGCCATGCAATATCCACCTTCTCATGACTTGATCTTCATGTCATACATATTCCTTCTACACTGGCAGAGACATACATTTGCATAAATCATGATAGCTACATATTCTTTATGTTGAGTACCTTGTAAAGTGTGAAAGATCTTCTATACTTCTTGTAAAATAGAGTGTTGCCCTTAAGTGAGGAAAAGATCCCAAAGAGGAAAAATTTAAAAGATCCCAAAGAGGACAAATGAGATTTAAGTAGAAAGAGCCATGGAGGCCACCAAAAAAATACAAAAAAGAGAAAAAAGAGAAAAAGAAAATAAAAACAGAGAAGGGGGCAACACTGCTTTTCCTTTTGAAAGATCCACACTCATACTCCCTCTTATACTTTGTGCTCCATAGAGATGATCATATATGCGTATATCTATGTGGGGACCTTCACACTTTAGAACTTGGCTTGTATATTCCAATGATGAGCCTCCTCAAATTAGTTCTAGGTCTTCTTGAGCGAGCAAGTTGGATGCACCCCCACTAGTTCCATTGGAGAGCTTTTCTTAGCTCGTATGTGCATCCGTTGCATGGCAATCCCTACTCCTCACATCATATCTATCATTTGGCCCTCTCGCCTATGATTGTCCTCATTGATGTGAGCCTTTCACACCTTTTTTTCTTCCTCCTCCACCATATCTCTCTCTTTGACATCCTAAGTGGCAACTCCTGTGCTTATGCTCATCCAATGCATGAGTGCTCAAAATATCGAAAGGGAGTGGATCAAATTGACTTGTACCTGGCTAGTGGTCTGGGGACGAGCCAAGATAAGATTCCAAAGAAGACTAAGTGTGAAACTTTAGTATATTGATTTCTCAATAAATAAATATATTTCTCTTGTATTCCCATCTCCCACTTCCTGCACGCAAACACCATCTAGAGACATTTGAGTCACGGACAACAAGATCTCTTGGACCTTTATGTTCTTATGTTGATTGTTCCAATGCTAATATAGACTCTTGCTTGTTATGACTTGAATTGAATTACATACCTTGATTTCTTTACTTAAAAGTTCTTAGATGGTTGTTAGCATGTCACCATAGAAATTATGCTTGTTATCATTTACCTACTCGAGGACGAGCGGGAATTAAGCTTGGGGATGTTTATACGTCCCAAACGTATCTATAATTTCTTCTTGCTCCATGCATGTTTTGTGTGATATTGCTAAGTTTTATATACACTTTCATACACTTTTGATCATATTTGGACTAACCTATTAACTCAGTGCACCCCAGTGCTTATTTCTGTTTTCTGTTGTTTTTCTATTTCAGGTTTTCCATTATTAAAAGTGCTCCAAAAATTCTGGGAAAATCCAATAAAATATCAGCACAATGGAACCTTCCACAGTCCCGAAGGGGGCCGGAGGGGACCCACCAGGGCCCCAAGCGCCCTCCCAGCACAGCCAGAAGTGGGGCCGCGCCAGGGGGGGCGCCTGGAACCCTGGTGGCCCCCCTGGCTGCCCCCCCCCCCTTCGCCTATATTTATCTCCCGTCGCGGAAACCCTAAAGACAAAACTCTTTTTCCCGATCTCACCTATGTTCTGCCGCCGCCGCGCTTCCAAGATCGGGAGTACCAAAAGACCCCTTCACGGCACCCTGCCGGAGGGAGGATCGACCTCCGGGAGCTTCTCCACCACCTTGGACGCTTCTCGGATGATCCGTGAGTAGTCCACCTTCGACCATGGTTCCATGATCAGTAGCTATTTGATTGTCTCCTCCCCTCTTTGTTCTTCATGGATTAGAACTTGTGAGCTGCCCTATACTCAAATCTTTCTGCTGTTGCTATTCTGAGTTTTCTCGGATCTGATGGATTATGAGACTATGTTCAGATTGTGATTGAGTAATATATTTGGTTCTTATCTTTTATATTTTTGTTCTTAAGTAATTCTTGCATGTTCTCCATTGCTATTTATTGCTTTGGCCAAGTAGTAAGTAGTGACTCCAAGAGGGAGCGTTATGCATGATTGTGGGTTCATGCCCCCTGATGACTAGTTTGAGTGACAGAAACATGAGTCTAGGGGATGTGATGTTTCCACAAGGGGGGAAAAACGATGATTGTAACCGCAGTTGCAAGGATTGTTTACTTTACGCAAAGTTATTTTAATGCAGTTGTCTGTTGCTTTGTGTTTACACTTTGGGTGGGGCTCGCAACTTAATACCAGCGAGATGTTCTAGATAGATATCTCAAGGTGGATGATTAGTAGTAGATGCAGATGGATTTCGGTCTACTTATTTTGGTGTACCTTCCATGCTTTTGAGCCTCTTCCTTTCTTTGTAGCATAGTTAGCATTGGTTTGTGCCCGTAATCCTGTCAATTGCCCAGCTGTGATTTGTTTACCTCGCATAGCAGTTTTATCGTATTTTGGGAGAGAGACATCACTAGTGAACATCATGGGACCTCGGTCCATATTTCCACCACTGTTACACACTCAATATACTTTTTGTTTTACTTTCCAGTTGCAATTATCACTATCTCTTATCCGTTCCATTTGACCCTTTGTAAACAACAAGACCGGAGATATTGACAACCTCTCTGAACTTCGTTGGGAGAAAAGTTATTTTTTGTGTGTGCAGGTCCAGGTAAAGTAAGCAACCAGAGGTTGTGAACAGCGCCATTGTTCAGTTTACCACCTACTTGTCGACCTTGGATTCCTACGAGGGACACTCTTTCAACCTTGGTATCTTTGCCAAGGGAAATCTTGCTGCCACGCTACATCTCAACCTTCCACTTGGGGTAACCAACGAAGGGCTAGAAGCTATCAATTCCTCGCTAGCATCAAGTTGCAATAAAGTAAGGTCCCACGTTCACTCCCCGGAGTGATCGCGGCCCGATTACTAAGCATAGCAGACGGACAAGGGCGTAGGGCAAACTGATGTAATAGCATAACTAAAGCAACATAGGATAAAGGTAGGGTACAATGGTAAAGAGCGACAAAAACAGGCTCGGCAACAGAATTGGAATTAACGTAATAGTAGCAGCAACAATGCCTAGTGCAAGAAATGTACGGAAAAGATAGGCGATATATGGGGGAGGGGAATGGCTCTGCTTTCCTGGAAGCTCGGTAGCAAGGGACTGGTCGTCGACGTAGTCTTCGCACACGGCTGTGTCGTCGATGGTAGTCGCCGGGTCTACCGGAAGGAAGGAGGGAGAAACATTAAATATAAAGCAATCATATGCAAACGGGTGCATGCCATGGAAAATGCAATATCAACGGTGTTATTATGCAGTGATAGGTGCTTTGCTCGGAGCGGGAATTCATCCGGCGATGAAATTCCAGCTCCGGGTGATTATCGGTAGACGACCCAAAGGGATAAGGTCTCGTGTTCAGTATGTTAGAGGGGGTGGTTGGTATACGGGTAGTGTATTCTTATTCGTTTTATTTTCTGATCAACTTTCATGTATAAATTATTTTAATCTAACTTATGTTTTAAAAGATATTCAATTTCAAAGTTTTAAAACATTTTTGGATTTTCTTTTATTATTAAATTATAACATTATCCAAAAAAGTGCACTGACAAGGGGGACTCACTTCTCATACACAGGGGTGGTTGACTGGTCAAACCTGACCAGTGGGACCCATGTGTCAGCCACATCTATTTAATAAAACATTTTAACTTAATATAAAAGTTGTGTGGCCCAGCTGTCATGGACTCCAGTTTTAATTATTGTTTTAATTAATCCAAAGAGTTAATTAAGGGGTTGGGTCCACATGTCATTGACGTAAAGAGTTATCTCTATTATTTTATTTTAACAGTAGGGATTTACTTGACCCCTGGCCCACATGTAAGTCACGTAGGGTCAATTTAACTTAACAGATATTTTAACTTAACCATATGGCCTTGGGCCCACGCGTCAGAGGCAGAGAGGGAGATTAGCCAGTGGCTAACTACAGCCACGCCAACAGTCGGCGGCTCGACGCTGGTTTCAACTGGACACGGCGGAGGGGCTCGGGATCGCACCTCCGGCTACCAATTCGACGGTTGCGGGACTTATCCGAATGGGACGAGCACGACACACACATAGGAGGCACGAGCATTGGCCAGAAGCGGCGGCCGAAGCACGCACCCACGGGGACGGCGACTAGCGCACGGGAACGACATGGGGAAAGGTGGAAGCGACCAGGGTCTCACAGCGGTGCTCAGGGACGTCTCGGTGGAGCGGAAGGAGGTCGGAGCGGCACGGATCGAGACAGAGAACGGTGGGGCTGGAGAGGAGGAAGGCGTCGATTACGATGCGCACAGGGCCTCCGGCAATGATTGGATACTCCAGGTGAGGAGGCCGACCGCGGGGATCCTTCTGGACAGCCTATCCCGGCGGAAGGAGGCTGTTGTCTGTGAGGAGCACGAGAGAGCCTGGGTCAGAACGAGGGAGGCGCGAGGGGAGCAATGGAAGGGGGCAAATGGCGATCTAGGGTTGTCCTTTAATTTCATTCCAATAATAAAAGATCAAATGGGGTTGTTTTAGCTATTGTTTGGGTTTGTTTAAAATATTTAAATAATATAAAAAATATCCATTACCATAGTATCTTAGTCTACTGACTTTTATGCATTTAATAAAATTGATTACACTTTTAGCTAAAAAAATTCCACTTTATTTTATTGAAATCCTAGAGGCAATCTAATAATTCCAAAATATTGATTAAAATTCCATAAGTGCCTATGGGTTATTTACAATGTTCATGATCATTTTTGTTTAACCACCTTTAAAAAGTTTTATCTTAACTTGCCTTTCAAAATGCATTGAAGTGGAATTATTTCCTAATCAAAATTTTAATGAGGATGGTTATGATGGCAAGGCAATCTAATTAGTTTAATGACATGGCTAAGATCTGGGGGTGTTACAACCAAAAAGGTAGAAACCCCAGTGGGAAAGGGCCCAAAATCCCCCAACCTCAATTTCATACAGCAACTACAAAGGGGTGAGACTTTGAATACCATGAAGGAAGTGCCTATTTTAATTTGAATTAAAAATGAAACTCTTATTGGTGAAACTACCTTTGCTTTTTTAACTACAATTGTTAGTGCTATAACTTTTACTAAAAGTACTATTAAAAGGACAAGTTGCACTGTTGAAGAGCTTGTAAACCCTACCTGGCTATCTATATAAAGCGAGGTAGGGGCACCTCTATAGAAAACTCAAGACACAAGCTCTCAATCCCCATGCATAGGACTAGACAGATCTCTCCCCACCAAAGCCCTCATGGCACTTCTGTACATCATCATCAATACAAGAACAGACAAGCAGCATGTAGGGTTTTCCCTCCGGGGGCCTGAAGCTGGGTAAATCGTGCCCCATGTGTCGCTTTTCACCTCCGAATCCTACCAACGCGCAGGCCACGTCGCTGTCTTTCCTCCTACACGAAACCTAGGGTCCCTGACCATGGGATTTGCCGGGGTTGATCCCCGTCAACAGAACTGTTGGAATTATGCCCTAGAGGCAATAATAAATTGTATTATTACAATTCCAGGTTCATTATTAATGTTTATATGTCTATGCTATAACTGCAATGGCCTATGCGGAGGTTTGCCAAGTAGCATGTTAACTGCCTTCGGAGGAAAACCCATATGCAGGTGTAGAGTATAAACACAAAGTGTTCTTAGTTTACCTCTAGGACTAACCCGTGTGTTATGGATGACATGTTTTCCTGTTCATAGGGCATTGGAAATGCCAGTAACACATGGGAGCACATTGTTGCCAGAACAAGGGTGTTGAACCGACCCAATTGTATGATTTACTTTGAGATCACATCTTTTCCATGTTATAAGTAAAATCATCTAAAGTTAATATGCATGTGTCCTTCATGACCATAAGAATGTTTCGTAACTTCATACTAGAGGGTGGGTTTTGACACTGTCCCAACACCACCCGTAACAGGCGTGGCAATAACGGCTTTGATCACTCACACCTGAAAGTGTGTCAAGGGACTTAACGATTCGAGTTGGGAATTTGCTCCTCTAACGATGGAGAGATACTTCTTTGGGCCCTCTCGGTATTACGGTATCCAACATCGTCTGGCCATACACTGTGAATTGATCACAAGGGATACCGGAATACTAAACGAGAAAAATGAAACAAAACAATAAGGAGGATGACTTGGTATAATGGTTAATGGTTAATCATGTCGATACCTAAAAGATCTCACCTCAGGTTTTGTATAGTATGGTGAAGCAAATAGGACTGGCATGTTAAGCTTATGGTTCACTCGAATTCATATTCATGTAGATGCGGGAATCATTATGGGTGTCCATGGCTCCGCTATTGGTTATTGATCCGAGGAAAGTCATTTTCCGGTTCATGTTCGTATTCTACCGAACCTATGGGGTCACACACTTAAGGGTGGAAGATTTGTTGAGTAGTAGAGTGATAAGAGCACGAGTATAACACACCGGAAAAAGTTTCAGAGTGATTGAGATTTAATCGGAGAGAAAACCGGAATCGTTTCGGGGCACCGGTAAAGTATCGGGAAGAGTTTTAAGAAAACCGGGTAAAACTGGAGGTCCGAAAAAGTTCCGAGTTGGTATAGATATATTTGATATTCATTTATTATGTATTTCAAAAAGGTTTTGGAATTAATTTAATAAATATAATATCAATGGGCTCCCTCTCACTTGGAAGGCCCAAGTGGGGAGGGAGCACATGGGCCAATGGGGCCCAAGAGGGAGGCGCCTTGGGGGGAGCTTCCAGGAAGCTTCCCCCCTCCCTTTGGCGCAGCCCTAAGGGAGGGGAAACCCTAGGGCTCCACCCCTAGGGCTGCCCCCTCCTCCAAGGTGGCCTCCCCTCCCCCTCCCCTATAAATAGAGGAGATGGGGGCACCCCTTGGACACACAAGTTGTTCTATTTTGCCGAAGGGCTGCCCCCTCTCTCTTTCTCTTGTAGATCCAATCTCCTCCATAGCCCCGAAGGGCTGCTCCTCCCTCCTCTCTACTCCAGAGGCGCCGAGCTCTGGACGGCGGAGCCCTGCCGGATCTTCAACACCGTACGTGTGGATCAACCGTAGAGAGATCGTGCGTTCGATCTTTGTTCGAGGGACTTCTGCATCTTCTTCCGTGGAGTAGATATGTTCGTGGGGAGTCACACAGATCAGATCTGTTCGAGGGATTGCACCGCGTCAATCTTCCTCAACTCTCCATCAACTTCTTCCGCTGCGAGAGAACTACCGTTTGAACGGTTGTTAAGGTAACAAGATCGCTAACTTTGTTTGCATCTATCTAGATCTGTTCTTGGGACTGGGTTTCGTAGTGCCAATTTTTTTTTTTTCTACTCCGAATCCCAACAGAGGTATCAGAGCTAGTTCTATTAATAAATGTAGGTTCGATCTAGAGTTCATAGTGATGAACGGGCATTGCACAAAATTTTCATTGTGTGCGGTTTTTGATAATAGATCTAAACTGAATCTTCTAGTTGCTTCCCCTCTAATTGCACAAGTTGATCCCTCCTGTATTTCTTGATTTTTTACAAACATTTTTCCCCTCGTGGTCCTTCTATGCTTCTCCTGAGTATGTTGGTCGCGCGAAGATGATTTGGGTCTTGCTTTTGGTGTGGTGAAATTGTGTAACAAAAGGGGCGTGTTAGAATTGTTTATCTAGCACGGGGATCACGCGTATTGACGATTGTTCAGTATGGGTCATGAGATTAAATTGTAGTCTCATGGTTGATACGCCCCGAGTGTTAATCTAGCAACTTGAAGATTGTGCTTTATGTGGTTACGCAGCTAGCAAAACGTTTTGCCTTGCAAACCCTAGTAGCCACGTAAAATATGCAAAGAACGAGTAGAAGAACGTCTAACTTGTTTTTGCAGGAACATGTGATGTGGTATAGTCTTCGTCATGATAAAAGTTGTATGAGATGATTAAACTTTTTACATGTTAAATTTGCATGACTTGCATGTCATGGTACGGCATGATGGCTGGAGCCATATGATTGTCATTTATTCGGCATGCGCGCCAACCTTCATGTAATTTTCTTTTAGTAGAATAGATGCTAGCAATAGTTGTAGTATCTACATGAAGATGATGATCATACGTCATGGTGCTTGACGACGTGTCGTGCGTGGAGGTGATGCTCTCCGCCAAAAGAAGATGAAGAAAGAAAAGCATGGTGCTTGGAGCTTCTTGAAGAAAAGGGCTATACCATATCACACACATTAAATTGCCTGTGATGTTAATCCTTTTGATTGCCTATTTTGATTGCGCACTAGTCGTAATTTTAATAGGATGATCTCTCTTAAAATATCAAGAAGTTCGTGCTCTCCCAACCGTGCAACCGTCTGTAATAAACACCACCCGCGGTGCGTCGTGTCACACGAGTATCAACGGAAAGGTAACAAAGAGGCGGGTGGATTGAGTTGTCTCCACAGCAATAGCGCTTGGTTGTCTTGACGTTCTAGCTTATCCGATCTGAGCTCGGAGCACAAGTGTCGAAAGACTAATACAAGAGTCACAAACTGGTTGTGATTGGTTTTGTTAGACCTGCCAGGTTGATCTCCTCCGTGGCTGAGTGTTACACCGGTGGCAGGTGTATTGATCCGGATCTTGATTACCCTAAGATCAATTTTGAGAGATATTGGTTTTAGTGGGAGCATTAGGTTAAACTTCTTAAGATTAATGCAATTAATTTTGAACCATGTCTAAATCAATCTGTTTATATCGTTGTAGAGAGATGGCCCGCAACAACAATGCTTTTAGCTTAGGACCGATACTTGAAAAAGAAATGCTTGCTGGAAATAGAGGCGAATATGCGGACTCGTTCCGCAATTTGGGTTTTTCCTCAAATTTGCTTAAAAAGGACTATGTTCTCATAGCATCTCTTCCAGCACCTCCCATAGAGGATGCATAGTAGGATGATAAGAACGTTTATTTCACTAAAGTGGATGAACACACCGCAGTACAATGCTTGATGCTGACATGCATGGATACTGAGCTTCAGAAACATTTTGAGAAACTTCACCATTTTTGACATGGTGACAAAACTGAACGCTCTGTATCTGAAGCCAGCCAGGACTGAACATTACGAGATAATGAAGCAGTCTTGGGAATGCAAGATGGAAGAAGGTGGCTCATTAAGTGAGCACGTGATCAAACTTGGTTGTTACGCACAGAGGCTAAGTGCTCTTGGATTTGTGATCCCTATGACACTCGGTACTAACGTTCTCCTTGTGTCACGCCCCCGTCTTACAACGGTTTTATCATGAATAATAAAATGAATTGGCTTGAAAAGACCATAGACGAATTGTTCGCTATGCTTAAGACTACGGAAGCATCTATACAAAAGGGTCCAGACCATATGATGGTGGCAATCAGGGACACTGGAAGAGGAACTGAAGAAGTATCTGGGAGATATGAAGAATGGTCTAATCACCGTATGTATAAATAAGTTATACGAAGTTAATAGAAAATTTCATTTTTTCACCTTCATGGGTATATTTGATACCATATCGGTTGCACTTGTTTTGCAACTCGATACAGCAAATTATCAGAATTCGAAGGAGAAGAGTGAATGAAGTGCAAGTCCGCGTCGGAAGTGGTGCCCATGTCACCCAAGGCCGTCGGCGTTCGTCTATCAAGATTTATCTTAGAGTTAATAAATGTTATTTGATTCAGAGGTTGTGTAAAACATTAATATTGTATTGTGTTGTCTACACGGTGGATGTGTTATCCATGTTTTGAATAATGGTTGTTCGAAAATTATTACTCTTTGAATGTCACCCTACGTGGTGATTTATTTAAGTTGAAATATTGATATTATGTCTATTTTATTGATTGCTAAATAAATTAAGTTATGTGATGATAATGCCATTATTGTAATAGCATAAATGACTTAGTCGCATTAGAATAAAGCGCATACGGAAGCTTCATATCGATGAAGTCATTCAATCTCTTGAATTTGAGTCATTTGACACATGCAATGTTTTTCTAATAGACAAAATCATTTGTTCAAGTGTTTAGTAAACTATTGGTAATAACACATAACGATGTGTGGATAACCAATAAACAGTACTTTACATAAAACTTTGTGATAATGACTTGTATAGATATACCGGTATTTAGACAAGACATAATATCTGAAATTTTGAATAAGTTCAAAACTGTTTCAACACAAAGAGAATAATTATCACACATAGATCAAATATTTGACGATCTGATCGTAAAATAAATGAGTTAAATAATTTATAAAATATCATCGAGTGTATGAAGTCAGTTCATAAACTAGCGTCACCTGAAACCCCGTATAGCTACGGAGTATCTTGACGCATAACCAAGCCCTATATGACATATTGGAATTAAAAAAAATTTCTACCATGAATTCCAGCATGACATGGTGAGATTGGTGATGAACTTAAACCACACTCCCATTTACTATACTGCTTAACGCTTTTGAGAAACCACTTACGAACTAAATAGAGCGTCGTTATATGTTTGTTGAAACAATGCCCTATAAGAATACGGCATGGATAAGAACTCCAATTGTTTTTTCATAATTTTGGAGATGTATTTAGAATATACTCGATCACAAATATAAGTATCGTAGAAACATCATGTTACGAACAACACTTCCACTACTATACCCGGGAAAAATGTTTATCACGGGACATGGGATTTTTCGTGAGAAAATTGCTCTCTTAAAACAATTAAGTGGGAGTACTAATAGCTTGATAATGATTACATTGAATCATTTGGTTCTACAGAATGAAACTAAGAAACTCGTTCTAGAGATAAACTTTGTGACCAAACCAGAAATTCCTACATTTGATGAAAAGGAATGATGAAACTCTAAAATGTGTTCAAGAGATGAAATTATCAAGTCTTATGATGTATCACACAACTTTGTAAATTCACGTTGGACCAAGGTGGGTCTATAGTGTGATAAACCTGTGAACTACAAGAAACCATGACGAGCACTAACTCCACTGTATGGCTTAAAAACCATAAAAACTATATGAAAGTCATCCATCTAAATCAAGTTGAGAACTTGGTAAAACCCTCCTAAGGATACCTGATCATTAGAGTGGATTTGACTTTCATAGATATGAACATAGACGATAGCTTAATCGTTGATATTGCTCAACTTATCGTAAAATAAGTTTTTTGATAGAGTTCAAAAGGTTAACTACAATATGTGTAGTGATGCAAATGTTCATATGGAAAACTACTGATAATCGCGACATACTTCTGAAGTATGACATATGGATTTTTCTTCTGAGAAAATTAAACAAAGGGTGTATGCATGATACAACCTGAAAGGATTTAATGATCTATACGATATTAGTAAAAGTGAGAATGCTTCAAAGATTAGTCCATAGTTGAAGCAAATATCACAGAGCTGGAGTAATAGTTTCTGATGAAGTTATAAAAGTTATTATTTCATCAATAATCATATAAGATATGGAATTAAGTGGGAGCACGATTCTAATCATATATGTAAATAACATATGAGTGATTGAGAATAAATATTTTAGCAAAATAAAGCACTAAGGTATTTGATATCCTGAAAGTCCAACAAGCACCAAATTAATCTAAATAGTAGATTAGTTCTCTTGAAGTACCTCAGATGAAGAAAGGTTCTATGAGGAAAACTAGAGAGTTCATTACAAATAGATGAAAGAAAGTTTCATAATGATTTTTAATATTTTTATTTTTTCGATCTATAGCTAAGTAGCAAAATAGGATGTTGAAAATTTGTTTTTCAAGCTAAGGCACATAGCGGGATTTCTACAACGTAGACTTGAAACATGGCAACTCTAGTAGTTGCATAGGAGGGTATTTGGATCAGGAACACCATCATAGTAATTGGCATAGTTCTGAATGCTTGATCTACAGAAACCATATTTTGATATGAGCATCATGATCAAAGCAAAGTAAGCTAAGAGATCACTGTAGTCCAAACATGTTCAACGATAGTGCCCTATCTTTAAATAGTTCATAAAGGATGAAGGGGTACATTAAGATAAGCAGGATTGAGACAAGCCTAAAAGCGTTAAGCTCAGTGACAAAGTCTATACCACAAGCGAGCATGAAGACCAAAATGCCATTGGTCTGAGTTAACCATGCAACTAGATTATTGTCTCTAGTGCAAGTGGGATACTGTTGGAATTATGCCCTAGAGGCAATAATAAATTGTATTATTATAATTCCAGGTTCATTATTAATGTTTATATGTCTATGCTATAACTGCAATGTCCTATGCGGAGGTTTGCCAAGTAGCATGTTAACTGCCTTCGGAGGAAAACCCATATGCAGGTGTAGAGTATAAACACAAAGTGTTCTTAGTATGCCTCTAGGACTAACCCGTGTGTTATGGATGACATGTTTTCCTGTTCATAGGGCATTGGAAATGCCGGTAACACATGGGAGCACATTGTTGCCAGAACAAGGGTGCTGAACCGACCCAATTGTATGATTTACTTTGAGATCACATCGTATCCATGTTATAAGTAAAATCATCTAAAGTTAATATGCATGTGTCCTTCATGACCATAAGAATGTTTCGTAACTTCATACCGGAGGGTGGGTTTTGACACTGTCCCAACACCACCCGTAACAGGCGTGGCAATAACGGCTTTGATCACTCACACCTGAAAGTGTGTCAAGGGACTAAACGATTCGAGTTGGGAGTTTGCACCTCTAACGATGGAGAGATACTTCTTTGGGCCCTCTCGGTATTACGGTATCCAACATTGTCTGGCCAGACACTGTGAATTGATCACAAGGGATACCGGAATATTAACGAGAAAAATGGAACAAAATAAGAAGGAGGATGACTTGGTATAATGGTTAATGGTTAATCATGCGGATACCTAAAAGATCTCACCTCAGGTTTTGTATAGTATCGTGAAACATGTTAAGCTTATGGTTCACTCGAATTCATATTTGTGTAGGTGCGGGAGCCATTATGGGTGTCCATGGCTCCGCTATTGGTTATTGATCCGAGGAAAGTCAGTTTCCGGTTCATGTCCATATTCTACCGAACATACGGGGTCACACACTTAAGGGTGGAAGATTTGTTGAGTAGTAGAGTGATAGGAACACGAGTATAACACACCGGAAAAGGTTTCGGAGTGATTGAGATTTAATCGGAGAGAAAACCGGAATCGTTTCGGGGCACCGGTAAAGTATCGGGAAGAGTTTTAAGAAAACCGGGTTAAACCGGAGGGCCGGAAATGTTCCGAGTTGGTATAGATATATTTGATATTCATTTATTATGTATTTCAAAAAGGTTTTGGAATTAATTTAATGAATATAATATCAATGGGCTCCCTCTCACTTGGAAGGCCCAAGTGGGGAGGGAGCACATGGGCCAATGGGTCCCAAGAGGGAGGGCGCCTTGGGGGGAGCTTCCAGGAAGCTTCCCCCATCCCCTTGGAGCAGCCCTAAGGGAGGGGAAACCCTATGGCGCCACCCCTAGGGCTGCCCCCTCCTCCAAGGTGGACTCCCCTCCCCCTCCCCTATAAATAGAGGAGATGGGGACACCCCTTGGACACACAAGTTGTTCTATTTTGCCGAAGGGCTGCCCCCTCTCTCTTTCTCTTGTAGATCCAATCTCCTCCATAGCCCCGAAGGGCTGCTCCTCCCCCCTCTCTACTCCAGAGGCGCCAAGCTCTGGATGACGGAGCCCTGCCGGATCTTCCACACCGTACGTGTGGATCAACCGTAGAGAGATCGTGCGTTCGATCTTTGTTCGAGGGACTCCTGCATCGTCTTCCGTGGAGTAGATCTGTTTGTGGGGAGTCACACGGATCAGATCTGTTCTAGGGATTGCACCACGTCAATCTTCCTCAACTCTCCATCAACCTCTTCCGCTGCGAGAGAGCTATCGTTTGAACGGTTGTTAAGGTAACAAGATCGCTAACTGTGTTTGCATCTATCTAGATCTGTTCTTGGGACTTGGTTTCGTAGTACCAAATTTTTTTTGTTTTCTACTCCGAATCCCAACAAGAACCCTTTTTCGCGATCTCACCTCTGTTCCGCCACCGCCGCGCTTCCAAGATTGGGAGCACCAGCAGACCCCTTCCCGGCACCCTGCCGGAGGGAGGATCGACCTCCGGGAGCTTCCCCTCCACCATGGACGCTTCCCGGATGTGTCGTGGGTAGTTTCCTTTGGACCATGGGTCCGTGATCAGTAGCTATGTGATGTTCTCCTCCCCTCTTTGTTCTTCATTGTTTAGACCTCGTGAGCTTCCCTACATGATCGAGGCACATATGTAATCTTTCTGCTATTGCTATATTGAGTTTGATGGGATCTGATGGATTATGAGATTATGTTCAGATTGTGATAGAGTAATATATTTGGTTCTTATCTTTTATATTTTTGTTCCTAATTAATTCTTGCATGTTCTCCATTGTTTTTTATTCCTTTGGCCAAGTAGTAGGTAGTAACTCCAAGAGGGAATGTTATGCTCGATTGTGGGTTCATGCCCCCTGATGACACGCCTGAGTGACAGAAACATGAGTATAGGGGATGTGTTGTTGCCACAAGGGGAAAACAACGGTGCTTGTAACCGCGGTTGCAAGGATTGTTTACTTTACGCAAAGTGCTTTTTAATGCAGTTGTCTGTTGCTTTGGGTTTACACTTTGGGTGGGGCTCGCAACTTAATACCAGCGAGATGTACTAGATAGATATCTCAATGTGGATGATTTGTAGTAGATGCAGTTGGATTTCAGTCTACTTATTTTGGCGTACTGCCCATGCTTTTGAGCCTCTTCCTTTCTTTGTAGCATAGTTAGCATTGCAGTGCGTTTATAATCCTGTCAGTTGCCCATCTGTAATTTGTTTACCTCGCATAGTAGTTTTATCGTCTTTTGGGAGAGAGACGTCACTAGTGAACATCACGGGACCCCGGTCCATATTCCCATCACTTTTTACATGCTTATTTACTTTTCTTCTTTTACTTTCAGTTGCTATCATTACCATTATCCCTTGTGTTTTGATCCTTTGTAAACAAGACTAGAGATATTGACAACCTCTCTGAACTTTGTTGGGAGCAAAGTTATTTGTGTTTGTGTGCAGGTCCACGTCAGTTGCGCGGCTGACACCTACTTATCATCTCCGGAGTCCTACTGGAGTCAAACCTCGGTATCTTCACCGAGGGAAACTTGCCGCTACGCTGCATCTCACCTTCCACTTGGGGTAACCAACGAAGGGTGAGAAGCAATTATCATCTCTCGCGTATCACTTGCTTGTTTAGATCTTGTTTTTCACTTATATCTTGTTAAGTTGTTAGTTTTATTTTTTAGAAAGTTTTAGGAACCTCTTGCTTCAGTTATATATTTTTAGAGAGTTTGCTTCTATTGCACTGGTTCTTGTATCTTGCTTTGAGTAGGTAATCTATATTGCTAAGTTTAGCTTAGTATATTTTACAATAGTTTTGAGGTGTTGTTTGAGTAATGTTGAACTCATGTGCGATTGAGCTCGCGCCAATTAGTGATAGGTGTCGTATTTTGGCTCAATATGCCCTATTAAAAAAATTAGTTGAGAACTTTGTCTCCTAAGTAGATGCTCGTCTGTACGGTGAATGTAAGGAACCCCTCACGTAGTATGGGTCGATATGCACAACGATAACCAGACCCCCATACACTCTTATTGAGACACGTGGTTATTTGTGTTCTCTTGAGTAGACTTAGAAATACAGATAATTAGTGGATGAGTTCTTTTGACTAATGTGAGTATTCTATTCTTCGCACTTCCATCTATCCATATTTTGCTAGCCTCTTCGGTACCGTGCATTGCACTTCCTCACCTCGAGAGTTAGTGCAAACTTCATAGTTCATCCAAATCCCATGAGCTGATATGTTGTATCACTGATACACGAGATAATACTCGCCCCTCGTTGGTTACCCCAAGTGTAAGGTGAGATGTAGCGTAGCGGAAAGTTTCCCTTAGTGAAGATGCTAAGGTTTAGAGTGTCTCCAGTAGGACTCCAAGATCGACAAGTAGGTGGTGAAGTGAACAATGGCGCCGTTTACAACCTAGGTTGCTAACTTCACCTGGAACTGCACACACATCAGATAGCTTTGCTCCCAACGAGTACAGAGGAGTTGTCAATTCCTCCGGCCTTGTTGTTTACAAAGGATAAAATGCACGGTATAATAGTGATAGTGATAGCTACGGAAAAGTAAATACTGAAAGTAAATTGAAGATGTAAACAGTATTGGAAATATGGACCGGGGTCCTATGATGTTCACTAGTGATGTCTCTCTCCCAAAAGAAGATAAAATATCCATGCGAGGTAAACAAATTACAGCTGGGTAATTGACAGGATTATGTGCGCAAACTAATGCTAATTATGCTATAAAGAAAGGAAGAGGCTCAAAATCATGGGCGGTACGCCAAGACAAGTAGACCGAAATCCATCTGCATCTACCTACTAATCATCCACCTTGAGATATCTATCCAGAATATCTCGCTGGTATTAAGTTGCGAATCCCACCCAAATTGTAAACTCAAAGCAACATACAACTACATTAAAGAACTTTGCGTAAAGTAAAAAATCCTTGCACCCGGAAGTACAAGCACTGTTGTTTTCCCCTTGTGGCAACAGCACATCCCCTAGACTCATGTTTCTGTCACTCAAGCTAGTCATCAAGGGGCATGAACCCACAATCATGCATAACGATCCCTCTTGGAGTCACTACCTACTACTTGGCCAAAGCAATAAACAGCAACGGAGAACATGCAAGAATTACTCAAGAACATAAATATAAAAGAAGAGAATCAAATATATACCTCAATCACAATCTGAACATAATCTCATAATCCATCGGATCCCAGCAAACTCAGCATAGCAACAGCAGAAAGATTACATAAGTGCCTCGATCATGTAGGGCAGCTCACGAGGTCTAATCCATGAAGAACAAAGAGGGGAGGAGAACATCACATAGCTACTGATCATAGTCCCATGGTCCAAGGTGGACTACTCACGGTTAATCCGGGAAGCATCCATGGTGGTGGAGAAGCTCCCGGAGGTGATTCCTCCCTCCGGCAGGGTGCCGGGAAGAGGTCTTCTTGTGCTCCCGATCTTGGAAGCGCAGCGGCAGCGGAACAGAGGAGAGATCACGAAAAAGGGTTCCGTTCCCGAGTGTTTCTCGTCAGGGGGAATAAATAGGCGAAGGGGGGAAGCTAGAGGTGGGCCAGGGGCTCCAGGCACCCCCTGGCGCGGCCAGGGGTGGGGTCGCGCCCTCTGGCCACCTGGGCCCCCCTGGCCCCCCTCGGCCCCCACTTTGGCTCTTCTGGAAGGTTCTCGTATGCTGATTTTTCCTATATTTTTCCGGAATTTTTCTGGCACTTTAAATAAGGGGGAAACCTGAAATAGAAAAACAGCAGAAAACAGGAACTGGCACTGGGGTGCACTGAGTTAATAGCTTAGTCCAAATATGATCAAAAGTGTATGGAAGTTCATCAATATCATAGCAATATCACACAAAAGAGGCACGGAGCAAGCAGAAATTATAGATACGTTTTGGACGTATCAATCACACATAAGCCTCATTATATCTTACTCAAAACAACTACCGTACCTACCTATTATAGCATTTTCATAGCCATTCCGATATACATTGTCATGTAATATTCCATTTTACATTACATGACTTGATAGGTTTCTTCATCGTTATATTGCTTTGCATGATCATACAACCTGCATGATAGTTGGGCTTTTCCCTTGTTCATCTTTTTGTTGCATGTTGCACTTAATCATTGCACATCCTGCTACACTGATAGGGGTGTTCAGTTCATACATCATGTGTTTATTCAATTTGAGTTATGAGTACCAAAAAAGTGTGTTCATGTTGGAAATATGCCCTAGAGGCAATAATAAAATGTTATTATATATATTTCCACGTTCGTAATTAATGTTTATATTTTTGTGCTATAATTGCAATGATCGTGACTGTGAGATTCAGAAGAAAACTCATTTGCGTGTGTGGAAATGTAAACACCAAGAGTTCCTGGTTTAGCCTCTAAGACCAGCTCATGTGCTAACTGGTGATTACGTTTTCTTAATCATGCACATTTTTCTTGTAACAAGGATGTCGGTAGCAATGAGAACATATTGTTAGCAGAACAATGATATTGAACCGACCCCAGTATTGAATGATATACTTAGAGATCGCATCGTGACAACGTTATAAGTCATATCATGAAATGTTATCATATATGTAATTCCTTAGACCATGAGAGAATCGAGTTGCTTCACGCTGGAAGATGTACTTTGGTTCTTAGATGAATATTCCCGTTACTGGGAAGTAGTAAAATAAGTTCTGGGTACATCAGATAGTGTGTCTAGTAATTGCGATAGTTCAAGACTGGGATTTTCTCCTTCACGATGAAGAAGATATTCACTTTGGGCACACTCGGTATAACTGTATCCATTATAGTCTGGCCAGACGCATTGTGATTTAGTCACGGGGATACCGGAATACGATAGCGAGAAAAGGGACAAACGAGCAAGGAGGATAACAAGTGTCTTGTGTTCAAGAAGTTGTTACACATGGGTGCCAAACTTCTCTCCTCTGACTTTGTCATATATCACGAAGCAAAGGGAATGGTACATGACTAAACATAATGGTTCACTCGAAGTTTCTTCGTGTATGTGCGGGACTCAACATGGGTGTCCAAGGCTCCGCTGTTGATTATTGGCTATTGACAAAAGGTTGTTGACCTATGTTCGGAAGATGTTCTGATTCATGTCCGCATTATACCGAACCTATTGCGTCGCACACTTAACGAGCAATAGTCTATCAGAATACTGGAATGGTAGAAGGTCTAGTGGAAGCAAAGAAGAATAGTTCATAAGGGCACCGGAAGTAGTTCCGGGTATTTATGGAATTGTTCATAAGGGCACCAGAAATAGTTCTAGGTATTTAAGTGTAACAGCCCAGTTTTTGCAAAAATTAAAAAAATTGTTTTCGGCGTGAATTGTTTGATTGTCTGATTTGTTTGCGGTGTTTGCATCCCCGATTTATCGATCGGCGATTATTTTCCCCCCTCTTATCTCGTATCGGACGGAGACCGACCATTGCCACCCTGACACTCGACCTTTGCGACACCGGGTTTCACCCGATCACCGTCGTGAAAACCGCACGAGACCAGCCGCAGCCAACGGAACGAAAAACCCCTTTTAATAATTAAACGGGTTATTTTTATAGCGCGCCGGAAAGTGTTTTCGGAACGGTTCCAGCGCGAGGTGAACGCCTCCGGCTCAACGCACTGATCGCGCAGTTCGAAGTTTTACCTGAATCGGAGGTACTGCGGACCCCCGACGGTCAGAAACGTGAGCACCGCGCGCCCGAAAGAAAAACCGATGATGTTTTTGCAAACTGCCAGCCACCCATGCTATATAAAGACCACCACACTCCCACCCATTTTTAGGGTTTCCCTAGCCACAATTTTGCAGCCACCCCCCTCCACTTTGCCCAGTTTTGCCTCCCAGGTCCCCGAATCCCGAAATTTGGCTCCCCATGCGATCTGGACCGTCGGATCAGGCGATCCAACGGCCCAGATGCGCCCTAGCCCTCCACCTAGCTCTCCTCCATCTCTCCTGGACGCGCCCGTGGAGCCGCCGCCTTTTCCTCCGGTCGCCGGAGCCGACCAGCAGCCGCCGGCGCCCCCCTCTCCTCCCCTCCTTCCCTCTCTCCCCTCTCCTTTCTCTCCTCTCCCTCTCATCCTCTCTCTCTCTCTCTGTGATGCAGCAGCTGGAGCCCGGCGCCATGGCCTTGAAGCTCGAGCTCGGAGCCCCCTTGGATCCGCCCCGTGCCACCCCTCCGGCGCCGCCAGCAAGCTTCCGCGGCCGGATCTGGATGCCAGGCCGCCGCCGCGCCCGTTCCCGCCGGCCCGCTCCTCGCCGGAGACCGACGGCGCCGTCGCCGTGGCTCCATGCGTGCGGGAGCCCCGAGCGAACCGCCACCCGCGCCCGGCTGGGCTGCCACGGCCAGGTGGGCCCGATCCAGGCCCAGGCCAGCCCAAGCCAAGGCGCCAGACCCAGCCCGAGCCAGCAAGCCACTTGGGCCTCGGCCCAACTGGGTGAGGCCCCCTTTTTTTTAGTTTGTTCCTATTATTACTGCTGCTGATTCGATTCCGCGTTGACGATAGCAAGCGATCCGTAGCCCGGATGACTTCGCGCCCAAAAGACGAACTGTTTAAAATTGCATGTACTTTAATTCATCTTTTGTGAGCTTTCTGTTTTGAGCTCATCTTGATTGTGTAAATGTGTGCTAAACAGGGCATCAGGCCGTTAAAACTGCTACTTTTCCCGTTATTGAGCTGCTGTTATTATTTTGTTGCATCTTTGCATGATGATTGTAAGAAATCCATGAGGCCTATTGCATTGATTCCTTTTGCGTTGCGTTAAGAAATGTTTCTACTTCAGTTTCATGCATTCACATGCCATATTTGCTTGCTGCATCATGTTTATATCTTGCTCCAAAGTAGCTATCCTGATGTTATTGTGCTGCTGTTGCTGAAACTGTTATTTTGTTGCAACTTCGGTCGACGATTGCTTCGCAACCGTTTATCGGAATTGAGTGATTCCAATTGCATTTTGTTAAGAATCATTTATACTTTCATCCCATGTATTGCTATGTCATGTTGCTGCACTTTTGCATATATATTTACCCCTGTTTATACAGCATGTGTGCATAACTTGTCTTGCTTATATCTTTTTAACCGTAACTCCGTTTGGGGTGTTCTTTATATGTAACTTGATTAGTTTTTCGTGTTCTTTGTGTTTATGCTATTTTTTGCTGTTGTTAACAAACCTAAAATATGGTTTAGGGAAGAACAGTACCAAATCTTTTAATTGTCGTGCGACACTTAGTGTTATGCCATGTTTAGGTTGTGCCCCACTTAAATTGTCTAGCATAGATAGTTTACTTTGTGCTTCACCTCTTGACCTGTTTGTGTGCTATGCCATGCTTGTTTGAGTTGCCATGTTAACAACCGTTGGTTGACACCTGTAGCTAAACAACTTGAACCACCGTAAACGTGCGGTATCGTCGTGTGTGACGAGTACTCCACTTAAATCGTTAGTAACCGCTCTCGACGGTAGGTGCGATGTCTCGTGTTACTTATTGTTGATGCTTGCTCTTGTGTTGCCCCGTAGTAATAGAGTGCTTGCTAGTTGATTGCTTTCCAGTGTTTACCGTCTTGTGTGCTTCCGCGGGTACCTCTCGGAGACGTTGCGAGCTTGCGATCAACTACACCTTCGGAACCCGACTTCTCAACAGGCAAGGAATATACATTACTTATGATCCATTCTATTTCAACCAGCGGTTTGCATGCTAGTATAGGTTAGGTTCAATGTTTGATCCTACCACATGTTTACAGCCTCTTTCAAACCGATACAGCCATGTCCCTTCCCAGCAAACCTTGTACTGCTATGTTACTTTTGCTCGTTGCTCAGCCCCTGCTTAGTATGCATGCTTAGGATGCTACGATGTTACCCTGTTACTCTTTGGGTTGGGATATCACCTGATTATTATATTATTGTTGATGATATGATTATTATAATGTTGACTATATTCGACGAAGGATGGAAGGTCTAGGCTATCCCGCCCCGACGCTTTGTTCCATTCGAGTCACCAAGGATCCGAGTTTCGGGTATTGGTTTTAAGACTGAGCGTGCCTAACCGCGTGTGGGATTTTATGGGGTCCCCTTTTCTTACCTATCTAGCTTCAAACATTTCTAGAGGTGGCCCAAGCTGATTTACCATTTGAAAACATGCATATATATCTTGTCGGGTCGCTCCTAGCAGATATCTTTTAAAACAACTCGGGCCAGTGGAGACATGGTTTCTCTGTTGGTCCACCCGATCAGCTAGGACCCGGTTTTCCCATGTGTGATTAACCGGCTATCCGACCTGCGTCATACGGAAGAGTCTGATCCGAGAGCGTGGCCAGCTTTTGGATTGGGTGTCGACTCCCCGGGGGCCACCCGGATTTGTTCGTTGTTAGTTAGAGGGACCTGTCGTTTCGGATCTCTTGGAACTAAATCATAAAATGGTTGCCTGTGATGGGTAGCAACTGAGAGTGATGGACGTGCGTGCGGAGCCTCGTAATGGGCAGTTGGTACACCCCTATAGGGTTAAATCTTTTCGAGGAGCCGTGTCCACGGTTATGGACGACTTGAGACCTACGTCCTGTTCATAGACAACAACAACTGAGATAATCTTAATATAACTTGATCAACGTGTGCGTGTGCCTTGACTGCTTCTTCTTCGTCGGGATGCGAAGAGGAGGACAAGGATAGGATAGGTGTTATGTTTGCGTAAGTAGTTGATAGCAAGACTGGTTGGAGGCGAATCCTCATCGAATGCTTGGCTTCTTATCTTACTCTCTAGATCGTTAGCCACTTCATAAATGCTAGTGCGTCAGCAACTTCACCACTTACCCCTTCCTTTCCGTAAACTACTAGTTGTCCTAGAATGACGAGTGATGAAGTCCTTGCTGGGTCAGATGACCACTACAGTTGGATGCCGAGTACCTCTGTACTCATGATACTACCCCCAAACTCTTTTCAGGGTTCTTGATCGACAACAGGTATGGTGATCGACGTTTCACGTGGAGACTCGACGACGACTAGTTAGGCGGATCCCGGCGGAGGGCCTGGACCCGTGTGGTTATGGGATCGATGCTTTTTCTCTTTGCCAGTAGGCACTTGCTTGTAGTATGTACTCAGACATGTATCTTCCGCTGTTGTATTATATTTGAGGCAGCCGTATGCCGATTGTATGAGATGTTGTATCCTTGTATCTGTAATGTTGTGATATCATGTTGGAAATCCGGGGCATATGGCTTTGTCATATGTCGCGGTGGGACCGATATGTGCTTCGTCCCCGGATCTGGGTGGAAACACCTAGATCTGGAACAGTACCGCATATCGGGCCTTACATTAAGGATATGTCCGGATCACTCTGGAATAGTCCCAGGTGTTTCCTGAACATATGATAATGGCACTGGGGAAGTCCTAGGTCGACCGGACAAGTTTTCGATTAATCGGTAAACGAACCGACAAACTTACGCGGTCATCGGATTACTTAGATTGTAACTCGGATGGTCCGGGAACTTATCCAGATAGTTCCGGAACGTCCGAAAACGATCTCGGGAGGTCTTGGAAATGTTTTAGAAGGTTCCGGAATGTCCCGAAACCATCCCGGAAGGTCCCGGAATGGCCGAGAATGGTCCCGATGGGTCCTGGAAGGTTCTGGAAGCTTCTGGAAGGTTCCACAAGTTTCCAGACAGTACCATATGCGCCCCAACACCCTTAGCCTTGGGGGGAAAGGCACCTGATACGTCCCAAACGTATCTATAATTTCTGCTTGCTCCATTCATGTTTTGTGTGACTTTGCCATGTTTTGCTTGAACTTTCATACACTTTTGAGCATATTTGGACTAATCTATTAACCCAGTGCACCCAGCTGGCAGTTGCTGTTTTCTGATGTTTTTGTATTTCAGGTTTTCCGGCCATTAAAAGTGCTCCAAAAAATCCGGAAAAATCAGATAAAAATCAGCGACCCGGAAGCTTCCGGAATCACTAAGGTAGCGGAGGGGGGCCACCACCAGGAGACCAGGAGTGTCCCTGGCGCGGCCCCACACTAGGCCGCGCCAGGAGGCCTCCTGGCTGCCTGGTGGGTCCCCTCGACACCGCCCTCCGCCTATATTTAGCCCTCGGGGTGGAAACCCCTAATATCGATCACTTTTCCGTGAACTCGCCTCTGTACCGCCGCCGCCGTTTCAAGATCGGGGCTGCCTTGAGAAGCTGCCCCGGCACCCTTCCGGGAGGAGGAACCCCCTCCGGGAGACCATCCATAGCCATGGACGCCTCCCGGATGTGCCGTGAGTAGTCCCCCTTGGACCATGGGTCCGTGACCAGTAGCTATGTGATGTACCTCTCCCCTCTTTGTGCTTCCACTTTCGAGACCTCGTGAGCTGCCTCACATGATCGAGGCACTTTTGTAATTTCTGTTGTTGCTATGCTGAGTTTGCTGGGATCTGATGGATTCTGAGACTATGTTCAGATTGTGATGAGTAATATATTTGGTTCTTCTCTTTTATATTTTGTTCTTGAGTAAATTCTTGCATGTTCTCCGTTGTAGTATTTTGCTTTGGCCAAGTAGTTTGTTGCAACTCCAAGAGGGAGCGTTATGCTTGATTGTGGGTTCAGCCCCTTGATGTCTAGCTTGAGTGACAGAAACATGAGACTAGGGGATGTGTTCTTGCCACCAGGGATAAAACAACGGTGCTTGTACCCGCGGGTGCAAGGATTGTTTACTTTACGCAAAGTTCTTTTAATGCAGTTGTCTGTTGCTTTGAGTTTACACTTTGGGTGGGATTCGCAAATTAATACCAGCGAGATGTTCTGGATAGATATCTCAAGGTGGATGATTTGTAGTAGATGCAGTTGGATTTCGGTCTACTTACCTTGGCGTACTGCCTATTGCTTTTGAGCCCTTCCTTTCTTTGCAGCATAGTTAGCATTGCGGTGCCTTCATAATTCTGTCAATTGCCCAGTTGTGATTTGTTTACCTCGCTAGCACTTTTATCGTCTTTTGGGAGAGAGACATCACTAGTGAAAATCACGGGACCCCGGTCCATCTTCACATTATTATTTACACCCTTAGTTTACTTTCAGTCTTTACTTTCAGTTCCACTTTTATCTCTTGCGTTGATCCTTTGTAAACAGCAAGGCCGGAGGAATTGACAACTCCTCTGTACTCGTTGGGAGCAAAGTTATTTGTCTCTGTGTGCGGGTCCAGGTGAAGCTAGCAACCTCGGCGCCATTGTTCACTTTACCACCTTCTTGTATCCTTCGGAGTCCTACGGGAGACAAACCTTGGTATCTTTGCCAAGGGAAAACTTGCCGCTGCACTATATCTCACCCTGCACTTGGGGTAACCAACGAGGCTTGAAGAGTATTAACACTCTCTTTCCATCAGCAAGTTTTCTGGCGCCGTTGCCGGGGAATCCAGTCTACAAGATAGGGGAGTTGCACACTATCTTTTAGCTTTGCTTTTTAGTCTTGTTAGTTTACCTTTCAGTTTTTACTTTTGTGTCCCTAATCAAAAATACCAAAAATACCTGCTGCTACTATGGGTTCCAATGTAAACACCAAGTTGTGTGACTTCACTAGTCACAACAACAGTGACTTTATCTGCACTCCTATTGCTCCACCTGCCACTTCAGCATCTTCTTATGAAATTAAACCTGCTCTGCTTAATCTTGTTATGAAAGATCAATTCTCAGGTGCTGGAGAGGATGCTGCCTTGCACTTAAATAATTTTATTGAGCTTTGTGATATGCAAAAGTACAAGGAAGTGGATGGAGACATCGTCAAGCTGAAGATTTTTCCTTTCTCTTTGAGAGGAAGAGCCAAGGAGTGGCTGCAATCCTTACCCAAAAACAGTATCGATTCTTGGAGTAAATGCAAAGATGCTTTTATAGGGAAGTACTACCCCCCTTCTAAAATTATTCAATTGAGGAGTAACATTATGAATTTCAGGCAACTGTATAATGAACACGTTGCCCAGGCATCGGAACATATGAAGACGCTTGTCAAGAACTGCCCCACACATGGACTGACTACCTGGATGGTTATCCAGACTTTTTATGCAGGCTTGAACTTTACCTCGCGGAACGTGTTAGATTCGGCCGCGGGAGGAACTTTTATGTCAACCACACTTGGTGCTGCCACAAAGCTACTTGATGAGATGATGCTAAACTACTCTCAGTGGCACACCTAACGATCTCCAACCGGTAAGAAGGTAAATTTTGTCGAGGAGATCTCCTCTCTAAATGAAAAGGTTGACCTTATCATTTCTCTACTTACCAAGCAAGCTCATATTGATCCTCAGTATGTTCCTTTAAATTCCTTGGTTGCTCAAGAACAAGTAGATGTGAACTTTATCTCTAGAAACAACTTCAACAATAATGCTTATAGGAGTAATTTTGGTAGCTACAATCCTAGGCCTTTCCCATCCAACAACTATGGGAACAACAACACTTATCCAAGCACCAAAAACTCCACTTTTGAACTAGAGACCTTGCTCAAAGACTTTATCACTACCCAAAAAGCCTTCAAGAAGAGTGTGGAAGAGAAATTAGATAAATTAGATATCCTCTCTTTGAAGGTAGACAACATAGCCCATGATGTAGAGATGCTGAAGATTAGAACTTCTCCCCCTGAGGAGAGGAAGACCACTCCTATGAATGTCATCCAAGTCCAAATTAATGAAAACATTAGGATGTTGGGAAAACTTAAAGATAGATGGGCCAGAGAAAAGGAGGAAGAAGAAAGAATTAAGAGCCTTCCTACCTACCACACAGTAGCCACTATCCAAGTAGTTGAGGATGTCCAAACTGTTAGCACCCATCACACCCCTAGTCCCACTGGACCTATCAATGGTGATGCTACCACCTCAACCATAGATGAAGAAACCTCTATGAACATAGAGGCTTTCAAACAAGTAAGCCTAAATGATATCACTACCTCCTTGATAGATAGTAGTGACCTAGACTTTGACAACTGCACTTTACCTGAAGTTATTAGTTTCCTACACAAGATATCTAGAGACCCCCACACTAGCACACTTAATCTTGCCTTCACAGAGCATATCACTAATGCTCTAATCAAAGTTAGGGAGGAGAAGCTTAGACTAGAAGCCTCCATACCTAGGAACCTAGAAGATGGTTGGGATCCTATGATAAGAATCAAATTGAATAACTTCTCTTGTTATGCTCTTTGTGATGTTGGAGCAAGTACCTCTGTTATGCCCAAAAGAATGTATGATATGCTTGAATTGAAACCTTTTGATCCCTGTTCTTTTGGTGTTCGTCTTGTTGATTCATCCGTAAATAAGCCTTTGGGGAAGATCGACGATGTTCTTATCATTGTCAATGACAATTATGTTCCCGTTGATTTCACTATTATGGACATTGAGTGTGAGCCCTCTTGTCCAATTATTTTGGGACGTCCTTTTCTTCGCACAGTTGGTGCTGTTATTGACATGAAAGAGGGGAATATCAAATTCCAATTCACTCTCAAGAAAGGGATGGAACATTTCCCTAGGAAAAATATTAAGTTACCTTTTGAGTCCGTCACACGGGCTAGTTATTCTCTTGAAAAGACTTGATCTTCTGCTTTAAGCCTAGCTAATGGCTCTAAAGAAGCGCTTTCGGGAGGCAGCCCGCAATGAATTTAGGTTTTTATTTTTGTTTTTATTCTGTTCTTAGTGGTCTTGATGATTGTTAATACTGTAGCAACATCATTGTATCTTTACTTTTCAAGCTTTGTGCCTTTTATAGCCTCATACGATAAGGGAAGTGAAAGTTGTGACATGCTGTCCAGAAAACAGATTCTGTCCTCGTGACTAGAAAAATCAGAGAAAAATCCTAGTTCATCTTTTTGAGCTGAATTTTTTACAGAGTGTACTTTAAACAATTACGAAACTTTCGTATGTTCTAATTTTTTTTATTTGAGTTGCAGAAGTATCCCTAAAAAATTATTTTCACTCTTCTGTTCTGTTTTTCTCAGCTTCTGCCCCGGTTTTTCTTTTCGCAGTTTTGCAAACCTTAAGCTTGCTTTTTCTTTGCAAAAACCTTTTGGCACTCTTTAAAAACAGTATATCTTCAAGATTATCTTCATTTCCAGTATAGAAAAAATTATTTTAGTAGGGCACTAACCTCTCTAATCAGTCTACAATGAGTTATGTATGAAGGGAGTTTTCAAGTGCGCGATGGAAAATGATGAAAGAAGATCTTGGAGTGTCAAACGCTCAAGCTTGGGGATGCCCATGTGCACCCCCAATAAATAATAAAGGATACTCAAGAATCTAAGCTTGGGGATGCCCCCGTGCATCCCCTTCTTCAATTATCAGTTCGTCCCTCGTTGCACTATATTTTTATCACTTCATGCGTTGTGTGCTATGCTTGGAGCGTCTCGCTCTTTACTTTTCTAGGTTTGTTTTTGCTTTGTTTGCTGTAGTAACAATTTATACCCCAGCTTAGTCTTTTGTGTGGGAGAGTTACACGCTCCGCTTGACCTAGAACTCCTCATAGGATTTGCATGCTTACTCTTTTAGCTGTGAGTTGTTCTTTTTCTTTTCTTAGCTGCTGCTCTGTTTAGTTGTAGTGTTGTAGTTTTTCTAGAGCTTTTCTTTTGTTTTAGGTTGAACTTTCTATAGGTTGCATGTTTTATCTTGTTAGAGAGTTTGTCTGTTGCACTGAGTTTTGTGTCTTGACTAGAAGTAGGTAGTTGAAGTTGCTATTCTCTTTGTAGTAGTAACTTGCAATAGTTTTGAGGTATTGACTATAGTAATGTTTGAACTTTTGGTGTCAAGAGCTCGAGCCTATTAGTGATAGATGTCGTAATTTGGCCAATCCATGTGTTTTTCGAAAACCAAAATCCCTATTGAGAACTCTAGCTACTAGATGGATCACTAATTCCTGGAGGGTTCGAATATTAGAGAACACTCATGTACCATGAGTCGAGGATGCGCAAGGATAACCAAACCCCCATACACTCCTCCTCGGGGTACTTGTCTCTTTGTGAACCTCCTGATTAGATTGAGAGTTACCGGTAATAAGTGCATGAGTTCTTCGGACTAATGTGAGTATTCGAAAGTTGACACTTCCACCCACCTATACTTTTTCTAGCCTCTTCGATACCGTGCATTGCCCTTTCTCACCTTGAGAGTTGGCGCATACTTTGCCGGTGCATCCAAACCCTTGGCACGATACACTCTGTCATCATAAACCTCCTTATATCTTTGATCAAAACAGCCACCATACCTACCTACAAGGCATTTCCATAGCCTTTCCGAGATACATTGCCATGCAGCATCCACCTTCTCATGACTTGATCCTCATGTCATACATGCTACTTGCTTGATTGATCAGCCGCATGATAGTTGGGCCTTGCCCTAATCATTGCTACATGACGCGCTAGTATCATTGCATATCCTGCTATCCTGGCAGAGGCATACATTGCATCATGATAGTTATATCTTCTTTATGTGAGTACCTTTGTAAAGTGTGAAAGATCTCCTATATTCTTGTAAAATATAGAGTGTTGCCCCTAAAGTGAGGAAAAGATCCCAAAGAGGACAAAATCAAAAGATCCCAAAGAGGACAAATGAGAGTTAAATAGAAAGAGCCATTGAGGCCACCAAAAAAATACAAAAAATTAGAAAAAAGAGAAAAGGGGGCACACTACTATTCCCTTTTAGAGATCCACACTAGTACTTCATCCTCTATCCCTTGTACTCCATAGAGATCATCATCATGCATATAGCTATGTGGGGACCTTCACACTATAGAACTTGGCTTGTATATTCCAATGATGAGCCTCCTCAAACGAGCTCTAGGTCTTCTTGAGCAAGCAAGTTAGATGCACCCCCACTAGTTTCCTTGGAGAGCTTTTAGCTCACATGTGCATCCGTTGCATGGAAATCCCTACTCCTCACATCATATCTATCATATGGCCTTCTCTCTCCTATGATTGTCCTCATTGATGTGAGCCTTTCACACCTTTTTATCTTCCTCCTCCACCTTCTTTATGTTTTGCCTTTTAGGTGTCAACTTTCTTGCTCACGCTCATCCATTGCATGAGTGCTCAAAATATCGAAAGGGAGTGGATCAGTTTGACTTGTACCTGGCTAGTGGTCTGGGGACGAGTCAAGATAAGAATCCAAAAGAGACTAAGTGTGAAAGTTTAGTAGATAGTTGTTCTCAACAACCTTTTTTCTCTCTTTTTCCCAGTCCCCTGCTTGCACGCAAACACCATCTAGAGACATTCGAGTCACGGACAGCGAGAGCTCTTGCACCTTTTGTTCTTTTGTTGCTTGTGTCAATGCTAATATAGACTCTTGCTTGTTAAGACTTGAATTGAACTGCATGCTTTGATTGCTTTACTTAAAAGTCCTTATATGGTTGTGTGGCATGTCACTGCTTATTGGCTTCTCGCCCTTCGTTGGTTACCCCAAGTGAAGGTTTGAGATGCAGTGCAACAGCAGTTTTCCCTCGGTGAAGATACCAAGGTTTGTCTCCAGTAGGACTCCAGAGATGACAAGTAGGTGTCAGCGGCGCAACTGACGCGGACCTGTACACAGACACAGATAACTTTTTTCCCAACGAAGTTCAGAGAGGTTGTCAATCTCTCCGGTCTTGTTGTTCACAAATGATAAAACGCAAGGGATAATGATAGCAACTTGAAAGTAAATGCACAAAAGTAAATATAGCTTGGAATCAGTAATGAGGATATGGACCGGGATATGTGATGTTCACTAGTGATGTCTCTCTCCCAAAAGACGATAAAACTGCTATGCGAGGTAAACAAATTACAGAAGGGCAATTGACAGGATTATGAACGCACCGCAATGCTAACTATGCTACAAAAGAAAGGAAGAGGTTCAAAAGCACGGGCAGTACGCCAAAATAAGTAGACCGAAATCCATCTGCATCTACTACTAATCATCCACCTTGAGATATCTATCCAGAACATCTCGCTGGTATTAAGTTGCGAGCCCCACCCAAAGTGTAAACCCAAAGCAACAGACAACTGCATTAAAAAGAACTCTCCGTAAAGTAAACAATCCTTGTGACCGCGGTCACAAGCACCGTTGTTTTCCCCCTTGTGGCAACAGCACATCCCCTAGACTCATGTTTCTGTCACTCAAGCGTGTCATCGGGGGGCATGAACCCACAATCTAGCACAATGCTCCCTCTTGGAGTCACTACCTACTACTTGGCCAAAGCAATAAACAGCAACGGAGAACATGCAAGAATTACTTAGGAACAAAAATATAAGAGATAAAAACCAAATATATTACTCTATCACAATCTGAACATAATCTCATAATCCACCAGATCCCTCCAAACTCAACATAGCAACAGCAGAAATATTACAAAGGTACCTCGATCATGTAGGGCAGCTCACGAGGTCTAAACAATGAAGATCAAAGAGGGGAGGAGAACATCACATAGCTACTGATCACGGACCCATGGTCCAAGGAAAACTACTCACGAGACATCAGGGGAGCATCCATGGTGGAGAGGAGACTCCCGGAGGTCAATCCTCCCTCCGGCAGGGTGCCGGGAAGAGGTCTTCTGGTGCTCCCGATCTTGGAAGCGCGGCGGCGGCGGAACAGAGGCGAGTTCGCGGAATAGGGTTCTTCTTCTGGAGTTTTCCTGTGACGTAGATTAAATAGGCGAAGGGGGCAGCCAGAGGTGGACCAGGGGCCCCAGGCGCCCCCCTGGCGCGGCCAGGGGTGGGGCCGCGCCGGGTGGCCTCCTGGGACCCCCTGGCTCCCCTCTGGCCCCTCCCGGGCTCTTCTCGAAGCTTCCGTCACGCTGATTTTTTATCTGAATTTTTCTGGCACTTTTTATATGGGGGAAAACTGAAATAGAAAAACAGCAGAAAACAGGAACTGGCACTGGGGTGCACTGAGTTAATAGGTTAGTCCAAATATGATCAAATATGTATGAAAGTGTATCTTTATCATAGCAATATCACACAAAACATGCATGGAGCAAGCAGAAATTATAGATACGTTTTGGACGTATCAACATCCCCAAGCTTAATTCCTGCTCGTCCTCGAGTAGGTAAATGATAACAAGCATAATTTCTGTGGTGACATGCTAGCAACCATATACGAACTTTGAAAAGTAAAGCAATCAAGGTTACAGATTCAATTCAAGTCATAACATGCAAGAGTCTATATTAGCATTGAAACAAGTAACGAAAGAACAAAAGGTGCAAGAGCTCTCACTGTCCGTGACTCGAATGTCTCCAAATGGTGTTTGCGTGCAAGAAAGGGGATAGGGAATACGAGAGAAAAAAGTATTTTTGTTGAGAACTCAATCTACTAAAGTTTCACACTTGGTCCTCTTTGGAATCTTATCTTGACTCGTCCCAGACCACTAGCCAGGTACAAGTCAATTTGATCCACTCCTTTTCGATATTTTGAGCACTCATGCAATGGATGATCGTAAGCACGAGAGTTGACACTTAGGATGGCAAAGAGAGAAGTGCGGAGGAGGAAGACAAAAAGGATGAGAAAGGCTCACATCAATGAGGACAATCATAGGCAAGAGATGCCAAATGATAGATATGATGTGAGGAGTAGGGATTGCCATGCTACGGATGCACATACGAGCTAAGAAGCTCTCCAATGGAACTAGTGGGGGTGCATCTAACTTGCTCGCTCATGAAGACCTAGAGCTCGTTTGAGGAGGCTCCTCCTTGGAATATGCAAGCCAAGTTCTATAGTGTGAAGGTCCCCACATAGCTATATGCATAAAGATCATCTCTATGGAGTACAAGGATATAAAGGGAGTACTAGTGTGGATCTCTCAAAAGGATAGTAGTGTTGCCCCTTTCTCTCTTTTTATTTCTTTTTCTCTTTTTCAATTTTTTTTGTATTTTTTTGGTGGCCTCAATTGCTCTTTCTATTTAACTCTCGTTTGTCCTCTTTGGGATCTTTTATTGTGTCCACTTTGGGATCTTTTCCTCACTTAAGGGCAACACTCTATTTTACAAGAAGGTAAAGGAGATCTTTCACACTTTACAAGGTACTCAAAACATAAAGAAGATGTAACTACATGATGTATGCAAGGTATGTCGCTGCCAGTGTAGCAAGAACATGTATGACATGAAGATCAAGTCATGAAGAGGTGGAAGTTGCATGGCAATGTAACTCGGAAAGGCTATGGAAATGCCTTGATAGGTAGGTATGGTGGCTGTTTTGAGGAAAGATATAAGGAGGCTTATGATGACAGAGCGTATCATGCCAAGGGTTTGGATGTACAGGCAAAGGTGGACACCAACTCTCGGAGTGAGAAGAAGGCAATGCACGGCACGGGAAAGGCTAGCAAAATATGGGAAGGTGGAAGTGTCAACTCTCAATACTTACATTAGTCCAAAGAACTCATGCACTTATTATCGGTAACTCTCAATCTAATGAGGAGGTTCACAAAGAGACAAGTACCCCGAGGAGGAGTGTATGGGGGTTTGGTTATCCTTGCGCATCCTCGACTCATGGTACATGAGTGTTCTCTGATATTCGACCCCTCGGAAGAGTAGTGATCCATCTAGTAGATAGAGTTCTCAACTGGTTTTGTAGGTTTTGAAAATACACACGGATTGCCCAAAATACGACACCTATCACTAATAGGCAAGAGCTCTTGACACGAAAATTTCAAACATTACTCACATCAATACCTCAAAACTATTGCAAGCTACTACTAAAATTAAATAGCAACCTCAATTACCTACTTTCAAGACAAGACACAACTCAGTGCAACAACCAACTCTCTTTAACAAGATAAACATGAAAACTAAAAAGAGTTCCAGCAACAAACTAAACAAAAGCCAAGGCTCTTGCTAAAGACAAACTTAGACTAAAACTAAAAATGGCAGCAACTATGAAAAGATAAAGAACACATAACAGCAAAAAGATAGGCATGAAGAATCCTATGATGTGTTCTAGATTTTGAAAGTGGAGCGTGTTTCTCTCCCACACAAAGTAAAAAGGGATCTAACTTGTTATGAACAGCAAGCAAAGCTAAAGAAAACTAAAAACAAAACCTAAGAGCGAGACGCTCCAAGCATAGCACATAACGCATGAAGTGATAAAAATATAGTGAGACGAAGGACGAACTGATGATTGTTGATGGAGAAGGGGATGCACGGGGGCATACCCAAGCTTAGACGCTTGAGTCTACTTGAATATTTATTGGGGATGCATAGGGGCATCCCCAAGCTTGAGCGCTTGACACTCCTGGATCTTCTTTCATCATCTTCTATCGCACACTTGAAAACTCCCTTCATACATAACTCATCATAAGCTGATTAGAGAGGTTAGTACCCTTAATAAATAATTTTTACCCACTGGATATAAAGATAATCTTGAAGAGCTACTGTTTCTCAAGAGTGCCAAAAAGTTTTTGCAAAGAAAAAGCAAGCTTAAGGTTTGCAAAAGTAAGGAGAGACAAAACGTGGCAGAATCAGTGAAAAACAGAACAGAAGATAGTAAAGAATTTTTTAGGGACACTTCTGCAACTCAAATCAAAAAACTCAGAACATACAGAAGTTTCGTAATTGTATAGATCATACTGTGTAAAAATTTCAGCTCAAAAAGATGAACTGGGATTTTTCTGGAATTTTTCTGGTCACGAGGACAGAATCTGTTTTCTGGACAGCATGTCACAACTTTTACTTCCTTTCCCGTAAGAGGCTATAACTTGGCACAAAGCTGAAAAATAAAGATACAATGATGTTGCTACAGTATTAACAATCATAAAGACACAAAAAAAGCAAAAAGAAAAACCTAAATTCGTTGCGGGCTGCATCCCGAAAGCGCTTCTTGAGAGCCATTAGCTAGGCTTAAAGATTATAAAAGATGATCACAAGAGAATAAGAATTGAAGCAAAAGAGAGCATCAAGAAGCAAATGTGAAACACATTTAAGCCTAACCCACTTCCTATGCATAGTCATCTTGTAAGAAAATAAATCAAAGAAGCACAAAGTGACATGCATAGGAAGGTGGAACAAGAACAACTTCGAAAGTTTCAGTTTAGAGAGAGGCGTTTTTGTCGCATGGAAGTTTCTATAACCAAACTTTCCTCTCTCAAAGTAATTTTCAGTAATATCATGAACAACATCAAGAATATAACTATCACATAAATCATGTTGTTCATGACCTACAAGCACACGTGTATTGTTTTCAACACGGTTTTTAGGATGATAAGATAAATGCAACCCATCACATTGAGCCTTGATAAGAGCAAAATTCTCCGGAATAGTTGGAGACTTCAAAAGGATAATAGGGCAATAAAGTGTGGGTGCAACAACAATAATTTCATGCTTAACATAAGGAACTATAGAAAGTTCATCTTCGTAGGCATCATCCATAGTGGCATCATGGCCATCAACAAAGCAAGTATCAAAATCATCAGAAAGGGATATTTCAAGTGAGTCCTCGGAATCATGGGATTCCTCCTCAAAGCAATCATTGGCCTCTTCTTGGGCAGCAAGCATTTTATTTTTAAAATCCTCAATATAAGAATTGGAAGTATAATTCTCGAAGCAATAAGAAAGAACTGCAAAGTTTTCAGACTCGAAAATAGTATCGTGATACTTTTCAATCAAAGAAGCAATCTCATAGGCACCTTTAAAAGCAACAAACTCTTCAATCTTTTCAACATCAAAGTAATCATAAACACCTTTAGCATAAGAAGATCATATCTCATTTTCATTAAACTCACATTGGAAAGGGAGGTGTTTATGATCTATATTAGAACAACAAGTGAAATCATAAATGTGGCACAAAAGTTTAGCATCGCAATAAGAAACATGTATTTGATCCCATAAGTGTTTCCCTTTCTGAGATAGGCGGTGCCGCGTATAATGAGCATGCTCATCCAATGATTTTCCCTCAACCAAGTCGGTCGGGTTTTTAGCACGAGCACAAATTGATCGAAGACGATCCAAGTGAAACATGTCCATCCTACCATATTTGGGTGGTTCATCACCCATGGTGACGATAGCATAAATAGGCAAAGCAAGACAAAGGCAAAAGGTAGCAACTATTTTTGTGGTTTTTCATAAAGGACACTGAGATAAAAACTGAAAGGTAAACTAACAAGACTAAAAAAACAAAGGTAAAGGGTAGTGTGCAACTCCCCTATCTTAGCACTCGGAGTCCCCGACAACGGCGCCAGAAATACTCTTGCTTATTGGCTTCTCGCCCTTCGTTGGTTACCCCAAGTGAAGGTTTGAGATGCAGTGCAGAAGCAGTTTTCCCTCGGTGAAGATACCAAGGTTTGTCTCCAGTAGGAGTCCAGAGATGATAAGTAGATGTCAGCGGCGCAACTGACGCGGACCTGCACACAGACACAGATAACTTTGTTCCCAACGAAGTTCAGAGAGGTTGTCAATCTCTCCGGTCTTGTTGTTCACAAATGATAAAACGCAAGGGATAATGATAGCAACTTGAAAGTAAATGCACAAAAGTAAATATAGCTTGGAATCAGTAATGAGGATATGGACCGGGATACGTGATGTTCACTAGTGATGTCTCTCTCCCAAAAGACGATAAAACTGCTATGCGAGGTAAACAAATTACAGAAGGGCAATTGACAGGATTATGAACGCACCGCAATGCTAACTATGCTACAAAAGAAAGGAAGAGGTTCAAAAGCACGGGCAGTACGCCAAAATAAGTAGACCGAAATCCATCTGCATCTACTACTAATCATCCACCTTGAGATATCTATCCAGAACATCTCGCTGGTATTAAGTTGCGAGCCCCACCCAAAGTGTAAACCCAAAGCAACAGACAACTGCATTAAAAAGAACTCTGCGTAAAGTAATCAATCCTTGTGACCGCGGTCACAAGCACCGTTGTTTTCCCCCTTGTGGCAACAGCACATCCCCTAGACTCATGTTTCTGTCACTCAAGCGTGTCATCGGGGGGCATGAACCCACAATCTAGCACAACACTCCTTCTTGGATTCACTACCTACTGCTTGGCCAAAGCAATAAACAGCAACGGAGAACATGCAAGAATTACTTAGGAACAAAAATATAAGAGATAAAAACCAAATATATTACTCTATCACAATCTGAACATAATCTCATAATCCATCAGATCCCTCCAAACTCAACATATCAACAGCAGAAATATTACAAAGGTGCCTCGATCATGTAGGGCAGCTCACGAGGTCTAAACAATGAAGATCAAAGAGGGGAGGAGAACATCACATAGCTACTGATCACGGACCCATGGTCCAAGGAAAACTACTCACGAGACATCCGGGAGCATCCATGGTGGAGAGGAGACTCCCGGAGGTCAATCCTCCCTCCGGAAGGATGCCGGGAAGAGGTCTTCTGGTGCTCCCGATCTTGGAAGCGCGGCGGCGGCGGAATAGATGCGAGTTCGCGGAATAGGGTTCTTCTTCTGGAGTTTTCCCGTGACGTAGATTAAATAGGCGAAGGGGGGCATCCAGAGGTGGACCAGGGGCCCCAGGCGGCCACCCTGGCGCGGCCAAGGCTGGGGCCGCGCCGGGTGGCCGCCTGGGCCCCCCTGGCTCCCCTCTAGCCCCTCCCGGGCTCTTCTCGAAGCATCCGTCACGCTGATTTTTTATCTGAATTTTCCCGAATTTTTCTGGCACTTTTTATATGGGGGAAAACTGAAATATAAAAACAGCAGAAAACAGGAACTTGCACTGGGGTGCACTGAGTTAATAGGTTAGTACAAATATGATCAAAAATGTATGAAAGTGTATCTAGATCATAGCAATATCACACAAAACATGCATGGAGGAAGCAGAAATTATAGATACGTTTTGGACGTATCAGTCACCACAGAAATTATGCTTGTTATCATTTACCTACTCAAGGACGAGCACGAATTAAGCTTGGGGATGTTGATACGTCCCAAACGTATCTATAATTTCTGCTTGCTCCATTCATGTTTTGTGTGACTTTGCCATGTTTTGCTTTAACTTTCATACACTTTTTGAGCATATTTGGACTAATCTATTAACCCAGTGCACCCAGCTGGCAGTTGCTGTTTTCTGCTGTTTTTGTATTTCAGGTTTTCCGGCCATTAAAAGTGCTCCAAAAAATCCGGAAAAATCAGATAAAAATCAGCGACCCGGAAGCTTCCGGAATCACTAAGGTAGCGGAGGGGGGCCACCACCAGGAGACCAGGAGGGTCCCTGGCGCGGCCCCACACTAGGCCGCGCCAGGAGGCCTCCTGGCTGCCTGGTGGGTCCCCTCGACACCGCCCTCCGCCTATATTTAGCCCTCGGGGTGGAAACCCCTAATATCGATCACTTTTCCGTGAACTCGCCTCTGTACCGCCGCCGCCGTTTCAAGATCGGGGCTGCCTTGAGAAGCTGCCCCGGCACCCTTCCGGGAGGAGGAACCCCCTCCGGGAGACCATCCATAGCCATGGACGCCTCCCGGATGTGCCGTGAGTAGTCCCCCTTGGACCATGGGTCCGTGACCAGTAGCTATGTGATGTACCTCTCCCCTCTTTGTGCTTCCACTTTCGAGACCTCGTGAGCTGCCTCACATGATCGAGGCACTTTTGTAATTTCTGTTGTTGCTATGCTGAGTTTGCTGGGATCTGATGGATTCTGAGACTATGTTCAGATTGTGATGAGTAATATATTTGGTTCTTCTCTTTTATATTTTGTTCTTGAGTAAATTCTTGCATGTTCTCCGTTGTAGTATTTTGCTTTGGCCAAGTAGTTTGTTGCAACTCCAAGAGGGAGCGTTATGCTTGATTGTGGGTTCAGCCCCTTGATGTCTAGCTTGAGTGACAGAAACATGAGACTAGGGGATGTGTTCTTGCCACCAGGGATAAAACAACGGTGCTTGTACCCGCGGGTGCAAGGATTGTTTACTTTACGCAAAGTTCTTTTAATGCAGTTGTCTGTTGCTTTGAGTTTACACTTTGGGTGGGATTCGCAACTTAATACCAGCGAGATGTTCTGGATAGATATCTCAAGGTGGGTGATTTGTAGTAGATGCAGTTGGATTTCGGTCTACTTACCTTGGCGTACTGCCTATTGCTTTTGAGCCCTTCCTTTCTTTGCAGCATAGTTAGCATTGCGGTACCTTCATAATTCTGTCAATTGCCCAGCTGTGATTTGTTTACCTAGCTAGCACTTTTATCGTCTTTTGGGAGAGACATCACTAGTGAAAATCAGGGGACCTCGGTCCATCTTCACATTATTGTTTACACCCTTAGTTTACTTTCAGTCTTTACTTTCAGTTCCACTTTTATCTCTTGCGTTGATCCTTTGTAAACAGCAAGGCCGGAGGAATTGACAACTCCTCTGTACTCGTTGGGAGCAAAGTTATTTGTATCTGTGTGCAGGTCCAGGTGAAGCTAGCAACCTCGGCGCCATTGTTCACTTTACCACCTTCTTGTATCCTTCGTAGTCCTACGGGAGACAAACCTTGGTATCTTTGCCAAGGGAAGACTTGTCGCTGCACTATATCTCACCCTGCACTTGGGGTAACCAACGAGGCTTGAAGAATATTAACACTCTCTTTCCATCAGCACCCCAAGGGGGCTGGCCGAAATTAGGTGGTGGGGGGGGAACAAGTGGGGAGGAGTCCTCCTTGGACTCAGACTCCCCGGTGGGACGGACTCTCTTTGGGAGTAGGAGTCCCAGGGGGACTCCTACACCCCTTAGGTCGGCCAAAGGCCCTCCTGGCCACCTATATAAGGAGGGTCAGGGGTGGGGGACGCAGCACAACTCAACCCTAGCCCCCCTGCGCCACCCTCCCTCCTCTAAACCCCGTTGCTCCACAATTAGACCCCGGTTTAGACGCTGTTCTAGATCGGAATCCGTTAGGGTTTTCTCCCTCTAGTTTTCTCGGTGGCGTTCTTCTCTGGACGGCAGAGCGCTTCTGGATTTCTGCTACGGGATGTGTGGATACTAATGGAGGGGTCGTGCCTTCGACCCTTCTTCGAGGAACTTGTTTGTGGGAATTGTCCGCGGGACTAGATCGCGGGACGGTTCGAGGGATCAATATCCTCGTGGTTGGGAGGTCATTGAAATTCCTAGCTGCGGGGATCTTCACCGATGGTCTTTACCAACTCTACCTCCGCTACATCGGTTGGTGAGCCATGACCTAAACCTTGACTGCAATCTTCATGGATTATCTTGGGTTCTTGATTCATAGGCACGAAATTTTTGTTTTCTACTAGGTTTCCCAACAGTGGTATCAGAGCGATCTATGAGTAGATTCATGTTTAGGTCTAGATCATATGTGTGATATGAGGCATTGATTTTCTTGTTGCTTCCCTGTCATGTGATTTTTTTTGTGCTTGATGGCAAGTTGAGGTTTTGCTACAAGGATTAAGTTTTCCATCGATCCCTCTATGGTGCTTTCAGTATGCTGGTTGCCTTGATCATGGTCTACATCAAAATCCTTGGATCTCATCTTAATCTTGCAATAGAATATTTAACATGGGGGGCTTGTGGATTTGATGAACTCAAATCCACACGGGGGTCACGCGTTGAAAGAAGTTTGGCTTGTGGCATTAGTTGCTACACGCACCCCAAACGTTAAACTAGCAACAAAGAAGTATCATGTTTGGTTTGTATAGGGAACAACGTTTGCATGTAACCTGCTAATCAACCACGTTAAAAATTTCAATAACCCATGTAGATGGCGATCTAACTTGTTTTTGCAGAGTATGCATGTGATGTGGTATAGCCTTCAAGATTTTCAATGTGTTTGTATGAGTTGCTATATGTTATGTAATATTTATTTGCGGCCTGCGTGTCGTGGTACGGCATGATGACTGGAGTCATATGATTGTCACTTAATTATGGCCTGCGTGCCAGAACTATTTGTTGGCTTGAGGCAAAGCAGTAGATAGATGCAGGGTGATGATCTACGATGCGGAGGTGGACCCCGACGCACATGCCGGAAGCCGTGGTGATGGTCCAGGCGCCAAGGACAAGTTGGTGGATACGGTGACTTCTACTACGACGACGTGAAGACAACGAAGACTCCACGAAGCAAAGGGCTATACTATATCACATAATTTTATGAACTGCATGTGATGTTTATCCCTTTGATGCACCCTTGTTTGATGCGCGGTAGTCGTATTTTATTAGGGTGATCTCTCGCAAAACAATATCAAGTTGGTAGTGTTCTTCCAACTGTATCACCGTCTATACTATGTTTCACACCGGAACAGGTCATATTGTCGTGGATAGAATCCTGACAATAGATATAGGGGTATGAACGGAGCTAAATGAATCTGTACGTAGAGAGGGTTGACGCAAGAGGACTATACAGGTTAGGCCTCTCCGTAGAGATAAAAACCTTAGTCCTGTCCCAGGCTAACTGGGGTGTTCTTTCTTCAGAAAATACTGAGAAGTGGAGAATGTTGCGCCTGACCACGCCAGAGGGGAGGGGAGCTTATATAGAGTGCGCCCCTGCCCTCTTAATGCCTCGGCTTAAATGGGTCTTAATTACAAGATTGAATGCGTACTTAAATACAGAAACGGTCTGTCCATTACTACTAATAAAGGAGAAGAAACGCCCACGGTATTGAATGCTTCCTGTCCGTTGCGTTCCCGTCTTCCGAGTAAGGGAGGACTCGCCGATTGCTTCCGAGTGTCGATCTACTCGGATCTTACTGGACTTCCGATTAGCCGTGTACTCGGAAGCTTCTTCTGATCTCCGAGTAACTTGTTACTCGGAAATTGTTGATGCTCCATGTTTTTTGCTGGTCTTATTTTGTTTGGGAGTATTCGGAAAACCAAGGGCTTAAGGGTACCCCTTGGTTTCCCTTGCTTAGGGGTATGCCTTTAGTATTACCACGACACATATCACATGGGTGCACACGGTGTGACGCATAAAAGGCGAGTGTGTTAAGAACACACTGCAATTACACTTGGTTGTCTTGACAGTTTGGATAAAAGTTTGCTACCGGAACACGCCCATCAAAATATGAACAAGAATCACCTTTGGCATGATTGGCAAGTTGGCCTACTGGTCCATTCTAAGTCATCAGTGCTGTCACATCAATGGCGGACGATTGGGTCGGATCTTGAATCACTCCAACATCAATTACGAGAGATATTGATCTGAGTGGGAGGGCACTTAGTAATTAAATTGATTAATAACAAGTGCAACTTAATTATGAACAAATTCCAAGTATTTGCATTATCATTGTAGAATAATGGATCGCGTTACCACCTTCCCAATTGATTTTGGTTAACTGTATTATCTGGTAAAAATTTACGATTGGTACCGTATTGTGAGGACTATCCTCAATAGTGCCGAGAAGGACCATGTCCTATCGCAAATTTTTGGTGCTCTCCCGTTGATGTTATGGATGATGTGGCTTACGTACATCAATCCAAAAGGCTAGAATTCCACCACAGCTAAGTGTATTGTCTTAATAACCATGAAACTCAAACTTTGAAACGTTTGGGATGGTTATGTTATATTCATGGAACTGAAAAACTGTTTTCAGTGATAAGACAATTGATGTAGGATATAAGATATCTAGTACAATGTATGATTGTAAGCTTTAGTGAAAATGTTCATTGTGCTCAAACAAAACTGATAAGTGTGGGATCCAGAAGAACACCGATCATATGATGATGGGAATTAAGGGAAAGGAAGTTCCAAAGAGTGTTAGTAAGACTTACACGCCGGAAAGTCCATGGCATGCGCCACCCTTGATCGTGTGTGATCTTCTGTGAGTAGGAGTGACATTGGAAATAGAACTATGATACGTATAAAGGCAAAATGAAAGAAGACTGGAACACCCAGCTCAGAAATGAAAGTCATACAAGTTATAGATGAGCTCATTGCTGGTCAAAAGATGTAATTCTTGGGAATCATGGTTAAGTAAGTTAATTGTTGATTCTAGATATTGTGATTAAGCAAGTTGATCATTGGAATATCACTTCAATTGCATATTGTTGCAACTTGATGCAAGAAATACTACGGCCTTTATGACTAGCTGATGATGAGTTTTGACTTGCACGGGAACACGGTAAAAAGTTTACTATACTGTGTGTTGACTCTATGATTATCTTCATAATTCATTTTAGAATTGAGTAAATTGTTACTACACTTTAGCCTTGTTGCAAAACATCATTTTGAATCATGTTTGTTGCAAGAGAGTTGTTCAAAGCTATGAATAACGTAAAGGCCATACCTCCATTATGGATAGGTTGTATGTTATGAATCTTGATAATAATACTAAAACATCCATAACGCTGACGCTAAACGTCGCAAGACTGACAGAAATACCACATAAATGTGGCACTGCTGTTTATCACAAGTGACATAACATGCATGAAGAATTTCCATAAGTGATGGACTTCCGAGTCATATGATTATGAATCACTTGACGCTTGCGATCTTTGCCTCGAAGTAATGTGACTGAAACACCGTTGATAGGCCATACATGAACGGGAAACTAAACCATTGGTAATCATATATGATGATGTGTGTAGTCCAATAAGTGTAGTTGTGTGCAGTGGATTCCCTATCTTCACTCATGAGTTGAAGTAGATATGTGGATATCTGTTCAATAGAGACATACGTCTGAAATCTTTGAAATGTTCAAGGAATTTTAGAGTGAAATAGAAATTCATTGTAACAAGAATATAATGCTTCTGCAAATTAGATTGTAGAAAGTAATATTTGAGTTACAAGTTTAGCGAACGTCTGATGAGTTGTGAAGAAGTGTCATAACTTGCGCCTCCCCAAACACCACTATGAGTAAAGTGTTAGAGAGACGTAATCAAGCCATGTATGACACGGTAAGATCAAATATGACGTTTATGAATTTTCCATTATATTTATTAAAGTTATGTGTTAGTGACTACGGCTTTTACACTAAAAAGAGCACCATCAAATCTGTTGAAATGACACCATATTAGATATGATATGGAATATTAAAACCATATTGTCTTTTCTTAAAATTTGGGTATATGAGACATATGTTTGACATACTCAAAACCCCAAATCAGATAAGTGCTACTTTGTTAAGGTTATTCCAAAAGATTTGGTATTCCTCTATCACTACACAAAAGCAAAATTGTTTGTTGTTAAGAATGGTGTGTTTTGAAGAAAATAGTTTCTTGCAAAAGGGTGAGTGGGAGGACAGTGCAACTTGTCAAGATTATTGAATCTTCAAATAAGTGTGCAGCTGAACCGCACAGGTTAAGAAAAACTCGTACAAACATTAATGATATGTAAATGAGATATTGTTGTTCGACAATGATGAACCTGTGATATACAAAGAAGCGGTGATGGGCCTTGACTTCATGATTTGGCTAAATGCCAAATAATTCGAGATAGTATCCATTGAAGTAAGTCAAGTTTTGAACTTGGTAGACCCTCCAAAAGACTAAGAGTCTGAAGAATATATAAATGGATCTATAACTGATTCAGATAAAATTGTTTTATCCATAAAGCTCAACTCGTTGGAAATATGTTTTCTAGCAAGTTCAAAGGTTGACTACGGCGAACTAGTCTCGACCGTAGATATGCTTTAGTCAGTTCGGGTTATACTAGCAATTACTACATACCTCATTTGTAGGATATGGTAGAATGAACGTCAAAAAAAAAATCCTGCACGGAAATATAACAAAGGACGTATATCTGATACGAACGGAATGTTTTTTCTATTCAAAGGATGCTGGAATAGATGCAAGCTTCGGATATCCAGCAACGGACTGAAGCTAGCATAATGGAGTTGGAATTTTCGTTGTGATGAAATTGCGAAAAGAGTTTGTTTTCATCAGGAAACGAAGATGCTTGAATATTCAAGAAAGTAAGTGGGAGCTGAATGATATTTCTAAATGCTTATGTATATGACATATTGTTGATTAAAAATGATATAAATTTCTTGACACGAATAGGGACTTCATTGGAAATAGTTTTCACCTGAAGTACTTGGGCTGATATAGTATTTGTATTGAGCACAATGATCTATGCAGATAGTAACTGCCTGATCATGCTAAATCCAACATTACATATTGACATGATGTCGGGACCCGGGGTTAGCGTATGCAAGTCCAGTTAAGACATAGTCATATGGAGAGCCGAGAACCGTACCCACTTGTCTAGGCAGACAAGGCCAAGCACAGAACGTTCTCGGAAAACATCGTACGTGAGGGGTATCCATCCAGGCCGGATGATCAACTGAAATGGGTCCTCATCGTCCGCACACAAGTCTAAGGATATGGGTGGTGAACTCCCATATTCAAAGACAAGTCGCCTCAACCATACTATCGACTATCTCATAACTCTTACATAGACTTACTCCAGCCCGATCACTTAGTCGGGGTCTAGGGCGGGCTCGATCATACCACAAAGTGTGCACGAGACAGAGTCTCGAGCAATCGCATCGCGATGCCCCAAGCTGCGCACATCTAAGGGCCACTTGGTGTATGAAAGACCGTCAGCCAGATCACAACTAAGGTCTCAAAAACCCATACAAAGACATGCATGTTATAAACATACACGCAGCACACATGCCTTGTATGAACAGTAGGTATCATTGCAATTCTCTACAAAGTATACATTTTTATTGATAACTCTTATAGAGTGCACACAAAGATCACAAACATGTGATCCAACATTACAACAACAAGCGGAAGAAAAGTATGTCTGAGTACAGACAAGTTTAACAAATGGCTTAAGAAGCCTTATTTAAACACATGCCCTCCACGAGGGAACCAGTCGTCTGACTGGGACTAGACTAGCTTGGTCCTCATTCGTCCAGCTCGATGAAGAAGCCACCTTCGGTGTCAGTGGGTTCATCTAAAACATAGATTAAGCAAACGTGAGTACAAAGTCGTACTCAGCAAGACTTACATAGGAGCTATACTACTCATGCACATGTATCAAGGTAAAGGGGGTGGGGTTTCACTTGCAGAAATGCCAGCTTTGACTTGGCTAGTCCTGGACTACGAGTACCAGACTTTGAGGTAAGAAGCGTACACGAGTCCACTACTTTCTCCAACCAATTACACCACTATGGTGCCTTCCTCGACTTCCCCACGAGAAAGCATGCCATAGCACTCACACTTATCTTGGTGTGTTTTATAAGTATCCGATTCAAGTTGTCTAATAATCAAGCTAAGCTTTCCAAGCAGTCCTTAACCGCGTACGCGGCTATTCGAATAGTTTTGTTAACCCTGCAGGGGTGTACCGCTACACACACATGATCATCATTTACCGCCTTTGATCTCGACACCATTCAAGGGGTGCCAGCGAGGATGCTCACCACAACTGTTACCTCATAGCCGATCTAGTCCGAGAAAGCCGCCTACTTGGGTTGGCTACCACTATCGTGAACCCGGCCGGTTTACCGAAGTGGACCCAAGTGATGTGTGCGTGGTGCATAAGCCGGTCTCAGATGAGTTGTTCTCTCACTTAGCAGCCAGGCCACAGACCTACCAGAACTCCGAACTATTGCGACATCTGGACATCGAAAGGGATGAGTTAGTAAGCTGAGAGGGGTCAGTGAGCCCAATGTATGGTTGTACTCTTCATCTTGGATCACCACACAAGAACTCGGACTTAGGGCGATGTTCAACGAGACAACCCACTGTGTACTCCTACACAGCCTCTCATCGTTCACCTTGTATTAGGGTAGATTCACCGACACTTTTCTACCATCAGCATCATGATCACTACCATCCCGACTCACATAACAGTATCATCAAGGTATCACTCTAAGCATGCAATAAGCAGTAACAATTGCAGGGGCCACATGATATCAATCTACTCCTACATTTGCTAGGATTGTGGTTTGCTTACTACTGTGACAAAATGATAGGTCATGCAAAGGAATGGGTTCATCTATGCGGTAGAAACGCATCATGGTAATCATCCTAAACAATGCATAAGCGAGACATGAGAGGGAATTGGGATTTTATCGACATGATCAATGGGGGTTTGCTTGCCTTGCTGACGAGGTTCAGGTTCAAGGTCTTCAACGAAGGGGCAGCCTCCTGCTCCGGTTCCACCTCTACTCGACAAACAACATCAAGGTAGCAAAAGTAAATACAATGCACAATCACATGATGGAAGGTTGAAACTTGATGTATCTGCTTTGATGTGTGAAGCAATTCCATTTAAATGGAGTATATTGCAAATTGAATTGCAAATTCAAACTCCAATTTTAATTCAAACTTGACCAAGTTACATGTGACATTGTTTGATCATTTTGAACCTTTTGGAAATGTGTATGATATGCCTCTGAAGTGTGGTTGAAATGTAGCATAATTCCATGGTCCAAGTTGCAAAAATCATTTGAATTGAATTTGAATAAATTCCAAATAAATCAAATGACATATGCTACTGGTCCCATTTTAAAATCAACTCAAACATAGTTGAAAGTTGGATTTTTGGATAGCTTATTTTCTCCTGATCATTTTTCATATATTATTTGTCCAATTTGGAGAGTATATGAATTTTCTATGAATTTCCAAAGTTTGAGCTATTTTCTGGAATTTCTGGAATTTCTTTAATTCATTTTAATTTCTGGAAAAGGTTTACTGCGTCAGCATGACCTCATGCTGGCGTCAGGGGGGGCTGACATGTGGGCCAGGGTTGTCAGTGGCTGGTTAATTTAATCCGGCTGGGTTAACTTAACCAGTGGCTTAATTAAGCCACTGGGCCCACTTGTCATTGGCTCAGGAGGTCATTAGGGGGTGGATTAGCGAGGGGGGGGTTAGGCTGACCCACCAGCGGCTAAACGTCGGCGGCCTGGCCACGGCGGCGCTGCACGGATCCACTGCCCCCGTGCATCATTCGATGCGCTGAGACCACGGGAACGTAGCCCGTGCTCTCGTGCGTCGTCTGGTGTACGCGGGTGACCCTTGGGGTGACCAAATCGACGACGGCGAGCTCACCGGCGGCAACAGAAACGCGGCGAGGACGCAATCATCACTGTGGTGCACCAACTTGAGCGTGGCTCAATGCGTTCGACGCGTAGAAACAAGGTGAAGATGAGGAACAGCTCGGTGCAGGCAGAGGAGCACAGGAGCTAGCTCGAGCTCATCCATGGCGGAGGCCATGCTCGGCTCCCATGGCGGATCCGGTTAGAGGAAGAAAACGAGGATGTAGCTAGAGGGGTTTTGAGTTGTGGCTCACCAGGAACTCAACGGAGTTGGTGGTGAGGACGGAGGTGACTTGCCGGAGACGCAATTGACGATGGCGCACGTCGACCGTAGACGAAGACGACGACTCAAATCGGCGGCTCCAGGACGTTTGAGCTTGATTCCCTCGGCACGGAGAAGTAGTCGACGGTGACGAAGACGAAGGACACAACGGCGTGGCTTGGGAATGACGGTGGCTACGTGGGCTTCAAACCATGGCGACGGCGGCGCTCGGGTCGTCGTCGAACTCGGGGGAGAGGCTCTGGAGGGGGGGAATGGACGCACGGCGTCTCCAGCGTCTCCGTGGCGTGGCTAGAAGGCGCGGGAGGGGCAGGTGGCGTCTGGAGAGGCGGCGACGTGCACGGCTAGCTCCGTGGTATTCCACCGAGCAGCTTGGAGGCGCGGGATCAGGGAAGAAGACCCCTGTGCCCTTTTGGGCCGGCTGGGCTGGATGGGCTGCTCTCGCCTGGGCGCCAGGTAAGCGTTTCTTCTTCCTTTTCTTTTTTTCTTTTCTGACATTTGTTTTGCTGAGCTAAATTAAATAGCTAGGCATTTTATTAAATGCTGAAAAATTTTATATGGCCTCATAATAATATAGACAGCCACTTATAAAGTTTCAACATTTTTAAAATTCAAATAATTTGAATCTTAACTCAAATAGGGTTATTTGATTAATTCCAAGGCACTGTTTGAATATTTGAAAAATCTATGAGCATGGGATGGGTCCCACATCACTTGATATGTGATCACACTCATTTATAAGACTTTTCAAAAATCTAGCATGAATTTTTGGAGAAGATTTTTATCTGGCCTTTTGAATTAATTCATCTGGGGGGGTTCCTTCTCCCATTTTGCTTTTGATTTTGATTTCAAAGATTTCTTTTGAAATTTTAACATGATGCAAGAGTACTGGCTAACCCTAGCACATTACCTAACAGAGGGTTCTGACAACTCGCCCCCACTCAACAGAATCTCGTCCCGAGATTCAGAAGTCTGCGGGAGGAAGGAGGGCTACTCGGCACTGAGACGGTTTTCTTTTTCCCACGTAGCTTCTCTCTCAGAGTGGTGTGACCATTGCACTTTCAGAAACCTAATCTTCTGACGACGAGTGACATGCTCTGCGGAATCAAGAATACGAACGGGGTATTCTCGATAAGAAAGGTCATCTTGAAGATCAAGCGTTTCATGGTCGACTTCGCGGATGGGGTCCTTGAAGCAACGCCTGAGTTGGGACACATGGAATACATCATGTACTCGGGAAAGGTGCGGGGGTAGTTCAAGTTGGTAGGCAACTTCTCCACGTTTAGCAATAATGCGGAAAGGTCCGATGTAACGTGGGGCCAACTTGCCTTTGATACCGAAACGTTGGGTTCCTTTCAGAGGAGTAACCCGAAGGTAAGCCTTCTCATCCAGATTGTAGCTCTCTTGCCTATGATGGCGATCATAGTAGCTTTTCTGACGAGACTGGGCTGCTTTCAATTGATCACGAACAATGCGAACTTGCTCTTCTGCTTCCTTTATCATATCCGGTCCAAAGAATTGTCTTTCGCCGGTTTTTGACCAGTTTAGTGGTGTTCGACATCGTCGTCCATAAAGGAGTTCAAAAGGAGCCATGTTCAGACTAGAAACTGTTGTTATAAGCAAATTCGGCGAATGGCAGAGACTTCTCCCAATTCTTTCCGAATGAGATAACACAAGCTCTGAGCATGTCTTCAAGAATTTGGTTAACCCTTTCGACTTGACCGCTAGACTGAGGATGGAAAGCCGTACTAAAGGAGAGATGTGTTCCCATAGCATTCTGAAAGCTTCCCCAAAATCTAGAGGTAAAAAGGCTACCGCGATCAGAATTGATTTCCAAAGGAACACCGTGAAGGGACACAATTCTAGAGACGTACAAGTCTGCTAACTGGCTAGCAGTTATCGACTCGCGAACCGGAAGGAAGTGAGCAACTTTGGAAAGCCTATCTATGACAACGAATATGGCATTGTTTCCTTTCTGGGTTCTTGGAAAGCCGGTGATGAAGTCCATACCGACTTTGTCCCATTTCCACTCGGGAATAGACAAAGGTTGAAGTGTACCAGCAGGTCTTTGATGTTCTGCCTTAATGCGACGACAAACATCACATTCGGCAACAAATTGAGCAATGTCTCTCTTCATCCTAGTCCACCAAAATCTCTGGCGTAGATCTCGGTACATTTTTGTGCTACCGGGATGAATTGAGAGGGGTGTGTCATGGGCTTCCTTGAGGATGAGTTGCCTTAGTTCCCTATTCTTAGGTACTACCAAATGATTTTCAAAGAATACCGTTCCCTTGCTATCTGTGGAGAAACATTTAGCAACTCCGCTAGCAATGTTCTCCTTGATCCGGCGAACACCTCGTGCACGCCTTTGGGCAACTATGATTTGATCCTCAAGAGTTGGTTTCGCCACCAAGGTAGAAAGATAGCCATGAGGAACAATCTCAAGATTGAGCTTGCGAAAGTCCTCATGAAGAAGTGGTTGATACTGTTGTAACATGAGGTTGTTACAATACGACTTACGACTTAGTGCATCAGCCATGACATTGGCTTTGCCTGGGGTGTAAGAAATTACTACGTCGTAATCTTGTATCAACTCAATCCAGCGTCTTTGCCTGAGATTAAGATCTGGCTGGGTGAAAATATATTTGAGGCTTTGGTGGTCGGAATAAATCTCACAACGATTACCAAGGAGGTAATGTCGCCAAGTTGTTAGGGCATGAACTACGGCAGCGAGTTCAAGGTCATGGTTAGGATAGTTCTTTTCATGTGGTCGCAACTGGCGTGAAGCATAAGCTACCACATGTCGATCTTGCAGAAGTATGCATCCTAACCCTTGCCGTGATACGTCACAATAGATCTCGAAATCCTTTTTGGTGTCTCGAGGCGCAAGTACGGGTGCAGAAGTCAATCTTCTTTTTAGCTCTTGAAAGCTTTCCTCGCACTTGGAAGTCCATAGGAATTTCTTATCTTTCTTGAGGAGTTCAGTAAGAGGCTTTGCAACTTTAGAGAAGTTCTCGACGAAGCGACGGCAGTAGCTGGCTAGGCCAAGAAAACTCCTAACTTGCTTAACCGATTCGGGTGGAGTCCAGTCAAGGACGGCCTGAACTCTCTCGGGATTCACAGCAATGCCTTTTGCAGAAATCACGTGGCCTAAGTAGGTCACTTCTGGTAGCCAAAATTCACACTTGGAGAATTTAGCATACAGGCGATGCTCTCTAAGTTTCATCAATACCAGCCTTAGGTGTTCGACATGTTCTTCTTCGTTCTTCGAGTATATAAGGATGTCATCGAGGTAAACCACGACGAACTGGTCCAAATACTCCATGAAGATTGAGTTCATCATGCGTGAAAAAGTGGTGGGGGCATTGGTTAGACCGAAGGACATGACGGTGTACTCGTAAAGACCATAACGAGTAGTAAAAGCCGTTTTGGGAATGTCCTCGTTTCGGATTTTGATTTGATGATAGCCTAATCTCAAATCCATCTTGGAGAAGACAGAGGATCCTGTAAGTTGATCATAAAGATCATTGATCCTGGGCAATGGGTACTTGTTCTTTATCGTCGCTAAATTTAGCGGGCGATAGTCTACGCACATCCTTTCTGTTCCATCTTTCTTCGTTACGAACAGAACGGGGCAACCCCATGGCGATGAGCTAGGGCGGATGAAGCCTTTCTCCAACAAAGCTTCCAGTTGGGTTTTAAGTTCAGCTAGCTCACGTGGGGCCATTTTGTATGGGCGTCTAGAAATGGGTGCGGTTCCTGGCACAAGATCCACTATAAACTCTACACACCTGTCGGGTGGCATTCCCGGCAGCTCTTCAGGAAAGACATCCGGGAAGTCACGAACCACCGGAATATCTTCAAGTTCGGGAAGGGGAAGTACATTCAAGGAATGCACTTGGGTTCTTGTTCTGGGTGAGGTATAGTTGACGGATTTTCCTGAAGGGTGGGTGAGTTTCACGGATTTTCCTTTGCAATCCAGGTAGGCATTCTGTCTTGATAGCCAATCCATGCCAAGGATGGCATCAATATCTGAAGACTTGAGGGCTATGAGTGAAGCAAGGAATACTAAACCCTCAATTGCAATCTGATTTCCATGGCTTACTCTACTAGTTTGCCATCTTGACCCTGGAGTTTGAATAATCATGGGGGTGGACAATTCAACAAAAGATAACTCATGATGAAGTGCATAACTTTCCGACATGAATGAATGGGATGCTCCTGGGTCGAAAAGAACGGATGTAGGAACATAATTGACTGGGAGCGTACCAAGAATGACGTCAGTGGTGTCGTCAGTCTCTTCGGCGGCAATCTGGTTCACACGTCCACGAGTGGCGGGAGGAGCGGGTTTGGCGGTGTAGACCTTCTGGGGTGGCTTGCCACGACCATTGTTGTTGCCTCCGGCACGGGGTGGAGCATTCTGATTCTGGATCTGGTTCTGGGGACACTCACGAGAGTAGTGGCCTACCTAACCACACTTGTAACAGGCTCCAAAGACAGTGCGTGGAGCTGGGTTGTTTGGTGGAGCTGGGTGGAACTGAGTTGGTGGACGAGGCGCCACATAGGATGGCCTCGGTGGGTTGTTCTGGAGGAACATACTATTGGGGATCCAGATCTTGCGCTTCTGGGAGCCTGAACTGGATGATCCATCGTCTCTAGGGTGTTTGCGAAAGTCGTTGGGGTGTTCATGTCCTCTGCCTTGATGGCCTTGTTGACAAGGACCTGGAAGGTGGCAAAGTCATGAAGGTTGAGCTCACGACGGAGTCCAGAGTTGAGGCCACGACGGAACCTCTCTTTCTTCTTTGCGTCGGTGGAGACTTCTTCGGTAGCATAACGAGAAAGTCGGTTGAACTCACGACTAAACTCGTCAAAAGTCCTTCTGCCTTGGGTGAGGTTGCAGAACTCCTCACGCTTGCGGTCCATAAGACCCTTGGGAATGTGGTGCTCACGGAAGGAAGTGCAGAATTCATCCCAAGATGCAGGCGGTCCAACGGGACGCATGTTCATGAAGTTTTCCCACCAAGAGCTAGCTGCACCTTCAAGGTGATAGGTGGCATAGCTGACCTTGTCTCCATTTGCAACATGGCCTGCTTGGAGCTTCCTCTCGATGCTGCGAAGCCAGTCATCGGCGTCAAGGGGCTCGGTGGAGTAACTGAAAACTGGGGGATGAAGCCGGATGAAGTCGTTCAGGGACACCAGCTCGTTGCGCTGCTGAGTGGTGTTGCGAGCAATGACTTCCAACAGGTGGTGAGAGTCTCGGCGGTTCCTCTCGACCTCCATCAGAACCTGAGCCATCGTGGGTGGGGGTGGAAGGTTGCCTTCCTCCTGGTCATTCCCACGACCCTGGTTACGACCAATCTGGCCATGGGTTCCTTGAGACATCCTGAAGGTGAAAAAACAAATTCAAACAGAGTTGATTGGGAGAGTCTAAACAAGGTATTGAAGTACTGGAAGGATTACAGAGCAAAGGAAGTAATCATCTTGACAACATGGTGATAAAGCATACAAGCCATATATTCACAAGCTGTCATACAAGCCATACATCGTTTTAGTACAAGCACCAAGCTAATACAAACGTGATGAAGATGATACATCCTTCAGAGGCACTCTGACTTCCTATACACTATTTATCTAAGCCTCTGGAACTTAGACCCTTGCGTACAATACACTAAGATACTACTACATCAACACTAAGTAAGACCACAGGCGGTCTCACTCATCTCCATCTCCATAGTAGTCCTCATAAAAGTTACCCGCGTATTCCGGTAGCTGAAGGTGACCATCGGAAAACACGGAGGCCTGTGGACCCTGATATCCATTTGGGAAAGGATGGGGCCTAGGTCCAGCGTAGGGTGGGAGCAAAGGACCACGGGGTGGAAAAATGCCTCCAATCTCGGGCCAAGCAACTCGAGAAGGCATCTCAGTCCTCACTGGGTAGATAGCATCATACTCAATTGATCCAACGCTCACGAAGGGTGCCAAAAGGGTCAGTGCTCGATACAGACGAATACGAGTGGCGTGAAGCTCAAAACGGAGAGCGCGTGCATCACGATCTCGATCACTAGCAAACCTAGCAGTCACCTGAAGTGTCGGATCCTCTGCAGAGTGATCTGAGTAGAGTCCGGTGTAATATCCCTCTTCTCCTGGAAATGCAGCAGGGATATAGCGGAATGAGGTCTCTCTCAGCATAGTGTGCTCCTCTCTCAGCAGGGTAATACATGAATATGCAGCATCCTGCACAGCCATGTTCTCTGTCATGCCAATGCCATGTCCAAAGTGGATAGGCTAAGTGACTACAACGTGGTGCGGGTAGATCCGAACAATGCAGTGGAACTGGGTCTGGTTGAAGTCAAGGAACTGCTCCTCAACGGTGTACTCAGGATACCATCGATATCCCACATAGGGCATCATCTCGATCAACGTGGCAGGATGGCCACGCACACCGAGGCACCTGGTCAAACGAACAATCTGCCGAGTGGGAAGATCTGCCATCTGAAACAGAAAGAAGGAGTTTGGAAATGCATCAGATTATGAGATAAAACTGGAATGACTCGGACAGCATAACGGCTGTAATTGCAATAAAAAGACAATTTCTTACAACATGGAAACAGCACTTACATACGATGTAAGAAATCAGGAAGCATAACCACTCTAACAAACCGATCACAACTTTCCTACGGCTACAAGAAGCAAACAACGAGATGTTCTAAACAGACAGAGGAGAGCCTAGTCCTATCTTCCCGTAGAATAAGATGAGGGTGACTCAGAACTCAGAACGAAGGGGGTAAGGAGAAAAAGAAGCCTTACGTTGTTCCCTTATATACCCAGAGTAACTATATAACTATAGCAAGCTAGACTCGACTTCGGCCAAGGCTGCTAGTCCTACAGTTAGTCCTGCTCTGATACCAAGTCTGTCGGGACCCGGGGTTAGCGTATGCAAGTCCAGTTAAGACATAGTCATATGGAGAGACGATAACTGTACCCACTTGTCTAGGCAGACAAGGCCAAGCACAGAACGTTCTCGGAAAACATCGTACGTGAGGGGTATCCCATCCAGGCCGGATGATCAACTGAAATGGGTCCTCATCGTCCGCACACAAGTCTAAGGATATGGGTGGTGAACTCCCATATTCAAAGACAAGTCGCCTCAACCATATTATCGACTATCTCATAACTCTTACATAGACTTACTCCAGCCCGATCACTTAGTCGGGGTCTAGGGCGGGCTCGATCATACCACAAAGTGTGCACGAGACAGAGTCTCGAGCAATCGCATCGCGATGCCCCAAGCTGCGCACATCTAAGGGCCACTTGGTGTATGAAAGACCGCCAGCCAGATCACAACTAAGGTCTCGAAAACCCATACAAAGACATGCATGTTATAAACATACACGCAACACACATGCCTTGTATGAACAGTAGGTATCATTGCAATTCTCTACAAAGTATACATTTTTATTGATAACTCTTATAGAGTGCACACAGAGATCACAAACATGTGATCCAACATTACAACAACAAGCGGAAGCAAAGTATGTCTGAGTACAGACAAGTTTAACAAATGGCTTAAGAAGCCTTATTTAAACACATGCCCTCCACGAGGGAACCAGTCGTCTGACTGGGACTAGACTAGCTTGGTCTTCATTCGTCCAGCTCGATGAAAAAGCCACCTTCGGGGTCAGTGGGTTCATCTAAAACATAGATTAAGCAAACGTGAGTACAAAGTCGTACTCAGCAAGACTTACATAGGAGCTATACTACTCATACACATGTATCAAGGTAAAGGGGGGTGGGGTTTCACTTGCAGAAATGCGAGCTTTGACTTGGCTAGTCCTGGACTACGAGTACCATACTTTGAGGTAAGAAGCGTACACGAGTCCACTACTTTCTCCAACCAATTACACCACTATGGTGCCTTCCTCGACTTCCCCACGAGAAATCACGCCATAGCACTCACACATATCTTGGTGTGTTTTAGAAGTATCTGATTCAAGTTGTCTAATAATCAAGCTAAGCTTTCCAAGCAGTCCTTAACCGCGGACGCGGCTATTCGAATAGTTTTGTTAACCCTGCAGGGGTGTACCGCTACACACACATGATCATCATTTACCGCCTTTGATCTCGACACCATTCAAGGGGTGCCAGCGAGGATGCTCACCACAACTGTTACCTCATAGCCGATCTAGTCCGAGAAAGCCGCCTACTTGGGTTGGCTACCACTATCGTGAACCCGGCCGGTTTACCGAAGTGGACCCAAGTGATGTGTGCGTGGTGCATAAGCCGGTCTCGGATGAGCCGTTCTCTCACTTAGCAGCCAGGCCACAGACCTACCAGAACTCCAAACTATTGCGACATCTGGACATCGAAAGGGATGAGTTATTAAGCTGAGAGGGGTCAGTGAGCCCAATGTATGGTTGTACTCTTCATCTTGGATCACCACACAAGAACTCGGACTTAGGGCGGTGTTCAACGAGACAACCCACTGTGTACTCCTACACAGCCTCTCATCGTTCACCTTGTATTAGGGTAGATTCACCGACACTTTTCTACCATCAGCATCATGATCACTACCATCCCGACTCACATAACAGTATCATCAAGGTATCACTCTAAGCATGCAATAACAGTATCATCAAGGACTCACATAACAGTATCATCAAGGCTGACCCACCGGCGGCTAAACGCCGGCGGCCTGGCCACGGCGCGCTGCACGGATCCACTGCTCCCGTGCATCATTCGATGCGCCGAGACCACGGGAACGTAGCCCGTGCTCTCGCGCGTCGTCTGGTGTACGCGGGTGACCTTGGGGGTGACCAAATCAACGACGGCGAGCTCACCGGCGGCAACAGAAACGCGGCGAGGACGCAATCATCACTGTGGTGCACCAACTTGAGCGTGGCTTAGTGCGTTCGACGCGTAGAAACAAGGTGAAGATGAGGAACAACTCGGTGCAGGCAGAGGAGCACGGGAGCTAGCTCGAGCTCATCCATGGCGGAGGCCGTGCTCGGCTCCCATGGCGGATCCGGTTAGAGGAAGAAAACGAGGGTGTAGCTAGAGGGGTTTTGAGCTGTGGCTCACCAGGAACTCAACGGAGTTGGTGGCGAGGACGGAGGTGGCTTGCCGGAGACGCAATTGACGATGGCGCACGGCGACCGTAGACGAAGACGACGACTCAAATCGGCGGCTCGAGGACGTTTGAGCTTGATTCCCTCGGCACGGAGAAGTAGTCGACGGTGACGAAGACGAAGGACACAACGACGTGGCTTGGGAACGACGGTGGCTACGTGGGCTTCAAACCATGGCGACGGCGGCGCTCGGGTCGTCGTCGAACTCGGCGAGAGAGAGAGGGGGAGAGGCTCTGGAGGGGGGGAATGGACGCACGGCGTCTCCAGCGTCTCCGTGGACTGGCTAGAAGGCGCGGGAGGGGCAGGTGGCGTCTGGAGAGGCGGCGACATGCACGGCTAGCTCGGTGGCATTCCACCGAGCAGCTTGGAGGCGCGGGATCGGGGAAGAAGACCCCTGTGCCCTTTTGGGTCGGCTGGGCTGGATGGACTGCTCTCGCCTGGGCGCCAGGTAAGCGTTTCTTCTTCCTTTTCTGAAATTTGTTTTGCTGAGCTAAATTAAATAGCTAGGCATTTTATTAAATGCTGAAAAATTTTATATGGCCTCATAATAATATAGACTAGCCACTTATAAAGTTTCAACATTTTTAAAATTCAAATAATTTGAATCTTAACTCAAATAGGGTTATTTGATTAATTCCAAGGCACTGTTTGAATATTTGAAAAATCTATGAGCATGGGATGGGTCCCACATCACTTGATATGTGATCACACTCATTTATAAGACTTTTCAAAAATCTAACATGAATTTTTGGAGAAGATTTTTATCTGGCCTTTTGAATTAATTCATCTGGGGGGTTCCTTCTCCCATTTTGCTTTTGATTTTGATTTCAAAGATCTCTTTTGAAATTTTAACATGATGCAAGAGTACTGGCTAACCCTAGCACATTACCTAACAGAGGGTTCTGACACATGATACTAAAATAGTTTATTATGAAAATGCCAAGGACGTTCTTGCCGAGGTCATGGTGAAAAGTTGTTTGCGGAAATCGGTGTTCATGAACACAGATAAGCAAAACACATGAATTGAATTTCACTCACCTATGTGTTTGGATTAATCATGTATACCATAATATGTATAACGACCAGATATGCCCGGTGCTCCAAAATGTTGTGAGCAAGATACCAAAATGATCAATACGTTGATTATTGGATAAACAGTAAAAAGTGAAACTTATGATAGATAAGATATGTTCCTCGGAAAATGGAGATAATGAAGAGCTCGTTGTAATAAGTTACACCAGCTGAATCTTGATGTAAAAAGTTACACCAATTCAGTCTTCATACTTACTCCGACCGATTTTCGATTTTAATTGGGATTATGTGTTTCACACGTAAGGGTGGCGCAGTATGGAGGAACTTTGTCAAGTTCGATACTGTGGCGAATTCTACAACAGAGGCTAAGTATATTGTTGCTTAAAGAAGTAACAAGGAGGGTATTTTTAATCATAAGTTCATTTATGAACATGGCATGGTTTCCTAGATGCTTGAAGCTCATGGAACATTGATGAATGATTTCATGACTTATTATAAGGAACCAAGGTCCTGCCAAATGATTCAAACATATACAAAGCTAAACCGATAAAATTTAGTGGATTTTATGATCGCGTGAAAACACGAAGATATGCAAGATACAAGCGGGTCTGAAACGTCAGATCCGAAGATGAATTCTATACCACAAATGAAGCATGCATTACACCGGTATGCCATAGGTGTAAAGTGCTCAAGCACTGACAATATTATTGACTCTAGTGCAAGTGGGAGACTATTGGAATTATGCCCTAGAGGCAATAATAAAATGTTATTATATATATTTCCACGTTCATAATTAATGTTTATATTTCTGTGCTATAATTGCAATGATCCTGACAGTGAGATTCAGAAGAAAACTCATTTGCATGTGTGGAAATGTAAACACCAAGAGTTCCTGGTTTAGCCTGTAAGACCAGCTCATGTGCTAACTGATGGTTACGTTTTCTTAATCATGGACATTGTTCTTGTAACAAGGATGTCGGTAGCAATGAGAACGTGTTGTTAGCAGAACAATGATGTTGAACCGACCCCAGTATTGAATGATATACTTAGAGATCACATCGTAACAACGTTATAAGTCATATCATGAAATGTTATCATATACGTAATTCCTTAGACCATGAGAGTATCGAGTTGCTTCATGCAAGAAGATGTACTTTGGTTCTTAGATGAATCTTCCCGTTACTGGGAAGTAGTAAAATAAGTTCTGGGTACATCAGATAGTGTGTCTAGTAATTGCGATAGTTCAAGACTGGGATTTGCTCCTTCACAATGAAGAAGATATTCACTTCGGGCCCACTCGGTATAACGGCATCCATTATAGTCTGGCCAGACGCATTGTGATTTAGTCACGGGGATACCGGAATACAATAACGAGAAAAGGGACAAACGAGCAAGGAGGATAACAAGTGGCTTGTGTTCAAGAAGTTGTTATACATGGGTGCCAAACTTCTCTCCTCTGACTTTGTCATATATCGTGAAGCAAAGGAATGGTACATGACTAAACATAATGGTTCACTCGAAGTTTCTTCCTGTATGTGCGGGAGTCAACATGGGTGTCCAAGGCTCCGCTGTTGATTATTGGCTATTGACAAAAGGTTGTTGACCTATGTTCGGAAGATGTTCTGAGTTATGTCTGAATTATTCCGAACCTATTGGGTCGCACACTTAACGAGCAGTGGTCTGTTTGAATACTGGAATTGTAGAAGGTCTAGTGGAAGCAAAGCAGAATAGTTCATACGGGCACCGGAAGTAGTTCCGTGTATTTATGTAATTGTTCATAAGGGCACCAGAAGTAGTTATGGCTATTTAAGGATATGTCCGGATCACTCTAGAATAGTCCCAGGTGTTTCCAAAACACATGAGAATGGTACTGGGGAAGTCCTGGATCGACCGGAACAGTTTCCGGTTAATCGGTGGATGTGACGCCCCCAAAATCAATCCGTGTACAGTAATCATACACGCAGGGTACACGGCTGAGATTAGGGTGCCACGGTGAGAATATCACAGCACAACACTAAACACAAAAGGATAAACAAATATGTTACAATACCAGGGATCACGAGGATCCGAATACATAAGTCATACAAGCCATAATATCTGAGTACAGACATAGTTAGTCAAGTTTTGCCTTAAGAAGGCTAGCACAAATGACATCAGAGATACAGACCGAAAAGGCGAGGCCTCCCGCCTGGGATCCACCGAACTACTCCTGGTCAACAGGGAACTCGACGTCGTAGTAGTCGCCTCCGGGGTACTCCTGCTCCTGGGCTCCAACGTCGGCTGCAGCGGCCGATCAGGCAAAGCAAAAAAGGGTAAATAAAGCAAAGGTGAGTATCTAGCATACCCGCGAGTCTTACGTCCGCTACTAAGCATTATGCATTGTACCAAATGGAAAGTGGAGGCTATATATAGTGTACGGCAAGGTAGAAATCAGAATAAGGGTAAGAAGCTAGGCCTATCGAAGACTAGCATCTTCCGACGAGTCTTGCAGCAAGAGGAGAGAATAGCCAACAGTTTATATAAAGCATAAAGTAACAATGCAACAGAAGTTGCTGCAGCATTGTATAATAATAAGTTGTAATAATTAGCAATGCCTCCGGGATCACCTCCTCGACATCCCAGCGAGGAAGAAAACCCGGAAGCATACAGTTTAATAATAATAGTTTGTAGTGGTAAGATCCAGCTTCAGCATAAAGCGTCCTGTTACCGTGGACACGGCTATTCGAATAGATTAATCTTCCCTGCAGGGGTGCACTTGTGTTACACTACACGCACGGATCTCCAGGGTGGCGGGCACCTTGTTAGGGAACGCTCCACCGAGGCTATCCGAAACTCCGTAGCCCATCTTTCAAACTCAACAGAGAGGCCATCCGCCGGTCTAAATCCTAAGAACGACGGGCCTTGGACCCCAACCCGAACGTACTCCTGCACGGTGCGTGGCTGGCCGGTGAAGTTAAAGCAAATACAAATAAGACACCACCGCACGAGCAAATAAGACAACACCACTTCCCGGCGCAGGCCGCGGTACTGCTGACGTCTGAAGAGTCCTCGGATGACACTACGAAGCAGAGGAGCCCATAACTCGTAATTCCCACGGGTAGGTAGTGTGTACATGGCATATAGCCAACTCAAGACATCCACTGAACCATTAGTCATTTTATTAACTTGTGGGACAACCGTTATCGTTGCCTCGACTTAACTGACCCGTGGACAACCACAGCAGCCAGGACCACCAGTACATCGGTGCTTGCCCTGTCGTCTCACCAAGTCTCTGCGGTTACCAACAAGGTGAACCGTCTCCTTACCTTGTCTCGCGTGTGCTCCTGGAGGAGCTCGACTTTCGTGGTTTGGTAACTCTCGCGGCCAACGATCAGGGGCCAAGCACACCGGTACACTGGTCGCACCCTCCCTGTCGTCCCGTCGCAATACCTCTCGCGGGCACCGTTGGGTCGCCCGACTTCTTACCTGAAGTACAACCGTTGCTCAAGTACCTAGAGCGGCTATACGGAGTCAGCAATGAGTGGACTACAAGGATTACTCCTTGATAGCTCACACTTGATGGTGGCTCGGCAGAGCCAAGGTAGGGGCCTGAGGCGGTGTCTGCATTGTACCGTACCTGTGCAGTTGTAATAAGTTGTATCCGCGTCACTCCCCTGAGTGATCACGGCCCGCTATCTAATCCTAGCTAACAATGCGCAGGGCTCACTGCTGAATAATGCATAATAATAATAATAATAATAGGCAGCATAGGATAAAGGAGGTACATCAAGGGGCGACAAAAAACAGGCTATGCAATTGAATAGGATTGTAACGTAGCAGCAGCAGTAACAATGCCTAGTGCAAGAAAAGTACGGAAAGGTAGGCGATATCTGGGGAAGAGAATGGGTCTGCTTGCCTGGAAGCTCGACGGTAGGGGTAGGGTCGTCGACGAAGTAGTCGTACTCAGCATCAGTGTAGTCGGCGGCAGCAGCGGGGTCTACCGGAGAATAAAGGGGGGAGAAACAGTAAATACAAGCAATCATAAACAAACAGATGCATGACATTACATATGCAATGTTAACGGTGTTCTAACGCAGTGCAATGCACGTTGCTCGGAACGGAAATTCATCCGGGGATGAACTATCAGCGGCGGGTGATTACCGGAGAGGGTGTCCAGAGGGGGGAGATATCATGCCGGAGGTGTCGTGGACATCTGACACATGTTTGGGTGGTGTATCCGGGTTAGTTGATCTATTCCGAACAACTTTCGTGTTTGAAATAAATTCATCCGGGTACTTTAGCAGTACCGTACAATTTATCGGACAGACGACCCGGAGGGGGAATGTTCGATGTTCGTTGTATTAGGGGGTGTGGTAGACTGTAAGGCCCGATATGCGGTACTGTTCCAGATCTAGGTGTTTCCACCCAGATCCGGGGACGAAGCACATATCGGTCCCACCGCGACATATGACATAGTCATATGCCCCGGATTTCCAACATGATATCACAACATTACAGATACAAGGATACAACATCTCATACAAGCGGCATACAACTGCCTCAAATACAATACAACAGCGGAAGGTACATGTCTGAGTACAGACTACAAGCAAATGCCTACTGGCAAAGAGAAAAACATCGACCCCATAACCACACGGGTCTAGGCCCTCCGTCGGGATCCGCCTAACTAGTCATCGTCGAGTCTCCACGTGAAACGTCGATCACCATACCTGTTGTCGATCAGAACCCTGAAAAGAGTTTGGGGTACTATCATGAGTACAGAGGTACTCAGCATCCAACTGTAGTGGTCATCTGACCCAGCAAGGACTTCATCACTCGTCATTCTAGGACAACTAGTAGTTTACGGTAAGGAAGGGGTAAGTGGTGAGGTTGCTGCCGCACTAGCATTTATGAAGTGGCTAACGATCTAGAGAGTAAGATAAGAAGCCAAGCATTCGATGAGGAATCGCCTCCAACAAGTCTTGCTATCAACTACTTACGCAAACATAACACCTATCCTATCCTTGTCCTCCTCTTCGCATCCCGACGAAGAAGAAGCAGTCAAGGCACACACACACGTTGATCAAGTTATATTAAGATTATCTCAGTTGTTGTTGTCTATGAACAGGACGTAGGTCTCAAGTCGTCCATAACCGTGGACACGGCTTCTCGAAAAGATTTAACCCTGCAGGGTGTACCAACTGCCCATTACGAGGCTCCGCACGCACGTCCATCACTCTCAGTTGCTACCCATCATAGGCAACCATTTTATGATTTAGTTCCAAGAGATCCGAAACGACAAGTCCCTCTAGCTAACAACGAATAAATCCGGGTGGCCCCCGGTGAGTCGACATCCAACTCAAAAGCCGGCCGCGCTCTCGAATCGGCCTCTACCGTCTGGACGAGGTCGGGTTAGCTACCCAAACAGATATGGGCAGCCCCCTAGCTTCCAGGTGTGGACCAACAAAGAAACCATGTCTCCGCTGGCCCAAGTTGTTTTAAAAGATATCTGCTAGGAGCGACCCGACAAAATATATATGCATGTTTTCAAATGGTAAATCAGCTTGGGCCACCACTAGAAATGTTTGAAGCTAGATAGGTAAGAAAAGGGGACCCCATAAAATCCCACACGCGGTTAGGCACGCTCAGTCTTAAAACCAATACCCGGAACTCGGATCCTAGGTGACTCGAATGGAACAAAGCGTCGGGGCGGGATAGCCTAGACCTTCCATCCTTCGTCGAATATAGTCAACATTATAATAATAATATCATCAACAATAATATAATAAGGTGATATCCCAAACCCAGGGGTAACAGGTAACATCGTAGCATCCTAAGCATGCATACTAAGCAGGGGCTGAGCAACGAGCAAGAGTAACATAGCAGTACATGGTTTGCTGGGAAGGGACATGGTTGTATCAGTTTAAAAGAGGCTGTAAACATGTGGTAGGATCAAACATCGAACCTAACCTAGACTAGCATGCAAACCACTGGTTGAAATAGAATGGATCATAAGTAATGTATAGTCCTTGCCTGTTGATAAGTCGGGTTCCGAAGGTGTAGTTGATCGCAAGCTCGCATCGTCTCCGAGAGGTACCCGCGGGAGCACACAAGAAGTAAACACTGGAAAGCAATCAACGGTGCACCACTATTACTACGGAGCAATACAAGAGCAAGCATCAAAAAGAAGTAACACGAAACATCGCACCTACCGTCGAGAGCGGTTACTAACGATTTAAGTGGAGTACTCGTCACACACGACGATACCGCACATTTACGGTGGTTCAAGTTGTTTAGCTACAGGTGAACAACAAAGGTTGTTAACATGGCAACTCAAGCAAGCATGGCATAGCACACAAACAGGTCAAGAGGTGAAGCACAAAGTAAACTATCTATGCTAGTCAAGTTAAGTGAGGCACAACCTAAACATGGCATATCACTAAGTGTCGCACGATGATTAAAAGATTTGGTACTGTTCTGTCCTAAACCATATTTTAGGTTGGTTAACAACAGAAAACAATAGCGTAAACACAAAGTACACGAAAAACTAATCAAGTTACATATAAAGAACACCCCAAACGGAGTTACGGTTAAAAATATATAAGCAAGACAAGTTATGCACACATGCTGTATAAACAGGGGTAAATATATATGCAAAAGTGCAGCAACATGACATAGCAATACATGGGATGAAAGTAGACATGATGCTTAACAAAATGCAATTGGAATCACTCAATTCCGATAAACGGTCGCGACACACTCGTCGACCGAAGTTGCAACAAAATAACAGTTTCAGCAATAGCAGCACAATAACATCAGGATAGCTACTTTGGAGCAAAATATAAACATGATGCAGCAAGAAAATATGGCATGTGAATGCATGAAACTGAAGTAGAAACATTGTTTAACGCAACGCAAAAGGAATCAATGCAATAGGCCTCATGGATTTGTTACAATCATCATGCAAAGTTGAAAAAAAAAATAACAGCAGCACATAACATTGTTTAACGCAACGCAAGAAAATATGGCATGTGAATGCATGAAACTGAAGTAGAAAAATATAAACATGATGCAGCAAGAAAATATGGCATGTGAATGCATGAAACTGAAGTAGAAACATTGTTTAACGCAACGCAAAAGGAATCAATGCAATAGGCCTCATGGATTTGTTACAATCATCATGCAAAGTTGAAAAAAAAAATAACAGCAGCACATAACAGGAAAAGTAGCAGTTTAACGGCCTGATGCCCTGTTCAGCACACAATTACACAATCAAGAAGAGCTCAAACGCAAAATCTCACAAAAGATGAATTAAAGTACACGCAATTCTGAGCAACTTTCGTTTTGGGGGCACGTTCACCGGAGCTACGGTTTACTCGCAAACGACAGCGCAAAATTGAATCAGCAGCAAAAAGCACAGGGACTTAGTCAAAATTTGAGCAGGGTTAGGAAAAAAAACAAAAAAAAGAACCACCTCATGGGTTGCGGCCCAACAGGCCTGGAGGGGGCTGGCCAGCCTGGGCCAGATCTGGCCGGCTGGGCCTGGGATCTGGGTTGGCGCCAGTGGGCCTGGGGCTGAGGCCGACCCACGCGGCCGTTGGAGGGCGCTGGAGCAACCGGCTCGGGCAGCTCGTCCCTCCCGAGCGGGAGGTGCGGCGGCGGTGGACGGGTGGCGTGCCGGCCACCGGCGGTGAGGAGGGCGGCGAGGCCGGGCTGGGACGAGGAGGAGGCCACCGGAGGGCTTGGCCGGCCGGATCCGGCGCGGATCCAGGGGGGGTGCACGGCGCGGCTTCGGGCGAGCTCGAGCTCCCTCGGGCTCCAATGGCGGCCGGCGCGTCCTGGTGCAGGGGAAGGGAGGCGGCCGGAGTGCTGGCCGGAGGCGGCGCGGCTCGGTACTCCACGGGCACGTCCATGGCAGGGGAGAGAGAGGAGAGATTGGGAGGCTGGAGGCGATCTCGGCCGTCAGATCGGGCGATCTGACGGTCCAGATCTGCTGGCCTGGAATCGCTGCGAAAATTGGGGTAAACAGGGGTGTGGCTGCAAAATGTGGCTAGGGAAACCCTAAAAATGGGTGGGAGTGTGGTGGTCTTTATATAGCATGGGTGGCTGGCAGTTTGCAAAAACATCATCGGTTTTTAGCTCGCGCGCACGGTGCTCACGTTTCTGACTGCCGGGGGTCCGCAGTACCTCCGATTCGGGTAAAACTTCGAACTGCGCGATCGGTGCGTCGAGCCGGAGGCGTTCACCTCGCGCTGGAACCGTTCCGAAAACACTTTCCGGCGCGCTATAAAAATATCTCGTTTAATTATTAAACGGGGTTTTTCGTTCCGTTGGCTGCGGCTGGTCTCGTGCGGTTTTCACGACGGTGATCGGGTGAAACCCGGTGTCGCAAAGGTCGAGTGTCAGGGTGGCAAGGGTCGGTCTCCGTCCGATACGAGATAAGAGGGGGGAAAATAATCGTCGATCGATAAATCGGGGATGCAAACACCGCAAATAAATCAGACAATCAAACAATTCACACCGAAAACAAATTTTTAAATTTTTGTGAAAACTGGGCTGTTACATAGACATACGGATAGTGTATCTGTATTCGTTATATTTTTCTGATCAATTTTCACGCATAAAGTTTTTGAATCTGACTTACGGATTAAAAGATATTCATTTTCTCAATTTTAAATCATTTAAAAGATTTTCTGGAAATATTTTTATTAACAAAAATTCAACATTATCCACAGGCAGTTGACTGGTGAAACCTGACATGGGGTCCCACATATCAGTGAGACAATTAGAAATAAATCATTTTTATTATTTGAAAAATCTACTGGGCCCACATGTTAGTGACAGATTAACTTAACTAATCAGTTTTTTATTAAGTTTTACTTAATTATAAACTTAAACAGGCGGGGGCCCACTGGCAGCTCAACCCACTCAACTGGTCCACGGGGACCCACTGGCAGTGACCGTGAGGCTCGCCGGAGGCTCACCGGCGACAAAACGCCGGCGAGGCCGACGCTGCCCTCGCTGTGGTGCACGGGAGGAGGCGCGGCTGGTACCAATCGACGCGGACGACTACGGGGAGGAGTTTGGTGGCGGTGCGGTGGCAGGGGGTCGCCGGAATCGTCGCCGGCGACGAGGTAGGTGGTGGCTGCGCTACGGACCTCGACGGAGACGTCGATTTCGAGGGAGTTCTTGAGCATGTGGTACACGGTTGAGCTCCTGGGAACGATGCGAGTAATATGACGCGAACGAAACGCCAAATGCGCGAGCTGGGACGCGAAGGACGAGCTCGTCGGCGGCGGCGATAAAATGCCCTAATGGCTGATCGGCCTACGGGGCACGGGAGGCCAAGAGGGGGGTTGGGGAAGGTGAAGCAGCTCACCAGCAGCTCGTTGGAGGTGACGGCGGGCACGGGGAGAGATTGAGGCCGGCGGAATTCCTCTGCGACTCAAAGGCGGCCGGACTTGGGGAAGTAGGCCGTGCGCGGCGTGGAGAGGCCCCCGGCTCGATTCCGCGCACAGGGTGGAGTAGTCGACGTCGGCGAACACGTAGGACATGTTGGCATGGCGACGCGAGCTCGTTGGCCGCGTGAGCTCACGGCCATGGCGAAGGCGGCGCTCGGGTACTTTTCCCCGAGGCATGCGAGGCGAGGAGGAGGGGAAATGGAGGAGGGGCGTGTCCAGGGGGTGGCTGGGGGCGTGCTTATCGCCACCGGGTGCACAGGGGAGGTGGGGGCAGCCGAGAGAGACGCCAGCCACGGCGAGCTTGCCACGGCGACGGGGTCAGGTGGGTATGGGATGGGGGCAGTTGGAGAAGTAGGGGCCCGGGTGGGCTTGTCGCCCTAGGCGAGGTTTAAATATTTTTTAATTTGTTTTCCTTTTTGCATTCTATTCTTTTCCTTTTGTATTGGGTTTAATTGTTTTAACATTTTTGTAAAATGTGTAACCTGGTCCATAATTAGGAGTGTATATTTCCAGAGTGCCACAAAAAGTTTAGGCTTAAAATAAAACCATTTACTATTTCTTTATAATATTCAATTGTCAAATGTTGCTGTTTTGCTTGGTGTTTGAATTGTTTGAATTTTCCAGAGAAATAATAAAATACCATAACCACATGGGCACGACCCACTGATTATTTGTGATTTAAGAAAAGTGGTTGTATAATTTTTGGACAAGTTTTATTTGCAACATTATTTTTAATATCAACAAAAGGCATTTTGGATTTGATTTGATTCAAATTTGATCATGGCATGATTTAGCAACAGTAATTGTCATTAGCAAAAGGATTACTGTTACAGACAACTGAGGGTGTTACAAATCTCCCCCACTACAAGAATTCTCGTCCCGAGAATTTAAGTGGTGGCGAGGAAAAGATCGGGGTATTCATCGCGAAGGCGATCTTCGCGTTCCCAGGTGGCTTCATCTTCAGAATGATTCGACCACTGAACCTTGAGGAACTTGACGGTCTTGTTGCGGGTTCGGCATTCAGACTGATCGAGAATGCGGCTCGGATGTTCTCGATAAGTCAAGTCTTGTTGCAGCTCGATCAGATCATGTTCCACTTCGCGGATAGGGTCCTTCAAGCAGCGATGAAGTTGCGACACGTGGAAGACATCATGGACTTGAGAGAGGTTCGGCGGCAATTCCAACCGGTATGCCACGGGTCCACTCCTGTAAAGGATACGGAACGGGCCAATGTAACGAGGAGCCAACTTGCCCTTGATACCGAAGCGATGAGTGCCCCTTATGGAAGTGACACGGAGGTAAGCGTATTCACCAGGTTGATACTCCATTTCCCGGTGTTTGCGATCATAATTGCTCTTCTGACGAGACTGGGCGGCCTTGAGATTTTCTTGCACAACGCGAACCTGATCTTCAGCTTGTTGGACAAGATCCGGTCCGAAGTAGGGTCGTTCCCCAGTTCCTGACCAATTCACGGGGGTTCGACATTTACGTCCGTATAGAACTTCGAAGGGGGCCATCTTCAAGCTAGCCTGATAGCTATTGTTGTACGAGAGTTCCGCGTACGGGAGAGATTCCTCCCATTTCATGCCGAATGAAAGGACACAAGCGCGAAGCATGTCTTCCAGCACTTGATTGACTCGTTCAACTTGGCCTTGCGACTGGGGGTGATAAGCGGTGCTGAGAGACAGACGAGTCCCGAATGCTTCCATGAAACTCTCCCAGTATCGTGAGGTGAAAAGGCTGCCACGGTCTGAACTGATCTCCAGCGGAATACCGTGGAGTGACACAATCCGGGAGATATACAAGTTTGCTAACTGACTAGCAGTGATCGTCTCCTTGACTGGCAGGAAGTGAGAAATCTTGGAGAATCGGTTGATGACGACAAAGATGGCATCGTTACCTTTCTGTGACTTTGGAAAACCGGTGAAGAAGTCCATTTCGAATTTGTCCCACTTCCAATCAGGATGAGGGAGTGGTTGTAACCAGCCAGCAAGTTTCTGATGTCCGGCCTTGACGCGACTGCAAACGTCACATTGAGAAACATAGCGGGCGATGTCTTGCTTCATGTAAGGCCACCAGTACAGTTGACGAAGGTCTTTATACATCTTGGTACTGCAAGGGTGGATTGACAAGGGAGAATTATGGGCTTCTTCCATGATATCCGGGCCACAGTTAATGATGTTCGGGCTCAAAGGAACTACTAAGCGGCCCTTGAAGTACACAGTATCACCAGCATTGGTATCAATGGTAAAAGAGGAGGGCTTTCCTGCTGCGATGTCTTGCTTGATCTTCACAATGTCAGCGTCATGAGGCTGTCTACTCTTGATGAGGGTGTCGAGTTTTGACTCGAGAACCATGTTTTTAACGTAACCTTGAGGAACAATCTCGAGGTTCAGCTTGCGAAGCTCTTCATACAGATGTGGTTGTTGTACCTGAACTTCAAGTTCAGAACAGTAAGCTTTGCGGCTCAAGGCATCGGCCATCACATTAGCCTTGCCAGGGGTATAAGAAATATCCATGTTGAAGTCGGCTATTGTCTCAAGCCATCGTTGTTGACGAAGATTCAGGTCTGGCTGAGTAAACAGGTACTTCAGACTTTGGTGGTCGGTGTAGACCTCGCAACGATTACCGACGAGGTAATGTCGCCACAGCTTCAATGCATAAATTACTGCTGCCAATTCGAGATCATGTGTTGGATACTTGTCTTCATAAGCACGCAACTGACGAGAGCCATAAGCAATCACTTTGCGCTCTTGCATTAGGACACAGCCTAATCCTTGACGAGACGCGTCGCAATATATCACGAAGTCCTTCTGAGTATCAGGGGGAGCGAGCACCGGGGGAGAAGTTAGCTTGTCCTTGAGCGCTTGGAAACTTTCTTGACATTTATCTGTCCACTCAAACTTGACGCCTTTGTGAAGCAGATTAGTCAGAGGCCTGGCAATCTTGGAGAAGTTCTCGACGAAACGGCGACAATAGCTAGCGAGCCCGAGGAAACTGCGGACTTGCTTGACGGTCTTGGGAGGAGTCCAGTCAAGAATAGCCTGGATACGTTCTGGGGTGACGGCAATGCCATCCTTGGAAATCACATGTCCAACGTAGGTTACTTCGGGAAGCCAGAACTCACACTTAGAATACTTAGCGTAGAGTTTGTGTTCTCAAAGCTTCTCCAGTATAAGACGAAGATGTTCAGCATGTTCTTCTTCATTCTTGGAATATACCAATATATCATCCAGATAAACCACGACGAACTTGTCAAGGTACTCCATGAAAATATAATTCATCAATCTGGAGAAGGTGGCTGGAGCATTGGTTAAGCCAAACGACATGACGGTGTACTCGTATGAACCATAGCGAGTAATGAAGGCAGTCTTCGGAATGTCCTCATCATGGACTCGGATTTGGTGATAACCCAACCCCAAGTCGAGTTTAGAAAACAACTTGGATCCGGCAAGTTGATCATACAGATCGTTGATCCGGTGAAGTGGGTATTTGTTCTGGATGGTGGCTTGGTTAATGGGCCGATAATCTTGGACCAATCGGTTTGTCCCATCGCTCTTGTTGACAAAAAGCGAAGGTGCTCCCCAAGCTGAGGAACTTGGGCGAATGAAACCTTTCTGAAGTGCCTTGTCGATTTCCTCCTTAAGTTCAAGGAGTTCATGTGGCGGAATCTTGTAAGGACGCTTGGCAATAGGAACAGTGCCAGGCTTCAAGTCGATGACGAATTCAACTTCTGTGATCGGGGGTATTCCCGGCAGTTCTTCTGGGAAGACGTCGGGAAAATCGCGAATTACCGGAACGTTCTCAATTCCTTCCAAAGGTGAGATATTCAAGGCATTCATCATAAAGATCTGTGTTTCATCATCACGGGTAATTCGGGTGGTGTGATTAACAATATCGCCGGAGGGGTGAAAAAGTTGGACGGACTTGGTGCCACAATACAGTGCAGCATCGTGAAATTTCAACCAATCCATTCTCAGAATGAGGTCTATGGTGGAAGACTTCAGGAGGATTGGCGAAGCAAAGAATTCAATTCCTTCGATTTCAATGGTGGTGTTTGGAACTAGCATGGTGGTTCGGCATTGGCCTATCGGGGTGCGAACAACCATCGGTGGTTTCATCGTTTCGTACTTGAAGTTATGCGAAAATGCAAATGCTTCCGACATGAATGAATGCAATGATCCTGTATCAAATAAAACAGTAGCAGGTACGGAATTAACGAGAAGGGTACCCATCACGGTAGCGGGTTGTTGCTGAGCTTCTTCAACATTGATTTTGTTAGCATGTCCACGAGCATAAGCAGCAGACCCAGTATTATAGTTGGGGGTCCTGTTGTTTCCACGACCATTTCCGCGGCCAGCGGGGTGAACTACCAGTTGCTTCTGTTTCTGGGGGAACTCTCTGGAAAAATGCCCAGGTTGGCGGCATGTGAAGCATAATCCATCCTGAGGACGAAGGGGTGTAGCATTGGGTGGTGGAGGCAGAGCTCTTGGCATCTGCGGTGGCGGAGGCAGACGGGGTGCAGCATAAGATGGCCTTGGAGTAGGGGCAGGTGAATGGGTCACACTGTGAGGGAGCCAGATGCGACGCTTCTGTGTTGCGCCCGAAGATGAGCCAACGTCACGATAATACTTCAGAGAGTTCTTGTGCTCCATCTGGGCAGTCTCGACGGCGATAGCCTTGTTCACCATGGTGGCGAAGTTGGAAAAATCATGAACAGCAAGAGCGAGCCTGAGGTCTGGATTGAGGCCACGACGGAACTTCTGCTGCCTGCGAGCATCAGTGGTGATCTCTTCTTCCGCATAGCGAGAGAGGTTGAGGAACTCGCGCTGATAGGATTCAACAGTCATGTTGCCCTGAGTGAGGTTGCGGAATTCTTCCGCCTTACGATCCATGATCCCCTGAGGAATGTAGCGGGCGCGGAAGGCAGACTGAAATTCATCCCAAGTGATGACTTCTCCAACTGGCAGTGAACGCTTGTGGGTGCTCCACCACTGAGCAGCGGCGCCTTTCAGGTGATAAGACGCAAAGTTCACATAGTCGGCTGGATCGACATTAGCAGACTCCAGCTCATGAGTGATGTCGCGAAGCCAGTCATCAGCATCCAATGGCTGAACAGTGTTGCGGAACATAGTGGGGTTGAGGTGGGTGAAGTCGTGCAGAGTCACGGTGGCGTGATGATGGTGGTGCCCATTCTGATTTGGCTGGGGGAACTGAGCCATGACATTCTGCATGAACTGACGGTTCAGCTTGAACTGCTGCATCATCGCGGCCATGTAATCCGGCGGCGGAGGTGGGTCGTTGGCACCACGACCACCACGACCAGCCATCCTGCTAGAATTTAACAGGGGTATTTCAGCGATGAAAATTTAACGAGATACCGGAATCAAGCCTGAAGTAAAGCGACAATGAAGAGGAGGCGCGGATATATAGGAGTAGTCATATAAGACATACACATTCACAAACAGAGTCAATCGAAAATCGGGCAGCGTAACGTCGTAGAAATTAAGGAAAAAGGACTCACTAGGCGGCGCGCAGACCGCAGTAAGGATTACACGATGCGACATAGATTCCACTATGTCAATCACGCCGCAAGAAAACTGTTGGCCACAGAAGTTAATGCCAGAGGACGCGCGGCCTTCCCAGAATGAGAATGGGATCCGCGGTCCGGGACCTGGGGTAGAACTCCTGCGACACGACTCAATCAATGGGGAAGCACCAAATCGCCGGGTGGAATCAAAAGAACGTGATCCTAATGTCAGAGTTTGTAAAACTTACCAGCAAGGATAAGAGAGCAGAGTCCCAGAGCATAGGTAAGGAGAAAAGGATCCTAATACCATAGATATCACACGTAGTGACATCGATGTGGGCCCGTAAGCCAAATATTAAGTTAGCAAAATAGTTTTTCAAAGTCTAGACTCAACTTCGACCAAGTAGTGGTGGGGTGGCTTCCTACAGGCAGTCGGCTCTGATATCAACTTGTGACGCCCCCAAAATCAATCTATGTACAGTAATCATACACGCAGGGTACACGGCTGAGATTAGGGTGCCACGGTGAGAATATCACAGCACAACACTAAACACAAAAGGATAAACAAATATGTTACAATACCAGGGATCACGAGGATCCGAATACATAAGTCATACAAGCCATAATATCTGAGTACAGACATAGTTAGTCAAGTTTTTCCTTAAGAAGGCTAGCACAAATGACATCAGAGATACAGATCGAAAAGGCGAGGCCTCCTGCCTGGGATCCACCGAACTACTCCTGGTCAACGGGGAACTCAACGTCGTAGTAGTCACCTCCGGGGTACTCCTGCTCCTGGGCTCCAACGTCGGCTGCAGCGTCCGATCAGGCAAAGCGAAAAAGGGGAAATAAAGAAAGGGTGAGTATCTAGCATACCCGCGAGTCTTACGTCCGCTACTAAGCATTATGCATTGTATCAAATGGAAAGGGGAGGCTATATATAGTGGACTGCAAGGTAGAAATCAGAATAAGGGTAAGAAGCTAGGCCTATCAAAGACTAGCATCTTCCGACGAGTCTTGCAGCAAGAGGAGAGAATAGCCAACAGTTTATATAAAGCATAAAGTAACAATGCAGCAGAAGTTGCTGCAGCATTGTATAATAGTAAGTTGTAATAATTAGCAATGCCTCCGGGATCACCTCCTCGACATCCCAGCGAGGAAGAAAACCCGGAACCATACAGTTTACTAATAATAGTTTGTAGTGGTAAGATCCAGCTTTAGCATAAAGCGTCCTGTTATCGTGGACACGACTATTCGAATAGATTAATCTTCCATGCAGGGGTGCACTTGTGTTACACTACACGCACGGATCTCCAGGGTGGCGGGCACCTTGTTAGGGAACGCTCCACCGAGGCTATCCGACACTCCGTAGCCCATCTTTCAAACTCAACAGAGAGGCCATCCGCCGGTCTAAATCCTAAGTACGTCGGGCCTTGGACCCCAACCCGAACGTACTCCTGCACGGTGCGTGGCTAGCCGGTGAAGTTAAAGCAAATACAAATAAGACACCACCGCGCGAGCAAATAAGACAACACCACTTCGCGGCACAGGCCGTGGTACTGCTGACGTCTGAAGAGTCCTCGGACAACACTACGAAGCAGAGGAGCCCATAACTCGTAATTCCCACGGGTAGGTAGTGCGTACATGGCATATAGCCAACTCAAGACATCCACTGAACCATTCTTCATTTTATTAACTTGCGGGACAACCGTTATCGTTGCCTCGACTTAACTGACCTGCGGACAACGCCAGCAGCCAGGACCACCAGTACATCAGTGCCTGCCCTGTCGTCCCACCAAGTCTCTGCGGTTACCAACAAGGTGAACCGTCTCCTTACCTTGTCTCGCGTGTGCTCCTGGAGGAGCTCGACTTTCGTGGTTTGGTAACTCTCGCGGCCAACGATCAGGGGCCAAGCACACCGGTACACTGGTCGCACCCTCCCTGTCATCCCGTCGCAATACCTCTCGCGGGCACCGTTGGGTCGCCCGACTTCCTACCTGAAGGACAACCGTTGCTCAAGTACCTAGAGCGGCTATACGGAGTCAGCAATGAGTGGAGTACAAGGATTACTCCTTGATAGCTCACACTTGATGGTGGCTCGGCAAAGCCAAGGTAGGGGCCTGAGGCGGTGTCTGCATTGTACCGTACCTGTGCAGTTGTAATAAGTTGTATCTGCGTCACTCCCTTGAGTGATCACGGCCCGCTATCTAATCCTAGCTAACAATGCGCAGGGCTCACTGCTGAATAATGCATAACAATAATAATAATAATAATAATAATAATAATAATAATAATAGGCAGCATAGGATAAAGGAGGTACATCAAGGGGCGGCAAAAAACAGGCTATGCAATTGAATAGGATTGTAACGTAGCAGCAGCAGTAACAATGCCTAGTGCAAGAAAAGTACGGAAAGGTAGGCGATATCTGGGGAAGAGAATGTCTCTGCTTGCCTGGAAGCTCGACGGTAGGGGTAGGGTCGTCGACGAAGTGTCGTACTCAGCAGCGGTGTAGTCGGCGGCAGCAGCGGGGTCTACCGGAGAATAAAGGGGGAGAAACAGTAAAAATAAACAATCATAAACAAACAGATGCATGACATGACATGACATATGCAATGTTAACGGTGTTCTAACGCAATGCATTGCACGTTCCTCGGAACGGAAATTCATCCGGGGATGAACTGTCAGCTCCGGGTGATTACCGGACAGGGTGTCCGGAGGGGGGAGATATCATGCCGGAGGTGTCGTGGACATCCGACACATGTTAGGGTGGTGTATCCGGGTTAGTTGATCTATTCCGAACAACTTTCGTGTTCGAAATAAATCCATCCGGGTACATTAGCAGTACCGGACAATTTATCGGACAAACGACTCGGAGGGGGGAATGTTCGATGTTCGTTGTATTAGGGGTTGTGGTAGACATACGAATAGCGTATCTGTATTCGTTATATTTTTCTGATCAATTTTCATGTAAAAAGTTTTTGAATCGGACTTACGGATTAAAAGATATACATTTTCTCAATTTTAAATCATTTAAAACATTTTCTGGAAATATTTTTATTAACAAAAATTCAACATTATCCACAGGCAGTTGACTGGTCAAACCTGACATGGGGTCCCACATGTCAGTGAGACAATTAGAAATAAATCATTTTTATTATTTAAAAAATCTACTGGGCCCACATGTTAGTGACAGATTAACTTAACTAATCAGTTTTTTTATTAAGTTTTACTTAATTATAATCTTAAATAGGGGGCCCGCATGTCAGTGACTGGGGTTGCCCAGTCAGCATAGTTGACTGGTCAACCCAGTCAACTAGTCCACGGGGGCCCACTGGCAGTGACCGTGAGGCTCGCCGAAGGCTCACCGGCGACAGAACGCCGGTGAGGCCGACGCTGCCCTCGCTGTGGTGCACGGGAGGAGGCGCGGCTGGTACCAATCGACGCGGACGACTGCGGGGAGGAGTTTGGTGGCGGTGCGGTGGCAGGGGGTCACCGGCGACGAGGTAGGCGGTGGTTGCGCTACGGACCTCGACGGAGACGTCGATTTCGAGGGAGTTCTTGAGCATGCGGTACACGGTTGAGCTCATGGGAACGATGCGAGTAATATGACGCGAACGAAACACCAAATGCGTGAGCTGGGACGCGACGGACGAGCTCGCCGGCGGCGGCGATAAAATGCCCTAATGGCAGATCGGCCTACGGGGCACGGGAGGCCAAGAGGGGGGTTGGGGAAGGTGAAGCAGCTCACCAGCAGCTCGTTGGAGGTGACGGCGGGCGCGGGGAGAGCTTGAGGCCGGCGGAATTCCTCTGCGAGTCAACGGCGGCCGGACTTGGGGAAGGAGGCCGTGCGCGGCGTGGAGAGGCCCCCGGCTCGATTCCGCGCACAGGGTGGAGTAGTTGACGTCGGCGAACACGTAGGACACGTTGGCGTGGCGACGCGAGCTCACTGGCCGCGTGAGCTCACGGCCATGGCGACGGCGGCGCTCGGGTATTTTCCCCGAGGCGTGCGAGGCGAGGAGGAGGGGAAATGGAGGAGGGGCGTGTCCAGGGGGTGGCTGGGTGCGTACTTATCGCCACCGGGTGCACAGGGGAGGTGGGGGCAGCAGAGAGAGACGCCAGCCACGGCGAGCTTGCCACGGCGACGGGGGCAGGTGGGGATGGAATGGGGGCAGTTGGAGAAGAAGGGGCCCGGGTGGGCCTATCGCCCTGGCCGAGGTTTAAATATTTTTCAATTTGTTTTCCTTTTTGCATTCTGTTCTTTTCCTTTTGTATTGGGTTTAATTGTTTTAACATTTTTGTAAAATGTGTAACCTGGTCCATAATTAGGAGTGTATATTTCCAGAGTGCCACAAAAAGTTTAGGCTAAATATAAAACCATTTACTATTTCTTTATAATATTCAATTGTCAAATGGTGTTGTTTTGCTTGGTGTTTGAATTGTTTGAATTTTCCAGAGGCATAATAAAATACCATAACCACATGGGCATGACCTAGTGATTATTTGTGATTTAAGAAAAGTGGTTGTATAATTTTTGGACAAGTTTTATTTGCAACATTATTTTTAATATCAACAAAAGGCATTTTGGATTTGATTTGATTCAAATTTGATCATGGCATGATTTAGCAACAGTAATTGTCATTAGCAAAAGGATTACTGTTACAGACAACTGAGGGTGTTACAGTGGACGTCCCGACAAACTTACGCGGTCATCGGATTTCTTAGACTGTAACTCGGATGGTCCCGGAACTTATCCAGATAGTTCCAGAACTTCCGAAAACGGTCCCAGAAGGTCTTGGAAGTGTTCCAAAAGGTTCTGGAATGTCCCGAAACCATCCCGGAAGGTCCCGGAAATGCCGAGAATGGTCCTGATGGGTCCTGGAGGTTCTGGAAGCTTCTGAAAGGTTCTAGAAGCTTCTGGAAGGTTCCACAAGTTTTCGGACAGTACCATATGCGCCGCACCACCCTTAGCCTTGGGGGGCAAGGCACCCCAAGGGGGCTGGCCGAAATTGGGTGGTGGGGGCGCCACAAGTGGGGAGGAGTCCTCCTTGGACTCAGACTCCTCGGTGGGAAGGACTCCCTTTGGGAGTAGGAGTCCCAGGGGGACTCCTACACCCCTTAGGTCGGCCAAAGGCCCTCCTGGCCACCTATATAAGGAGGGGCAGGGGTGGGGGCGCAGCACAACTTAACCCTAGCCCCCCTGCGCCACCCTCCCTCCTCTAAACCCCGTTTCTCTACAATTAGACCCCGGTTTAGACGTTGTTCTAGATTGGAATCCGTTAGTGTTTTCTCCCTCTAGTTTTCTCGGTGGCGTTCTTCTCTGGACGGCGGAGCGCTGCTGGATTGCTGCTACGGGATGTGTGGATACTAATGGAGGGACCGTGCCTTCGACCCTTCTTCGAGGAACTTGTTCGTAGGACTTGTCCGCGGGACTAGATCGCGGGACGGTTCGAGGGATCGATATCCTCGCGGTTGGTAGGTCATTGAAATTCCTAGCTGCGAGGATCTTCACCGACGGTCTTCACCAACTGTACTTCCGCTACATCGGTTGGTGAGCCATGACCTAAAACCTTGGATGCAATCTTCATGGATGATCTTGGGTTCTTGATCCGTAGGCACAAAATTTTTTGTTTTCTACTGAGTTTCCCAACATTTGAAACATAGTGTGTTGCAATTACAAAGTCCCTGTTACAGATATGCTAAATCTTCTGCCCACAAATTCGAGATGTGGATCACCGTAAAACGTCTTTGCAGTATGAAACATGTGTTGGTAGAATAGATACGGCAAACTCATACAACTTATTACATATTTCAAATAAAAGATAGTTTCACGGTACAAACTAGCGGAAACATCACCGAAGCACACAAACACTAAAAAAGAACACATAATATTTGGTCACCCAAGGTCGTCGAGGTAGTATATACTCGGAGCTCTTCACCGTGGCTCCTCACTCGGTGGTGTTGAAGCAATCGCATGCCTCCCTGTACCGCTCCTCGACGAGGTCGTACTACACCTGGGCCAAGATGTGGCGGTCCAGCGCGCCAACATCCTCGCGTATCACGGCATTCATGGCCGCGCGGAGTCTGATGTGGACGTCGCTGCAGGCGATGGTGTACTGGGAGTGGCAGTTCATGAGGCGCATGAACCGATTCCAATACCGGTTGCCGGGATCACCGTTGAGCGCGTGACAAAAGCCACCCTTGAGTGGAGCTAGCAAAGCGGCCACCACGACAGCCACCGTTTGCCCCACGACCGAGACCTCCCCTAGCACCATGCTTCATCTAATTCGTCGTCCGACTTCGGAACTGTATGCGGTGGAGAAAATAAATTATGGCGGCGGAGGGAAATGGATAAAAGACGAGAACCCTGAAGCGTCGAAGGAGCCATAGATATAGCGGCAGTTCGTGAGTCACCCGTAAAAAAATGACTTGTCGCACCGGATATCGCAGTTTTATACTAAACCGAAATGTTACCCATTTATCAAAGAATCCGTATATATATGCAGACCGACGACAGGATAACACATATGCTAGAATTGCTCTAAACAGACTACTCGGCACTTGCGAATGTGAAGGTGCAAAGCACCCGCCAAGGCCCGCAGCTGCAGCTCGTGGGCAATCTCGAGCGACGAAGGCGGACTGCCTAAACACACGTGCACACCGTTCCTTCCACAGATAGCCCAAAGGGTAGCAACCGCAATGGTCGGGGATCGTTTGCGCTGGGGCACGAGCTGGATCAGATGCGTCTATAGTTATCTAAACGTTTTTACATTTCTTTATGGAGGAAGTAATATATATTTTTGTGCTGCAAAATTGGCTCACCAAAGCAGCATCGCCAAACGGGGACAGAAACCAAGCACACACCCTTTACACCTCAGTTGTAAGATCCAGCGTAGCTTTTGGTAGAAAAATCGAACACATGAATTTTGTCCTACATAAAGAAAGCTAAAATACTGCAGTCTTAAGGGTGATGAACTCGTGATGGATTTTGGTTTCCATGATTGCTCCTCACGCGTGCTTGAACATCTTCATGCTGAGCCAATGCAGATACACAGCGACGATGATCACGGGGACTGTCAGGGGCACAAGCAAGCAGTAATACCTGGAAAACAACAGCAGATTAGTTAGAATGATGGAGCAATGCGTTGCGTGCTAGTCTCAAAAGGGTAGGTGGCAGTAGTGCTCAAGGTGAGGTGAGAGATATCGCTAATGGAGTAACAAATGGTACCTGTCGTTCTGGACGGCGAGCAAGAACCAGTTGTCGGACGGCGCAAGGGCCTTGGACCAGACGGCGACGTAGAGGAAGCCGGCGAGGAGCGCGACCCCGAAGGCGACGAAGGCGGATCCCATCACAAGGTTCGCCGGGAGAGGCATGGCTGACCAGTCTGATGGATGATCTATCTGAATCTGAAAGAGTGAGAATGTGAAAGGAAGTTTATCTGTGGCATTTCGCCGAACAGCTTGCGTGCGTTTAGAGAGTTAGGGAGGGAGGGAGGGACGGAAGGGCACAACGCAACGAACCTGGGCGGGGGCGGTCGCCTCTCGCCGACGGGGAGAGCAGGAGCAGCAGCAGAGATTATCGTGCAGACACTCTCGTCCACAAATCCACAAGTAGAGGGGGAGGCCTGGGCCGGCAGAGGAGGGGATCCGGCGGGAGAGAGGGCTGGTTGGCCGGGGCGGGCAGAGGAGGAGGAGGGGATCCGACGGCAGATGAGAGCCGGGGCGGGCAGAGGAGGGATTGGACGGTGCACCGCCGCCGGAGAGAGAGAGAGAGAAAGATAGAGAGAGGAGGAGGAGGAGGAGGGCCGGGAAGGAGAGAAAACCTGCGCCGCCGTCCTGCTTCCCTGGGCGCCGCTCCTCTGGCTTTGTGGTCGCGCAGGGGGGGACTGGGATCCAGTGACTTGCCCATGGCAAGTCACGCCGTGACATGCGTCCAATATTCACCGTAGATACAAAATCCAACGATTCATATTAATCCAAATGAAAACAGCCTATGTACGTACACTTCATGTTCTACGTATCAGTAATATGTGTTCGTCTATTGATTTTACTGGATAATATCCCGCGTGTTGCTGCGGATACACGTGTTTATATTTCTAAAGAATTGTAACATAAATACATGAGCACATATCGAGTAATAGAAAAAGAGCTAAAAAGATAATCTATTGCTAAGTATGTAGTGTTTTGTCAGCATAGAGAGAAAAAATCATAGTTTAATTGCATGCTTGCTGATATGGCATGATAGCTGAGTTGGCATGTGTGAATGACTTAATTGCATTGCTTAACGGAACATTGAGGTGGACATCTTGCATGTTGAGAGAATTGAAAACAACTTCTTAAGAATGTTAGATTTAATCTTATACAATACATTTGTTACTCATATTAATCCTAAAATTGCATGATAAATAATATTTTAGGCATCAATACATCCCTAAAAATGCAATATTGATCTTTATCTTTATATGAACATATGGTTATGGTACTAAATCATTGAATGCAAAAATGGAAAACTAGTAATTTAAACTAAATCTGTTAATATTCAAAATATGTTTCCAATGATATTTTCACCGGCGTCGTCGTCGTGCTCTTCGATGACGTTCCTGCGCTCGCGCGGCGACGTCGTTGCGCTCTTCGACGACGTCCGCGTGCTCGCCGACTGCCTTGCCATGCACAACAACAACGTCCGTCCGCGCGCTCCTCTACGATGTCCATGCGCTCGCCAGCGACGTGGCCACGTTCTCCGACGACATTGCCACGCTCGCCGGCGGCTTGTCACACTCTCCGACGACGACGTTGCCGTGGTCGCCGCTCGCCGATGAAACTTTTTTGTTTTTTATTTTCTTAAAGCTGGCGTGTGATAAACGCGCACGCCAGTAATATATGAAATAGCATAGGTGTGCTTTGTTCGAACGCCGTTGATATTTGGTTATCACTGGTGCCATATTAGTGGCGTCGGGTGCCCGCGCCAGAAAGAAAATTTTGGCAAGTCATAGATGAGTTTTTCTGTGCTAGTGTCATGAGCATTTTTTTACGGGTCGATGAAGATTTGGCGGATATGTTTGGATAGCAAAACGCTCCGTCCATCAAATACCCATATATATACGAGGTGGTGTGGAATGACACATCTACTAGAGTTGCTCTAAAATACTTGGTCACAACAAACTATACGTAGCCGTGAGATCTCATGCCTAAAAATTAATTATTTTGCATTCTCTAATGGTTGAGTTTGAAGTCCCTTCATATTTTGTTGGACTGAATGCCTTAAGACGTGAAGTGTTTGTAAGCTGTTTTTACTTGGGTCAATTTGAGGCATTGGATTTTGTTTCTACGGCTGATATTGGCCGCATGTCACGGCGTGAGTTGCCATGGGCAAGTCACTGGATCCCAGTCCCAACAATTCAGGCGAAATCGGGCCGAGGGAGCGCGCGTGACGGTGAATTCGGTTCTGTATGCGACACGCGACAGGCGTGGCAACGACCGTGTCTGGGAGGGTTGGCAACGGGACGTCCGGCGGCGGCGATCGACGTCGGGACGGGCGGGAGCGCGCGCGGCTGCAACGGCCCACGGCGATGCGTCGGCGTACGGTGGGTGGATGGGGGCAGCCCCGATATGTGATGGCGGATGTTTTCGATTTCGCACAACACATGGCCAGAGCCAGAGGCATTCCGTTCCGTGGCTTCACAAACACCTACTCCTACAGCCAGGCAACATTCACAACACAACAACCATACTGCGTGTATTCCTTTGCACACTCAAATCAAGTTTCATCCACCGTCGAGGGAGGACCAAGGTGCTCCTGCCGTTTGCCGTTGAATCACACGTCTTCTACCAGAAGAAAAGGCCTGACTAGTGGTGCTCCGTCGCGCGGCGAGGATTTACGCGAGCCTCAGGGCCATTTCTTGGAGGAGGGCCCTCTTCTGGGACGCGGTGATTAGCTGGCTGGTTTCGGCGTGTTCAAGCACATCCGTGACGATCGCGGCGGCGTGACCAACCGACGACCCGACTGCTCGCTTCAACATGAAAGCCTGAACAACATGAACACAAAGGCAAGCTTAGAAGATGATCATAGCTGCAGACTGGCAAGAAAAATGCAAGAACAAACCCAACCTGTCCGTGATGGGATATTTTCAGCGTGCACGAGTGCTGGACCCAGGGCTCCCCGTCCACTTGAACCGGGAAAGGAGCAGAGAATCGTAGCTTGATCGATTGACCCTGAGCGATCCTCCGTGCGCGAGAAAGTCCCACCTGATAAATTCAGGTTTGATGCTGTTTACCCTCGAGCATTGCACTATCTTTATATTCATCAATCAAGAAGGTTATACGCTACAATACTGCTTTGCTTACCTGAAGTGTCCCCAGGTGCCAAGTCCCACTGATACTAACTACTTCGAGCATCTTGTCATGAATCGACTGCGGGTCAAAGTTGTCGCGGTTCTCCTCCTCGTTTTGCCACAGGTCAACCCCTCCCATATAGCTTGGGATGTTCGCGATGAGGACGCCTTCTGAATCCTGAAACATTTTGCAGGCATTAGCATGATAGTTAGTGAAGATAGACACTGGAGGTGTATGTATAATAGTCACAAAGATTCATATTGTTAAACCTCTGGTATGTCAATCTCAGCTCCATCAACCTCTAGCCTAACTTGCCAAGGTAGGTCTGCAAATGTCCTGTCAATGATGCTCTTCGCACCTTCTCTTGCATACAGCACCTTGTTTAGGAACTGAAAACACAGGAGGAAAATGTTACATGAGTAACAAAATCGACCTTGTAATGAGAACTCAAGGCACACTGTTCGGTTTTGCTAAGAAAATACACACTGATAAGTTTAAACACCAAAAGACGGACAATCAAAATATGCCGGTCGGCTGTATTCATGTATGAGATAGCTACATGAGGTACAGAAACAAACCTGACTATAGAACTTGTCTGGATTTTCTTCGCGTAGATTATGAATGTCAAGTGCAACCTTTGCATCACAACCAATACCTGTTCACCATATGGAAAAATTAAGTTCCTTGGATCTACTGCACAGATAAAGCAAATATCCATGCCTACCTAGATAATTATTCATGTACTTCACCAGAAGCACATTCTTTGCTTGCTTATCTTCTACTGTAACCTTCCATCTGTCTAGAATGGTGACTGCAGCATGCTCTATATCATGCAGAACTGTGCAGAGGCCGCCTTGCTTCTCAACAGAACCGAGACCGCCTCCCCATGATAAAACCCTTGAAAGATCATTGCCAGTGCCAGCTGGAAGAATCGCAACAGGCGGAGGTGATGCATAATTTTGTCTATCTATTGCATCAAGAACCCAACCAACAGTACCATCGCCACCACACACAAGGATTCTGAAATGTGGTACCTTTCGGAACATCGATAATCCTACCTCTGGCCCTTGTGATGAACCCAACTCAAACACCTAAATAGAATAAGAGGATGCATCACATTAGCAACAAAGGAAATGGCAACGATCTGAACAAAATTTGCTCAGGTGGGTTGTGCGATTAATATATGGCATCACGAATATGGATTTCCTCTTAAGAAATAGGTAAATAGCATATCGACTAGTTAAATGATAGAAGTATCCAATATGTGATGTGGTTACTGTATTCTACGCTAAACACTGCACGGTCCACACATAGGAAAACAGCAGGTTGATGATAATGTTCACTAATAAAATAAATTGACTATGACATAGACCTGCACTGGGTTCAAAAGGAAATGTAGTCGATGCTTGAGAGAATCTCCGCGCTGAGCTCCACTTCTCTTGTTGATAAATACTAGAAGAGGTCTGGCATCAGCAGGCAGGTCAGTTAACACATACTTGAGTTTGGCTCCCCCTGTGTCATCACTATGGAGTCTTCTTGGTTCTGATACAACTTCTTTACAATCACTCTCGCTACTGTCATGTTCATTCTCACCATACCTCTGAACACTGCCAACATTTTCTTTTAATTCCTTAGTCCTCTGATTAGAATATGGTGCAGTATCGCTTGATGAATCGTCATTACTCTCACCCGCTGTAGAGTCGGAAGCCAATTTGTTAAGAAATTTCTTCCTTTTGCCTCGTCTCCTAAGGTGTCCCCGCACGGTGGATGCAAGCTCATTTGCACCTTGAGTTATAGAGCTTAAAATCCCACCAGGTTTGTTCTTGGGCCCGACGAAAAGCGGGGAAAGAATAAGGCGTCTGAATGGACCGAGGTCACAAATATCACCCATCTCAGTAGACAGGCTTGAGTGGCAATCAACATGCACCAGCCGTTGGCACCACATGCAGCAATATATTGGACCTCCAAGGAAAGACCCATTGCATGGCTCCTCACAGTAGCTACAATATTGAGCTTCTTCAGGTTGGTCAGCTATATCCGTCCACAGCACGGTCCATTGATGGACTACCTGCTTCCAACCCAACAATGAGACACATTTGCAGTCCCTCTGAGAGTTTGAAGAGCAGATCGTGTGCGCAGCGGCGCCGCAAACATCACAGCGGTGAACCATGTTCTCTGATGTTATCGCTGTACCAAGGGGCTGAGCAGGTGAAATAGATTCTAGGCACACACAACACTTCAGTCCTTTTGCACGAAGTAGAGATTCTACAGACCATATATGTTCAGCGGTTGGAACCTTTTGATTTCTTTCAAAGTTTCTCCTTTTTGATCTGGCAATCACTTTCATCCAGCTTACGCTGATCTTTCGCCTCCACAGCGAGAAAATGTACAAAAACATCAAAAGGCTGACTATACCGACAGTGACGTATGTAGCAATCGGGATCCAGAAAGATTCACTGTACAGACTGAATATATTCATGTTAAATTGCTCCTTCAACCAGTCCATTCTTGACGCTGATGGCCCAGTTGAATCAGAACCTTGAGCCAAGGACATCATCTCAAAGAAATTACTCCCGTCCTTGATTAGAGCTACATGGCCAACCATTTAGCCTTGGAAATGGTTGATAAACTCTCAAAGTATGACCTGCAATCAGAACAGAATTGATTAACACACGGAAAGAAGATAATTGAGGAGAAAACTGGAAACTGCTCATTTTGACAGCAAGTAACATTTATTGAGACCTTTGGTATCATTTTCAGCTAACTCAATCAACTTATAGATTAACTGATACTTTTCCAATAAACAAAGAACTCTGCTAAATTAGCAGATTCTTGTAGCAGCTGTTACTAATTTCCATTTCTGGTGATCTGTAGGTGGTTAGAACAATTCATTTCTTTCGCTTCCACAATAAAAGAATGATCAGACAACCTTTATGATGCAGAAATGTATCGATTGACTTGAAGCTAATCTAAATTGATAACTGACTGGCAGAAATCACCCAGTTTGCAAGATGAACACACATAAGTAGATATCTAGTACTCTATTATCGGACAACTATCATCTCTCACTGTATTTATGAGTATAGATAGGTAAGATTTGTCCAAAACAATAGTAAAGTAAGTAAATCAAGGCAAGACACTGAATCTCATTTCAGAGAAACTCAGAAATATTTCAGAGTAACCTACTTGTGCATCTTTAGAAATTCTAAGAGAAATCATAGATTTGCATCATTGTTATAACATGAGTGTACTTCTACCTATGAAAAAAAAACGATCAAGTATGCCGTGCACAAAAGATGTTCAAGTTCAACTTATTTTCTGAACAGTGTAACTGCAAACACTTGTCTTGTTGGTACAGATAAACCTTGTTCGTACTTTTGCTTGGCCTGGACTCTGAAGGGAAAGAAAACTAATCGGGTTCGAACATTTTTGCAATTAAAGAGAGCGGAAGAAAAGCTAAAACTATGATTAAAATTTTGAAACATAGTAGTAACAGAAGCATATACGGAGTAGGGTAAAAGAGACAAGCTGTAGAGCGAAATAGGAGGTCGGCTGAAATAAAACCAGGACGGAAGGCAAATCTGAACGACGGTTGCTCGAAATAGAAACCAAAACGCGTATCCACTTACACCATGAATCAGGCGACCCTCACCTTGCTCCTGATCCGCCGCACTTCACGACGTCTCCCCTCCGGACTCCATGGCTTGTTTCTTTTTCTCTTGGAGCTCTGCCTGCCAACTCAAGAAGACAAGCAAGGAACCGCAGAGAAAGAGAAAAGCAAAGGAGAATCGGGCAGAGGGAAAAGAGGCAGGTGCTGACACGTGTCGCTCCAGAAGGCCACGTGTGCCGGCCGGACTCGGCCGCTCCATTGCGCGCACTATGCGTATCGATCGCATGTCGGCAGCCGTGCTACGAAGTCGGATCCGGTCGCTGCTGCTCGTAAGACTGACTATACAGCATTACAACATTGAGGTATGCAGCAATGGGAATGCAGAACTATGATGGAGATATTCGGTGTACAAACTAACAATAGACATGTTAAAGCATCTTTTGTAGATCCCGCAAATCCGTGTCTTACAAATTCGTTTTACAATCGGTCTAAAAATGTTTTTTCTGTACCGTGAGGGCGGAGCACAACAGATCCGTAGGACTCGCACCGCAAAATTGTACTTGTCCGACATTTGCTCAAATACGTAGTGATCGTTGGTGGAGTTGGAGGAAAGAAATGGTTCATCGGTCGTTATAGTGCTTGAAGAAGGCGCCCCTCCTTGAGCCGTCGGAGCCTTCGCCTTGGCACCGACCGAAGCCGAGACAAAGGGAGGAGGTTGCAGGAGGGAATGTTTTTTTGGCTCCTTAGGAAACAATTCAGAACGGGTAGATTTGGCGGATCTGATCGTGATGAAAATTCATTTCGGTCCGCTAAATCGACGGTTATTTTATGGAAGGGGGTTGTGGGATCAGCTAGAGATTCTCTTAGGGCATCTTCAACATTAACCCCTAAAAAAGACATACTATTTATCTGTGGACAATTTCTGAATATGTTCGCCGATATGAAATGGGAGCGAGTCATCCAACCATAAACATCAAATCCGAATAGCAAAGGTGAAATACGCGGATCCAAAGGACAAAATAAATGGGTGAGAGAAGAAGAAAGTGATGCGTTATTGCTTTTGGTTGAAGATGTCATTTTCTGACACCCCAAAAGTTACCCCAAAATTGTTGTCAATATACCAGAATTCGGATATACAAATTGGTTCGCGGACATATATAGTCTCCATTGGATGATAAAGTTACCCAAAATGGTTCAAGCACATCGGTTCGAACATATACCAACGCTTTAAAGGTATCCCTTAGAGATGCCCTTAGATTGCTCATCTGAGTTCCGACATGTCTGATCGCATTCATAGACAATGCCCAATCATTCATCAAATGTTTTCCATAACCTTCGCATTCAATTGGAAACCTTCGAATCCATGCAATGCATGCAACGTAAAATTCATAACATATGTGTCAGCGAACGAAGGGGACTCATCGTCATCGGTCCTTCGGAGGAGGAGTGGATCCCACCCAGATGCTTGGTGACACGTGCTTGCTCCTTCACAAGCCATGGGGCTTTCTCCCTGACGGCTACCTTCTGCTCCGCGAGGCGCTCGGTCTCCTTCATGCTAAAATTGCTAATCTGGGAACGGCAATCGAGTTCCTGGAGTAGTCGAATTCAACAATCAACTTCGATCAAGATGTCCACCCGGACTACGTTTCCCATCCAGGACAATTCTCCCTGGTGGTCGGCCCAATTATTGCCAACTGTTGAATCTCCCAAGACTTGATGGATGGGGGCTTTCGTATAAACAGCCTATTCCAGGACACCTTGATAACGATGAAGATACCGACAACCTGGCTACAACAATCATCAACAAGTTTTTTTATTTGTGTCAGGCAAGAAAATAAATCCTCTCGGGAAAATCTACCTCGATGTCATCTTTGGCAATGCAAGCAACTTCAGGACGGAAGCGTCTGCATAAAAGTAGCACCGTTCTCAGCTTTACCCATCGAGGTGACCTCAAATTTATCGAAAATATCATCGACCTAGCCTCTATCAAGCTCACGAAGAAGCCCAAGCCCGGCCCGACGTTCCAACCAGCAGAGGACACGAAGAAATTCCAACCCAGAAGATCCATAAAAAATTGTGGTGGTTGATACGTCCCAAACGTATCTATAATTTTTGTTTGCTCCATGCATGTTTTGGGTGATATTGTTATGCTTTTGATACACTTTCATACACTTTTGATCATATTTGGACTAACCTATTAACTCAGTGCACCCCTGACGGGGATCAACCCCGGCAAATCCCATGGTCAGGGACCCTGGGTTAGTCATGAGATGCACAGGTTGGACGATAGCTCGTCGGCAAACAGGAAGGCTCGCTCCTGCTCGATATTATTGATGGGGGATATGCGATTACAGTGGATGCCAAGGCTGGAGTGCTCAAGGCTAGGGTTACAGGGGATATTAGATGTGTTTGGCGTCGCCCCTCCTAGCCTTTTTATACTGGGCTAGGTCTCGGGGAGTTCATTTACGTGTACAGGTAAGCTTTCCTAATCCTAGCTTGCTCCGTACGGCAGGTCTTCGCACCTTCCTTGTGAGTCGTGGACTCCTACGTCGGTGCCAACTAGCGGGCCGAGGTTGTATCTTCATGGGCCTTCTGTCTTCATGGACACCAGGTAGGCTTATCCGTAGGAGTCGTGGGGTCACCCCCTCGTCAGTAGCCCCCGAGTGCCTGGGAGACTCGAAGAGTCGCGCAGGGACTCGAGTACATTCATTTGTCGGTTATTGGTATGCGCGGTTCATCCGCGGGTCGCTGGCAGTCTGGTGGCCATGACAAAACCTGTTTCGAGGGATGCTAATCTGAAAGGGCCCAAGGAATCGACGGGTCGAGCCTTGGTGAATTGCACTAGGGCAAATACCACAGTAGCCCAATCAAACACACGTCCCTCGACGTGAGATTGGAACACTGGTGTCGAGCAAAAGTCCGGCCGCTTCAGGTCTTACGGTGTTCATTTGCCGCCAGTAATGTGCATAGCCTAAGGCGCGTCCGCCCGGCTTTTCTATCATGCGCAGCGCATGGGAAAGGCTGGGAGTGAAATCGCTCTTCGGCAAGTCCCAGCCCGGCCGAACTTCGCAGCGGGGTCTTACCTACACGCTAATCTTGCGTGGCATCTGGGCACAGTGTATCGTGTTCCAGGAAAGTGTGTTTTTGAGGCGCGGAGCCTTATAGCATTGCACCCGCTTGGAACAAAACATCAAGCGAGATGTTCACTCATTCACCCGAGGAGCTTTGTTTCGAGTGCTCAGTCGGGGGGTTTTCGCGAGTAATCACTTGATGTCTACGCACGCTTCTATTCTTGTAGACTATGTTGGGCCTCCAAGCGCAGAGGTTTGTAGGACAGCAGCAATTTCCCTCAAGCGGATGACCTAAGGTTTATCGAACTCAGGGAAGTAGAGGTTGAAGATGGTCTCTCTCAAGCAACCCTGCAATTAAGATACAAGAAGTCTCTTGTGTCCCCAACACACCTAATACAACTAGGAGTTGTATAGGTGCACTAGTTCGGCGAAGATATGGTAAAATACGAGTCATAGGTGTGTCAAAGCAAGGTAATATAAATCTGTAATAAAAAGTGCAGCAAGCAAACATGTGACAAAAGTGAGCACAAACAGTGTAACAATGGTGGAAACAAGGCCTAGGCTTCATAATTTCACTAGTGGCAACTCTCAACAACATTAACATAGTCTAATCACATGATATTTCCCATAAAACATACAATGGAGACGTACTCGGAGGTCATTCCTTTGTGGTCAAGGGAGGACGAGAATTGTGTAGGGCTACAAAAGAACACATCAGAGTTCGTAGTTCTCATCTATGGATTTCCCAATGTCACCGCGGCCATCCAAAGAGAGTACCACAATCACCACAACATATCTAAAGAATAGTCAAAGACAAGCACCAAGAGACTCTCAATCTTCAATCCACACACAAAAGAGGAAATCACTCATGATAATATTCTTCTAACCCATGTCCAATAGACCGCTGTCACCTTGGTCTCAGAGATTATACTAGATAAGATCAATTGAGTACATCAATCCAATACATAGAGGAAGGGGAAATATCATGGGATCACCCTAGATTAACATAGTGTAACAGCCCAGTTTTCACAAAAATTAAAAATTTTGTTTTCGGTGTGAATTGTTTGCTTGTCTGATTTGTTTGCGGTGTTTGCATCCCCGATTTATTGATTGGCGATTATTTTCCCCCCTCTTATCTCGTACCGGACGGAGACCGACCCTTGCCACCCTGACACTCGACCTTTGCGACACCGGGTTTCGCCCGATCACCATCGCGAAAACCGCACGAGACCAGCCGCAGCCAACGGAACGAAAAACCCCGTTTAATAATTAAACAGGATATTTTTATAGCGCGCCGGAAAGTGTTTTCGGAACGGTTCCAGCGCGAGGTGAACGCCTCCGGCTCGACGCACCGATCGCGCAGTTCGAAGTTTTACCCGAATCGGAGGTACTGCGGACCCCCGGTGGTCAGAAACGTGAGCACCGCGCGCGCGAGATAAAAACCGATGATGTTTTTGCAAACTACCAGCCACCGGGGCTATATAAAGACCACCACACTCCCACCCATTTTTTAGGGTTTCCCTAGCCACATTATGCAGCCACACCCCTGTTTTACCCCAATTTTCGCAGCAGTTCCAGTCCAGCAGATCTGGACCGTCAGATCGCCCGATCTGACGGCCGAGATCGCCTCCCACCAACCCTTCTCTCTCTCCTCTCCATCCATGCCCGTGGGCAAGCCAGTCGCCTCGGACCCGACGCCGCCGCCGGCGGCTCTCCACTGCTCCGGCCAGCCGGCAGGCCACCGCGCTCTCCTCCTTCCTCTCTTTTCCCTCTCCTCCCTCTCCTCATCTCCCTGCCCTCTCACCCCTCTGCCTCCTCCTTCCTTGCAGGACACGGCCGCCATTGGAGCCCCGAGGGAGCTCGAGCCTCCGCGCCATGCCACCCGTAGCCAGCCGCCGGCGACCGGATCCGGCCGGATCCGGCCACTGCGACGCCGCCGCGCCCGTTTGGCCTCCTCCTAGCTTCCCTCGCGCCACCTGCTCGCCGGCCAGTGGCGCCGCCAGCCGCGGCCTCCCGTCGTGGAGACGATGAGGAGGAATCGGCCTCCAGCGCTGGCTGCCCAGCTGGGCCGGCCCACTCCAGCGGCCCAGCGCCCCCGAGCCCAGGCGGCCCAGCAACCAGGCCGGCCTCTCCAGGCCACTTTGGGCCTTCGCCCATGGGGTGAGGCGCCCCAGCCCTCTTTTTTTTATTTTTTTTGCTGTTTTGTTTATTTTTCTGTTGGGCCAGTAGTTTCGGTCCATTTAGGTTTTTTTTTGTCTCTGCTAGGTTTTTTTTATTTAATTTAGGCAGTTTGTATTAGGATTTTTGCAGTGCCCGTATCTTTTTGCTTGTAGCTCGGATCGCGACGCGTAAAATATGAAACTTGCTTAGAATTGTGTCTAGTTTAATAATTTGTGCTTTGTTGCCATGTTTGACTTTGTTTACCTGTTGTTTGCCTGCTAATTACACTGCTTGCCACTGTAAACTGTAGCTGCTATAACTTTTCATCCGTTGCTCGGATTAAAATGTTTCTTATATGTAACTTGATTAGAATTGCATGTAGATTGTGTTTTTGCTGCTCTTGCTTGCTAATAAAAATAATAAAATATTGTTTAGGGCAAAACAGTACCAAATGCAATATTTATCGTGGGGTCCGTAATAGTTTGCCATGTCTAGGATTTCACCCCACTTAAATTGGCTAGCTTAGGTAGTTTATTTATGCTTCACCTCTTGCCATGTTTGTGTGATATGCCATGCTTGAGTGAGTATGTCATGTTAACAACCTTTGCTCACCTTGTGTAGCTAAATAACTTGAACCACCGTAAACGTGCGGCATCGTCGTGTGTGACGAGTACTCCACTTAACCTGTTAGTAACCGCTCTCGACGGTAGGTGCGATGTATCGTGTTGCTTCTTGTTGATGCTTGCTCGTGTTTGCTCCGTAGTAATAGTGATGCATCGTTGATTGCTTTCCAGTGTTTACCCTCTTGTGTGCTTCCACGGGTACCTCTCGGAGATGACGCGAGCGTGCGATCAACTACACCTTCGGAACCCGACTTATCAACGGGCAAGGACTATACATTACTTATGATCCATTCTATTTCAACCAGCGGTTTGCATGCTAGTCTAGGTTAGGCTCGATGTTTGATCCTACCACATGTTTACAGCCTCTTTCAAACCGATACAGCCATGTCCCTTCCCATCAAACCTTGTACTGCTATGTTACTATTGCTCGTTGCTCAGCCCCTGCTTAGTATGCATGCTTAGGATGCTACGATGTTACCCTGTTACTCTTTGGGTTGGGGTATAACCTTATTATATTATTGTGGATGATATGATTATTATAATGTTGACTATATTCGACGAAGGATGGAAGGTCTAGGCTATCCCGCCCCGACGCTTTGTTCCATTCAAGTCACCTAGGACCCGAGTTCCGGGTATTGGTTTTAAGACTGAGCGTGCCTAACCGCGTGTGGGATTTTATGGGGTCCCCTTTTCTTACCTATCTAGCTTCAAACATTTCTAGTGGTGGCCCAAGCTTATTTACCATTTGAAAACCATGCATATATGCCTGTCAGGTAGCTCCTGGCAGACATCCTTTAAAATAACCCGGACCAGTGAGGACATAGTTCCCTTGCTGGCCCACTTTGTCCGGCTGAGGACCCGGTGTCCCAATGTGTGATTAACCGGCTATCCAAACCTGCGACAGACGGTAGAGACCAGATCGAGAGAGCGGTCGGCTCCTGAGATGGATGTCGACTCACCGGGGGCCACCCGGATTTGTTCGTTGTTAGTTAGAGGGACCTGTCGTTTCGGATCTCTTGGAACTAAATCATAAAATGGTTGCCTGTGATGGGTAGCAACTGAGAGTGATGAGCGTGCGTGCGGAGCCTCGTAATGGGCAGTTGGTACACCCCTGCAGGGTTAAATCTTTTCGAGAAGCCGTGTCCACGGTTATGGACGACTGGAGACCTACTCCTTGTTCATAGGCAACAACAACTGAGATAATCTTAATATAACTTGATCAACGTGTGTGTGCCTTGACTGCTTTTTCTTCGTTGGGATGCGAAGAGGAGGACAAGGATAGGATAGGTGTTATGTTTGCGTAGTAGGTGGATAGCAAGACTTGTTGGAGGCGATTCCTCATCGAATGCTTGGCTTCTTATCTTACTCTCTAGATCGTTAGCCACCTCATAAATGCTAGTGCGGCAGCAACCTCACCACTTACCCCTTCCTTACCGTAAACTACTAGTTGTCCTAGAATGACGAGTGATGAAGTCCTTGTTGGGTCAGATGACCACTACAGTTGGATGTTGAGTACTTTTGTACTCATGATACTACCCCCAAACTCTTTTCAGGGTTCTTGATCGACAACAGGTATGGTGATCGACGTTTCACGTGGAGACTCGATGACGACTAGTTAGGCGGATCCCGGCGGAGGGCCTGGACCCGTGTGGTTATGGGATCGATGTTTTTCTCTTTGCCACTAGGCATTTGGTTGTAGTCTGTACTCAGACATGTATCTTCCGTTGTTGTATTGTATTTGAGGCAGTTGTATGCCAATTGTATGAGATGTTGTATCCTGTATTTGTAATGTTGTGATATCATGTTGGAAATCCGGGGCATATGGCTTTGTCATATGTCGCGGTGGGACCGATATGTGCTTCGTCCCCGGATCTGGGTGGAAACACCTAGATCTGGAACAGTACCGCATATCGGGCCTTACACATAGCCTATGATCACAACAAAGATCACATCATGGGAGAGAGAGAAACCACATAGATCAAGATATAAGCCTTAGCCCCAAGGGGAACACACATGGACATGGTGAGAGGGAGAGTTGTTGATGGAGAGGTGCAGCCCGGAGGAGATGAAGGAGGCGGCGACGGCGACGGCGACGGCCACGGCGATGGCGGCGCCCACGGCCCTTGGGGGCAGCGGCCCTTGGCCCCTTCTTATTCCTTGGAGATGGTGCTGCTGTGCAGATTGATCTCCCCCTCAAGACGTCTGCCAAAGGGGAGGAATTTTCGTGGTGCCCTTTGACCTAGGTTTCCTAGGCTCTCGGATTCCCGTCATCCAGATTACATCTTCTGTATTTCGGGGTTTCTGGCATCATACGAACTCCGATTGGGCCGGATTTTGTGTCTAAATCCACCGGAAAAAATTCCCTACAACTTTGTAGTTTTAAGTTTTTCCGTTTGAGGCCGTCTTCTAGCGTTTCCGAGGAGATATTTAAAACCTGTCTGGTGGGGACAGATTTCGGGAGAGTTAGAATCCAACTCCTACAAGGCTCCTTTTTGTGATTTTCCTTTATCCAAGTAATTCCTACACATAAAGTAGAAAACAAGAACTTGTGCACTCTTGCAACCATTAATAGGTTAGTTCCAAAATATGTTATAAAAAAATATGAAAGTGTATCAAAATCATAGCAATATCACACAAAACATGCATGGAGCAAGCATAAATTATAGATACGTTTGGGACGTATCATCACTCGAATGCCGTTTCGGCTCTTGAGGTGAGGGAGCACCTGAGACTCTTAGTGCCGTATGGTCTTGGCGAATGCATGTTTGTCTTTGCGTCGGGTTTGAGGGAGCACCCGAGACTCTTCGTGAGTGCGAGCGGTCACTCGAGCACTTTGCTGACCTTTAAGTGAGGGAGCACCCGGGACTCTTATGATGTACTCTCCCGATGGGAGTAAGATGTTTTTTTCCTTCCTCAGGAAAAAGATCTGAGAGACGGAATCTCACGGCCTTGATGTCTGTTTGGTTTTCTTCGCCGCTTGTCAGGGATAGCGATGCCTCTGTTTGATGGCTGTCAGGGATGCTCTGCCAGTGAACCGTCATGTCTTCATGACCGGTCATAATAATGGCCGCTATGGCGTGCGGCAGGCACCCGTTGAGTTTCCGATACGCGCTTTGGAAACGCGCGTGAATTGACGCGTCTTGCGCACAGTGCGTCCCGTGGGAGAGCATCTTGGTCTTGGAGTCCGAGACGTCTGCGACGTTTAGTCTTTGAATTAATTGCTGCTGTCGTCCTGGCTTCTCTGTGCTTGAGGATTGTTGTTCTATAAATAAGCCTTTCTCTTCCACAGCGTTCCGCCTCTATCCAGCTTGCTGCTTTGCCTCTTCCTTCTTCTCTTGTTCCTCTCATGGCTCCCAAGCGGGGTGTTGGCCGTGGCCGTGTTCGTCTTGGCCGTGGTGGCCGTACACCACGTTCATGCCTTGGTGGTCGCCATGGTGCGGCGCCAGTGCCTTCCTCTTCTCCCTTGGAGGAGGGATTCTGGCGCTATGACTTTCTTTTACATGTTCGTGGCCAAAGTGTCAATCGCGTTCTTCTTCCTTCTGCTTTTTCCGCCATTGTCTCTGAACGTGGCTTGGATGGCTTGCTTCTGCATCTTCAAGGGAGCTATCGATCTCCTTCTTATGTTGACTTGGAGGTTGATAGTTCCCGCTTGATTTTTCTTGGCTCTGGTTGGAGTTTGTTTGCTTGGCGATTGAATTTGCGAGATGGGGATGTGCTCAGCTGTCGTTTTGACGGCGAAAGCACTGTCACTGTCCGCGCGTTCGACCCGAGCGGCAACAGCATGGATCCGTGCTGGCAGGAGTCGAGCAGCGGCAGCTCCACAAAGTCGAGGAGTCCTTCGCCTGCGTCTGCGACTGCTTCTTCCTCCAGGGACTCTTCTGGTGCTGGTGGTGAGCCGTCTTCAACTGCTTCCCCCTCTGGCTCTGAAGAAGACCTCGATGTCAAGCCACCGGTTAAACGAGCGCGGCAGGCGACCTTGTAGAACTGGAGGCAGCGGCGTCATCTTCGCCGGCAGCTTGGGCGGAGCTGGAGAAGAAGCTAGAGGAGCAGGAGAAGAAGCTGGTGGAGCATCGCCTTCAATGGCTCCGCAAATAAGTCGAGCTTCACCTTTTGTTATGTTATTGACATCATGAGCCTGCTGCTTCGACTCCTCCTTTGTCTGTGATGATGCTCTTGTACTAGAGTCGATTACCCCTCATGGGCACACATGTAGAAGTAATAATTCCTTTGGTGATTCCCTCTTGTAACAGGAGCTGCCTTCTATCCAAATGTAGTTGAGTCATTTTTGTACTGAAGATGATCCTTATGATGTAAACTGTGCTTGATCCTTTGCAATAGAATTTATATTTGGGCCTTTATGCAACCGAAATCTGAGTTCGAGTCCTTGACGATCAGGAGTTGTCTTCGATTTCTTTGGAACTGAGAGTTGTGTTCGAGTCCTTTGCGGCCGAGAGTCGTCTTCGAGTCCGTCCACTACTTTGCATTGTGGGTTCTATCGGGTGCGCGACAGCGCTCCCGATGGGAGTAGCCCCCGAGTCTTTAGGTGATCGTTGGCGATCGGGTGAAGACTAAATGACCTTGTGTCTTGTGCTTCCTCCAAAGTTTCTTCAGAGTACTTGGTGCTCCATCTGATTGTGGCCATGTCTTTTGAGCCTTGTTTTCAGCAGGTGGGGTTGGCCGGGTATTTTTTGCTTGAGCGTTTTTTAAGCTTCAGACTGCGCGAACGGTCTTCGGGAGGCGATGGTCCTCGAGCTCCCGAGTGCTTGGATGTAGGGGTCGTGTGGGTGGCGATAGCGTCCTTCGGGGGGATTTCTTGTGCTCGAGTCCCCGAGTTTTTTTTTGGGGGGTAGAGGTCACGTGAGCGTCGATGGTCGTCTCTCGGGTGGAGGTTGTAGTCGAGACCCCGAGTGCTTTTGATGAAGATCGCGTAGGCGATAGTATCTCTCGGGGGGATTTTTCTCTTAAGCCCCCGAGTGCTTTGGTTAAGATCGCGTAGGCGATAGCGTTGCTCGGGGGGATCTTTCTCTTGAGCCCCCGAGTGCTTTGGTTAAGATCGTGTAGGCGATAGCGTCTCTCGGGGGGATTTTGCTCTTAAGCCCCCGAATGCTTTGGTTAAGATCGCGTAGGCGATAGCGTCTCTCGGGGGGATTTTGCTCTTAAGCCCCCGAGTGCTTTGGTTAAGATCACGTAGGCGATAGCGTCTCTCGGGGGGATTTTGCTCTTAAGCCCCCGAGTGCTTTGGTTAAGATCGCGTAGGCGATAGCGTTGCTCGGGGGGATTTTGCTCTTAAGCCCCCGAGTGCTTTGGTTAAGATCGCGTAGGCGATAGCATCTCTCGAGGGGATTTTGCTCTTAAGCCCCCGAGTGCTTTGGGTAAGATCGCGTAGGCGATAGCGTCTCTCGGGGGATTTTATTCTTAAGCCCCCGAGTGCTTTGAGATGGCAGTATTTGGGCAGCATTTATTTTATTACGGTCAAGCGGTTACATGAGTTGCCAGTCATGTCCGACCGATAGGGGCTATGGATAGAACAGTCGCAAGTTTGCTACGTTCCATGGGTTGCCCACGTCCTCGTCTGTCTTCGGGTTCCTCAGCCTATAGGCGCCGCCTCCGATGACTTCTGAGACTATGAATGGTCCTTCCCATTGGGGGGCAAGTTTGTGGACCTTCTCTTGTATTAGTCGTAGAACTAGGCCACCTTTGTTGAAGGTTCTAGTGCGCAATCGACTGCTTTGGTAGGTACGTAGTTTGTCTTGGTACCCCTCTGATTTTGTCAGGGTTGTGTCTCTTGCTTCGTCAGCCGTATCTTTGTCATCTTGTAGTGCTTCTTCTGCTTCTTCTTCTTCCTATCCGGTGACCCGGGGTGCTCCGAACTTGAGGTCATGTGGTAGTACTGCCTCTACCCCGTACACCATGAAGAAGGGTGTGTACTGGGTCGCGGTGTTTGGTGTAGTACGTAGGCTCCATAGGGCCGCGGGGAGCTCTTCTACCCAGTTGCCTGCGGCTTGCTCGAGTGATGCGAGGAGCCGTTTCTTGATTCCCCGCAGACAAGGCCGTTTGCTTTTTCCACCTGGCCGTTGGACTGCGGGTGCGCAACTGATGCATAATTGATTTTGATGCACAGTTCTTTGCAGAAGTTTTGAAATTCTGCGGCTGTGAAGTTCGTGCCGTTGTTCGTGATGATGTTGTGTGGCACTCCGAATCTGAAGATGATCGACTTGATGAAGTTGACAGCCGTGAGGGCTGTGGAGCTGGTGATGGGCACTGCTTCAATCCATTTAGTGAACTTGTCGACTGCAACGAGCAGGTGTGTCCTTCCGCCCTTTGATGATTTCTTGAGTGGTCCCACCATGTCGAGTCCCCAGGTGGCGAACGGCCAGGATAGTGGTATGGTCTTGAGCTCTGATGCGGGAGCGTGTGGCCTGTTGGCGAATTTCTGGCAAGCGACACAATGTCGCACGATTTCCTCTGCGTTTTTCATGGTTGTGGGCCAGTAGAACCCAGCTCGGAATGCTTTGGACACGAGTAATCGACTGCTCGTGTGGTGCCCGCAGGTGCCTTCGTGGATTTCGAGCAGTAGGGCTTTGTCGTCCTCTTCGTCGATGCACCTTTGGAGTATCTGGGTGATGCTGCGCTTGTATAGTTGTCTGTTGATCACCGTGAACGCCTTGGATCGCCGGCTGATGCGTCGTGCTTCGGCCACGTCTTGTGGTAGCGTGCCTTCGATTAGGAATCGGAGGAACGGTTTTTTCCAGACGGGTCCTTCGAGCTCTGTCGGAGCTGTGCTGTCGGATGTGCTTGTGCTTGTGCCTTCTGATGGGATTGCTGCTGCCACCTGCGCCATTTCTGTTGCATCTTCGCCGTCCACGACTGCTTCAGGTGTTGCTGCCTGTACCTTGATGGATCTCCGGCTGATGCTTTCGAGAAAAACGCCGGGTGGTACAGGCCCCCGGGTCGAACCGATGTTCGCGAGCTCGTCAGCTTCTGTGTTGTTGTCCCTGGTGATGTAGTTGAGCTCGCAACCGTCGAAACTTCCTTCGAGTTTGTTGTAGAGCTTTTGGTAGGCCGCCATGTTGTCGGCTATTGCGTTGCAGTTTCTCATCGTCTGCTGGACGACGAGATTTGAGTCCCCGTAAATTATGAGGCGAGTGGCTCCGCATGTTTTGGCCATGCGCATGCCATGGAGGAGTGCCTCGTATTCTGCTTCGTTGTTGGAGGCGTGACTGAAGTTGATCTGGAGGACATATTTCAGCTTTGTTCCTTTAGGGGAGATGAGCACAACTCCTGCCCCAGCTCCTTGTTGTCTTTTGGACCCATCGAAGAACATTGACCATGAGCTTGATAGGTCTGGGGGGCATGGTGTCTGAACCCCCGTCCACTCGACCAGGAAATCTGGGAGTACTTGGGCTTTGATGGCTGTTGGGTGCTTGAACTGCAGGTCCCGTGGGCTGAGCTCAATGTTCCACTCGGCGACTCGCCCGGTTGCTCCAGGGTTGTTGAGTATGTCAGCGAGTGGTGTGCTGCTCACGATTGTGATAGGGTGCTCGTCGAAGTAGTGGGACACCTTTCTTGAGGTTATGACGATGGCCAGTAGTAGCTTCTGATAGTGCGGGTACCGCTGCTGGGATTTGGTCAGGAGCATGCTGAGGTAGTAGATTGGTCTTTGGATGCTCTGGACCTTGCCTTCTTCTGCGCGTTCGACAACGAGCGATGTGCTTACTACACTGCTACGTGCTGCCACGTAGAGGTATAGCTTCTCTTGTTCCTTAGGTACCGCCAGGATTGGTGGGGTCGAGAGTGTCTTTTTCAGGTCCGCGAATGCTTGGCTGGCTTCCTCCGTCCACTCGAATTTCTCTCCTTTCCTGAGCAGCTGATAGAAAGGCAGCGTGCGTTCTCCCAGCCTGCTGATGAAGCGGCTTAGGGCTGCGAGTTTTCCAGTGAGCTGTTGTACTCCTTTGACGTCGGTTGGTTCTTGCATGCGGGTGATGGCTTGGACTTTCTCAGGGTTTGCCTCGATTCCTCGGGCAGAGACCATATAGCCAAGCAGCTTTCCCGCCGGTACGCCGAATGCGCACTTCTTTGGGTTGAGTTTGATTCTGTATTTGTTGAGCGCCGCGAAGGTTTCGCGCAGGTCGTCGAGTAGTGTGGCTGCTTTGTAGGTCTTGATGACGATGTCGTCCACATAGACTTGCACGTTTCTTCCGATTTGCTCCTTCAGGCAGGCCTGCATCATTCGTTGGTAAGTGGCGCCTGCGTTTTTGAGCCCGAAGGGCATGGTCCCTGCTGTTGAGTCGATTATCTGATCGATTCTAGGAAGGGGGAAGTGGTCCTTCGGGCAATGCTTGTTGACTGGTCCGTAGTCGACACACATGCGCAGCACGGTCGTGTCTTTCTTGGGCACCAGCACTGGGTTGGCTATCCAGGTGGCTTTCTTCATTTCTCGGATGAACTGAGCATCGAGTAACCGGTTGACTTCCTCTCCGATTGCTCTGCGCTTGGGCTCCGAGAATCGTCTCAGCGCTTGCTTCACCGGCTTCGTGTTTTGCTTGATGCGTAGGGCGTGTTCCGCGAATTCGCGTGGTATCCCAGGCATGTCGGCTGGGCACCAGGCGAATATTTCCCACTCGTCTCGAAGGAAAGCGATGAGAGCCGTCGCCTGCTCCTCTGGTAGGTGGGCGTACACGCGGACTGTTTTGTCCGGGTCCGTCGGGTGCACTTGGTGAGTGACTGTGTCGCTGTCGATGCTGAAGTCGCGTCCGTACTCCCTGGATTCGCTTCGGTTCACCAATGGGAAGGTACTCTTGTCCGTCACCATGGCTATTTCTCTGAGTTATTGTTCGGCTCCGAATTAGTCGGAGATTCTGTGGAAGTCACGATCACATTGATCTGATTTGACGAAGCTTCCGTTGATCGTGAGGACTCCTGATGATCCTGGAATCTTGAGCTTGAGGTAGGTGTAGTGTGGGACCGCCATGAACTGCGCGAATGTTGGTCGTCCCAATATGGCCTGATACTGCGATTGCCAATCGAGTACCTCGAACTCGAGGACGTGCTTTGCGAAGTTGCGTCGGTTGCCGAAGACAACTTCGAGTTCGATGACTCCGAGGGATGTGGCTGCTTCTCCTGGGACTACCCCGTGTAACTCGGTGCTTGATTTTCTCCATACAGATCATGGGATCAGCGTATTTTGCAGGGTGCTGGCGAAGATGATGTTCATGCTGCTGCCTCCGTCCATGAAGACCCTATCCATGGCGTACCCTCCGATTTGTGCATCGAGTACTAGGGGCGCGTGCCCCGGTCTTGGGACTGCGGGTGGATGGTCGTCCTGTGAGAACGTGATGCTGGTCTCCGTGTCATGTAGCTGGTAGACTTCGACTATGTTTATGCTCTCAGCTGCTCTAGCCTGCAGGGTGTGGGTGTCGCGTTGTGCTTGCGGTACCCTTCCTTCTTGGATCATGAGCACCTGTCCTTGCAGCGGGTTGTGACGTCCTTCTGGGCTTGAGGTCGGCGATTGTTCGGGTCGTCGGTTGCGCCTGTCTTCTTTCTGCTTCTCCTTCTTGAGGTCGTCGGCTAGCTCGTTGAACAGGCGGAAGTCTCTCAAAGTGTGACCTGACCTGACGCGTCCCCAGTCATTCTCGAAGTTGTGGATCGTGCAGGGTCCTGCTAGCTGCTCTCTAACCGTGAGTTTTCTAGATCCGGCGTGCCTCTTCCTTCTTGAGATTCTGAAGATCTGCTCATGATCCTCCGGGTGTTCGTGGAAGCGAGGGTCGGTTTCGATTCCTCGACTCATGTCTTGGTTCTTGATGAGGTTGGCGAATTCATTCGGCCTTCGATCTGGGTCGTAGTACTCGCCTACAGGTGTCTCGGAGTCGTTGTCTTGGTTGGCGGCAGGTGCTCGCGCGACGGCGTGTCATCGAGTGGTCGTTGGTTGTGCGGCTGCGTGATATGGCTCGTTCATTGGGGCCTCCCCGTAGATCTCCCATGCGCGCCTTTTGGGTCGTCGATTCCTTCTTCCTTGGCGGTGGTTCTGCTGATCGCTGGATTCGATCTCGTAGTCATCGTCTTGATGTGCGGCGGGTGCCCGGGCGGTGGTGGGTTGTCGAAAGATTTTCGAGTCCTCCGTTGCGCGTCGCGGTTCGTTGAGTGGAATTCCTTCGTAGAGGCCCCTCGCCGTTCTTCTGGGTCGTCGACTCCTTCGGCGCTGGCGTTGCACTTGGCCATTACCGTAGTATCGGTCCTGGCACAACTGTAGCTCGAGCGGTCTTGATGGGGTGGCAGAGATGTCCGCCGTGATCTTGAATCCTTCGAGTGGGCTAGATCTTGTTCTTGCTTTTGAGTTGTAGCTTGCTGAAGACGGGACCGCCGAGATCGTGATCCCAACCTGTGTAGTTCCCACAGACGGCGCCAACTGACGGGGATCAACCCCGGAAAATCCCATGGTCAGGGACCCTGGGTTAGTCATGAGATGCACAGGTTGGACGATAGCTCGTCGGCAAACAGGAAGGCTTGCTCCTGCTCGATATTATTGATGGGGGAGATGCGATTACAGTGGATGCCAAGGAGGGGGGAGTGCGCCGGCCAAGGGGGTGGTGGGCCCCACCCTTGGCGCCAAGCCCAAGGGGGGAGACCCCCTCCTCCCTTAATGGGCCCCATGGGCCCATTTAGCCTTTTCCCTTTTTTTAATTTATTTAATATGTTTTAAATATTTAATTCAGATAATTAAATAATAAAACATTATTAAAACAATTAAACTTTATTTTGAACTATTCAAAATGTCCGGAAACCATTCCGTCCTCCTCCGGAACTATTCCGGTGATTCCTCCTATTTCACCGATTGATCCCGTAACTGTCCTATGCATCGATTGCCCTTAAGTGTAACACCCTAACGGTCCGGGAAACAGCAGACATGGTCGAGACTCTTCTCATTGACCAATGACTAGTCAGTTGGACCTGGTTACAATCCTTGACAGCCCCTGCGCTTCCATCGAATGAACTTCGATCGCTTTTGGAAACCGTTAACGATACAACGTAATACCTTTGTGCTGCGGTACTTTGTTTGTCCGAGGTTTGATCGTCGGTATCCTACATACCGTGTTCACATCTCGTTCACAACAAACAACTTCTCTCGTCCATGATCATTGCATCTCTTGTGACCTAGTCACGTCCTTGCAAGGTGTTGATGCAATATCATCGAGTGGGCCCAGAGTACATGTCCTGTCACAAGGACTGACAAATCCTGCTCTGATCTATTAACATACTCATCAACCATCTATTTCGGAATACCCAAAGTGCACCGTTATAGCCAGCATATTTCAGTCAAGCGGTGGGATACAAATCAAAGTCTCCTCATAGATGACAATTACGTATGATCGTTACGGTCTAAGGACTAAGCCATACGTTACAAAGTCATAGCAAAGCTGAACTATGTGACTCGATCACATTGCAATACTTTAGGTGGGTGTACGTCCATCACATCATTCCCCTTAACGATATGACCTCATTGTCAGTGGACTTAAGTGTCGCCATGATCAGGAAAGCTTGATCAATCAATTGCCCAATGAGATAGTTTACCTGAGTTAAACTACGGACCATGTTTTATACTACACATGTATTAGTATTTCCAAGTAATACAGTTATAGCACAGTATAAAACGTATTATGAACAAAACGGATATGTGAAAAATATCTTTATTAATTTGTCTCTAGGGCACATATCCAACAGACCTCTTCCCGGCACCCTGACGGAGGGAGGATTGACCTCCGGGAGCTTCTCCACCACCATGGACGCTTTCCGGATGAGCCGTGAGTAGTCCACCTTAGATCATGGGTCCATGATCAGTAGCTATGTGATGTCCTCTCCCCCTCTTTGTTCTTCATGGATTAGACCTTGTGAGCTTCCGTACATGATCAAGGCACATATGTAATTCTTTTTGTTGTTGCTATGTTGAGTTTGCTGGGATCTGATGGATTATGAGACTATGTTCAGATTGTGATGAGTAATATATTTGGTTCTTCTGCTTTTATATTTGTGTTCTTGAGTAATTCTTGCATGTTCTCCGTTGTTGTTTATTGCTTTGGCCAAGTAGTAGGTAGTGACTCCAAGAGGGAGCGTTATGCATGATTGTGGGTTCATGCCCCCTGATGACTAGCTTGAGTGATAGAAACATGAGTCTAGGGGATGTGATGTTGCCACAAGGGGGAAAACAACGGTGCTTGTAACCGCAGTTGCGAGGATTGTTTACTTTACGCAAAGTTCTTTTAATGTGGTTGTCTGTTGCTTTGGGTTTACACTTTGGGTAAGGCTCGCAACTTAATACCAGCGAGATGTTCTGGATAGATATCTCAAGGTGGATAATTAGTGAGTAGATGCAGATGGATTTCGGTCTACTTGTTTTGGCGTACTGCCCATGATTTTGAGCCTCTTCCTTTCTTTTGTAGCATAGTTAGCATTGGTTTGCGCCCGTAATCCTGTCAATTGCCCAGCTGTAATTTGTTTACCTCGCATAGTTGTTTATCGTCTTTTGGGAGAGAGACATCACTAATGAACATCATGGGACCCCGGTCCATATTTCCACCACTGTTTACACCCTCGATTTACTTCTTGCTTTCACTTTCCAGTTGCAATTATCACTACCATTATCTGTTGCGTTGATCCTTTGTAAACGGCAAGGCCGGAGAGATTGACAACCTCTCTGTACTCGTTGGGAGCAAAGTTATTTGTATTTGTGTGCAGGTCCACGTCTTCTGTAAGCGCCAGAGTAGAAGACACCTACTTGTCGACCTTGGAGTCCTACTGGATTGATCTCAACCTTGGTATCTTTGCCAAGGGAAATCTACCTGCTATGCTACATTTCAACCTTCCACTTGGGGTAACCAACGAGGGGCGAGAAGCCGTTATCATCTCTCGCTAGCATCAGTGGTCGATAGAGACCTCAATCCAAAGTAGGAAGTCGGCCTCACCCAATTCCTTAGATAACTCAAACATATTAGCATGGAGGCCTACTGACATGCCCGGTGTACCAACAAACATTGTAGAAGACAATATGGATGTGAAGGTCGGGGGAAGACAACTTAAACAAGGACTCCAATGCTTCACAACAGAAAAGAGGAGTACCATCGGCAAACAGATTATCCCTACTCCTAGCTACCATATTCATTAAAGAGGTCTCTCACCCAGAGTGGCTTGCCAATCTAGTGATGGTACGCAAGAAGAAGAAAAGTTGGCGCATGTGTGTTGACTACGCTGTGACGCCCCCAAAATCAGACCGTGTACAGTAATCATACACGCAAGGTACATGATCGAGATCAGGGACTCACGGTGAGATATCACAACACAACTCTACAAATAAATAATACAAGCTGTTTAATACAAGCCAGGGGCCACGAGGGCTCGAATACAACAGCTCGAGAGCACAAGTTAGCGGAAGCAAAAGTATCTGAGTACAGACACAAGGTACACATGATCTGCCTTAAGAAGGCCTGCACAAAAACAACAGATTGAAAAGGCGAGGCCTCCTGCCTGGGAACCTCCAAACTACTCCTGGTCAACAGGGAACTCGACGTCGTAGAAGGCATCGGGGATCTTCACGTTGCGGTGGTCGACATCGGGGATCTCCTGCTCCTGGACTCCAAGGCTCCAACGTCGACTGCAGCGGCCGATCAGGCAAAACCATAAAAGGGGAAAATAAAGCAGGTGAGTATCTAGCATACCCGCGAGTCTTACGTCCGCTACTAAGCATTTATGCATTGTATCAAATGGAAAGGGGAGGCTGTATATAGTGGGCTGCAAGGTAGAAAATCAGAGCAATGATAAGACGCTAGGCCTAACGAAGACTAGCATCTTCTGACGAGTCTTGAAGCATGAGGAGAGAATAGCCAACAGTTTATATAAAGCATAAAGTAACAATGCAGCAGAAGTTGCTGCAGCATTGTATAATAATAAGTTGTAATAATTAGCGATGCCTCCGAGTTCACCTCCTCGACATCCCAGCGAGGAAGAAAAACCCGAAACCATACAGTTTAATAATAATAGTTTGTAGTGGTAAGATCCAGCTTCAGCATAAAGCGTCTTGTTACTGTGGACACGGCTATTCGAATAGATTAATCTTCCTTGCAGGGTGCACTTGTGTTACACTACACGCACGGATCTCCAGGGTGGCGGGAACCTTGTTAGGGAACGCTCCACCGAGGCTATCCGACACTTCGTAGCCCATCTTTCAAACTCAACAGAGAGGCCATCCGCCGGTCTAAATCCTAAGTACGCCGAGCCTTGGACCCCAACCCGAACGTACTCCTGCACGGTGCGTGGCTGGCCGGTAAAGTTAAAGCAAATCCAAATAAGACACCACCGCGTGAGCAGATAAGACAACACCACTTCCCGGCAATCATCCCGCAGTACTGCTGACGTCTGAGGAGTCCTCGGACGACACTACGAAGCAGCGGAGCCCATAACTCGTAATTCCCACGGGTAGGTAGTGCGTACATGGCATATAGCCAACTCAAGACATCCACTGAACCATTAGTCATTTTATTAACTTGCGGGACAACCGTTATCGTTGCCTCGACTTAACTGACCCGCGGACAACGACGGCAGCCAGGACCACCAGTACATCGGTGCCTGCCCTGTCGTCCCACCAAGTCTCTGCGGTTACCAACAAGGTGAACCGTCACCTTACCTTGTCTCGCGCGTGCTCCTGGAGGAGCTCGACTTTCGTGGTTTGGTAACTCTCGCGGCCAACGAACAGGGGCCAACCACACCGGTACACTGGTCGTACCCTCCCTGTCGTCCCGTCGCAATACCACTCGCGGGCACCGTTGGGTCGCCCGACTTCTTACCTGAAGGACAACCGTCGCTCAGGTACCTAGAGCGGCTATACAGAGTCAGCAACGAGTGAAGTACGAGGATTACTCCTCGATAGCTCCACTTGATGTGGCTCGACAGAGCCGAGGTAGGGGCCTGAGGCGTTGTCTGCATTGTACCGTACCTGTGCAGTTATAATCATCGTATCCGCGTTCACTCCCCTGAGTGATCACGACCCGCTATCTAATCCTAGCTAACAATGCGCAGGGCTCACTGCTGAATATAATATATATAATAGGCAGCATAGGATAAAGGAAGGTACATCAAGGGGCGACAAAAACAAGCTATGCAATTGGATAGGATTGTAACGTACCAGCGGCAGTAACAATTCCTAGTGCAAGAAATGTACGGAAAGATAGGCGATATCTGGGGAAGAGAATGGCTCTGGTTGCCTGGAAGCTCGACGGTAGGGGTAGGGTCGTCGACGAAGTAGTCGTACTCAGCAGCGGTGTAGTCGACGGCAGCAGCGGGGTCTACCGGAGATTAAGGGGGGGGGAAGAAACAGTAAATACGCAGCAAGCATATACAAAAAGATGCATGACATGACAGAGGAAATGCTAACGGTGTTCTAACGCAGTGCAATGCACGTTGCTCGGAGCGGGATTCATCCGGGGATGAACTGCCAGCTCCGGGTGATTATCGGACAGGGTGTTCGAAGGGGGGAGATATCATGCCGAAGGTGTCGTGGACATCCGACACATGTGTGGGTGGTGTATCTGGGTTAGTTGATATATTCCGAACAACTTTCGTGTTCGAAATAAATTCATCCGGGTACTTTAGCAGTACCGGACAATTTAATGGACAGTAGGTCCGGAGGGGGGACGGTTCGATGTTCCTTGTGTTAGATGGGTGTGATAGACATACGGATAGCGTATTCGTATTCGTTATATTTTTCTGATCAATTTTGATGTATAAAGTTTTTCAATCTGAGTTACGGTTTAAAAGATATTAATTTCTGAAGTTTAAATCATTTTAAAAGATTTTCTGAATTTTCTTTTATTAATAAAAATCCAACATTATCCACAACCTTATCCAAACAAGTAATGACATGTGGGGTCCAAATGTCATAGGCAGTGGCATATAAATCATTTTATTTAATTTAGCAAAACAAAGAGGACCCACATGTCATACACTGTACTTATATTAATTCTTTCAATAAAGAAACTGACAATGGGGGCCCAGTCGTCATTGTCTCAGAGTTTTAAAATAACTAAATGTATTCAATTTAAGGGGCCGACCCCACATGTCATTGCCTCATTTATCTAACAGGAGTTATTTTAGCTTAGCATATCAATTAACAAAATGGGGTCCACATGTAAGCCACCTAGGGGGTATCTATTAGTGCCTAAATTAACAAGGGGGGTTAGTCCTAAATAGGGGATTAGCCCCGTGCTAGGCCTGTGCTCGTCGGCGAGCAGAGGAACGGCAACACCAGCCGGGATGGCAAGGGAGCGCGGCGAGGGCGGCCTCGCGTGGGAGCGCGTACACACGCAGGGCGCGGGCGACGCGGGTGCTGGGCGCAGCTAAACGCGGCCGGGCGTGGACTGGGGGCGGTGGCACGGCAGAAGGCACGGCGAGGGCCTCGACGGGGAAGGGGTCTACGGTTGCAGAATTGAAGGGGAAACAGGGGGATGGATTCGGCGCTCACAGGGGGGGGGGGTCTGGTGGCGAGGTTGCAAGGGGCGGAGGAGTTCCACCAGCGACGAATTGCTCGTCGGAATGCCCACGGCGTCGGATGGAAACGGCGAGGATGGCGCTGGCTTCGGGGCGTTTGGCTTCAATTGTGTGCTCCAGGTGACGAAGACGAGGCCCACGGTGACCTTGGACATGCCCACGGCCGACTAGGTGGCCCGTGGCCACGGCCATGCACGACGGGCGGCGACGGCCGGGGTGGATCGACACGGGGTGGAAAAGGATAGCACAAGGGGGAGGGAGGAATGGCGAGGACGAACACTGGGGCTGGGGAGGCTTGGTATTATCTCCACCGGGGACAGGTGGGGTGGGGGGGCGGCGACAGCGGCCATGGCGCCCCCACGGCGATAGTGGAACAGGGGCGGGGGCAGGTGGGGAGGAGGAGGAGAGAAGGGGCCTGGGCCGAGGTGGATCTCGCCCGGGGTGCGTTTTAGGTTTTCTTTTTTTTTTGCTTTGCTTTTCAATATTTCTTTTATGTTCATATTTATATTAGCTATCTACTACTTTTAGCAAAAGGTAGGAACTATCCCAATAATTGTGTTACACCTAACTATAGTGCTATAAAAAGTTTGGTGCTCAATAAAAATTATTTGCATTTTTGTTTTGTTTAAAAAGGAAGAAAGTGGCTATTTTCTACTATTTTGGATTGTTTGCAATATTTAGAAATTGCAATAAATGCTCAATGCAGGTTTATCATGGTCCACTGGTTTTTAGGGATTTTACAAAATTGGTTCCACAATTTTTGGACAAAGTTCTATTTTCCACTTTTATTTAATTTCTAGGGGCAATTTAATATCCAGCCATTATGGGTTTCACTATTTATTATTGACTTGGGATCTTTCAAAATGCCAAGAATAATATGTCCAATTACTTGCAAAGGTTTTATCTCGATCTGCCTTTTGAAACGGACTTGGAGTGGAATTATTTCCTAATGCAATTTTTTTAATGAGGGTGATCCTGATGAAAAGACATCTAACAAGGTGATCACTGTTTAATTACTGTTGCCTGATTATCGGGGTGTTACATACGCCGATCTCAACAAATCATGACCAAAGGATCCATTACCTCTACCCCACATTGATCAACTCATTGACTCCACGGCAGGTTGCGAGCGGTTATGTTTCCTGGATGCATATTCAGGCTACCATCAAATCCGCATGAAGACCTCCGACCGGGCGCATCCATCGCTCATCATGCCATTTGGGTCACTCTACTACATAACTATGCCCTTCGGATTTAAAAAAATGCAGAAGCCACCTATCAAAGGCGTTCTAAAAATGCCTCCATGACCAGATCATACTAGATGTGGAGGCCTAAGTTGATGACAACTCATATATCTTCATTGACCTCGCACAAACATTCGTTAATCTTTGAATATTCCAAATGAGGATTAACCCGGAAAAATGTGCATTCAGTGTAGCATCCAAAAAACTAATGGGGTTCATAGTGCCACAGCGCGACATTGGGGCAAACCCGAAGAAAATATAAGCAATTGTAACTCAACCCTTCAGAGATACTACTACAAATACATAAAATAGTAGGCTATTTAGCGGCACTCAGCCTCTTTATCTCACGTATCGGCGATAAAAGCACTACAACTATACATGTTGTTGAAGAAGGTCGGCAAATTCACTTTCGACGAAGCAAAGGCAACCCTCAACGAGGTCAAAAAAATGCTACAGAGCAACCCGATTCTAGCCTCATCGTAGGAGGCCAAACCCATACATCGCAGCAAGTACACAAGTGGTTGACATGGTCATAGTAGTGGAACGAGACGATCCTGAGAAGTCCATAAGCAGCAACATTCGGTCTACTACGGAAGTGAAGTCTTGTCTCCATGCAAAACGTGGTATCCACACTACCAGGAGATAGCCTACGAGGTATTCATGGCAGCCCGAAAACTGCAACACTACTTCCAAGGAAACCCAATAACAATGATCAACCACACACCGCTCAGCGACATCATTAACAACAGAGATGCAATACGCAGGGTGGCCGAGTGGGCAATTGAACTTCTATCCTTGAAAATAACATGCAAACCTCGATCACAATCAAATCACATGCCTTGGTCGACTTCATCATCGAATGGGCATAAGTTCAGCAGATACCTCGGGACATCGACCTCCAATGTTGATTGATTCATTTTGATGGTCCAATGATGGATGGGGACTGGGAGCGGGTGTAGTGCTCATATCGCCGCAAGGGAACAATATGAAGTACATCCTCCAGATACACTTCTCAGACTCCAACAAAATCGCATAATATGAATCCCTCCAACATGGCCTTTGTTTTGCAACCTCCATGGGGATACGATGACTCGTATGTCAGGGATACTCTAACCTTGTTGTCCCGCAAAAAAAAGGAGACTCTAACCTCATTGTTCAACAAGTAATGCGGATCTTTGATACAAAAGAACCAAAGATGACGGACTAATGTACATCCATCAGACAACTGGAAGGTAAGTTCGATGGAATAGAGCTCAAGCACATCAAGAGGTCGTATAAATGTGGTTGCACACGCACTAGCCCGAATGGGTGCCACGAGAGAGCCAGTCCCAGCACACACATTCCTCGAACACCTCCACAAGTCCTCAACTAAAATACCATACGAAGAAAAGGAGCACGCCAAGTCAACAACAGAGCCCGGTGTGGAAACCTCAGATATATAGAATGAGCATGTGGTAGCAGAAGAGAAAGACCAACATGATCAAGACACCCTGGAGCCCAGAGCCGACCAACAAGATCAAGTTGAACAAGTCATTGGAGATCCTGCACAAGATGACACACCCACGGTTATTCCAGAATGGACATATTAAATCCTTTCTTACCTGATAAATGGTGAGCTCCCAGAAGAAATAAATGAAGCCCAGTGCCTGGTCTGTCGCTCCAATGCATACATTGTGATACAAGGCGAGGTCTATAAAAGAAGTGCATCCGAAATATTTTAACAATGTGTATCCCAGGAAGAAGGCCAGTAGTTACTTGAGGAAATTCACCCGGGAGCTTGTGGAAACCATGTAACATCAAGAACGCTAGTAGGTCAGGTTTACATGCACAACTTCATTAGGCCTCATGCCCGAGGCCATCGTACGCACATGTGAGGGTTGTCAGCATTTCACAAGAAAGTCACATATGCCAGCAATGACCATGAAGACAATGCCACTCACATAGACCTTGTTTGTGTGGGGGTGAGACATGGTCGGACCCCTAACACCAGCGCTCGGGGCTTCAAGTTCCTCTTAGTAGCAATTGGCAAATTCACCAAGTGAATCGAAGCAAAACCAGCCACAAATGCAAAGGCAGGCACGAAAGTGAAGTTTGTCTTCAATATCATCTATAGATTCAGAGTGCCCCATGGCATTATCGCGTATAATGGATCCAACTTCAACGCTACTGAAACAAACATTGGATGTTGGCTAACTAAAAGGCAACATGTTGAACAACTAGATTTAACTGAGATGTGCATGTTGAGATGGATATGCGGCCAAACAAGGAATAAACGAATCCAAAATGATAATATACGTGATAGAATTGGGATGACATCGATTGAAGAGAAGCTTCAACGTCGCCTAAGATGATTTGGACATATACATCATAGGCTTCTTGAAGATCCAGTGCATAGCTGATACGTCCAAAATGTATCTATAATTTTTGCTTTCTCCATGCTTCTTTTGTGTGATATTGCTATGGTATTGATACACTTTCATACACTTTTGATCATATTTGGACTAACTTATTAACTTAGTGCACCCCAGTGCCAGTTCCCGTTTTCTTCTATTTCAGGTTTCCCCCATATTAAAAGTGCTCCAAAAATTCGGGAAAAATCCAATAAAAGATCAACGCATCGGAAGCTTCGGGAATCACCGAGGGGGGGGCAGAGGGGACCCACCAGGGGCCCAGGTGCCCTCCCGGCGCGCCCTAGGGTGGGGCCGTGCCAGGGGGCCACCTGGACCCCTGGTGGCCCCCCCGGCTGCCCCCTTCGCCCACATATTCTCCGTGACGCGAAACCGCTGAGGGGAGGTCCCTTTTTCGCGATCTCTCCTCTGTTCCGCCGCCGCCGCGCTTCCAAGATCGGGAGCACCAGGTGACATCTTCCCGGCACCCATGCCAGAGGGAGGAACCACCTCCGGGAGCTTCTCCGCCACCATGGATGCTTCCCGGATGAACCGTGAGTAGTCCACCTTGGACCATGGGTCTATGATCAGTAGCTATGTGATGTTCTCCTCCCCTCTTTGTTCTTCATGGTTTAGACCTCGTGAGCTGCCTTGCATGATCGAGGCACATATGTAATATTTCTGCTGTTTCTATGCTGAGTTTGCTGGGATCTGATGGATTATGAGACTATGTTCAGATTGTGTTTGAGTAATATATTTGATTCTCCTCTTTTATATTTATGTTCTAGAGTAATTCTTGCATGTTCTTCGTTGTTGTTTATTGCTTTGGCCAAGTAGTAGGTAGTGACTCGAAGAGGGAGCGTTATGCATGATTGTGGGTTCATGCCCCCTGATGACTAGCTTGAGTGACAGAAACATGAGTCTATGGGATGTGTTGTTGCCACAAGGAAGAAAACAACGGTGCTTGTACTTGCAGGTGCAAGGATTGTTTACTTTACGCAAAGTTCTTTAATGCAGTTGTCTGTTGCTTTGAGTTTACACTTTGGGTGGGATTCGCAACTTAATACCAGTGAGATGTTCTGGATAGATATCTCAAGGTGGATGATTAGTAGGTAGATGCAGATGGATTTCGGTCTACTTGTCTTGGCGTACCGCCCATGCTTTTGAGCCTCTTCCTTTCTTTATAGCATAGTTAGCATTGGTTTGCGCACATAATCCTGTCAATTGCCCAGCTATAATTTGTTTACATCGCATGGCTATTTTATCATCTTTTGGGAGAGAGACATCACTAGTGAACATCATGGGACCTCGGTCCATATTTCCAATACTGTTTACACCCACTATTTATTTCCTGCTTTATTTACTTTTCCGTTGCTATCACTATCATTATTATCCCGTGTGTATTATCCTTTGTAAACAACAAGGCCGGAGGGATTGACAACCTCTCTGAACTCGTTGGGAGCAAAGTTATCTGTTGTGTGTGCAGGTCCACGTCAACCGCCTAGCGCCGTTGTCACCTTCCTGTCGTTGCCGGAGTCCTACTGGAGACAAACCTTGGTATCTTCACCGAGGGTAATTTGTTGTTGTCTACATCTCAAACCTTCCACTTTGGGTAACCAGCGAGGGGCGAGAAGCCATTGTCGGGGACGCAAGCAAAGCTATACCCGCTAACTCTCGTACCATCAATAGAAAACAACTAAGGTGTGTTGATAATATCAAGAGCAGGGGCGGACCTACGTTGAGGTGAGTGGGGGCCAGACACCCACTCAAAATTGGAAATTCCAGTAAGATTTTCTTATGTGTTTCTTAAAAATATGCTTAAAATCTTTGATTTTTTTATAGAATATGCCCCCACTCAACTAGTTTGCCCCCAGTCAAAATACTTTCTGGGTCCGCCCCTGATCAAGAGAGATGGGATAAACCAAACTTGACATGAGATACCCGAAGAACTAAGATATCGCCAACGATTTAGGTATGGACAGGGATGCATGAAAGTTTTCTATCCACATGCTAGAAACATGACTTAGTTGCAATATCTTATGAGTTTCAATTCTAGCCTATCCTAACTTGTTTGAGACTCGAAGGCTTTTTTGTTGTACTTTTTTCATTTATAAATATGATACTTTGGATATTTAAATATGAACTATATAGATTGAAATGAATGAACACATTAAAACATGTTTGCCCCCAGTCAAAATAGTTTTTGGGTCCGCCCCTGATCAAGAGAGGTGGGATGAACCAAATTTGACATGAGATACCCGAAGAACTAAGATATCGCCAACGATTTAGGTATGGACAGGGATGCGTGAAAGTTCGCTATTCACATGCTAGAAACATGACTTAGTTGCGATATCTTATGAGTTTCAATTCTAGCCTATCATAACTTGTTTGAGACTCAAAGGCTTTGTTGTTGTACTTTTTTCATTTATAAATATGATGCTTTGGATATTTCAATATGAACTATACAGATCGAAATGAATGAACACATTAAAACATGTTTATATACATTCAGTTAAAAAAATTAAAATATATTATTATTATAAATGAAGACAATGCTACGCTATTATATATTTTAATATAAATTACATACTATGAATTAAAACGAGCAAACTAAAATGATAAAACGTATCTACATACATTTGATTTAAGAAAACATCTTAGGCCTAGTTTGGCAGCAAAGTCTTTTTAAAACTGTAGTATTCTAAAACCAAAGTATTCCACCATCTGGCTAACAAATACCACAGTTTTTCTCCTTTCTCAGTTTTAGAAAAAAGAGGGTCGGACCTCTTTCTCAAATACTTAAAAAAAACGACAGTTTTTGAGAATACTTCAGTTTTAAAACCACAGTATTTTCTGAATTCAAACACCTTAAAATATTTAATATTTCATTATTTTAAGAAACTAAAGTATTCTTTAAATACTTCAAAAATACTTTGATGCCAAACAGAGCCTTACAATATAACTTGAGACCGAAGAGTATAGTACAGAAAAGAAAACACTAAACGGACTAAAAAAGGGAAACGAAAAGGTTACCCAAGCTCCTCTCCATCCTTTGCCATAAAACCGCACCCACCCCATCCCCCTCCACCCAGGCGCGCGACCACGAACGCAACCACTCCCCCCCCCCCCCCCCCCCAATCCCATCCGTTCCGCGACGCCGAAGAAGGTCGCCCTAGTCCGATCTGCGGTCTCGTCAAACCGCCGTAATAATTTCACCTTTGTTTCTTTCTCTCGTTTGCTCCGCCTCGTCTATTCATGTTTTTCTCGGATGATTTTGCCTCCCTCCCTCCTCCGATCGGTGCTAGATCGACCCGATCTATGTGTGATTACCGCCGTTGATTGGCTAGGTTTACTCGGTTCAACAGGATAATTCGGGATTTAGTTGCCGATGCGTTACGATTAGATGGGATTGGGGACTAGAGACACCGGCTGTTGTTCCTTGACGGTTTTAAAATGAAATTATATTTAAAAAAAGTTAGCCAATTATTAGGTAGCACTGATTGATCGCATGGGCGATTTTAAAAGCGTGGCTTGGAAAGCATACAATTTTAAGATTGTCAGGAGATATTGGCTTCTCCAATTGTGTGAATCAATGTTGTAGACATGAGTAATCAGTGTCAGAGGACAATTGAGGTGGGGAGCACTCTAAATCCTAAATAATATCACACTAACAATTCACATTCATATTTTTGTGTGATCTAAACATTGCCACTTTCGTGGATACTTGAATTGAAGCTGCAGCCACTACAAAGTACCTTGAAATATTTTGTCAAATCTGCAATTCAAGACATGAAAATGCTACTAAGAATTTAACATCACTACATTGTAGATTGTCAAAGCTAAAATCCAAAACATTTAGAAATTTATACCTCTTCCATTTGTCCTTAGAAGCCTCTTCCATCTTTTCAACGGCAAACCACCGCGCCACCTGCATCCTTTGCTCACCTGTGCACCTGTGCCCTTCCTGGCCTTCGCAGCGCACCTTCTGGCTGACGTCGGCCACTGTCCGCCTGCCCGCTGCTGCTTCTCATTGGAGCAGGGGGGCTAGCTGCTAGTGGCGCTAGGGTTCCTTGGGTTGCTTGCGTGGTGTGGTGTACTAATGCATGGCTGGTTGGCTGTGGTCAAATGTTGATTCAGTGGCTTAGAGAACGATCCCCAGGAATTCACAGACCAATTAACGGGGCCCAAACCTCCACACAGCGGCACGACTCCATGTATCACAGAATCAGGCGATTTTTACATATGTATACAAACAAAATTACACAAAATCAAGGTGCGGGGGCTCCAACCGTGTGAGTAATGCTGAAAGATTGCTCATGTTTTTATACTTGTGGACTTTGTGGCTTCCAGAGCTCCTGTTGGTGTTGTTATACTTATTTTCAAGGCTGCTGTCAACTCCTAGTTATAAATGCTACAACCCCTTACTTCTACTTTTGGTGAAACCCAGATATTTCTGTTTTTTAATGTCTAATGTAAATTCACATGTTCGATTCCTGTCTGGGCTAGAAGCCAAGTTCTAATGTTTCAGTCAGTTATGAACTTAACCGAACAAAATAACTCTTTTTGGATGCTTTTTTATTCTAGTTATTGATTGTTATGTATTGTACATTAGGATCATACAATACTGATGGTGTAAAATTATTTCAGGGTTTCTGTTGTGTCAATATTGTCACAGCTCTTGACTTTGAAGCGTGCAGAACATCCGGCTGCTGCCTGTAGGTTAGTCCTAACCCCTTCGCAGAGTTCAATGAACTTACTTTTGTATTTGTCTTTCTTCTAAATCATCTGTTTTACTCATTTCTCATCCTTTTTGTAGCTGTCTTACTGTATGTATTTATTTCACTGCTGACAACTAATGTAACCTTTTACTGGTGATAACTAATATAACATTCGACCGCTGATAACTAAAGTAACATTTTGCCATAAAACTTTTCCTGTGGCAAATTTCAAATTTTAAATTGTTGTGATGCCTTATTTAATGCCGTCAATGTCTTGAAACAGTAGGAAGATTCAAGGCCAGTAATTCATATTTAACTATTAACATATGTTAGACAACAATAATTGTACTGATGAAACTTCAACTTCATTAATGTTTATTTCTTAATGCAGCAAATCTTATGAATGATTTTAGCTATTTCCCATTTGTACCAGAACATTTTAGAATTGTGATTCATATCTTTGCAAGGCATGAGTTACTCTCCACCATGATAATCTCCTTATGGCCAACACTGATTTGGAAAGTATAATATGATTCCTCCCAGGCCGTGTTAAATCTTTAGTAAGATAGTTCCATTTTCTCTGCCATTGTAAAAATGTATTAATATTTAAGCTGGTATGGGAATGAAACTGTGTTTAGCTAGATAATGTTTTTTCTTAATTTGTATAAGTGCTCAAATTGAGTCAATTAATGGTTCTTTCTTTCAACAATTCTAACGACAAAGTAGATTCGTCACAGTTGATTTCAAGATGACAAGTAAGAAAAGTAACAGATCTACAGTCACATCATGCACTGCTCTGCATATGGAATGGGACAGGATTTCTTGCCCTATTTGTATGGAGCAACCACACAACGCTGTTTTACTTATATGCAGTTCGTACAAGAATGGCTGCAGAAGTTATATTTGTAACACAAGCCATCGACACTCTAATTGCCTAGACCGCTTCAGAGAAATGAATGGAGATAGTAAGGTCCATGATTCACACTCAACCTCGTCGATGCTTTCAAACACCAATAACAGAACTGTCCAACCAAGATCTCACTATAGTATGATTTCCAGACATTTGTTGAGCCCAAGCCTCAGAAGACACATTGATAATGCTAATAACCAAGAATCTGCTAATTCAACACCATTCGTAGGAGAAAGTAGCATTATAATGGAAGAATGTCATGATGCTATGCAAATTTCAGTTGACATGAAGTGTCCTCTCTGTAGAGGATCAGTATCCGGCTGGATTCCTGTTGAAGAAGTCAGAAATTATCTGGACCAGAAGTTAAGGTGTTGCTCCCATGATTGCTGCAAATTTGTTGGAAGCTATGGGCAGCTGCGTGAGCATGCTAGAACAGCTCACTTGCTTGCAAAGCCCGCCCTTGTTGATATCTCAAGGAAAAGGTCTTGGGATCGCCTTGAGCGTGAGCAGGAGTTTGGTGATGTGATTAGCGCAATCAGGTCACAGAATCCTGGTGCAGTAATAGTTGGTGACTATGTTATTGAGACTAGAGATGCCATGTCTCCTTATGAAGATTCTGGGGAAGAAAGTGGTGATGAGTGGTGGTCTCCTGACCGAGACCTAGTAGCATCACCGGATAATCGACATGGTGCCCCTAGGCCTTGGCTGAATGGAAGGCTAGGATCACCTAGCATTTGGCCAGATGAGGGGCATGCTTTTCCTAGGTTTCTGCAGCAGCCCAGGCTTCCGTCCAGTGATAGGCGCAGCTCGCGTGCAGATTGGACGGGCATCCGGAGGTCAAGTGCACAAAGCTTACCGCACGGGGGTTTCTCGAATCGCCACTCTAGGCACAACAACAATTACCGTGCATATCGCCGTAACATCTTTAGCAGGAGGCAGGATGGCCCACAAATTTCTCCTGACAGACAGCGGTTGAGATACAACCAAAGAAGCCAGCATGGCAGGAGGCAGGATGGCCCACAAATTTCTCCAGACAGAAACCAGCGGTTGAGATACACCCAAAGAAGCCAGCATGATCAATGATCGACGGAAGCAACACAACTTGTGCAGTATTTAGTTTATTACAAACAGCCAAGCTATCCTTGTAAAATAGTTAGTGATGGTTAAAAATAAATTGGCGTATTTACTATTCATGTATTATATGTCAGAAACGTTGTAGTGCAGATGCAGAACTTCACTGTCCTTCTAAATGCCTTGTTCTTATTAGTCTTGTATTTTTTTCCCCTGTGTGAGGAAGTTCTGTGATTAAGTTGAAATGTGATATAGCTGCATTTTCCCACATGGATTGGTTCGTCCTCTCCCTTTCCCTTTGTTCTTTATATGAAAATTCTTTCATGCTTAGCCACTATGGTGGATTTTATTGATGTGAGAGCTATTTCATTATGGTGATATTTGAACAGTTTTGTTAGTACTGTTGCTGTTTTAGCATCAATTTTGATTAGATGTTTTGGTTACCCCAATTGTAGGATAATGGATTTTGTTGGATGATTTCCAAAAATAATGTCATGTATGATTGATTGATTATCAGTGGGTGAGGAAATAATGGGGAAGGGGAAACAAATATAAAATGAGCAATATGTTTTCTTGGGAAGAATTTCAAGGAGAATTGTGCATGACATCCATCTCGTTATATTCTATTTTGCATGAAGAAGATGGTGGCTTTTGATTCTCAAGACTAACAGTTATTGTTGCTATGTTATTTCGGAACTGTGGGGAAAAAGACTTTCATAAGTCCAGTTTGCCATACACTAAAACTGAAGCTAAATGTAGGCTTATTTAATTTTATGCATTGGGGAAATCAGATTGATTATGTTCTGTTTTTCTAGCCTATAGGGATTGCAGAGTGCAGCTCCTCCGTGTGCTATCGCCTGATAACTGTTACATAGAAGATGTAAATTCCAAAAGGTGAAATATGTCATATACTAAAATTATAGGTCATATGATTTTGTCTGTACGTGAAACCAGGATTGAATGGTTTTTTAAAGATAATATTTGAGAAGCTTATTTAAGACCTTGCTGAAGTAACTTACCAAACGAAATGAAGAACACCTCTTCAAAGTTGCTGAAGCAATTTTACCAAACGAATTACACCTCTGCAAGGTTGTTGAAGTAATTTTATCAAATGAAGAACACCTCTGCACGGTTCGAGCATATGCTATCAATTGGGTGTTTTGATGTTCTACACTCACTGCATTTTTGTCTACTTGTTTTGGTGAATAGTTTCCACTTTTTTCATCTTTGATGTTGATCCATTTCGATTCTGGATAATGTCTTTGTAACTGTTGTTGCTTCTGTCCACCCTTGTTTGATACTAGATTATAAGAGTGGAAGTTGAAGCCGAGTCCAAGTACTTGGTTGGTAAATAGCACTTCCTCCTCGCTTGTGTCGTCCTCGGGGGCACACGAGCGGAAAACCTAGCCCCCCCCCCCCAACACTTCCTCCTCCTTGATGCATCTGGATGTTGTTGATTAGCGAAGCTTACCCGGCCGACGATGGGGTGGGCCTTGTCTTTTTGGGCGGTCAGGACCAGCCTAGTTCGCTTGATACGATATCAATCAAGGCGGTGGCCTCAAATCAATCTAGTGAAGGGCCTCTCGTCAAAGCAACGAGGGAGGCTCGCTGCATAGTAGGCTATGGGGCGACTTGCTCGCAGGGACCTGGCATCGACTTGGTATCTCCATTGCCGCAGCGGCGGGTGTTAAGTCTCTTGGGTCGACAATCATTGTATGTGCGGAGGGAGTGCTCGTTGAGCCATGGTCCAACATGGTACCCGAAAGTTTGGGTGGCGATGTCGAATGGCGCTTGTTGGTGGTGTCTCTCGTTGGTTGAGGATGTTTGATTTGTTAGGAATATGCCCCATAAGCAATCATGTGATGGAAGTTATTTTCTTATATTCATGAGTTATTTGTATTGTCTTTGAATATCATCACTAATATGCATCGCCGATATTGTGGTTGTGTCGTACGTAAGGTGGCTCGAAGCCGATCTCAAACTCCAAGGTGAAATCCCTAAGTCCAACCTTTGATGGCTTACGCATTGCGTCGTCTTCTTTAATAAGTGGTGGTGGTTGCACAAGCTGACTTCGGCTAGGGGGTGCTCCTTGAGTATCGGGTCTCGAGCCCTGGGTTGAAAATCATAGGTCCTTTCAGAAGGCATTACTTTCAAAGAATCTTTCTGATAGCTCATGTGTTGTCAAAAATGGTGATCAATTGATGGTGTCATTTCGTTGCGTGTGTTTTCTTTATTTATTTTCCTTTTCTTTTCCTTTTTTGGCCATGTGCAACATCTTTAGTGTGAAAACGATACTCCATTTTCATTATTTGCATACATCTTAAGTTTACCAAGTATGATCGACCATAGTCTATCAAAACGTTCTAAGGAATTCTGCATTTGGAGTCCAACTCAAAGCTGCACATGATAGATAATTGTTCCTTTGAAACGCTTGAGCCTTGCCTGTTTTGTCTGTGTAGCGACCAGGAAAGCCAAAATGAGCATCTACTCATCACCTGCAATGTATCCTACGATAAAAATGACGTAATGTATATCCTTAATTGCACAGAATAATACATGGCTCAGTTTGGCAAAACTAAAAGTGCATGGCAGGAGAATTAAGGTTCTAACGATACGAGCAGCAAATAACAGCAAGAGCCTGAGTCCAACCAATAGGGCATCACTTTACTGCTGTCGACAGCATTAATAACCATTTTCTGAAATACAGCTTCCAATGATGCATAATCTCAATCCTCAAATGTGTACAATCTCAATGCAAGTTTGACAAGTTTTTACCACTTCAAGCCAAAGTCCAATGGACAGATACCTACCAAGTACTGTCTAATACATTTCCATTGTAGTAGCTTTGTCTCAGGGCACACACACTTCACAGTGAATGATGTTTGTTCCTTTGTCTTCAGCGAGCTTCATATTGAACAACTGCCCAAGTAAGGAGACAGTTAATGAGAAATTGCACACAGCATGCAAAGATCATATGTTGTAAAAAAAACTTGAGCTGAATTAAAAATCTAATATCCAGTGGCATCATCGAGCATACAACATATCTTTCTCAACCAGAGCAATCACAAGAGAAAAAAATCGTCAACACAAGAAATAAATAATATATGATCAGGTACCTGCTCTGAACCTAAAACCAACCAATTTGTAACAACCACTTTGCAATCAAACATCACTAGGCCTCACTAAAGTAGCAACATCGACAGTATCCCTTAATATCGATAGGTGTGCCAGGTGGCTGTGTCTTGGGGACGGAAGGTTTATGTCAAGTGCATTGTTCGTAACATACTCCGTCTGTTTCTTTTTATTCCACATATAAGTTTTTTATTAAGTCAAACTTCAGCAAGTTTAACCAAGATTGTAGGAAATAGTATCTTTCGAATCGGTCAAGACTCTCCAGTTTATGGCCCCTTCTATATGGTACCAGTTGTTGTTTCATTGAATTTGCTTCATTAATAGGCTCACGATTCGATTTTGATCGTTATGGATTGGTACCAAGATCACCCAGAATGTGGCAGTTGAGCCAAAAAGCACAGTACGTAAAAGAGATGAGTGTATAAATGTTGGAATTTACAATCTGATGATACGTGTTCAAATAAACAATGGTGCTAATAAGACTGTTGATAAAGTCAGATATGTTGGTTGATGGTTGTAGTGGTTCTTAAACCATAAATTTACAAAGTTTCCAAGAAAACAACTAGATAGCCTCCTAAACTTTGGTTCACGAACCTCATTTACTTCAAACCGTATACTATAAAGCATAATTGCATAAACTGTGCTGTGGGATATCCGTATAAAATTTTCACGGCATTTCAAAAGGTTCATGGGGCTATGTAAACCTTTTCATACTTCTATTTTATAGCTTGACTAAGCCACAAAAGTGTTGCAGAAGTTCAATAATTAATGAAGTAACGAACAGAAAAAAGTAACAGATACAAACAAACTGATTAATATACTGCCTTGTGGACCTTTAATACAAGTGGGTGAGCCAAACACATTATGTATTTTTTTTAAGGAAGGCACAGAAGTTTGTGATGATCATTAAGGAAATCAGGAGTGGGTATTTTCATCAAGCAAAAAAAGATGTTTCAGCTAAAATGGTTGTTCACAAAGTTATAACTAAATTGGTCCTCAAGAATCTTCAACCATTTATGTTTCAAATTTCTTATAAAAGGCCTAGGAAACCGTGTGAATTTTGGTGAAATAATCCTCTTCATGAACTTCAAACCATATACTTTATGCCTTAAATTGTGTTTGCGCAAAACCTTGGGTTAGAAAATCCAGTTTTAAACTTAATGGCGATAAGCGGCTATTCCCCAAGGCTTGAGAAGATGCACAGACTTATCCAAGCAATCTATTTCAGTGTTGTTCCAAACTCTAGCTTGAGTCAGTCACAAACTATTGCACAAGTAAATGGAAGCATGCACAAGCATATACAGTTGAGTGAACATATACACCTGCCACATACTTGCATCCCATGTGCATTAGTACAAATTGTACTACATAAACTAAGAACAATTAGGAGGGGGTGTTCTCATTAAGCAAAAAAAGATGTTTCAGCCAAAAAAAGAAATCAAGGCACGGTTGGGAGTAGTTAGCGCATGCACCGGCGAGTATCAATATTTTCCTTTTTCTTTAGGAAGTTCACCCATGGAATCTGGCCACTAAATTAAAAGAAAAAACTGGCCGGTGGAGGGGTAATATTGCAAACACATTAGCTGGCACCCTATATGGATTTTATTTCAAAATATATATAAACTTTGTATCAAGGAATGGAGGGAGTAATGATTTATTTATTTATTGTATGAGGTGGTATTTAGGGAACTATATCCACTGGCTGGACTAGACCAAAGATAAACTTATCAACGGCACAAGGCAGAAGGCACAAGCAATTTATAACCTATCAGACAAGTGCGAACAAAGCAATCGGTAAATAAAATACTAAACCATAACATGACGAATTTAATACTCCCTCCGATCCATATTAATGTACTTAAGTTTGTCTAGATACACATGCATCTAGTCTAAATACTTAACTAGATACATACGAATCTAGACAAAGTTGAGTACATTAATATGGGTCGGAGGTAATAGGTTAAAGAGAGATGGAGAGAAAGAATTTTAGTGGACATACTCCGGCGGGTGCGCTTCTTGTAGAGGATGCGGTAACCACATTCACGGCACTGGATCACGTCCCCTGTCTTGAGCGTGTTCTCAGCTCCGCAATCTAGACACACAGACACACATACAGACGCTCGTTAAAACATAAACGGAATATAAAATTATTTATAATGCATACACAACGAGGAATCCAACGAACAGGCCGGATCGACACAGCACACTGTGCTTCTCCTCGTGGTCAACGAATTAAATCAATATGAGATGCACGACGTATCGAATCAAAGCAAGGTGTGCGAAAATAAGCCGCCAGCAAAAGAAAAAAACGAACTGGAGAGGGAGGTCACCTCCGCACAGGTAGCTGACAGGCTCCGGCTGCTGCGGATCCATCGGGGGAAAAGCGGCAGACGCTCGCGCAAGGGGAGGGAGGAGTAGGGTTTACAAGGGTTAGGGTTCGTGAGTGGCGGCGCCGTGCACACGGGGTGAAAAGGGAGCCAATGCCTGTTCGGGAGTCCTCCAAAGCGACCGAATCCCCGACTCCCGTCCCGAGTCTCGTCCCGTACCCGTAGCCGGAGGCTACTCTGTACTCTCGTCAAATCCCAGACAGAACGAGCCGCTCGGTGCGTTTTTTATGTTTTTTAGGCAAGCTAGCTCTTTTCCTCGTGGCCACGCCGAAAGCCCACTTGAGCGTATTTGGCCCATTGGGGGAGTGCCTCCTCCTTCTTCGGCAATGGCTTGCGAAAGTTTTTTTTTTTGAACAGTAAAAAGATAACTTCATTAAGCAAAGTATGGATTACATCTGATTAAGCCATGCCTTAGGCAAGAAGGATCCCAAACAGGAATAAGAAGAGAAAACTGCAAATAAGCCCGAAATAACCGCCACCCGATGGATTGAACCTCGCCGGCGCCGGGGACGACACCACTTGGACCGACGAAATCTCCAAAGCACCACGCCATGGACTCCACCAGAGAGCAGAACTGCCTCCCCTTTGGCATCGTAGCCGGGAGGAAAGAGGGCGGCCGCCATTCGACCAGAGAGTACGGTGGCTCGTCGGAGACCAGGAAGCAACCAGAAAGGGCGCCACAGCCTCACCAGATCCACCACCGTATGAGCTCACGAAACCCATCTGCAGTGCCCGTCTTCACTTGTAATCGGCGCCACTCCTCCATCACCACGATGGAAGAACCCGGCGATGATTTAGTTGAGAATCCTAAAGAAATCTTGGGCAAAGAAACACATTGAAAGCTTGGAACCTGCAAGAAAAGCTTCCCAAAACACAAGCTCCTCAATCTTCTCCTCCTCCCACAGTTTCCATCCCCGTCACAATGACGGGCAGAGAAGGATGAGAAGGAGAATTGAGGAGCTCGGGCTGAGAACACCAGCAAGAGGTTGAAATCCTTCAGATCTGAAGCCACACCATGCTTATTGAGGGAGCTAGCACCAGATCCGCCATCAACCCCTCGAATCCACCAGGGATGGAGAGAAGGAGGCGCCTCCGGTGACCACCGGCCGCTGCATGGAAGCGGCAATGGGATGCACTCGTGTTCAGATCTGAGGATGAACCGCCAGCTCCGGGTGATTACCGGACAGGGTGTCCGGAGGGGGAAGGGTTCATGCCGGAGGTGTCGTGGACATCCGACAAACGTATGGAGGATGTATTCGTGTTAGTTGAACCATTCCGGACAACTTTCGTGTTCGGAATAAATTCATCCGGGTATTTTTATCGGTACCGGGAATTATCGACAAACAGCCCGGAGGGGGGGAATGTCGATGATCGGTGTGTTAGGGGGGTGGGGTAGACATACGGATAGCGTATCCGTATTCGTTATATTTTTCTGATCAATTTTCATGTATAAAGTTTTTTAATCTGACTTACGGTTTAAAAGTTATTGAATTTCAAAGTTTTAAATTATTTTAAAACAATTTCTAGAATTTATTTCTATTAATAATCCTAACATTATCCATAAGTCCATTTGACTGGTCAAACTGACTGAGGGGACCCACCTGTAAGGTTGACTGGTCAACTGACCAGTGGGTCCCATATGTCAGCCTCACAGTGGCATAATAAATCATTTTATTTGGTTAAATAGCAATGGGCCCACATGTCATACTCTGCTAAACTATTAATCCATTTAATTAACCAAACTGATAGTGGGACCCATGTGTAAGTGGCACAGTAATAATTAAACAGTTTTAATTTATTTAAAAGGCCTAGGGCCCACCTGTCAGTATCACATGAGGGGTTTCATTTTCTTAATCAAAAATTAGGGGATAACCCAATCTAGCGGGCTCCACCTGTCAGTGAGTCAAACCCACTGGTAATCGAAGGGGGGGGGGGGTTAGCGCCAGAAGTCAACGCCGGCGTGAGGCCGACTCGCCGGAGATGGCTGTCCGGCCAATCCCAGCGACCAACTCGTGCGCGCCTGGGTGGAATCGAATGTGGGCCGAGCCGCACGTCGACCAGAGGCGGTTGAGGCCATAGGGGAGGCCGGGAGCGATGGCAATGGCGAGCGGGGCGGCAAACAGACGCGGCCATGGCCGGAGCAGGGGAACATGAGCCACGGCGACCAAAATTAGCGAGGGGGAGGAAGGGATTCGAGTAGGGGGGCTCACGGCGAGGCTGCAGGGGTGGCAGCGGGCTCGGTGGGGGACTTCGGGGTGGTCGAGGCGTGCTGATTCGGGCGACGGGGCCGACGGCCATGGCGGGGAGGACGGTGGCAACCTGCGCGCCCACAGGGCGTCCCAACGACGGCTGTTCATGCGAGGCGATGGAGACGTCCCCGAGGAGGAGCCCGGACACGGGGGCGCGCTCGGGGGTGGCCGGTGGCCACGGGCGCGACCGCGGCACGCCCACGCCCGTGGTGGCTCCTGCACGGGGGAGGGCAGAGAGCGAGAGGGGGTAGGGGAGGGGAGAAGGGGCGGTCTAGGGTTCGACCACGGGGTGGCCTCATTATCCATGGGGGGAGCAGGTGGAGGGGGAAGGGAGCAGGTGAGAGGGGGGGCCGGCGGCATGGCCGTGCGGCCATGGCCGTGACGCCACGGGGGGGGGAGCAGGTGAGGGAGAGAGAAGAGAGGGGTGGGCTGGGCCCGGGGTAGTTGGGTGGGCCTTGCCCATAGCGGTAGTTAGGTGTTCCCCTTTTTGTGTTTTCTTTCCTTTATTTCTCTACTGTTAGCAATTATTTTAGCTAATTTTGCACTTTTGTATAACATGTAACCTGGTCCATAATTAGTAAGGTATATTACTAGAGTGCTACAAAAAGATTTGGAGTTTTATAAAAACATTTAGTATTTGGTTTTATTTAAAAGGTATTAAATGCTACTGTTTTACCACTGTTATTAATTATTTAACATTTTTAAACATGGTAATAAAATCCCATTCCACTTTTAATAAAGCCTACTGATTTTTAGGTATTTTATAAAAATGGTTTCATAAATTTTGGATCAACTTTATTTTCCACTTGTTTATTATAATTCCATGGTAATTTTAATATTTTTCAAGCCATTGTTTTATTCCATTTATTATTCCCTAATATTACTATACCATTTTAATTAAAATAACCAGTACCATAGTAACATGGCTTAATGATTGCTAGGCATCCCCTCAATAGGTTTCATCATTGTGGTTTATCTAAGACTTCCACTTTATTTTAATTTATAAAACAATTTGATAACCCCACTACATTGGGTTCATAATTATCATTGACTTGTGATTATTCAAATGACTAAGGGTGACTTGGTTTAAGTTTTTGCATGATGGTTACCAGTCACCCATAAATTCTTGGAGCAATTCAATAGTCCACACAAATTTGAAAATTTTATCAGGGTTGGAATTTGACAGAGCTATGATCAAAGGTGATCATGGCTTGATCATCAACAGTAATGAGCCTTAAACAGTGGAATCACTGTAGTGATTACTGTACTGGATCTGAGGGTGTTACACACAGCGCGTTTGGAGATAATGGCGTGCAGGGGGAGGCTCAGGCGCTGTCTCAAGACCTTATGTTCACAAAAATTATTATTTCTCGCAGGCTGGGCCTTACTTAACACAACGCGTTTGGAGATAATGGCGTGCAGGGGGAGGCTCAGGCGCTGTCTCAAGACCTTATGTTCACAAAAATTATTATTTCTGGAGATTCAAAGAATACTATAAGTGACATTCGGGACGATGCAGGTAGACTTCAGAGCTTAATCGCCTTGGAGATAGTGGCAAATAAGGTTTTGTTCGAAGTTTGTAATTTTGTTTTTAAAGGAAGAAACTATAATCCCGATGCTCATTCTTAGTTAAATTTGCTTCTAGTCTAGGTTAGGGTAGGCACTTATGGATTTTAGATCCGCATGACCCATCATGTATTTCGAGAGTGTTGGCTTTGAATGAATAGAAAGTGTCTTACCAATAAAAAAACTAGTTTACCCCTAAAGCTAAAAAAACTAGTTTACCCCTTTGCCTAAAAAACTAGTTTACCCCTTAAAAAAATCTCAAAATGATAAACTAGCTTACCCCACAAAAAACTTAGTTAGGGCTCTTTCCTTTCGACGGCAATTTTTTGTCCTAGTTGAGATCACCATCCCATTTCGGGCCGTCGCTACACACGTACCATCCCCTTTCTTGGATCGCCTTTGGCTTTCGTTCTGCGCGGTGAGGAAAGTTGGGCTAGGGTATCCACGCTCGGTGATCTTCTCATCGGGCAAGGGAGTAACAACATGGAAAGTGAGGCTTTTGGCTCAGGATCAATGAGCGAGAGAATTAAGCTTAAAGGAGGACAAGATGAATGATGTAGTAGTGGAAGATAGGGAATCCTGCCAGCTAAATCAACAAGGTGGATGGCTTTTATGCGTGTGCAAACTTAGAAATCAGTTTTTGTTTTATAAAAAACATGGGGGTAGCTTGGGATCTAGCAAAAGAGGTGAACATTCAACCAATAATATATATACATCACAGTTTCCATGTCTTGAGATTGGGAGTGCCTGTTGAAACAGTATTGAAAGGGCATGTGCCCTTATGTTTGGTTTTGGTAATTGATGACAATCTTTATGGACTAATGTTTTCCTTGAGTTATACTTTAAGGTTTGTCCATAGGCAACGCTTGAAGCTCATATGGTGGCTTCAAGGTTGTAGGATGAAGATTTCGTGTTGACCAAGGTGTTCTTCATGGAGCTATCCAAAGATTGGTCAAGGTGATGTGTGCAAGGTCAAGAGGAGCATCACGAAGATATCACATGCTTGGAGCTTTCCGACCATTTGATGATAATGGTTTTGTGAAGATGTGCCTAAAAGAGGCTCACCCGTAATGGAGTATGGGGGAGCTATCTACAAGTCTTCATCGAGCCGGCGGAATCAAGGAAGATGTTCCAACTTGAGGCGGGCATGATCGTCATCGTCAAGCTCAAGTGGATTGTGCGCAAGACAAAGGTTTGACTAGATAGGTGTCTAGTTGACCGGTCTCTTGGTAGTAGTTAGGAGACCGTGTTATAGGCTAGGCCGAGTCGTTCGTGGAGAGCTCAAACATTTTGCATCCTTGGCATCATCTTTATTGATTCTTGTTTGGCTTTTCTCCGTGTGAGTTTTGGAGCTTGTGGTCTTCTTCATGACAAGCTCTTCTTCATCGAAAACGGATTTCATATAATCTACTTTTGTGTTTTCGATGTTGGTGTTTTTGTCGACTCTTATCTTGTGAAGGTTTCACCTTCTACCTTGTTGGCATTCTAACATTTCCATGATTTGCATCATTTCTTTTTGTTGATCTTGGGTGGTTCTCTATGTGAGGATCTAGAGCTTTTCCATAGCTTTAAAACAAGCCCAAGATCATCAAAATCGGAGTTCGTATGGAAAAGTTATGCTTGTTTTGGCCGTGTTGTTTTTTCCTGTGAGGTAGTACCGCCCGGAGTTGAGGTAGTACCGCCCGAGCGGTAGTACCGCCCGGTAGAGCGGTAGTACCGCTGGAGCGGTACTACAGTGGTTGGTACCGCATCCACTACCGTATTCCTACTGTATGGGGCGGTAGTGGGGCACGGTACTGAGCCCGGTTGTACCGTAGGGCGGTAGTACCGCTCCACTGTAGTACCGCTCGTTGTGCGGTAGTACCGTGGTTGGTGGGCTTACAACGGTTGGATTCGTGGGGACCTATAAAAGGGGGTCTTCTTCTTCCTTTTTCCTCACCGGTTTTGTGCAAGTTCTTCCCCCCATTGTTGACCTCTTTGAGCTTGCTTACTCCCTTTCCCTCCCATGATTCTTGCTCCTTTTTGAGGGAAAAGAGAGAGGAGGTCTAGATCCACATTCTCTACCAAGCCATCTCTCCTCTAAGTGAGGGGAACCTTGTGGATCTAGATCTTGGAGTTCTTGGTGTTCTCCGTGTTCTTCCTCTCATATTCCTCCATAGATTTTGTTGCTTTGGTGAGATTTAAGAGTTGGGGACTTGAGCACTTCGTGTGCTCTTGCCATTGCATTTGGTGCATCGGTTTGAGTTCTCTCCGAGGAGTCATTGTAGTAAGTGAAGTTGAGAAGATAGTTACTCGTGAGTGCATTGGCACTCTAGAGCTTGTTCCTCTTGGGTGCGTTGGCCCCTAGAGGCTTGTTGTTGCAGAGCTCAATCATTGTGGTGGAAAGCTTCGGGACGCTACGGGAGCCTCCAATTCGGTTGTGGAGATAGCCCCGAGCATTTGTACGGGTTCGGTGACCGCCCTCAAGGGTCGCCATCTGTACGGGTTCGGTGACCGCCCTCAAGTGTCCTAATAGTGGAATCACGACATCTTGCATTGGTAAGAGCGTGAGGAGAAATAGGGTGGCCCTCGTTGGCTTCGTGTGAGCATTGTGCTCCTCACCCTCTCCAAACGGAGACGTACTTCTCGCAAGAGAAGGAACTTCGGTAACAAATCCTTGTCTCCATCGGCTCCACTTGCGGTTATCTCTACCCTTACTTTGAGCAAGCTTATTACATTGTTTATCTTGTGCTTTCTCATATTATTGTGCATTGCTTGTCCCATAGGTTGTTCATCTAGTCAACCTATTTACTTGTGCACCTACTTTGTGATAGCCTTAGTGCTCTTGTTATATATCTTGCTATCACATAGTTGTTTATCTTGCTTAGTATAAGTTGTTGGTGCACATAGTTGAGCCTAGCTTATTTAGGTTTCTTGCTTGGCAAATTAAACGTTAAGTTTTATTCCGCATTTGTTCAAGCCGAAACCGTAATTGTTTTTAAGCGCCTATTCACCCCCCCCCTCTAGGCGACATCCACGTCCTTTCAATTGGTATCAGAGCCTCGTCTCTCTTTATAGGGCTTCACCGCCTTGAGAGTAAAGATGTCGACTAGGGGTTTAGGTTTCATTGACACTTTTAGTTTCGATGGCACAAATTATGTTGCTTGGAAAATTCACATGCTTAAATATTTTCGGGGCATTGACCCGTGTATGGAGTGAATTGTAGATATGGGTTTTTCTCCTCCAAAGGATACTCAAAACCTATCCTTGTTGGATGAGAAAAACTCTTATCTCAATGCTCAAGCTTCTAATGTGCTTGTTGATGCTTTGAGTAATGTAGACATATTTCAACTCATGCCGTTTCGGGATGCTCATGAGTTGTGGACAAAGCTTCAAGATAAATATGGTGTGTCCAAGATTTGTGGGGATGATTGTTCTCCCTCCACCTCCGGTTGCGATGCTTTCTCAACTTCTTGTACTTCACCAACATGTGGTTTTCCACAAGGTCATGAAATGGTGAGTAGTTTGAGTCATTGCAATGATGATAGTGAACTTATTGTTGATAACCCTTTATCACTATCTTATTGCAATGCCTCCTTGATGGACCTCAACACTTCGAGCACCATAAATGTTTTACATGCTTGTGTTGATAGTCCATGCATATCATGTAGAAATTACTTGAATATATCTCATGATGATATGCTTGCTATATCTTGTTGCCATGATAACCATGCCTCTATTTCCTCTAGTTATTGTGCTAACAATGTAGAGGAAAACCAACAATCCATGGAACAAGATGTGGTCTTGAATGGTGCCTCAAGAGATCCTACCTCATCATCTCGTGTGACTCATTTTTGCCTTATGGCGAAGGAGTTAAAGGTATCTCCTACTTTGACCCCCATATCTAGTGATGGTGATGATGTAGATAATGTTGAAGAGCATGTTAATATTGCTTCCTTAAAAATTAAGGGAGAAATGATTTTTAAAGCTCTTCATAAGAATAAAATTGCTTGCTCCAACTTCATGGAAATCATGTCTATTGCCATTGAGGGCAAGAAATACATTGAGGAGTTGGAAGCTCATATTGAGGAGAATGAGGCCACCATTGATAAAATGGAAAGCCATGAGCGTGACTACGCTAATGAAATTGCGGACCTATCTCAAGCTCTTGAGTGTGAAGAAACCACCAAGGAATCTCTTGAGGAGACTTTTACTTTAGAGTTATCTAAAGTAAAGGAATCTCTTGATAGAACCCTTGAGGTGGCTAATTCTATCAAAACTAAACATAATAAGCTTGAGGTTGCGCATGCTAAACTCCTTGAGGATTTTGAGCACCTCGGAAATGGCTCACGGGTCATTAAGGGTGAGCTCATTAAACTCACCGAGTCGCATGCTCAACTAAAAGCTTCATATTTGAAAGAGCTTGCCATGTCTTCTTCTCCTTCCGTTATTCTTGATGATGCTTTTCCTACTAACTCTATTTCTTGTGAAGCATCCATCCTAAAGGAGAATGTTGAGCTAAAGGCTCAACTTGAGTTGCTAACTAGCAAGGAAATTGGAAGAAAGTCATGAAAAGCTCTCAAGCTCTCATGAGGATCTTCTAGTCTCCCATAATGTGCTAAAGTTAGCTCATGAGGCTAAGGTTTCTAAATTAGTTCCTCATGTGGACATTAGCACTACCTCTACTCATTATGCTATATTGCCATGTGCTAGTCCTTGTAATTCATCCACTCATAATGTTGCTACATCATGTGATGAATTACTTTCCTTGCCTTGTTTCTCTAACAATGCTTCTACTTCCTCTAGTACTTGTATTGTTACTAACCATGTAGATGAAATCAAAGAGCTCAAGGCCCAAGTCACTTCTTTGAAGAAAGACTTGGGAAAGGGTCATGAAGGGAAGTCTACACTTGACAAGGTTTTGTGTGGACAAAAATCCCCCAATGACAAGGGTGGAGTTGGATTCAACTCCAACAATAAGAAGTCCATGTTTAACAAGAAGAAGGGCCAATCTCAAGTCAAGAATTCGGCCAAGATAATTTGTTTCAAGTGCAATGTTGAAGGGCACCATGTTAGATCTTGCCCTTTGAAAAAGAAGCTCATTAGTGACAAGCAACTAGGGAAGAGGCCTCAAGTTCAACCGCAAGGTGAAGTGAAGCCACTTCCCAAGAAGACTCAAGTAAATGATCTTCATGTTGAGAAATCAATCATGAAGAAAGGAAAGAGTAGGTGTTGCTACTTATGTCGCGAGAAGGGTCATCTTGCTTCTTCATGCACGAATGGTACCTTATCCAACCCTATTATAGTTGATGATTTTTATTCTCTTCGGAAGGATAAGGTTGGCAATGTGGTTGCCAAATTTGTTGGCACTCAAAGTGGTGACAAGAAAAGCACCATTTGGGTTGCCAAGCCTATTGTGACTAACCTCTTAGGACCCAACTTGGTTGGGGACCAACAAGCTCCAACTTGATCAATAGGTGGTGTTGGAGGGCATTGGAGACTTGGCTACATTATGAAGAATTAAGGGACCTTCATTAAATCACATTATCTCAAGCCAAGTCATTTGGATTATCTTGTGTCTATCTTATATCCAATGTGCTTCCTTACGGTAACTTGTACTTAAATTGTTTATATTGAAAGTTACTTGCCCCTTTGCATGTTTTGGTTTTGTACCTTGCATGTGTTTGTATATGTTGTGTTTCCAATCTACATATCTTGAGTAATCAATTTGGTGTATATTGGTTTGCACACCATGTATGTGTGAGTGTTGTATTGAGCCTATTTTTCATCTTGTTTGCATATTAGTTGGCTCTTGTGAGAAATTAATGGATCATCCCATTTTGGGGGAGTGATGTGCCTTGTGCACTTTACGATCCTAAAATGTGTATACATGAGGAATACCACCTAGTATTGATATTATAAGATTATCTGCTCACTATGTGGTATGTCGTTCTCATGAGAAATTCAAATTCTAAAATATCCATTAATTATCTCTTGTTGGTATTTGTTTGCCTCTAGTTGTAAATTTTGGGATATCACGTTATGGGGGAATAATATGCTTTGTGTATATTACTCGTCTATAAAACATGTACATTTGGGGGTTTTGCCACTTAGAGTTGATATTGTAAATTATCTAGTTTCTAGGTGGCATGTTTGCTCCTCAAGTTCCAATTTGCTTAAATTGACTTCATTTCTCATCTTATGGATCTTGAGTGTGTGAGATTTTCTTGATACGGTTTCCCTCCAATATGCACTTGTATTTTCTACGAGGGAACCGTTTGCTCCAAGTTTTCCTAATCATTGCTTGCGTGATTGGATGCATACTTGAATCTATCAAGAATATATTTGTAAGCATTGTGATCAATTCTTATCTTTTGCCACGTGTTTATGGTTGTTGTTGTGAAGATGATAATATATATTAATGATATCTACCACCCGGAAGTAATTCCATATACCTCTTGTTCTTAACAATTGGTACTCTTATATGTGGTAGAAATTATTGATCATCTTTACATTGGCTTGTTTATAATTGACTTATTACTTGCCAAGGTTTTATTGTGGTTTTAACTCTCTTTGTCTTCCTCGCCACTTGTGGATCATGTGTTTTCGTGATCTTGTCTAGTGTTTCTCTAGATATAGTGAAAGTGATGATCTCATCATGTGCATTTTGTATTCAAATAGAAATTCTATATAATGCACATCTTTTGGGGGAGCTAGCATCTTATGATCCATATCAAGTGTGTGTTTTGGAAGGCATATTCTATGTGGTGCTTTGTGTCATCATAAATTTGTTGAGGGCATAGTTAGTTTGGAATTGTGCTTTCCTTTTGAGAGTTTGATACCTCTTGTCTTTGATATCTTTTATTTTTTGTATCATGCTCTCTATCAATTGGTGTGTCAATTGATACCCCATTCCTTGATGAATCTTTTATTTGGTATAATCCAAGTGACAAGTTTATGTTGAAATCTTATTTTCAATTGGAATCTTATTTTGGAATCTAATGGTCACTTGGTATCCTTTTCAATTGTTTCCCTATTCAATCATGTGTTGATTGGGTTGGGATTCAATTGGTATTTCTTCACATTTGTTGGTGAATGTAGCAATTGACCATGTGTTAATTTCTACTTGTCTCCTATCATGTGTTGGTTTGGACATTTGATATAATTTGGACAACCTTATGTTGTGTCACCCTTTGGTGTGCCATCTTGGTTTACTTGATGTTTTGTCCAAATTGTATTCACTTTTGGTTCTTGAAAGTCTTGTGCATGCATATTTTCTATGTGCTGTTCTGGTGCATGATTTCTTTCTTTGATCCTATATATAGGTTAAACTCCATCCACTTCTTTATTGGCTAATATGTGCATGGAATTCATCTTCATGTCCATATGCACTTATTCCCGTGGAGTTTGTCCTATGTATGTTTGTTCCTCTAACTCTTGGGTCCCAATGAGTTTGGGTACCATTTTGTGTGTTAAGGTTGATGTAGGAACTTTGGAGATGCATTGGAGGATCGTCTCATTTAAGGAAGGTGGTGTCACCATGTGCCTTTTGGAGTCATGCTAGGACGATCATTGAAGACTTTATCTACTACATCATTCCCATGCTATCTCGGTAACAAGTATCTACCTCATGCATACTTTTCTTGCTTCCAACCTTGTGTAGGTTGCGTCATGGCATGATATTCTTCATTTGCAATTGTTGCGGTTCGTGATTTGTTCTAGATTTGTAATATATATTATTGGTTGCAATACTTGTTTCGTTGTTCAAAGCATCTCAACTATCTCTTGATACCTTGTTGCTAGTTGTGATGACTTTGATGGTTGTTTGTGTGGATTTCATCCTTATACAATAAGATAATATTAAGCCATTGGCTATGCTTTCAAGAAAAGATCTTATTCGTATATTTATGACTTCCATTTGGATATCGTGTTCTCTCCTTTTGTAACTATTTTCGGGTGTACATGCTTCTTTGTGGATATAATCTACCTAGAATCTTATACACTTGAGAGAAGTTATATCTAGTGGATATCCTCTTGCTTTCAACTCCACCCTCAATCTTTTGTGATTAATTCTTCGGTGGTTACATGAAAGCATGTGTGTTTGAGTGCGTGTCTTAATTCTATTCATATTAGTGCACTCTTTTGGTGGTGAAGATTGTTGTCCTCATGCTTGTCTTGATGAGCCTTTTATTTTATATCTTCACCATGGGGTTGTCACAAGCCTTGATTTTACTTTGCATTTTATTTAAGCTTGTGAACCCATTTGTTGTTTGTGTGTGTGACCTTCTCAACTTATGTTGGAAGGACATTTCTAGCATCTTGAGTCTCATTTCTTCAAGACTATGTTGATTCTTAAATATTCATCCTTATACTAGTCATATCAAGTGCTTTGCCATGACTCACACACATCTTGTTGGTTGAGCCCATTCCTATGATTGTCTCTTTTGCTATTTGCTCAACCATTTTTTTGTTGCAAGTGTTAGACTTTGTCTCATATCTTTGCACACTTGCACTTGGTTGGTGTTTCTATCGATTTTGGGGGAGTGATGATCCATTTTTGTGAACTTTGTATTATAATACAAAGATTCTAAATAGTGGACAAATCTTGGGGAACTTCTCTATTTTCTTTAGAACACTCTTATGATCATATCATAATATCTTGTAGTCTTTTGGCATGTTGGATCGTTTGATTGCTTGTATTTTCTTATGCCTTTGTGCCATCTCATCCTTCTGCAATCTTTGGATCCTATCTATAGTTTGTTTTTCTTCCCACCATGTATCTTTGGATATGTGTATTTTATTCCACTCATTTCTTGAGAAATGCACCCTTTTGGGAGGAAAACATTCTATATCGGCCTTCTAAGTTTTTCGCCCATTTTGGCAATCGATGCCAAAGGGGGAGAAGAGTTTAGAGGGTTTTGTTTGAGGAGGTTCATGCTTTTGTTTTGTTCTTAAGCATTTGCCTTCGTGTTCATGCATACTTGCTTTGCATGATTAGTATAATTCATCATATAAACCCTCTTATTGTGTTTGTCATCAATTACCAAAATGGGGGAGATTGAAAGGGCATGTGCCCTTATGTTTGGTTTTGGTAATTGATGACAATCTTTATGGACTAATGTTTTCCTTGAGTTATACTTTAAGGTTTGTCCATAGGCAACGCTTGAAGATCATATGGTGGGTTCAAGGTTGTTGGATGAAGATTTCGTGTTGACCAAGGTGTTCTTCATGGAGCTATCCGAAGATTGGTCAAGGTGATGTGTGCAAGGTCAAGAGGAGCATCACGAAGATATCACATGCTTGGAGCTTGCCGACCATTTGGTGATAATGGTTTTGTGAAGATGTGCCTAAAAGAGGCTCACCCGTAATGGAGTATGGGGGAGCTATCTACAAGTCTTCATCGAGCCGGCGGAATCAAGGAAGATGTTCCAACTTGAGGCGGGCATGATCGTCATCATCAAGCTCAAGTGGATTGTGCGCAAGACAAAGGTTTGACTAGATAGGTGTCTAGTTGACCAGTCTCTTGGTAGTAGTTAGGAGACCGTGTTATAGGCTAGGCCGAGTCGTTCGTGGAGAGCTCAAACATTTTGCATCCTTGGGATCATCTTTATTGACTCTTGTTTGGCTTTTCTCCGTGTGAGTTTTGGAGATTGTGGTCTTCTTCATGACAAGCTCTTCTTCATCGAAAACGGATTTCATATAATCTACTTTTGTGTTTTCGATGTTGGTGTTTTTGTCGACTCTTATCTTGTGAAGGTTTCACCTTCTACCTTGTTGGCATTCTAACATTTCCATGATTTGCATCATTTCTTTTTGTTGATCTTGGGTGGTTCTCTATGTGAGGATCTAGATCTTTTCCATAGCTTTAAAACAAGCCCAAGATCATCAAAATCGGAGTTCGTATGGAAAAGTTATGCTTGTTTTGGCCGTGCTGTTTTTTCCTGTGAGGTAGTACCGCCCGGAGTTGAGGTAGTACCGCCCGAGCGGTAGTACCGCCCGGTAGAGTGGTAGTACCGCTCCAGCTGTACTACCGTGGTTAGTACCGCATCCACTACCGTATTCCTACTGTATAGGGCGGTAGTGGGGCACGGTACTGAGCCCGGTAGTACCGTAGGGCGGTAGTACCGCTCCACGGTAGTACCGCTCGCTGTGCGGTAGTACCGTGGTTGGTGGGCTTCCAACGGTTGGATTCGTGGGGACTTATAAAAGGGGGTCTTCTTCTTCCTTTTTCCTCACCGGTTTTGTGCAAGTTCTTCCCCCCATTGTTGACCTCTTTGAACTTGCTTACTCCCTTTCCCTCCCATGATTCTTGCTCCTTTTTGAGGGAAAAGAGAGAGGAGGTCTAGATCCACATTCTCTACCAAGCCATCTCTCCTCTAAGTGAGGGGAACCTTGTGGATCTAGATCTTGGAGTTCTTTGTGTTCTCCTTGTTCTTCCTCTCATATTCCTCCATAGCTTTTGTTGCTTTGGTGAGATTTAAGAGTTGGGGACTTGAGCACTTCGTGTGCTCTTGCCATTGCATTTGGTGCATCGGTTTGAGTTCTCTCCGAGGAGTCGTTGTAGTAAGTGAAGTTGAGAAGATAGTTACTCGTGAGTGCATTGGCACTCTAGAGCTTGTTCCTCTTGGGTGCGTTGGCCCCTAGAGGCTTGTTGTTGCAGAGCTCAATCATTGTGGTGGAAAGCTTCGGGACGCTACGGAAGCCTCCAATTCGGTTGTGGAGATAGCCCCGAGCATTTGTACGGGTTCGGTGACCGCCCTCAAGAGTCGCCATTTGTACGGGTTCGGTGACCGCCCTCAAGTGTCCTAATAGTGGAATCACGACATCTTGCATTGGTAAGAGCGTGAGGAGAAATAGGGTGGCCCTCGTTGGCTTCGTGTGAGCATTGTGCTCCTCACCCTCTCCAAACGGAGACGTACTTCTCGCAAGAGAAGGAACTTCGGTAATAAATCCTTGTCTCCATCGGCTCCACTTGCGGTTATCTCTGCCCTTACTTTGAGCAAGCTTATTACATTGTTTATCTTGTGATTTCTCATATTATTGTGCATTGCTTGTCCCATAGGTTGTTCTTCTAGTCAACCTATTACTTGTGCACCTACTTTGTGATAGCCTTAGTGCTCTTGTTATATATCTTGCTATCACATAGTTGTTTATCTTGCTTAGTATAAGTTGTTGGTGCACATAGTTGAGCCTAGTTTATTTAGGTTTCTTGCTTGGCAAATTAAACGTTAAGTTTTATTCCGCATTTGTTCAAGCCGAAACCGTAATTGTTTTTAAGCGCCTATTCAATCCCCCTCTAGGCGACATCCACGTTCTTTCAAGTATTTATGAAATGTTATTAGAAAGTTGGACAATGATGAATATACTCTTTTTGGATTATTCTTTGTCACTTCTAAAATAACTGTACAGTAGATTTGTTTAAATATTAATGTACTCCCTTCGTTCTTTTGTATAAGATGTACTTTCTCTGTTTTAAATTAGATGACTTCCATATATATACATGTCTAAATATATACGAAGGGAGTATTTGTTTTTGTAAGTCAAACGAGTGCATGTTTGACCAGTTAAAAAAATCAATATCTACAAAATCAGATTTTATATCATTTAATTCATCATAGCAAGTAGTTTCATTTAATCCATCGTTGCAAATAGTTTCATATTACCGTTTCTAAATATAGGGCTTATAGTTTATTGAAAAAAAATCCAAAATATAGGATACATTGTGTTACAATATTCGATTGGACAATTTTTTAAAAAATTTGATCATATTTTCTTATTTCTTGCAAATCCCTCTATTTGCCCACATCAATTACCTATGGATGCCTTTCATATTTGGTGTAAAAAAAATCCACGTGTGCTTTTTAATATCCGTTCCAAAAATTACATGTCTGCCAAAAATTACATGTCTTATAAGAACTGAGGAGTATTTGATCTACCAGGTACAGAATTTTATTCTACAATGTTGGTTAAACATTCAAATAGAAAATAATACACCTTATATTCTAAACAAGTATTTAAACTTAATTTTACATCTAAATACAATAATATTGCCTCCATCCTAAAATAAGTGTCTGAACTTTGTACTTACATAAGTACTCCGTACTTATTTTGAATCAAAGAAAGTAGTTCATAGGGAGATCGAAATTCACCACTACAAATGCTATTAGACTGCAGAGTGTTCGTACGAACATCAGAAACTTCCAAACATCTTTTAATTCTCATTCGCCCCAGATTTGCAAGACAACATATAGACTCGCTGAGGACCCAGACAAGGATGTGTTCCAATGCATGAAAAAGAAAACTCTTTCGACATTGCTTCCGGTCTTCTGCTAATATAGAGCAGCTCAAAGTTCACACATCATCACCAAACATTACAACTCATGTAATACCACGAAAACAAGGAAATGCTTGCATAATATCACAAGGTTCGGCACATCTAGTTCGTCAGTTCCATGATAGCACTGACTATATCACCATCAGCAGCCTTGAGTGCCTTGACAGCCTTGGCCTTAGGCACACCGGCCTGGGTCATAACCAGCTCAATGTCCTTGGGCTCAACGCCAGTCTCGTCACAATCCTCATCATCCTCCTGAGCTGCTGTAGAAGCCTCAGGGTTTGAGATGACGCTGCTAAGATCAGGGGCCTTGAATTGCTCGGCGGCCTGTGACTGCAGCTGTGAGCTCAGATCCTCAATCTTAGCCTCACCGAAAATAACATAGGTGTCCGACGCAGGGCTCTTGAATACATCTGGTTTGGAGATGACGAAGAGGATCTGGGAATTAAACAGTAGTTAGCAGCAAGAATGAACAAAGTTGTGTTAAGGAACAATAAGAGCAGTCAGAAGCTCACATTCTTGCTCTTCTTGACAGTTACACGGCTCACACCAGTGATGGTCTTCATGCCAAGCTTCAGCATGGCCTTCCTGCTCTTCTTCTCACTCCGACTCTGCTTAGATCTTCCACTTGCATCAACTCCTGGTCACCACAGCATAGGCAGATAAATTCAATAACAAAATCAATCTTCAACAAGTTTTAAGTACCCAACAAGTTAAAGTCATACAACTAAACAGCTTCATGGCAACATAAAAAGTACTCAATTAGGAATTCACAATATGTGATGCTGCAGTGTAAAAGCATAAGACATGTACATCAATGGCAAACAAAAACACCATCATTTTCCTGACTCAGATGTTAAGTGGTAACTAGGCATCTAAGTGAGATACGGAAACACTGGTACAATAAAACATCCTAGATTTTCTAAACAAATATTCCACTCAATCTTTCTATAAATCAGTTACCATGATTAGAGAACAAACACACGAAAATTGGAGATTTTGAGAATGCACATCACACAAGAATAAACTTAACATACAAAACCTAATGCACCAGCAAATACACATGGTCCTTATGGCTCAAAATATGCAGGTTCTGAATAATTTAGTAACAAAAAAATAACCTTACATCACCTAATCCTACTACTCCCTCCAATCCATATTAGTTATCACTGTAACAGATGTATCTAGCACTGAAATACACCTAGATACATCAGCAACAACTAATATGGACCGGAGGCAGTATCAATTTGTCGATTTTCACTTGCTTCATAGAATAATAAACTAAGCCATATACTTGACGCTGGAACACAAGAACAATGATTAGAAGAATTTCATCATACCCTCAACATCATCGTCTTTGTCATCCTCATCCTCATCATCCTCATCCTCCTCATCATCATCATCCTCAACTACAGGCTCATCTCCCTGAAAGTACAAATTATTTGAACCAGTTGAGATTACAGTAGCAACTACAGAAACAAAAATCTGAACAAATATAATATAAGCACCAAACTAATCTAGAAGCATGAAACTGAAATCCAATAAGCAGTCATTTTTGCCATTGATCAACTAGGACCATGATTGCAGGTAGAGGGTATAATAGCATGAGGCAAAATACTTCTATTTCCAATGGAAATGAGAGTTCACAGTTGACTCATAAGTAAGAAACTACTGCCGGTGTACACAGAATAGAAACAGCTATACTTGATTCAGATGATGCTACCAGAAAAATAGTACTTCAAAGTTGAAGGACATACTACAATAAACCAAGAAACAAACATACAATAAACAGACATCAATATATCATCCAACACATCCAAAACATATTAGTTGTTTCATTGCTTGGTGCCAACATCCAAAACATCAGTTACTCATAGTCTAGGGTCAGAGCTACTTCCTGACCGAACATAGGAGTGTTGCCCAAAAGACTAAAGTCAGTTGGGAATGATCTAAAACTATTATGTAGTGGCAATAATATTGCGCCAGAAATGTTTCAAGAACAACTCGCTCACATGTATTCATTGTTAGCGCGTCCTATTTCCGCACCGAAGATCCAATCACTAGCATCCCAGAACAATAAAAATCGCCCATCTACCGTTCAGCGCAATGGTCGTTGAATCCTTGACCACCTAAGAAAACATAACCAGCCTTGGGAAACGGGGCAACAACTATGTACGTGCCAAACTAAACTGGATCGCGTGTGAGATCTAAGAAACGTTCCCCCTCACTGAACCCCTGGACATGCACAACGACAACAAAAACGCATCCTAGCGCAGCAGCAAGGCGCGATCCGGCCGCGAGGGGCGCGAAGCACGGGCCGATCCGAACAGACGAGGCAGGCGTGGGATCGGAAGGGTTAGATCATCACCTGCGCGAGCTTCTGCTCTTCCAGGACGGCGCGGAGAAGCTCCTCCTGCTTCGCGGTCTCGGCCGTCATGGTGGCTGGGTGGGCGGGAGGTGGCGGCGCAGAAACCCTAGAACCCTGAGCTGGGAGTGGGGGCTGGAGGCGCAAGCAAAGGGGAATCACTGCAACGGGGGCGGCGCACGGACTCGTGACGCTTTATACAGGTGATGTTAGGTCTCCATGGGCTCGCATGTCTTAGGTTTTCGGCCCAGTATCAACAAATGCGCGGCGCGACTAAAATGACGAGATTTAACTCGGCTAGTGATATGGACTGTGCAGTTTAATGGTCCGGCTGTACCACCAGTTTTAGCTAGAACCCTAAATATGCTCAAAAAAAAAACTAGAACCCTAAAACCCCTCAAAAAAAACTAGAACCCTAAATCTCTACTACTATTAATCTCTATTGCTAAGGTTTCCCCTCTCGTTAGGGTTTATGTCTCGCCGAGTCTGAAGGCGATTTTCCGATCTCGATCTTGTTCGTTCGACCCTGGTGCGACGCCTCTCTCCAAGACGCCACCAGGAGGTCCTCTACAGCTGGATCAGCTTGAGGGTGAACTTGCAGCACCGCACGGATACTTGGGACATCCATCGATGGCGACCTCGATGAAGGAAACCAGTGATGGTGGAGCGAAGGTAGAAATCGTAGCACTTATGGACCAACTAGGGATCCAAGAGGACGATCTCGACGATGTGGTTTTCAAAGAGGAGGTGCAGAATCCGGTGGAAGTTGCCCTCTGGCTGGTTCTTGTTAGGGTTTTTACAGAGAAAAGCTATAGCCAAGCCGCGTTCTTCAGGAGTATGAGGGCGGTGTGGGATCTGGATAGGGCTACACGGTTCCGTCCTTTGGAGAACAACCTCTACTTGATCAAGTTCAAGTGCCTGGTTGAGTGGGAGAAGGCGATGGAGGGAGGACCGTGGAATTTCAGAGGATATCTTGTGTTGCTAACTGAATATGATGGATTTACAAAGCCCTCCTCAATCAGCCTTGATACGTTCAAAATCTGGATGCAAATTCATGATTTTACGGATGGGTATTACCCCCTGATTAAGGGTATGGCATCAAAAGTGGGTGAATTCGTTGATGCTGAGACGCCTTCGCGTGACTTCGCTGAGAATTTTGTTCGAGTTAAAATCAAGCTGGATGTCAGGAAGCCCTTGAGGAATCATGTCTCAATAATCAGAGGAGGGAAGAGGGATATCTTCATTGTCAAGTACGAGAAACTACCGGATTGGTGCGCGGTGTGTGGCTGTTTTGGGCATGTATACAAAGAGCATGGGGATGGGTTGCACCCTCCAACGGCTTTAATATACAAGAATCTACGAGTCGATTGGGTCTTCAGAATACGTCCAGCAGCTGTCATGGGAGGAAACCAGCAGGACAAAGGAAATACAAACGTACCAACTCCTACAGCGAACATGAGTGAGCAGCTGGGCAATGAAATCAGGTCTGAGGAAGTGGATGCTGAGATGACAGAGGCAGACAACAACAAGAAGAGAGGCACATTGGCTAAAGATGATCTGGGGGACTCTAGCAACAGGTTTTCTCAATAGACCTTGGCCGCGGACGTTCCTCAAGAATCGGTTCCACCCAGCCCACCTCCACGCCCGAGTGATCTGAAGTGTTCCAAGACTGGGGTATCGGGTGGCCCTTCCACAAAACGACCTACTAGTGATGCCAAAACAAATACTGCGAAATCGGCGGGCCTCCTAGAGGGGCACCGCCGGGCATAATGTGTCTCTTATCATGGAACTGTCGTGGTTTGGGTAACCCCGCGACAGTTCGAGAGGCGCGCGATTCGGCGGCCAAATTTACCCCGGCAGTGCTTGACACGTCCAAAATGCATCACTATTATATATCGTAATTCACCCATATTCATTGATATATTTCATGTTATGATGCTATTCTTATCTTGTTTTGGCTTGTTTTACACAGATTGCAACTTTCCGATGCTGAAGCAGCAGACGCAAGATTCAGTGATAAAAAGTGGACACAGAGTTGCTGAATCAAAAGACCTCCAAATGACCTGAAAATCGACGGAGGTTATTTTCCAGAAGATTGACGGAGGCATGCAAAACGAGAGCCAGAGGGGGCCACCGGGTGCCCAGGCGCCCCCTTGGCGCGGCCCCCACCAGGGGGCGCCGGGAGGCCGCCTGGACCCTTGGGGCCACCCCCGGCTCCCCCCTCTGGACTATTTATTCATCGTCACCCAAAAACCCTAAAAAGGGAGGATTTTCGCGAGTTTCTCCGCCGCTCCGTGGCGAAAACCTACATAGAAGAAAAGACATCTCCGGCGGGAAGATTCCGTCGAAGAGAACACCTCCCAGAAGGGGAGATCATCGCCATCGTCATCACCATCGTCACGGGCATCATCGAGATCATCATCAACATCATCCCCAACAGCAGCACCATCTCCACCACCATCCTATCTCATCTCACAAGTGCAACTTGTGTTGTAATCCATACTATCTATCCTCTCTACTCTACCGGTGTTGATTACTCCTTTGTGGTGAATGCTATTGAGTTTTGTTGGAGAAATATTGTTATGTACAGATTGTTTATCGTCTATTTATCACCACTGATCATGATCTCTTTTATGTCTTGTGAGTAGTTACTTTAGTTCTTGAGGACATGGGAGAAGTCTAGTTGTTAGTAGTCATATGATGTTGAAGTAATATGTGTTGTTTGATATTTAAGTTGTGTTGTTATTTTCCTAGTGGTGTTGTGTAAGTTGAACACTCAACATTTCGCCTTGTTAAGGACCTAGGGGAATGCATTGTGTATAAAGAATGCTTACGGTGGGTTTCCGGAGTGACAGAAACCTGAACCCCAGTTTGCACAAGGGAATAATGGGTCCTTGATCGTATTGTTGTGGTTAGGCTTTTGCCTTAATTTCGACCTTGTATTTGCGGATGCTTGCAAGGTGTTTAATCATAAGAGTGTACTTATCTTAGTCTAGAAGGTATACTAGCATAGATCCACCCACTCAACACTTATCAACACAAAACATACTACCGATACGGAATATGGCGAAAGCACGTGACTACCTCCCCCGTGTGTCCTCAAGAACGCTTTAGCCTTTATAAGTTCAGTTGCTAGGCTTATCCTTTGCTCAAAAGGATTGGGCCACTTGTCACTCCTCAATATCTTTTACTTTGCTTGCCTTTATCTTCTCGTTGCTTATACCAAAAACCCCTAAAAAGTTATCTTTCAGTGCCTGTAGTTATTTCTTTACCAAAGTCACTTGCCAATACCTTATGCTCCTCGTTGGGTTCGACACTCTTCTTTATCGGAAACTCTACAATCGATCCCCTATAGTTGAGGCTCATCAAGTATTGTTTTCTGGCGCCGTTGCCGGAGAGCGTAGCGCTATTAGTAAGTGAAGCTGGTAAGGACGTTTTTATATTTCTGTTTTTATTTTGTTGTTGCTACTTTTTTTTCCTTATGGACACCTCTACTCTTGGTTCGTTGCTTTTGGGGAAACGCCCCACTACTTTGGTGGTTGCTCCCACCCCTACTGAAATTGTGCCTTATAAAATACCAACTGGTATTATCGATTGTGTCTTAGCTAATTGTTATGCAGGAGACAGACATCCAGGTGAACACTTGCTATATTTATCCCAACAATGTTCATTATTTAAGCTTGCAGGTGTGTCAATGGAGTTTGTCATGAAGAAATTATTCTCCGTGTCACTTATAGATAAAGCTTCAGATTGGTATAAGCTCCTCGATAACTCACATTTACTTAATTGGCAAGAGCTTATGTCTCTCTTTTATACAAAGTTTTATCCTCTTCATGAAATTCATTGAGAAAGGAACTACATCTATAACTTTAGGTATCGTGACGGAGAGAGCATCGCTCAAGCTTGGGGGAGACTAAAGTTCCTAATGTTCAAATGTCCTATTCATGAACTCCCCAAATATATTATACTTATAAATTTTTATGCCAGGATCTCTCGTCAAGATAAGGGGATGTTGGATGCCTCCTCTAGTGGGGTATTTCAAACGAAAAGCGTTGAAGAGCGATGGGATCTCATTGAAAGGATCCAGAAGAACACTGAAGACTAGGAAATTGATAAAGGTATTGAACCCGTTATAAATTATGAGCATTATTATATTGAGAGCTATGTGAAAACTGAATACTTTAATACCTTTTGCTCTAAGATTGGTCTTGATTCCCAGCTAATGATTGATTTTTGCAAGATTTTTCCTCTCCTATTGACTCTTCTAAGGAGGAGAAGGATTGGTACCATAAACCTTTTAAAGAATTACATGTTGCTATTAATGTTGCTGATACGTCTCAAACGTATCTACTTTTCCAAACACTTTTGCTATTGTTTTGCCCTCATTCTTGCATGATTTGGACGAAACTAACCCGGACTAACGCTGTTTTCAGCAAAGCTGCCTGAATGGTTTTATTGTGTGCAGGAAAATGGATTTTTAGACATCCCGGAAAATTCCCAGAAAAATACCAGAAAATCCACGCACCCGATGGAGCCAGGAGCCAGAAGTGGGACCCGAGGGGAGCCCTGGGGGCCCCAGGCGCCCCCCTGGCGCGGCCAGGGGTGGGGCCGCGCCCTCTGGCCGCCTGGGCTGCTCCCCCCTCCTCTGGTGCCCTACCGAGGCTCCTATTTATCCCCGTGACGAGAAAACCCCAGAACAGAAGTCGTTTTCCCAGTTTCCGTCGCGGAACCGCCACCACCCTCTGTTCTTCTTCGGGAGGGCTAATCTGGAGGCTGATTTGGCCTCCGGAGAGGGGAGAGCATCGCCATCGTCATCACCATCACCACTCCATCCATCCTCCATGACTTCTCTTCACATGTGTGAGTAATTCCCTGCTGTAGGCAAAGGGGATGGTAGGGATTGGATGAGTTTAATCATGTAATAGTTCGTCAGATTGTTGGGGGCATGTTGCCTATCATCTAGATTGGTGTTTATCTTCTTTGCTACAACTTGTTGTTCTTAATGCTTGTCACTTTGGGCCCGAGTGCCATGTTTTCAGATCTGAACCCTATGTGTTTTCATGAATATATTTGTGTTCTAGATCCTATCTATGAGTTGTATGCACCTGTTATGGTCCGGAACCGGCGATCCCAAAGGTGACAGCTTGGGACACCAAAGGGGATGGTCTATGATTTGAGGATTCCATGTATCCATTGAGTTTATTGCTTTGTTCTGGTGCTCTTTGACAGGAGCACCTTAATCTCCATAAGTTCCTTTTGGCCCCGTTCGTAGCGGTATGGTAGGACAAAAGATGTTGTGCAAGTTCTTATTGCAAGCACGCACAACTACCTACGGGATACATGCCTAATGTTTGATATTTGCCTAGATGATCATTGCTTTTCTGTGTGCCTTGCCCCGTGTTAGAATCTATTATATGTTTACTCTCATCCATGCAGCGCCTAACCATCCATCTCCCTAGCCTACAGTGTTTTCAATCCTGCTGGTCATTAGTTGTTACTTTTGTTGTTACTTTTGTTGTTGCCACTATCACTATCATATTATCGTTACCACTTATCTATCGTTGCAAGCAAGTATATTTCAGGTGCGGTTGAATTGACAACTCAACTGTCAAAGCTTATAAATACTCTTTGGCTCCCCGTGTGTCGAATCAATAAATTGGGTTAACTTACCCATGAAGACTATCTCGATCCCTTACGCCTGTGGGGCATCAAGCAGCGTTTTCTAGCGCCGTTGCCGGGGAGCATAGCAATATTTACAAGTCTACTTGAAGTATCCTGCCTGCTGCATATCATCCGCTATGGGTAAGAAAGGAGACCCCAAGGTTCCGATCTTACCATCCCGTACAAGAAAAGGTACTGTTCTGAACACTAGCGCTACACTTGATTCACCTTCTGTTATGAGTAAGTTTACTTCACCACCACTACATGATGCTTCTATTGAGTCTGTTACTATGTCCGATACTTTTGATGATGCTTCCACCACTCTTGATGATGCTACTTTTCTTGGTCACTATATTGAAACTCAGTCTGCTAAGACTGCAGCAAAATCCAAGACCGAGACCCCTGCTACCTATATTCCTACCTGCAAAACCTTTGGTTACCCGAGCTTAGATGAACTCAAGGAGAGAATCCTTGATGATGATTATGTTACTCTTGATGATGATTTTTGCAGGGAACTCAGAGAGTGTGCCGACTCTGACCCTGGTGCTGTTAAAGAGTTGCTCAAGAGGCACGCCATGAAGAACAAAGTTATTCCTGATCCTAAATTTTCCACGTCACCTATATGCATCACTGATCCCGATTATGATTTCTCTGTTGATCTTTCACTTATATCTACAGTCGAGGCTAACCCCTTTTATGGCAGAGAAAATGATGATGCTATAGCACACTTGACCAAACTCGCTGAGTTAAGCAACCTATTCACTACTGATGAGAAGATACGAAACTTCTATGTGGCCAAGCTTTTTTCCTTTTTCTTTGAAGGAGGACGCTAAAACATGGTACGATGCACTACCTTGTGGTTCCGTTAAAAGTCCTCAGGACTTAGTCAATTTTTTTGTTGATAAGTATTTTCCAACTCATCTGCAACGTGCTGCTTTGCAAAGAATCTATAACTTTAAACAATTGCAAGATGAGCACCTCCCTAAAGCTTGGGGGAGGTTTTGTGATTTACTTAAGGTTATGCCGGGACATGGGATCCCCAAGAATGAACTGCTTGATATATTTTACGCTGGTTTAACCGATGAATCCAGAACCTATCTGGATAGTTGTGCTAGTTGTGTTTTCAGGGAAAGAACGCCGGACGATGCAGAAGAATTAATGTGCAAAATCGCCAAAAACTATGAAGACTGGTTCGTTCCTGAGCCACTTCTACCACCGAAAAAGAAGGGCATGCTTGTTTTGAACCCTGAAGATATGCAAGAAGCAAAGAAGTCTATAAAGGAGAAAGGTATTAAAGCCGAAGACGTAAAGAATCTACCGCCTATTGATAAGTTGTGTGAGCCTACTACTCACCCTCCCTTGGTAGAGGTACACTCTCTATTAGACTTTACTGAAAGCGACATCCCTAGAGATAAGCCTCCCGACCAATGTTTAGACGAGCTTGATAATTTTATTGTTAAGCAAGACCATTTTAATAGGAAGTTACAAAGTCAGTTGCATGATAATTCTCTTGCTATCAAAAGTTTATGTGATGTTCTAGAAAGAACAGTTAATGATGTTAAATGTCTTGTTAAGCATTTTCATATGGTTCAAACTCAGCTTGAACAAATTTCTAATGTGCAAAAAGATTTGCTTGCTAATAATGCCAAACAGGACATAGAAGCTTATGGAATTAAAACGAGGGGTGGAACACATACCCAGGACCCACTCTATCCTGAGGGGCATCCAAAGAGGATCGAGCAAGATTCTCAAGTACACGAAGAAGACGAGGCTGTTAGATCTCCAAAGAAGAAAAAGAAGAAGAAGAAACACAAGGAGGCTGACAATCCCGATGATCCTATTACAAGTGAAAAGCCAGCTGTTGATCCTAACAGCATATCTACCTCTGATGCTGAAACAGAAGACGATGCCGAGCCTGAAGAAAAAGACGCCGAGAAGGATGATCCACCCAAGGTAAGAGAAGAAGAAGCACCCGATAAACGCAAGAGGTACTCTAAAGAAGACTTCATCGCAAGAAGACATGGGAAGGAAAGAGAACCATGGATACAGAAACCCATGCCCTTTCCAGGTAAGTCCCTCAAATCTAAAGAAGAAGAGCATTATAATACATTTTGTGAATGGATGAAGCCTCTTTTTCTTCAAATTCCTTTGACTGATGCTATTAAGTTACCTCCTTATTCGAAATATATGAAAGATATTGTCACTAATAAAAGAAAAGTTCCTAATGAGGCTATATCTACTATGCTTGCTAACTACTCTTTCAGTGGCAAGATTCCTAAGAAGGTCGGTGACCCAGGTATACCCACCATTCCTTGCTCCATAAAGAATAATTACGTCAGAACTGCTTTATGTGATCTTGGTGCAGGAGTGAGTGTTATGCCTTTCTCTCTTTACAAAAGGCTTTGTTTAGAGAAACTAATCCCTACAGATATCTCCCTTCAGATGGCTGACAAATCAACAGCTGTCCCAATAGGTATTTGTGAGGATGTACCCGTTGAAGTTGCTAATTGTTTGATGCTTACAGATTTTGTTGTGCTTGACATGCCCGAGGATGGGAGCATGTCCATTATCCTTGGTAGACCTTTTCTTAACACCACAGGTGCTATTATTGATTGCAATAAATGAAAGGTCACCTTCAACGTTGATGATAAAGAACACACGGTATATTTTCCAAAGAAGATCGACAAAAGGCATGGCCTTAACTCTATAGAGAATATCGAGACCGTGAAGATTGGAGAATGGGACTGTCCACTACATGTGCACCACAAATACAAAACCATTATGGTGGGGACAATGTCCATCAAAGTAAAGGTGCAATGATCACTTCATAAGAGGGGAGACTTCTTGTTCTATATATCGCCGGTTTGTTGGTAAGACTTGATCAACCTTACTAGTGAGCTTGTTTTATATAGGTAAAAAGTTAAGCTTGTTATGTTTTCATTTGCTTTAGCTTTCATTCTTTTTGCTGTACCAAGTTTTTTTGTTTTTGAAGCTTCACAATACTAATCACCGCTTTAAGTTTTCAGAAAGTTTTACAGCTTTTTGAACTCCGAGAAATTTTCAACAGTGAAGTTTTCAGAAAAAATCCAGAAAAATAAGAATAAAATTTCCATGCCGGGAGTGACCCAGAGACACCTGGGGCTGACCAGGGGGCCACCAGTGGCCCAGGCGGCCAGCTGGCGCGGCCTGCCCCCTGGCCGCGCCCACAGGGCGCCTGGGGCCCACAGCCCCCACTTCCAGGTATGTATTCTTCCTCCTCCTTCTTCTCTCTGCAAAAACACGAGTTCTGCATTTGGTTCTTGCGTTCTTGCTGTTCTTGGAGGAAATTTTCGATCTCTCTCTACAGCCCACCATTCAAGCTGAAATTTTGAGAAAATACTCCCTGGTATGTAACTCCTTCACCCCTCCAATTAGATTTTTGATTGGTGGCTTCATTTGTGAGTATTTAGTAGCTCTTGGTGCTGTTTATATGAGCTTGCATGCATGTGTAGAATTTTATTTTCCAAGTTTTGATGCAAGTTTATGCCTTAGGTAAGTGAGTTGAGTAGTTTGCCTTAACTCACTTGGTTTAAATCCTTATTTTTGTAATTTGTCAAAAATTTCAGAAATGAGTTTTCTAGGAAGAGCAAAGGGGTGGCTTGGGAAGAAGAGGCCCGAGTGCTCCGACCGAGTTACAAGAGCTGCAGCTTCACCCTCGACTGCTAGGGTGAGCTACAACGAAGATCACGTGCCCTTAGAGTTGTTGGAGGACACCAATCAAGCACGCGCAATGACTTTCCCGTGCGATGTATTCCTTGAAGCTGCAGGAATTAGGGAGGAGTTCTGTAATCTTTGTGCTAATGCAGGTTTGACGCGGCTCGCAACGTGCCGTGTTACCCAGTATCAAAAACTCACCTCCTGTTTCATTAACAGTTTTAGATATAACTTTGATGCTGGTTCTATTGAGTTTAAAATTTACAATGATCTTTTGACCATGCCTTTGGAAAGGTTTTGTGAGATAATAGGTGTGCCGAACGTGGGACAGACGACGACGATGAGCTCTCAGCCCTCCGAGCTGAGAACCGTCTTCAACTCGCTCTGTAGCATGGATACGAGGGATATTCATCGGTCAAAGATCTCCAGCATCCTATTTCCACACCTCATGTATTTTGCGTATTATATTGCTAGAGGGGTGTTAGCTCGTGACAACACGAGCAACATATCTGCGCCGGATATTGCTATCCTGGCAACCGCCCTTTCAGGGAGGTTTGATTATAATGTGGGTGCCTTAATTGCTCGACGCCTTGCTATGAACGGTAACAAGGGAGATTTATTTGGTGGCGTTTACGCCACACTTATCCTAGAGTCTCTTAATGGCACCCCACACCCCGATGATAAGCCTTTTACTTATTTAAGTTTTGATCTTGCTGCTATGAAAAGGCATAAGTTTGTTACCATGACTTCGGAGTTTGGTAACCTTGATTATATCTTGCGTTTCGGAGCTACCACGGAACGCAAGATCCGTCTACCTGCGCCTCTTTTGTTTGATTTTTCTCGCAGGAATGGATGGTCCTTTGATGTTATCCAGTTCGATGAGTTCGTGGTCCAGCATCAGTTTCATAACCCCATGGAGGGGGTTGTGCCCGACGAGGCGGAGCATGGTGAGTTCCCACCTTTCCAGGGGGAGACCTTCACCTAGTTTGGTGAAGGGTCTTCCTCTACTTGGAGCGCGGATCCTTCTTCGTGGGAGGGTCCGAGGACTTCGGTGTACGCACCGGAAGCATCATACGATCCTTGGACTCACCCGTACTACCCTGGAGCAGGAGGCTCCTGGGGACATTAGCTACTACCAACTTAGGCCAAAAGCCTAAGCTTGGGGGAGTACGTGCCCTTCTCACTTTTCCATTGTATTATCCATTTTATTCGCTTTGATCTTTTTCGAAGTTTTTGCCCGTTCTTCTTTCTTTCTTTCGTTGCAAAAACAACAAAAATATTTTCTCTTTTCTTTTGCTCTCTTTTAACCTTAAAAAAACCCAAAAGGATTTCCTTTCTCTCTTTAGTTTGCTTTGTTTTTAGAGATCAGCTCGAGTCCGTGATGGCATTTGATTATATTTTCTACGTTCGATCGTGCAAGTGAAAAGGCAGTGATGACGAAGATCGACGAAAGGGAAGCAACAAGGAAAACCGGTATGAACTCTTCTTGTTTCTACTTTTGTACATATGCGTGTACTTATGATCTAGAGACCAGCTTGTAGCGACATAGTGCTATGTTTACAATGATTTCCCAGTGTTCATGCTTTCCTTGTGGCTAGTCTCAAATAGCTAGAGTACATAATGTGTTGTTGAAATGATTTACATGCATTGCATTGTTCATGGTTTGGCATACTTGATACGTCCAAAACGTATCGATAATTTCTGCTTGCTCCATGCATGTTTTGTGTGATATTGCTATGATCTAGATACACTTTCATACCTTTTTGATCATATCTGGACTAACCTATTAACTCAGTGCACCCCAGTGCCAGTTCCTGTTTTCTGCTGTTTTTCTATTTCAGTTTTCCCCCATATAAAAAGTGCCAGAAAAATTTGGGAAAATTCAGATAAAAAATCAGCGTGACGGAAGCTTTGAGAAAAGCCCAGGAGGGGCCAGAGGGGGGCCAGGGGGGCCCAGGCGTCCACCCGGTGCGGCCCCACCCCTGGCAGCGCCAGGGGGGCTCCTGGGGCCCCTGGTCCACCTCTAGCTGCCCCCCTTCGCCTATTTATCCCCCGTCACGGGAAAACTCCAGGAGAGGAACCCTATTCCGCGAACTCGCCTCTGTTCCGCCGCCGCCTCGCTTCCAAGATCGGGAGCACCAGAAGACCTCTTCCCAACACCCTGCCGGAGGGAGGATTGACCTCCGGGAGTCTCCTGTCCACCATGGATGCTCCCCGGATGTCTCGTGAGTAGTTTTCCTTGGACCATGGGTCCGTGATCAGTAGCTATGTGATGTTCTCCTCCCCTCTTTGATCTTCATTGTTTAGACCTCGTGAGCTGCCCTACATGATCGAGGCACCTTTGTAATATTTCTGCTATTGCTATGTTGAGTTTGATCGGATCTGATGGATTATGAGATTATGTTCAGATTGTGATAGAGTAATATATTTGGTTTTATCTCTTATATTTTTGTTCCTAAGTAATTATTGCATGCTCTCCGTTGCTGTTTATTGCTTTGGCCAAGTAGTAGGTAGTGACTCCAAGAGGGAGTGTTGTGCTAGATTGTGGGTTCGTGCCTCCCCGATGACATGCTTGAGTGACAGAAACATGAGTCTAGGGGATGTGCCGTTGCCACAAGGGGGAAAACAATGGTGCTTGTAACCGCGGTTACAAGGATTGTTTACTTTACGCAAAGTTCTCTTTAATGCAGTTGTCTGTTGCTTTGGGTTTACACTTTGGGTGGGACTCGCAACTTAATATCAGCGAGATGTTCTAGATAGATATCTCATGGTGGATGATTAGTAGTAGATGCAGATGGATTTCGGTCTACTTACTTTGGCGTACTGCCCGTGCTTTTGAACCTCTTCCTTTCTTTTGTAGCATAGTTAGCATTGCGGTGCGTTCTTAATCCTGTCAATTGCCTTTCTGTAATTTGTTTACCTCGCATAGCATTTTTATCGTCTTTTCGGAGAGAGACATCATTAGCGAACATCACGTATCCCGGTCCATATCCTCATTATTGTTTCCAAGCTATATTTACTTTTCTGCATTACTTTCAAGTTGCTATCATTATCCCCTTGCGTTTTATCATTTGTGAACAATAAGACCGGAGAGATTGACAACCTCTCTGAACTTCGTTGGGAGCAAAGTTATCTATGTCTGTGTACAAGTCCGCGTCAGTTGCGCCGCTGACACCTACTTATCATCTCTAGAGTCCTACTGGAGACAAACCTTGGTATCTTTACTGAGGGAAACTTGCTGCTGTACCGCATCACGCCTTCCACTTGGGGCCTACCAACGAAGGGCGAGAAGCCGTCATCAATACTGAAGTGGTATTTCCCTTCGGAGAATTTTTGGATTGACTTGGCACATGTTCACACATGCTTATGACTATAAAGTCTACTTTTGCCTTGATGATCTTTTTGTTTCAGAATAGTTATATCACTTTCATGCCCGATTCAATGTTGCTTTGTCGCTCTGCATGATTATGACAGTTATTGCTCTCTAGTTGGTCGCTTCCCAGTCTTTTGCTAGCCTTCGCTCGCACCAAGCGGAATTCTGCTTGTGCTTCCAAACTCCTTTTCAAACCCAGTTGTTCCATTTGAGTCCACCATACCTACCTATATGTGGTATTTACCGGCCACTCCTAACTTAGACTTTCTTGTGCCATCTCGAAATTTATTCAAAAGCTTCCCTTTTGTAACCGTACAAGCTCATGGTCCGGTGAGGGGAAATCAGTATCTTTCATGCCAAAAATATTTTAACGGAAGTTTTAACTAGTCAAAACAGAAAAAGAGAAAAATATACATATGAGAGTTACACCTCCCCCATACTCTATGATGGAGTGATCTGGACCAAATGCTGCTTATGATAGGTGGAACGATACCCTCCTTCCATCCTTGAGGCAAAATAAAAGGTTCCATAGACCATCGAAGGATTCATGGATAAGGGAATATGTGTAAGCAAAAAGGCATTTTATATGGTTGGCATGGGAGATATTGAGAGACCTTTACCATTCACCGTTGACTGGAAAGTTGCACTTCTCAAAAATATTTTATCTCTGTTTTCAAAACCAAGGGCTCTGGCACATGTTTAGTCTTTGCTTCCTTTCACGGGTTTTCAACCTTGCCATCAAAAGCCACGGTTCGAGAGTCTCCCCTTCTTTCTTCAAAGCACCAACTATGAGAGCATAATTGTCATTCTTAGTGTAACATGCATTGTCCCAAAGTATTACATTGTCTTCTGCATGCTTGTGTTATTGCTAGTCTGAAATACTGAGTTCTAGTCACCTTTACAACTCCGGAGGAGTTTCTGCATTTATGTTTTGTTTCACTCATGGAGGCTAGTGAAATGCCACTCAAGTATGTTCAAGCTATGTGCATTGTGATCCTGTCTTGATTTTCAATAGCTTATTATTTACTTTTAGTTGTTTGTGACTGATCACATGAAAGAAGAATTGCTTCGTGCATTGTCCTTATAGCATTGTTTCATTATTTGCTAAACTCTTTTCGTAGTACATGCTTATATACATCTAATGAAGCAAAAGAGTTTGTCAAAGTTTTCTTTGTCGCGTCCAGTTCGTTGAACTGAATTGCTTGAGGACAAGCAATATGCTAAGCTTGGGGGAGTTGATACGTCTCAAACGTATCTACTTTTCCAAACACTTTTGCTATTGTTTTGCCCTCATTCTTGCATGATTTGGACGAAACTAACCCGGGCTAACGCTGTTTTCAGCAGAGCTGCCTGAATGGTTTTATTGTGTGCAGGAAAATGGATTTTTAGACATCCCGGAAAATTCCTAGAAAAATAACAGAAAATCCACACACCCGATGGAGCCAGGAGCCAGAAGTGGGACAAGAGGGGAGCCCTGGGGGCCCCAGGCGCCCCCCTGGCGCGTCCAGGGGTAGGGCCGCGCCCTCTGGCCGCCTGGGCTGCTCCCCCCTCCTCTGGTGCCCTACCGAGGCTCCTATTTATCCCCGTGACGAGAAAACCCCAGAACAGAAGTCGTTTTCCCAGTTTCCGTCGCGGAGCCGCCGCCACCCTCTGTTCTTCTTCGGGAGGGCTAATCTGGAGGCTGATTTGGCCTCCGGAGAGGGGAGATCATCACCATCGTCATCACCATCACCACTCCATCCATCCTCCATGACTTCTCTTCACATGTGTGAGTAATTCCTTGCTGTAGGCAAAGGGGATGGTAGGGATTGGATGAGTTTAATCATGTAATAGTTCGTCAGATTGTTGGTGGCATGTTGCCTATCATCTAGATTGGTGTTTATCTTCTTTGCTACAACTTGTTGTTCTTAATGCTTGTCACTTTGGGCCCGAGTGCCATGTTTTCAGATCTGAACCCTATGTGTTTTCATGAATATATTTGTGTTCTAGATCCTATCTATGAGTTGTATGCACCTGTTATGGTCCGGAACCGGCGATCCCAAAGGTGACATCTTGGGACACCAAAGGGGATGGTACATGATTTGAGGATTCCATGTATCCATTGAGTTTATTGCTTTGTTCCGGTGCTCTTTGACAGGAGCACCTTAATCTCCATAAGTTCCTTTTGGCCCCGTTCGTAGCGGGATGGTAGGACAAAAGATGTTGTGCAAGTTCTTATTGCAAGCACGCACAACTACCCACGGGATACATGCCTAATGTTTGATATTTGCCTAGATGATCATTGCTTTTCTGTGTGCCTTGCCCCGTGTTAGAATCTATTATATGTTTACTCTCATCCATGCAGCGCCCAACCATCCATCTCCCTAGCCTACAATGTTTTCAATCCTGCTGGTCATTAGTTGTTACTTTTGGTGTTACTTTTGCTGTTGCCACTATCACTATCTGAAAGTCCAAGTATGTGATCAGAGGGGGAGGGGGTGAATGATCACTTCAAAATTTTCTACTGAAACTATTGAAGTGAAGCATAAGTAGTGCGGAATAGTGAAGTAAAACTGGAAGCGAAACTAAATGCGGTGAATCAAAACACATTGAAGCATAACTGCAAAGCAAACGCAATACTGAAGGTAAATGCTCGAAGTAAAACGAACTAGGACTCGGCGATGTTTGTTTGACCAGTTCACACTCTGCAAAGCGCTACGTCTGGTTGGAGGAACTGGTGATTGAACACCTGGAGAAAATCTCTCTCCGTCCGTTGCTCCACTGCACCAAACTCCTTGAGCTTGGTCAGTTCTTCACTCGTGGTTGATTATTGAGGAAATCACCGAAACCTTTGACAAACTGGACTTCGAGGCGACAATTACTCTTCGCTCTCTGAAGAACAACTCTCTAACCGTCTAGGAGAATTGCAGTTCTCCAAGATAAAAAGGCTAGTAAGCTTTCACCTAAGTCATCTCGAATCTACTCAGATCAATGGGACTTAGGCTTCAGTATTCTGGATTTTGGGTTTTGCTTCGGTGGCGTCTTGGGGTTGCTCTCTTCAGTCTCTCTCGGAATATTCTTAGAGCAGCCACCCGCAAATGGAGGAGGGGGCGGCGTATTTATAGTTGGCGATCCCGAGGTGCGGAATGACCAAATTGACCCGAGGTGACAGCTTGACACGTGTCCACAACGGTCGAATTTGTCATCACTGTGCAACTTTACTTGCGGAACAAGTAAAGCTGACTCACGGACTTAGTTCTGCTTCAGAGGCCAAAGAACGAAGTCTTTGCTACCGAAGCTTAACTCAGTGCACATGAGATTTCTTCGCTTAGGCTTCTCACTTGGTTTGGATTTGATCTGAGCATTTTCTCAATGACTTCGGTGTCCACAAACTAAAGACCCCTCTTGATAGTACGGTTTGTCCTATGACTCAAAGAACAGAAAAAGAACTACACAAAAACATCTAACTCTTGTGCCGTCTTCTTCATTTCCTTCAATGAGTTGAGCTTCAGGACACCTTCATTTTTGGGGGGTCATCCTCCGTGATTAAGCTTCGCTCAGGGGGTAATGCTTCGATAACTTGAAGACCTTCCCTGAAGCTTTATCACCTAGCTTGTCCTTCAGGAACCTATACAATTGTTTACACTTGAAAACATTGTTAGTTCCTCTACTGTCTTGTCCAACAATATCTAAAACACACGGGGGCAAAACTTTGCTCTTACAATCTCCCCCTTTTTGGACTATTGTTGACAAAACAGGCATCGATAAAAGATATTGAAGTTTTTGTGAAGAGATGGGACAAACTCTAAGATATGAAGTTTTTGGCTCCCCCTGAATGTAAGCATCGAAGATTTATATAATCGAAGTAAATGCTTGAGATAAATTTCTTCGGTGGAGAGCAAAACAAATATCTTAAGGAAGACAATTGCAGTTGAAGATATGTATCCAGTAATGTATGCAATTGCTTCCAATGACCTGTGACTTAGAAAATAATAACCACCTGCAAGATAGAAGATACGAAGCAATACTTGCAAGCAAAGGGGTTATTAAAACTTAAGTGTAGCACAGGAGTAGCAGGGCCGAAGTTAAACTTAAGTTACAACCCCATCGAAGAGAATGTAATGTTTGTTGTAACTTAACCGAACGAAGCAAAAGCAATTAGCAAACCCTTTCCCCGATGCAAATCTAACTCATCGATGCCCTCATTCTCCCCCTTTTTGTCAATGATTGGACAAAAGGTTGAGAAAAGGTTCGAGAGATCTATTTCGCGGCATCAGCACCCTGGGAACCCGACGAAGCAGAGCTTGACGAAGATTCATCCGACGAAGACTAATCGCCTGAGGATTCTTCTTCGGAAGAAGACGTAGGAATAGCTTCGTGGCGCGACTGGGTGATGAGGTTGATGTAGAGGTCGCTGTCGTCGAGGCCGTCATCGTCCTTTGAAGTAATGGAGTCATTTTCCGAGACGGTATCAGGCCGGATGGGTTCAGGTTCGTTGACGAAGAACACTTCATCAATCTTGTGCAGGGGAGGGATCTTCTGATTCGGGCGGTCAACTGTATCATCACGAGAAAAGTTTCGCTGGAGGTGCTCATACTCTTTGTAGACGCGATCTTTACGAAGGCCTTTGACAGAGTTGAATTTCCGGAGCCCCTTCCAGGAATGACGCTTGAGCACACGCAGAAACTGATTGTTGTTGAGAGTAATATTTCCAACTCTGTTAATCTCATCAGCAAGAAATTGCATCTGGCGCTGATTGGCTTCAATGTAATTGTCAAGCATTTGCTGCGAACGAAGATTAACTTCAAAATGATGGCAGTCTTTCTGGAACTTCTTGGATAAGTTTCGCTCATTGACTTCATGGCGCACGCCAACATATGTGGCAAAAGGATCATTGGGCTTCCTCAGCAATGCCAAAGTGTCACGCACTGGTGGCAAGAAAAGCTTCGGATGATGGCGAGCCACAAAGTCTTCGTTTCTACCATAATCGCAGACAACTTGCAGCCAGGGAGCATAAGGTTTCAGTGTGAATGGTAGCTCTGCTGCATGAACCAAGTTCCAAATGAAGCAGTCTTCAAAATCAAAGAGAAGACCATGAGTGAGCTTCATGATAGCATGCCTTGTCTCTGGATAAATGTTCGATTCTTCCGAAGCAGTACTCAATGGGATCAATGAGTTGGACAAGATGTAGAACCAAGTCCGTGAGATGAAGTTCAAATGCTTCGGGCGAATGTTTTCAGGAAAATAGCTTGTAGAGACTTCAGTGTCCAGCAGAGTCGCAAATTCTTCTTCAGTCAGATCAGGTTCTAAGTGAATCTTTTCTTGGACTCCAGAATGCCGTGGAATATTGACAATTTCCATGAATTCAGCAGAGGACATTCTGAAGACTTTGCCTTGAATCATCCATTCCAGCGTCCATGAGCTGGGTTCATTTGCTTCACCAGAAACATAGAGAGTTGCATAGAATTGTTTGATAAGTCCAGATTTGAAGGGAGTGCTCAAAGCAAACAGCCGAGTCAAATTCTGATTCTCAATGGTTTCGGCGACGTTCTGAAAGCAAGTGGCAGTGGAAAGACTTCGCATATCCAGAAATTTATGCCTGAACAGAACTCCTTGCTGACAGAAGACTTTGGTGTATAGGATTTGTTGTTCTGCAGTCCAAAAGCGAAGATCATCTGCAGTGCGATCTGAAGCATATGGGCTGACACCAAAGAAACGGTGGCGCTTCTGATGCTGTTCCAAGTTGAAGTCCGGGCCATGTCTTGAAGAATAACCAGCACCCTTGAAAATAGGAAAAGTTTCACGAGGGTAATTGGAGTCAAGCTGGGTATCTTGGCAGGAGCGCGAATGCGCGCGGAACCTTTGCAGAGGAGCAATTGGATTGGCGCTAGAAGGGCCAGCAGTTTGAGCTACTATCAGCGCTTGCTCTTGCGACAGATTCAGTAACTGAACTTTTTCTTCTTCGTCGTCATGTGCTTCGGTGCGAGGCACAATGGTTTCAGATTCTTGAACGGATCTGGCAGGGGAAAAATCTCGGGTGACATGTGTTCGGGAGTGGGTTGGGGACGATGCATTTTCTTCATGGGGAGGTGATGGAGGTGGTGCGGGAGCAGCTGGTGGAGTGGGAATCCTATGTGGCGAGGGGATTGGGGCACGGATGGGTGTGGGTGCACTAGGTGGAATGGGTGTGGTAGTTCGTGCAGGTGTTGGAGTAGGGGTAGGAGCTTTTTGTGGTGGAGTTGGTTTGGGGGTGGTTCTGGTAGGAGGAGATGTGGGAGTCTTGGTGGGTGGAGCTGAAGGTTTTGGTATGGGCTGGGATGGCTTTGGCTTCGGTGTAGGAGTGGGAACTGCTTCAGGAGTTTCCTTCGGCTGTTCATCACTGGTGTCCATGTCAGCAGCTGAAGCCAAAGTAACCTTCCTCTTCTTGGTGGTTTTCTTCTTGGGTGAAGGACCCGAAGCCTTTGAAGCAGTGGGCTTTGCAGCCGATGGTTGTGCAACAACAGGTTCAGCTTCGGGCGAAGCCTTTCGCTTCCTTGAATCCCTTTCCATAATGGATGCATTATGGGTCTTCACCATTTCATCAACAACGGCCTTGACTTTGCCTTTGAAGATTTTGATATTGTTCTTGGTGGTGGTGTTGACGTCCGTCACTTGCTGAAGCAATTTCAGAGCGTGCTGTTTGAATTCTTCATCTGGTTCAGATTCAGCGCGCTTCTGATAGTTGTGAATATTTTTGATTTCAGCCCTGTCTCTTGAATGCAGATCCTTCAGATGACTGATCATTGTGGAGATCATTGCTTTGATGGAGCTTGAGATATAGACTTCTCCAAGATCAACAGCTTCTGGCTCTTCAGCAGCACATTTCTCCCAAAGGGCTTCAGTGATGCCCAACTGATCCCAGAGTTCGCCTTCACGTGGGTCAGGGAACTGATGGTCACTGTGGCGATCAGCTTCAGCTTGAGCTTCAGGCAGAGATATGCCTTTCTGCTTCGATGGAATAGAGTAGGGAGTCATATCAACAACAGGCTTCTTCTGACTTGCCCTAGCAGCTTTCTCAGCTTTCTTTGTCCTGAGGCTGTCTAGAGTGGCCTTGCATTTTGCTTCAAGATCGGCCAGCTGTTTAGCTTCAGCGGCAGCTTTCTCTTCGTTCTTTTCGGCTTCGGCGAGCTTGCGCTTCGTCTCAGCCTTCTCTGCAGCCAATCTGGCAGAGTCCAACTCCTTTTGCTTTCTTGCAGTGTCCTCATCTGCTTTCTTCTTCTCAGCAGAACTTCTGGCAAGTATGTTGCGCTCAAGTGCCTATTCGAGGTCTTTCTGTCTCAATTCTTCTTCAGTGAGCTTGTGCTTCGCTGAAGGGTTTTGAGCCGCAGACTGCTTGGGCTTCATTGGTGCTGAAGCCTTTGCAGTGGGTTGCTTCTTGGGAGGGTCATGCTTCTGCTTCGACCGCCTCTCAGTGTTGAGGGCATCTGCCGGTGGCTTGGAGGCCAAGGGCTTCGCAACCACCAAGTTTGACAAATCAATGGTGGGGGGAGTAGAAGACTTGTCCAGGGGGTCTTGAAACTTAATCCCCTTAGCAGCAGGTTTCTCTCCTGGATTCTTCTTCAATGGGATCTGAAGTCTTTGCTTCTTGGGGGGAGCAGGATCATCAGATTCATCAACTGCTTCAGACTCTGATTCGTTGTCAGCAGCATTTGATTCGTCCAGCATTGAATCCTCCAGAGCTGCTTGTTCTAGCTTAGCTTGCTCCTCATCTTCTGTGGTAGCATGAGGAGGAGAAGCAGATTTCTTCTTGAGCTTCTTCTTCTTCTTTGAGCTAGGCCCAACATCATGGGCTTCAGCTTCAGCCAACTTGGCTGCCTTCTTCTCTTCTTTCAGTCTCTTGTTTTCAGCAACAATCCTCAAACGTTCTTCTTCATCAGGATAGTCAGCTGGAGTGTTGAGAGTGTTGGGGTCAGGAAGCTTCGGTGGAACTGGGTAATATAAATGGCGATTTTCTTCGGTGTACTGGCTACACATGGCCGAAGTATATTGAAAGGGTGGACTGAAGGCAAATTGCATAGCCCACTTCCAGTCAGGGATGCTCTTGTACTTGTACCATTTGACAGCCCAGTACCGGCGAATGTTTTGCAAGCGATTCTTGCGCTGATCCTTGGTTTCTCCAGGAGGCGTATCATATCCAAGCTCTAAGCGAATGGATTCGGGGATGCCTCTGGCATTGTTGGTTTCCTTCGTTCTGCCACCTTTCTTCTTCGGAGCAGACCGTTCTGCTTCGTTGATGTGGTCAAGATTTGGTGACTCATTTCCGAAGCCTAACTCAGCAGACATCCTGTGAAAATCATAACGGTAGCGAGGGAAAAAGGCAAGTATGGAATGAGCACTAGCAAAAGTTTCGATCCAAAAACAAAAGTTTTGACAAGAGATTCAGTGAAGAATTTTGGGTGAAGATTCTTGTCTGTTCTGAGCTAGACTTAACTTCATGCAATGAAGAACTGTAACCCTAACACAGAACAGAAAGACTCAAGCCCTAACTTCTAACCTGAATCGAGATGGGAACCTTTTGGCTAGCAGAAACAGATTTCCCAACAGTGCAACGATCCAACAGATCAATTAAACCTAAGGAATTCATCCCAAAACAAACAGACTAAGAACTCGGATCCAATCTGGAAACGGAAGAACAGATGAGATAGAGATTCGATCGAGGCTCGGCGTACCCTAACTCGGTGGCGTCGAGCAGCTACGACGGCGAGGAGCGAGGAGGATGTGCTCGTCGACAACGTGAAGTCCACGGCGGCGCTCTTCCGGCAGTGAAGCGGCGAGAACGGCGACGGGGACGAAGAGCTCGGCGGCGCTCGGGAGAGAGGGTTCCGGAGAGATGCGAAAGAGGAGGTGGGAAGGATTCGCTGGGGTGAGATGCCTTATATAGGCCGGTCTGACAGGAGCTGTCAGATCAGATCAAACGGCCTCCAGCGTCTGTCTCTCTGGATTCTACGGCGAGGATTTCGTGGCGAATCGCGAGAGAATCTCAACGACCCGGATTTGATGGGATCTCAACGACCGAAGAATAAGTCCTCGACATGAGTAAAACTTCAATAAAAGTTGGAAGCATTTGATTCGTAACTCAACGATGTTCGAAGCAAAATACTTTCCGTTTCAATTGTGCTCACCCATTTTGGACAGACAAAATAAGAAAGAAGAAGAATAGAAGGGGTAGAGTCCGAAACTTATCACCTCGAAGAAAAACCGAACGAAGCAAAAGGTGATAAGCATAGAGGACTAAATCCAAGCGAAATAAAATAAAATAAGCGAAACAAAATCAAACAACGAAACTAAAAGGTAAGCAATGAAGTAAATGAGTATATACAGGAGCAAAAAAGGTTCGATCTTATAGTACATTTCGTGAGTCCAATATATTGAGCTCACACCTTAACGCACAGAACCTTTTCTCATCCAATGGTTTCGTAAATATGTCAGCCAGTTGATCTTCAGTTCTGACATGACTTATAACAATATCTTCACGCTGAACATGATCACGAAGAAAATGATGACGAATGTCAATATTCTTCGTGCAAGAGTGCTGCACAGGATTGTGAGCAATTTTGATTGCACTCTCATTATCACATAGCAGTGGAATTTTCTTCACATGAATACCATAATCCTTCAGTGTTTTCTTCAGCCATAGAATCTGAGTACAACATGATCCAACAGCAATGTATTCAGCTTCAGCAGTAGATATTGAAACACAGTTTTGCTTCTTTGAAGCCCAACACACAAGTGATCTTCCAAGGAAATGACAAGTCCCTGAAGTTGATTTCCTATCCACACGATCACCAGCCCAGTCTGAATCAGAATAGCCAATGAGATCAAACTGAGCTCCCTTGGGATACCACAAGCCCAAGGTAGGTGTGTGAGCAAGATACCGAAGAATTCGCTTTATAGCAGTATGATGTGATTCTTTTGGATTGGCCTGAAAACGAGCACAAATACATACTGAAAGCATACTGTCAGGTCTAGATGCACAAAGATATAAGAGAGATCCAATCATAGACCGATATTTCTTCTGGTCGAAGGCTTTGCCCTTCTCATCTGCATCTAAGAAGCCATTGGTAGGCATTGGAGTCTTACTTGTTTTGCAATAAGTAAGACCAAACTTCTTCAGGCAATCCTTGAGATATTTTTCTTGAGAAATAAAGGTGTCATTCTTCTGTTGACGGATTTGAAGTCCAAGGAAAAACTTCAATTCACCCATTATAGACATCTCATATTTCTTCGACATCATTTTGGCAAATTCTTCGCTGATTTCAGTGTTAGTGCATCCAAAAATGATATCATCTACATATATTTGGCATACAAACAAATCACCATTATAAGATCGAGTGAAAAGCGTTGGGTCAGTTGTTCCTGGTTTGAAGCCTTTCTTCAGAAGGAAATCCTTCAATGTGTCGTACCAAGCACGAGGTGCTTGCTTCAACCCATAGAGGGCCTTGTGTAACCTGTACACCATGTCGGGTTTCTTTGGGTCTTCAAAACCTGGAGGCTGCATGACATACACTTCTTCCTCGATTTCACCGTTAATAAAAGAACTTTTCACATCCATTTGATAAAGTAGAATACCATTGAAATTTGCAAAAGCAAGCATGACACGAATGGATTCGAGACGAGCAACTGGAGCATACGTTTCGCCAAAATCGATACCTTCGATTTGGGTGTATCCTTGTGCTACCAGTCGTGCTTTGTTTCTTACCACTATACCGTCTTCATCTTGCTTGTTGGGAAAAATCCACTTTGTACCAATGATGTTGTGCTTCGTTGGATCAGGTCTATCAACTAAGGACCAGACTTTGTTTCGCTCGAACTGATTAAGTTCTTCGAGCATAGCAGTTAACCAATCTGGATCCTTCATGGCTTCATCAAACTTTGAAGGTTCTAGCATGGAGACAAACGAAAAATTTCCACAGAAGTTAGCCAAACGAGTACGAGAGCGAGTTGTGGGACGACCTGGTTGATGAATTTCTTCAAGGATCGAATCAACATCAACTCTTCTTCGAACTCGTGATAAGGTTGAATCATTTGCTTCAGGCTGAGCTTCTGCTTCAGGATCTGCTTCAGCTTCAGGATCTGCTTCACCTTTAGCTTCAGCATTTCCTTCGTTCCCTTGTTCTTCTTCGTCCTGTTCATCATTAGCTTCAGGATGTTGATCTCCAGCGCCCCGGGCTATGTGTGGGAACATTGGACCATCATCATCCCTATTAGCTTGACGATTATTTGCTTCAACAGGGCAAATTTCTCCAATAGCCATGGACCTGATCACTTCATCAAGAGGTGGTTCATCTAGATCATGAGGCAAATGCTCTTTTTGAGAGCCATTAGTTTCATCAAACCTCACATTCATAGTTTCCATAACTTTCCCAAAGTGAGAGTTATACACTCTGTACGTGTGGGAGTTTGAGCCATAACCTAAAAGAAAACCTTCATGTGCCTTAGGGGCAAATTTGGAGCTATGATTCATATCTCTAATAAAGCAAGGAGCACCAAATACCCTAAGGTACGAAACATTTGGTTTGTTACCAGTGACAAGCTCATGTGAAGTTTTCTTCAGAAATTTGTGAAGGTAAACCTTGTTGATGATATGACAAGCTGTATTAATTGCTTCGGCCCAGAACCTGATAGGAGTCTTGTATTCAGCAAGCATAGTTCTGGCCATTTCAATGAGAGTTCTATTCTTCATTTCAACAACACCATTCTGTTGAGGTGTATAAGCAGCAGAGAACTCGTGAGTAAAACCATGATCATCAAGAAAATCTTCAACATGAGTGTTTTTTAATTCTGTTCCATTATCACTTCGGATATGCTTCAGAGATAATTCATATTCAGTTTGAGCTCTCTTAGCGAATGACTTGAAGATTTCAACAACTTTTCTCTTGTCATCCAGAAAGAAAACCCAAGTATAACGAGAGAAATCATCAACAATAACAAGACCATATTTGTTTCCTCCCAGGCTTGCATAATTTTGAGGACCGAAAAGATCCATATGAAGCAATTCAAGAGGACGAGTGGTAGTCATAATAGTCTTCGCTGAATGATGTTTCTTCGTAATTTTACCAGCTTCACAAGCACTGCAGAGACGATCCTTATCGAATTTTACTTCGCTAAGGCCAATAACATGGTTCTTCTTCACTAAGTTATGAAGATTTCTCATCCCTGCATGACCAAGTCTTCGATGCCATAACCAACCAGATGAAGCTTTTGCCATTAAGCATGTGGATACAACAGGGCCCGAAGAAAAATCAACAATGTATAAATCTCCTTTTCGGTAACCCTCGAAGACAAACATATAGTCATCCTGTGAAAAGACAACACAACGCGAAGCAGAAAATAGAACAATCATACCCATATCGCGTAACTTAGAAATAGACATAAGATTATATCCAAGGGATTGGACTAGCATAACCTTGTCAATGTGCTTATCTTTCGATATGGCAACCTTACCCAAACCTAAAACTTTACCCTTGTTGTTATCACCGAAGGTAATGTACTTCTGAGAAGAGTGAGATAGTTTTTTTCGGTGAATAACTCCTTGTCTCCGGTCATATGATTTGTGCAACCACTATCCATGACCCATTCGGATCCACCGGAGACATAGCCCTGCAGAAGAATTAGTTCTTCTTAACCACCCACAAACGAGCAGGTGACTGAGAAGATGTTGAAGCACTGGTTGAAGCAATATTAAATCGAACAGGAGTGTATTGCTTTGGTGTACCATCAAGCACACCATAAATGTAAGTCCTCTGCGAATGGTTAGGATAAGAATGAGCATATGCAATCTTGGTATGATTATGATGAGGACGATAAGTATGACGACCAGTGCGATAGTATTGCTTCTGCGGAACATTTGATTCGGGCACCATTGAATCATTTCTTGTTTCTAGAGAATAGAAATGATTCGGTGGTACCGAAGACTTTCCGTGCATGGTATGGTTAGCAGGCAGTTTTTCCACAAGTGCTTTCTGCACCCATATCTGCCTCTTATAGAAGCCATCCTTAGGAGGAGTACCAACATACTCAGCTTTAACCTTTCCCTGTTCGTCTTTGATGAGCTTGTAGTCAGAATCAAGTGATTCGTCCACAATAGCTTTGTTCATCTTACAGTCAAAACTTGAAAGGTTAGCTATATCAATGGGGTTCTCCTTCGCTAGGACCCAAACAGTTTTAGGGTACTGCTCAGGTTCCCAATAGGTGTCATCAGGGTTTATCTTTCTCTCGAAGCCAACACCTTCATTATTGGGATTCCTGTGAAGGAGAGCCTTCCTCAGGATATCACAAAGATACTGGTGACCTTGCACACTTTTGAACATGCCTGTTTCAAATAAGTTTTTCAACCTGAGGAGTTCCTCGGTAACAGCAGGATTTTCCTCATCAGAGGCATTAGTATCATCAATAACAATAGGAGCTTTGCCTTTGGAATCAGTTTTGCTTCGTTCCAGACAAGTTAAGCAAGGTGAATCAGTTTTATGATTTGCTTCAGAACCTTGTTGAGCCATGAGAGAGAGATTGACATTTTCCAACTCTTCATGAGCCTCTTTCAGTCTTTCGAGAGCCATTTTCCTTTGAAGAAATTCATAGGTAAGCTTCTCATAATCAACTGAAAGAAGATCATGCCTAGAGGATAATTCTTCAAACTTTTCCTTCAGAGCTGCATGCTCATTAGTTAAAGTTTGACCTTTCTCTATCTCATCGATCAACAGTGTTTCTGATTTCTTAATGGTTTTGCTTAGCGAATCAAGTTCATCTTGTTGGATTGAAGCAATTTTAGCAAGTTTAGCATAGCTTATCTTTGAATCACTGTCATATGAGGAACAATCAGAAGTATCATAGTTAGATTTTGATGAAGATACCTTCGCCTTGGCCATGAAGCAATATGCAGGAGATTCATCTTCACTACTGTTGTTGGTGAAGAATGAGCTCGAAGCTTTTGTCGAAGCATCTGCTGAAGCGAATGCTAAACCAGCAACACCATCTGATTCGGACCCAGACCCAGACCTTGAGCCTGATTCAGCTTCGGACCCAGAGGCTTCGTCTTCAGAGTTCATCTCCTTTCCCAGATAGGCCTTGGCACGATGAGAGCTGCTTCGCCGAGACGAGTGAGTCTTCGATGAAGAACCCTCACGCTTCTTGTGATACTTCTTGCTCTTGTCATCATCAGAATCTTTCTTCTTATCTCTTCTCGAACCGGAATCATGTCTCTTGGATTCATAGCTTCTGGAAGATCTGTGGGACTTGGTTGAGGAGTCTCTGAGTGAATGCTTTGCTTTGTTCTCAGCTTCCCACAGAGGGCAATCAGCAATGTAGTGACCTGGCTTCTTGCACTTGTAGCAGCAGTTGTCCTTCGATGGAGAGCTTCTTGAGGATGAGCGGTGAGAAGAATGAGTTGAGCTTCTTGAAGAATAACTCTTCTTAGGTGAAGACAAACCTTTTCTTTGGAAGCGGTTGAAGTGTCTCATGATCAAAGCTAAATCCTTTCCAATGCTTGCAGGATCATCTGATTCGACACCTGAAGCAGAACTGACTTCGGATGAAGAATGACGCGAAGCTTTTGCTTTCAAAGCATGAGTTTTTCTTCGAGAGACATTTATGTCACGTTTCTCATCTTCTTCCATTTCAAATGTATTGAGTCTCTCAAGAATATCAGCGGCAACAAGACGTCTGAAATCAGTCCTTTCCTTGATCATCAGCACAATGTGATCAAACGATTCATCCAATGAACGAAGAAAAGTTCTTACAACTGAGTGAGGAGTAATGTCATCAGCACCGAGGGAAATCAACTCATTAGCAAGAGCTGTGAGTCTGCTGTAAATGGAGCTGACTTTTTCACCCTCGTTTCTCTTGAAGCGATAGAATTTGCTTCGGAGAGTGTCAATTCTGGCATCCTTCTGGCTAGAAACACCTTCACCAATCTTTTCAAGATAGTTCCAGACACCTTTGGCACATGGAATATTCTTCACTTCATGATACTTTTCTGGTGTCAAGTGATTGGTGATGAATACCCAAACTTCAGAATCAAGATCAATCAGTTTTGCTTCTTCAGGAGTGATGGCCTTATCATCAGCAACAGTGACTCCATACAAGACAGCTTGCCAGGCGGTCGAGTTGATAGCCATGATATTTCTTTTCATCTTGTCCTTCCAGTACGGGTAGTCCTTCCCATTGAAAACATGAATGGGTTCGCCGGAGCGAATAGCTGCGAAAGACATACTTGAAGACACTCCAGGAGGTTAATCCAAAACACACAGAGTGTAGGGAGTGACTAGCTCTGATACCAATTGAAAGTCCAAGTATGTGATCAGAGGGGGAGGGGGTGAATGATCACTTCAAAAATTTCTACTGAAACTATTGAAGTGAAGCATAAGTAGTGAGGAATAGTGAAGTAAAACTGGAAGCGAAACTAAATGCAGTGAATTAAAACACATTGAAGCTTAACTGCGAAGCAAATGCAATACTGAAGGTAAATGCTCGAAGTAAAATGAACTGGGACTCGACGATGTTTGTTTGACCAGATCACGCTCTGCAAAGCGCTACGTCTGGTTGGAGGGACTGGTGATTGAACACCTGGAGCAAATCTCTCTCCGTCCATTGCTCCACTGCACCAAACTCCTTGAGCTTGGTCAGTTCTTCACTCGTGGTTGATTATTGAGGAAATCACTGAAACCTTTGACAAATTGGACTTCGAGGCGACAATTACTCTTCGCTCTCTGAAGAACAACTCTCTAACCGTCTAGGAGAATTGCAATTATCCAAGATAAAAAGGCTAGTAAGCTTTCACCTAAGTCATCTCGAATCTTCTCAGATCAATGGGACTTAGGCTTCAGTATTCTGGATTTTGGGTTTTGCTTCGGTGGCGTCTTGAGGTTGCTCTCTTCAGTCTCTCTCGGAATATTCTCAGAGCAGCCGCCCGCAAATGGAGGAGGGGGCGGCGTATTTATAGTTGGCGATCCCGAGGTGCGGAATGACCAAATTGACCCGAGGTGACAGCTTGACACGTGTCCACAACGGTCGAATTTGTCATCACTGCGCAACTTTACTTGCGGAACAAGTAAAGCTGACTCACGGACTTAGTTCTGCTTCAGAGGCCAAAGAACGAAGTCTTTGCTACCGAAGCTTAACTCAGTGCACATGAGATTTCTTCGCTCAGGCTTCTCACTTGGTTTGGATTTGATCTGAGCATTTTCTCAATGACTTCGGTGTCCACAAACTAAAGACCCCTCTTGATAGTACGGTTTGTCCTATGACTCAAAGAACAGAAAAAGAACTACACAAAAACATCTAACTCTTGTGCCATCTTATTCATTTCCTTCAATGAGTTGAGCTTTAGGACACCTTCATTTTTGGGGGGTCATCCTCCGTGATTAAGCTTCGCTCAGGGGGTAATGCTTCGATAACTTGAAGACCTTCCCTGAAGCTTTATCACCTAGCTTGTCCTTCAGGAACCTATACAACTGTTTACACTTGAAAACATTGTTAGTTCCTCTACTGTCTTGTCCAACAATATCCAAAACACACGGGGGCAAAACTTTGCTCTTACACTATCATATTATCGTTACCACTTATCTATCGTTGCAAGCAAGTATATTTCAGGTGCGGTTGAATTGACAACTCAATTGTCAAAGCTTATAAATACTCTTTGGCTCCCCGTCTGTCGAATCAATAAATTGGGTTAACTTACCCGCGAAGACTATCTCGATCCCTTACGCCTGTGGGGCATCAGTTGCTGACCCTATTTTTCCTGCAGTTATATATGAAAAAAAAACTTTTCCCGCAAGGATAAGGGAACACTCTTTTGTGACAGGCATAATAAATAAAAGCGAGAGAAGAACTGACGAACCTGAGGACCAGATCAAGGTCGATTCTCAAGTTGCGGTGGTTAAAGATCTAGTTACTAATGATGTTTTAGATTCCAATATAATTTTTTGTGTTGTTTTAACTAACATTGTTACATCCAAGAATAAGGGCCCAATTTCAGGTACACCCATTGTATCTGTTAAGATAGGAGATCACAGTTATTATGGGCTATACGATTTGGGGTCAAGCGTTAGCGCCATCCCTTATTCACTCTATCAGGAGATCATGGGTGAGATTTCAGCCTGTGAACTTGAAGAGGTTGATGTTACTATTTATCTAGCAAACAAAGAAACTATCTCTCCCATTGGAATTGTGAGAGATGTTGAAGTCCTATGTGGAAAGGTAAAGTATCCTACTGACTTTCTAGTACTTGGTTCGGTACAAGATAGATTTTGCCCTATTTGTTGGGATTCGGAGTAGAAAACAAAAAAAATCGGCACTACGAAAACCAAACCCAAGAACGGATCTAGGAAGATGCAGATGAGAATATCGATCTTGTTACCTTCTTGCAACTGTTCAACGGATGCACTCTCTCTCGCAGCGGAAGATGTTGATGGAGAGTTGAAGAAGCGTGAAGATGAACAATCCCACGAACAGATCTAATCACCGTGGAGTCCCTCGAACAAAGATCGAACACACGATCTCTCTACGGTTGATCCACACGTACAGTGTAGATGATCCGGCAGGGCTCCGCCATCCAGAGCTCGGTGCCACCGGAGTAAAGAGGAGGTAGGAGCAGCCCTTCGGGGTGGTAGAGATTGGATCTAATGAGAGGGAGAGAGAGGGGGCATCCCTTCAGCGGATAACAAATCCAATTGTGTGTTGAAGGGGTGCCCCCACATCCTCTATTTATAGGGGGAAGGGGAGAGGAGCCACCTTGGAGGAGGAGGCAGCCCTAGGGGCTGCGCCCTAGGGTTCCCCTCCCTAGGGTTGCGCCAAGGGGGAGGGGGAAGCTTCCTGGAAGCTCCCCCAAGGCGCCCTCCCCTCTTGGGTTCCCTTGGCCCATGTGCTCCCTCCCCACTTGGGCCTTCCAAGTGAGAGGGAGCCCATTGATATTAAATTCATTCATTAGTTTCAAAACCTTTTAGAAATACATAATAAATGAATATTAAATATATCTAGACCAACTCAGAACTTTTCTGGCCCTCCGATTTTACCCGTTTTTCTTAAAACTCTTCCCGGTACCTTACCGGGTCCCCGGAACGGTTTCGGTTTTCTCATCGATCATAACCTGATCACTCCGAGACTTTTGCGGTGTGATAAATACATGCTCCTATCACTCTAGCACTCTACAGATCATCTACTTATAAGTGTGTGACCCCATAGGTTCGGTACGATACGGACATGAACCAGAAACTTGTTTTCCCGCGGAACAATAACCGATAGCGGAGCCATGGACACCCATAACGGTTCCCGTACCTACACGAGTATAAATTTGAGTGAACCATAAGCTTAACATGCTAGTCCTACTTGCTTCACGATACTATAAAAAACCTGAGGTGAGATCTATTAGGTATCCGCATGATTAACCATTAACCATTATACCAAGTCATCCTCCTTCTTGTTTTGTTCCATTTTTCTCGTTTAGTATTCCGGTGTCCCTTGTGATCAATTTAGAGTGGCTGGCCAGACGATGTTAGATGCCGTAATACCGAGAGGGCCCACAGAAGTATCTCTCCATCGTTAGAGGAGCAAATTCCCAACTTGAATCGTTAAGTCCCTTGACACGCTTTCAGATGTGAGTGATCAAAGCCGTTATTGCCACGCCTGTTACGGGTAGTGTTGGGACAGTGTCAAAACCCACCCTCCGGTATGAAGTTACGAAACATTCTTATGGTCATGAAGGACACATGCATATTAACTTTAGATGATTTATTTATAACATGGAAACGATGTGATCTCAAAGTAAATCATACAATTGGGTCGGTTCAGCACCCTTGTTCCGGCAACAATGTGCTCTCATGTGTTATCGGCATTTTCAATGCGCTATGAATAGGAAAACATGTCATCCATAACACACGGGTTAGTCCTAGAGGCCGACTAAGAACACTTTGTGTTTATACTCCACACCTGCATATGGGTTTTCCTCCGAAGGAAGTTAACATGCTACTTGGCAAACCTCTGCATAGGCCATTGCAGTTATAGCATAGACATATAAACATTAATAATGAACCTGGAATTATAATAATACAATTTATTATTGCCTCTAGGGCATAATTCCAATAGTCTCCCACTTGCACTAGAGACAATAATCTAGTTGCATGGTATGCTCAGACCAACGACACTTTGGTCTTCATGCTCGCTTGTGGTATAGACTTCGTCACTGAGCTTAACGCTTTTAGGCTCGTCTCAATCCTGCTTATCTTAATGTACCCCTTCATCCTTTATGAAGTATTTAAAGATAGGGCACTATCGTTCAACATGTTTGGACTACAGTGAGCTCTTAGCTTACTTTGCTTTGATTATGATGCTCATATCAAAATATGATGTATGTAGATCAAGCGTTCAGAACTATGCCAATCACTATGATGGTGTTCCTGATCCAAATACCCTCCTATGCAACTTCCAGAGTTGCCATGTTTCACGTCTACGTTGTAGGAATCCCGCTATGTGCCTTAGCTTGAAAAACAATTTTCAACATCCTATTTTGCTACTTAGCTATAGACCGATTAAAAAATATTACAAATCATTATGAAACTTTCTTTCATCTATTTTTAATGAACTCTTTAGTCTTCCTCATAAAACCTTTCTTCATCTGAGGTACTTCAAGAGAACTAATCTACTATTTAGATTACTTTGGTGCTTGTTGCACTTTCAGGACATCCAATACCTTAGTGCTTTATTTTGCTAAAATATTTATTCTCAATCACTCATATGTTATTCACATATATGATTAGAATCGTGCTCCCACTTAATTCCATATCTTATATGATTATTGATGAAATAATAACTTTTATAACTTCATCAAAAACTATTACTCAAGCTCTGTGATATTTCCTTCAACTGTGGACTAATCTTTGAAGCATTCTCACTTTTACTAATATCGTATAGATCATTAAATCCTTTCAGGTTGTATCATGTATACACCCTTTTTTTAATTTTCTCAGAAGAAAAATCCATATGTCATACTTCGGAAGTATGCCGCGATTATCAGTAATTTTCCATATGAACATTTGCATCACTACACATATTGTAGTCAACCTTTTGAACTATATCGGAAAACTTATTTTGCGATAAGTCAAGCGTTATCAACGATGAAGCTATCGTCTATGTTCATATCTATGAAAGTCAAATACACTCTAATGATCAGGTATCCTTACGAGGGTTTTACCAAGTTCTCAACTTGATTTAGATGGATGGCTTCCATATAGTTTTTATGGTTTTTAAGCCATACAGTGGAGTTAGTGCTCATCATGGTTTCTTGTAGTTCACAGGTTTATCACACTATAGAACCACCTTGGTCCAACGTGAATTTACAAAGCTGTGTGATACATCATAAGACTTGATCATTTCATCTCTTGAACACATTTCAGAGTTTCATCATTCCTTTTCATTAAATGTAGGAATTTCTGGTTTGGTCACAGAGTTTATCTCTAGAACGAGTTTCTGAGTTTCATTCTGTGGAACCAAATGATTCAATGTAATTATTATCAAGGTATTAGTACTCCCACTTAATTGTTTCAAGAGGGAAATTTTCTCAGGAAAAAATCGCATGTCCCGTGATAAACATTTTTCCCGGGTATAGTAGTGGAAGTGTTGTTCGTAACATGATGTTTCTACAATACATATATTCGGGATCGAGTATATTCTAAATACATCTCTGAAATTATGAAACAAAAATTGGAGTTCTTATCCATGTCGTATTCTTATAGGGCATTGTTTCAACAAACATATGACGACGCTCTATTTAGTTCGTAAGTGGTTTCTCAAAAGCGTTAAGCAGTATAGTAAATGGGAGTGTGGTTTAAGTTCATCACCGACCTCACCATGTCATGATGGAATGCATGGTAGAAAACAATTTTAATTCCAATATGTCATATAGGGCTTGGTTATGCGTCAAGATACTCCATAGCTATATGGGGTTTCAGGCGACGCTAGTTTATGAACTGACTTCATACACTCGATGATGTTTGCTAAATTCTTTAACTCATTTATTTTACGATCAGATCGTCAAATATTTGATCTATGTGTGATGATTATTCTCTTTGTGCTGAGACAGTTTTGAACTTATTCAAAATTTCAGATATTATGTCTTGTTTAAATATCGGTATATCTATACAAGTCATTATCACAAAGTTTTATGTAAAGTACTGTTTATTGGTTCTCCACACATCGTTATGTGTTATTACCAATATTTTACTAAACACTTGAACAATTCATTTGATAAATGATTTTGTCTATTAGAAAAACATTGCATGTGTCAAATGACTCAAACTCAAGAGATTGAATGACTTCATTGATATGAAGCTTCCGCATGCTCTTTGTTCTAATGCGGCTAACTCATTTATGCTATTACAATAATGGCATTATTATCACATAACTTAATTTATTTAGCAATCAAGAAAATAGATATAACATCAAGATTTCAACTTAAATAATTCACCACGAAGGGTGACATTCAGAGAGTAATAATTTTCGAACAACCATTATTCCAAACGTGGATAACACATCCACCGTGCAGACGACATAATACGATATTAATGTTTTACACGACCTCTGAATTAAATAACTTTTATTCAAACTCTAAGATAAATCTTGATAGACGAACGCCGACGACCTTGGGTGACTTGGGCACCACTTTCGACGCGGACTTTCACTTCATTCGTTCTTCTCCTTTGGATTCTGAGAATTCCCTGTACCGATTTGCAAACCATTAGCAATCGATATGGTATCAATTATACCTATGAAGATGGAATAATGAAATTGTCTATTAACTTAGTATAACTTATTTATACCTTTGGTGATCAGACCACTTTTCAGATCTCCCAGATACTTCTTGCAATTCCTCTTCCAGTGCCCCTTGTTCTTGCAGTAGTGACACTCAGAATCTTTAGTTGGGCCAGTCTTGGTCTTTACCTGAGCTTTGGTCTTACCACCGCTCTTGGCATTTCTGCCTTTGCCCTTCTTCTTGAAACTGGTAGTGTTCATCACAGCCAACACGTGGCTTGAATCCTTCTGCATAGATGCTTCCGCAGTCTTAAGCATAGCGAACAATTCGTCTATGGTCTTGTCAAGCCCATTCATGTTGTAATTCATGATAAAGCCGTTGTAAGACGGAGGGAGTGACGCAAGGAGAATGTCAGTGCCGAGTGTCGTAGGGATCGCAAATCCCAGAGCATCCAGCCTCTGTGCGTAACCAACAAGTTTGATCACGTGCTTGCTCAGGGAGCTACCTTCTGCCATCTTGCATTCCCACAGCTGCTTTGTTACCTCGTAACATTCAGTTCTAGCCTGCTTCCGATACAGAGCGTTCAGTTGTGTCACTATGTCAACAACGGAGAAGTTCTCAAACCGTTTCTGAAGCTCTGTATCCATGCATGTAAGCATCAAGCATTGTACTGCGGTGTGGTCATCTACTTTAGTCGCATAGACGTTCTTATCGTCCTGTGATGCATCCTCAGCTGGAGCGGCTGGGAGAGCTTCTTTGAGAACATAGTCCTTCTTAGAAACTTTGAGGACAAACCCAAGATTACGGAACCAGTCCGCATAGTTGCCCCCATTTGCAGCAAGCTTCTCTTTTTAAGCATCGGTCCTAAGCTAAAAGCATTGTTGTTGCGGGCCATCTCTCTACAACGATATAAACAAATTGATTTAGACATGGTTCAAAATTAATTGCATTAATCTTAACAAGTTTAATCTAATGATCCCACTAAAACCAATATCTCTCAAAATTGATCTTAGGGTAATCAAGATCCGGATCAATACACCTTCCACCGGTGTAACCCTCAGCCATGGAGGAGATCAATCCGGTAGGTCTAACTAAACCAATCATAACCGACTTATGACTCTTGTATTAGTCTTTCGACACTTGTGCTCCGAGCTCAGATCGGATAAGCTAGAACGTCAAGACAACCAAGCGCTATTTCTGTGGAGACAACTCAATCCACCCGCCTCTTTATTACCTTTCCGTTGGTACTCGTGTTACACGACGCACCTTGGGTGGCGTTTATTACAGACGGTTGCATGGTTGGGAGAGCACGAACTTCTTGATATTTTAAGAGAGATCATCCTATTAAAATTACGACTAGTGCGCAATCAAAACAGGCAATGAAAGGATTAACATCACAGGCAGTTTAATGTATGTGATATGGTATAACCCTTTTCTTCAAGAAGCTCCAAACACCATGCTTTTCTTTCTTCATCTTCTTTTGGCGGAGAGCATCACCTCCACGCACAACATGTCGTCAAGCATCATGACGTATGATCATCATCTTCATGTAGATACTACAACTATTGCTAGCATCTATTCTATAAAAAGAAAATTACATGAAGTTTGGCACGTAGGCCGAATAAATGACAATCATATGGCTCCAGCCATCATGCCGTATCATGACATGCAAGTCATGCAAATTTAACATGTACAAAGTATAATCATCTGATACAACTTTTATCATGACGAAGATTATACCACATCACATGTTCCTGCAAAAACAAGTTAGACGTTCTTCTACTCGTTCTTTGCAACTTTTACGTGGCTGCTAGGGTTTGCAAGGAAAAATATTTTGCTAGCTACGTAACCATGTAAAGCACAATCTTCAAGTTGCTAGATTAACACTCGGGGCGTATGAACCATGAGACTACAATTTAGTCTCATGACCCATACTAAACAATCGTCAATACGCGTGATCCCCGTGCTAGATCAACAATCTAACACACCCCTTTTGTTACACAATTTCTCCACACCAAAAGCAAGACCCAAATCATCTTCGCGCGAGGTAACATCCCAAAATTCTCTGAATTTTGCAATGTTAATAAAATTAAATAGATAATGATTGTTTGCTTGATGTGTTTGATTTTCTCTGAGATTTAAAACTTTTTGGAGTTTATTGAATATTAAAAAGAGAGGGAATAAAAGGACTTTCCCTAATATTCATAATTGGTGTTTTTGGAATTTATATTTAAAACAAAACCAATAAAACAAAATGAGAGAAGGTAATATGACTCCTTCACCATATTAAAAGGTTGGAAAATGTTTTAAATCATTATTGGAATTCTTCTGAAGATTCAAAACATTTTTCAACTCAAGCAAATTCATTTGAGAGGATATAAAATGACTTATCCCCTTTTTAACAAAGTTGGAAAATATTTAGAATATTACTTTAAAGTTTTTAAAATTTATTATAAGTATTATAAATAACTCTAAAATTATTTTGGGGATTTTATAAGGCTAAGAAAGTTTTTATTTCATTAAAATGATTTATTAAATATTTTAAAAGAGTTGAAAAAACATTCCAGAGGGATATTTTTATTTTACCAAATTATTTATTGGTGTGACAATTTTAAAATTTATATTTTATTATTTAGAAATGGTTTGACAATGCTTTTGATCAAATAAAAATATTTTTAATAATTTATTGGAATTTATTTGATTTATGAAAAGTATTTTATATTTAAATAAATATTTAGAAAATGTTTTTATTTTTATTTTCCTTTTCAGAATAAAATTCTTTGTATTATTTGATGAATTTAGAAATTTATTTCACATTTTTCTGATGAGTTTTTATTTTTCTACAATTATTTGAAGTTTCGGTTTTAAATAAAAAGAAAAACCCGTGCGCAGCTGGCCCAGTAGACTTTTTTCGCCCGCGAGCGAATTTGGGCCCGAGTCGGGTTTTTTTTTCTTTTGCTCTGTCTATTTAAGAATTTTTGCCAGAAATTGTTTTTCCTTTTTTTTGGAAACCCTAACCGCGGCCCCCGCTTCGCCGGAATTCGCCGCCGCGCCGCCGGAATCCGCCTCGCCGCCGGAGTTCTCCCCGCCGCCGCCCCGGCCGGAGACGCGCCGCCCGTAGCCGCCTCCTCGCCGCGCCGCCTGAGCGCCGCCCCGTGGCCCGAGCCGCCGCCCGCGCCGCCCGTGGCCGGAGCCGCCGCCGGCCGGCCGAGGCGCAGCCCACGCGCCCTTGCGCGCCGCCCCTTGTGGCCAAGCCGCCACCGACCACCCCCCTCGCCGGACGCCGCCGCCATCTCGCCGGAAGCCGCCCCCTCGCCGGACGCCATCACCGGAGCTCCTGTTTGACCTCGCCGGAAGTCAACTCCGGCCAGATCCGCCGCCAGGGACCCGATTGCTTTTTCGAGAAAATGTTTATTTGCGGAGAGGTCCCTGTTGGCAGAAAACACCCCGGCGCCGTACTCGCAATATCTTCTTCACCGTGCGTTGGATTAGGGTGAAACTTTTTCCTACGCGCTCGTGTTGTTCTGTACTTTAGCATGGAATCAATTTTTGCACACTTTGCACACTTTTGAATTTGAATTTATTTCAAATTCAAACTCAAATTCCGGTGGCCGTATCTTTTAAACCGTTGATCCAAATCGAGTAATTCTTTTTGCGTTGGATCACTCGTTCCATGTACTTTCTGTCTATATCATGTGTACACAAAAATTCACAACTTTCTTGGTCTGTTTAAATTCAAATTCAATTCAATTTTGCACTTGCTATGACCTGCGTTGTAGTATTCCGTTTCACGTGATTCTTTTGCATATCGGATCATTTGAGACATGTTATCGGTAGGATTCACACACTTTTCATGTGGGCATGATATTCACCTTGAATTCATAATGTCCATGATCACAATTCCTTACCGATGAATCTTTATCTCTTGACTCTCTCGAGTTCACTTCCACTGATCACCTTCGAGCACATCGACACCTCTGCACTTCACAGCTTTTTGTTTTGTTGCTAAAACCTTTGTGTTTGTTTGTTGATCTTTTGTTTGCCTTGTGATGTGATTGCTTATTAGAGTTCCTTCCTTTGCGATAGATTTCTCGGAGTGTGACGAGTAGAGTTGACTGGACCGTGAGAGCGAAGAACTTCACCGAATGGAAAAGGAAAGTTACACTTTGACCATACCTCAGCCCATATTTTGTATTATGCATGTAGCAAATTATCACTCTATGCATGTGTAGGATTATATGTTAGTTATGATTTAAACCTAGTCGGATAGCCATATGCTCTGACCTTGTATTTCATTGTCGCCCTAGGATCGTGGTTGTTATATGCTGCTATTGCTTTGTAGACGGGGATTGGTTGAGTTATCATTGAGCTATGTGAGGAGTAATGACTTGACTAGCAAACTTAAATAGAAATCACCTCTGGACGGGCAGGGAATGCATCCTGGGGCTCGTGCGTTGACTAAGGAGGGACCAGGGCTAAATGCTTCCCGAATGGTTGTTTTGGTGGTGAACCGGGTGCGTCATGGTGACTACCCTCTGAACGCAGTGGGCGCCGTCCAGGCTCAAAAAGATCGGACAGACAATATGACTAGTAGCTTCCATGTACAACCACTGGCTATATGGGCTCTGGATTAGATGAGTAAGTTGTGGGGAACCTGGCCCTGGTAGCTAGCTGATGTAGATATGATAGGTGTGCCGGCTACCAAAGGGTGGAGGCAACCTCTTCTGAAAGACTATGTCTCAATCTTCGGGTTGAGTCCAGTGGGGAAAGTGTACAAACCTCTGCAGAGTGTAAAAGCTGATCATGATTAGTCGTGTCCACGGTTACGGACAACTTTGAGCAACTGGGCATAATTGTTGTTGGATGGTCTTGACAGATAATTCACCTTAATACGAATTTGAGTGGGAACTTTTAATAAAGGGATGGTTGGAATTGGTGTAGCCCGATTCAACCATACTTAGGACTAGCAAGATAAATTAAAATTTGATTAGTTGTAGTATGTGAGGGAAAAACTGGCTTTCGGCAAAACTAAACCATAAGCCTTTCCTTTGACTTACCTTGCATGTAGATGTAGGTCTGCCATATACTTTTTCGTATGACTTGCCATGCAAATCAGATGTACTGACACGTTGTCGGGCTGTAACCTTCGGTGTTGCAGGATTTTATACGACGAGTAAGTGATGCGATGTAGGGTTACGATGTCTATACTCAACTATGCCGGTGGAGTTGATGGACGCCACGAATCTTTTATTGTTTTCCGCTGTGTTCTATATGTAAGCCAGCCTTGAGTTATGTAGGTATGCTTTATTGTAATACTGGATCTCCGATGTAATATTTATGACATGTGGTTTATTCTTGATATTACATCTTGTTCTGTGTGTGCTATCTATTGATCCAGGGACTAGCATAGAATGCGCAGAGACTTGGATTCTTAGTGAATCGGGTCGTTACACGCGACCAGCATACTCAGGAGCAGCATAGAAGGACCCCGAGGGGCAAGATGTTTGTAACAAAATCAAGCAATGCAGGAGGGATCAACTTGTGCAATTAGAGGGGAAGCAACTAGAAGATTCAGTTTGGATCTATTATCAAAAAACCGCGCACAATGAAATTTTTGTGCAATGCCCGTTCATCACTTATGAACTCTAGATCGAACCTGCATCTAGCACTAGACTAGCTCTGATACCACTATTGGGATTCGGAGTAGAAAACAAAAAATGTTCGGCACTACGAAAACCAAACCCAAGAACGGATATAGGAAGATGCAGATGAGAATATCGATCTTGTTACCTTCTTGCAACCGTTCAATGGATGCACTCTCTCTCGCAGCGGAAGATGTTGATGGAGAGTTGAAGAAGCGTGAAGATGAACAATCCCACAAACAGATCTAATCACCGTGGAGTCCCTCGAACAAAGATCGAACGCACGATCTCTCTACGGTTCATCCACACGTAGAGTGTAGATGATCCGGCAGGGCTCCGCCGTCCAGAGCTTGGCGCCACCGGAGTAAAGAGGAGGGAGGAGCAGCCCTTCGGGGTGGTGGAGATTGGATCTAATGAGAGGAAGACAGAGGGGGCAGCCCTTCGGCAGAGAACAAATCCAATTGTGTGTTGAAGGGGTGCCCCACCTCCTCTATTTATAGGGGGAAGGGGAGAGGAGCCACCTTGGAGGAGGGGGCAGCCCTAGGGGCTGCGCCCTAGGGTTCCCCTCCCTAGGGTTGCGCCAAGGTGGAGGGGGGAAGCTTCCTGGAAGCTCCCCCAAGGCGCCCTCCCCTCTTGGGCTCCCTTGGCCCATGTGCTCCCTCCCCACTTGGGCCTTCCAAGTGAGAGGGAGCCCATTGATATTAAATTCATTAATTTAATTTCAAAACCTTTTCGAAATACATAATAAATGAATATTAAATATATCTAGACCAAGTCGGAACTTTTCCGGCCCTCCGGTTTTACCTGGTTTTCTTAAAACTCTTCCCGGTACCTTCCCGGGTCCCCGAAACGGTTCCGGTTTTCTCATCGATCATAACCTGATCACTCCGAGACTTTCGTGATGTGATAAATACATGATCATATCACTCTAGTACTCTACAGATCATCTACCTTGAAGTGTGTGACCCCATAGGTACGGTACGATACAGACATGAACCGGAAACTTGTTTTCCTCCGGAACAATAACCGATAGCGGACACCCATAACGGTTCCCGTACCTACACGAATATAAATTCGAGTGAACCATAAGATTAACATGCCAGTCCTATTTGCTTCACGATACTATACAAAACCTGAGGTGAGATCTATTAGGTATCCGCATGATTAACCATTAACCATTATACCAAGTCATCCTCCTTCTTGTTTTGTTCCATTTTTCTCGTTTAGTATTCCGGTATCCCTTGTGATCAATTCACAGTGTCTGGCCAGACGATGTTGGATGCCGTAATACCGAGAGGGCCCACAGAAGTATCTCTACATCGTTAGAGGAGCAAATTCCCAACTTGAATCGTTAAGTCCCTTGACACACTTTCAGATGTGAGTGATCAAAGCTGTTATTGCGACGCTTGTTACGGGTGGTGTTGGGACAGTGTCAAAACCCACCCTCCGGTATGAAGTTACGAAACATTCTTATGGTCACGAAGGACACATGCATATTAACTTTAGATGATTTTACTTATAACATGGAAACGATGTGATCTCAAAGTAAATCATACAATTGGGTCGGTTTAGCATCCTTGTTCCGGCAACAATGTGCTCCCATGTGTTATCGGCATTTTCAATGTCCTATGAACAGGAAAACATGTCATCCATAACACACGGGTTAGTCCTAGAGGCAGACTAAGAACACTTTGTGTTTATACTCCACACCTGCATATGGGTTTTCCTCCGAAGGCAGTTAACATGCTACTTGGCAAACCTCCGCATAGGCCATTGCAGTTATAGCATAGACATATAAACATTAATAATGAACCTGGAATTATAATAATACAATTTATTATTGCCTCTAGGGCATAATTCCAACAGTCTCCCACTTGCACTAGAGACAATAATCTAGTTGCATGGTATGCTCAGACCAACGACACTTTGGTCTTCATGCTCGCTTGTGGTATAGACTTTGTCACTGAGCTTAACGCTTTTAGGCTCGTCTCAATCCTGTTTATCTTAATGTACCCCTTCATCCTTTATGAAGTATTTAAAGATAGGGAACTATCGTTCAAGATGTTTGGACTACAGTGAGCTCTTAGCTTACTTTGCTTTGATCATGATGCTCATATCAAAATATGGTTTATGTAGATCAAGCGTTCGGAACTATGCCAATCACTATGATGGTGTTCCTGATCCAAATACCCTCCTATGCAACTTCCAGAGTTGCCATGTTTCACGTCTACGTTGTAGGAATCCCGCTATGTGCCTTAGCTTGAAAAACAATTTTCAACATCCTATTTTGCTACTTAGCTATAGACCGATTAAAAAATATTACAAATCATTATGAAACTTTCTTTCATCTATTTGTAATGAACTCTTTAGTCTTCCTCATAGAACCTTTCTTCATATGAGGTACTTCAAGAGAACTAATCTACTATTTAGATTACTTTGGTGCTTGTTGCACTTTCAGGACATCCAATACCTTAGTGCTTTATTTTGCTAAAATATTTATTCTCAATCACTCATATGTTATTCACATATATGATTAGAATCGTGCTCCCACTTAATTCCATATCTTATATGATTATTGATGAAATAATAACTTTTATAACTTCATTAAAAACTATTACTCAAGCTCTGTGATATTTCCTTCAACCGTGGACTAATCTTTGAAGCATTCTCACTTTTACTAATATCGTATAGATCATTAAATCCTTTCAGGTTGTATCATGTATACACCATTTTTTTAATTTTCTCAGAAGAAAAATCCATATGTCATACTTCGGAAGTATGCCGCGATTATCAGTAATTTTCCATATGAACATTTGCATCACTACACATATTGTAGTCAACCTTTTGAACTATATCGGAAAACTTATTTTGCGATAAGTCGAGCGTTATCAACGATGAAGCTATCGTCTATGTTCATATCTATGAAAGTCAAATCCACTCTAATGATCAGGTATCCTTACGAGGGTTTTACCAAGTTCTCAACTTGATTTAGATGGATGGCTTTCATATAGTTTTTATGGTTTTTAAGCCATACAGTGGAGTTAGTGCTCGTCATGGTTTCTTGTAGTTCACAGGTTTATCACACTATAGAACCACCTTGGTCCATCGTGAATTTACAAAGCTGTGTGATACATCATAAGACTTGATCACTTCATGTCTTGAACACATTTCAGAGTTTCATCATTCCTTTTCATTAAATGTAGGAATTTTTGGTTTGGTCACAGAGTTTATCTCTAGAACGAGTTTCTGAGTTTCATTCTGTGGAACCAAATGATTCAATGTAATCATTATCAAGGTATTATTACTCCCACTTAATTGTTTCAAGAGAGAAATTTTCTCAGGAAAAAATCCCATGTCCCGTGATAAAAAAAAATCTCGGCTATAGTAGTGGAAGTGTTGTTCGTAACATGATGTTTCTACAATACTTATATTCGGGATCGAGTATATTCTAAATACATCTCCGAAATTATGAAACAACAATTGCAGTTCTTATCCATGCCGTATTCTTATAGGGCATTGTTTCAACAAACATATGATGATGCTCTATTTAGTTCGTAAGTGGTTTCTCAAAAGCGTTAAGCAGTATAGTAAATGGGAGTGTGGTTTAAGTTCATTACCGACCTCACCATGTCATGCTGAAATTCATGGTAGAAAACAATTTTAATTCCAATATGTCCTATAGGGCTTGGTTATGCGTCAAGATACTCCGTAGCTATACAGGGTTTCAGGTGACGCTAGTTTATGAACTGACTTCATACACTCGATGATGTTTGCTAAATTCTTTAACTCATTTATTTTACGATCAGATCGTCAAATATTTGATCTATGTGTGATGATTATTCTCTTTGTGTTGAGATAGTTTTGAACTTATTCAAAATTTCAGATATTATGTCTTGTTTAAATATCGGTATATCTATACAAGTCATTATGAGAAAGTTTTATGTAAAGTACTGTTTATTGGTTCTCCACACATCGTTATGTGTTATTACCAATAGTTTACTAAACACTTGAACAATTCATTTGATAAATGATTTTGTCTATTAGAAAAACATTGCATGTGTCAAATGACTCAAAGTCAAGAGATTGAATGACTTCATCGATATGAAGCTTCCGCATGCGCTTTGTTCTAATGCGGCTAAGTCATTTATGCTATTACAATAATGGCATTATCATCACATAACTTAATTTATTTAGCAATCAAGAAAATAGACATAACATCAAGATTTCAACTTAAATAATTCACCACGAAGGGTGACATTCAAAGAGTAATAATTTTCGAACAACCATTGTTCAAAACGTATATAACACATCCACCGTGCAGACGACATAATACGATATTAATGTTTTACACGACCTCTGAATTAAATAACTTTTATTCAAACTCTAAGATAAATCTTGATAGACGAACGCCGACGGCCTTGGGTGACTTGGGCACCACTTCCGACGCGGACTTGCACTTCATTCGTTCTTCTCCTTTGGATTATGAGAATTCCCTGTACCGATTTGCGAACCATTAGCAACCGATATGGTATCAATTATACCTATGAATATGAAATAATGAAATTGTCTATTAACTTAGTATAACTTATTTATACCTCTGGTGATCAAACCACTTTTCAGACCTCCCAGATACTTCTTGCAATTCCTCTTCCAGTGCCCCTTGTTCTTGCAGTAGTGACACTCAGAATCTTTAGTTGGGCCAGTCTTGGTCTTTACCTGAGCTTTGGTCTTACCACCGCTCTTGGCATTTCTGCCTTTGCCCTTCTTCTTGAAACTGGTAGTGTTCATCACAGCCAACACGTGCCTTGGATCCTTCTGCATAGATGCTTCCACAGTCTTAAGCATAGCGAACAATTCGTCTGTGGTCTTGTCAAGCTCATTCATGTTGTAATTCATGATAAAGCCGTTGTAGGACGGAGGGAGTGACGCAAGGAGAATCTCAGTGCCGAGTGTCGTAGGGATTGCAAATCCCAGAGCATTCAGCCTTTGTGCGTAACCAACAAGTTTGATCACGTGCTCGCTTAGGGAGCTACCTTCTACCATCTTGCATTCCCACATCTTCTTTGTTACCTCGTAACGTTCAGTTCTAGCCTGCTTCCGATACAGAGCATTCAGTTGTGTCACCATGTCAACAACGGAGAAGTTCTCAAACCGTTTCTGAAGCTCTGTATCCATGCATGTAAGCATCAAGCATTGTACTGCGGTGTGGTCATCTACTTTAGTCGCATAGACGTTCTTATCGTCCTGCGATGCATCCTCAGCTGGAGCGGCCGGGATAGCTTCTTTGAGAACATAGTCCTTCTTAGCAACTTTGAGGACAAACCCAAGATTACGGAACCAGTCTGCATAGTTGCCCCCATTTGCGATATTGATGATGATCTCGATGATGCCCGTGACGATGGCGATGATCTCCCCTTCTGGGAGGTGATCTCCTCGGGGGAATCTGCCCGTTGGAGAGCCCTTTTCTTATCTGTAGGTTTCCGCCACGGAGCGGCGGCGGAACTCCGTGAAAGCTTCTCTTTTTAGGGTTTTCACGTAACGAGGAGTATATAGGCCAGAGGGGGGAGCCGGGAGTGGCCCCAGGGGTCCAGGCGCCCTCCCGGCGCGGCCAGGGGTGGGGCCGCGCCAGGTGGACTCCTGGGGCTCCTGTGGCCCCCCTCTGGCCCCTCTTCGGCGAGTCTTCCTTAATCTTCTGGAAAATGCCCCCCGTCGATTTTCAGGTAATTTGGAGGTATTTTTCTTCAGCCACTCAACGTCCACTTTTTACCGCTGAATCCTGTGTCTGCTGCTTCGGCACCGAAAAGTTCCAAACTGTGTAAAATAAGCCAAAACAACATAAGAACATCATCGTAATGTGAAATATATCAATAAATAAGGATGAATTACGATATAAAATATTGATGCAATTTGGACGTATCAACTCCCCCAAGCTTAGACCTCGCTTGTCCCCAAGCGAAAACTGAGCTCGGTAAACCTGTCCACAAGTTTAGAGAGTGAAGTGTCGATAAACAAAATACAGACAAGAAGCATCATGATCTTTTCACCAAACTCAAACATCCTAATCAGCAATCTCCAACTCATAAGGCCCTTATGAAAGAGTAATAACAATTATAAACAAAAGTAGGGCTAAGGAAACTCATCAAATCATGGAAAACAAGTCCTTTGGTCAAGGGACAACTAATAGCTTTTACCTTTGCTCTTTCTCTTTATATTTTGAAGAGACAATTTGGAACTTTTTGAAAGACAAGCTATTAGTCATGAAGTGCAAATGCTAACACAAAGGAAGATGTTTGCTTGGCAAATGCTTTTGCAAACAACTCACTTATCAAAAGATAATGTCAACAATGATATGGCATGGCAAAACTTTAATGCAGCATTATATTGATAAATCTTCATCAGCATCAAGTGTATGTTCTCTTTGGGAAAGGAGGAAGTAGGGGAAACTGACTCAACATAAAAGTAAAGGAAAAATCCTTGTTAAAGGCAAGCAGGGAAAACTCAAGTGCTATCCTTAAATCAAACATAATGAAAACAAGTTTTGAGAGGTGCATGATTTGTCAACGAATGCTAATAGATAACTCAATTGCTTCTCAGATTGGACAAGTTTCAAGGAACGGCTCCCAAACGGGGACGATCACATCCCCGCAATCTCCTTTGTTTATCACTGCCAAAGTTTTCTGATTTCTCATGAACAAAGCTTGAAGGAGGGTTTGTTTGTTGTATTATCTTTTGTGAGCTGGGCGCACTCATGCCAGTTCCTCCTCGTATTAGGGGTTTGTAGATTAGACATGCAATCCCGGGGTAAAACTTGTCCAATCTTAAGAAGATCATGAATTAACTACTACTTGTAAGTGCATCTAGTGCCCCCTTTGAGGTTTTGGAGTATTTGATGACAAAACGGTTGAGGGACTAATGTGTTTGAGAGTATACACAGGAAAACAGTCCCTGAGGATGAGGTTAACCACTGTTGTCGACCCCCCAAAATGTTGAGGAACATTGGAGAAATCGGTGTGTTTCCTGAAGAATGAAGTTGTGCGAAATCCTGAGGAATCAGGATCCTGAAGCGTTCGGTTGAAGCTGAAGCTGAGAACGATCCTGAGGATGTTCGCGCTGAAGACGAAGTTGAAGCGTAGTCTTCGCTAAGAACTTTTATACTTCTTGAGTCGTAGGAAAACACCGCACTGTTGGAGGGGTTGAGGAAAACAAGTTCTGTATTTCTGAGGAAGTGCTCAATTAGAAATCCTGAAGAAAAACCCTGAGGAAATCTCCTGCAGTAGAAGTTCAGTCCTCGGGTGTCTGAGACGTTGTTCTTCAGGACACTGAGGTAACTAACTTCAGTTGAGGATTCGGAAGATCGCCAGTGCGATTCTTCTGAAGATTGTGAAGAGAGAGAATAGTTTGACTGTGCCACGTGTTGCGTGGTGAGAGGCTAGAACTTGTCTAGCAACGGTCATATCCGAGGGCACAAGAGTAATTGCGTACATGGGCATTTATGTCCTTTCACCTGGGGTTGCTCCGCGGCTATAAATAGCCACCCCCAGCCCCATTTGTGGGTTGGCTGCTCCGAGAGAAAAACTGACACTTGTCATTTGAGAGCAACCCACCTCTGAGGACACTAAAGAACCTAAGTGAGGAAAACCACCAGCCTGAGTAGTTGAGCATTTCCGAGGAAGTCGGTTCGAGTGATCCGAAGCTTTTTACTCTTGAAGACTGTGATCTTCCAGGCGGTGTAGATGTCCTCAGTCTGAGGAAGTCAAGATGCAATTGTGACTTCCTGGAGTGACTGAGTCTGTGAAGGTTTCGGGAGTCTACCTTGAAGACTCACCTGAGTTATTGGACGGAGTGTGAGGACTCTAGTTCAAGGAGAATAAGGTGAAGACTATGTATTCTGAGTTCAATCTCAGCCTCTCCCACCAGACGTAGAGTTGTCACAGCAACTCGAACTGGTTCATCAAGTCTTCGTCTTCAGTGCCCTGGTGCTATTTCTTCAACCTCACTTATTATATTTGTGCACTGATGACTTATCCTGATGCTTTACTTTTTGAGTTCACTCTGCACTGATTCCTCAGTTCGTGCCTCAATCTTACCTTAGCTGTGCAATAGGTTGTTTTTCCATTCACGTCATTTCTTTTGTACGTCATGTGTTCTTCCTCGGGTTTCAACTTCCTCAATTTCGTATTGCCTCAGTCCCGAGGAACTAGAAATTCCTCGAGATAATTGAAAATCTCCCATTCACCCCCCCTCTGGTCGATATATTGCACTTTCAATTGGTATCAGAACAAGGCACTCCCTTGTTCTGTCTGGTTCGGTTTAACCACCTGGATTTTTAGTTATGTCGACCTCAGGTACAATGAGCGTTGCCTCAAACTGTCCCATCTTTGACGGGGCAGACTACCCATACTGGAAGAACAAGATGAGGATGCATCTTGAAGCCATTGACAAGGATCTGTGGGATATTGTTGATCAAGGCATTCCTGAAGCAACTCTGATGACTACTCCTGAAGTTGTCAAGAAGAACTGGCAGCTTGATGCAAAATCTCGAAGCATTATTGGTGGTCATCTCAACAAGGCTCAGTTCAACCGTATCAGTGGTCTGGATACTGCAAAGAAGATATGGACAAGACTGTCAAAAGTAAATGAAGGAGTCTCTGCTCAACGAGACTCACGAGTTGACACACTCCGCAGTCTCTTCAACAGGTTCAAGAGGCTAGACAACGAGCACGTGCAGCTAACCTTTGACAGACTCACCGACATATCCAATGAACTTCAAGCACTGGGTGCCGCTGATATCACAGATCATGAGGTGGTGAAGAAACTACTGAGGTCACTGGATGACTCATTTGAGTTCCTATCGCTGATGATTCAAGAAAGGCCTGACTTCAAGACTTTAGATCCTGCTGACATTCTCGAGCGCCTCAATGCTCATGAACTGAAGCTCTCTGAAAAACGAGACTTGTACAACTCCACGCCTAAAGTCCGCGTGCTAAAAGCTAGAGCACGAAGAGTGTCCTCTGATGAAGAGTCTGAGGCTGATACTGATGATCCTGAAACCCTCAGCCGGGAACTTGCTCTCCTCACCAGAAAGTTCCAAAGATTCATGAAGAAGAATCGCTTCGGAAATTCCTCAAGATCTTCCTCAAGAAAAAGCAAAGATGATGACTCTGTCGAAACAAGAAAGAGAGTCTGCCACAAGTGCAAGAAACCTGGGCATTACATCGCTGAGTGTCCTCTATGGGAAAATGAAGCTAGACTGAAGAAGAAGAAGAAAGGGAAAGATGACAGTTCTGATGAAAAGACAAAGAACAAATCCTCAAGATCCTCAAAGCCTGCTGGATACAGGAATAGCAACTCCCGTAAGGCTCGCGCATATCTCGGCAAATAATTGGACTTTGAAGAATCTGGTTCCGACCCTGATGCTGAGGAAGAATCTGAAGAATCTGAGGGTGTGGCTGGACTGGCCCTTGCCACGTCGCTTGTCTCCAAGTCAATATTCAGCACTGAGGAATCTGATCCATCACATGTTGATGATGAAGCTAAAGACACAAACCCTACCTTCTGCTTCATGTCCAAGTCCTCCAAGGTATCTACTTACTCATCATCGGATGATCCCTCTGATGAAGAACCTGATGAAAACTATGCTAAACTTGCTAAACTTGCATCTAAGCAACAACGTGCACTTGAAAAGATCCAGATCTCACTAAACAAGAGTGATGATATGTTGGTTGAGGAAATGACGAAGACTCAAAAATTGACTGATGAATAAAAAATTCTTCAGTCAAAGTTTGATGACTTGTTCAATCGTCATGAGGAACTCCTTACTGATCATGAGAAGCTGGATCATGAGTTCCTCATGAGGAATCAAGAACTTGAACGCGTGAGGATGTCTCATGACGATCCGAGGAAATAAAATGATTCACTCCTCTCCCAACAGATCATCATGCCACAAGAAGGATTTAATCCTCCCTATTTAAAATGCATTGAACATGACCGTATTACCTCTGTGCCTAGTTCTTCAATGTCTTCAGACTCTGTTATTTCTATTGCTTCTGTGGTATCTAACCCCTCATCTGAGGATACCATAGACATTATTGAAGAAAATGCTAGGTTGAAGAGTCTACTGGAAACCGGCATGTTCAAGAGTCTGAAAGGACATCAGATTCTTTGTGACGTCCTCAAGAAACAGATCCTCAACAGGAATCCGAGGAAAGAAGGTGTCGCATTCACTCGGAAACTCAACCCTGATGGATCTTACTGGAAACCTGAACAATATCCAGAGACCACTTGGGTTCGGGCAAAAATGCCTCCTCCTGATCCCTATACTTTATGTGGTTATGATGTTGTTTCCTCAGATGTGGTGATTGAGTCTTTTGACTCAAACTATAAACTGTTTAAGGATGTAAATGGTGAGGTATTCGCCAGATACATCGGAACTAACTGCAGGAACGGTCCTCCAGTCAAGCAGATCTGGGTTCAGAAGGACCTGATCACTAACCTTCCTGTGAATGCAGATGCAAATGAGCTGAGGGTATCATCTGAGGACGATACCTCAAATGGAAATGGTTATAATCATGTATCCGCTAACCCTTTTGTTCATAGGGAAGCCCCTCATAAGAATGCTTATTCATTTGTTTATCCTGATACCACCATCTCACGTCCCATTAGGTCTCATCGCCCTCATCAGTCCTCATGTACCTCAAAACCACCCATTAAGATGTGGGTGATAAAGAAGAACTAATCATCTTTGTAGGGACATGTCCTGAGGCAATCATAAATTTTGCAGATCATATGCCCAGGACAACATCATTTGAGTCAGTTGAAGGATATTTATATTGTTTGGTTTCATAGAATCAATCCTGAGGAACGTCCTGAGGAATTAATTCCGAGGAACCATAAATTCCTCAAACTGAGACTGGCTCATAACTTGCTGTATGAGATACTAATTCCTTTGTAGGGAAATACTGAATGGGTGATGGATAGTGGATGCAAAAATCACATGACTGGTGACAGAAGGCTTCTTATGGAATCATCTCTAAGTCCTTCTTCAAATAAAACCATCACCTTCGCCGATAAAGGTAAAAGTAAGGTATTGGGTCTCGGCAGAGTGACCATCTCTTGAGACCAACACATTGACAAAGTCATGCTTGTTGAATCTCTTGGATACAACTTGATGTCTGTCTCTATGCTATGTGATCTTGATCTCGTTGTTGTCTTCAGAAAATATGGTTGTATTGTCTATATGGTTAGCGATAACTCCATTGTCTTCAGTGGAGTTAGGAAAGGTGATCTGTATATTGTAGATTTCTCTGAAGGTCCTCAGGTTGCTACATGCCTCATGGCTCGAGCCTCAGAGTGCTGGCTATGGCATCGAAGAATCGGCCACGCCGGAATGAGGAATCTCCAGAAACTGGTGCTGAAGAAACATGTCCTCGGGATTGAGGAAATCAGATTCTCAAAGGACCGGCTGTGTGGTGCGTGCGAGGCTGGAAAGATGACCAAGGCCAAGCATCTAGCGAAGACCATCATGACTACTACAAGACCTCTGGAATTGCTTCACATGGATCTATTCGTCCCTCCAAAGTATTCTAGCTTTGGAGGTAATATGTATGGTCTTGTTATTGTTAATGACTTCTCATGATACACTTGGGTGCATTTTATTCTCTATAAGTCAGAAAACCCAGCAATCCTCAAGCGCTCCGCCTAGTGAGTCATGAACAACTACAACCTGAAGATCAAGCACATTCGAAGCGACAACGGCACTGAGTTCAAGAACTTCGGTGTGGAAGAATTCCTCGACGACTTGGTAATCACTCATGAGTTCTCTGCGCCTTACACTCTTCAGCAAAATGGAGTTGTTGAGAGGAAGAACCGAACCCTCATCGAGATGGCTCGCACGATGCTGGCTGAGTACAATACTCCACTCAAGTGGTGGGCTGAAGCAATCAACACTACATGCCACATCGTCAATCGAGTGTATCTTCACAAGTTCTTCAATAAAACATCATATGAGTTAATGGTCGGTAAGAAACCCAATGTAAGTTACTTCAAAGTATTCGGTGCACCTTGCTGGATTTGTGATCCTCATCACCAGTCCAAATTTGCACCCAAAACATGTGAGGGTTTCATGCTTGGTTACGGTATCAACTCGCACACCTACAGAGTCTTCAATATTAGTCATTATAAAATCATTGAGACTGTAGATGTGCGGTTTGATGAATCTGACGGCTCGCAAAGAGAGCACCTGCCACCTGATCTAGATGAAGCCCCACCTGAAGAACAGATCAAGAAGATGGGTGTTGGTGATATCATTCCTGTGGATCATCCTGAAGAAACGCACATACCTCCTGCTCCTGAAGAACATCCAAATCCTGATGCAAATAATCCTGATGATGATCCTGATCCTGAGGCTCCTGATACTCCTGAAGCAACTGAAGCAGATACAAATGAATCTGATAGCAGTGATGAAGATACGCCTCAAGATCCTCCTCCTCGTCTTCCTCGAGTGGCGAATGAAGTTCAAGTGGACAGAATTCTCGCCGACGTCAATCTACCAGGTCCTCTCACTCGTGCAAGAGCTAATCGTATAGCTAACTTTTGTGGGCATTTCTCGTTTGTATCAATTTCAGAGCCCACCAAAGTTACTGAGGCATTTCAAGAAGCGGAATGGATTCAGGCGATGCAAGACGAACTTATTCAGTTCAAACTGAATGATGTTTGGGAGTTAGTCAAACGACCTGATCCTCGTGTTCACAATGTCATCGACACAAAGTGGATCTACCGCAACAAGCTCGATGAAGATGGACAAGTCATCAGAAACAAAGCTCGCCTCGTAGCACAAGGATACACACAAGTCGAGGGGATCGACTCCGGTGAAACTTTCGCTCCTGTTGCTAGACTTGAGTCCATTCGTATTATGCTTGCATTCGCTAACCATCATAATATCAAGTTATATCAAATGGATGTGAAAAGTGCTTTCCTCAATGGTAATATCGAGGAAGAAGTATATGTTGCTCAACCCCCAGGCTTTGAAGACGCAAAGAAACCTGATATGGTGTACAGATTGAAGAAAGCCCTCTATGGACTGAAGCAAGCCCCTCGGGCTTGGTATGACACACTAAGGGACTTCCTCATCAGCAAGGGTTTCAAATCTGGTTCCCTCGATCCAACTCTTTTCACAAAACGATATGATGATGCATTATTCATATGTCAAATTTATGTTGATGACATTATATTTGGATGCACTAACAAGAAATACAGTGAAGAATTTTCATTCTTGATGAGTGAACAGTATCAGATGTCCATGATGGGCGAACTGAAGTTATTCTTAGGACTTCAAATTCGTCAACAATGCAACGACATCTTCATCTCTCAGGAGAAGTACCTCAAGGAGTGCCTGAAGAAATTCGGGATGCAAGACTGCAAACGTATCAAGACACCGATGCCTACAAATGGGCAACTTGGCCCTGATGAAAATGGCAAGGACTACGATCAAAAGGTATATCGCTCCATGATAGGTTCTTTGCTCTATTTATGTGCATCTAGGCCTGATATAACGTTGAGCGTTTGCATGTGTGCCCGATTCCAAGCGGCACCTAAGGAATCGCATCACCAAGCGGTGAAACGAATTCTTCGATATTTGGCTCACACCCCGTCGCTAGGCTTATGGTATCCAAAAGGCACACAGCTGGATCTCGTTGGGTACTCAGACTCAGATTATGCTGGAGATCGAGTGGATCGGAAGTCTACCTCAGGAACATGTCATTTCCTCGGACGTTCTCTGGTGTGCTGGTCATCGAAGAAGCAGAACTACGTCTCCCTCTCCACTTCTGAAGCTGAATACATTGCTGCCAGTGCTAGCTGCTCACAACTTCTTTGGATGAAGCAAACTCTGAAGGACTACGGCATCAACCTGAAGAAAGTACCACGACTATGTGACAATGAGAGCGCCATCAAGAGCTCTCAGAACCTAGTACAACACTCGAGGACGAAGCACATTGAGATTCGGTATCACTTTCTTCGGGATCATGTATTGAAGGAATACATCGTCATCAGCCATGTGAAGACTGAAGACCAACTTCCTGATATATTCACTAAGCCTTTGGATGAGAAGCGATTTAGCACTCTGAGGTGTGAGCTAAATATCTTAGATTCCTCAAACGTCCAGTGAATGGACACACATCCTAACGCTTAAACAATATTGAAGAATCCTGATGTACAACACACGATGCGTTGTACTCCTCAAATCATGAGGAACTACCTTGCTAAGTGTGAAGAAATTAACGTGGAATTGACTCAAGATCCATACGACAATTGTATGGTATCAAGTGTATCATTCCCTATAAGGTGGGTAGCGCCACCGCCCAAATTCCTCAGGATCTGTTGTTCCTCACTTTCCTCAGTTGAAGTGTTCATTTCTGATGATTATCGTGTTTGTCCTCAACAACTTTCACCTATAGTTATTGTTCTTCAACATTTGCCTTTTCATCTAGGTGAACGTGATCGGACCCGTCCCTCTGTGCTCACTTATCCATTCTGTCTATCTCATATGCGTTCATTTGGAAATCATGAATTCCTCAGCCTGAGACCATTTGTCTTCATCCTCAACTTTTGTCCTCAGGTTCCAAAAATTGAGGATTAACAGTTACATTTCTCCTTAATCTGTTGCGATTTTACCGCACGTCGTGCTTATCCACCATTATGATAACCGCTGAGGATCCCAACCATCAGGGGAAATCTTGTCCACAAATTTCGCAACCCCTCAACTTTCACCTCTCTATAAATAGCCATCCACCCCACGGTCATTTCCCCCACCTCTCCTCTCTCTCTCGCGCCGCCGCCCTTGAGCTCCTCAAGCTCTCGTGCCAACATCGCCAGAGTTCGCCGTCGCCGGGGAAGAACTGACTCGTGGTTCCTCAGCATTCGCCTCAGTTCTGGTACGCTTATTCCTCAGTGGCTTATTCCTCAGTAGCTTATTCCTCAGTACTGTTGTGTCCTCAAACCTTCCATCCTCAACTGTACTGCTTGCTTTCTGAGACCTATACCTATGCCTCATTAATTTGCTTTCCTCAACCTATTCCTCATGAACGCATATAACCGTACCCCACTTCCCTCGCAACTTAATTCTGTCACAGGTACATGTCTGCTAAGGAATCGTATGGTTCTCATAGTCTCACTTCATTTGCAGCTCAGCTCGAACGTACAATTCCTCAGTCTTCACCACTGAAGAAAATGGCCCCTCTCCGTAAGCACACTGACACTGCCAAAGACCTTCCTCCTGAGCTCTATGAGAAGCTGAAGACTCTCGAACGTGAAACCGCGGGTGATCGTAAGAAAAGGGTCCAGAAGATCACGAGGGAATGGGCCAAGCGTTGGGTGGCATATCAATGGGTTAATCCTCAGCATGAGGAAATGTTTGCTGTCAATCCGCCGCTGAAGACCTTGGGTATCAAGGCTCGACCTCCACCCTGACCTGGAGTCACTCCTGATCCCACAACAATGCGCACCCCTGATGACTTTCCTAATGCCTATCAACAATACCTCAAGCGCAGTTCCAGCCGAGTCAAGAGTCTGGTCCATGACTTGACTGCCTCAGTACAGATTCCACCTCAGGCTCAGTCTCAACCCAGGCCACAACCTCCACCTCAGCATCGCAGAAAGGCACCTGGCATCAAGCCCTCACAGAAGTCCTCAGCACAACCTCATGCTCCAGGTTCCTCATGTCAACGCACGGACGGTGCTGCCCGTGTCTCAAGAATTCGCACTGATGAGTCTGGCAGTGCTCCTGAGGCCTCAACCACAATGCCTCAGCCTCAGCTGAAGACCAAAACTGTTCTTCAACGCGGCCCCCGACCCTCACCTAAGAAAACTGCTATGCGTGGCGCCATTCATCACACTACTCAGAGTTCTGATGATGAAGATGAATTTGAAGATTTTCCCGGATTCGTCGCCACTGAAGAAGACAAGATTGAATATGTGCGTGCTGCAGCCAGACGCAAAGCTAAAGCAACGGGTTCAGAAATCCCGCTTCTCCTTGATCCCAAGAAAATCTTGGAGTACATTGAAATTTGGTCTGTCAAGCCTGATACTCCTCTTGATGACTTGGACATACCTAAAGACATCAAGTTCTATGTTCAACAGTTCCTCATCAATGAGATCCATCAACGTGATCTTCAGAAACAATTGAAGGCTCAACTGAAGAAAGTCCTCAGTGACTTCAAAAAGAAACCTATCACTGATGTTACTCCTCAGGAGTTCATAGAGCATCAATGCGAAGTTCAACGCCTCAACACTGAGTTTTGCCGCCAACCGTGCCTATATCGGAAAATCCAAGGAACGGATGTCTCAGCAGATGGAAATATTGATGAAGCTTCGATAGCCTGCTGCCTTAGCCAAAGGCCTCAAGCGCCTGCCTGAGGCCCAACCCTCAACTCCACCTGCCGCGAAGAAGCCCACTGTTGAGGACCCAATTGATGCTACACCACTCTCCTCAGCTCCTCCGGCAACTAGGGCCGCTGATACCACTGTTCTCATTACTGCTGGCTCAACTCCACCTCCAAATCCTCAACGCAGCATAATCGTCTTCACTCCACCCACTGCTGTAACACCCATTGTTCCAACACCTCAGTGCCCACCTCCATCTATTATCACTGATATTGAAGACATGGACGTGGACATTATGGATCATGGTACTCCTCGCGTCCATGATGAGGAATATGGGCTGACAAACTTTCCCACTCATACTATCTTTTCTCCCGAGCCTCACTCCCCCACCGTGAGCGAGGTGCTTCCTGATACTTCTCGGCAGTCTGAAGAATCAGTTGGTGCATCGTCCTCAGCGTCTGATGCTGATGAACCAGACGCCACAAGTGCACCCACCAATTCTGCTGCTGATACTGATGCTGCGGCGACAACAACTGCTGATCCTAAGACAGATCCGCCCGCCGCTGAAGCTGAAGCCGAGCACATCACCAATGCTGATACTGAGGCTGCACCTGATCGCACTAAGGATCGCCAAGTCACATCTCCCTCAGCAACTGCCACTTCACCAAAGGCTGTGCCCGATTCACATGCTGAAGACAATGCTTCTCCACCTCAGCCACCCTCTGCCTCAGCATCACCAGCTCATCAGGAGACTGCCTCAGCCATTTCTCTGTGTCCGAAGGAGAAGAAGCCATTCTATAGAAATCTTGAAGCTGATGCTCGTCCCAACTTCAACACTGATGCATTCTTCAACGCCATGAGCTTCTTTCAGGCTGGGATTCAAAATCCATATCACTCCCCCCACCCAGCAAGCTCCTGAGGTTCTGGACGGCTACTCAGAAAAACTATTATGCCTCAGTCCTCTACATGGCCCAAAAGGTTTTACCACATAAACATATTCCTCATTTGGATATGGAGGCCATGCCTTGCTTCAACAATGTGCTTCAGGACTTGCATCATGCCAAGCTGCTTCAGTTTTTCTTCGAGTGCATCCACTGGAATGAAGAACTTGTGCTTCAGTTCTATGCCACACTATATGTCTCAGGGGACCCCAAAGACATCAATACATGGGTACTTGAATGGATGAATCAACATGAACACTACACTGCCTCAGTACCTGAGATTGTGGACATTCTTCAGCTCCCTCCTTCTGAAGCCTCAGTTCCAAGCACATATGGTGCTCCACTTCTTCGGGATGACCTGATGAATATGATGATGAAGCCGCAAGCTCCTGAAGCTCCACCTCGAACACAGTTCCTCGTTTCAGAGCTTCAGTATCTGCCCAGCACCTTGTACAGATTATTGGCAAAGTCCTTCTGCCACATCAAAGGATATGAATCATCTGCTGAGGAAGTCGTGGGCATCATGAAGAACATTCTATATAGCCTCTGCATGTCCGCTCCAATTAATGTCTCAGACTTCTTCTTCAGGACGTTGGTGGATGCTGCTCAGAATCCTCACATTCTGAAGCCATACGCTCCATGGATTATGAAGCTTATCTGCATCAAGACTGGCCTCAACTTCCAGGCTGACCGGGCTAATCATCGCCCGTACGTTCCTCCGATTGAATTGCTTCAACACACTCTTGACGCTAATGCCAAGGGCAAAGCGCCGTTTTATGAAGCCGTACTTCCTCAGGACTCGCTCGATGGCAATATTCGTCAGCCTCAGTCTCGCACCACTCATGAGGAGCGCACCCATGCCTCGACTGAGGAAACTACTCAAGCTCGCCTGATGACTGATCGCGAGCTCCTCATCAGTCTGCATCAGAAGGTGGATAGGAATCATGACTGGACAAAGCATCAGATCGGTGACATCCTCAGCTATATGGCGCAGATGCATACCACTCAGAAGAAGGTTCATCAGTATGCTCATCATACGTATCAGCGCCTTGATGCCCTTATGACTGAGGTTATCACTCCTGAAGACCTCGCCAAGCTTGGCCTCAGACAGCCTCCGCTTCCTGAGATTCGACCTCCACGTCAGTTCACAAAAAGCAAGACACCACCTCTGGCGATGGACTCCTTCTCTTCAGCACAAGAATTATCGCCTGAAGAAGTTGAAGACACTGCGACTTGTCCTCACACTACCACGGCGTGCCTCCGTCCTGATGATCAACCCTGAGGCACTTCTTTGGGACGTTAGCAGTAGTCTCTCCTTTTTGTTCATTTAATGACAAAGGGGGAGAAATTTAGTTGTCTTCAAGAGGGTTCTTATGGGTTCCTCAGTTACAACTCTCGTTCTTCAGATCATTTTTTTAATGAGTTGCACACTGATATTTTGTGTGGTTTCTGATACTCTTAAGTTACCTCATGCTATTCTTCAAGTTTATCTATTACTCATGTTATTCCTCAGCAACCACATTACTCAGTGCTATGTTTGATTCCTCAAATTACTTCATATGATGCACTGTTTCAAACAATCCGGGATATAGGGGGAGCTCCTCATGTTTTTGAAGAATTGTATCAAGTCTTCAAAACATGCATATCCTCAGGGGGAGCATCTCTATACCCGGAAACAATGAATTGTTTTCTTCAAGTCTTTCCTCAAAAAATATTTATTTTATCTCGTTGAAGCTTTAACCTGATTGTCGTCAAATCACCAAAAGGGGTAGATTGTAAGTGCATCTAGTGCCCCCTTTGAGGTTTTGGAGTACTTGATGACAAAACGGTTGAGGGACTGATGTGTTTGAGAGTATACACAGGAAAACAGTCCCTGAGGATGAGGTTAACCACCGTTGTCGACCCCCAAAAATGTTGAGGAACATTGGAGAAATTGGTGTGTTTCCTGAAGAATGAAGTTGTGCGAAATACTGAGGAATCAGGATCCTGAAGCGTTCGGTTGAAGCTGAAGCTGAGGACGATCCCGAGGATGTTCGCGCTGAAGACGAAGTTGAAGCGTAGTCTTCGCTAAGACCTTTTATACTTCTTGAGTCGTAGGAAAACACCGCACTGTTGGAGGGGTTGAGGAAAACGAGTTCTGTATTTCTGAGGAAGTGCTCAATTAGAAATCCTAAAGAAAAACCCAGAGGAAATCTCCTGCAGTACTAGTTCAGTCCTCGGGTGTCTGAGACGTTGTTCTTCAGGACACTGAGGTAACTAACTTCAGTTGAGGAGTCGGAAGATCGCCAGTGCGATTCTTCTAAAGATTGTGAAGAGAGAGAATAGTTTGACCGTGCCACGTGTTGCGCGGTGAGAGGCTAGAACTTGTCTACCAACGGTCATATCCGAGGGCATGAGAGTAATTGCGTGCATGGGCATTTATGTCCTTTCACCTGGGGTGCTCCGCGGCTATAAATAGCCACCCCCAGCCCCATTTGTGGGTTGGCTGCTCCGAGAGAAAAACTGACACTTGTCATTTGAGAGCAACCCACCTCTGAGGACACTAAAGAACCTAAGTGAGGAAAACCACCAGCCTGAGTAGTTGAGCATTTCTGAGGAAGTCGGTTCGAGTGATCCGAAGCTTTTTACTCTTGAAGACTGTGATCTTCCAGCCGGTGTAGATGTCTTCAGTCTGAGGAAGTCAAGATGCAATTGTGACTTCCCGGAGTGACTGAGTCTGTGAAGGTTTCGGGAGTCTACCTTGAAGACTCACCTGAGTTATTGGACGGAGTCTGAGGACTCTAGTTCAAGGAGAATAAGGTGAAGACTATGTCTTCTGAGTTCAAACTCAGCCTCTCCAACCAGACGTAGAGTTGTCACAGCAACTCGAACTGGTTCATCAAGTCTTCGTCTTCAGTGCCCTGGTGCTATTTCTTCAACCACAATTATTATGTTTGTGCACTGATGACTTATCCTGATGCTTTACTTTCTGAGTTCACTCTGCACTGATTCCTCAGTTCGTGCCTCAATCTTACCTTAGCTGTGCAATAGGTTGTTTTTCCATTCACGCGATTGCTTTTGTACGTCATGTGTTCTTCCTCGGGTTTCAACTTCCTCAATTTCGTATTGCCTCAGCCCTGAGGAACTAGAAATTCCTCGAGATAATTGAAAATCTCCCATTCACCCCCCTTTGGTCGATACATTGCACTTTCACTACTTCCTCATGAGCTAAAACAGGGGCACAAAATAGAAGATTTTGAACATCTAAGGATAACACAAAAATTCTATGCTTTTAGGAGTGGTAGTGGAATACCACGAATAGGAAGGTATGGTGGACTCATATGGAAGATACTGGTTTTAGGGTATGGATGTACAAGCAGAATTCCGCTTAGTACAGAGGTTTGGCTAGCAAAGGCTTTGAGAGAACAGACAACTGATGATGACTTGGATGCAAAGCAATATAAAGCATAAACATTAAAACAAGCATAGCACATCAAGTTGTCTTCCTTGTCAACATAACACTACAAGCATAATAATAAAGAGGGTTTGGCTAAGTCGCTACTTTGAGAAAAATAACATGCTTGTTGTTATGACCAAAGCTATGTTTGGAAAGATTACATAAAGTTTTCAAAGCCATACCTGATATAATGTCAATACTCCCCATAAGAATCATCATAAGGTCGATTGCGTGAAGAGAATACCGAGTGCAGCGAAGGGATCAATAGACTTCTCATTAATTTTCCATCATAGATGACTCCACACTCACGGATACATAACTCTCCAAAAAGGAGTGATAGACCTCAAAGCAAACACCTATTTCATAAGATAACTTCCCTAGACATGATACGACTCTACTTGACTCTAAAAGACATAGATAAAGATAAAAATACCGGGCACTCCCCCAAGCTTGGAGCAAGCTAAGGGGATGCCATTACCCATGGAGATTTACTCCTCATTCTTGTTCTTATCGGTCACGTACTCCTTGGCGAAGCGCTTCCATGGCAGCTGTTCTCCTGTCTCGAAGGACATTCCCGTCTCCAGGATCCTGCACTCAGCACCCAAACCCATGCGCAGAAACATTAGTTCATACTCACAGTTCTGGTTCTGCAGATCATAGATCTGTGCTTGGAGCTCATAAACTTTTTCTTCTAGTGCGGCCAAACTCGACCACATCTCCTTCATCTCCTTCTTGTGGGAAGCCTCTATCTCGTTCATGATGTCGAAGTTAGCTTCAACACCACGCTCCACCATCTTCTTGAACTTGAAGACCTCATGTTCCATCTCCTTCAGCCGCTCCTCGGTGCTTCCCTCCTTGTGGAGGTCACCATCCTCCACACGAAGGATCTAGGGGTGCTTCTTCACCTCAGCGAGGTAAGGGTTGATGACGTTGACGACGAACTTGTCCTTCAGGGAACTTGGGGAAGCCATGGCGCCTAGGTCTAGCTGAAAGTTTTCCTGGCAGAAACATCTCGAAAATAAAACACACGAAATCGCGAGATACGTTGCCGGAACATTCCAGGCAAATATATAGCAAAAATTTCTGCACAGAAAGGAAGATAACGAGCCAAAGCGGGGTCAGAGACGGACTCCGGGGTGCCCAGGCGGCCTCCCGGCGCGGCCAGGGGTGGGGCCGCGCCAGGGGGGCGCCTGGGCCCCCTGGAGCTGGTCTCCGGCTCCACTTCGGCCTCAAATTTTCTATATTTCTCAAAAACTCGTAATCTGGAACTTTTATGGCGGTTTCGCGATGTTTCCTTACCGTAATACATACCTTTCCTTATTCTGCTCCTGCTGGTGTCTGGAACAAGGCTGTAACACGTTCTTCATGAGTTGTTGTGTATATCAAATCCACATCAACATTGACAGGGTCTCCTGCTATGTAATGCTTAAGTCTTTGCCCATTCACCACTTGAGGTTTGGTGCCTTCTGATACGTCCCAAATGTATCTATAATTTCTGCTTGCTCCATGCATGGTTTGTGTGACTTTGCCATGTTTTGCTTGAACTTTCATACACTTTTGAACCTATTTGGACTAACCTATTAACTCAGTGCACCCAGTTGCCAGTTTCTGTTTTCTGCTGTTTTTGTATTTCAGGTTTTCCGGCCATTAAAAGTGCTCCAAAAATTTCGGGAAAAATATAAAAAAATCAGCGCAACAGAAGCTTCTGGAATCACCAAGAGAGGGAAGGAGGGCCACCACCAGGCAGCCAGGAGGGCAGGTGGCGCGGCCCCACCCTGGGCCGCGCCAGGGACCCTCTTGACTGCCTCGTGGGTCCCCTCGATGCCCCCTTCGCCTATATTTACCCCTCGGGGTGGAAACCCCTAATATTGATCTCTTTCTCGCGAACTCCCCTCTGTACCGCCGCCGCCGCCGTTTCAAGATCGGGGCTGCCTAGAGAAGCTGCCCCGGCACCCTGCCGGAAGGAGGAACCCCCTTCGGGAGACCATCCATAGCCATGGACGCCTCCCGGATATGCCGTGAGTAGTCCCCCTTGGACCATGGGTCCGTGACCAGTAGCTATGTGATGAATCTCTTCCCCCTTTGTGCTTCCACTTTCGAGTCCTCGTGAGCTGCCTCACATGATCGAGGCATCTATGTAATTTCTGCTGTTGCTATGCTGAGTTTGTTGGGATCTGATGGATTATGAGACTATGTTCAGATTGTGATGAGTAATATATTTGGTTCTTCTCTGTTATATTTTGTTCTTGAGTAAATTCTTGCATGTTCTCCGTTGCGGTATTTGCTTTGGCCAAGTATTTTATTTGCAACTCCAAGAGAGAGCGTTATGCTCGATTGTGGGTTCAGCCCCCTGATGTCTAGCTAGAGTGACAGAAACATGAGACTAGGGGATGTGCTGTTGCCACCAGGGATAATACAACGGTGCTTGTACCTGCGGGTGCAAGGATTGTTTACTTTACGCAAAGTTCTTTTAATGCAGTTGTCTGTTGCTTTGAGTTTACACTTTGGGTGGGATTCACAACTTAATACCAGCGAGATGTTCTGGATAGATATCTCAAGGTGGATGATTCGTAGTAGATTTATATGGATTTCGGTCTACTTACCTTGGCGTACTGCCCATTTCTTTTGAGCCCTTCCTTTCTTTGCAGCATAGTTAGCATTGCGGTGCCTTCATAATCCTTTCAATTGCCCAACTGTGATTTGTTTACCTCGCTAGCACTTTTATCGTCTTTTGGGAGAGAGACATCACTAGTGAAAATCACGGGACCCTGGTCCATCTTCACATTATTGTTCACACCCTCAATTTACTTTCAGCTTTTACTTTCCTTTGCACCTTTTATCTCTTGCGTTGATCGTTTGTAAACGAAAAGGCCTGAGGAATTGACAACTCCTCTGTACTCGTTGGGAGCAAAGTTATTTGTTGCTGTGTGCAGGTCCACGACAACACCCTAGCCAGGAAGCAATTTCTGGCGATGTTGCCACCTACTTGTATCTCCTGAGTCCTACTGGTTCGATAACCTTGGTATCTTCACCGAGGGAAACTTGTTGCTGCACTGCATCTCAAACCTTCCACTTGGGGTAACCAACGAGGGGCGAGAAGCCATCACGTTCGAAATTGTTAATCTTGATTGCACCCGAGCGTTAGATTTCCTCAATATGAAATGGTCCTTCCCACCTAGAAAGTAGTTTACCTGGAGAAAACCTGAAACGGGATCTAAACAACAAAACTTTATCACCAAAATTAAATTCACGTTTCAGAATCCTCCTATCGTGCCACTTCTTTACCTTTTCCTTGAACATTTTAGCACTCTCGTAAGCTTCACTTCTCCACTCATCTAGAGAAGTGAAGTTCATGAGACACTTTTCACCAGCTAAGTTTGGGTCAGCATTAAGCTCTCTAATAGCCCAGAAAGCTTTGTGTTCTAGTTCTAATGGCAAATGGCAAGCCTTGCCATAGACCATCTTATAGGGAGACATGCCCGTGGGGTTTTTGTAAGAAGTTCTATAAGCCCACAAAGCATCTCCTAACTTATTTGACCAATCTTTTCTATTTCTATTGACTGTCTTCTGTAGGATCAACTTGATCTCTCTATTGGTGAGCTCAACTTGCCCACTAGTTTGAGGGTGGTACGGTGAAGAATTTCTATGATTGACATTGTACTTGGCTAAAGCTTTTCTAAAAGCTCCATGTGTAAAGTGCGAACCCCCATCGGTCATGAGGTACCTGGGTACTCCAAACCTAGGAAAAATTACATCCTTGAGCATTTTCAAAGATGTCTTGTGATCAGCACTTTCAGTGGGGATTGCTTCTACCCACTTGGTTACATAATCAACAGCAACTAAAATGTGAGTGTACTTGTGTGAGGAAGGAAAAGGACCCATAAAATCAAAACCCCAGTAATCACAAGGCTCAATCACTAGAGTAATTCATAGGCATCTCATTCCTTCTGCTAATATTACCAACTCTCTGACACTTATCACAAGATAAAACATAATTTCTAGCATCCTTAAAGAGAGTAGGCCAATAAAAACCTGATTGAAGAACCTTATGTGCGGTCCTCTCACCAGCATGATGTCCTCCATATGGACTGTCGTGACATTGTTTTAGAATGTCCTTCTGCTCGTGTTCCGATATGCATCTCCTCACGATCCCATCTGGACCTTCTTTGAAAAGATGTGGGTCATCCCAAAAGTAATGCCTCAAATCGTGGAAGAACCTCTTCCTTTGCTGAAATGTTAAACCTGGAGGCAAAAACTTTGCAACGATAAAGTTAGCATAATCTGCAAACCAAGGATCGGAGAGAGATTGTACTTTAACAACAGCTAGCTGTTCGTCTGGAAAATTGTCGTTGACTGGAACGGGATCATGCGGTATATCCTCCATCCTTGAAAGATTATCCACCACCGGATTGTCTGCTCCTTTCCCATCGACAATCTGCAAATCAAATTCTTGAAGAAGGAGTACCCACCAGATGAGTCTTGGTTTGGCATCCTTCTTCTCCATAAGATACTTAATGGCAGCATGGTCAGTATGAACAATAATCTTAGAATCAACAATATACCGCCTAAACTTATCACAAGCTAACACTACTGCCAAGAATTCCTTCTCAGTAGTAGCATAATTCTGTTGAGCACTATCAAGGGTTTTGCTAGCATAGTATATAACATTCAATTTCTTATCAACCCTTTGTCCTAAAACATCTCCAACAACAAAATCACTAGCATCACACATAATTTCAAAAGGTAAATTCCAATCATGTGGTTGTACTATAGGATCAGTTATTAAAGCTTTCTTAAGAACTTCGAAGGCTTCCTTACAATCTTCATCAAAAACAAAAGGAACATCCTTCTGGAGAAGATTAGTGAGGGGTCTCGAAGTCTTAGAAAAGTCCTTAATAAATCTTCTATAGAAACCAGCATGAACGAGAAAACTACGAATACCTTTGATGTCCCTTGGATAGGGCATCCTTTCAATTGCTTTGATCTTGGCTCTGTCCACTTCAATTCCCCTTTCGGAAATCTTGTGGCCAAGAACAATTCCCTCGTTGACCATAAAGTGGCACTTCTCCCAGTTAAGCACCAGATTTGTCTCCTCACATCTCTGCAAAACTTTATTAAGGTTGTGGAGACAATGGTCAAAAGAGGTTCCATAGACGGAGAAATCGTCCATGAATACCTCCACAATTTCTTCACAAAAACCATGAAAGATAGCAGACATACACCTTTGAAAAGTAGCAGGGTATTACATAAACAAAAAGGCATACGTCTGTAAGCATAAGTACCAAAGGGACAAGTAGAAGTGGTCTTCTCTTGATCAACAGTGTTAACATGAATTTGAGAGAAGCCAGAATAACCATCAAGATAACAAAAGTGAGTATTTTTGGATAACCTTTCAAGAATTTGGTCGATGAACGGCAACGGGTAGTGGTCCTTCCTGGTTGCCTTGTTCAGCTTCCTGTAATCAATACACATTCTATATCCAATAATAATTCTTTGAGGTATTAGTTCATTTTTATCATTAGGAACCACAGTTGTTCCTCCTTTCTTTGGAACGCAATGAACCGGGCTTACCCACTTACTATCAGCTATAGGGTAGATAATACATGCGGCTAGAATCTTGAGAATCTCAGTCCTTACAACATCCATCATTTTTGGATTCAACCGTCGTTGATGATCAACAACTGGTTTAGCATCAGGCTCAAGGTTGATGGTATGTTGACAAATAGATGGACTAATCCCCTTAAGGTCATCAAGGGTATAGCCAATTGCACCTCGATGTTTGCGAAGTACTTCCAATAGTCGCTCTTCTTCATACCCTAAAAGGTTAGAATTGACAATAACAGGATATACTTTCTTTTCATCTAAATAAGCATATTTGAGTGAATCAGGAAGAGGTTTGAGATCAAACACTGGATCTTCTTTTGGTTGCGATAAAATTCCCAAAGGCTCAACTGGAAGGTTGTGCTTTAGGATAGCAGGTTGTCTTAAGAATATTTCGTCCAGTTCATTCCTCTCCTGCATATGCAAATCATTCTCGTGGCCTCCATATATTGCTGCAAAGGATCATTAGGAGGAATAGCAATGGAAGCAATATCTTCAATAATCTTATCATTACTAGGCAATTCAGTACCACGAGGCTACTTAGAGAACTTAGAAAAGTTAAATTCATAAGGATCACCATTGAATTCAATAGAGACTTTACCTTTCTTGCAATCTATTATAGCTCCACACGTTCTGAGAAAAGGTCTACCGAAAATAATGGGACAAAAATTATCCCTTACTGAACCAAGTACTAGAAAGTCGGTAGGATATTTTACCTTTCCGCATAAAACTTCAACGTCTCTCACAATTCCGATAGGAGAGATGGTTGCTCTGTTTGCAAGATGAATAGTAACATCAAGTTCTTCAAGTTCACAAGGTGAGATTTCACCCATGATCTCTTGATAGAGTGAATACGGGATAGCACTAGCACTCGATCCCAAATCACATAGCCCATAATAATTGTGATCTCCTATTTTGACAGATACTACTGGAGTACCTGAAATTGGGCCCTTATTCTTGGCTGTGACAAGGTTAGTGGAAACAACACAAAAATTTATATTGGAATCTAAAGCATCATTAGTAATAAGATCCTTAACCAAAGCAACTCGAGGATCGACCTTAATTTGGTCCTCAGGCTCATCAATCCTTCTCTCACTCTTATTCATTATGCCTGTCACAAAAGAGTGCTCCCTTATTCTTACGGGAAAAGGGGGCTTTTCATATATAACTGCAGGCACAATAGGGTCAGCAACATGAATATCAATAGGTAATTCTTTGAAGGGTTTATGATGCTGATTCTTCTTTTTCTTAGAAGAATCAATATGAGAGGCAAAGTCCTTACAAAAATCAACCATTAGATGGGAATTAAGACCAATCTTAGAGAAAAAGGCATTAAAGTAATCCGTTTTCACATAGCTCTCTATATAATCATGCTCATAATTTATAGTGGGTTCAATACCTTAATCTATTTCCCAATCTTCGGTATTCTTCTGGATCCTTTCAAGGAGATCCCATATTTCTTCAACGCTTTTTGTGTGAAATACCCCACTAGAGGAGGCATCCAACATCTCCTTACCTGACGAGAAAGTCTAGCATAAATTTTTTTATGTATAGTTTTCTTGGGGAGCTCATGAATAGGACATTTGAGCATTAGATATTTCAATCTCCCCCAAGCTTGAGCGATGCTTTCTCCGTCACGAGACCTAAAGTTATATATATAATTCCTGTCTCGATGAATTTCATGAAGAGGATAAAACTTGGTATAAAAGAGAGACATAAGCTCATGCCAATCAAGCAAATGAGAGTTATCGAGAAGCTTATACCAATCTGAAGCTTTATCTGTAAGCGATACAGAGAACAATTTATTCATGACAAACTCCTTTGATACACCTGCAAGCTTAAATAGTGAACATAGTTGTGATAAATATAGCAAGTGTTCACTGGGATGTTTGTCTCCTGCATAACGATTAGCCAAAACACAATCGACAATACCAGCTGGTATTTTATAAGGCACAATTTCAGTAGGGGGAGGTACAACCACCACAGATGTGGGGTGTTTCCCCGTAAGCAACGATCCAATAGCTAGGTTGTCCATACGGACAAAGAGCAGCAACAACAAAATAAAAACAATAATATAAAAATTTCCTTACCAGCTTCACTTACCAATAGCGCTATGCTCCCCGGCAACGGCGCCAGAAAACGTTACATGATGACCCTCAACGTAAAGGGATCTATTGCAGCGTTTTCGATAAGTAAGAGTGTCGAACCCAACGAGGAGCGAAAGGTATTGATAGGTGATTGTGGACAAGGAATAACTGCAAGCACTAAAAGATAACTTTTTAGGGTTTTTTGATATAAGCAACAATAAGATAAATCAAGCAAAGTAAATAGCACTGAGGAGCAGCAAGTGGCCCAATACTTTTGATCAAAGGATAAGCCTGACAACTGAACTTATAAAGACTAAAGCGTTCTTGAGGACACATGGAGAGGTAGTCACGTGCTTTCGCCATACTCCGTATCGATAACAAGTGTTGAGGTGATAAGTGTTGAGTGGGTGGATCTATGCTAGCACACCTACTAGACTAAGATAAGTGCACTCTTATGATTAAACATCTTGCAAACATCCGCAAATACAAGATAGAAATTAAGGCAAAGCCTAACCACAACAATAAGATCAAGGATCCATTGTTCCCTTGTGCAAAAGTGTGCAAACTGGTGATACGTCCAAAACGTATCTATAATTTCTGCTTGCTCCATGCATGTTTTGTGTGATATTGCTATGATCTAGATACACTTTCATACACTTTTGATCATATTTGGACTAACCTATTAAATCAGTGCACCCCAGTGCAAGTTTTCTGTTGTTTTTCTATTTCAGTTTTCCCCCATATAAAAAGTGCCAGAAAAATTCCGGGAAAAATACAGGAAAAATCAGCGTACAGGAAGCTTCGCGGAGAGCCCGAGTGGGGCCAGAGGGGAGCCAGGGGGGCCCAGGCGGCCACCCGGCGCGGCCCCACCCCTGGCCGCGCCAGGGGGGCGCCTGGGGCCCCTGGTCCACCTCTGGCTGCCCCCCTTCGCCTATTTATTCTCCGTCACGGGGAAACTCCAAAGACAGAACCCTATTTCGCAAACTCGCTTCTGTTCCGCCGCCGCCGCGCTTCCGAGATCGGGAGCACCAGAAGACCTCTTCCCGGCACCCTACCGGAGGGAGGGCCGACCTCCGGGAGTCTCCTCTCCACCATGGATGCTCCCCGGATGTCTCTTGAGTAGTTTTCCTTGGACCATGGGTCCGTGATCAGTAGCTATGTGATGTTCTCCTCCCCTCTTTGTTCTTCATGGTTTAGACCTCGTGAGCTGCCCTACATGATCGAGGCACTTTTGTAATCTTTCTGCTATTTCTATGCTGAGTTTGATGGGATCTGATGGATTATGAGATTATGTTCAGATTGTGATAAAGTAATATATTTGGTTTTTATCTCTTATATTTTTGTTCCTAAGTAATTCTTGCATGTTCTCCGTTGCTGTTTATTGCTTTGGCCAAGTAGTAGGTAGTGACTCCAAGAGGGAACGTTATGCTCGATTGTGGGTTCATGCCCCCCGATGACACGCTTGAGTGACAGAAACATGAGTCTAGGGGATGTGCTGTTGCCACAAGGGGGAAAACAACGGTGCTTGTAACCGCGGTTGCAAGGATTGTTTACTTTAAGCAAAGTGCTTTTTAATGCAGTTGTCTGTTGCTTTGGGTTTACACTTTGGGTGGGACTCGCAACTTAATACCAGCGAGATGTTCTGGATAGATATCTCAAGGTGGATGATTAGTAGTAGATGCAGTTGGATTACGGTCTACTTATTTTGGCGTACTGCCCGTGCTTTTGAACCTCTTCCTTTATTTTGTAGCATAGTTAGCATTGCGGTGCGTTCATAAGTTGCTATCATCACGTATCCCGGTCCATATCCTTATTACCGTTTCCACGCTATATTTACTTTCCTGCTTTTTACTTTTAGTTGCTATCATTATCCTTTGTGTTTTACCCTTTGTGAACAACAAGACCGGAGAGATTGACAACCTCTCTGAACTTCATTGGGAACAAAGTTATCTGTGTCTGTGTGCAGGTCCACGTCAGTTGCGCCGCTGACACCTACTTATCATCTCTGGAGTCCTACTGGAGACAAACCTTGGTATCTTCACCGAGGGAAACTTGCTGCTGCGCTACATCTTAACCTTCCACTTGGGGTAACCAAAGAAGGGCGAGAAGCCATCAACTGGGGTTCAGGTTTCTGTCACTCCGGCAACCCACCGTAAGCATTCTTTATACACAATGTATTCCCCTAGGTACTTAACAAGGCGAAGTGTTGAGTGTTCGACTCACAGAACACCACTTGGAAAATAACAACACAACTTAAATATCAAACAACATAAATTACTTCAACATCATATGACTACTAACAACTAGACTTCTCCCATGTCCTCAAGAACTAAAGTAACTACTCACAAGACATCAAAGAGATCATGATCAGAGGTGATAAATATATGATAAACAATCTGGACATAATGGTATTTATCCAACTAAACTCAATAGCATTCACCATGAAGTAGTAATCAACACCGGTAGAGCAGAGAGGATAGATAGTACGGATTACAACACAAGATAAACTTGTGAGGTGAGATTGGATGGTGGTGGAGATGGTGCTGATGTTGGGGATGATGTTGATGATGATCTCGATGATGCCCGTGACGATGGTGATGACGATGGCGACAATCTCCCCTTCCGAGAGGTGATCTCCTCGGCGGAATCTGCCCGCCGGAGAGCCCTTTTCTTCTCTGTAGGTTTCCTCCACGGAGCGGCGGCGAAACCTCGTGAAAGCTTCTCTTTTTAGGGTTTTTGCGTAACGAGGAGTATATAGGCCAGAGGGGGGAGTCGGGAGTGGCCCCAGGGCTCCAGGCGCCCTCCCGGCGCGGCCAGGGGTGGGGCCGCACCAGGTGGACGCCTGGGGCTCCTGTGGCTCCCCTCTGGACCCTCTTCGACGAGTCTTCGTTAATCTTCTGGAAAATGCCCCCCGTCGATTTTCAGGTAATTTGGAGGTATTCTTCTTCAGCAACTCAGCGTCCACTTTTTACCGCTGAATCCTGCATCTGCTGCTTCGGCACCGGAAAGTTGCAAACTGTGTAAAATAAGCCAAAACAACATAAGAACATCATCGTAATGTAAAATATATCAATGAATAAGGATGAATTACGATATAAAATAGTGATGCAATTTGGACGTATCAATGCCCTATCAAAGGGACGTTAAAGGTATTCGTAGTTTTCTCGGTCATGCTGGTTTATATAGAAGATTTATTAAAGACTTTTCTAAGACCTCGAGGCCCCTCACTAATCTTCTCCATAAGAATGTTCCTTTTGTATTTGATGAAGATTGTAAGGAAGCCTTCGAAGTTCTTAAGAAAGCTTTAATAACCGCTCCTATAGTACAACCGCCTGACTGGAAATTACCCTTTGAAATTATGTGTGATGCTAGTGTTTTTGCTGTTGGAGATGTTTCAGGACAAAGGGTTAATAAGAAATTGAATGTTATACACTATGCTAGGTAACCCTTGATAGTGCTCAAAAGAATTATGCTACTACTGAGAAGACAGAACCCTATTTCGCAAACTCGCCTCTGTTCCGCCGCCGCCGCGCTTCCGAGATCGGGAGCACCAGAAGACCTCTTCCCGGCACCCTGCCGGAGGGAGGGCCGACCTCCGGGAGTCTCCTCTGCACCATGGATGCTCCCCGGATGTCTCGTGAGTAGTTTTCCTTGGACCATGGGTCCGTGATCAGTAGCTATGTGATGTTCTCCTCCCCTCTTTGTTCTTCATGGTTTAGACCTCGTGAGCTGCCCTACATGATCGAGGCACTTTTGTAATCTTTCTGCTATTGCTATGCTGAGTTTGATGTGATCTGATGGATTATGAGATTATGTTCAGATTGTGATAGAGTAATATATTTGGTTTTTATCTCTTATATTTTTGTTCCTAAGTAATTCTTGCATGTTCTCCGTTGCTGTTTATTGCTTTGGCCAAGTAGTAGGTAGTGACTCCAAGAGGGAACGTTATGCTCGATTGTGGGTTCATGCCCCCCGATGACACGCTTGAGTGACAGAAACATGAGTCTAGGGGATGTGCTGTTTCCACAAGGGGGAAAACAACGGTGCTTGTAACCGCGGTTGCAAAGATTGTTTACTTTACGCAAAGTGCTTTTTAATGCAGTTGTCTGTTGCTTTGGGTTTACAGTTTGGGTGGGACTCGCAACTTAATACCAGCGAGATGTTCTGGATAGATATCTCAAGGTGGATGATTAGTAGTAGATGCAGTTGGATTACGGTCTACTTATTTTGGCGTACTGCCCGTTCTTTTGAACCTCTTCCTTTATTTTGTAGCATAGTTAGCATTGCGGTGCGTTCATAATCCTGTCAATTGCCCTTCTGTAAATTGTTTACCTCGCATAGCAGTTTTATCGTCTTTTGGGAGAGAGACATCACTAGAGAACATCACGTATCCCGGTCCATATCCTTATTACCGTTTCCACGCTATATTTACTTTCCTGCTTTTTACTTTTAGTTGCTATCATTATCCTTTGTGTTTTACCCTTTGTGAACAACAAGACCGGAGAGATTGACAACCTCTCTGAACTTCGTTGGGAACAAAGTTATCTGTGTCTGTGTGCAGGTCCACGTCAGTTGCGCCGCTGACACCTACTTATCATCTCTGGAGTCCTACTGGAGACAAACCTTGGTATCTTCACTGAGGGAAACTTGCTGCTGCGCTACATCTTAACCTTCCACTTGGGGTAACCAACGAAGGGCGAGAAGCCATCAAGCGAATTTCTGCGCCGTTGCCGGGGACTCCAAGTGTTAAGATAGGGGAGTTGCACACTACCCTTTACCTTTGTTTTTTAGTCTTGTTAGTTTTCCTTTCAGTTTTTATCTCAGTGTCCTTTATGAAAAACCACAAAAATAGTTGCTACCTTTTGCCTTTGTCTTGCTTTGCCTATTTATGCTATCCTCACCATGGGTGATGAACCACCCAAATATGGTAGGATGGACATGTTTCACTTGGATCGTCTTCGATCAATTTGTGCTCGCGCTAAAAACCCAACCGACTTGGTTGAGGGAAAATCATTGGATGAGCATGCTCATTATACGCGGCACCGCCTATCTCAGAAAGGGAAACACTTATGGGATCAAATACATGTTTCTTATTGCCATGCTAAACTTTTGTGCCACATTTATGATTTTACTTGCTGTTCTAATATAGATCATAAACACCTCCCTTTACAATGTGAGTTTAATGAAAATGAGATCTTATCTTCTTATGCTAAAGGTGTTTATGATTACTTTGATGTTGAAAAGATTGAAGAGTTTGTTGCTTTTAAAGGTGCCTATGAGATTGCTTCTTTGATTGAAAAATATCACGATACTATTTTCGAGTCTGAAAACTTTGCAGTTCTTGCTTATTGCTTCGAGAATTATACTTACAATTATTATATTGAGGATTTTAAAAATAAAATGTTTGCTTCCCAAGAAGAGGCCAATTATTGCATTGAGGAGGAATCCCATGATTCCGAGGACTCACTTGAAATATCCCTTTCTGAAAATTTTGATACTTGCTTTGTTGATGGCCAAGATGCCACTATGGATGATGCTGACAAAAATGAACTCTCTATAGTTCCTTAACTTAAGCATGAAATTGTTGCTATTGCACCAACACTTGATTGTCCTATTATCCTTTTGAAACCTCCAACTCCGGAGAATTTTCCTCTTATCAAATCTCAATATGTTGGGTTGCATTTATCTTATGATCCTAAAAACCGTGTTGAAAATAATACACGTGTGCTCGTAGGTCATGAACAATATGATTTATGTGATATTTATATTCTTGATGTTGTTCATGATACTACTGAAAATTATTTTGAGAGAGGAAAGGTTGGTTGTAGAAACTTCCATATTACTAAAACTACTCTCTTTATGTTGAAAGTTTTGAAGATGTTCTTGTTCCACCTTCCTATGTTGGTTTCTTTGTGCTTCTTTGATTTATTTTATTACAAGATGCCTATGCATAGGAAGTGGGTTCGGCTTAAATGTGTTTCATATTTGCTTCTTGATGCTCTCTTTTGCTAAAATTCCCATTCTCTTGTGAGAGTATCTTTTATAATCTTTAAGCCTAGCTAATGGCTCTAAAGAAGCGCTTTCGGGAGGCAGCCCGCAACGAATTTAGGTTTTTATTTTTTCTTTTGTTGTGTCTTGATGATTGTTACTACTCTAGCAACATCATTGTATCTTTATTTTTCAACTTTGTGCCAAGTTATAGCCTCTTGCGGCAAGGGAAGTAAAAGTTGTGACATGCTGTCCAGAAAACAGATTCTGTCCTCGTGACCAGAAAAATTCCAGAAAAATCCCAGTTCATCTTTTTGAGCTGAAAGTTTTACACAGTATGATCTATGCAATTACGAAACTTCCGTATGTTCTGAGTTTTTTGATTTGAGTTGCACAAGTGCCCCTAAAAAATTCTTTACTACCTGCTGTTCTGTTTTTCACAGATTCTGCCACGTTTTGTTTCTCCTAACTTTTGCAAACCTTAAGCTTGCTTTTTCTTTGCAAAAACTTTTTGGCACTCTTGAGAAACAGTAGCTCTTTAAGAATATCTTTATATCCAGTGGGGAAAAATTATTTTATTAAGGGTACTAACCTCTCTAATCAGCTTATGACGAGTTATGTATGAAGGGAGTTTTCAAGTGTGCGATGGAAGATGATGAAAGAAGATCCAGGAGTGTCAAGCGCTCAAGCTTGGGGATGCCCCCATGCATCCCCAACAAATATTCAAGGAGACTCAAGCGTCTAAGCTTGGGGATGCCCCCGTGCATCCCCTTCTCCATAAACAATCATCAGTTCGTCCTTCGTCTCACTATATTTTTATCACTTCATGCGTTATGTGCTATGCTTGGAGCGTCTCGCTCTTTGGTTTTATTTTTAGTTTTCTTTAGCTTTGCTTGCTGTTCATAAGAAGTTAGATCCTGTCTTACTTTGTGTGGGAGAGAAACACGCTCCACTTTCAAATTTAGAACACATCATAGGATTTTTCCTGCTTATCTTTTTGCTGTTGTGTGTTCTTTATCTTTTCATAGCTACTGCCATGTTTAGTTTTAGTCTTAGTTTGTATTTAGCAAGAGCCTTGGCTTTTGTTTAGTTTGTTGCTGGAACTCTTTTTAGTTTTCATGTTTATCTTGTTAAAGAGAGTTGGTTGTTGCACTGAGTTGTGTCTTGTCTTGAGAGTAGGTAATTGAGGTTGCTATTTTCTTCTAGTAGTAACTTGCAATAGTTTTGAGGTATTGATGTGAGTAATGTTTGAACTTTTGGTGTCAAGAGCTCTAGCCTATTAGTGATAGGTGTCATATTTTGGGCAATCCGTGTTTATTTTCAAAACCTACAAAACTAGTTGAGAACTCTAGCTACTAGATGGATCACTAATCTTTGGAGGGATCGAATATCAGAGAACACTCACGTACCATGAGTCGAGGATGCGCAAGGATAACCAAACCCCCATACACTCCTCCTCGGGGTACTTGTCTCTTTGTGAACCTCCTTATTAGATTGAGATTTACCGATAATAAGTGCATGAGTTCTTCGGACTAATGTAAGTATTGAAAGTTGACACTTCCACCTTCCCATATTTTGCTAGCCTCTCCCGTGCCGTGCATTGCCTTTTTCCCATTCCGAGAGTTGGTGTCCACCTTCGCCGGTACATCCAAACCCTTGGCATGATACGCTCTGTCATCATAAGCCTCCTTATATCTTTCCTCAAAACAGCCACCATACCTACCTATCAAGGCATTTCCATAGCCTTTCCGAGATATATTGCCGTGAAACATCCACCTCTTCATGACTTGATCTTCATGTCCTACATGTTCCTGCTACACTGGCATCGACATACATTGCATACATCATGATAGTTACATCTTCTTTATGATTTTGAGTACCTTGTAAAGTGTGAAAGATCTCGTTTACCTTCTTGTAAAATAGAGTGTTGCCTTTAAGTGAGGAAAAGATCCCAAATTGGACACATTAAAAGATCCCAAAGAGGACAAATGCGAGTTAAATAGAAAGAGCCATTGAGGCCACAAAAAAATACAAAAACTAGAAAAAAGAGAAAAAGAAATAAAAAGAGAGAAAGGGGCAACACTACTATCCTTTTGAGAGATCCACACTAGTACTCCATTTATATCCTTGTACTCCATAGAGATGATCGTTATGCATATAGCTATGTGGGGACCTTCACACTATAGAACTTAGCTTGCATATTCCAAGGATGAGCCTCCTCAAACGAGCTCTAGGTCTTCATGAGCGAGCAAGTTAGATGCACCCCCCACTAGTTCCATTGGAGAGTTTCTTAGCTCGTATGTGCATCCGTTGCATGGCAATCCCTACTCCTCACATCATATCTATCATTTGGCATCTCTTGCCTATGATTGTCCTCATTGATGTGAGCCTTTCTCATCCTTTTTGTCTTCCTCCTCCGCACTTCTCTCTTTGCCATCCTAAGTGTCAACTCTCGTGCTTACGCTCATCCATTGCATGAGTGCTCAAAATATCGAAAAGGAGTGGATCAAATTGACTTGTACCTGGCTAGTGGTCTAGGGATGAGTCAAGATAAGATTCCAAAGAGGACCAAGTGTGAAACTTTAGTATATTGAGTTCTCAACACAAAAATACTTTTTCTCGTATTCCCTATCCCCCTTCTTGCACGCAAACACTATTTGGAGACATTCGAGTCATGGACAACGAGAGCTCTTGCACCTAATGTTCTTTTGTTACTTGTTTCAATGCTAATATAGACTCTTGCATGTTATGACTTGAATTGAATCTCTAACCTTGATTGCTTTACTTTTCAAAGTTCTTTTATGGTTGCTAGCATGTCACCACAGAAATTATGCTGTTATCATTTACCTACTCGAGGACGAGCAGGAATTAAGCTTGGGGATGTTGATACGTCCAAAACGTATCTATAATTTCTTCTTGCTCCATGCATGTTTTGTGTGATATTGCTATGATCTAGATACACTTTCAAACACTTTTGATCATATTTGGACTAACCTATTAACTCAGTGCACACCAGTGCCAGTTCCTGTTTTCTGCTGTTTTTCTATTTCAGTTTTCCCCCATATAAAAAGTGCTAGAAAAATTCAGGGAAAAATACAGGAACAATCAGCGTACAGGAAGCTTCGCGAAGAGCCCGAGTGGGGCCAGAGGGGAGCCAGGGGGGCCCAGGCGGCCACCCGGCGCGGCCCCACCCCTGGCCGCGCCAGGGGGGCGCCTGGGGCCCCTGGTCCACCTCTTGCTGCCCCCTTCGCCTATTTATTCTCCGTCACGGGGAAACTCCAAAGACAGAACCCTATTTCGCAAACTCGCTTCTGTTCCGCCGCCGCCGCGCTTCCGAGATCGGGAGCACCAGAAGACCTCTTCCCGGCACCCTGCCGGAGGGAGGGCCGACCTCCGGGAGTCTCCTCTCCACCATGGATGCTCCCCGGATGTCTCTTGAGTAGTTTTCCTTGGACCATGGGTCCGTGATCAGTAGCTATGTGATGTTCTCCTCCCCTCTTTGTTCTTCATGGTTTAGACCTCGTGAGCTGCCCTACATGATCGAGGCACTTTTGTAATCTTTCTGCTATTTCTATGCTGAGTTTGATGGGATCTGATGGATTATGAGATTATGTTCAGATTGTGATAAAGTAATATATTTGGTTTTTATCTCTTATATTTTTGTTCCTAAGTAATTCTTGCATGTTCTCCGTTGCTGTTTATTGCTTTGGCCAAGTAGTAGGTAGTGACTCCAAGAGGGAACGTTATGCTCGATTGTGGGTTCATTTCCCCCGATGACACGCTTGAGTGACAGAAACATGAGTCTAGGGGATGTGCTGTTGCCACAAGGGGGAAAACAACGGTGCTTGTAACCGCGGTTGCAAGGATTGTTTACTTTACGAAAAGTGCTTTTTAATGCAGTTGTCTGTTGCTTTGGGTTTACACTTTGGGTGGGACTCGCAACTTAATACCAGCGAGATGTTCTGGATAGATATCTCAAGGTGGATGATTAGTAGTAGATGCAGTTGGATTACGGTCTACTTATTTTGGCGTACTGCCCGTGCTTTTGAACCTATTCCTTTATTTTGTAGCATAGTTAGCATTGCGGTGCGTTCATAATCCTGTCAATTGCCCTTCTGTAATTTCTTTACCTCGCATAGCAGTTTTATCTTCTTTTGGGAGAGAGACATCACTAGCGAACATCACGTATCCCGGTCCATATCCTTATTACTGTTTCCACGCTATATTTACTTTCCTGCTTTTTACTTTTAGTTGCTATCATTATCCTTTGTGTTTTACCCTTTGTGAACAACAAGACCGGAGAGATTGACAACCTCTCTGAACTTCATTGGGAAAAAAGTTATCTGTGTCTGTGTGCAGGTCCACGTCAGTTGCGCCGCTGACACCTACTTATCATCTCTGGAGTCCTACTGGAGACAAACCTTGGTATCTTCACCGAGGGAAACTTGCTGCTGCGCTACATCTTAACCTTCCACTTGGGGTAACCAAAGAAGGGCGAGAAGCCATCAACTGGGGTTCAGGTTTCTGTCACTCCGGCAACCCACCGTAAGCATTCTTTATACACAATGTATTCCCCTAGGTCCTTAACAAGGTGAAGTGTTGAGTGTTCGACTCACAGAACACCACTTGGAAAATAACAACACAACTTAAATATCAAACAACATAAATTACTTCAACATCATATGACTACTAACAACTAGACTTCTCCCATGTCCTCAAGAACTAAAGTAACTACTCACAAGACATAAAAGAGATCATGATCAGAGGTGATAAATATATGATAAACAATCTGGACATAATGGTATTTATCCAACTAAACTGAATAGCATTCACCATGAAGTAGTAATCAACACCGGTAGAGCAGAGAGGATAGATAGTATGGATTACAACACAAGATAAACTTGTGAGGTGAGATTGGATGGTGGTGGAGATGGTGCTGATGTTGGGGATGATGTTGATGATGATCTCGATGATGCCCGTGACGATGGTGATGACGATGGCGACAATCTCCCCTTCCGAGAGGTGATCTCCTCGGCGGAATCTGCCCGCCGGAGAGCCCTTTTCTTCTCTGTAGGTTTCCTCCACGGAGCGGCGGAGAAACCTCGTGAAAGCTTCTCTTTTTAGGGTTTTTGCGTAACGAGGAGTATATAGGCCAGAGGGGGGGAGTCGGGAGTGGCCCCAGGGCTCCAGGCGCCCTCCCGGCGCGGCCAGGGGTGGGGCCGCACCAGGTGGACGCCTGGGGCTCCTGTGGCTCCCCTCTGGACCCTCTTCGATGAGTCTTCGTTAATCTTCTGGAAAATGCCCCCCGTCGATTTTCAGGTAATTTGGAGGTATTCTTCTTCAGCAACTCAGCGTCCACTTTTTACCGCTGAATCCTGCATCTGCTGCTTCGGCACCGGAAAGTTGCAAACTGTGTAAAATAAGCCAAAACAACATAAGAACATCATCGTAATGTAAAATATATCAATGAATAAGGATGAATTACGATATAAAATAGTGATGCAATTTGGACGTATCAATGCCCTATCAAAGGGACGTTAAAGGTATTCGTAGTTTTCTCGGTCATGCTGGTTTATATAGAAGATTTATTAAAGACTTTTCTAAGACCTCGAGGCCCCTCACTAATCTTCTCCATAAGAATGTTCCTTTTGTATTTGATGAAGATTGTAAGGAAGCCTTCGAAGTTCTTAAGAAAGCTTTAATAACCGCTCCTATAGTACAACCGCCTGACTGGAAATTACCCTTTGAAATTATGTGTGATGCTAGTGTTTTTGCTGTTGGAGATGTTTCAGGACAAAGGGTTAATAAGAAATTGAATGTTATACACTATGCTAGGTAACCCTTGATAGTGCTCAAAAGAATTATGCTACTACTGAGAAGGAATTCTTAGCAGTAGTGTTTTGGTTGTGATAAGTGTAGGCAGTATATTTTTGATTCTAAAGTTATTATTCATATTGACCATGCTGCCATTAAGTATCTTATGACGAAGAAGGATGCCAAGCCAAGACTCATCAGATGGGTACTCCTCCTTCAAGAATTTGATTTGCAGATTGTTGATAGAAAAGGAGCAGACAACCCTGTAGCGGACAATCTTTCAAGGATGGAAGATATACCACATGATCCCATTACAGTCAACGACAGTTTTCCACACGAACAACTAGCCGTTGTAAAAGTACAATCTCTTTCTGATCCTTGGTTTGCAGATTATGCTAATTTTATCGTTGCAAAGTATTTGCCTCCAGGTTTAACATTTCAGCAAAGGAAGAAGTTCGTTCTCCTCCCCTCTTTGTTCTTCATGGTTTAGACCTCGTGAGCTGCCCTACATGATCGAGGCACATATGTAATCTTTCTGCTGTTGCTATGCTGAGTTTGATGAGATCTGATGGATTATGAGATTATGTTCAGATTGTGATAGAGTAATATATTTGGTTCTTATCTTTTATATTTTTGTTCCTAAGTAATTCTTGTATGTTATCCGTTGTTGTTTATTGCTTTGGCCAAGTAGTAGGTAGTAACTCCAAGAGGAAACGTTATGCTAGATTGTGGGTTCATGCCCCCCTAATGACACGCTTGAGTGACAGAAAGATGGGTCTAGGGGAGGCGTTGTCTCCACAAGGGGGAAAACAACAGTGCTTGTAACCGCGGTTGCAAGGATTCTTTACTTTACGCAAAGTGCTTTTTAATGCAGGTGTCTGTTGATTTGGGTTTACACTTTGGGTGGGGCTCGCAACTTAATACCAGCGAGATGTTCTGGATAGATATCTCAAGGTGGATGATTAGTAGTAGAGGCAGTTGGATTTCGGTCTACTTATTTTGGCGTACTGCCCATGCTTTTGAGCCTCTTCCTTTCTTTTGTAGCATAGTTAGCATTGCGTTGCGTTTATAATGCTATCAATTGCCCATCTGTAATTTGTTTACCTCGCATATCAGTTTTATCGTCTTTTGGGAGAAAACATCACTAGTGAACATTATGGGACCCCGGTCCATATTCTCATCACTGTTTACACGCTCATTTACTTTTCTGCTTTTACTTTCAGTTGCTATCATTATCATTATCCATTGTGTTTTCATCCTTTGTAAACAACAAGACCGGAGAGATTGACAACCTTTCTGAACTTCATTGGGAGAAAAGTTATTTGTGTCTGTGTGCAGATCCACGTCAGTTGCTCCGCTGACACCTACTTATCATCTCTGGAGTCCTACTGGTCGATACTCAACCTCGGTATCTTCACCGAGGGAAACTTGCTGCTACGCTGCATCTCACCTTCCACTTGGGGTAACCAACGAAGGGCGAGAAGCAATTATCATCTCTTGCGTATCAGGTATGTGCGTGTGTTTCTGAACCCAAGTGTAGGTGCCGCTCTACACCCGTCAACGACAGCGCACGACGGTGACCCTGGTGGCTGCTGCAGTGCTCCTAGGGCTCGACGACAACGTGCTGCACGGAGCTGGGAGTGCCCTCGTTCCATTTTTGTACAGGTCGAGCACCCAAGGGTCTAAGGCGTCCCCTTTCTCGCCGAGCAAACTCACGGCGGCGCCACTGCTCGACCTGATGAAAAAACTTCAGACGTGGCGGCAGAGAACTTCCGGTGAGCCTGGCGTGAGCTACATGTCAGCGGCGACTCGACGACGGTGCGCGTTGGGTAACCGTGATTCCCACGTCCACGTACCCAACGGGGTCCGGCCCCTAACTCACCCACGGCGAGGCCACGCTCGACTGAAAACGCGGCGGCGCTCGGCACTTCTGTTCATACTTTGACAGGCGGCGAGATGGGCAAGCAAATGGAGCACAAGGTGGCTCCTTGATTCCATTCGCACGTCAGGAGCACACCTAGTGCACGCACGAGCACACCCCAGGCACGCCATGGACAAGGCGTCCACGGTGGCTCATCGGCGACGAATGCATGCGGACGGGGAAAACATGCTGCGACTTCGGCTCCTAAGCTATGCGCTACGAGAGGGAGAGAAGGACCTCGAGGCTCACCTTGAGGTTGCTGAAGACGATCTCGGGTCACGGGAGCATAGGAGAAGACGGTCGTCATCGGGGAAGAAGACGGCTGGGGCGGAGGCCGAAACTTAATCTTGCCTTCACGGAGCATATCACAAATGCTCTCATCAAAGCTAGGGAGGACAAGCTTAGGATATAAGCCTCCATACCTAGAAAGCTAGATGATGGTTGGGACCCTATGATCAAAATTAAATTAAATAACTTTTCTTGCTATGCTTTATGTGACATTGGAGCTAGTACCTCCGTCATGCCCAAAAGAATGTATGCTATGTTTGAATTGAAACCTTTTGATTCTTGTTCTTTCGGTGTTCGTCTTGTTGATTCTTCCGTAAAGAAACCTTTGGGGAAGAACGACAATGTTCTTATCATTGTCAATGACAACTATGTTCCCGTTGACTTTATTATTATGGATATAGAGTGTGAACCTTTATGTCCAATTATTTTGAGACGTCTTTTTCTTTGCACCGTTGGTGCCGTCATTGCCATGAAAGAGGGGAATATAAAATTTCAATTCCCTCTCAAGAAGGGGATGGAACACTTCCCTAGAAAGAAAATCAAGTTACCATTTGAGTCTGTTACACGGGCTAGCTATTCTCTTTCTCTTGATAAAACTTGATTCTTCTTTTGCCTTATGCCTAGCTTAAAGCCATAAAAGAAAGCGCTTGTTGGGAGGCAACCCAAGATGTTGTTACTTCTATTCTTAGTGTTCTTGATGATTGTTACTACTGTAGCAACATAATTGTATCTTTATTTTCAAGTTTTGTGCCAAGTTATAGCCTCTTATGATAATTGAAGCAAAAGTTGTGACATGTTGTGCAGAAAACAGATTATGTCTTCTTGACGGGAAAAATCGGAACAAATCACCAGTTCATATTTTTTAGCTGAATTTTTTACACAGCATGCTCTATACAATTGTGAAATTTCGTATGTTCTGAGTTTTTTTATTTGAGTTGCATAAGTACCCCGAAATTTTTTTCTACTACACGTTGTTCTGTTTTTCACAGATTCTGCCACGTTTCGCCTTTCCTTAGTTTTGCAAACCTTAAGCTTGCTTTTTCTTTGCAAAAACCTTTTGGCAATCTTGAGAAACATTAGCTCTTCAAGAATATCTTTATATCCAGTGGGGAAAATTATTTTATTAAGGGTACTAACCTCTCTAACCAGCTTATGATGAGTTATGTATGAAGGGAATTTTCAAGTGTGCGATGGAAGATGATGAAAGAAGATCCGGGAGTGTCAAGCGCTCAAGCTTGGGGATGCCCCCATGCATCCCCAATAAATATTCAAGGAGACACAAGCGTCTAAGCTTGGGGATGCCCCCGTGCATCCCCTTCTCCATCAACAATCATCAGTTCGTCCTTCGTCTCACTATATTTTTATCACTTCACGCGTTATGTGCTTTGCTTGGAGCATCTTACTCTTAGGTTTTATTTTTAGTTTTCTTTAGCTTTGCTTGCTGTTCATATCAAGTTAGACCCCAGCTTACATTGTGCGGGAGAGAAACATGCTCCACTCCAATCTAGAACACATCATAGGATTTTTCATGCGTATCTTTTTACTGTTGTGTGTTCTTTATCTTTTCGTATCTACTGCCATGTTTAGTTTTAGTTTTAGTTTGGCTTTAGCAAGAGCCTTGGATTTTGTTCAGTTTGTTGCTGGAACTCTCTTTAGTTTTCATTTTTATCTTGTTAAGAGAGTTGGTTGTTGCACTGAGTTGTGTCTTGTCTTGAGAGTAGGTAATTGAGGTTGCTATTTAATTTTAGTAGTAACTTGCAATAGTTTTGAGGTATTGATGTGAGTGATGTTTGAACTTTTGGTGTCAAGAGCTCTAGCCTATTAGTGATAGGTGTCGTATTTTGGGAAATCCGTGTTTATTTTCAAAAACCTACAAAACTAGTTGAGAACTCTAGCTACTAGATGGATCGCTAATCTTTGGAGGGATCGGATATTAGAGTACACTCATGTACCATGAGGCGAGGATGCGCAAGGATAACCAAACCCCCATAGACTCCTCCTCGGGGTACTTGTCTCTTTGTGAACCTCTTTATCAGATTGAGAGTTACCGATAATAAGTGCATGAGTTCTTCGGACTAATGTAAGTATTGAAAGTTGACACTTCCACCTCCTCATATTTGCTAGCCTCTTCCGTGCCGTGCATTGCCTTCTTCTCACTCCGAGAGTTGGCGTCCACCTTCGCCGGTACATCCAAACCCTTGGCATGATAAGCTATGTCATCATAAACCTCCTTACATCTTTCCTCAAAACATCCACCATACCTACCTATCAAGGCATTTCCATAGCCTTTCTGAGATATATTGCCATGCAACATCCACCTCTTCATGACTTGATCTTCATGTCATACATGTTCCTGCTACACTGGCAGCGGCATACATTGCATACATCATGATAGCTACATCTTCTTTATGATTTTAGTACCTTGTAAAGTGTGAAAGATCTTCTATACCCTCTTGTAAAATAGAGTGTTGCCCTTAAGTGAGGAAAAGATCCCAAAGTGGACAAAATAAAAGATCCCAAAGAGGACAAATGAGAGTTAAATAGAAAGAGCCATTGAGGCCACCAAAAAATACAAAAAATACAAAAATAAAAAGGAAAATAAAAAGAGAGAAAGGGGCAACACTAATATCCTCTTGAAAGATCCACACTAGTACTCCCTCTTATCCTTGTACTCGATAGAGATGATCATACATGCATATAGCTATGTGGGAACCTTTACACTATAGAACTTGGTTGCATATTCCAAGGATGAGCCTCCTCAAAAGAGCTATAGGTCTTCATGAGCGAGCAAGTTAGATGCACCCCCACTAGTTCCATTGGAGAGCTTTTTAGCTCATATGTGCATCCTTTGCATGGCAATCTCTACTCCTCACATCATATCTATCATTTGGCCTTCTCACCTATGATTGTCCTCATTGATGCAAGCCTTTCTCACCTTTTTGTCTTCCTCCTCCACCATATTTCTCTCTTTGCCATCCTAAGTGTCAACTCTCGTGATTACGCTCATCCATTGCATGAGTGCTCAAAATATCGAAAAGGAGTGGATCAAATTGACTTGTACCTGCCTAGTGGTCTGGGGACGAGTCAAGATAAGATTCCAAAGAAGACCAAGTGTGAAACTTTAGTAGATTGAGTTCTCAACAAAAGTACCTTTTTATCGTATTCCCTATCCCCCTTCTTGCACGCAAACACCAATTGGAGACACTTGAGTCACGGACAGCGAGAGCTCTTGCACCTAATGTTCTTTTGTTGCTTGTTTCAATGCTAATATAGACTATTGCATGTTATGACTTGAATTGAATCACATACCTTGATATGGTTGTGTGCATGTCACCACAGAAATTATATGGTTGCTAGCATGTCACCACAGAAATTATGCTTGTTATCATTTACCTACTCGAGGACGAGCATGAATTAAACTTGGGGATGTTGATATGTCCGAAACGTATCTATAATTTCTGCTTGCTCCATGCATGTTTTGTGTGATATTGCTATGATCTATATGCACTTTCATACACTTTTGATCATATTTGGACTAACTTATTAACTTAGTGCACCACAGTGTCAGTTCTTGTTTTTTGCTATTTTTCTATTCCAGGTTCCATATTAAAAGTGCTCCAAATATTTGGGAAAATCGGATAAAAAATAAGCGCAACGGAAGCTTTCGGAACCCCGAAGGAGGGCCGGGGGGCCACCACCAGGGACCCAGGCGGCCACCTGGCGCGTCCTAGGGTCTGGCCGCGCCAGGGGGGGCGCCTGGACTCCTGGTGGATCCCCTGGCTGGCCCCCCTTTGCATATTTATTTCCCGTGACGTGAAACTTTAGGAGAGAACCCTTTTCCGCGATCTCGCCTCTGTTCTGCCGACGCCGCACTTCCAAGATCGGGAGCGCCAGCAGACCTCTTCACGGCACCCTGTTGGAGGGAGGATCGACCTCCGGGAGCTTCCCCTCCACCATGGACGCTTCCCGGATGTGTCGTGAGTAGTTTCATTTGGACCATGTGTGCGTGATCAGTAGCTATGTGATGTTCTCCTCCCCTCTTTGTTCTTCATGGTTTAGACCTCGTGAGCTGCCCTACATGATCGAGGCACATATGTAATCTTTCTGTAGTTTCTATGCTGAGTTCGATGGGATCTGATGGATTATGAGATTATGTTCAGATTGTGATAGAGTAATATATTTGGTTCTTATCTTTTATATATTTTTTCCTAAGTAATTCTTGCATGTTCTATGTTGTTGTTTATTTCTTTGGCCAAGTAGTAGGTAGTAACTCCAAGAGGGAATGTTATGCTCGATTGTGGGTTCATGCCCCCTGATGACACGCATGAGTGACAGAAACATGAGTCTAGGGGATGTGATGTTGCCACAATGGGGAAAACAACGGTCCTTGTAACCGCGGTAGAAAGGATTGTTTACTTTACGCAAAGTGATTTTTAATGCAGGTGTCTGTTGCTTTGGGTTTACACTTTGGGTGGGGCTCGCAACTTAATACCAGCGAGATGTTCTGGATAGATATCTCAAGGTGGATGATTAGTAGTAGATGCAGTTGGATTTCGGTCTACTTATTTTTTGGCGTACTGCCCATTCTTTGAGCCTCTTCCTTTCTTTGTAGCATAGTTAGCATTGCGGTGCGTTTATAATCCTATCAATTGCTCATTTGTAATTTTTTTACCTCGCATAGCAATTTTATCGTCTTTTGGGAGAGAGACATCACTAGTGAACATCACGGGACCCCGGTCCATATTCTCATCACTGTTTACACGCTCATTTACTTTCTTGCTTTTTCCTTTTAGTTGCTATCATTATCATTATCCCTTGTGTTTTGATCCTTTGTAAACAAGAACGGAGAGATTGACAACCTGTCTGAACTTCGATGGGAGCAAAGTTATTTGTGTTTGTGTGCAGGTCCACGTCAGTTGCGCCGCTGAAACCTACTTATCATCTCCAGAGTCCCACTGGAGACAAACCTCGGTATCTTCACCGAGGGAAACTTGCCGCTACGCTGCATCTCACCTTCCACTTGGGGTAACCAATGAAGGGAGAGAAGCAATTATCATCTCTCGCGTATCAATGAACTGTTTGAACAGCTTCATAGGGCAAAGGTGTTTTCCAAGCTTGACTTGCGGATGGGTTATTGATACGTCCCAAACGTATCTATAATTTCTGCTTGATCCATGCATGTTTTGTGTGATATTGCTATGCTTTTGATACACTTTCATACAGTTTTTGATCATATTTGGACTAACCTATTAACTCAGTGCACCCAGTTGTCAGTTCCTGTTTTCTGCTGTTTTTGTATTTCAGGTTTTCCGGCCATTAAAAGTGCTCCAAAAATTCCGGAAAAATTATATAGAAAATCAGCTTCCCGGAAGCTTCCGGGATAACCAAGACATGGCAGGAGGTCCACCACCAGGGGCCTAGGAGGGTCCCTGTCGCGGCCCAGCCCCTGGACGCGCCACACACCCTCCTGGCTGCCCTGTGGCCCCCTCGGTGTCCCCTTTGGCTCCTATTTATTCTCCCGTCGCGAAAACCCTGATTCCAGGCCCCTTTTCTCCAGAAGCAATTCCGATCTCCGCCGCCATCGCCAACAAGCTTCGGGGGACCAGAATTCCTGTGTCGACACCCTGCCGGGACGGGGAAGTGCCCCCGGATTCATCTCCATCGACGTTGCTTCCTCCCTCCATGATGCGGGAGTAGTTCCTCCTCGGGGATAAGGTTTCTACCAGTAGCTATGTGTTCAATTCTCTCTCTCCCATGATGTGATCTTCGTTGTGATCATAGGCTATGTTAATCTAGGGTGATCCCATGATATTTCCCCTTCCTCTATGTATTGGATTGATGTACTCACTTGATCTTATCTAGTATAATCCCCGAGACCATGGTGACAACGGTCTATTGGACATGGGTTAGAAGAATATTATCATGGGTGATTTCCTCTTTTGTGTGTTGATTTAAGATTGAGAGTCTCTTGGTGCTTGTCTTTGACTATCCTTGAGATATGTTGTGGTGATTGTGGTACTCTCTTTGGATGGCCGCGGTGACATTGGGAAATCCATAGATTGAGAACTACGATCTCTAAGGTGTGCTTTTGTAGCCCTACATAATTCTCGTCCTCTCTTAACCACAAAGGAATGACCTCTGAGTGCGTCTCCATTGCATGTTTTATGGGAAATATCATGTGATTAGACTATGTTAATTTTGTTGAGAGTTGCCACTAGTGAAAGTATGAAGCCTATGCCTTCTTTCCACCATTGTTACACCGTTTGTGCTCACTTTTGTCACATGTTTGCTTGCTGCACTTTTTATTACAGATTTATATTACTTTGTTTTGCCACGCCTATCACCCATATTTTACCATCTCTTCGCCTAACTAGTGCATCTATACAACTCCTAGTTGTATTAGGTGTGTTGGGGACACACGAGACTTCTTGTATCTTAATTGCAGGGTTGCTTCAGAGACCATCTTCAACCTCTACTTCCCTGAGTTCGATAAACCTTAGGTCATCCACTTGAGGGAAATTGCTATTGTCCTACAAACCTCTGCGCTTGGAGGCCCAACATAGTCTACAAGAATAGAAGCGTGCGTAGATATCAGTTATCACCAAATTTGAGTTCGAGAAGAAGATATTCCCAAGATCGCTTTCAGCACACGTTATGGACTATATGATTTCACAGTCATGACATTTGGCTTCTCAAACGCCCCTCCAACCTTCATGAGAGCTATGAAATATTTGTTCCAAGAGTGGCTCGATGTATTTGTCATCCTCTACCTCAACGATATACTTGTGTATTCCAAGTCAGAAGATGAACATGAGGAACATCTTCGCTTGGTGTTGCAGAAGTTGAGAGAGCACCGGTACTATGCCAAGTTCTCCAAGTGTGAATTTTGGCTCGACAAGGTCAACTTTCTTGGCCATGTCATTTCCGTCGAGGGTATCGCAGTCGACCCAGAGCGCGTCCGCACAATTGAAGAATGGGCTCCGCCAAATAATGTGAAGGAGCTAAGGAGTTTTCTCGGCCTCGCTAGCTATTGCAGGAGGTTTGCCCGGAATTTCTCCAAGATCGCAAAGCCAATGACAGAATTGTTGTGCACGGGCAAGCGATACACTTGGTCAACATCTTGCGAGTCAGCCTTCGAGGAGTTGAAGAAGAAGTTGACCACAACTCCAATCCTCACACCGCCAGATGAGTCACATCCTTTTCAGGTCTTTTGTGATGCCTCACTGCAGGGGCTAGGCGGAGTTTTGATGCAAGGCAAGAACATTGTGGCTTATACCTCACGGCAGTTAAAGACGAGTGAGAGGAACTATCCCACGCATGACTTGGAGCTTGCAGCAGTTGTGCACGCCTTGATCACTTGGCGACACCTCCTCTTAGGGAGGAAGGTGGATGTGTTCACTGACCACAAGAGTCTGAAGTACTTGTTCACTCAGCCAAATATAAACTTGAGGCAAAGAAGGTGGATTGAAACCATTACTGAGTACACAGTTGATATTCAGTACACGCCTGGGAAGGCGAATGTCATAGCTGATGCGCTGAGCCGCAAGGGCGATTGCAATAATATCCAAGTGCAGAAGATCCACCCTGATATGTGTGAGTCCTTTCGCAGGCTCAATCTCGAGCTAGTTCCAGCAGGCTACCTTGCCAACCTTGTGGTAGAGCCCACTATCCATGAGAGGATCCGTGAAGCTCAGTCTGGAAGCTCAATGATTCAAAAGATCCAGCAGTACTAAGATGTATCAAGATCTCAAGCAAAGCTTTTGGTGGACTCGTATGAAGCGAGATGTTGCCCGTTTCGTGTCTTAGTGTGATGTGTGTAGGAGAGTGAAGGCACAACACTAGAAGCCTGCAGGGCTACTCTAGCCACTTGAGTTTCTGGAGTGGAAATGGGATCACATAGAGATGGATTTCATCACAGGCTTCCCTTTGTCGCAGAAGAAGAACAATGCCATCTTCGTCGTCATTGACAATCTTTCCGAAGTTGCCCACTTCTTTCGAGTGAAGGACTTCATTTCAGCAGCTGAGTTGGCGGATTTGTATACCGCAAGAGTTGTATCTTTGCAAGGAATTCCCAAGAAGATCAGCTCTGATAGAGGCAGCCTTTTCACTTCCAAGTTCTGGCAGGCCTTCCAAAAGGCGATTGGTACAACAGTGTTGTTCAGTACCGCTTATCATCCTCAGAGCAGTGGGCAGGTGGAGCGTGTGAATCAAATCCTCGAGGACATGCTTAGAGCATTTGTCATTTCCTTTGGCATGAAATGGGAGGAATGCTTGCCGTATGCTGAGTTTTCTTACAACAACAGCTACCAGGCAAGTCTGCAGGCAGCACCCTTTGAGGTGTTGTATGGACGGAAGTGAAAAACACCTCTGAACTGGTCCGAGACAGGAGAAAGGCAATTGTTCGTCCCAGGTGTGATCCAGGAGGCGGAGGACATAGTGAAGACTGTCAGAGAGCACCTCAAGGCAGCACAGTCAAGGCAGAAGGCCTACTATGACAAAAGGCACCGAGGTGTAGCTTTCCAAATTGGTGATTGGGCATACCCGAGAGTGTCTCCATTGAGGGGAACTCACCACTTTGGAATAAAAGGAAAGCTTGCCCCAAGATTCGTCGGCCCCTTCCGTATCCTGGGGACTAGGGGACCTCTCGCCTTTCGGCTTGAGCTTCCCGAGAGTCTATCGATGGTTGATACGTCTCAAACGTATCTAATTTTCCAAACACTTTTGCTATTGGTTTTCCCTCATTCTTGCATGATTTCAGCTAAACTAACCCGGACTGACGCTATTTTCAGTAGAGCTTCCTGTATGGTTTTATTGTGCGCACGAAAATGGATTTTTGGACATCTCAGAAAATTGCCAGAAAAATACCAAAAAATCCACGCACCCGAAGGAGACAGGATCCATAAGGGGGCCCATAGGGCAGCCAGGGGGGCCCCAGGCGCCCTACTGGCGCGGCTAGGGGTGGGGCCGCGCCCTCTGGCCGCCTGGGCGACTGCCCCCTCCCCTGGTGCCCTACTTCGACTCCTATTTATTCCCGTGACGGGGAAACTCCAAAAAAGAAGTTGCTTTTCCAGACCCGTCGCGGAGCCGCCGCCAACCTCTGTTCTTCCTCGGGAGGGCTAATCTGGAGGCTGATTTGGCCTCCGGAGATGGGAGATCGTCTCCATCGTCATCACCACTCCATCCTCCCTCCATGACTTCTCTTCACATGTGTGAGTAATTCCCTGCTGTAGGCAAAGGGGATGGTAGGGATTGGATGAGATTGATCATGTAATAGTTCGTCAGATTGTTGGGGGCATGTTGCATATCATCTACTTTGGTGTTTATCATCTTTGCTACAACTTGTTGCTCTCAATGCTTGTCACTTTGGGCCCGAGTGCCATGTTTTCAGATCTGAACCACTTATGTTTTCATGAGTTTATTTATGTTCAAGATCCTATCTATGAGTTGTATGCACCTATTATGGTCCGGAACCGGCGATCCCAAAGGTGACAGCTTGGGACACCAAAGGGGATGGTCCATAATTTGAGGATTCCATGTATCCATTGAGTTTATTGCTTTGTTCCGGTGCTCTTTGACAGGAGCACCTTAATCTCCATAAGTTCCTTTTGGCCCCGTTCGTAGTGGGATGGTAGGAAAAAATATGGTGTGCAAGTTCTTATTGCAAGCACGCACAAATACCTATGGAATACATGCCTAATGTTTGATATTTGCCTAGATGATCATTGCTTTTCAGTGCCTTGTCTTTTGTTAGAATTTATTACATGTTCATTCTTATTCATGCAGCGCCCGACCATCCATCCATCTCCCTAGCCTATAGTATTTTAATCCTGTTGGTCACTAGTTTTTACTTTTCGCTGTTTCACTTTCGCTATCATCACTATTGCTATCATATCACAGTTGCTATTAATACTTTGTTACAAGCAAGCATATTTCAGGTGTGGTTCAATTGACAACTCAACTGTCAAATCTTATAAATACTCTTTGGTTCCTGACGAGGGGGTGACCCCACGACTCCTCACTATGAGGGTACCTGGTGCGTGTCAAGACTGGCGGCCCACAAGAAGACTCACGAACCGACAAGAAGCCCAAGACTTGAGGCGCAAGACAAGGACTCCTACTTGTAGTCGACTAGGACTCATGTAAACCCCTACCTGGCTATCTATATAAAGTGAGGCAGGGGCACCTTTCTAGACAACTCACAACTTGAGATTCCCCCACGCATAGAACTAGAAAAATCTCTCTCCACGAAAGCCCTCGCGACACCTCTATACATCGTCATCAATACAAGATCAGACAAGCAGCATGTACGGTTTTCTCTCCGGGGGCCTAAAGCTGGGTAAATCGAGCCCCCATGTGTAGCTTGTCACCGTCCGAATCCTACCAATGCGCAGGCCACGTCGCTCTCCTTCCTTCTACACGAAACCTAGGGTACCTAACCCTAGGATTTTCCAAGGCCGATCCTCGTCAATTAGCGATGTCTGTGGGAAGGACATGCGCGTTGGAATCACGGATTCAACGGCTCCAATCTACATCGACAATTAACGATCCATCGACTTCGGAAGGACACGATTCAAGTTGGTTTCATTGCAATCTCGGCATCTTCAACAACTACATCAAGATCTACGTCAAGCTCATGGAGAAAACAAGAAAATTTTCGAGCGCGGCACTCGAAGATCGACATCAACAAAAGCGCTCACGCGCAGCCTGTAGGACAGAAAAACGTCTGTGTTGCGGGCACTCGCGACGGCAATTCGGAGCTCATCTCGATGATCCCTTCGGTGGAAAGATGTGAAATTCAACTTTCGAAAATCTATGAAAATTTCAGCAAATTCCAATGGTTGGATCTTCGTCGGCGACTCCCGCACTGAAGCACTCTCGGAATCCAACGGAACTCCGCGCGATTCTAGCACAAATATTCCTGACATTAGCTTGGACATCAACTTAAAGATCCCTTCGGTGAAAGCATGCGGTTTTAAATCCCCCATCAGCAAAACATTTCAGAAAATTCCAATGGTTAGATCTCCGTCAGCGGCTCTCGCACTGCAACGCGTTTTTGGATCTATGCGAGATCGCGAATTTCTAATCGCGAATTCGGGTTCAATCTTTTACCAAAAGGCTTCTACTCCAACTCGGCATGCCATGGATGACTCACCAAGGTTTCTACATTGACTCGCACCGCTACAACGACATCACACAACAAGCAATCGAAGGATCCCGCCCGGCGCGTGATACGTCTCAAAAGTATCTACTTTTCCAAACACTTTTGCTATTGTTTTGCCCTCATTCTTGCATGATTTGGACGAAACTAACCCGGACTAATGATGTTTTCAGTAGAGCTTCCTGTATGGTTTTATTGTGTACAGGAAAATGGATTTGTAGGTATCTCAGAAAATTCCGCGAAAATTCACAGAAAATCCACGCACCAGAAGCTTCCACCAGCCAGAAGTGGGACCAGAGGGGAGTCCTGGGGGCCCCAGGCGCCCCCCTGGCGCGGCCAGGGGTGGGGCCACGCCCTCTGGCCGCCTTGGAGCCTCCCCCCTCCTCTGGTGCCCTACCTCGACTCCTATTTATTCCCGTGACGCGAAAACCCCAAAAGGGGAGTCGCTTTTCAAGTTTCCGTCGTGGAGCTGCCGCCACCCTCTGTTCTTCTTCGGGAGGGCTAATCTGGAGGCTGATTTGGCCTCCAGAGAGGGGAGATCGTCGCCATCTTCATCACCATCACCAATCCATCCCTCCTCCATGACTTCTCTTCACATGTGTGAATAATTCCCTGCTGTAGGCAAAGGGGATGGTAGGGATTGGATGAGTTAGATCATGTAATATTTCGTCAGATTGTTGGGGGCATGTTGCCTATCATCTAAATTGGTGTTTATCTTCTTTCCTTGAACTTGTTGCTCTTAATGCTTGTCACTTTGGGCCCGAGTGCCATGTTTTCAGATCTGAACCCTATGTGTTTTCATGAATATATTTGTGTTCTTGATCCTATCTATGAGTTGTATGCATCTATTATTGTCTGGAACCGGCGATCCCAAAGGTGACAGCTTGGGACACCAAAGGGGATGGTCCATAATTTGAGGATTCCATGTGTCCATTGAGTTTATTGCTTTGTTCCGGTGCTCTTTGATAGGAGCACCTTAATCTCCATAAGTTCCCTTTGGCCCCGTTCGTAGCCGGATGGTAGGACAAAAGATGTTGTGCAAGTTCTTATTGCAAGCACGCACAACTACCTACGGGATACATGCCTAATGTTTGATATTTGCCTAGATGATCATTGCTTTTCTGTGTGCTTTGACCCGTGTTAGAATCTATTACATGTTCACTTTCATCCATGCAGCGCCCAACCATCCATCTTCCTAGCCTACAGTGTTTTCAATCCTGCTGGTTATTAGTTGTTACTTTTGCTGTTTACTTTTGTTGTCGTCACCATCACTATCATATTACCTTTACCACTTATCTTTTGTTGCAAGCAATTATATTTCAGGTGCGGTTGAATTGACCACTCAACTGTCAAAGCTTATAAATACTCTTTAGCTCCCCTTGTGTCGAATCAATAAATTGGGTTAACTTACCCGCGAAGACTATCTCGATCCCTTACGTTTGTGGGGCATCAAGCAGCGTTTTCTGGCGCCGTTGCCGGAGAGCATAGCAATATTTACAAGTCTACTTGAAGTATCCTGCCTGCTGCACATCATCCTCTATGGGTAAGAAAGGGGACCCCAAGGTTCCGATCTTACCATCCCGTACAAGAAAAGGTACTGTTCTGAACACTAGTGCTACACTTGATTCACCTTCTGTTATGAGTAAGTTTACTTCGCCACCACCACATGATGCTTCTACCGAGTCTGTCACTATGTCCGATACTTTTGATGATGCTTCCACTACTCTTGATGATACTACTTTTCTTGGTTGCTATATTGAAACTCAGACTGCTAAGGCTGCAGCGGAATCCAAGACCGAGACCCCTGCTACCTATATTCCTACATGCAAAACCTTTGGTTACCCGTGCTTAGATGAACTCAAGGAGAGAATCCTTGATGATGATTATGTTACTCTTGATGATGATTTTTGCAGGGAACTCAGAGAGTGTGTCGACTCTGACCCTGGTGCTGTTAAGGAGTTGCTCAAAATGCACTCCATGAAGAACAAAGTTATTTCTGGTCCTAAATTTTCCACATCCCCTATATGCATCATTGATCCTGATTATGATTTCTCTGTTGATCTTTCACTTATATCTACAGTCGAGGCTGACCCCTTTTATCGCAGAGAAAATGACAATGCTATAGCACACTTGACCAAACTCGCTGAGCTAGGTAACCTATTCACTACTGATGAGAAGATACGAAACTGCTATCTGGCCAAGATTTTTCCTTTTTCTTTGAAGGAAGACGCTAAATCATGGTACGATGCACTACCCTATGGTTCCATTAAGAGTCCTCAGGACTTAGTCCAATTCTTTGTTGATAAATATTTCCCAGCTCATATGCAACATGCTGCTTTGCAAATAATCTATAACTTTAAACAATTGCAGGATGAGCACCTCCCTAAAGCTTGGAGGAGGTTTTGTGATTTACTTAAGGTTATGCAGGGACATGGAGTCCCCAAGAATGAACTGCTTGATATATTTTACGCTGGTTTAACCGATGAATCCAGATCCTATCTAGATAGTTGTGCTAGTTGTGTTTTCAGGGAAAGAACACCGGACGATGCAGAAGAATTAATATGCAAAATTGCCAAGAACTATGAAGATTGGTCTGTTCCTGAACCACTTCTACCACCGAAAAAGAGGGGCATGCTTGTTCTGAGCCCCGAAGATATGCAAGAAGCAAAGAAGTCTATAAAGGAGAAAGGTATTAAAGACGAAGACGTGAAGAATTTACCGCCTATTGAGAAGTTGTGTGAGCCTACTACTCACCGTCCCTTGGTAGAGGTACACTCTTTATTAGACTTTACTGAAAGTGACATCCCTAAAGGAAAGCCTCCCGACCAATGCTTAGATGAGCTTGATAATTTTATTATTAAGCAAGACCATTTTAATAGGAGGATACAAAGTCAGTTGTATGATAACTCTCTTGCTATCAAAAGTTTGTGTGGTGTTCTAGAAAGAACTGTTAATGATGTTAAATGTCTTGTTAAGCATTTTCATATGGTTCAAACTCAGCTTGAACAAATTTCTAATGTGCAAAAAAATTTACTTGCTAATAATGCCAAACAGGACATACAAGCTTATGGCATCAAAACTAGGGGTGGAACACATACCCAGGACCCACTCTATCCTGAGGGGCATCCAAAGAGGATCGAGCAAGATTCTCAAGTACAAGAAGAAGACGAGACTGTTAGCTCTCCGAAGAAAAAGAAGAAGAAGAAACACAAGGAGGCTGACAATCCCGATGATCCCATCACAAGTGAAAAGCCAGATGTTGATCCTAACAGCATATCTACCTCCGATGTTAAAACAGAAGACGACGCCGAGCCTGAAGAAAAGGACAATGTCAGAACCCTCTGTTAGGTAATGGGCTAGGGTTAGCAAGTCTCTTGCATCATGTTAAAATTTCAAAAGAAATCTTTGAAATCAAAATCAAAAGCAAAATGGGAGAAGGAACCCCCCCCAGATGAATTAATTCAAAAGGCCAGATAAAAATCTTCTCCAAAAATTCATGTTAGATTTTTGAAAAATCTTATAAATGAGTGTGATCACATATCAAGTGATGTGGGACCCACCCCATGCTCATAGATTTTTCAAATATTCAAACAGTGCCTTCGAATTAATCAAAGACCCCTATTTGATTTAAAGTTCAAATTATTTGAATTTTAAAAATGTTCAAACTTTATGAGTGGCTAGTCTATATTATTATGAGGCCATATAAAAAGTTTCAGCATTTTATAAAATGTTTTGATATTTTTATCAGAGCCAAAACAAAATTACAGAAAAAGAAAGGAAAGATTAAACAGAGAGAAAAAGAAAAGGAAACTTACCTGGCCATTCGGCCCAACTCATCCCCCGCGGCCCAGCAAGCCAGTCCAGCCCGCAGCCCCCCGTTTGTCTTCTTCCCCCGGCGCGGCAAGCAGCTTGCTGGAGCGCATGCCGACGCCGACGGCAGCTGCCTGCCTGCCTGGCCCGTCCCTGGCCTTCTACACGCGCCACGGAGACGCCCGTGTTCGTCTCGTCCACTTCCCCCTCTCCAGAGGAAGCTCCTCCCTCTCTCTCGCCGGAATCGGAGACGCCCGATGCTTGTGCCAGGACGCGCCGCCGCACCCGCGTGGCCATTGACGCCGAGGAGCCCAACCCAGATGTCCAAGATGCGCGCCGTGTTCGTCTTCGTCGTCGTGCAGAAGTAATCGGGCTCGGAGCCGCTGTAGCCGCCACAATCATCGTCGCCATCTCGTCGGAGCCGTCGCGCGCCATCGTCGATTCCGTCACCACCGCCGCCCCTCTGCCCTCCCCGACCTCGTCGTCGCACTCAGGGTGAGCAGCAGCCTTTTTCCCCTCAACTAGCTGGCCCCCCTCGCCCTCTAGCTCGATCCGCCATGGGAGCCGAGCAAGGTTGCCGCCGCGGTTGACCATACGCTCGCTCCCGTGCGCCTTCGTCCTCGCCAACGTGTCTGTGATGTTCCTGGAGCCCCCAGCAGCCTAACGCACCACGCACGCTTCATCCCGTGGCCGATTTGCAAAAGTTGCTCGAAGCCGTAGCTCCGGTCGCCGCCGCGGTTGAATCTGCCGTCGTCTGTGACCTCCCCGGGGACGTGCAGGTGGTGCTACCGACGCGGCTCATCGCTGGCTCTCGAATGGTGGTCCTGGCGCAAAGAATGGAGGCCAGGAGGAGGAGATAGCGCAGCGCCGCCGCGTCTGTGACGCCGGCGTTTAGCCGCCAGCAGGCCCGCCGACGTGTCCACTTAATTAGGGGTTAACCCCCCTGTTAGTTGACCCCAGGTCAATGACAGGTGGGCCCCTGGAGCCCTTAAACCCCCCGGTTAGTTTAAACTAACCGGGTTATTTAACCCATCCACTGACAGGCCGACCCCACACGTTAGAACCCCCCCTGACGTCACCCTTGCGCAAGCATGACGCATAAATGAATTTCCAGAAAATAAAATGAATTAAAGAAATTCCAGAAAATCCAGAAAATAGCTCAAACTTTGGAAATTCATAGAAAATTCATATCAACTCCAAATTGGACAAATAATATATGAAAAATGATCAGGAGAAAATAAGCTATCCAAATATCCAACTTTCAACTTTGTTTGAGTTGATTTTAAAATGGGATCAGTAGCATTTGCTATTTGATTTAAATGGAATTAAATCAAATTCAATTCAAAAGTTTTTGCAACTTGAACCATGGCAACATGCTACATTTCAACCACACATCAGAGGCATATCATAAACATTTCCAAATGAGTCAAATTGATCAAACAATGTCACATGTAACTTGACTAAGTTTGAATTCAAATTGGAGTTTGAATTTGCAATTCAATTTGCAATATACTCCATTTAAATGGAATTGCTTCACACATCAAAGCATATACATCAAGTTTCAACCTTCCATCATGTGATTGTGCATTGTATTTACTTTGCTACCTTGTTTGTTGTTTGTCGAGTAGAGGTGGAACCGGAGCAGGAGGCTGCCCCCTTCGTTGAAGACCCCGAAACCGAACCTCGTCAGCAAGGCAAGCAAACCCCCTTTGATCATGTCGATAAAATCCCAATTCCCTCTCATGTCTCGCTTATGCATTGTATAGGATGATTACCATGATGCGTTTCTACCGCATAGTTGAACCCATTCCTTTGCATGACCTATCATTTGTCACAGTAGTAGGAAAAACCACAATCCTAGCAAATGTAGGAGTTGATTGATATCATGTGGCCCCTGCAATTGTTATTGCTTATTGCATTCTTAGAGTGATACCATGTTGTTACTGTTATGTGAGTCGGGATGGTAGTGATCATGATGATGATGGTAGAAAAGTGTTGGTGAATCTACCCTAATACAAGGTGAACGATGAGAGGCTGTGTAGGAGTACACGGTGGGTTGTCTCGTTGAACACCGCCCTAAGTCCGAGTTCTTGTGTGGTGATCCAAGATGAAGAGTACAACCACACATTGGGCTCACTGACCCCTCTCAGCTTACTAACTCATCCCTTTCGATGTCCAGATGTCGCAATAGTTCGGAGTTCTGGTAGGTCTGTGGCCTGGATGCTAAGTGAGAGAACGGCTCATCCGAGACCGGCTTATGCACCACGCACACATCACTTGGGTCCACTTCGGTAAACCGGCCGGGTTCACGATAGTGGTAACCAACCCAAGTAGGCGACTTTCTCGGACTAGATCGGCTATGAGGTAACAGTTGTGGTGAGCATCCTCGCTGGCACCCCTTGAATGGTGTCGAGATCAAAGGCGGTAAATGATGATCATGTGTGTGTAGCGGTACACCCCTGCAGGGTTAACAAAACTATTCGAATAGCCGCGTCCGCGGTTATGGACTGCTTGGAAAGCTTAGCTTGATTATTAGACAACTTGAACTGGATACTTCTAAAACACACCAAGATAAGTGTGAGTGCTATGGCGTGCTTTCTCGTGGGGAAGTCGAGGAAGGCACCATAGTGGTGTAATTGGTTGGAGAAAGTAGTGGACTCGTGTACGCTTCTTACCTCAAGTCTGGTACTCGTAGTTCAGGACTAGCCAAGTCAAAGCTGGCATTTCTGCAAGTGAAACCCCACCTCCCTTTACCTTGATACATATGCATGAATAGTATAGCTCCTATGTAAGTCTTGCTGAGTACGACTTTGTACTCACGTTTGCTTAATCTATGTTTTAGATGAAACCACTGACCCCGAAGGTGGCTTCTTCATCGAGCTGGACGACTGAAGATCAAGCTAGTCTAGTCCCAGTCAGACGACTGGTTCCCTCGTGGAGGGCTTGTGTTTAAATAAGGCTTCTTAAGCCATTTGTTAAACTTGTCTATACTCAGACATAATTTGCTTCCGCTTGTGTTGTAATGTTGGATCACATGCTTGTGATCTCTGTGTGCACTCTATAAGAGTTATCAATAAAAATGTATACTTTGTAGAGAATTGCAATGATACCTACTGTTCATACAAGGCATGTGTGCTGCGTGTATGTTTATAACATGCTTGTCTTTGTATGGGTTTTCGAGACCTTAGTTGTGATCTGGCTGGCGGTCTTTCATACACCAAGTGGCCCTTAGATGTGCGCAGCTTGGGGCATCGCGATGCGATTGTTCGAGACTCTGTCTCGGGCACACTTTGTGGTATGATCGAGCCCGCCCTAGACCCCGACTAAGTGATCGGGCTGGAGTACGTTTATGTAAGAGTTATGAGATAGTCAGTAGTATGGTTGAGGCGACTTGTCTTTGAATATGGGAGCTCATCACCCATATCATTAGACTTGTGTGCGGACGATGAGGACCCATATCAGTTGATCATCCGGCCTGGATGGGATACCCCTCACGTACGATGCTTTCTGAGAACGTTCTGTGCTTGGCCTTGTCTGCTTAGAAAAGTGGGTACGGTTCTCGGCTCTCCATATGACTATGTCTTAGCTGGACTTGCATACGCTAACCCCGGGTCCCGACAGACAAGAAGAAGGATGATTCTCCCGAGGTAAGAGAAGAAGAAACACCTGATAAACGCAAGTACTCTAGAGAAGACTTCATCGCAAGAAGAAATGGAAAGGACAGAGAACCATGGATACATAAGCCCATGCCCTTTCCAGGTAAGTCCCTCAAGTCTAAAGAAGAAGAGCACTATAATAAATTTTGTGAATGGATGAAACCTCTTTTTCTCCAAATACCTTTGACTGATGCTATTAAGTTACCTCCCTATTCGAAATATAAGAAAGATATTGTCACAAATAAAAGAAAAGTTCCTAATGAGGCAATATGTACTATGCTTGCTAACTACTCTTTTAGTGGCAAGATTCCTGAGAAGCTTGGTGATCCAGGTATACCCACCATTCCTTGCTCCATAAAGAATAACTACGTCAGAACTGCTTTATGTAATCTTGGTGCAGGAGTGAGTGTTATGCCTTTCTCCCTTTACAAGAGGCTTTGTTTAGAGAAACTGATCCCTACAGATATCTCCCTTCAGATGGCTGACAAATCAACAGCTGTCCCAATAGGTATTTGTGAGGATGTACCCGTTGAAGTTGCTAACTGTTTGATCCTTACATATTTTGTTGTGCTTGACATGCCCGAGGATGGGAGCATGTCCATTATTCTTGGTAGACCTTTTCTTAACACCGCAGGTGCTATTATTTATTGTAATAAAGGAAAGGTCACTTTCAATGTTGATGATAAGGAACACACGGTGTATTTTCCAAAGAAGATCGACAAGAGGCATGGCCTTAATTCTATAGAGAATGTTGAGACCGTGAAGATTGGAGAATGGGATTGTCCACTACATGTGCACCTCAAATACAAAACCATTATGGTGGGGACAATGTCCATTAAAGTAAAGGTGCAACGATCACTTCATAAGAGGTGAGACTTCTTGTTCTATATATCGCCGGTTTGTGGTAAGACTTGATCAACCTTACTAGTGAGCTGGTTTTATATAGGTAAAAAGTTAAGCTTGTTATGTTTTCATTTGCTTTAGGTTTTATTCTCTTTGTTGTACTAAGTTTTTGTGTTTTTTAATCTTCACAATACTAATCACTGCTTTAAGTTTTCAGAAAGTTTTGCAGCTTTTCGAACTCCGGAAAATTTTCAACAGTGAAGTTTTCAGAAAAAATCCAGAAAAATAAAAATAAGAATTTCCATGCCGGGAGTGACCCAGAGGAACCTGGGGCTGACCAGGGGGGCCCACCAGTGGACCAGGCGGCCAGCTGGCACGGCCTGCCCCCTGGCCGCTCCCACAGGGCGCCTGGGGCCCACAGGGCAGCCAGCCAGGTAAGTCTTCTTCCTCCTCCTTCCTCTCTCTCCAAGAACACGAGTTCTGCACTTTGTTCTTGTGTTCTTGCTGCTCTCCGTCCAGAATTTTGATCTCTCTCTACGACCCATCATTTGAGCTGAGATTTTGGGCAAATACACCCTGGTATGTAACTCCTCCACTCCTCCAAATAGATTTTTGGTTGGTGGCTTCATTTGTGAGTATTTAGTAGTTCTTGGTGCTGTTTAGATGAGCTTGCATGCATGTGTAGAAATTTATTTTCCAAGTTTTGATGCAGGTTTTTGCCTTAGGTAAGTGGGTTGAGTAGTTTACCTTAACTCACTTGTTTTAAATCCTTGTTTTTGTAATTTGTCAAAAATTTCATAAATGAGTTTGCTAGGAAGAGCAAAGGGGTGGCTTGGGAAGAAAAGGCCCGAGCGCTCCGATCGAGTTACAAGAGCTGCAGCTTCACCCTCGACTGCTAGGGTGAGCTACAACGAAGATCATGTGCCCTTAGAGTTGTTTGAGGACACAAATCCAGTACGTGCAATGACTTTCCCGTGCGATGAATTCCTTGAAGCTGCAGGAATTAAGGAGGAATTCTATAATCTTTGTGTTAATGCAGGTCTGACGCGGCTCGCAACGTGCCGTGTTGCTCAGTATCAAAAACTCACCTCCTGTTTTATTAACAGTTTTAGATATAACCTTGTTAATGGTTCTGTTGAGTTTAAAATTTACAATGATCTTTTGACCATGCCTTTGGAAAAGTTTTGTGAAATAATAGGTGTGCCGAACGTTGGACTGACGGCGAAGATGAGCTCTCAGCCCTCCGAGCTGAGAACCGTCTTCAACTCCCTCTGTAGCATGGATACAAGGGATATTCATCGGTCAAAAAACTCCAGCATCTTATTCCCACACCTCAGGTATTTTGCGTATTTTATTGCTAGAGGGGTGTTAGCTCATGACAACACGAGCAACATATCTGCGCCGGATATTGCTATCCTGGCAACCGCCCTCTCAAGGATGGTTGACTATAATGTGGGTGCCTTAATTGCTCGGCGCCTTGCTATGAACGGTAACAAGGGAGATTTATTTGGTCGCGTTTACGCCACACTTATCCTAGAGCCTCTTAATGGCACCCCACACCCCGATGATAAGCCTTTTACTTATTTAAGTTTTGATCTTACTTCTATGAAAATGCACAAGTTTGTTACCATGACTTCCGAGTTTGGTAACCTTGATTATATCTTGCGTTTTGGAGCCACCACGGAATGCAAGATCCGTCTACCTGCACCTCTTTTGTTCGATTTTTCTCGCAGGAACGGATGGTCCTTTGATGCTATCCAGTTCGATGAGTTCGTGGTCCAGCATCAGTTTCATAACCCCATGGAGGGGGTTGTGACCGACGAGGAGGAGCATGGTGAGTTCCCACCTTTCCAGGGAGAGACCTTCACCCAGTTTGGTGAAGGGTCTTCCTCTGCTTGGAGCGGGAAATTAGCTACTACCAACTTAGGCCAAAAGCCTAAGCTTGGGGGAGTACGTGCCCTTCTCACTTTTCCATTGTATTATCCGTTTTATTATTGCCCGTTCCTCTTTCCTTCTTTCTTTGCAAAAACAACAAAAAGATTTTCTCTTTTCTTTTTCTCTCGTTTAAACCTTTAAAAAACCAAAAAGATTTCCTTTCTCTCTTTAGTTTGCTTTGTTTTCAGAGTTCAGCTCGAGTCTGTGATGGCATTTGATAATATTTCCCACGTTTGATCGTGCAAGTGACAAGGCAGTAATGACGAAGATCGACGGAAGGGAAGCGACAAGGAAAACCGGTATGAACTCTTCTTGTTTCTACTTTTGTATATATTCCTGTACTTATGATCTAGAGACCAGCTTGTAGCGACATAGTGCTATGTTTACAATGCTTTCCTAGTGTTCATGCTTTCCTTGTGGCTAGTCTCAAATAGCTAGAGTACATAATGTGTTGTTGAAATGATTTACATGCATTGCATTGTTCATGGTTTGGCATACTGAAGTGGTATTTCCCTTCGGAGAATTTTTGGATTGACTTGGCACATGTTCACACATGTTTATGACTAAAAAGTATATTATGCCTTGATGATCTTTTTGTTTCGGAATAGTTATATCACTTTCATGCCCGATTCAATGTTGCTTTGTCGCTCTGCATGATTATGACAGTTATTGCTCTCTAGTTGGTCGCTTCCCGGTCTTTTGCTAGCCTTCACTCGCACTAAGCAGAATTCTTCTTGTGCATCCAAAATCCTTGAAACCAGTTATTCCATTCGAGTCCACCATACCTACCTATACGTGGTATTTACCGGCCACTCCTAACTTAGACTTTCATGTGCCATCTCGAAATTTATTCAAAAGCTTCCCTTTTGTAACCGTACAAGCTCATGGTGCGGTGAGAGGAAATCAGTATCTTGCATGCCAAAAATATTTTGACGGAAGTTTTAACTAGTCAAGTAAAAAAAATGAGAGTTACACCTCCCCCATACTTGATGATGGAGTGAAATGGACCAAATGCTGCTTATGATAGATGGAACGATACCCTCCTTCCACCCTTGAGGCAAAATAAAAGTGTCCGTAGACCATCAATGTATTTATGGATAAGGGAATATATGTAAGCAAAAGGCATTAATATGGTTGGCATGGGAGATACTGAGAGACCTTTACCGTTCACCGTTGACTGGAAAGTTACACCTCTCAAAAGAGTTTTATCTCTGTTTTCAAAACCAAGAGCTCTGGCACATGTTTAGTCTTTGCTTCCTTTCACGGGTTTTCAACCTTGCCATCAAAAGCCACGGTTCGAGAGTCTCCCCTTCTTTCTTCAAAGCACCAACTATGAGAGCATAATTGTCATTCTTAGTGTAACATGCATTGTCCCAAAGTATTACATTGTCTTCTGCATGCTTGTGTTATTGCTAGTCTGAAATACTGGGTTCTAGTCACCTTTAAAACTCCGGAGGCGTTTCTGCATTTATGTTTTGCTTCACTCATGGAGGCTAGCGAAATGCCACTCAAGTATGTTCAAGCTATGTGCATTGTGATCCTGTCTTGATTTTCAGTAGCATATTATTTACTTTTAGTTGTTTGTGATTGATCACATGAAAGAAGAATTTCTTCGTGCATTGTCCTTATAGCATTGTTTCAATACTTGCTAAACTCTTTTCGTAGTACATGCTAATATACATCTAATGAAGCAAAAGAGTTTGTCAAAGTTTTCTTTGTCGCTTCCAGTTCGCTGAACTGAATTGCTTGAGGACAAGCAATATTCTAAGCTTGGGGGAGTTGATACGTCTCAAACGTATCTACTTTTCCAAACACTTTTGCTATTGTTTTGCCCTCATTCTTGCATGATTTGGACGAAACTAACCCGGACTAACGTTGTTTTCAGCAGAGCTGCCTGTATGGTTTTATTGTGTGCAGGAAAATGGATTTTTAGGTATCTCAGAAAATTCTGGGAAAATTCACAGAAAATCCACGCACCAGAAGCTTCCACCAGCCAGAAGTGGGACCAGAGGGGGGCCAGGGGTGGGGCCGCGCCCTCTGGCCGCCTTGGAGCCTCTCCCCTCCTCTGGTGCCCTACCTCGACTCCTATTTATTCCCGTGACGCGAAAACCCCAAAAGGGGAGTCGCTTTTCAAGTTTCCGTCGTGGAGCCGCCGCCACCCTCTGTTCTTCTTCGGGAGGGCTAATCTGGAGGCTGATTTGGCCTCCGGAGAGGGGAGATCGTCGCCATCTTCATCACCATCACCAATCCATCCCTCCTCCATGACTTCTCTTCACATGTGTGAGTAATTCCCTGCTGTAGGCAAAGGGGATGGTAGGGATTGGATGAGTTAGATCATGTAATAGTTCGTCAGATTGTTGGGGGCATGTTGCCTATCATCTAAATTGGTATTTATCTTCTTTCCTTCAACTTGTTGCTCTTAATGCTTGTCACTTTGGGCCCGAGTGCCATGTTTTCAGATCTGAACCCTATGTGTTTTCATGAATATATTTGTGTTCTTGATCCTATCTATGAGTTGTATGCACCTATTATGGTCCGGAACCGGCGATCCCAAAGGTGACATCTTGGGACACCAAAGGGGATGGTCCATAATTTGAGGATTCCAGGTATCCATTGAGTTTATTGCTTTTTTCCGGTGCTCTTTGATAGGAGCACCTTAATCTCCATAAGTTCCCTTTGTCCCCGTTTGTAGCGGGATGGTAGGACAAAAGATGTTGTGCAAGTTCTTATTGCAAGCACGCACAACTACCTACGGGATACATGCCTAATGTTTGATATTTGCCTAGATGATCATTGCTTTTCTGTGTGCCTTGCCCCGTGTTAGAATCTATTACATGTTCACTTTCATCCATGCAGCGCCCAACCATCCATCTCCCTAGCCTACAGTGTTTTCAATCCTTCTGGTTATTAGTTGTTACTTTTGCTGTTTACTTTTGCTGTCATCACCATCACTATCATATTACCTTTACCACTTATCCTTTGTTGCAAGCAAGTATATTTCAGGTGCGGTTGAATTGACAACTCAACTGTCAAAGCTTATAAATACTCTTTGGCTCCCCTTGTGTCGAATCAATAAATTGGGTTAACTTACCCGCGAAGACTATGTCGATCCCTTACGTTTGTGGGGCATCAGAGCGTTGAGTCCTTCTCGGTCACTTGCCGCACCGTCGACTCCAAGAAAACAAGTCATCCTGCGCCGAGCTCCTTTGTATGGGATCTCCCGTACTGAGCTCCATCGCACAGGAATCGTTGCGTCGAGTTCTCTCGTCACTCGCCGGATAAATTCATCACGACGAATTTGTCGCGCAGATCCCCCGCCTCAACACTTGGGGGCTCGCGGACTCGGGGGCTCGTGGGCTGAACGTCGCAGTCGCCATCACATCGACTTTGTTTCGCCTCGCCGACTGCTCATCTTCAACTCCTCGACTGCTCATCTTCGACATCCTCCGCCGTGTCGATCCGACAGCTAAGTTTTCTTTATACTCATATATGCTATGATTCCAAAACCTATATGCATTCTCGATCAGTCGCCAAAGTTGACTACGCAGTCGCACACAAACATCTGAGGGCTACAAAATCATCCTGTCGGCTACGCAGTTGTGCATAAACATCTGAGGGCTACAAAATCATCCTGCCGGCTACGGAGTCGTGCAGAAACATCTAAGGGCTACAAAATTATTTTGCTGACTACGCAGTCGTGCAAAACCATCTCGAGGGCTTCAAAACTATTCTTTGGATCATGCTCAGTTTTATATGTTGTTTATTTGCGTTCGTCAAAGTAGTGAGGCTAGGTACCAAAAGGCCGCTCTTGTCTCCGAGTTCAAAAAGTCTGCGTCCCTGTTACCCGGCAAGAGTATGCTGCTGAGGTCCTACTCACAAAAAGACACGCATAAACCTTATATTCTGCTACATTATCCGCTCAATAAGACGTGCAATGTCTACAAATCACACACCTTACAATTGTTTTGTATATCAGACAAGTACATTTTAATATAGTTGCAACTTTTTCTCCTTCTCAGTAGATGCTTGGGGGTTGGGCGCCCTCATGAAGCGGCGACGCCAATCTCCTCGTCCACGACTGATCTCTACAGCAACTCACTCCTACGGCGCAAGACCCGAGTCGATCACTTCCTTGGATGACAATTACTCGACGACGAAGAAGTCTTGAGTCTATGCCCGACTCTACGAGTCGCACATAGCCTCGGGGGTTACTCCCATCTGGAGCGCTGACGCGCACCTGACGAGCACCACTCGCGCATCCGAAAAGAACGATGGGGTTAGCTTAAAACAACAACTTGAGACTATGCCCGACTCTACGAGTCGCACATAGCCTCGGGGGCTACTCCCATCGGGAAGCGCTGACGCGCACCCGACGCTGAAATACGAAGATGAACTCGACTGCAATTCCGATGCTTCATCCAAATACTCCCATCGGGAGCATACTCACGGCAAACTCAAGTTAATTTCAACAGAAGATCCTAAAAGGTTCGAGTGCTCACTCGACAAAGCGACACGCACTATGGCAGCTACTGCAGATTCGAGTCCCTGCGCGACTCTTCGAGTCCCCCAGGCACTCGGGGGCTACTAACGAGGGGGTGACCCCACGACTCCTCGCCGTGAGGGTACCTGGTGCGTGTCAAGACTGGTGGCCCACTAGAAGACTCAGGAACCAACAAGAAGCCCAAGACTTGAGGCGCAAGACAAGGACTCCTACTTGTAGTCGACTAGGACTCATGTAAACCCGTACCTGGCTATCTATATAAAGCGAGGCGGGGGCACCTCTCTGGACAACTCAAAACTTGAGATTACCCCACGCATAGAACTAGACAAATATCTCTCCACCAAAGCCCTCGCGGCACCTCTATACATCATCAATACAAGATCCGACAAGCAGCATGTAGGGTTTTCCCTCTGGGGGCTTGAAGCTGGGTAAATCGTGCCCCCATGTGTCGCTTGTCACCGTCCGAATCCTACCAACGCACAGGCCACGTCGCTCTCCTTCCTTCTACACGAAACCTAGGGTACCTAACCCTAGGATTTGCCGAGGCCGATCCTCGTCAATTCCCCTTGTGTCGAATCAATAAATTTGGTTAACTTACCCGCGAGAACACTACAATCGATCCCCTACGGTTGAGGGTCATCAAGTACTGTTTTTTGGCGTCGTTGCCGGGGACCATAGCAATATTTACAAGTCTACTTGAAGTATCCTGCCTGCCACACTTCATCCGCTATGGGTAAGAAAGGAGACCCCAAGGTTCCGATCCTACCACCCACTACAAGAAAATGTACCGTTCTGAGTACCAGTGCTACGCTTGATTCACCTTCCGTTATAAGTAAGTTTGCTTCACCACTACCACCACATGCTAATTCTATTGAGTCTGTCACTATGTCCGATACTTTTGATGATGCTTCCACTACTCTTGATGATGATAATTTTCTTGGTCACTATATTGAAACTCAGACTGCTAAGGCTACAGCAGAACCCAAGGCCAAGACTCCTGCTACCTATATTCCTACTTGCAAAACCTTTGGCTACCCAACCTTAGATGAACTCAAGGAGATGATCCTTGATGATGATTATATTACTCTTGATGATGATCTTTGCAGGGAACTCAGAGAGTGTACCGACTCTGACCCTTATGCTATTAAGGAGCTTCTCGAAAAGCACTCCATGAAGAATAAGAATATTCCTGATCCTAAATTTGCCACATCTCCTATATGCATCACTGATCCTGATTATGATTTCTCTGTTGAACTTTCACTTATATCTACAGTCGAGGCTGACCCTTTTTATGGCAGGAAAAATGATGATGCTATAGCACACCTGACCAGACTTGCTGAGTTAGGTGACCTATTCACTACCGATGAGAAGATACGAAATTTCTATGTGGCCAAGATTTTTTCCTTTCTCTTTAAAGGAAGACACTAAATCCTGGTACAATGCACTACCCTATGGTTCCATTGAGAGTCCTCATGACTTAGTTCAATTTTTTGTTGATAAATATTTTCCTGCTCATATGCAACATGCCGCTTTGCAAAGAATCTATAACTTTAAACAGTTGCAGGATGAGCACCTCCCTAAAGCTTGGGGGAGGTATTGTGACTTATTTAAGGCTAGACCAGGACATGAAGTCCCCAAGAATGAATTACTTGATATATTTTATGCTGGTCTAACCAATGAATCCAGGTCCTATCTGGATAGTTGTGCTGGTTGTGTTTTCAGGGAAAGAACACATGCCGATGCTGAAGAATTGATGGGCTAGATTGCCAAGAACCATGAAGATTGGTCCGTCCCTAAACCACCTCCACCACCAAAGAAGAGGGGCATGCTTGTTCTGAGCCCCGAAGATATGCAAGAAGCAAAGAAGTCTGTTAAGGAGAAAGGTATTAAAGTCGAAGACGTGAAGAATCTACCGCCTATCGAGAAGGTGTGTGGGCCTACTACTCACCCTCCCTTGTTAGAGGTACACTCTCTATTAGACTTTACTAAAAGTGACATCCCTAAAGGTAAGCCTCCTGACCAATGCTTAGATGAGCTTGATAATTTTATTATTATGCAAGACAATTTTAATAGGAGGATACAAAGTCAGTTCATGATAATTCCCTTGCTATCAAAAGTTTACTTGGTGTTCTTGAAAGAACAATTAATGATGTTAAATGTCTTGTTAAGCATTTTCATATATGGTTCAAACTCCGCTTGAACAAATTTCTAATGTGCAAAAAGATTTGCTTGCTAACAATGCCAAACAGGACATACAAGCTTATGGCATGAAGACCATGGGTGGAACAATCACCCAGGACCCACTCTATCCTGAGGGGCATCCAAAGAGGATCGAGCAAGATTCTCAAGTGCAAGTAGAAGACGAGATTATTAGCTCTCCAAAGAAGAAAAAGAAACGCAAGGAAGCTAACAACTCCAATGATCCTATTACAATAGAAGAACCTGTTGTTGATCACAACAGCATATCTACCTCTGATGCTGAAACTGAAGACGGTGCTGAGCTCGAAGAAAATGATAAGGAGAAGAATGATCCTCCCGATGCGCGAGAAGAAGAAGCACCAGATACACGCAAGAAGTATACCAGAGAGGACTTCATAGCAAGAAGACATGGGAAGGAAAGAGAACCATGGGTACAAAAACCCATGCCCTTTCCAAGTAAGTCTCTCAAATCTAAAGAAGAAGAGCATTATAATAAATTTTGTGAATGGATGAAACCTCTTTTTCTGCAAATTCCTTTGACTGATGCTATCAAGTTACCTCCTTATTCCAAATATATGAAAGATATTGTCACTAACAAAAGAAAAGTTCCTAATGAGGCAATATCTACTATGCTTGCTAACTACTCTTTCAGAGGCAAGATTCACGAGAAGCTTGGTGATCCAGGTATACCCACCATTCCTTGCTCCATAAAAAATAATTATGTCAAGACTGCCTTATGTGATCTCGGAGCAGGGTGATTGTTATGCCTTTTTCTCTTTACAAAAGGCTATGTTTACATAAGCTAATCCCTACAGATATCTCTCTTCAGAAGGCTAACAAATCAACAGCCGTCCCGATAGGTATTTGTGAGGATGTTCAAGTTGAAGTTGCTAATTGTTTAATTCTTACTGATTTTGTTGTGCTTGACATGCCCGAGGATGGGAGCATGTCTATTATTCTTGGTAGACCTTTTCTTAACACCGCATGTTCCATTATTGATTGCAATAAAGGAAATGTCACCTTCAATGTAGACGATAAAGAACACACGGTGTATTTTCCAAAGAAGATCGACAAAAGGCATGGCCTTAACTCTATAGAGAATACCGAGACCGTGAAGATTGGAGAATGGGATTGTCCTCTACACGTGCACCACAAATACAAAATCATCATGGTGGGGACAATGTCCATTAAAGTGAAGGTGCAATGATCGCTTCATAAGAGGTGAGACTTTTTGTTCTATATATCGCCGGTTCATTGGTAAGACTCGATCAACCTTGCTAGTGGGCATGTTTTATATAGGTAAAAAGTGGAGCTTGTTATGTTTTCATTTGCCTTAGCTTTTATTCTCCTTGTTGTACCAAGTTTATATGTTTTTGAAGCTTCACAATTCTAATCACTGCTTCAAGTTTTCAGAAAGTTTCGCAGATTTTTGAAGTTCGGAAAATTTTCAACAGTGAAGTTTTCAGAAAAAATCCGGAAAAATTATATTAAAAATTTCCATGCCGAGAGTGACCCAGAGGCACCTGGGGCTGACCAGGGGGGTCACCAGTGGCCCAGGCGGCCAGCTGGCGTGGCCATCCCCCTGGCCGCGCCCACAGGGCACCTGGGCCCCACAGTCCCCACCTTCAGGTGAGTCTTCTTCCTCTCTCTTTCTTTCCTCCCCAAAACACGAGTTCTGCACCTGGAACTTGCGTTCTTGCTGCTCTCCGTCCAGAATTTCGATCTCTCTCTACGACCCATCATTTGAGCTGAGATTTTGGGCAAATACTCCCTGGTATGTAACTCCTCCACCCCTCCAAATAGATTTTTGATTGGTGGCTTCATTTGTGAGTATTTATTAGTTCTTGGTGCTGTTTAGATGAGCTTGCATGCATGTGTAGAAATGTATTTTCCAAGTTTTGATGCAAGTTTATGCCTTAGGTAAGTGAGTAGAGTAGTTTTCCTCACCTCACTTTGTTAAATCCTTGTTTTTATGAATTGTCAAAAATTTCAAAAATGAGTTTGCTAGGAAAAGCAAAGGGTGGCTTGGGAAGAAGAAGACCGAGCGCTCCGATCGAGTCACTAGAGCTGCAGCTTCACCCTCAGCAGTTAGGGTGAGCTACAATGAAGATCATGTGCCCCTGGAGTTGTTGGAAGACACAAGTCCAGCATGCGCAATGATGTATCCGTGCGATGATTTTCTTACAGCTGCAGGAATTAAGGCGGAATTTTATGGGCTTTGTGCCAATACAGGTTTGACACGGCTAGCATTATGCAGTGTGGTACAATACAAGAAGCTCACCTCCTGCTTTTTCAACAGTTTTTCTTATAACCATGATGCTGGAACCGTCGAGTTCAAACTTTATAATGATCTCATAACCATGTCTTTGGCACGGTTTTGTTATATAATAGGTGTGCCAAACGCTGGCCAGACGGCAAAGATGACCACTCAGCCTTCCGAGTTGAGGACCCTCTTCAACTCCCTTTGTTGCCAGGAGGAGACCGACATTCGGCGTACGAAGATTTTCAGCATTATGTTTCCACACCTCAGGTATTTTGCGTATTTTTTTGCTAGAGGGGTCTTGGCTAATGACAACACGAGCAGTGGTTCTGCACCAGATTTCGCTATTTATGCGAACGCCCTATCTGATAAGAATGATTATAATGTGGGTGCCTTAATTGCTCGGCGCCTTGTTACGAACAGTAACAAGGGCGATTTATATGGTGGTGTTTACGCCACACTTATCCTTAAGTTTCTTGAGCGCACCCCGCATCCTGATGATGTTCCCTTTTCATACGCAAGTCTCGATCTTGCTTCTATGAAGAGGCATAAGTTTGTTACCATGACTTCCCAGTTTGGTAACCTTGATTATATTTTGAGGTTTGAAAATACCATTACTCGTGAGATCCGTCTAACTGCACCACTTTTGTTCGATAACATTCGCAGGAACGGATGGTCCTTCAACGATATTCAGTTCGATGAGTTCATGGCTCATTACCATCTGCATAACCCCATGGAGGGGGTTGTGCCCGACGAGGGGGAGCATGGTGATTTCCCACCTTTCCAGGGGGAGACCTTCACCGAGCAAGGTGAGGGGTCTTCCTCTGCTTGGAGCGCAAGACCTTCCTCATGGGAGGACCCGAGGACTTCGGTGTACGCACCGGAGGGCTCATACGACTCCTGGACTTACCATTACGCAGGAGCAGGAGGCTCCTGCGGGCGGTAGCTACTGCCAACTTAGGCCAAAATCCTAAGCTTGGGGGAGTACGTGCCCTTCTCACCTTTCCATTATATTATCCGTTTTTTATTTTGTTTGCTTTGATCTTTTCGAAGTTTTTGCCCGTTCTTCTTTGCTCTTTTATTTTGCAAAAACAAAAAAAAAGAATTATCTTTTCTTTTTCTTTTGTAAAACCTTTAAAAACCCCAAAAAGTTTTCCTTTCTCTCTTTAGTTTTCTTTGTTTTCAAAGTTCATCTCACGTCCGTGATGGCATTTGATTATATTTCCCACGTTAGGTCGTGCAAGTGACAAGGCAGTAATGACAAAGATCGACGAAAAGGAAGCAACAAGGAAAACTGGTATGAACTCTTCTTGTTTCTACTTTTGTACATATGCATGTACTTATGATCTAGAGACCAGCTTGTAGCGACATAGTGCTATGTTTACAATGCTTTCCTAGTGTTCATGCTTTCCTTGTGGGTGATCTCAAATAGCTAGGGTGCATATTATGTTGTTGGAATGATTCACATGCATCGCATTGTTCATGGTTTGGCATATTGAAGTGGTATTTCCCTTCGGAGAATTCTTGGATTGACGTGGCACATATTCACACATGTTTATGACTATAATGTCTATCATGCCTTGATGACCTTTTTATTTCAGAATAGTTATATCACTTTCATGCCCGATTCAATGTTGCTTTGTCGCTCTGCATGATTATGACAATTTGCTCGCTTCCCAGTCTTTTGCTAGCCTTCACTCACACTAAGAGGAATTCTTCTTGTGTATCCAAACTCCTTTTCAAACCAGTTATTCCACTCAAGTCCACCATACTTACCTATATGTGGTATTTACCGGCCACTCCTAACTTAGACTTTCTTGTGCCATCTCGAAATTTATTCAAAAGCTTCCCTTTTGTAACCGTAGAAGCTCATTGTGCGATGAGGGAAAATCAGTATCTACCATGCAAAAAATATTTTGTCGGAAGTTTTAACTAGTCAATATAAAAAAAGAGAGAGCCCATACTTGATGATGGAATGAAATGGACCAAATGCTGCTAATGATAGATGGAACGATATCCTCCTTCCATACTTGAGGCAAAATAAAAGGTTCCATAGACCATCAAAGGATTTATGGATAAGGGAACAAGTGTAAGCAAAAAGCATTAATATAGTTGGCATGGGAGATAATGAGAGACCTTTACCGTTCACCGTTGACTGGAAAGTTGCACTTCTCAAAAGAATTTTATCTCTCTTTTCAAAACCAAGAGCTCTGGCACATGTTTAGTATTTTCTTCCTTTCACGGGTTTTCAATCTTGCCATAAAAAATCCACTGTTCGAGAGTCTCACCTTCTTCCTTCAAAGCACCAACTATTGAGAGCATAATTGTTATTCTTAGTGTAACATGCATTGTCCCAAAGTATTACATTGTCTTCTGCATGCTTGTGATATTGCTAGTCTAAAATTCTTAGTTCTAGTCTCCTTTAAAACTCCGGAGGAGTTTCTGCATTTATGTTTTTCTTCACTCATGGAGGCTAGCGAGATACCACTCTGATATGTTCAGGCTATGTGAATTGTGATCTTGTATTGATTTTCGGTAGCATATTATTTACTTTAGGTTGTTTGTGATTGGTCACTTGAAAGAAGGACTGCTTCGTGCATTGTCCTCATAGCATTGTTTTGATACTTGCTAAAATCTTTTTGTAGTACCGGCTTATATACATCTTATGAAGCAAAAGAGTTTGTTGAAGTTTTCTTTGTCGCGTACAGTTCGTTGAACTGAATTGCTTGAGGACAAGCAATAGGCTAAGCTTGGGGGAGTTGATACATCTCAATCGTATCTACTTTTCCAAACACTTTTGCTATTGTTTTGCCCTCATTCTTGCATGATTTGAGCTAACCAAACCCGGACTGGCGCTGTTTTCAGCAGAGCTGCCTGTATGGTTTTATTGTGCGCAGGAAAATGGATTTTTGGACATCTCAGAAAATTCCCAGAAAAAATACCAAAAAATCCACGCACCTGAAGGAGGCCGGAGCCAGAAGGGGGGCCAGAGCGCAGCCAGGGGGGCACCAGGCACCCTGCTGGCGCGGCCAGGGGTAGGGTCGCGCCCTCTGGCCACCTGGGCGACTGCCCTCTCCCCTGGTGCCCTACTTCGACTCCTATTTATTCCCGTGACGGGGAAACTCCGAAACAGAAGTCGCTTTTCCAGAACCCGTCGCGGAGCCGCCGCCAACTTCTGTTCTTCCTCGGGAGGGCTAATCTAGAGGCTGATTTGGCCTCCGGAGAGGGGAGATCATCGCCATCGTCATCACCATCACCACTGCATCCTCCCTCCATGACTTCTCTTCACATGTGTGAGTAATTCCCTGCTGTAGGCAAAGGGGATGGTAGGGATTGGATGAGATTGATCATGTAATAGTTCATCAGATTGTTGGGGGCATGTTGCCTATCATATACTTTGGTGTTTATCATCTTTGCTACAACTTGTTGCTCTTAATGCTTGTCACTTTGGGCCCGAGTGCCATGTTTTCAGATCTGAACCACTTATGTTTTCATGAGTTTATTTATGTTCAAGATCCTATCTATGAGTTGTATGCACCTATTATGGCCCGAAACCGGCGATCCCAAAGGTGACAGCCTGGGACACCAAAGGGGATGGTCCATAATTTGAGGATTCCATGTATCCATTGAGTTTATTGCTTTGTTCCGATGCTCTTTGACAGGAGCACCTTAATCTCCATAAGTTCCTTTTGGCCCCGTTCGTAGCGGGATGGTAGGACAAAAGATGTTGTGCAAGTTCTTATTGCAAGCACGCACAACTACCTATGGGATACATGCCTAATGTTTGATATTTGCCTAGATGATCATTGCTTTTCTGTGTGTCTTGGCCCGTGTTAGAATTTATTACATGTTCATTCTTATTCATGCAGCTCCCGACCATCCATCTCCCTAGCCTACAGTATTTTAATCATGTTGGTCACTAGTTGTTACTTTTCGTTGTTTCACTTTCGCTATCATCACTATTGCTATCATATCACAGTTGCTATTAATACTTTGTTGCAAGCAAGCATATTTCAGGTGCGGTTGAATTGACAACTCAACTATCAAAGCTTATAAATACTCTTTGGTTCCCCTTGTGTCGAATCAATAAATTGGGTTAACTTACATGCGAGAACACTACAGTCGATCCCGTACAGTTGAGGGTCATCAATGGTGCACGATGTGTTTCATCTGTCCCAGCTGAAGCAGTGTTTCAAGCAGCCAGAGCAGGCAATTGACTTGGGCGACATCCAGTTAAGTTCTAATCTGTAACAGCCCATCAATGAGATACTGCATTGGTAGGGGAGAGCTGTAACAGCCCATCAATGAGATACTGCATTGGTAGGGGAGAGCTGTAACAGCCCATCAATGAGATTACTATTCATGATGTAATTTTACTTTGTACAATGGCTTTGAAACTTTTTCACATGCAAGATGATGTAATATTATGTTATGATCTTGAATATCATCCATGTTTGAGCTCATTGGAATTTGAATTCAAATGAATCTTGGTGCTTAAAGAAAGGTGTTGGGTGAATTTTTCCATTTCAATGCCAACTCCCCTGAGCTTCAAATTTGGCCTAGCCAAATCTTTCCCCTCCCAAGCATTTCAAAAACCTTGCTCTCATTTTTAGCCTTCCAAAAATTTGAGTTGCAATTCAAAGTGTTTTTGAATTCAAAATTTGCTCAACATTTTTGTTGCTCAAAATTGGTTGAAACCACTTTTGAAAAGTCATAAATATTGCAAGGATTCCAAAACAACTTTTTCATTAAGGGAGGTAATCTCCTCAACAGAGTTTACCTTCCTACCTGTTGGAGTGCGTTTGGTGTGCCATTGGGAATAGTTGGTCATCATCTCATCGAGAAGTTTTGTGGCAGCACCAAGTGTAGTTGACATCAAGGTTCCTCCCGCGGCCGAATCTAACAGGTTCCGCGTGGTGAAGTTCAAGCATGCATAAAAAGTCTGGATAAACCTCCAGGTAGTCAAACCATGTGTAGGGCATTTCTTAACAAGAGATTTCATATGTTCCCAAGCTTGGGAAACGTGTTCATTATCCAATTGCTTAAAATTCATAATGTCACTCCTCAATTGGATAATTTTAGCAGGTGAGTAATACTTCTCAATAAAAGCATCTTTGCACTTATCCCAAGAATCTATGCTATTCCTAGGCAAAGATTGAAACCAGATTTTAGCTTCTCCTCTCAAAGAGAAAGGAAAAAGCTTGAGCTTACCCACATCACCTTCTACTTATTTATACTTTTGCATATCACATAACTCAACAAAATTATTTAAGTGTAAAGCAGCATCATCTCCAGCACCAGATAATTGATCTCTCATAACAAGGTTTAGCAAAGCAGGTTTAATTTCATAAGAGGTAGCTCAAGTGGCAGGTGTGGCAGAATTTTTTTGTAATTTTTGATATAGGGCACAAAGATAAAAACTAAAAGGTAAACTAACAAGACTAAAAAGCAAAGGTAAAAGGTAGTGGGAAACTCCCTATCTTAGCACTCGGAGGCCCCGTCAACGGCGCCAGAAATTTTCTTCATACGCGAGAGATGATAATTGCTTCTCTCCCTTCGTTGGTTACCCCAAGTGGAAGGTGAGATGCAGCGTAGCGGCAAGTTTCCCTCGGTGAAGATACCGAGGTTTGTCTCCAGTAGGACTCCGGAGATGATAAGTAGTTTTCAGCGGCGCAACTGACGTGCACACGCACACAAACACAAATAACTTTTCTCCCAATGAAGTTCAGAGAGGTTGTCAATCTCTCCGGTCTTGTTGTTTACAAAGGATCAAAACACAAGAGATAATGATAATGATAGCAACTGAAAGTAAAAAATCAAGAAAGTAAATGAGCGTGTAAACAGTGATGAGAATATGGACCGGGGTCCCATGATTTTTACAAGTGATGTCTCTCTCCCAAAAGACAATAAAACTGCTATGCGAGGTAAACAAATTACAGATGGGCAATTGACAAGATTATAAACGCACCACAGTGCTAACTATGCTACAAAGAAAGGAATAGGCTCAAAAGCATGGGAAGTACGCCAAAATAATTAGACCGAAATCCAACTGCATCTACTACTAATCATCCACATTGAGATATCTATCCAGAACATCTCGTTGGTATTAAGTTGTGAGCCCCACCCAAAGTGTAAACCCAAAGCAACAGACAACTGCATTAAAAAGCACTCTGCGTAAAGTAAACAATCCTTGCAACAGCGGTTACAAGCACCGTTGTTTCCCCCCTTGTGGCAACAACACATCCCCTAGACTCATGTTTCTGTCACCCAAGCGTGTCATCAGGAGGCATGAACCCACAATCGAGCATAACGTTCCCTCTTGGAGTTACTACCTACTACATGGCCAAAGCAATAAATAGCAACGGATAACATGCAAGAATTACTTAGGAACAAAATATAAAAGATAAGAACCAAATATATTACTCTATCACAATCTGAACATAATCTCATAATCCATCAGATCCCATCAAAATCAGCATAGCAACAGCAGAAAGATTACATATGTGCCTCGATCATGTAGGGCAGCTCACGAGGTCTAAACCATGAAGAACAAAGAGGGGATGAGAACATCACATAGCTACTGATCACGGACTCATGGTCCAAAGGAAACTAATCACGGCACATCCAGGAAGCGTCCATGGTGGAGGGGAAGCTCCCGGAGGTCGATCCTCCCTCCGGCAGGGTGCCGGGAAGAAGTCTGCTGGCGCTCCCGATCTTGGAAGTGCGGCGGTGGCGGAACAGAGGCGAGATCACGGAAAAGGGTTCTCTCTCCGGAAGTTTCACGTCACGGGAAATAAATTGGCGAAGGGGGGCAGCCAAGGGGCACCAGGAGTCCAGGCGCCCCCTGGCGTGGCCAGACCCTAGGCCACGCCAGGTGGCCGCCTGGGTCCCTGGTGGAGGCCCCCTGGCCCTCCTTCGGGGTTCCGGGAGCTTCCGTTGCACTGATTTTTTATCCGATTTTCCCGAATTTTTGGAGCACTTTTAATATGGGGGAAACCTGGAATAGAAAAACAGCAAAAAACAGGAACTGGCACTATGGTGCACTGAGTTAATAAGTTAGTCCAAATATGATCAAGAGTGTATGAAAGTGTATCTAGATCATAGAAATATCACACAAAACATGCATGGAGCAAGCAGAAATTATAGATACGTTTGGGACGTATCTGTCATTGATGCGGGGTAAAGGGTACTTGTTCTTGATGGTCTTTTTGTTGATGCCGCGATAGTCCTGGACCAAGCGGCTAGTCCCATCTTTCTTCTTGACAAACAAAGCTGGTGCACCCCAAGGGGAAGTGCTCGCACGGATAAAACCACCTGCCTCCAACTCTGTCAATTGCTTCTTCGGCTCAATCAACTCCTCCGAACACATCTTGTACGGATGCCGAGAAATCGGCTGCGTACCAGGCTCTAGCTCAATAACGAACTCAATAGATCGAACTGGGGGAATACCTGGCAACTCCTCTAGGAAGACGTCTGGAAACTCAGAGAAAACTTTGTCTTCTTCGAGCAAAGGTGCGTGATACGTCCAAAATGCATCACTATTTTATATAGTAAATCTTTCTTATTCACTGATATATTTCATGATATGATGCTATTCTTATGTTGTTTTGGCTTATTTTACACAGTTTGCAACTTTCCGGTGACGAACCAGCAGACGCAGGATTCAGCAGTAAAAAGTGGACGCTGAGTTGCTGAAGAAGAATACCTCTAAATTACCTGATAATCGACGGAGGATATTTTCCAGAAGGATGACGAAAACACGCAAAAGAGCGACCAGAGGGGGGCCACAGGGTGCCTAGGCGGCCACATGGCGCGGCCCCCACCCTGGCCGTGCCGGGAGGGCGCCTAGACCCCTGGGAGCACTCTCGGTTCCCCCCTCTGGCCTATATAACACACATCATCCAGAAACCCTAAAAGGGGGGGGGAGTTTTCGGAGTTCCGTCGCCGCTCCGTGGCGGAAACCTACAGAGAAGAAAAGCCATCTCTGGCAGGCAGATTCCGCCGGGGAGATCACCTCCCGGAAGGGGAGATCATCGCCATCGTCATCACCATCGTCACAGGCATCATCGAGATCATCATCAACATCGTCCCCATCATCAGCACCATCTCCACCTCCATCCAATCTCATCTCACAATTGCAACTTGTGTTGTAATCCGTACTATCTATCCTCTCTACTCTGTCGGTGTTGATTACTATTATGTGGTGAATGCTATTGAGTTTTGTTGGAGAAATATCATTGTGTCCAGATTGTTTATCATCTATTTATCCCCACTGATCATGATTTCTTTTATGTCTTGTGAGTAGTTACTTTAGTTCTTGAGGACATGGGAGAAGTCTAGTTGTTAGTAGTCATATGATGTTGAAGCAATATGTGTTGTTTGATAATTAAGTTGTGTTGTTATTTTCCTAGTGGTGTTGTGTGAGTCGAACACTCAACACTTCGCCTTATCAAGGACCTAGGGGAATACATTGTGTACAAAGAATGCTTACGGTGGGTTGCCGGAGTGACAGAAACCTAAACCCCAGTTTGCACGCTTTTGCACAAGGGAACAATGGATCACCGATCGTATTGCTATGGTTAAGATTTTGCCTTAATTACTATCTTGTATTTGCGGACGCTTGCAAGGTTTTTAATCATAAGAGTGCACTTGTCTTAGTCTAGAGGGTGTACTAGCATGGATCCACCCACTCAACACTTATCAACACAGCACATAGTACCGATACGGAATATGGCGAAAGCACATGACTACCTCTCCCGTGTGTCCTCAAGAACACTTTAGCCTTTTTAAGTTCAGTTGCTAGGCCTCTCCTTTGCTCAGAAAGGATTGGGCCACTTGTTACTCTCCAGTGCCTTTTACTTTGCTCGTTTTTACTTTCCTGTTGCTTATACCAAGAAAACCCCTAAAAAGTTATCTTTTAGTGCTTGCAGTTATCTCCTTGCCAAAGTCACTTGCTATTACCTTCTGCTCCTCGTTGGGTTCGACACTCTTACTTATCGAAAACACTGCAATAGATCCCTTACGGTTGTGGGTCATCAAGTACCGTTTTTTGGCGCCGTTGCCGGGGAGCGTAGCGCTATTAGTAAGTGAAGCTGGTAAGGAAGTTTTTATATTTCTGTTTTTAGTTTTGATGTTGCTGCTTTTGTCCTTATGGACACCCCTACTCTTGGATCGTTGTTCTTGGGGAACTGCCCCACAACTAAGGTAGTCACTCCTGCCCCTGCTGAAATTGTGCCTTATAAGATACCATCTGGTATTATCGATTATGTCTTAGCTAATCGCTATGCAGGAGACTGACATCCAGGTGAACACTTGCTATATTTATCACAACTATGTTCATTATTCAAGCTTGCAGGTGTGTCACTGGAGTTCGTTATGAAGAAATTATTCTCCATATCGCTTACGGACAAAGCTTCAGATTGGTATAAGCTCCTCGATAACTCACATTCTCTTAATTGGGAAGTGTAGGAGATATGCCCTAGAGGCAATAATAAATGTTATTATTTATCCCCATGTTCCTAATTATGTTTATATTCCATGCTATAACTGCTATGGTTCTCGAGTCTGCAATAACCACGAGGCTCGGAGGAAGACTCATATGCACGTGTGGAATAATAAACGGATAAAATATATATATTCCTAGTCTCGCCTCTAAGACTAGCTCAAGTGTTGCATGATGGTTCTGTTTTCCTGATCATGGGCATGACTATGCCGGCAATTTTGAGGGCACAATGTTAGAAGAACATTTGTGTTGAATCGACCCAGATTGATGTTATGCTATGAGATACATTCGTCACCAGTTAATGGATTATAACACAGAGAAAGTTGAGCGTTTGCATAATTCCTTAGACCATGAGAGTATCGAGTTCCTTCGTACTTGCTTCGTGAACTTTGGGGTTTGTTAAACGTCATCTGTAAAAGGGTGGCTATTACGGCGGCTTACGGGTTCACGGAAAAGTATGACAAGGAACTAGGTAGCTCAAGATTGGGATTTGCTCCTCCGTCGATGGAGAGATATTCTTCGGGCCCTCTCGGTGTTACGGTATCCACCATCGTCTGGCCAGACACAGTGTGATTTGATCACAGGGATGCCGGAACGCGGGAACGAGAAAAGAGAACAATACCAGTAACGAGGTAACTGGCATAGTGGACAAGTGTTGATCCACGGGGATGCCGATAAGTCTCACCTCGGGTATTTGTAACATATCGCGAAGCAACAGGAATAGCACACGGCAACTGGAGGTTCACTCGAATATTTATTCGTGTGGGTATAGGGGTCAATATGGGTGTCCACGGCTCCGATGTTGATCATTGATCGGAAAGTGTTCCGGGTCATGTCTATACTTCACCGAACCTATAGGGTCACACGCTTAAGGGTCATCTATCTGCTGAATACTAGACAGGGAGTCTGAGAGAAAGTCACCGAAAAGGTTTCGGAGAGCACCTGGTAATTTTGGAGAGTGCCAGAATTGTTCTGGTAACTTCTGGAATTTTTCTGGAGAAAAGATTAAAATATTTTTTTCGGAAATATTTCGGAGCTGCCGGAAATGTTCCGGAGCTGCCGGAAATGCTTAGGTTGCTTTTCGCAGATGAAAATCACTAATCCGGAATTGTTTCGGAATGCGCCCAAAATCATTTTAGTGGGTGTTGGAATTATTCTAAGACCCACAGAAATATTTTCGGAATTTTCGGACGCGAAAAAGTGGTGTCATGAATAGTAAAAAGTACTACTTGAGATATTTTTCGAAAGCCTTCTAGAAGGACTTGGGAGCCAAGAAAGCCCCCTTGGGTTTCCTATAAATAGAGGTGTGAGGGCAGCCCCATATCCTTGATCCAAGTTCTCACTTGAACTCTCAACAAGTGCCATTGCATGATCTGGCTTTCTTCTCTCCCTCCCACGAAATAGTTTCGTAGAGCCGAAAGGTTGTCTGGGTTCCGGTAGGAACTAGTTCTGGACGGCGAAGCCCTGCCGGATAGATGACACCGTATGTGTGCAACCCCGTAGAGAGGTCGTAGTTTCAATCTTTTGCCCGAGGGACTGTTCGAGGGTCCTCCCGAAGGGCTATCCGAGTTACCGTTCAAGTTTCGAGGGTCCTCCCGAAGGGCTGTCCGTGGCATCGTCCGAGGGACTGTCCGACCGCCTCTCGGAGCGCTGTCCGAGGAGCAGACGAGGGAGAACATCCTCGCGGTTGGGAGGTTGTAAATCCTAGCTGCGGGGGTCTGCACCAACGATCTACATCGACTCTACTTCCGCTGCGCTACGAGTCGGTAACGATCAGATCGAAACCTTGTATGCAGTCTCCATAGTGGTCCTGGGTTGTTCGTAGTGCGGAAATTTTTTGTTTTCTGCCGCATTCCCCTACAGTGGCATCAGAGCCGTGCTATGCGTAGATGCATGTTGCGATCTAGAATACATAGAGATGTATGGGTATTGCATAATATAATTTTGGAGTAGATCAGATCTATTGCTGAAAATTATTTATGCGGGTGGCAGATGAAATCTGTTACCCGATGTTCTTGTTGCTTCCCTGGAATTTGTGTATTTCTGATCTCAATAACAGTATGGTGGAGTTTCAAAGTTCTGGAAATCTGCGATCCTGATTGATCAAAGAAGTGCTAACAGTTCGTTGAATTCCACCATAGTTAGAGAAAGAAGAAATTCTACAGACTAAAGGGCAATGCAGATATGATCTGCACAGGGATCACGCGTATGACGAAGTTCAGTATGGGGCTCGAGATTTTATTATCTCGTGTTTCATACACCCCGCAAAGTTAATCTAGCGACTTGAATAATCATGCTTGATGATAAACGTTGGTAGCTGCGGTTTAAGTCAAAACCTTAGAAGCCACGTAAAATAAAATTTTGCATAAACCGATTAGAGGCGTCTAACTTGGTTTTGCAGGATGTGCATGTGATGTGGTATAGCAAAGCTCATATTAATTTGATTATGTATGAGATGACTATATAATGTAAATTTATTAACATGACCTGCGTGTCATGATTCGGCATGATGGCTGGAGCCATATGATTGTCACTTTAATGACCTGCGAGTCAACCTTATGTAATGCACTTATTTTATTAGCTATAAAGATAGCAATATTATTTGGTGCATCGACAAGGTGGTGGCAAACTTCGCGAAGGTGAACTCCGACGCAAATGCCTAAGACGAAGAAATACTTGACTTCTCCGTCAGAAGGGGCTATACCATATCATGCAATTATGAATTACCTGAGATGTTTATCCCTTAAGTTGCACCCTTCTTGATTGCGCGGTAGTCGCTTTTTATTAGGGTGATCTCTCACTTAAAATATCAAGTAGTTAGTGTTCTCCCAAATGTAGCACCGTCACAGCATCTATCCTTTCGGGGTGCGCCATGGATGCATGGGTACGAACGATTGGAGAAATGTAAGGCGGGTGAGGTCAGACCTCGCAGCAAGATCACTTGGTTGTCTTGACGTTCATGGCAGGATCGTCCTGAGCTCGGAACACATGCATCGAAAGATGAACAAGAGTCACATAGAGATGTGATCGGCAAGTTGGCCTACCAAATCAAAATCCTCGTCATGAGATGATGATTCTATGGCGTTGTATTGATATTTGGATCTTGAATCACTCATAATCAATTTTGAGAGATATTGATTTGAGTGGGAGCGCATTTTAGAATTAACTTGTTTAATTCTGAGTGCAATTAATTATGAACACTGTCTAAGTATAATTTGCTAATAGTTGTAGAATAATGGCTCGCGTTTCCACCTTCCCTATTAAAATTGAATAAGCTGTTAAATATCTGGTTAAAACTTTACGGTTGGTAACGTAATGCGAGGATTGTCCTCAAGAGTGCCGAGAAGGATTTTGTCCTATCGCATGCTTTCGGTGTCCTCCCGCTAATGCTATGGATGTTGTGACTCTCGTCCTTCGATCCAAAAGCTAGAATTCCATTGTGGTCAAGTGCAATACGTTTGCTTCCATAAGACCCGAACTTCACAAGTTTGGGATAGTTATGTAATATTCATGGAACTGAAAATTGTTTTCAGATACAGACAAAGGCTAAAAGATATGAGATATCCAAAGCAATATTTGTTTGCAAAGTATTAGTAAAGTGTTTACTGGGCATTTGACTGATAAGAGAGGGATCCAGAAGAACGCCTGTCATATGATGAAGGTGAATAAAACAAACAACTTAAAGAGAAAGGAAATGTCCAAAGGGTGTTAGTGTGACTCACACGCCTAGGAAGTCCGGGGCTAACGCCGCTCTTAAAGTTGGGTGCTTCTTCTGAGAGTAGGAGAAATATTGAAAGTTAAACTGTTAGAAGTATAAAGGCAAAAAGGAAAGAAGACTGGAATATCCAGCTCATGTATGAATGTCATACAAGTTTTTGATGTATAGAAGGCTGGTCAAAAATATAGTTCTTGGGAATTATGGTTAAACCTGTTAATCACTAATTCTTGGGTATTGTGAGTTAAATCACAAAGATACCCGCTCGATTGCATTCTGTTGAAACTCGATGTAAGAACTACAACGGCCTAAAAGACTTGCCAGTAATGAGGTTTAGATACGCGCTGGGAACATAGTAAAAGTTACTATACCTTCCATCGGTGTATCACCATCTGTATTTATTTTCATAATTCGTTTTAGAGTTTTATACACTCTAGCCCATTGCATAAAGTATGTTGCAAGAAGGTTGTTCATAAAAGAACAATTGTTGTTCAGTATTATGAATAACATAAAGGGCCATGCTTCCATCGGGGATGGGATGTATGTTACGAATATTGATGGTAATATGATACATCCATAACAATGACGCTAAATGTCGAAAGACTAAAAGAATACCACATATGTGTGGCACTGCATTTGGTCACATTGGAGAAACCCGCATGGAGAAATTCCATAATGATGGATTTTGAAGTCATTTGATTATGAATCATCTCACACTTGCAACTTTCGTCCGAAAAGTTAAGTGACTGAAATACCGTTCACAGGCCATGAGGAACGAACAACAAACTTATTGGTGATCATACATTTGATGTGTGTAGTCCGTTAAATGTTGTTAGTAGTGGATTTATCTATCTTCAGAAAAGACTCAAGTAGATATATGGATATTTACTTGATGAGACATAAGTCTGGATCTTTTGAAATCATTCGAAAGGTTTTCAAAAATGAAGTGAAAGTTATTGTGACAAGAAAATTATGTTTCTACAATTCGATTGCAGAAAGGAATTTTTGAGTTACAAGTTTAGCCAATGTCTGATGAGTTGTGAAAAGAGCTTTCATAACTTGCACCTCCCGGAACACCACTGCAAGTGGAATGTCCTTGAAGATGTAATCAAACCATTTATGACATGGTAAGATCAAAGATGACATAAATCAATTTGCCATTATTCCTTTTAATGTAATGCTTTAGAGACTGCGGCTTTTACACTGAAAGGAGCGCCATCAGGTCTGTTGAAATGACGCCATGGTATGGTACGCCCAACCATGTTTTATCTTTTCTTAACATTTGGAATATGGGGATTGTGTAAACTGTTTACAAACCTATTCCAAATCAGACAAGTGCTACTTTGTAGGTTATCCCAAATTATTGGGAATTCCTCCACCACTATACCGAGGCAAAAGGTTTTGCCACAAAGAACGGTATGCTTTTAAAGAGAATGGTTCTTGAAAAAAGGTGAGTGGGAGGACAGTGCAACTCGACGAGATAACAGTATCTTCGTCATCAGATCAAAGGAAAGGAACCTTGGAAGTGATTCCAGAGTTTCCTACTGCAACTGATACGGAAGCCTCTACATGAGATGTATGGACTTCGGTCAAACTTGCAACTGAGCCACGTAGGCAAAACTCGTGCAAACCTCTCAGGTGCGCAAACGAGATATTGTTGTTAGACAACAGCATACCTACGATAATCAAGGAAGCGATGATGGGCCCTGACTCCGGAATTGGCTAAATGCCAATACAAATCCGAGATAGTTTCCATATACGTAATTCAAGATTGTATCTTGATGGACCATTCGGAAGACTTAGAGTCTAACGAATATTAATGGAACTATAAACTGATACGGATAAAAATGTTTTATCCATAAAGCTCGACTTGTTGCTTATAACAATTTCAAGGAATTAACTACGGCGAGATTGTCTCTCCGTAGCGATGCTTAAAGTCGGTTCGGGTTAAACTAGCAATTAATACGTATTTCATTCATGAGATATGAAACATGGATGCCAAAAGGATTTCCATGAGATGGAAATACTGCCTTGGAGATACAGTCCAAGGTATTTTGTCAGTCCAGAGGATGCTAGTAAGTATGCAAACTTCAGAGTTCCTGCGATGGACAAAAGAGAGCATAATGGAGTTGGAATCTTCGTTTTTGATGAAATAGTCAAAAGAGTTTGATTTCATCAATGGATAACGAAGATGCTTGTGATTGCAAGAAAGTAAGTGGGAGCATAATAATATTTCTAAAAACCTTGTGTGTGCTTGACACATTGTTAATTGGAAATAATATAAATTTCTTGACATGAATTAGGACTTCATTGAAAATAGTTTTTTGATGAAGTGCTTGGGTTAAGTAGCCTTGATATTAGGCATAATTATCTAAGAGATAGAATTGCCTAATAGGGCTAAGCCAAAATACATACTGACAAGATGCCAAAACAATTTAGCATTAAAAACGACAAGGACTGATTCTTGCCAAAGTCACATGGAAAGAGTTTTTGCAAGACTCAGTGTCCCAAAACACTGATGAGCAAATTACATGATGGAGATTCCACACACCTTCGTGTTGGGATTAATCATGTATTCCATGGTATGTAAAACAACCAGATATGTCCAATACTCCAAAGTTGTTGCGAGTATAGATACCAAAGTGATCAAAGAACTGATCGTGGGACAACAGTGAAAAATGTCATTGAGTACTAAAGTAGCACTGATGACATGATTTCTCGCAAGAAGAGATTATGAAGTACTTGTTGTAAGTAATTACATCGATACGGTCTTCATCAATGCTCCATGCGATTTTCGATTTGAGTTAAAGTATTTTTGTGTGTAATACACAATATGGTGGCACAGTAAGTTGGAATTGTTCATAACAGGTTACTGTGGCGAAATTCTATAACAAATGGCTATGTATGTTGCTGCTTTAGAAGCAACAAAGAAAATGTTGAATCATATAGTTCATTCATGAACTTAGTATGGTTCCAATATGGCTTTGGTCAATGGAACACTATTGAAGATAGTTGCTCCATAGCTCAGTCTGAGGAATCAAGGTTCGACCAGTGATTCGCATATATACAAAGCCAAGTCCACACAAAGTATGAATTTTGTGAAAGCGTGAAAACGCGAGGATATGCAAAGATACACACGGAGTTGAAGTTGTCAGATCCGTTGGACATCAGGCTATACCACATGTTAAGCATATTTTACACCAGTATGCCGTAGGTGTAAAGTGCATTAGCATTGACTAGATTATTGACTCTAGTGCAAGTGGGAGTCTGTAGGAGATATGCCCTAGAGGCAATAATAAATGTTATTATTTATCCCCATGTTCCTAATTATGTTTATATTCCATGCTATAACTGTTATGGTTCTCGAGTCTGCAATAACCACGAGGCTCGGAGGAAGACTCATATGCACGTGTGGAATAATAAACGGATAATATATATATATTCCTAGTCTCGCCTCTAAGACTAGCTCAAGTGTTGCATGATGGTTCTGTTTTCCTGATCATGGGCATGACTATGCCGGCAATTTTGAGGGCACAATGTTAGAAGAACATTTGTGTTGAATCGACCCAGATTGATGTTATGCTATGAGATACATTCGTCACCAGTTAATGGATTATAACACAGAGAAAGTTGAGCGTTTGCATAATTCCTTAGACCATGAGAGTATCGAGTTCCTTCGTACTTGCTTCGTGAACTTTGGGGTTTGTTAAACGTCATCTGTAAAAGGGTGGCTATTACGGCGGCTTACGGGTTCACGGAAAAGTATGACAAGGAACTAGGTAGCTCAAGATTGGGATTTGCTCCTCCGTCGATGGAGAGATATTCTTCGGGCCCTCTCGGTGTTACGGTATCCACCATCGTCTGGCCAGACACAGTGTGATTTGATCACAGGGATGCCGGAACGCGGGAACGAGAAAAGAGAACAATACCAGTAACGAGGTAACTGGCATAGTGGACAAGTGTTGATCCACGGGGATGCCGATAAGTCTCACCTCGGGTATTTGTAACATATCGCGAAGCAACAGGAATAGCACACGGCAACTGGAGGTTCACTCGAATATTTATTCGTGTGGGTATAGGGGTCAATATGGGTGTCCACGGCTCCGATGTTGATCATTGATCGGAAAATGTTCCGGGTCATGTCTATACTTCACCGAACCTATAGGGTCACACGCTTAAGGGTCATCTATCTGCTGAATACTAGACAGGGAGTCTGAGAGAAAGTCACCGAAAAGGTTTCGGAGAGCACCTGGTAATTTTGGAGAGTGCCAGAATTGTTCTGGTAACTTCTGGAATTTTTCTGGAGAAAAGATTAAAATATTTTTTTCGGAAATATTTCGGAGCTGCCGGAAATGTTCCGGAGCTGCCGGAAATGCTTAGGTTGCTTTTCGCAGATGAAAATCACTAATCCGGAATTGTTTCGGAATGCGCCCAAAATCATTTTAGTGGGTGTTGGAATTATTCTAAGACCCACAGAAATATTTTCGGAATTTTCGGACGCGAAAAAGTGGTGTCATGAATAGTAAAAAGTACTACTTGAGATATTTTTGGAAAGTCTTCTAGAAGGACTTGGGAGCCAAGAAAGCCCCCTTGGGTTTCCTATAAATAGAGGTGTGAGGGCAGCCCCATATCCTTGATCCAAGTTCTCACTTGAACTCTCAACAAGTGCCATTGCATGATCTGGCTTTCTTCTCTCCCTCCCACGAAATAGTTTCGTAGAGCCGAAAGGTTGTCTGGGTTCCGGTAGGAACTAGTTCTGGACGGCGAAGCCCTGCCGGATAGATGACACCGTATGTGTGCAACCCCGTAGAGAGGTCGTAGTTTCGATCTTTTGCCCGAGGGACTGTTCGAGGGTCCTCCCGAAGGGCTATCCGAGTTACCGTTCAAGTTTCGAGGGTCCTCCCGAAGGGCTGTCCGTGGCATCGTCCGAGGGACTGTCCGACCGCCTCTCGGAGCGCTATCCGAGGAGCAGACGAGGGAGAACATCCTCGCGGTTGGGAGGTTGTAAATCCTAGCTGCGGGGGTCTGCACCAACGATCTACATCGACTCTACTTCCGCTGCGCTACGAGTCGGTAACGATCAGATCAAAACCTTGTATGCAGTCTCCATAGTGGTCCTGGGTTGTTCGTAGTGCGGAAATTTTTTGTTTTCTGCCGCGTTCCCCTACAGGAAGAGCTTATGCCTCTCTTTTATACAAAGTTTTACCCTATTCATGAAGTTCATCGAGACAGGAATTACATCTATAACTTTAGGTCTCGCGACGCAGAGAGCATCGCTCAAGCTTGGGGGAGACTTAAATCCCTAATGTTCAAATGTCCTATCCATAAGCTCCCCAAGGATATTATACTTACAAATTTTTATGCCATGCTTTCTCGTCAGGATAAGGAAATGCTGGATGCCTCCTCTAGCGGGGTATTTCAGACAAAGAGCGTTGAAGAAAGATGGGATCTTATCGAAAGGATCCAGAAGAATATTGAAGACTGGGAAATCGATAAAGGTATTGAACCTACTATAAAGCATGATTATATTGAGAGCTATGTGAAAACTGATTATTTTAATACCTTTTGCTCTAAGATTGGTCTGGATTCCCATCTAATGATTGATTTTTGTAAGAACTTTGCCTCTCATGTTGATTCTTCTAAGATGAAGAAGGATCAGCACCATAAGCCTTTCAAGGAAGTGCCTATTGATACGTTGCTGATCCTATTTTGCCTGCGGTTATATATGAACAACCCCCTTTTCCTTCAAGGATAAGGGAGCACTCTTTTGTGACAGGCATAATAAATAAAAGTGAAAGAAGAACAGGCGAACCCGAGGATCAGATCAGAGTCGATCCTCAAGTTGCGATGGTTAAAGATTTAGTTACTAGTGATGTTTCAGATTCTATTATAAAATTTTGTGCTGTTTCAACTAACATTGTCACAGCCAAGAATAAAAGCCCAATTTCAGGTACACCAGTTGTATCTGTTAAAATAGGAGATCATAATTATTACGGGCTATGCGATCTGGGATCAAGTGCTAGTGCGATTCCTTATTCGCTTTATCAAGAGATCATGGGTGAGATTTCACCCTGTGAACTTGAAGAGATTGATGTTACTATTCATCTTGCAAACAAAGCTACTATCTCTCCTATTGGGATTGTGACAGATGTTGAAGTCCTATGCGGAAAGGTAAAGTATCCTACCGACTTTCTCGTACTTGGTTCAGTGCAAGATAGTTTTTGTCCTATTATTTTTGGTAGACCTTTTCTCAGAACTTGTGGAGCTATTATAGATTGCAAGAAGGGTAAAGTTTCTGTTGAATTCAATGGTGAGCCATATGAATTTAACTTTTCTAAGTTCTCTAAGCAGCCTCGTGGTACTGAATTACCTAGTGATGATAAAATTATTGAAACTATTGCTTCTATTGTTATTCCACCTAATGATCCTTTGCAGTAATACATGGAGGACCACGAGAATGATACTCATATGCAGGAAATAAATGAAATTGATGAAATCTTCTTGAGACAACCTGCTATCCTAAAGCACAACCTTCCGGTTGAACCTTTAGGAATTCTATCCAAACCAAAAGAAGACCCGGTGTTTGATCTCAAACCTCTTCCCGATACACTCAAGTATGCTTATCTAGATGAAAAGAAAGTATATCCTGTTATTATCAACTCTAACCTTTCAGGATATGAAGAGGAGCGATTATTGGAGATACTTCGTAAACACCGTGGTGCAATTGGCTATACCCTTGATGACCTTAAGGGAATTAGTCCATCTATCTGTCAACATACTATCAACCTCGAGCCCGATGCTAAACCTATTGTTCACCATCAATGACGGTTGAAGCCAAAGATGATGGATGTTGTGAGGACCGAAATCCTCAAGCTTCTAGCCGCAGGTATTATCTACCCTATAGCTGATAGTAAGTGGGTAAGTCCAGTTCATTGTGTTCCTAAGAAAGGAGGGACAACTGTAGTCCCTAATGATAAGAATGAACTAATACCTTAGAGAATTATTATTGGATATAGAATGTGTATTGATTACAGGAAGTTGAACAAGGCATCTAGGAAGGACCACTACCCGCTGCCCTTTATCGATCAGATGCTTGAGAGGCTGTCCAAAAACACCCACTTTTGCTATCTTGACGGGTATCCAGGCTTCTCTCAAATTCATGTTAACACTGCTGATCAAGAGAAGACCACTTTCACTTGTCCTTATGGTACTTATGATTATAGGTGTATGCCTTTTGGTTTATGCAATGCCCCTGCTACTTTTCAGAGATGTATGTCTGCAATATTTCATGGTTTCTGTGAGGAGATTGTGGAAGTCTTCATGGACGATTTCTCTGTCTATGGAACTTCCTTTGACCACTGTCTCCATAATCTTAATAAAGTTTTGCAGAGATGCGAGGATACAAACTTAGTTCTAAACTGGGAAAAGTGCCACTTCATGGTTAACGAAGGGATCGTTCTTGGCCACAAGATTTCTAAGAGGGGAATTGAAGTGGACAAGGCGAAGATTGAAGCTATTGAAAGGATGCCCTATCCAAGGGACATTAAAGGTATTCGTAGTTTTCTCGGTCACGCTGGTTTCTATAGAAGATTTATTAAAGACTTTTCTAAGACCTCGAGACCCCTCACTAATCTTCTCCAGAAGGATGTTCCTTTTGTATTTGATGAAGATTGTAAGGAGGCTTTCGAAGTTCTTAAGAAAGCTTTAATAACCGCTCCTATAGTACAACCGCCCGAATGGAGTTTGCCCTTTGAAATTATGTGTGATGCTAGTGATTTTGCTGTTGGAGCTGTTTTAGGACAAAGGGTTGATAAAAAATTGAATGTTATACATTACGCTAGTAAAACCCTTGATATTGCTCAAAAGAATTATGCTACTACTGAGAAGGAATTCTTAGCAGTAGTGTTTGCTTGTGATAAGTTTAGGCAGTATATTGTTGATTCTAAAGTTATTATTCATACTGACCATGCTGTCATTAAGTATCTTATGACGAAGAAGGATGCCAAGCCAAGACTCATCAGATGGGTACTCCTCCTTCAATAATTTGATTTGCAGATTGTTGATAGAAAAGGAGCAGACAACCCTGTAGCGGACAATATTTCAAGGATGGAAGATATACCGCATGATCCCATCCCAGTCAACGACAGTTTTCCAGACGAACAACTGGCCATTGTTAAAGTACAATCTCTTTCCGATCCTTGGTTTGCAGATTATGCTAATTTTATCGTTGCAAAGTATTTGCCTCCAGGTTTAACATTTCAGCAAAGGAAGAAGTTCTTCCATGATTTGAGGCATTACTTTTGGGATGACCCACATCTTTTCAAAGAAGATCCAGACGGGATCGTGAGAAGATGCATACCGGAACACGAGCAGAAGGACATCCTCAAGCAATGTCACGATAGTCCCTATGGAGGACATCACGCCGGTGAGAAAACCGCACATAAGGTTCTCCAATCAGGTTTTTCTTGGCCTACTCTCTTTAAAGATTCTAGAAATTATGTTTTAGCCTGTGATAAATGTCAGAGAGTTGGTAATATTAGTAGAAGGAATGAGATGCCTATGAATTACTCACTAGTGATTGAGCCTTTTGATTGCTGGGGTTTTGATTTTATGGGTCCTTTTCCTTCTTCACACAAGTACACTCACATATTAGTTGATGTTGATTATGTAACCAAGTGGGTTGAAGCAATCCCCACTGAGAGTGCTGATCACAAAACATCTTTGAAAATGCTCAAAGATGTAATTTTCCCTAGGTTTGGTGTACCTAGGTATCTCATGACTGATGGAGGATCACACTTCACGCATGGAGCTTTTAGAAAAGATTTAGCCAAGTACGATGTCAATCATAGAATTGCTTCACCGTACCATCCTCAAACTAGTGGGCAAGTTGAGCTCACCAACAGAGAGATCAAGTTGATCTTGCAAAAGAGAGTTAACAGAAATAGGAAGGACTGGTCAAATAAGTTAGGAGATGCTTTGTGGGCGTATAGAACTGCTTACAAAAACCCCATGGGCATGTCTCCCTATAAAATGGTCTATGGCAACGCTTGCCATTTTCCATTAGAGTTAGAGCACAAAGATTTCTGGGCTGTTAGAGAGCTTAATGCTGACCCAAAGTTAGCTGGTGAAAAGCGTCTCATGAACTTGACTTCTCTACATGAGTGGAGAAGTGAAGCTTACGAGAGCGCTAAAATGTTCAAGTAAAAGGTAAAGAAGTGGCATGACAGGAGGATTCTGAAACATGAATTTAATGTTGGTGATAAAGTTTTATTGTTTAGATCCCGTTTCAGTTTTTCTCCAGGTAAACTACTTTCTAGGTGGGAAGGGCTATTTCATATAGAAGAAGTCTACCGGTCTGGTGCAATCAAGATTAACAATTTTGAAGGCACCAAACCCCAAGTTGTGAATGGGCAAAGACTCAAGCATTACATGGCGGGAGATCCCGTCATTTTTGATGTAAATATAATACGCACAACAACTCATGAAGAACATGTTGCAGCCCTGTTTCAGACACCGACAGAAGCAGAATAAGAAAAGGTATGTATTACGGTAAGGAAGCATCGCGAACCGCCATAAAATTTCCATATTATGAGTTTTTGCAAAATTAGGAAAATTCGAGGCCTAAGTGGAGCCGGAGAGGAGCTCCAGGGGGCCCAGGCGCCCCCCTGGCGCGGCCTACCTCCTGGCCGCGCCGGGAGGCCGCTTGGGCACCCAGGAGTCCGTCTCCGACCCCACTTTGGCTCATTACCTTCCTTTTGTTCCAGAAATTTTTGCTATATATTTTCCCGGATCGTTCCGGCAACGTATCTCGCGATTTCATGTGTTTTCTCTTCAATCTGTTTCTGCCAGGAAATCTTTTAGCTAGACCTAGGTGCCATGGCTTCCCCAAGTTCCCCCAAGGACAAGTTCGTCGTCAACGTCATCAACCCTTACCTCGCTGAGGTGGAGAAGCACCCTCAGGTTGTTCGGATGGAGGACGGTGTCCTCCATCAAGAAGATCTGAAGGGACCTGTCAAGGAGGGGAGCATCCAGGCCAGGCTAGAAGAAGTGGAGCAAGAAGTCTTCAAGTACAAGAAGATGATCGAGCGGGGTGTTGAAGCCAACTTCGACCTCATCAATGATCTGAAGGCTTTCTACAAGAAGGAGATGAAGGAGATGTGGAAAAGCATCACCGCATCTGAAGAAAGAATGGAAGAGCTCCAAGGGCAAATTTATGATCTACATCACCAGAACTGTGAGTATGAACTAACGTTTATGCGCATGGGTATGGGTGCTGCATGCAGGATTCAGGAGACAAACTTCTCATATGAGACTGGAGAACCCCTTCCATGGAAGCGCTTCTCCGAGGACTACGTGATCAACAACAACAGGAATGAGGAGTGAAATCTCCTTGGGTAATGGCATCCCCTTGGCTTGTTCCAAGCTTGGGGGAGTGCCCGGTATCTTTATCTTTATCTTAGTCTTTTGGAGTCAAGTAGAGTCATATCATGTCTAGGGAGGTTATTATATGAAATAGGTGTTTGCATCGAGGTCTATCACTCCTTCTGTGGAGAGATTGTATCCGTGAGTGTGGAGTCGTCTATAATGGAATATTAATGAGAAGTCTATTAGTTCCTTCGCTGCACTCGGTACTCTCTTCGCACAATCGGCCTCATATGACGATTCTTATGGGGAGTATTGACCTTATATCAGGTATGGCTTCGAAAACATTATTTAATTTTGGCAAACATAGCTTTGGTCATGACAACATGCATGTTTTCAAAAGTAGGGACATAGCCAAAACCTTTATGTTATTATGCTTGAAGTGTTATGTTGACAAGGAAGACAACTTGATGTGTTATGCTTACCTTAATGTTTATGCCTTATATGTTTTGCATCTAAATTAGCATCAATTGTCTGTTCTCTCAAAGCCTTTGCTAGACAAACTCTTTGCCAAGTAGATTTCTGCTTGTGCATCCATACCCTGAAACCAATATCTTCCATATGAGTCCACCATACCTTCCTATTCTGGTATTCCCCTACCACTCCTATAAGTATAGAATTTATGTGTTATCCTTAAATGTTCAAAATCTTCTGTTTTGTGCCTCTTGTTTAGCTCATGAGGAAGTAGTAGGTAATTCATGATCTTCTTAAGTTGGACAAGTTTTACCCCGGGATTGCATGTCTAATCTGCAAACCCATAATACGAGGAGGAACTGGCATGGGTGCGCCCAGCTCGAAAGATAATATAACAAACAAACCCTCCTTCACGCTTGGTCTATGAGAAATCAGAAACTTTGGCAGTGATAAACAAAGGAGATTAAGGGGATGTGATCGTCCCCACTTGGGAGCCGTTCCTCAAAACTTGTCCATCTTGAGAAGTAATTGAGCTATCTATTAGCATTCGTTGACAAACTATGCACTGCCACAAAATCTATTTTTTATTCTGTTTGATTTAAGGATAGCACATGAGTTTTACCTGCTTGCCCTTAACAAGGCCTTTCATCCACCTTCATGTTGAGTCAGTTGTACCACTTCCTTCTTTTCTCTAAGAGAACAGACATTTGATGTTGATGAGGATTCATCCATATAAAGCTGCATTAAGTTTTGCCTTGCCACATCCTTGTTGACATTATCTTTTGATAAGTAAGTTGACGAGGGGGTGACCCCACGACTCCTACTGATAAGCCTAACTGGTGTCCATTAAGACAGAAGGCCCATGAAGATACAGCCTCGGCCCGCTAGATGGCACCGACGTAGGAGTCCACGACTCACAAGGAAGGTGCGAAGACCTGCCGTACGGAGCAAGCTAGGGTTAGGAAAGCTTACCTGTAAACGTAGATGAACTCCCCGAGACCTAGCCCGGTATATAAGGGCTAGGAGGGGCAACGCCAAAGACATCTAATATCACCTGTAACCCTAGCCTTGAGCGCTCCAGCCTTGGCCTCCACTGTAATAACATCTCCCCTATCAATAATATCGAGCAGGAGCGAGCCTTCCTGTTTGCCGACGAGCTATCGTCCAACCTGTGCATCTCATGACTAACCCAGGGTCCCTGACCATGGGATTTGCCGGGGTTGATCCCCGTCAATTGGCGCCGTCTGTGGGAACTACACAGGTTGGGATCACGATCTCGGTGTTCCCGTCTTCAGCAAGCTACAACTCAAAGGCAAGAACCAGATCTAGCCCACTCGAAGGATTCAGGATCAGGGCGGACATCTTTGCCACCCCATCAAGACCGCTCGAGCTACAGTTGTGCCAGGACCGATACTACGGCAACGGCCAAGTGCAGCGCCAGCGCCGAAGGAGTCGACGACCCAGAAGAACGGCGAGGGGCCTCTATGAAGGAATTCCACTCGACGAACCGCGACGCGCAGCGGAGGACTCGCAAATCTATCGACAACCCACCACCGCCTGGGCACCCGCCGCACACCAAGACGATGACTACGAGATCGAATCCAGCGATCAGCAGAACCACCGCCAAGGAATAAGGAATCGACGACCCAAAAGGCGCGCATGGGAGATCTACGACGAGGCCCCAATGAACGAGCCATATCACGCAGCCGCACAACCAACGACCACTCAACGACACGCCGTCGCGCGAGCACCTGCCGCCAACCAAGACAGCGACTCCGAGACACCTGTAGGCGACTACTACGACCCAGATTGAAGGCCGGATGAATTCGCCAACATCATCAAGAACCAAGACATGAGTCGAGGAATCGAAACCGACCCTCGCTTCCACGAACACCCGGAGGATCACGAGCAGATCTTCAGAATCTCAAGAAGGAAGAGGCACGCCGGATCTAGAAAACTCACGGTTAGAGAGCAGCTAGCAGGACCTTGCACGATCCACAGCTTCGAGGATGACTGGGGACGTGTCAGGTCAGGTCACACTTTGAGAGACTGCCGCCTGTTCAACGAGCTAGCCGACGACCTCAAGAAGGAGAAGCAGAAAGAAGACAGGCGCAACCGACGACCCGAACAATCGCCGACCTCAAGCCCGGAAGGACGTCATAGCCCGCTGCAAGAACAGGTGCTCATGATCCAAGAAGGAAGGGTACCGCAAGCACAACGCGACGCCCACACCCTGCAGGCTAGAGCAGCTGAGAGCATAAACATAGTCGAAGTCTACCAGCTACATGACACGGAGACCAGCATCACGTTCTCAAAGGACGACCATCCACCCGCAGTCCCAAGACCGGGGCACGCGCCCCTAGTACTCGATGCACAAATCGGAGGGTACGACATGGATAGGGTCTTCATGGACGGAGGCAGCAGCATGAACATCATCTTCGCCAGCACACTGCAAAAGATGATGATCCCACGATCAGTATGGAGAAAATCAAGCACCGAGTTACACGGGGTAGTCCCAGGAGAAGCAGCCACATCCCTTGGAGTCATCGAACTCAAGGTTGTCTTCGGCAACCGACGCAACTTCGCAAAGCACGTCCTCGAGTTCGAGGTACTCGACTGGAAATCGCAGTATCACACCATATTGGGACGGCCAGCATTCGCGCAGTTCATGGATGTCCCACACTACGCCTACCTCAAGCTCAAGATGCCAGGATCATCAGGAGTCCTAACGATCAATGGAAGCTTCATCAAATCAGATCAATGTGATCGTGACTTCCACAGAATCTCCGACACATTCGGAGCCGAACAAGAACTCAGAGAAATAGCCATGGTGAAGGACAAGAGTACCTTCCCATTGGTGAACCGAAGCGAATCCAGGGAGTACGGACGCGACTTCAGCATCGACAGCGACACAGTCACTCACCAAGTGCACCCGACGGACCCAGACAAAACAGTCCGCGTGTACGCCCACCTACCAGAGGAGCAGGCGACGACTCTCGTCACTTTCCTTCAAGACGAGTGGGAAATATTCGCCTGGTGCCCAGCCGACATGCCTGGGATACCACGCGAATTTGCGGAACACGCCCTACGCATCAAGCAAAACACGAAGCCGGTGAAACAAGCGCTGAGACGATTCTCGGAGCCCAAATGCAGAGCAATCGGAGAGGAAGTCAACCGGTTACTCGACGCTCAGTTCATTTGAGAAACGAAGAAAGCCACCTGGATAGCCAACCCAGTGCTGGTGCCCAAGAAAGACACGACCGTTCTGCGCATGTGTGTCGACTACGGACCAGTCAACAAGCATTGCCCGAAGGATCACTTCCCCCTTCCTAGAATCGATCAGATAATCGACTCAACAGCAGGGTGCGATCTACTTTCCTTTCTCGACGCTTACTCAGGATACAACCAGATCAGGATGAAGGAGGAAGACGAAGAGCACACATCGTTCATCACCCCCTATGGTGTATTCTGCTACAGGACCATGCCCTTCGGGCTCAAAAACGCAGGCGCCACTTACCAACGAATGATGCAGGCCTGCCTGAAGGAGCAAATCGGAAGAAACGTGCAAGTCTACGTGGACGACATCGTCATCAAGACCTACAAAGCAGCCACACTACTCGACGACCTACGCGAAACCTTCGCGGCGCTCAACAAATACAGAATCAAACTCAACCCAAAGAAGTGCGCATTTGGCGTACCGGCGGGAAAACTGCTTGGCTATATGGTCTCTGCCCGAGGAATCGAGGCAAACCCTGAGAAAGTCCAAGCCATCACTCGCATGCAAGAACCAACCGACGTCAAAGGAGTACATCAGCTCACTGGAAAACTCGCAGCCCTAAGCCGCTTCATCAGCAGGCTGGGAGAACGCACGCTGCCTTTCTATCAGCTGCTCAGGAAAGGAGAGAAATTCGAGTGGACGGAGGAAGCCCGCCAAGCATTCGCGGACCTGAATAAGACACTCTCGACCCCACCAATCCTGGCGGTACCTAAGGAATGAGAGAAGCTATACCTCTACGTGGCAGCACGTAGCAGTGTAGTGAGCACATCGCTCGTTGTCGAACGCGCAGAAGAAGGCAAGGTCGAGAGCATCCAAAGACCAATCTACTACCTCAGCATGCTCATGACCAAATCTCAGCAGCGTTACCCGCACTATCATAAGCTACTACTGGCCATCGTCATGACCTCAAGAAAGGTGTCCCACTACTTCGACGAGCACCCTATCACAATCGTGAGCAGCGCACCACTCGCTGACATACTCAACAACCCTGGAGCAACCGGGCGAGTCGCCGAGTGGAACATTGAGCTCAGCCCACGGGACCTGCAGTTCAAGCACCCAACAGCCATCAAAGCCCAAGTACTCCCAGATTTCCTGGTCGAGTGGACGGAGGTTCAGACACCAGGACCCCCAGACCTATCAAACTCATGGTCAATGTTCTTCGACGGGTCCAAGAGACAACAAGGAGCTGGGGCAGGAGTTGTACTCATCTCCCCTAAAGGAACAAAGCTGAAATATGTCCAGATCAACTTCAGTCACGCCTCCAACAACGAAGCAGAATATGAGGCACTCCTCCATGACATGCGCATGGCCAAAACATGCGGAGCCACTCGCCTCATAATTTACGGGGACTCAAATCTCGTCGTCCAGCAGACGATGAGAAATTGCAACGCAATAGCCGACAACATTGCGTCCTACCAAAATCTCTACAACGAACTCGAAGGAAGTTTCGACGGTTGCGAGCTCAACTATATCACCAGGGACAACAACACAGAAGCTGACGAGCTCGCGAACATCGGTTCGACCCGGGGACCTGTACCACCCGGCGTTTTTCTCGAAAGCATTAGCAGGAGATCCATCAAGGTACAGGCAGCAGCACCTGAAGCAGTCGCGGACGGCGAGGATGCAACAGACCTGGCGCAGGTGGCAGCAGCAACCCCATCAGAAGGCACAAGCACCAGCACACCCGACAGCACAGCTCCGACAGAGCCCGAAGGACCCGTCTGGACAAAACCGTTCCTCTGATTCCTAATCGAAGGTATGCTACCACAAGACGTGGCCGAAGCACGACGCATCAGCCGACGATCCAAGGCATTCACGGTGATCAACAAACAACTATACAAGCGAAGCATCACCGAGATACTTCAAAAGTGCATCGGCGAAGAGGACGGCAAAGCCCTACTACTTGAAATCCACGAAGGCACCTGCGGGCACCATGCGAGTAGTCGAGTACTCGTGTCCAAAGCATTCCGAGCCGGGTTCTATTGGCCCACATCCATGAAAAACGTAGAAGAAATTGTGCGATGTTGTGTCGCCTGCGAGAAATTCGCAAACAGGCCACACGCTCCAACATCAGAGCTCAAGACCATACCACTATCCTGGCCGTTCGCCACCTCGGGACTCGACATGGTGGGCCCACTCAAGAAATCAACAAAGGGCGGAAGGACACACCTGCTCGTTGCGGTCGACAAGTTCACTAAATGGATTGAAGCAGTGCCCATCACCAGCTCCACAGCCCTCACGGCTGTCAAATTCATCAAGTCGATCATCTTCAGATTCGGAGTGCCACACAACATCATCACGGACAACGGCACGAACTTCACAACCGCAGAATTTCAGAACTTCTGCGAAGAACTGGGCATCAAAATCAATTATGCATCAGTCGCGCACCCGTAGTCCAACGGCCAGGTGGAAAAAGCAAACGACCTTGTCTGCGAGGGAATCAAGAAACGGCTCCTCGCAACACTCGAGCAAGCCGCAGGCAACTGGGTAGAAGAGCTCCCCGCGGTCCTATGGATCCTACGTACTACACCAAACACCGCGACCCAGTACACACCCTTCTTCATGGTGTACGGGGCAGAGGCAGTCCTACCACATGACCTCAAGTTCGGAGCACCCCGGGTCACCGGATACGAAGAAGAAGAAGCAGAAGAAGCACTACAAGATGACAAAGATACGGATGACGAAGCAAGAGACACAGCCCTGATAAAATCAGAGGGGTACCAAGACAAGCTACGCACATACCAAAACAATCGCTTGCGCACTAGAACCTTCAACAAAGGTGACCTAGTCCTACGACTAATACAAGAGAAGGTCCATAAACTTGCCCCTCAATGGGAAGGACCATTCATAGTCTCAGAAGTCATCGGAGGTGGCGCCTACATGCTGAAGAACCCGAAGACAGACGAAGACGTGGGAAACCCATGGAACGTAGGAAACTTGCGACTGTTCTATCCATAGTCCCCATCGGTCAGACATGACTAGCAACTTATGTAGCCGCTCGACCGCAATAAAATAAATGTTGCCCAAATGCTGTCATCCCAAAGCACTCGGGGGCTTAAGAGCAAGATCCCCCCGAGAGACGCTATCGCCTACGCGATATAACCAAAGCACTCGGGGGCTTAAGAGAAAAATCCCCCCGAGAGACGCTATCGCCTACGCGATCTTTAACCAAAGTACTCGGGGGCTTAAGAGAAAAATCCCCCCGAGAGACGCTATCGACTACGCGATCTTAACCAAAGCACTCGGGGGCTTTAGAGCAAAATCCCCTCGATAGACGGTATTGCCTACGCGATCTTTAACCAAAGCACTCGGGGGCTTAAGAGCAAAATCCCCCCGAGAGACGCTATCGCCTACCCGATCTTCACCAAAGCACTCGGGGGCTTAAGAACAAAATCCCCCCGAGAGACGCTATCGCCTACGCGATCTTAACCAAAGCACTCGGGGGCTTAAGAACAAAATCCCCCCGAGAGACGCTATCGCCTACGCGATCTTAACCAAATCACTTGGGGGCTTAAGAGAAAAATCCCCCCGAGAGACGCTATCGCCTACGCGATCTTAATCAAAGCACCCGGGGGCTTAAGAGCAAAATCCCCCCGAGAGATGCTATCGCCTACGCGATCTTCATCAAAAGCACTCGGGGTCTCGAGTACAATCCCCCCCCCCCCCCGTAGGACGCTATCGTCACCCACGCGACCCCTACATCCAAGCACTCGAGAACTCGAGGACCATCGCCTCGCGAAGACCATTCGCGCAGTCTGAAGCCTAAAAAACACTCAAGCAGAAATAACCAGCCAGCCCCACCTGATGAAAACAAGGCTCGAAAGACATGGCCACAATCAGATGGAACACCAAGTACTCTGAAGAAACTTTGGAGGAAGCACAGGACACATGATCATTTAGTCTTCACCCGATCGCCAACGATCACCTAAAGACTTGGGGGCTACTCCCATCGGGAGCGCTGCCGCGCACCCGATAAAAGACAGAAACTAACGACAAAGGAAGCAAATTTTAGCCTACGCTCGACCCTTCGACTCAAGCGTAGCCTCGGGGGCTACTCCCATCGGAAGCGCTGTCGCGCACCCGATAGAACCCGCAGTGCAAAGTATTGGACGGACTCGAAGACAGCTCTCGACCGCAAAGGACTCGAACACAACTCTCAGTTCCAAAGAAATCAAAGACAGCTCCTGATCGCCAAGGACTCGAACACAGTTTTCGGTTGCATAAAAGCCCAAAGATAAATTCCATTGCAAAGGATCAAGCATAGTTTACATCATAAGGATCATCTTCAGTACAAAAAGGATTCAACTACATTTGGATAGAAGGCAACTCCTGTTACAAGAGGGAATCACCCAAGGAGCTAAGACTTCTACATGTGTGCTCAAAAGGAGCAATCGATCCTAGTAAAAGAGCATCACCACAGACAAAGGAAGAACAAGCTAGCTGAAGATGTCAATGACATAACAAAAGAGTGAAGCCGACTTATTTGTCGATGATCCACTAGCTTCTTCTCCTGCTCCACCAGCTTTTTCTCCAGCCGCGGCCGCATGCCTTCTTCTCCGGACGAACAGCCTCCTATCCGGGTTGCCAGCGAAGATGAAGCCGCCTCCAGGTCTACAAGGTCGCCTGGCGCACCCGCTTGATCGATGGCTTGACATCGAGGTCCTCTTCAGAGCCAGAGGAGGAAGCAGTTGAAGACGGCTCACCACCACCACCCGAGGAGTCGCCAGAAGACGGAGCCGTAGATTACGCAGGCGCAGGACTTCTCGACCTTGTGGAGCTATCGCTGCTCGACTCCTGCCAGTGAGGATCCATGATATTTCCGCTCGGATCGAACGCGCGGACAGTGACAGTGCTCTCGCTGTCAAAACGATAGCTGAGCATATCGCCATCTCGCAGATTCAACCTTCGAGCAAACAAACTCCAGCCAGAGCCAAGGAAAATCAAGCGGGAGCTATCAACCTCAAAATCAACATAAGAAGGAGATCGACGGCTCCCTTGAAGATGTAGAAGCAAGCCATCCAAGCCACGTTCAGAGACAATGGCGGAGAAAGAAGAAGGAAGAAGCACGCGACTGGCGCTCCGGCCACGGACATGCAAAAGAAAATCATAGCGCCAGAAACCCTCCTCCAAGGGAGAGGAAGAAGGCACTGGCGCCTCACCATGATGACCACCACGGCATGAGCGTGGTGCACGGCCACCACGGCCACGACGAACACGGTGATGACCAACACCCCGCCTAGGAACCATGAGAAGAAGAAGAGAAGAAGGAAGGGCAAAGGAGCAAGCTGGATGGAGGTGAAACGAAGTGGAAGAGAACGCCTTATTTATAGAACACAAAATCTTCCACGGAGAAGCCGAGACGACAACAGCAATTAATCCAAAGACCAAACGTCGCAGGCGTCTCAAATTCCAAGACCAAGATGCTTTCCCACGGGACGCACTGTGCATGAGACGCGTCAGTTCACGCGCGTTCCCAACGCACGTATAGGAAACCCAACCAGTGCCTGCTGCACGCCACAGCGGCCATCATTATGACCGGTAACAAAGACGTGACGGGTCACTAGCGAGGCATCCCTGACAGCCATCAAGAAGAGGCATCGTCATCCTGACGAGTGGCAAAGAAAACCAACGGACATCATGGCTTAGAGATTCCATCTTTCAGATCTTTTCCCCAAGGAAGAGAAACATCTTACTCCCATCGGGAGAGTACATCATAAGAGTCCCGGGTGCTCCCTCACCTAAAGGTCAACAAAGTGCTCGAGTGACCACTCGCACTCACGAAGAGTCGCGGGTGCTCCCTCAACCCGACGCAAAAACAAACATGCATTTGCCAAGATCATACGGCGCTAAGAGTCTCAGGTGCTCCCTCACCTCAAGAGCCAAAACGGCATTCGAGTGATTACTCGCGAAAACCCCCCCGACTGAGCACTTGAAACAAGCTCCTCGGGTGAATGAGTGAATATCTCGCTTGATGTTTTGTTCCAAGCGGGTGCAATGTTATAAAGCTCCGCGCCTCAAAAACACACATTCCTGGAACACGATACACCGTGCCTAGATGCCACGCAAGATTAGCGTGTAGGTAAGACCCCGCTGCGAAGTACGGCCGGGCTGGGACTTGCCGAAGAGCGATTTCACTCCCAACCTTTCCCATGTGCTGCGCATGATAGAAAAGTCAGGCGGACGCGCCTTAGGCTATGCACATTACTGGCGGCAAATGAACACCGTAAGACCTGAAGCAGCCGGACTTTTGCTCGACACCAGTGTTCCAAGCTCACGTCGAGGGACGTGGGTTTGATTGAGCTACTGTGGTATTTGCCCTAGTGCAATTCACCACGGCTCGACCCGTCGACTCCTTGGGCCCTTTCAGCTTAGCATCCCTTGAAACAGGTTTTGTCATGGCCACCAGACTGCCAGCGACCCGCGGATGAACCGCGCATACTAATAAACGACAAATGAATGTACTCGAGTCCCTGCGCGACTCTTCGAGTCCCCCAGGCACTCGAGGGCTACTGACGAGGGGGTGACCCCACGACTCCTACGGATAAGCCAACCTGGTGTCCATTAAGACAGAAGGCCCATGAAGATACAACCTCGGCCCGCTAGATGGCACCGATGTAGGAGTCCACGACTCACAAGGAAGGTGCGAAGACCTGCCGTACGGAGAAAGCTAGGGTTAGGAAAGCTTACCTATAAACGTAGATGAACTCCCCGAGACCTAGCCCGGTATATAAGGGCTTGGAGGGGCGACGCCAAAGACATCTAATATCACCTGTAAACCTAGCCTTGAGCGCTCCAGCCTTGGCCTCCACTGTAATCACATCTCCCCTATCAATAATATCGAGCAGGAGCGAGCCTTCCTGTTTGCCGACGAGCTATCGTCCAACCTGTGCATCTCATGACTAACCCAAGGTCCCTGACCATGGGATTTTCCGGGGTTGATCCCCGTCATAAGTTGTTTGCGAAAGCTTTTTCCAAGCAAGCATCTTCCTTTGTGTTAGCATTTGCACTTCATGACTAATAACATGTTCTTTCAAAAGCTTAAAATTGTTTCATTAAAAAGAAAGAGCAAGAGTAAAAGTTATTAGTTGTCCTTTGACCAAGGATATGTTTGCCATAATTTGATGAGTTTCCTCAGCCCTACTTTTGATTATAATTGTTATTACTTTCTCATAAGGGCCTTATGAGTTGAGGTTGCTGTTGAGGATGCTTGAGTTTGATGAAGAAACCTTGATACTTTTTGTCCGTATTCTATTTATCGACACTTCACTCTCTAAACTTGTGGACAGGTTTACCGAGCTCAGTATTCGCTTGGGGACAAGCGAGGTCTAAGCTTGGGGGAGTTGATACGTCCAAAATGCATCACTATTTTATATAGTAAATCTTTCTTATTCATTGATATATTTCATGATATGATGCTATTCTTATGTTGTTTTGGATTATTTGACACAGTTTGCAACTTTCTGGTGCCGAAGCAGCAGACGCAGGATTCAGCAGTAAAAATTGGACGCTGAGTTGCTGAAGAAGAATACCTCCAAATTACCTGAAAATCGATGGAGGGTATTTTCCAGAAGCATCACGAAGACACGCAAAAGAGCGACCAGAGGGGGGCCACAGGGTGCCTAGGCGGACACCTAGCGCGGCCCCCACCCTGGCCACGCCGGGAGGGCGCCTAGACCCCTGGGACCACTCCCGGTTCCCCCCTCTGTCCTATATAACACACATCATCCAGAAAACCTAAGGGGGGGGGGAGTTTTCGGAGTTCCGCCGCCGCTCCGTGGCGGAAACCTACAGAGAAGAAAAGCCATCTCTGGCGGGCAGATTCCGCCGGGGAGATCACCTCCCGGAAGGGGAGATCATCGCCATCTTCATCACCATCGTCACGGGCATCATCGAGATCATCATCAACATCGTCCCCATCATCAGCACCATCTCCACCTCCATCCAATCTCATCTCACAATTGCAACTTGTGTTGTAATCCGTACTATCTATCCTCTCTACTCTGTCGGTGTTGATTACTACTATGTGGTGAATGCTATTGAGTTTTGTTGGAGAAATATCATTGTGTCCAGATTGTTTATCATCTATTTATCCCCACTGATCATGATTTCTTTTATGTCTTGTGAGTAGTTACTTTAGTTCTTGAGGACATGTGAGAAGTCTAGTTGTTAGTAGTCATTGATGTTGAAACAATATGTGTTGTTTGATAATTAAGTTGTGTTGTTATTTTCCTAGTGGTGTTGTGTGAGTCGAACACTCAACACTTCGCCTTATCAAGGACCTAGGGGAATACATTGTGTACAAAGAATGCTTACGGTGGGTTGCCGGAGTGACAGAAACCTAAACCCCAGTTTGCGCGCTTTTGCACAAGGGAACAATGGATCACCGATCGTATTGCTATGGCTAGGATTTTTCCTTAATTACTATCTTGTATTTGCGGACGCTTGCAAAGTGTTTAATCATAAGAGTGCACTTGTCTTAGTCTAGAGGGTGTACTAGCATGGATCCACCCACTCAACACTTATCAACACAGCACATAGTACCGATACGGAATATGGCGAAAGCACATGACTACCTCTCCCGTGTGTCCTCAAGAACACTTTAGCCTTTTTTAAGTTCAGTTGCTAGGCCTCTCCTTTGCTCAGAAAGGATTGGGCCACTTGTTACTCTCTAGTGCCTTTTACTTTGCTCGTTTTTACTTTCCTGTTGCTTATACCAAGAAAAGCCCTAAAAAGTTATCTTTCAGTGCTTGCAGTTATCTCCTTGCCAAAGTCACTTGCTATTACCTTCTGCTCCTCGTTAGGTTCGACACTCTTACTTATCGGAAATGCTGCAATAGATCCCTTACGGTTGTGGGTCATTGATACGTCCAAAACGTATCTATAATTTCTGCTTGCTCCATGCATGTTTTGTGTGATATTGCTATGATCTAGATACACTTTCATACACTTTTGATCATATTTGGACTAACCTATTAACTCAGTGCACCCCAGTGCTAGTTCCTTTTTTCTGCTGTTTTTCTATTTGAGTTTTCCCCCATATAAAAAGTGCCAGAAAAATTCGCGAAAATTCAGATAAAAAATCAGCGTGACGGAAGCTTCGAGAAGAGCCCGGGAGGGGCCAGAGGGGAGCCAGGGGGCCCAGGCGGCCACCCGGCGCGGCCCCACCCCTGGCCGCGCCAGGGGGGCGCCTGGGGCCCCTGGCCCACCTTTGGCTGCCCCCTTTCGCCTATTTATCCCCCGTCACGGGAAAACCCCAGAAGGAGAACCCTATTCCGCGAACTCGCCTCTGTTCCGCCGCCGCCGCGCTTCCGAAGATCGGGAGCACTAGAAGACCTCTTCCCGGCACCCTGCCGGAGGGAGGATTGACCTCCGGGAGTCTCCTCTCCACCATGGATGCTCCCCGGATGTCCCGTGAGTAGTTTTCCTTGGACCATGGGTCCGTGATCAGTAGCTATGTTATGTTGTCCTCCCCTCTTTGATCTTCATTGTTTAGACCTCGTGAGCTGCCCAACATGATCGAGGCACCTTTGTAATATTTCCGCTATTGCTATGTTGAGTTTGATAGGATCTGATGGATTATGAGATTATGTTCAGATTGTGATAGAGTAATATATTTGGTTTTTATCTCTTATATTTTTGTTCCTAAGTAATTCTTGCATGTTCTCCGTTGCTGTTTATTGCTTTGGCCAAGAAGTAGGTAGTGACTCCAAGAGGGAGCGTTGTGCTAGATTGTGGGTTCATGCCCCCCGATGACACTCTTGAGTGACAGAAACATCAGTCTAGGGGATGTGTTGTTGCCACAAGGGGGAAAACAACGGTGCTTGTAACCGCGGTTACAAGGATTGTTTACTTTACGCAGAGTTCTTTTAATGCAGTTGTCTGTTGCTTTGGGTTTACACTTTGGGTGGGGCTCGCAACTTAATACCAGCGAGATGTTCTGGATAGATATCTTGAACCTCTTCCTTTCTTTTGTAGCATAGTTAGCATTGCGGTGCGTTCATAATCCTGTCAATTGCCTTTCTGTAATTTGTTTACCTCGCATAGCAATTTTATCGTCTTTTGGGAGAGAGACATCACTAGCGAACATCACGTATCCCGGTCCATACCCTTATCATTGTTTCCACGCTATATTTACTTTTCTGCATTTACTTTCAAGTTGCTATTATTATCCCTTGCGTTTTATCCTTTGTAAACAACAAGACCGGAGAGATTGACAACCTCTCTGAACTTCGTTGGGAACAAAGTTATATGTGTCTGTGTGCAGGTCCGCGTCAGTTGCGCCGTTGACACCTACTTATCATCTCTGGAGTCCTGCTGGAGACAAACCTTGGTATCTTCACCGAGGGAAAACTGCTGCTGCACTACATCTCAACCCTCCACTTGGGGTAACCAACGAAGGGGGCGAGAAGCCACCAAGCAAGAAAGTTTTCTGGTGCCGTTGCCGGGGACTCCAAGTGCTAAGATAGGGGAGTTGCACACTATCCTATACCTTTGTTTTTTTAGTATTGTTAGTTTATCTTTCAGTTTTTATCTTTGTGTCTTTTATCAAAAACTACAAAAAAATCTGCCACACTTGCTGCTACTATGGGTTCCACTGAAAACACCAAGTTGTGTGACTTCACTAGTCACAACAACCAAGACTTTATCTGCACTCCCATTGCCACACCTGCCACTTCAGCTACCTCTTATGAAATTAAACCTGCTTTGCTAAACCTTGTTATGACAGATCAATTCTCTGGTGCTCGAGATGCTGCTGCTTTACACTTGAATAATTTTGTTGAATTATGTGATATGCAAAAGTATAAGGAAGTAGAAGGTGATGTTGTTAAGCTCAAGCTCTTTCCCTTCTCTTTAAGAGGAGATGCTAAAATCTGGTTTCAATCTTTTCCTAGAAATAGCATAGATTCTTGGGATAAGTGCAAAGATGCTTTTATAGGGAAGTACTACCCTCCTGCTAAGATTATCCAATTGAGGAGTAATATTATGAATTTTAAGCAATTGGATAATGAACACGTTGCCCAAGCTTGGAAACGAATGAAATCTCTTGTTAAGAAATGCCCTACACATGGTTTGACTACCTGGATGGTTATCCAGACTTTTTATGCAGGCTTGAACTTTACCTCGCGGAACCTATTAGATTCGGCCGCGGGAGGAACCTTTATGTCAACTACACTTGGTGCTGCCACGAAGCTTCTCGATGAAATGATGACCAATTATTCCCAATGGCACACCGAACACGCTCCAACAGGTAGGAAGGTAAATTCTGTCGAGGAAATTACCTCCCTCAATGAAAAAGTTGACTTAATTATGTCTCTACTTACCAAGCAACCCTCTATTGATCCTCATGATGTTCCTTTAAATTCTTTGGTTGCTCAAGAACAAGTAGATGTGAACTTTATTGCTAGAAACAACTTCAACAACAATGCTTACAGGGGAAATTTTGCTAGCAATCCTAGACCGTTTCCATCCAACTATGGGAACAACAACACCTACCCTAGCAACAAGAACCCCTCTTCTGAATTAGAAAGCATGCTTAGAGACTTTATCACTACCCAAAAAGCCTTCAACAAAAATGTAGAAGAGAAATTATCTAAAATAGATAATCTCTCTTTGAAGGTAGAAAGCTTAGCCCTTGATATTGAGATGCTCAAAATTAGAACCTCCCCCCTTGAGGAGAATAAGGCCACTCCTATTAATGATATCCAGTTACAAATCAATGAAAACATTAGGATGATGGCTAAACTTAAAGAAAGATGGGCTAGAGAAAAAGAGGAAGAGGATAGAATTAAGAGCCTTCCTACGCACCACACAGTTGCCACTATCCAAATTGTTGAGGACACTCAAGCTATTAGCACCCAATGCACTCCTAGTCCCGTTGGACCTATTAATGGTGATGCTAATACCTCAACCATAGATAAAGAAACTCCTATGAACATAGAGGGTTTCAAACAAGTGAGCCTAGATGACACTACTACAACCTTTGATAGTAGTGATATTGATTTTGATAGTTGTACCCTCTCAGAAGTTATCAGTTTACTACACAAAATGTCTAGAGACCCCCACACTAGCACACTTAATCTTGCCTTCACGGAGCATATCACAAATGCTCTCATCAAAGCTAGCGAGGAGAAGCTTAGAGTAGAAGCCTCCATACCTAGGAAGCCAGAGGATGGTTGGGACCATATGATCAAAATTAAGTTAAATAACTTCTCTTGCTATGCTTTATGTGATGTTGGAGCTAGTACCTCAGTTATGCCCAAAAGAATATTTGATATGTTTGAATTGAAACCTTTTGAGCCTTGTTCTTTTGGTGTTCGTCTTGTTGATTCTTCCGTAAATAAACCTTTAGGGAAGATCGACGATGTTCTTATCATTGTCAATGACAATTATGTTCCCGTTGATTTTATTGTTATGGATATAGAGTGTGAACCTTTATGTCCAATTATTTTGGGACGTCCTTTTCTTCGCACTGTTGGTGAGGTTATTGACATGAAAGAGGGGAATATAAAATTCCAATTCCCATTTAAAAAGGGGAAGGAACACTTCCCTAGAAATAAAATCAAGTTACCTTTTGAGTCCGTTACTCGGGCTAGTTATTCTCTTTCTCTTGATAAAACTTGATTCTTTTTTGCATTATGCCTAGCTAATGACTTTAAAGAAGCGCTTTCGGGAGGCAGCCCGCAACGAATTTAGGTTTTTCTTTTTTCTTTTGTTGTGTCTTGATGATTTTTACTTGTGTAGCAACATAATTGTATCTTTATTTTTCAGCTTTGTGCCAAGTTATAGCCTCTTACGGCAAGGGAAGTAAAAGTTGTGACATGCTGTCCAGAAAACAGATTCTGTCCTCGGGACCAGAAAAATTCCAGAAAAATCCCAGTTCATCTTTTTGAGCTGAAATTTTTACACAGTATGCTCTATACAATTACGAAACTTCCATATGTTCTGAGTTTTTTGATTTGAGTTGCATAAGTACCCCTAAAATATTCTTTACTATCTGCTGTTCTGTTTTTCACAGATTCTGCCACGTTTTGTCTCTCCTTACTTTTTCAAACCTTAAGCTTGCTTTTTCTTTGCAAAAACTTTTTGGCACTCTTGAGAAACAGTTGCTCTTCAAGAATATCTTTATATCCAGTGGAGAAAAATTATTTATTAAGGGTACTAACCTCTCTAATCAGCTTATGATGAGTTGTGTATGAAGGGAGTTTTCAAGTGTGCGATGGAAGATGATGAAATCCAGGAGTGTCAAGCGCTCAAGCTTGGGGATGCCCCCATGCATCCCCAATAAATATTCAAGGAGACTCAAGCGTCTAAGCTTGGGGATGCCCCCGTGCATCCCCTTCTCCATCAACAATCATCAGTTCGTCCTTCGTCTCACTATATTTTAATCACTTCATGCGTTATGTGCTATGCTTGGAGCGTCTCGCTCTTAGGTTTTATTTTTAGTTTCTTTAGATTTGCTTGTTGTTCATAACAAGTTAGGTCCTGTCTTACTTTATGTGGGAGAGAAACACGCTCCACTTTCAAAATCTAGAACACATCATAGGATTTTTCATGCCTATCTTCTTGCTGTTGTGTGTTCTTTATCTTTTCAGAGCTACTGCCTTGTTTAGTTTTAGTCTTAGTTTATCTTTAGCAAGAGCCTTGGATTTTGTTTAGTATGTTTCTGGAACTCTTTTTAGTTTTCATGTTTATCTTGTTAAAGAGAGTTGGTTGTTGCACTGAGTTGTGTCTTGTCTTGAAAGTAGGTAATTGAGGTTGCTATTTAATTCTAGTAGTAACTTGCAATACTTTTGAGGTATTGTTGTGAGTAATGTTTGAACTTTTGGTGTCAAGAGCTCTTGCCTATTAGTGACAGGTGTCGTATTTTGGGCAATCCGTGTGTATTTTCAAAACCTACAAAACTAGTTGAGAACTCTAGCTACTAGATGGATCACTACTCTTTGGAGGGATCGAATATTAGAGTACACTCACGTACCATGAGTCGAGGATGCGCAAGGATAACCAAACCCCCATACACTCCTCCTCGGGGTACTTGTCTCTTTGTGAACCTCCTTATTAGATTGAGAGTTACCGATAATAAGTGCATGAGTTCTTCGGACTAATGTAAGTATTGAAAGTTGACACTTCCACCTTCCCATATTTTGCTAGCCTTTCTCGTGCCGTGCATTGCCTTCTTCTCACTCTGATAGTTGGTCTCCACCTTCGCCGGTACTTCCAAACCCTTGGCATGATACGCTCTGTCATCATAAGCCTCCTTATATCTTTCCTCAAAACAGCCACCATACCTACCCATCAAGGCATTTCCATAGCCTTTCCGAGTTACATTGCCATGCAACTTCCACCTCTTCATGACTTGATCTTCATGTCATACATGTTCCTACTACACTGGCAGCGACATACCTTGCATACATCATGATAGTTACATCTTCTTTATGATTTTGAGTACCTTGTAAAGTGTGAAAGATCTCCTTTACCTTCTTGTAAAATAGAGTGTTTCCCTTAAGTGAGGAAAATATCCCAAAGTGGACACAATAAAAGATCCCAAAGAGGACAAATGAGAGTTAAATAGAAAGAGCCATTGAGGCCACCAAAAAAATACAAAAAAATAGAAAAAAGAGAAAAAAGAAATAAAATGAGAGAAAGGGGCAACACTACTATCCTTTTGAGAGATCCACACTAGTACTCCCTTTATATCCTTGTACTCCATAGAGATGATCATTATGCATATAGCTATGTGGGGACCTTCACACTATAGAACTTGGCTTGCATATTCCAAGGATGAGCCTCCTCAAACGAGCTCTAGGTCTTCATGAGCGAGCAAGTTAGATGCACCCCCACTAGTTCCATTGGAGAGCTTCTTAGCTCGTATGTGCATCCGTTGCATGGAAATCCCTACTCCTCACATCATATCTATCATTCGGCATCTCTTGCCTATGATTGTCCTCATTGATGTGAGCCTTTCTCATCCTTTTTGTCTTCCTCCTCCACCATATTTCTCTCTTTGCCATCCTAAGTGTCAACTCTCGTGCTTACGCTCATCCATTGAACGAGTGCTCAAAATATCAAAAAGGAGTGGATCAAATTGACTTGTACCTGGCTAGTGGTCTGGGGACGAGTCAAGATAAGATTCCAAAGAAGACCAAGTGTGAAACATTAGTAGATTGAGTTCTCAACACAAAAATACTTTTTTTCTCGTATTCCCTATCCCCCTTCTTGCACGCAAACACCATTTGGAGACATTCGAGTCACGGACAGCGAGATCTCTTGCACCTATTGTTCTTTTGTTATTTGTTTCAATGCTAATATAGACTCTTGCCTGCTATGACTTGAATTGAATCTCTAACCTTGATTGCTTTACTTTTCAAAGTTCTTATATGGTTGTTAGCATGTCACCACAGAAATTATGTTGTTATCATTTACCTACTCGAGGACGAGCAGGAATTAAGCTTGGGGATGTTGATACGTCCAAAACGTATCTATAATTTCTGCTTGCTCCATGCATGTTTTGTGTGATATTGCTATGATCTAGATACACTTTCATACACTTTTGATCATATTTGGACTAACCTATTAACTCAGTGCACCCCAGTGCCAGTTCCTATTTTCTGCTGTTTTTCTATTTCAGTTTTCCCCCATATAAAAAGTGCCAGAAAAATTCGGGAAAATTCAGATAAAAAATCAGCGTGACAGAAGCTTCGAGAAGAGCCCGGGAGGGTCCAGAGGGGAGACAGGGGGGCCCAGGCGGCCACACGGCGCGGCCCCAGCCCTGGCCGCTCCAGGGGGCGCCTGGGGCCCCTGGCCAACCTCTGGCTGCCCCCTTTCGCCTATTTATCCCCCGTCACGGGAAAACCCCAGAAGGAGAACCCTATTCCGCGAACTCGCCTCTGTTCCGCCGCCGCCGCGCTTCCGAAGATCAGGAGCACCCGAAGACCTCTTCCCGGCACCCCGCCGGAGGGAGGATTGACCTCCGGGAGTCTCCTCTCCACCATGGATGCTCCCCGGATGTCCCGTGAGTAGTTTTCCTTGGACCATGGGTCCGTGATCAGTAGCTATGTGATGTTCTCCTCCCCTCTTTGATCTTCATTGTTTAGACCTCGTGAGCTTCCCAACATGATCGAGGCACCTTTGTAATATTTCTGCTATTGCTATGTTGAGTTTGATAGGATCTGATGGATTATGAGATTATGTTCAGATTGTGATAGAGTAATATATTTGGTTTTTATCTCTTATATTTTTGTTCCTAAGTAATTCTTGCATGTTCTTCGTTGCTGTTTATTGCTTGGGCCAAGTAGTAGGTAGTGACTCCAAGAGGGAGCGTTGTGCTAGATTGTGGGTTCATGCCCCCCGATGACACGCTTGAGTGACAGAAACATGAGTCTAGGGGATGTGTTGTTGCCACAAGGGGGAAAACAACGGTGCTTGTAACCGCGGTTACAAGGATTGTTTACTTTACGCAGAGTTCTTTTAATGCAGTTGTCTGTTGCTTTGGGTTTACACTTTGGGTGGGGCTCGCAACTTAATACCAGCGAGATGTTCTGGATAGATATCTCAAGGTGGATGATTAGTAGTAGATGGAGATGGATTTCGGTCTACTTACCTTGGCGTACTGTCTGTGCTTTTGAACCTCTTCCTTTCTTTTGTAGCATAGTTAGCATTGCGGTGCGTTCATAATCCTGTCAATTGCCTTTCTGTAATTTTTTTACCTCGCATAGCAATTTTATCGTCTTTTGGGAGAGAGACATCACTAGCGAACATCACGTATCCCGGTCCATACCCTTATCATTGTTTCCACGCTATATTTACTTTTCTGCTTTTACTTTCAAGTTGCTATTATTATCCCTTGCGTTTTATCCTTTGTAAACAACAAGACCGGAGAGATTGACAACCTCTCTGAAATTTGTTGGGTACAAAGTTATCTGTGTCTGTGTGCAGGTCCGCGTCAGTTGCGCCGCTGACACCTACTTATCATCTCTGGAGTCCTGCTGGAGACAAACCTTGGTATCTTCATCGAGGGAAAACTACTGCTGCACTACATCTCAACCCTCCACTTGGGGTAACCAACGAAGGGGGCGAGAAGCCAGCAAGCAGTCATCAGTGCGACTCCTGCGTTCAAGGCATACAACTGTGCCGCACCTGCCCTTGAGTCACAAGTGTACCAGATTTCTGCACCTAAATTATGTGTCAACCTCACGGATCTTGAAGGGCAATCAATGTTGGCCTTGTGCTGCACAAGCCAATCCATGCCCAAGATGACATCGATATCTGAACTTGGCAAAGCGATGAGCGAGGCTGGGAAATGGTAACCCTGAATGCTGATCCTCGCAAACGGAGCACGGAGAGACGAAGTGAACTTGGAACCGGGTGAAACAATAGGGAGAAACTTTGGCAGATCCTCCAAAGATAGGACCTACTCATCAGCGAACTTCTGGGATACAAAGGAATGGGATGCTCCGGAATCGAACAACACTGCCGCGGGAACAGAATTAACAAGCAACCTACCAATCACAATGCCTGAAGGCTGCAGCGCATCTGCCATCATCACATTGTTAACTCGAACTGCACGTGCCTGGGCCCTCACCATCGCATTGCTCGCAGTAGAGAAAGCTGTATCGACGAACTCTGAGAACAACTCAGGGTTGCACAGGGTGAGTCCATACTTGATATATGTGCTGAGACCCCCGCGGAACCTGGCAATCCGCTTGGCCTCTGTGGAGACCTCCTCAGGAGCGTACCTAGCGAGCCTGACGAAGGCCAGCTTGTACTCCTGGACTGACCTCTCACCCTGTCTCAGAGCCAGGAAATTCTCTCTCTTCATGTCCATCCAGCCACTCGGGATATGCGCTGCTCTGAAGTCTCTGACGAAGTCCTCCCAAGTGATCACAGCATCCCCTCTGTTCGCCTTGTAGGTAGTGTACCAGCTGCCTGCTGCACCCTGAAGCTGGAAGGAGGCGAAGGTGACGTAGTCGACTGGCCTGACGGTGTTTGCGTTGAAGTTCTTCTAGATCTCTGCCAGCCAATCATCCGCTTCCAGTGGGTCTCGAGCCTCTGAGAAACTGGGTGGGTTGATGGCGAGGAACTGCTGCAGGGTCGTGTGCTATGGTCGATTGTTCCTCTGGGCGGTCTGGTTCTGGAGCAACTACATGATCGTAGTCGTGCCCTGAGCCACTGCGGCCACAACCTCCCCAAGGATAGGGTTCTCCGGCGGCAGCATGTTCCCTCTCGGCATCCTGTACACAGGGACACTTATGAGAACATCGCAGAAAAATTTGTGAAACCATAAGATAAAACAATATTGACAACAAAACTTCCTCACGAGGTATGAGGAAGCCGAAAGTTGAATATCCACCAAGGTTAACCCGGAAAGTCCGAATGCTAGGTGCTACTTGAATCCCAAAACCGAGATCATCCGAATCCAAGATAATAATCTGCTAGCGAGCACACAATAATATATACGAGTGGTTGAAGACCTGAACGTTGAGACATCTGCCCTGAGCGGCCCGCCGAAGTGGTCTCCTATAGGGGGAGGAACCACATCCAGAGGATGCCAACCATCCCTGTATAGGAGTTTCACCTGAGGTACGCCGTAAGCGAGGTGGAGCTGTCAACCTCAAGTGGCGGCTCAGTGTTCTCAAGGTACGCCAACCCTTCTCGTCTCTAGCAAAGAATTATAGAGAAATCGGAGCCCCATGTAAACGAGAACCTAGTTTTGTTGAATAAGGTGAGTTGTAGAGAGAAAACATCGTTTCACTTCACAAAAAAAGGGATGGGAGGGTGGGGTAAGAAGAAAAAGAAAGAGCTCCTACTCTCCGATTTTTCCTTAGTAACTACAAAATAGTTTCTAGACTCGACTTCGGCCAGTAAGGGGTCCTACAGTCAGTCCTGCTCTGATACCAAGTTGTAAGGCCCGCGATGTGGTACCATCTCGATTTAGACGCTTTTGCATCCGACTTGAGATGGGAGCGCATAACTAGCCACCGGCGCACGAAACTCGCACTCGTTTCGCTGCCGGATTCTCGACAACAGGTAATAAGTCCATGAAAATTAACTAAGACATAAATATATAGTTCCAAGGCATACAATTGCTAATGGTATTATTACATCATTCAGAGACCTCATGGTCCAATAGTACATCACATCATCATCTCAAAAGATACACACGTCCGAGTACGGACAAGATTCAAATTGCCCTAGAGAGGGCTACAAATAAACATGTTGTCCACCCGCGGATCGTCGACACCCAACTGTAGGTCTACTATGCGAAGTCGTCGTCGTCCTCCTCCTGCGGAACCTCCACGAAGTACTTGCCGGTGCTCGTGTCGAAGTAGTAGTCTGAGGGTCCAATCATTGTACATAATGTGAAAGAAAGATGCAAGGGGTGAGAATATATCAATACAGTATAACTAACTTCTCACGGTAAGGAAGGGATAGTGGTTGAGGTTGCAACCGTAGTAGCATATATGAGTGGCTAACGATCTATTTATATTAAGGAAAGATCCAAGAACTCGTTGATGATCGCATCAATATGTCTCTATCCACCTACTTACGCATAACATAACGCAACCTTGTCCCCTCTTTGTCACTCCGGACGAAGAAGATCAATCAAGGCAACTCACACGTTGGCAATTTTAAAGCATGATTAAGTTGATGTCATTCTATGCACAAGGAGTAGGTCTCAAGTCGTCCATAACCGCAGACACGGCTTTTCGAAAAGATTTAACCCTGCAGGGGTGTACCAACTGCCCATTATAGGCTTCGCATGTACGCCCGGTTTCCACTTGGCTGGGTAAACGCCTGAAACTCCGGAACGTCAGAGTCCCTCTAGCTAACATCGCACTATTCCGGGTGGCCCCCGGTGAGTCGACATCCAACTCAAAAGCCGACCGCACTCTCGAATCAGCCTCTACCGTATGGACGAGGTCGGGTTAGTTGCCCAAACCATGTGGACAACCCCCTAGCTCCCTGGTGTGGACCAACAAGAGAAACCGTGTCTCCGCTGGCCCGGGTTGTTCCGAAAACTGCTGGGGTACCAACCAAGCACACACACGTTTGCAAATAGTAAATCAGCTTGGGCCACCACTAGAACTGTTTGAAGCTAGATAGGTAAGACAAGGGGACCCCATAGAATCCCACACACGATTAGGCACGCTCATCAAGAAACACAATACCCGGAACTCGGGACCTAGGTGACTCGAATGGAACAAAACACCTGGAGGGAATAGCCTGGTCTTTCATCCTTCGTCAAATATAAGTCAACATCATATTTATAATTATCAACCAATTTCTGATAACAGCATGATAATCCACCAAGCAGCAATGGGTATAAGAAGCTTGTAAGGGCCTACACATACTAAGCAATGGTTAAGCAAGAAAGGTACATGGCCAAACAAGGTTTGCTAGGAGGTGGGGATCATGGCTGTTTGGGTTTATTTGAAAGGCGCAATTATATGGTGGTAGGATCAAACAACCGTTCTAAGTACAGCTAGGCAAGCGAGCTGAAAGCTATAAGGAATGATATATAAACCCCCTTGCCTGGGTAGGTAGTCGACGGAGCAGACGTAGCAGGATCCTCAGGCTCGGAGTCGGACAGATCTAGGTAGGTCTCCTCGGCAAGATCAGGCTCTAACGTACGGTACCGGCAAAGAGAAACACCACAAATAAGCATCGGGATCAAATATGCACAAGCATGAATTCCATGTTCAGTTTTAAGGCATGGTGTGATCCTAGCTAGTCAACTTTAAATGAAGATCGTGACGACACGTCTACGATCCTCCATATGCAATTATTCAATTAATGGCCTTGGTCATGACCTTAAGTTTAGGTGCAAGTGACATGGATTATATGACATGGCATAAGCATGAAGGAATAAAAGAATGCATAACAACGTTGAAGTAAATCTATCGATTCCGGAGACGGAAAATGCGTCGACGAAGGTTGACACTGGAAGGTTTCAAAGGAAGGAAAGGAATCAAGCCACTCCCATATGACAATATGCTTGTGGCATTGTTCAAAAGGGATCAAGATGCATGAGGCAAAACAAGGACATAAAAAGGAAGACCGGCATAACCACCATGAGGCAATTGCAAAGATTTGGAAAGCAAACAATTCGAGGTGGCACACATATGGGGAATTCTTCATATCATCCAATTTTTATGTTGCCCAAAACATAAAAAAGGATGCCACCATTCAAATCCATCAATTTTTCTACCCCATGAACATGTATGACATGTTAGCATTTGAAATGGGACTCAAAATCTACAAGGATTTGAGCTTATTGCTAAAAGAAAAAGTAAACAGAATGGAAAATGGAAAAAAATGAGGAGGGTTCAGCCTCCAGCACCACTGGGCTGCATCTAGCCCTTTCTAGCCCAACTAAGGCCTGGCCTGGCCAGCATCTCGCCTTGCATGGGCCACTGACAGGAGGGGCCTACCTGTCAGCCTCCCTTTACAAAAAAGGGGCCTAATACTCCACTGCCCCAAGGGGGAGGCGAACCCACGACCACACACACACAACAAAGTGAACCAACCACTCGGGTTAAGAGGGGGAGTACGTTAGTACTGCCCTCTGAATGCAGGTAAGGTATGTGTGTGTGTTTCTAAACCCAAGTGCAGGTGCTTCTCTGTACCCGTGGACGACAGCGCACGGCGGTGACCCTAGCGGCTGTTGCAGTGCTCCTAGGGCTCGACGGCGACGTGCTGCATGGAGCTGGGAGTGTCCTCGTTCCATTTTTGTAAAGGTCGAGCACCCCAAGGGTCCAAGGCGTCCCCTTTCTCGCCGGGCAAACTCAAGGCGGCGCCACTGCTCGACCTGATGAAAAAACTTCAGACGCGGTGGCAGAGAACTTCCGGTGAGCCTGGCGTGAGCTACAGGTTAGCGGCGACTCGACAGCAGCGCGCGTTGGGTAGCCGTGACTCCCATGTCCACGTACCCAACGGGATCTGGCCCCTAACTCACCCACGGCGAGGCCACGCTCGACTAAAACGCGGTGGCACTCGACACTTCTCTTCAGACTTTGACAGGCGGCGAGATGGGCGACCAAACGGAGCACAAGGTGGCTCCTTGCTGCCATTCGCTCGTCCGGAGCACACCTAGTGCACGCACGAGCACACCCCGAGCACGCCATGGACAAGGAGGCCACGGTGGCTCATCGGCGAGGACTGCAGGCGGACGGGGAAAACGCGCTGCGACTCCGGCTCCTAAGCTACACGCTACGAGAGGGAGAGAAGGACCTCGAGTCTCACCTTGAGGTTGCTGAAGACGAGCTCGGGTCACGGGAGAAGAGGAGAAGACGGCCGTCGTCGGGGAAGAAGACGGCTGGGGCGGAGGCCGACGACGCGTGCTCCAAAACGGGCACCTCGTGGGCAAAATGCGAGGGAGAAAGGCCAAGGGTGAGCTCACGGTTAACGCACGCACGCGCACACTCAACGTCATGGCGGGACGGTGGCGGATCGGAACATCACCGGCGGGGAACAGGGGAGGTGCTCCTCGTCCCTGGAGGCGGCGGCGAGCAGAAAAGAGGAGGGGGAAGCGAACCCTAGGGGCGTGGGCCTCTTATAGGGGACTCAGACGTCGATGTGACGGCCGGGAAGGCGAGATGGGACGAATCCGGCAGCCCCGTCTCTGTTCCAGCGGGACGGTGCCGGAACGGAGCAGGTGGCCGTCAGCGGCCGTCGATCTAATCCGACGGATGTGAGTGTCTTCCGTACCATTTCGGCGGGCTAGGCCGCGGAATGGGCTAGCAGGCCAGCCCGAGTGGGTTGGGTTTCCTTCTTTTATCCAGAAAAGAAAAAGGAAGTATTTTTCCAATAAAAAATACCTGGCTGCCTTTAATATTTTCCAGAGCAGAAAACAGAGGGGAAAACATATAAAATATGTTTTGCAATCCTTGCAATATTTATAACTTTTCAAAATTGGTTTCAACCAATTTTGAGCAACAAAATTGTTGAGGAAATTTTTGAATTCAAAAACACTTTGAATTGCAACTCAAATTTTTGGAGGGCTAAAAATGAGAGCAAGGTTTTTGAAATGCTTGGGAGGGGCAAAGATTTGGCTAGGCCAAATTTGAAGCTTAGGGGAGTTGGCATGCAAATGGAAAAATTCACCCAACACCTTTCTTTAAGCACCAAGATTCATTTGAATTCAAATTCCAATGATCTCAAACATGGATGGCATTCAAGATCACCACATAATATTACATCATCTTGCATGTGAACAAGTTTCAAAGCCATTGTACAAAGTAAAATTACATCATGAATAGTAATCTCACTGATGGGATGTTACAAGTGGTGTCATCTTGGCTCACTTGTTTGAAACCCTCTATGTTCATAGGAGTTTCTTCTTCTATGGTTGAGGTATTAACATCACCATTAATAGGTCCAATGGGACTAGGAGTGTGTTGGGTGCTAATAGTTTGGGTGTCCTCAACAATTTGGATAGTAGCAACAGTGTGGTGTGTAGGAAGGCTCTTAATTCTATCCTTTTCTTCTTTTTCTCTAGCCCATCTTTCTTTAAGTTTAGCCATCATCCTAATGTTTTCATTAATTTGCAATTGTATAACATTAATAGGAGTGTCCTTCCTCTCCTCGAGGGGAGAGGTTCTAATTTTAAGCATCTCAATATCTGGGGCTAAGTTATATACCTTCAAAGAGAGATTATCTAATTTGTCTAATCTTTCCTCTACACTCTTGTTGAAGGCTTTTTGAGTAGTGATAAAGTCTTTAAGCATGCTTTCTAATTCAGAGGTGGGGTTCTTGTTGCTAGGATAAGTGTTGTTGTTCCCATAGTTGAATGTAAACAGTCTAGGATTGCTAGCAAAATTACCCCTATAAGCATTATTATTGAAGTTATTTATAGAGATAGAGTTCACATCTACTTGTTCCTGAGAAACCAAAGAATTTAAAGGAACATCATGAGGATCAATACGAGGTTTCTTGGTAAGTATAGACATAATCAAGTCAAAATTTTCATTTAGGGAGCAAATCTCCTCAACAGAGTTTACCTTCCTACCTGTTGGAGCACGTTCGGTGTGCCATTGGGAATAGTTGGTCATCATATCATCTAAAAGTTTTGTGGCAGCACCAAGTGTTGTTGACATAAAGGTTCCTCCCCCGGCCGAATCTAACAGGTTCAGCGAGGTAAAGTTCAAGCCTGCATAAAAAGTTTGGATAACCATCCAAGTAGTCAAACCATGTGTAGGGCATTTCTTAACAAGAGATTTCATGCGTTCCCAAGCTTGGGCAACATGTTCATTATCCAATTGCTTAAAATTCATAATGTTGCTCCTTAATTCGATAATTTTAGCAGGTGGGTAGTACTTCCCGATAAAAGCGTCTTTGCACTTATCCCAAGAATCTATGCTATTCCTAGGCAAAGATTGAAACCAGATTTTAGCTCCTTCCCTCAAAGAGAAAGGAAAAAAGCTTAACAACATAAACCTCTACTTCTTTATACTTTTGCATATCACATAGCTCAAAAAAATTATTTGAGTGTAAAGTAGCAGCATCTCCAGCACCAGAGAATTGATCTCTCATAACAAGGTTTAGCAAAGCAGGTTTAATTTCATAAGAGGTAGCTGAAGTGGCAGGTGTGACAATAGGAGTGCAGACAAAATCATTGTTGTTGTGACTAGTGAAGTCATACAACTTGGTGTATTCAGTGGAACCCATAGTAGCAGCAAGTATGAAAGATAAAAAAATTTATGTTTTTGATAAAGGACACTAAGATAAAAACTAAAAGGTAAACTAAAAGACTAAAAAGCAAAGGTAAAAGATAGTGTGCAACTCCCCTATCTTGGCACTCAGAATCCCCGCCAACGGCGCCAGAAATTTTCTTGATCGTGTGGAAGTGGATAATGGCTTCTCGCCCTTCGTTGGTTACCCCAAGTGGAAGGTGAGATTTAGGATAGCAGCATATTTCCCTTAGCAAAGATACCAAGGTTGAGATCGAACCAGTAGGACTCCGATAGTGATAAGTAGGTGGAAAAGTGAACAATGGCGCCATTCACAACCTCAGGGTTGCTTCTTTACCTGGACCTGCACACGACACAAATAACTTTGCTCCCAACAAAGTTTAGAGAGGTTGTCAATCTCTCCGGCCTTGTTGTTTACAAAGGATCAAACGCAAGGGATAAAGGATAATAATGATAGCAACTAGAAAGTAAAAGCAGAAAAAAATTGAGCGTGTAAACAATGATGAGAATATGGACAAGGGTCCCATGATGTTCACTAGTTATGTCTCTCTCCCAAAAGACGATAAAACTACTATGCGAGGTAAACAAATCGCAGCTGGGCAATTGACAGGATAAAAAATGCACCGCAATGGTAACTATGCTACAAAGAAATGACGAGGCTCAAAAGCATGGGCGGTACGCCAAAATAATTATACTGAAATCCATTTTCATCTACTACTAATCATCCACCTTGAGATATCTATCCAGAACATCTCGCTGGCATTAAGTTCCGAGCCTCACCCAAAGTGTAAACCCAAAGCAACAGACAACTGCATTGAAAGAGCTTTGCGTAAAGTAGACAATCCTTGCAACCGCGGTTACAAGCACAGTTGTTTTCCCCCTTGTGACAATAGCACATACTCTAGACTCATGTTTCTGGCACTCAAGCTAGTCATCAGGGGGCATGAACCCACAATCGAGAATAACGTTCCCTCTTGGGGTCACTACCTACAACTTGGCCAAAGCAATAAACATCAACGGAGAACATGCAAGAATTACTCAAGAACATAAATATAAAAGATAAGAACCAAATATATTACTCAATCACAAACTGAATAGTCTCCTAATCCATCAGATCCCAGCAAACTCAGCATAGCAACAAGAGAAAATTACATATGTGCCTCGATCATGTAGGGAAGCTCACGAGGTCTAATCCATGAAGAACAAAGAGGGGAGGAGAACATCACATAGCTACTGATCACGGACCCATGGTCCAAGGTAGAATACTCATGGATCATCTAGGAAGCGTCCATGGTGGAGGGGAAGATCCCGGAGGTCAATCCTCCCTCCGGCAAGGTGCCGAGAAGAGGTATGCTGGCGCTCCCGATCTTGGAAGCGCGACGACGGCGGAACAGAGGCAAGATCGCAAAAAAGGGTGTCTTCAGAAGAATCCCGTCACGGAGAATAATTAGGCAAAGGGGGCAGCCAGGGGGGCCACCAGGGGTCCAGGCGCTCCCCTGGCGCGACCAAGCCCTAGGGCGCGCCACCAGGGCGCCTGGGCCCCTGGTGGTGGCCCTCTTGCTCCACCTTGGTGTTTCCGGAAGGTTCTTATCCGCTGATTTTTTTTATGATTTTTCCCGAATTTTTGGAGCACTTTTAATATGGGGGAAACCTGGAAATAGAAAAACAGCAGAAAAACAGGAACAGGCACTGGGGTGCACTGAGTTAATAAGTTAGTTCAAATATGATCAAAAGTGTATGAAAGTGTATCTAGATGATAGCAATATCACACAAAACATGCATGGAGCAAGCAGTAATTATAGATACGTTTGGGACGTATCAAGGACGACGACAACCGCCGCAACCAACCCAATCACAACTCGTTTCGCGACCGGGATAACCGCAAGGACAGAAGGCGCAACGACGAACGATGCGATGCTCGAGTCGACATCACCCAAAACAAAGGGAATCAAGAACGCTGCAGGCGCGCCTGACGAGAGCACTCGAAAGCATCAGAATGAGACAAAGACGTTGAACCTTGTGGTGCACTCTTCTTCACTCGAGCAATACGAGTGACTTGAATAACCCGAGGATTCAAGCTAACCGCAAAAACCCAGAAGTACAACGGACTTGAAGAACTAGAGGGTTGGCTCGATGACTACCTAATCGCAGTAAAATTTCAGCGCGGTACAAACACAACCGCCATGCAGTATGTGCAGCTCATGCTGGAAGGATCAGCAAGAAATTGGTTGAAATACTTACAATGCGGATCCATCAGCTCATGGAGGCAGTTCCACGCCTCGTTCATTGAAAACTTCAAATCCACATACAAACAATCGGCTTCACTCGAACAGTTACGAGCATGCAAGCAAGGAACCCAAGAATCATTAAGAAGCTACATCCAGCGATGGACCATAATGAAAAACTCAGAAGTGGATATATTAGATGAAATAGCCATCGACGCATGATACAAGGACTCCAACGCATCAACTTCAAAGAGCAGCTAGGACAGCTCAAGGTCCGCACACACGCGGAGCTACTCGAAAATGCCAACAACTTGGCCGACGGAGAAGACTCCATACACAATGAGGCAGACATCGCACCCACTCGCGATGACCGCGACTATGACTACTATGGCGGAGATAGAGGCTTCGACCGAAGATGGAAAAGGCCCAGGCGCAAATTCTACGATGACAGAGGACCCGACATGGTTGCGGCTGGTTTCCAAGGTGACAAAGATGGCATACGGCGTGACGACAACAGATCACCAAGAAGGGACAACCAGGATGACCCGGGATATAACCAAAAGCACGAGTGGCGACCATGGTAACCGTGAGATGACACCCGAGCGGTCTGCTGGATAAAAGAACAACTCGATGGACCCTACACGCTCCATGGATTCAAGGATGAGCACGGAGAATTACAAATCAGGGCACACACTAAGAAATTGCAGGCGCTTCAATGAACTCTCAGAAGGGAAGAGCCGGAACACACCGCCCGCCCCCCCAACCAGTCGCAAATGTCACCACTAGGCAGATCGCACACAACGCCTCACCGGACCCTGCCATGCCACCAAGGCAAGTCACCACCATACAGCAAAGGCGCGCAACACCCGAGGAAGAGGACGAGTACCCAGCCTCACTCGGGAAAATCTGCATGATCCAAGAAGGAAGGCCATCAAACAGGCAGTAGAAGCAAGTCTCACGCACAGTTTTTCGGGCAACCACCTCATACGCAGCAGTACCAGAATTCCTTCGTGGTTCAGAAACATACACCACCTTCTCTCGAGAGGATCATCCACCGGCTATACCTCGACCAGGACACGCCACACTAGTGCTCGAAGCAAGAATTAGAAATTATGACATGTCACGAGTGTTCATGGACGAGGGCAGCGGCATCAACATCATATTCACCAAAACCCTTGAAGATATGTTCATCCCAACCTCCATACTCAAGCATTCGAGCACAACCTTCCACGAAATCATACCAGGCAAAGTAGTCTATCCCCTCGGCAAAATAAGCCTCGAGGTGGTTTTCGGCAATGAAAGCAACTTCAGAAAGGAGGTCCTGGACTTCGAGGTGGTCGACTGGAGATCACAATACCACGCCATCCTTGGCCGACCAGCCTTCGCACGGTTCACGGTCGTCCCTCACTACGCATACCTCAAACTGAAGATGCCAGGACCAAAAGGAGTAATCACAATAAACAGCAACTTCATCAGGTCAGACCGCTGCGACAGGGAGTTCCACAAGATCTCGGAAACCTTTGGAGCACACCAAAGCAACGAACCAAGCAACAACGTCCCAACAGAGCAACTAAGAGGCCTAAAAAGCAACCACCAAGACACAGGCAGCAAGGTAGAAGTTAGCGCATCATGCTTCGTTCTATTCACTATCTTAGCGGCAACTTTACAATTTGTAGGGCTACTAATCCATCGATCCAAATAAGGCTACTCGGCCATTTGTGTAAACACCCCAGGGAAAGAAAAATAAAAAAGTTCTGTTTTTTGCAAAGTGTCTTACACCTACAATGGGCACTCAGGGGCTTGTGCGCACGGGCCACCCTCCGAGGCGTTTTCTTCGCTTTCCACGAGTCAACATATTGGCACTCGCGGTCTTGTGCGCACGGTCCACCCTCCGAGGCGTTTTCTTTGCCTCTACGACTCAGCATATTGGCACTCGGGGGCTTGTGCGCACATGCCACCCTCCGAGGTGTTTTCTTCTCTTTCCACGACTCAGCATATTGGCACTCGGGGGCTTGTGCGCACGGGCCACCCTCAGAGGCATTTTATTTTCCTCCGCGACTCAGCATATTGGCACTCGGGGGCTTGTGCGCACGGGCCACCCTCCGAGGCGTTTTCTTCGCTTACGCGACTCAGCATATTGACACTCCGGGGCTTGCGCGCACGGGCCACCCTCCGAGGCGTTTTTTCGCTTACACAACTCGGCATTCAAGGGCACACAAGCACATGCCACCCCTCGAGACACCAATCGAGCAAACATAAAAGCAACAAACTAACGACAAGTCCATATTTACAACGATGCAGAATATACAAAACTATGTCAAAGCCTAGGGATCAGACTCCTTCTTCACATCATAGTAGCGGGCACGGATCACCCGATGAGTCTCCTCGCACACCTTCTCCACTATCAGTCGGGAAGACTCATTCGCCACTTCATAATTCTTCCCCATCGGCTCATCCCGACCGTGAGGAGGGCCACATGCCACCATCACAAGATCTATCCCACGACAATGAGTGTGAATAAAGGCCAGGGCACACCAAGCACCCGCCTGGATTGGATCCTTCACCACACGGCGAACCTCCAGGGGATGAGAAAACACGCGACAAAGCTTCTCCAAGGTCGACGGAACATGGTCGAAAGGATAAAGCTCGGAGAAGATGCTACTGAACAATCTACAGCAGTACTCAATGGCCTTCGAAACTCTGTTAACTCGCAAGCAAAGGAAAGAAAAAGCACGGGCTCTCTCCCTATCCATCCATAGGGGATTTTCAGCCTGCACAGTTGGGTCATCCAATCGCGACAACTCAGACTGCACCTCCTCCTCCTCCTCGCGGGTTCGACTAGACAAAACTTCAAAAGGAAATAGTGGAAAACATTCAGCAAGCGTGAGTAAAAGATGCACATGTGACATTATACTCAATGCTTACCCTTCAGAAGACCAGAAAACTTTGGCAGACAAGCCACCAAACCATCGAGCACGGCCTCAGCTTGCTCCCGCTTCGAACGCTGAACAACAACAATGCCCTTGAGGAGGGTGTTCTCGTGCTCATCATCTTTAAGGCGCACTCGAAGGGTCTCGTACGCATCCTCCTTCAGAGACCTCCAAGTTCGAGGAACATTCAGGGCGGCCTATCGCACGACGAAAAGAACAAGAAGTCAAAGACGTAGAAAAAGGAAAAGCCTCGGGGAGCTGAATGACATCACAACATTCTTAGGTGCTCCCTCAGAAAGCAATTCGTTACAAAAACAAATATTGTTCAAGGGCACATCACCCAGCAAAGGATCAAGCTAAACTACTGGGTGTTGTCATTATTGTGGAACTCTTCTTCCACAACCACTTGCAGACGGCACGCCAAGCCAGTAGCTCGCATACTCTGCTCTTCAGTGTAATTGGGCACGACCGCCGTATCATCATCGATCGGCACACCATGCCCCAGAAGAACAACAAGTGAGGTCGCAAGACCGCTCACCACAGTTTCACGGATGAAGCCCTCAAGGAAGCCACCATCCGAACAAAAAGAAGCTGCCAGAGGAACAAGGACTTCAGGAACAGTCCCCTTCGGAAACAAGTTTTCGTGCAGAAGCTTGAGAACGGAGGTCGCTCCCTCAGCAGCAGCCTTGGCAGACTCCACTGCACCCGCCACGACATCGACGGCCCCGTGAAGAGCACTCAATCCCTCAGCGGCGGTGACCTCAGCCTCAGCACCCACGGATCCTACAAGAGAAAGAAATTTAGATCAGAGACCGCGTCAAGGACATATACCAAAATAGGCGCAGCAAAAAGGCGCACCTGACAAAGCACCTGCCAGACTACGGAGACGGTCAGCCTCAGATGCCTCAGCCTGCTACAAACGGAAAAGTTGCTCTCCCTCCCGTTGAAGACGCTGGACTTCACCCTGACATAACTGGAGCTCCTTGTCCTTCGACTCCAAACTACTCCGAAGCAAGACAAGCTCCTCCTCCACCTCATCAACCCGCTTCACGGCTTTCTTCTTCTGGCCTGCAACAAAGACTTGTCACCCAAGCACCCGCTAGAACTACACGACCAACATTTATGGAACAAAAACAAGACTCACTGCCATGTGGGTGAGCCTGTCCTGAACAACATCATGAGCATCTTTACACCGATAAACGTCAGTAAGCACTTGTCTGCACATCTTGAAAAGAGGCTAAATCAACGATGGAGCCATGAACTAGAAGAAAAATCACACAAAGTCTGTGACCAACCACAAGTGGTTGCCCACAGCCTCGGGGGCTACTTCCATCGGGAGCGTTGGCACGCACCCGACGAAACTTAGACGAAAGTTCAAAGACGACAAGCACTAGTACTTACATGTTGAGCCATCTGATAAAATAAATCCGCCTTGTCCTCCATGGTGACATCCTGCCTTTCCAAGGGGTACCCTGTGGCGACTACTCTCCGTGGATGCTCCAGAACCACCCGGAGGGGAAGCCGCAAGAGTGGCACCTGCGCTTGAGGCCACAGGAGTGGGCACCGGACCCGAACTCTCAGGAACACCACCAGCATCAGCCGCATGAGGAATTGGAGCAGGAGCACTCGCGATGGAGACAGCAGAAGCAGGGCGAGTCCTACCAAATACCAATCTCAGACACAAGGAAAAATACGACAAGTGAAAAACGAGGAAGATATAAATACCAACCCCACAAGCGCAGCACCCGGATGAAACAGACAACCAAACCTCGCCTTTTTGCAACCGCCTGGAGGAGGGCGAGGCGCAGCATCCGCAACACTAGAAGTTCTACCCTCACCTCCAGGCCATGAAGAACCAGGCGGCATCACGGCGCGAGTGCGCTTGAATCGAGCACTCAAAGGAACCCGATCCTCATCTTCTGTGAGTGGCGGATGGGCAGCAGCACCCTCACCTCCAACAGGTGTAGAGACAACTGGTACATCATCGGGCTCCTCCCGCATTTCAGCATCTTCAGGCTGCGGCAGGTAGTTGAGAACAGGAACATGATCCTACAATAGTAAAACACATTAGCAAAACAAAATCAGGAAATTCACGAGCACATGGAAAAGATAAAAGTACCTCAGCAAGAGGCACATCAGCAGCATATGGAGCCACGGAACTCACAATCAAAATATTTTTGCACTTCGTGGTCTGCTGTAACAGCCCAGTTTTCATAAAAATTAAAAATTTTGTTTTCGGTGTGAATTGTTTGATTCTCTGATTTGTTTGCGGTGTTTGCATCCCCGATTTATCGATCGGCGATTATTTTTCCCCCTCTTATCTCCTATCGGACGGAGACCGACCCTTGCCACCCTGACACTCGACATTTTCGACACCGGGTTTCACCCGATCACCGTCGCGAAAACCGCACGAGACCAGCCGCAGCCAACGGAAGGAAAACCCCGTTTAATAATTAAACGGGTTATTTTTACAGCGCGCCGGAAAGTGTTTTCGGAACGGTTCCAGCGTGAGGTGAATGCCTCCGGCTCGGCACGCTGATCGCGCAGTTCGAAGTTTTACCCGAATCGGAGGTCCTGCGGACCCCCGGCGGTCAGAAACATGAGCACCGGACGCGCGAGAGCAAAACCGGAGATGTTTTTGCAAACTTCCAGTCATCGGGGCTATATAAAGACCACCACCCCACTTAGGGTTTCCCTAAGCACCTAGGCAGCCACAAGCCCCAGATCTGGCACAAAAACACCCCATTTTCGCAGTTTTATCCCCATTTTCGCGAAACCCTAGACGATCTACACCGTCCGATCCAGATCGGACCACCCGTGTTGCGCCACGTCGCCGGTTGGGGGGGCTCCCAGCCCGAGCTCCTCTCTCCCCGAGCCCTCTCCATCCCGTGGGCGCCGCTGCGCCGCTGCCTCCGGCCAGCCGCCGGCCGGCGAGCCAGCCGGGCCGCCGCCCGCCACTGCACCTCCTCTCTCCTTCCCCTAACCCCTCCCTCTCTCTCCTGCACAGCCGCCTGAGCATGGAGCTCGCAGCCGCCTCCCGCGCCATGGCCATGGGAGCCACGCCCCGCCTCGATTCTCCAGCCGCCGCCCCATGGACTCGGCGCGCCGCCCGGATCCGGCGAGCCGGACGCCCCTCGGCCTCCTCCTCCACCGCCTTGCACCGCCTCCCCTCGCCGCCTTCCTCGCCGGCGGGAGCCAGCCGGCCCGAGCACGCGTCGGCGCTGCTGGTTCCATTCGGGAGAAGCCAGCCGCCTCCAACCGACGTGGCCACGTGGGCCAGCGCGCCCCCCAGGCGGCCCATCTGCCCGAGCCAGGCCGCCCTCTCCAGATGGGCCACGGCCCAGAGGTGAGGCTGCCCCCTTTTTATTTTTTTTATTTAGTTTTGTTTTTTTTTCTGTTGGGCCCAGTAGCCTAGTTTCGGCCCAGTAGACTTTTTTTTCCTTTCTAGGTTTTTTTATTATTTAGGCAGATTGTATTGTTTATTTTTGCGATGCTTATATCTTTTCACCGGCAGTTCCGATGGAGACGCTTTCTACATGAAAGTTTCTCCGTTTTGCGCGTAGATTATTAAAATGTTGCTTGTTTCCATGTTTGACTTTGTTTATTTGTTGTTTACCTGCTAATTACAACTGCTTGCCACTGTAAACTGTAACTGCAATAACTTTTTAACCGTTGCTCTGATTAAAATTTTCTTTATATGTAACTTGACTAGAATTGCATGTAGGTTGTGTTTGTGTTGCTCTTGCTTGCTAATAAAAATAATAAAATATTGTTTAGGTCAGAACAGTACCAAATGCAATTTTTATCGTGGGGTCCGCAATAGTTTGCCATGTCTAGGATTTCACCCCACTTAAATTGACTAGCTTAGGTAGTTTATTTATGCTTCACCTCTTGCCATGCTTCTGTGCTTTGCCATGTTAACAACCTTTGCTGATCACCTGTAGCTAAACAATTTGAACCACCGTAAAAGTGCGGTATTCGTCGTGTGTGACCGATACCCCACTTAAACTATTAGTAATCGCTCTCGACGGTAGGTGCGATGTCTCGTGTTGCTTCTTGTTATTGCTTGCTCGTGCTTGCCTCGTAGTAATAGAGTGCTTGCTCGTTGATTTCTTTCCAATGTTTATCGTCTTGTGTGCTTCCGCAGGTACCTCTCGGAGACGATGCGGGCTTGCGATCTCCTACACCTTTAGAACCCGACTTATCAACAGGCAAGGACTATACATTACTTATGATCCATTCTATTTCAACCAGAGGTTTGCATGCTAGTATAGGTTAGGCTCGATGTTTGATCCTACCACATGTTTACAGCCTCTTTCAAACCGATACAGCCATGTCCCCTCCCATAAAACCTTGTACTGCTATGTTACTATTGCTCGTTGCTTAGGCCCTTCTTAGTATGCATGCTTAGGATGCTACGATGTTACCTTGTTACTCCTGGGTTTGGGATATCACCTTATTATATTGTTGTTGATGATATGATTATTATAAATGTTGACTATATTCGACGAAGGATGGAAGGTCTAGGCTATCCCGCCCCGACGCTTTGTTCCATTCGAGTCACCTAGGATCCGAGTTCCGGGTATTGGTTTTAAGACTGAGCGTGCCTAACCGCGTGTGGGATTTTATGGGGTCCCCTTTTCTTACCTACCTAGCTTCAAACATTTCTAGTGGTGGCCCAAGCTGATTTACCATTTGAAACCGTGTGTGTGCTGGTCGGCCGCCAGTTGTTTACAAACCAACCTGGACCAGTGAGGACTTAGTTCCCTTGCTGGCCCACCTTGTCCGGCTGAGGACCCGGTGTCCCATGTGTGATTAACCGGCTATCCAAACCTGCGACAGACGGTTGAGACCAGATCGAGAGCGCGGCCGGCTCCTGAGATGGATGTCGACTCACCGGGGGCCACCCGGATTTGTTCGTTGTTAGTTAGAGGGACCTGTCGTTTCGGATCTCTTGGAACTAAATCATAAAATGGTTGCCTATAATGGGTAGCAACTGAGAGAGATGGACGTGCGTGCGGAGCCTCGTAATGGGCAGTTGGTACACCCCTGCAGGGTTAAATCTTTTCGAGAAGCCGTGTCCACGGTTATGGACGACTTGAGACCTACTCCTTGTTCATAGACCACAACAACTGAGATAATCTTAATATAACTTGATCAACGTGTGTGTGTGCCTTGACTGCTTCTTCTTCGTCGGGATGCGAAGAGGAGGACAAGGATAGGATAGGTGTTATGTTTGCGTAAGTAGTTGTTAGCAAGACTTGTTGGAGGCGATTCCTCATCGAATGCTTGGCTTCTTATCTTACCCTCTAGATCGTTAGCCACTTCATAAATGCTAGTGCGGCAGCAACCTCACCACTTACCCCTTCCTTACCGTAAACTACTAGTTGTCCTAGAATGACGAGTGATGAAGTCCTTGCTGGGTCAGTTGACCACTACAGTTGGATGCTGAGTACCTCTGTACTCATGATACTACCCCCAAACTCTTTTCAGGGTTCTTGATCGACAGAAGGTATGGTGATCGACGTTTCACGTGGGGACTCGACGACGACTAGGTTAGGCGGATCCCGGCGGAGGGCCTGGACCCGTGTGGTTATGGGATCGATGTTTTTCTCTTTTCCAGTAGGCATTTGATTGTAGTCTGTACTCAGACATGTATCTTCCGATGTTGTATTGTATTTGAGGCAGTTGTATGCCAATTGTATGAGATGTTGTATCCTTGTATCTGTAATGTTGTGATATCATGTTGGAAATCCAGGGCATATGGCTATGTCATATGTCGCGGTGGGATCGATATGTGCTTCGTCCCCGGACCTGTATGGAAACATCTAGATCTGGAACAGTACCGCATATCGGGCCTTACATCTGCTGTACCCGGGACAAGAGATCACGACTCGAGACATCTCCTGGAAAACATCTCATCGAGTCCCCGAGTCCGGAGTACTACCACATGGGATGCGCCAGAAACTGTAGTGGCTAGATACACCTCTTCACAAAGACAACGATGAGCTGACCACCACTCACCCTCCCTTTGAGATCAGCGACTGCTTGCACCATAGGCTCCACTACCTCCAACTCAGTCGAAGAATGATCATGCCCCCAAGATGATTATTTCGCCGCCTGAGTGACCAAATCAAATGGTGCCAGACCGTACTGTTGGCCAGTAACAACCTAATCCTTCAGATAGAACCAACTTTTTCGCCACGTATGGACAGAATACAATTTCTCCAAATCGAAGTATGCTTTTTTTTCCTTGATGGAGATGGCGACGCCGCCCACAACATACTCTAAAAATGTCATCTTTACGCAAAAAATCTGCCTCCAAAGCCCCCAATGGGGATAAACCCCCAGGAAGCATTCACACAGCGTGATGAAACACGCTATGTGAAGAATCCCATTGGGGGTAAGGTCATGCAGCTGCAGCTGATACGCAAACAGCAGCCCACGAATAAAAGGATGCATCGGCAGAGAAAAATCATCCGGGAAGAAGCTCTAAAAGCATACCCGCTCATCGCTTTGATGTGCCGACACCGCCTCCTCCCCTGTAATCCGATCAGCGCCTTCGGTGACGAACATGTCTTCAAGCAAGATTGCCAAATCCGCCGCCTCAAAAGATGACCGCTCCCATTGGCCAGTTTTCTTCGCCCCCGCCGAGTCTTGGAGCGTGCCCTTGGTCAGCTTCGTTCCCTCTGCACGCTTGGACATGGTGCACCCAGCAAGAAAGAAAACTCAGAAAAACTTGGAGGAAAGAAACAGAGGAAGAAGAAAGAAGCAGAAGGCGAGAGTAGGGTGAATCTGGAATTACCGCTTGCTCCCTTTATATAACCAGGGGAGATTGGTCACCTATCCACCGTCCATCTCAGAACCGGATCGACAGGGCACGATCCCACGATCCCCATGCAACATGGAAATCTCAACCGATGTAGTAACAACGCCGCCACTTATGCACGAAAACAAGAAGCCATCATCACGAACAGCGAAATTACCGCAGCGTGCCATGTTACATCACCTTGGACCGAGGCACGCAACTGTTCACAGTTGTCAAAGCCTCTATGACGTCCCATCACCACAGAGGAGCTGACCGCATGCACACGCGAAGCCACGAGACGTTTTGACCGCACCTTCGGGACCACTTTCAATCAAACAGCAAAATCAATCCAGCTCTTCGAAGATTCAAGCTCCCTTGATTTGATTTCATAAAATAAACTCACATTGGGAGCACTCTGTCCCCGCTAAATATGGGGTGAAAGGTAGCACGACACACGCTACGAGGGTTGCGAGTGACTACTCCCCTCATTATACTCAGATAAAGCAATACATCTGCAAGGCTTGAGTGTTTACTCGCCTCTACTACAAGGTGCTCGAGTGGCTACTCACGAGAAGATGCACGACGAAAGAGATTAACCCTCTGGGCACTCGGACCCTCTGCGGGTGCCAAGAATACAAGCCCACTCGATTGTCTTCTGAGTGGGTACTTTCTACACTAATACCTCGCCTGAGTACTCGGACGCTCCGCGGGTGCTCATACTATCAGTCCACTTGATTTTTTTGGAGTGGGTGCATTCTGATCTGGCAACGCTCCCCTACTGAATGTCCTGGGCTGCGATACACTACACCCCAGATGCCACATGTGGCACCCCGGCTCAGAGGACCGGAACGCCCCGTGCACCAGCCCAGAGATCAAGTCTTCTGGAGCACGGCACTGATTGATATAGAACTGAACAACTTTCTATTATCGAAGATAGGGGTACACGAGGTCCATTACAACGCTAGCGGCGACACAGCTTGCTCCTCAGGCTAGCCTTAGTTCTACACCAAGCAGCAACATAACTCTAGCAGCGGAATATCGACGGCAGCGGAACAATAACGGCGATGACGAACTCCAATCCACAGGGACACTGGCTGGGACACCTCCTAGCTCGCAAACACCGGGAACGTCGTCCTACGCATCCAAAGCACGGCCTGCAAATCTGGCATGACACGCCAGGTCAGTACATTGAATGTACTTGCAAGCTCACAACAACCATGCAACAAGGCAAAACAATAACATGGCAACAGGTTAAAGTATATTAGTGAATTAAACAGGTGAGCAACAATATCATACAAATAGATAATCATCAAGCATATTAACAGTATTAAGACTAATGCACACACAATGGACCCCACATGATCGTCGCATGATCACGTGGCTTACCTCGGAGTCCTTACAGACTCAAGCACCGGGTCACTTCGTGACGAATCACTTCCACAGGTTGTTGCATGACCAAACGGGTCATCGCACGACCATCCAACGGGTTAGGTGTCCCTCGTTACCACCCAACCAATCCACTTATCGCATACCCATCCACTTACCACAAACTTGCCACCGTACTCAAGTTGATCATATGGTGTGACCTAGTACGAACTGTGTCCCATGACCGAGGACGCGGCTATTCGAATAGATTTTGACTCTACAGAGTTTGTGCACGTTACCCACACTATGGAGTTCCTCCTCCATCCAGCACCCCGGTACTTGTCCCACGGGATCCTTGGAACTCGCACCGCAGGAGTGAACTAGGACATCTCCAACGAGACCGATATACCGAGTGTCCCTCTTACCGTATCACCGACATTCCGTCTTGGGTAGCCCTGTGGTTAGGTGTCCACGTTACCACCAGAACCACTCGGCCACCTTGTGGCAAATATTGTCCCAACGGGGACTGAGCTCATAACAACACTGGCTTTCAAGGTTATCACCACCTACCGGGCCAGGGTATCGTGCGTGCATAACCTCCCCTAGATGGTGATACAAATAAGAGAACCCACCGGCAGACCGAATCAAGGCCCGCCCATACAAGCAAATGTGGTTGCACGGATAAGTCCGGTTCGGTGGCACCTGATCAACTTGTCACGAGCATATCTCCAACAGCGAACACAAGTATCAGGTGCAACATGAGTATCAGATCATAATAATGCATATCATATTAACATGACAGTTTTAGATATGATCAAACACATTTTAGATGGTGAACTTATCTGTGTTACAAAGATTAAGTTATTTAACATGGCAACATTATGAATGCAATTAAGCATAACTTAGGCATAGCATGAACTAGCATAGAGATAACATGATCAACTTGACATGGTGTTATTGTGGTTACGATGGTGCAAAGTATAACATGACAATGACATGATTAAAACATAGCATGGATTTAACATGGAAAAACATGGTATAGCATGGCAATGATAACATCAATCATAGCATAGCATGGCATCAATCATAGCATAGCAACATGACCATAATCACCGATATAACCATATCATCGAACACCAATTTTTTTAAAGACACGTCAAAGCTTTGCAAAGGTGCAAAGGTTATTGTGGCTTGCCTTTCACCAGAGGAGTGTAAAATACTCCCGGATCTTCAACACAAGCAAAACTCTGCAAAAACAATTATAAAAAGACACGACGAAAAAGTCAAACATTGTCTTTTGTTTGACCAGCAAATAACAACATAAGAACATGGCACAAAACTTATGCCAAACTTAAGAGGAGCTCAATACGAGAACAACGCAAAAAGAATCAACCCGTTTGGACTTACGGTTGCGGAGATATCGACGAAACGGTGTCGGAGGGGCTGATTTGGTGAAAATACGCTTTCTGAACTGAGAAAGCGTATTCTGTGCTACTGCGGACGAAAGTAAGCTTTCCAGCAGCGAAAACGTATTCTGTCCTGCAAAAGACCAAATACGCTTTCAAATATGGAAACGCATTTTGGGCAGAAGGAGGCAGAAGTGTACTTTCCCGAACAGGAAACGTACTGGAGGGGGGTACCACTTATCCCACGCGGGCTCGTAACTTCAGCCACTGGCGGGCGGGGCCCGGTGGTCAGCTGCACACTGCCAATGACGGGCGGGACCCGCGGGACTCTCTCTCCTCCCATGCTCCTTCTTCTACCTCGCGACACAAAAGCAGAGGACGGCCACCGCGCGTCCCTGTCGTCGCCGGCCTGCGCGAGGGAGGCCGATGGCGGCCTTTCCGGACGCGGCGGCTCGCGCCACACTTACGGGTGGTCCCACGGTGTCCCGAAGTGGCCAGCGCCGCCACCTACCGAGGCGCGCCCGCCGAGAGGATGGCCATGGCGGCCCTGCGAGCTAGGGCGGCTCCAATGGGTAGGGAAGGCAGGGGAGGTTCGAGGGGGCGGCTAGGAGTGGCTAGGCGCGGACAGAGGGAGAGGAGGGGGTTCCGGCCCTGCGAATTTGGGGAGAGGGCCGGCGGCGGCTACGGCAACCGTGGGGCGCAATGGCGGCCTCCGGCGCCAAATTGATGGAGGGAAACGGGGCAGAGGTGGTCGAGGAGGCGGCTGGAGTGTGATGGGTGTGCTCTGGAGGAGTGGGGCGTGCTCCTTTTATAACTGGGCCACGATGCCCGCGGCCGGGCTACGCCACGAAGAAGAAGACGATGCTCGAGGTGAGCTGGCGAGGTCTGGAGGGTTCGGGAGGGCTGGAGTGTAGCACGCATGCTCAGCAAAGTCGGGCGGCGCGACTAGACAACAGGAAGACGACGGAGGAGCACTGCAGCGCGAGGTGGACATGACGGGCACGCACGGTGCGCGGCCAGAGCACGCCATGTGCTTGCTCCCCACGCGCACTGGTGCAAGAGATAAGGATTCGCGTGGCCAAAGGTGTCTAGAGTGTAGTCCTTCGAGAGTAGACCACAGTGGTACAGCTGGATGGCCAAAATCATGAACAGTGTGATCTTTGGCTCATCACAAAGTTGGATACAGCAATATTGGGGCTTAAGTTGTGCTCACATGGTGGGGCTATATATAGGACCAAGCTGTCTTTTGGGATGAGGATAGGAAGGACTATGTTTCTGGAAAGTTTGGGCTCAAAATAAACAATGTACATGGTACATCCTTTGTAAATGGCACAATGTTGCAGAAGGTGTTTGTGCTGTGCCATGGCTTGTACATAGCTCCCCTAGGCATGATATTTTGCATAGCTCAATCATACACTAGGATGAGTGTGTGCACCAAGTTTCATCTCATTTGGATCAGGATAGCTAGCACTTCCTTTACAAATGTCCAATTGGACCAGAAATGAAATTTTGAAGCTAGCATCTCATAGGATTGGTGTAATTGGCTGAAAATTGGTGTACTGGGGTTATTTGGCATGTTACACATGTGTATAAAATTTCATATCCATTGGACACACATAGCTAGCACTTGCTTCACAATGTGGCCCACTGGTCAGAAACTTCAACTGAACAATGCACTCACATGGGTAATGGGATTTTGCTCCAATTTGTTTTGGTGGAGTTTTTTGGTGGTAGGATCATGCAAAAAAAGTTTCAAGGCAAATGGGATCCCCTATCATGCACTTGCTTCACAATACCCCCTTGCTGCATCCAAACTTTGGCAATTTATTGTGGGAGTTTGGCTTATCAAATGGTGGTGGAATTTGGTGGAGATCAATGATATGATTATATGAGTTTTCACAAAAAGTTTCACCAGCAATGGATCAAGATAAATGGCACTCCCTTCACAAAGCTCCAATCTGCCCCCACAGACAAATGAATTTTTCTAGAGGAAAAATCCACTTGAGCTATGAAATGTTTTTGGAGAATATGGCAATATATAATATCAATGACATGTGGGAATTATTTGGGGATTTATGGAGCAATATAAATAGGGGTTGCTTCACAAACCTCAAATAATAGGAATATCCCTTTTATTGGAAAAGGAATATATGGCTTGCATCAAATGGTGGCTTGGATGAGATGGGTCCATGGAAATGCATTGGAAAGGCTTGAGGTCAAGGGTCACTTGAGCATGGAAAGAAAATATGCTCAAGTTTCAAGTCCAACGAGGTGATCAAAATCAAATCAAATCGCAAATCCAGAAATAAATCCAAAAAGTTTTTGGAAAAAGAAAGTTCCAAAATCCAGGGTGTCACACCACACGAGCGAGCGCCAAGGTAATACACCGCTGATCTGTCGGTCGGGCCGGGACTTGCTACAACATGACTTCACTCCCGACGGTTCCATGCTCGGTGCATGATTGAAATTTAACCAATAATGAACGTGTTAGGGTCGTATTCAGTACTGAAAACTAGTGGAATTAATCCTATAAGCCCTCCGCGGCATGGACCATGCTTGACACCAGTCATTTCCAAGCTCGTGTCGAGGGACTCGAGTTTTATTGGGCTATTGTGGTATTTTCCGCTAGCGCAAATCACCGAGGCTCGACCAGTCGAGTGCCTTGGGCCCATTAAGCTTAGCATCCCTCCTAAAACTATTTCTCATGAATGAATATCTGTAACTTACAGCTCGCCAACCAATACGCACTACTACGGCTATTGCAGGTTCGAGTCCCTGTGCGACTCTTCGAGTCCCCCAGGCACCCGGGGGCTACTGACGAGGGGATGCCCCCACGACTCCTCAGCATGAGGATACCTGGTGCGTGTCCATACAGAAGGTCCACTGGAAGCTTCGACTGGCCCAAGATCAGCCCACCCGAAGCACCGACGGTTGCGCCTACCATGGAGTCCAAGGCGGTTCAGAGTCCAAGGCGTGCCCGCCAAGATTAGATAGATTAGGAAATCGCCCTTGTAAAACTAGACAAACTTCTTGTGACCCAACCTAGTATATAAAGGCTGGGAGAGGGGGCATATAGATCATCCAATCTGGCATAGCTCCACACTTGACGAGAGAGCTCTCGACGAGACCTCCGCTGTAATTTCCTCCATCATAATACAACAGAGCAGGAAGTAGGGGTTTTACCGATCGAGGGCCCTGAACCTGGCTAATCCATGTCTCCTTTTAGCCGACGAGCATCGCCAACCTGCACTCCTCTCTCTACGATCTAAACCCAGGGTTCCCAACCATGGGATTTGTCGAGGCCGATCCTCGTCAATTAGCATCACCATTGATATGTCCATTAGGTGGACTAGGGATGTGATGGGTGCTAAAGGTTTTGAGATCCTCAACAACATGTAAAGTAGCAAGTGTGGTGTGAGTAGGAAGGCTCTTAACTCTCTCTTCCTCTTATAAATATGAAACCACTTCGGGTTTAGTGGACATTTGATTTATCAAAGTAGCCTGAGTGTGAGATATATTGGAAACTTGGGTTTCAGTGGTAGTGAGTCTAGTTGGAGATTAGAAATCTCACTATTTAGGTTTCCAAGTTGAGCTAATGTTTTGCAAAACAGAAGAATGCTCATCTAATTGTCTAGAGATGGTCTTATGCTGTTCATATTGGATGTGCATGTAATTCTTTGTAGCCTTCTCTATCTCTAAAAGGTTTTCATAACTGGGCATTCTTCTATCATTTGAGGTGTAATTATAGGAGTTGTTATTCCCGTAAGAGTTATTAGAGGGGAACGATCTAGGATTGTTGCTACCAAAGTTACTCCTATAAGCATTGTTGTTGAAGTTGTTCCTAGAAATAAAATTAACATCTACTTGTTCTTGAGCAACCAGAGAATTTAAAGGAACATCATGAGGATCAATAGGAGATTTCTTAGTAAGTAGAGACATGATCGAGTCAACTTTTTCATTTAAAGAGGAGATCTCCTCAATACAGTTTACCTTCCATCATGTTGGAGATCTTTCTCCGTGCCATTGAAAATAGTTTGTCATCATCTCATCAAATAGCTTCGTGGCATCACCAAGTGTAGTTGACATAAAGGTTCCTCCCGCGGCCGAGTGCAACATATTCTGTGAGGTAAAGTTCAATCATGCATAGAAAGTCTGGATAACCATCCAAGTAGTCAAACCGTGTGTAGGGAAATTCTTAATAAGAGATTTCATACGTTCCCAAGATTGGGCAACGTGTTCATTATCCAATTGTCTAAAATTCACAATGTAACTTCTCAACTGGATAATTTTTGCAGGTGGGTAGTACTTCCCAATAAAAGCATCCTTGCACTTATCCCAAGAATCTATGCTATTCCTAGGCAAGGATTGGAGCCACACCTTAGCTCTTCCTCTCAAAGAGAAGGGAAAAAGCTTAAGTTTAACAATGTCACCATCTACTTCTTTGTACTTTTGCATATCACAAAGCTCAACAAAATTATTTAAGTGCAAAGCAACATCATTTCCAGCACCGGAGAATTGTTCTTTCATAACAAGATTTAACAAAGCAGGTTTAATTTCATAGGAAGGTGCTGAAGTGGCAGGTGGAGCAATAGGAGTGCTGATAAAGTCATTGTTGTTGTGACTAGTGAAGTCACACAACTTGGTGTTTTCAGTGGAACCCATAGTAACAGCAGCAAGCAAGAACAAAGTAACTTTTTGGTGTTTTTTATATAAGACACAAAAGCAAAAAAAAACTAGAAAGTAAACTAACAAGACTAAAAAGCAAAGGTAAAATATAGTGTGAAAGGACATGGATGTTGCCTAGAGGGGGTGAATAGGCGCTTAAAACAATTACGGTTTCGGCTTGAACAAATGTGGAATAAAACTTAACGTTTAATTTGCCAAGCAAGAAACCTAAATAAGCTAGGCTCAACTATGTGCACCAACAACTTATACTAAACAAGATAAACAACTATGTGATAGCAAGATATATAACAAGATCACTATGGCTATCCCAAAGTAGGTGCACAATTGATACGTCCCAAACGTATCTATAATTTCTGCTTGCTCCATGCATGTTTTGTGTGATATTGCTATGCTTTTGATACACTTTCATATCTTTTTATAACATATTTTGGAACTAACCTATTAATGGTTGCAAGAGTGCACAAGTTCTTGTTTTTGTACTTTATGTGTAGGAATTACTTGGATAAAGTAAAAATCACAAAAAGGAGCCTTGTAGGAGTTGGACTCTAACTCTCCCGAAATCTGTCCCCACCAGACATGTTTTAAAGATCGCCTCGGAAACGCTAGAAGACGGCCTCAAACGGAAAAACTTAAAACTACAAAGTTGTAGGGAATTTTTTTCCGGTGAATTTAGACATAAAATTCGGCCCAATCGGAGTTCGAATGCTTCCAGAAACCCCGAAATACAGAAGACGTAATCTGGATGACGGGAATCCAAGAGTCTATATAAAGAGAGGAAACCTAGGTCAAAGGGCACCACGAAATTTCCTCCCCCTTGGCAGCCGTCTTGAGGAGGAGATCAATATCCACAGCAGCGCCATCTCCAAGGAAGAAGAAGGGCCAAGGGCCGCTGCCCCCAAGGGTCGTGGCCGTGGCCGTGGGCGCCGCCGCCGCCGTGGCCGCCACCGTCGCCGTCTCCTTCATCTCCTCCGGGCTGCACCTCTCCATCAACAACTCTCTCTCTCACCATGTCCATGTGTGAGTAGTTCCCCTCGGGGCTGAGGTTTCTACCAGTAGCTATGTGTTCTTCTCTCTCCCATGATGTGATCTTCGTTGTGATCATAGGCTATGTTAATGTAGGGTGATCCCATGATATTTCCCCTTCCTCTATGTATTGGATTGATGTATTCACTTGATCTTATCTAGTATAATCCCCGAGAGCATGGTGACAGCGGTCTATTGGACATGGGTTAGAAGAATAATATCATGAGTGATTTCCTCTTTTGTGTGTGGATTGAAGATTGAGAGTCTTTTGGTGCTTGTCTTTGACTATCCTTTAGATATGTTGTGCTGATTGTGGTACTCTCTTTGGATGGCCACGGTGACATTGGGAAATCCATAGATTGAGAACTAAGAACTCTGAGGTGTGCTTTTGTAGCCCTACACAATTCTCGTCCTCTCTTGACCACAAAGGAATGACCTCCGAGTACGTCTCCATTGCATGTTTTATGGGAAATATCATGTGATTAGACTATGTTAATGTTGTTGGGAGTTGCCACTAGTGAAAGTATGAAGCCTAGGCCTTGTTTCCACCATTGCAATACCGTTTGAGCTCACGTTTACCACTTGTTTCTTTGTTGCACTTTTTATTACAGATTTATATTACCTTGTTTTGCCATACCTATCACCCATATTTTATCATCTCTTCGCCGAACTAGTGCACCTATACAACTCCTAGTTGTATTTGGTGTGTTAGGGACACAAGAGACTTCTTGTATCTTAATTGCAGGGTTGCTTGAGAGAGACCATCTTCAACCTCTACTTCCCTGAGTTCGATAAACCTTAGGTCATCCACTTGAGGGAAATTGCTGCTGTCCTACAAACCTCTGCACTTGGAGGCCCAACATAGTCTACAAGAGTAGAAGCGTGCGTAGACATCAAGCTATTTCTGGCGCCGTTGCCGGGGAAGTAAGGTTTGAAGGTATATGTTTAGATTCTGCGATTAAATCTTTTCGTTTCTTGTTTTTATTTTCACTAGTTAGGCCTTATGGAAAACAACAACAAAATTATGAGAGAGCTTTATGAGCTCTACCTTGAGTTGGGACATGAAGTGTTTGAAGAGAAAATCAAAAAGTCTATGGAGCTTCATTATTTGAACAACACTCATGATAGTAGTAATGTTATTAACATGTCTTCTTTGAATACTTTTGATACTAATGATATGCAAAGCCATAAGCTTGGGGATGCTACGTTTTATGAAGATGATCTTTTTAGCCCCCCAAATTTTGATGAGGAAATTTATTTTGATGATACTTTGCCTCCTATCTATGATGATTATTTTGATAACACTTATGCTATAAAGAATAGATGTTTGGAAGTGTATCATGATAAGAATGATTCATGTGATAGCTATTTTTTTGAGTTTGCTCCCACTATTACTAATGAGAAGGATTTTTCTTATGTGTAGAGCAACAAATTTTCTATGCTTGTGGATCATGATAAGAATTTTTTATGTGATACTTATATTGTTGAGTTTATTCATGATCCCACTGGAAATTATTTTGAGAGGGGAACATATGCTTATATATATTTCAATAATATCAAGTTCCCTCTCTTTATGTTGAAGGTTTTGAAGTTGCATTTATTTTGCCTTCCTATGCTAATATCTTTATGCTTCAATGAGTTATTTCTCTACAAGATCCCTTTTCATAGGAAGCACGTTAGACTTAAATGTGTTTGGTATTTTCTTCTTGATGCTCTCTTTTGTTCTTCAACTCTTATTCCCACGAGAGCATCATTAAAATCTTAAGCCTATCTTTATGGCTATAAAGAAAGAGCTCTAGGGAGACAACCCTTGTTATCTTTACTTTGAGTTTTTACCTTCTGTTTTTAGTGGTCTTGATGATTGTTACTACTGTAGCAACATCATTGTATCTTTATTTTCAAGCTTTGTGCCAAGTCCAGCCTCCGATTGCAAGAAAGTTCAAAAGTTGTGACATGCTGTCCAGAAAACAGATTCTGTCCTTGGACGGAAAAATTAGCCTAAAATCACCAGATCATCTTTTTGATCTGAATTGTTTTGACAGCATGATCCATACAATTTACTTTCGAGCGTATGTTCTGAGTTTTTTGATTTGAGTTGCAGAAGTACCTCTAAAAAATTCTTTACTACCTGTTGTTCTGTTTTTCACAGATTCTGCCACGTTTTATCTCTCCTGACTTTTGTAAACCTTAAGCTTGCTTTTTCTTTGCGAAAGCCTTTTGGAAATATTGAGAAATAGTATCTCTTCAAGAATATCGTTATAACCAGTAGGGAAAATTATTTATTAAGGGTACTAACCTCTCTAATCAGCTTATGATGAGTAATGTATGAAGGGAGTTTTCAAGTGTGCGATGGAAGATGATGAAAGAAGATTCAGGAGTGTCAAGCGCTCAAGCTTGGGGATGCCCCATGCATCCCCAATAAATATTCAAGGAGACTCAAGCGTCTAAGCTTGGGGATGCCCCGTGCTTCCCCTTCTCCATCAACAATCATCAGTTCGTCCTTCGTCTCACTATATTTTTATCACTTCATGCGTTATGTGCTATGCTTGGAGCGTCTCGCTCTTAGGTTTTATTTTTAGTTTTATTTAGCTTTTCTTGTTGTTCATAACAAGTTAGATCCTGTCTTACTTTGTGTGGGAGAGAAACACGCTCAACTTTCAAAATCTAGAACACATCATAGGATTCTTCATGCCTATCTTTTTACTGTTGTGTGTTCTTTATCTTTTCGTAGCTACTGCCATGTTTAGTTTTAGTTTTAGTTTGTCTTTAGCAAGAGCCTTGGCTTTTGTTTAGTTTGTTGCTGGAACTCTCTTTATTTTTCATGTTTATCTTGTTAAGAGAGTTGGTTGTTGCACTGAGTTGTGTCTTGTCTTGAAAGTAGGTAATTGAGGTTGCTATTTAATTTTAGTAGTAACTTGCAATAGTTTTGAGGTATTGATGTGAGTAATGTTTGAACTTTTGGTGTCAAGATCTCTAGCCTATTAGTGATAGGTGTCGTATTTTGGGCAATCCGTGTCTATTTTCAAAAACCTACAAAACTAGTTGAGAACTCTACCTACTAGATGGATCACTAATCTTTGGAGGGATCGTATATTAGAGTACACTCACGTACCATGAGTCGAAGATGCGCAAGGATAACCAAACCCCCATACACTCCTCCTCGGGGGTACTTGTCTCTTTGTGAACCTCCTTATTAGATTGAGAGTTACCGATAATAAGTGCATGAGTTCTTCGGACTAATGTAAGTATTGAAAGTTGACACTTCCACCTCCTCATTTTTGCTAGCCTCTCCCGTGCCGTGCATTGCCTTCTTCTCACTCCGAGAGTTGGCGTCCAGCTTCGCCGGTACATCCAAACCCTTGGCACGATACGCTCTGTCATCATAAGCCTCCTTATATCTTTCCTCAAAACAGCCACCATACCTACCTATCAAGGCATTTCCATAGCCTTTCCGAGATATATTTCCATGCAACATCCACCTCTTCATGACCCTATCATCATGTCATACATGTTCCTGCTACACTGGCAGCGGCATACATTGCATACACCATGATAGATACATCTTCATTATGATTTCGAGTACCTTGTAAAGTGTGAAAGATCTCCTTTACCTTCTTATAAAATAGAGTGTTGCCCTTAAGTGAGGAACAGATCCCAAAGTGAACACAATAAAATATCCCAAAGAGGACAAATGAGAGTTAAATAGAAAGAGCCATTGAGGCCACAAAAAAAATACAAAAAAATATAAAAAAGAGAAAAAGAAATAAAAATAAAGAAAGGGGCAACACTAATATCCTTTTGAGAGATCCACACTAGTATTCCCTTTATATCCTTGTACTCCATAGAGATGATCATTATGCATATAGCTATGTGGGAACCTTCACACTATAGAACTTGGCTTGCATATTCCAAGGATGAGCCTCCTCAAACGATCTCTAGGTCTTCATGAGCGAGCAAGTTAGATGCACCCCCACTAGTTCCATTGGAGAGCTTCCTAGCTCATATGTGCATCCGTTGCATGGAAATCCCTACTCCTCACATCATATCTATCATTTGGCATCTCTTGCCTATGATTGTCCTCATTGATGTGAGCCTTTCTCATTCTTTTTTGTCTTCCTCCTCCTCCTCCGTACTTCTCTCTTTGCCATCCTAAGTGTCAACTCTCGTGCTTACGCTCATCCATTGCATGAGTGCTCGAAATATTTAAAAATGAGTGGATCAAATTGACTTGTACCTGGCTAGTGGTCTGGGGATGAGTCAAGATAAGATTCCAGAAAAAGACCAAGTGTGAAACTTTAGTAGATTGAGTTCTCAACAAATAAATATTTTTCTCGTATTCCCTGTCCCCCTTATTGCACGCAAACACCATTTGGAGACATTCGAGTCACGGACAGCGAGAGCTCTTCCACCTTTATGTTCTTATGTTGGTTGTTTCAATGCTAATATAGGCTCTTGCCTGTTATGACTTGAATTGAATTACATGCCTTGATTGCTTTGCTTAAGAGTTCTTATATGGTTGGTAGCATGTCACCACAGAAATTATGCTTGTTATCATTTACCTACTCGAGGACGAGCAGGAATTAAGCTTGGGGATGTTGACACGTCCCAAACGTATCTATAATTTCTGCTTGCTCCATGCATGTTTTGTGTGATATTGCTATGCTTTTGATACACTTTCATATCTTTTTATAACATATTTTGGAACTAACCTATTAATGGTTGCAAGAGTGCACAAGTTCTTGTTTTTGTACTTTATGTGTAGGAATTACTTGGATAAAGGAAAAATCACAAAAAGGAACCTTGTAGGAGTTGGACTCTAACTCTCCCGAAATTTGTCCCCACCAGACAGGTTTTAAATATCGCCTTGTAAACGCTAGAAGACGGCCTCAAACGGAAAAACTTAAAACTAAAAAGTTGTAGGGAATGTTTTTCCGGTGGATTTAGACATAAAATTCGGCCCAATCGGAGTTCGGATTATTCCAGAAACCCCGAAATACATAAGACGTAATCTGGATGACGGGAATCCGAGAGTCTATATAAAGAGAGGAAACCTAGGTCAAAGGGCACCACGAAATTTCCTCCCCCTTGGCAGCCGTCTTGAGGGGGAGATCAATATCCACAGCAGCACCATCTCCAAGGAAGAAGAAGGGCCCAAGGGTCGTGGCCGTGGGCGCCGCCACCGTCGTGGCCGCCGTTGTCGCCGTCTCCTTCATCTCCTCCGGGCTGAACCTCTCCATCAACAACTCTCCCTCTCACCATGTCCATGTGTGAGTAGTTCCCTTCGGGGCTGAGGTTTCTACCAGTAGCTATGTGTTATTCTCTCTCTCCCATGATGTGATCTTCGTTGTGATCATAGGCTATGTTAATCTAGGGTGATCCCATGATATTTCCCCTTTCTCTATGTATTGGATTGATGTACTCACTTGATATTATCTAGTATAATCCCCGAGACCATGGTGACAGCGGTCTATTGGACATGGGTTAGAAGAATAATATCATGAGTGATTTCCTCTTTTGTGTGTGGATTTAAGATTGAGAGTCTTTTGGTGCTTGTCTTTGACTATCCTTTAGATATGTTGTGCTGATTGTGGTACTCTCTTTGGATGGCCGCGGTGACATTGGGAAATCCATAGATTGAGAACTAAGAACTCTGAGGTGTGCTTTTGTAGCCCTACACAATTCGCGTCCTCTCTTGAGCACAAAGGAATGACCTCCGAGTACATCTCCATTGCATGTTTTATGGGAAATATCATGTGATTAGACTATGTTAATGTTGTTGGGAGTTGCCACTAGTGAAAGTATGAAGCCTAGGCCTTGTTTCCACCATTGCAATACCGTTTGTGCTCACGTTTACCACTTGTTTCTTTGTTGCACTTTTTATTACAGATTTATGTTACCTTGTTTTGCCACACCTATCACCCATATTTTATCATCTCTTCGACGAACTAGTGCACCTATACAACTCCTAGTTGTATTTGGTGTGTTGGGGACACAAGAGACTTCTTGTATCTTAATTGCAGGGTTGCTTGAGAGAGACCATATTCAACCTCTACTTCCCTGAGTTCGATAAACCTTAGGTCATCCACTTGAGGGAAATTGCTGCTGTCCTACAAACCTCTGCGCTTGGAGGCCCAACATAGTCTACAAGAATAGAAGCGTGCGTAGACATCAACAAGTAAAGAGGTTGACTAGATGAACAACCTATGGGACAAGCAATGCATAATAAAATGAGCAAGCACAAGATAAACAATGTAATAATCTTGCTCAAAGTAAGGGTAGAGATAACTGCAAGTGGAGCCGATGGAGACAAGGATTTGTTACCGAAGTTCCTGTTGGATATGTGCCCTAGAGACAAATTCATAAAGATATTTGTCACATATCCGTTTTGTTCATAATACGTTTTATACTGTGCTATAACTGTATTACTTGGAAATACTAATACAGGTGTAGTATAAAACATAGGTCCGTAGTTTAACTCGGGTAAACTATCTCATTGGGCAATTGATTGATCAAGTTTTCCTGATCATGGCGACACTTAAGTCCATTGACAATGAGGTCATGTCATTATGGGAATGATGTGATGGATATACACCCACCTAAAGTATTGCAATGTGATCGAGTCACATAGTTCAGCGTTGCGATGACTTTGTAACGTATGGCTTAGTCCTTAGACCGTAATGATCATACGTAATTGTCATCTATGAGGAGACTTTGATTTGTATCCCACCGCCTGACTGAAATATGCTGGCTATAATGGTGCACTTTGGGTATTCCGAAATAGATGGTTGATTAGTATGTTAATATATCAGAGCGGGATTTGCCAGTCCTTGTAACAGGACAGGTACTCTGGGCCCACTCGGTGATATTGCATCAATAGCTTGCAAGCAGGTGACTAGGTCACGGGAGATGCAATAGGCACGGACGAGTAAACTTGTTTGTTGTGAACGAGATGTGAACATGGTATGTGGGATACCGACGATCGAACCTTGGACAAACAAAGTACCGCATCACAAAGGGATTACGTCGTATCGTTAACGGTTTCCAAAAGTGATTGAAGTTCATTCGATGGAAGCGCAGGGGCTGTCAAGGATTTTAACCATGTCCAAATGACTAGTCATTGGTCAATGAGAAGAGTCTCGACCATGTCTGCTGTTTCCCGGACCGTTAGGGTGTCACACTTAAGGTCAATCGATGCATATGACAGTTTCGGGATCAATCGGTGAAATAGGAGAAATCACCGGAATAGTCGGGATCCGAATCTGTCTTTCTTCCGCTGCTCGCCTGGTTCGGGGCCCGGGAGGAACATCGATTGTACCGTACGTGTATAATCTCTTCGAGGCACTACACCTGTGGTGCTACTTCATCGCTGGAGGTCAACCGGGAGTCATCCTCGCCGGTGGTCTACTACACGACAGGGAGGTTGTCGTCGATATGTAACGGCAGATGCCATGGGGATGGCTAAAGAGGGGGACAGACCGAGGTTAGTGTCGCTGGTACCGGAAGCGAGAATGGGAACACACGGTGAGACACCACGATGTACCCAGGTTCGGGGCTCTCCGTAGAGATAACACCCCTAGTCCTGCCGAGCTAGCTATATGCAATAACTCTGGCTACAATGAATGCTCCTTGAGTTGTTTGAGAGGAAGAAGAAGAGGGCCTCTGGTCTCTACTCTCTCCTTGCTCTCTCTGGTGGGTGAGAATGTAATAACTGCTCCGTCGTCCCTCACGCAGGAGGGGTACCCGGGGCTCTTATAGGCCGAGCCTAGGCTACAAAAGTAAATACACAAGAGGGAGGGCCCAGCTGTCTGTCTCAGATCGGCTAGGGACCTAACATTGTGCTTCTTCGGATGTCTCGGTGTAGACTTGCGGCTCGCCATACTGCTATCCGTAGACCTTGGTAGTGAACAGTGAGGCTAGACACTTAGGCCTGTCGGCCTGTCCGCGTGATCAGCGCTGGAGGAGACCGCACGCCTCTGACAGTCCCGATCTTCAGGGATTGCGCATTGAATGCTCTTGTACCAGGTGTCCGATCTGGACCTTTGATCGGACGCTGCTCTTCTTACTTCGGCCGGATGCTCCTGGATGAGGCCAATTGCGCCTTCTCCGGGGTAATCGGCCCACACTTGGAACAGTTCGGCCCACTTCTTGATTTCTCTTGTTTAGCTCGGCCTTGAATAGATCAGTGACCTCCAGCTCGGTGATCTTTGCTTTGATGAACTATTTCCCCTGGGTGACCCTACCCGGGGGTCATTCCCCCGACAGAGGTCGTAGTTCCGAGTCTATGCCAGCCACGTTCGCAAGAACGTATCCCTCTTTCGGTCTTCAAAGGTATGAACACTAATTCCCTCCGTTACTTTACATCGCCATAGCATAGATCTTGGGTTCGGGTACCATAGCATAGATCTTGGGTTCGGGTACCACTGGGACTTAATGTGATCGGGCGCATTGCAGAGTCAGATGCGGCGAATGAATTGGCTATCCTCATCAGATCGGCCAAAGATGTTATCTCCTTGCGCAGGAGCTTGTGCTTCAACAAAGACCCGTCCAAGCAGCCGTCAGTGAAGTACTGGATGGCTTGGATTTCATGAACTCCCTCGCAAGTGTTCCTGAGCTTGATCCACCGCTGAAGGTAATCACGCAGGGGCTCGTCCTTTCCTTGTACGCAGAGAGCCAGGTGTCGAGGCAGACATGGGCGCTCATAAGTACCCGTGAAATTGCGGACAAATGCGTCCACAAAATCCTTCCAGCAATTGACACTGTTGCTGGGCAAGCTGTTCAACCAGGACCGAGCTGAACCTTGGAGCATGAGCGGAGCATAGCGTACTGCTACGCGCCGACCACCTCCTGCGATACCGACGGCTGTCATATAATCGACCAGCCAATCTTCTGGCTTGACTGATCCATTGTACTTGGGGGTGTCCCTGGGCAATGTGAAACCTTTGGGGAACTGCTCTTGCCGAATGCGCGGGCCGAAACATGCTGGACCCGCCGGCGCATCATCTTCCGGTTGCTTATCCTGCTGCAACTGCTCGATTCGGTGTCTTGCGTCGTTGTCTGTGATTGCTCGGGGACCTAACCGCTGGCTTATTGCCGGCCGGACTGATGCCGCCGGTTTCTCATTACGCCTGCTGTTGACTGCTGGCTCATCCCTCCGACTGCCTCCTGCAGCCCCTTGATTCTTCCGACTGCGGTGCAAACTGTCATGTGGTGAGGATGCTTGCCTTTGCTGCCGCTGCGGCGCATTCGGCTGATTCGCACCCGCAGTTGCCCGAAGTGACTTTGATGCTACTGGCCCATTCTGCTCGGTGGCCGCCCTTTGCTGCTGGTTCGCTGTGGTTATGAGGTCGCGCATTCGGCGCGTCCTCTCCCGCAGCTCTTCTCCTTCCAGATGCTCCAGCTCGGTGGCGATCTGCTGGGCATCTCTCATGTTCTTCATAGGAGAACTGTATGAAATCTGTGGTGCCACAATGATGGATGCTACTGGCTACTGGGCTCCTCCCAGCTCTCTGCCGACCTCTCGGCCTGCTACCCGAAGCTCCTCAATGACTGGTGGTGGGACAACACGCTGCCGAATGCCACGCGCTGTGTTTATTCCTGAACCGATGCCTCCATTCGGCGCTTCTCAGCTTTGATCCGATCTGATTGATCCTTCAGAGCTTGTCGCACCTTCTCCAGCTCGGCGTAAGCCACAGATGGATCTACGTGAAGATCCACGAGAGTGTTGAGCACGTTCGGTGGGTTGCTTGGGCCTGCTGCTGCAGTCGCTGCCCTCGCGGCTCGGGAAGCTGAAGTGGAACTGTGGCGACTTGACGCCCCTGCCATCATGACCTACTCGCGGATGTGCGCAGTCGTGCCCTCCTGGCAGTGGATCCGTGAGCTCAGAAAACACACGTACCTCCCTGGGAAACACGTCAGGGAGTGCTGCGACGAAGACGCGATGTCCGCCGAAAGGAATGATGACGCCGCACGGTAGCTGCATTCCAGCCCCAAACCGCGAGGCGTTGTTGATGACAAAGTCCGACGCTCCGCTCCTCATCACCAGGCCGGAGGCGAAGCGCACGCGCGATGCAGATGATGGTCCCGTCCGGATCAGAACTCCAGTCGACGCCTCGGCCTGCCCCACGGTGGGCGTCAACTGTCGTCGATATGTAACGGCAGATGCCATGGGGATGGCTAAAGAGGGGGACAGACCGAGGTTAGTGTCGCAAGATGGCTAAAGAATGGGAACACACGGTGAGACACCACGATGTACCCAGGTTCGGGGCTCTCCGTAGAGATAACACCCCTAGTCCTGCCGAGCTAGCTATATGCAATAACTCTCGCTACAATGAATGCTCCTTGAGCTGTTTGAGAGGAAGAAGAAGAGGGCCTCTGGTCTCTACTCTCTCCTTGCTCTCTCTGGTGGGTGAGAATGTAATAACTGCTCCATCGTCCCTCACGCAGGAGGGGTACCCGGGACTCTTATAGGCCGAGCCCAGGGAACAAAAGTAAATACACAAGAGGGAGGGCCCAGTAGTCTGTCTCAGATCGGCTAGGGACCTAACATCGTGCTTCTCCGGATGTCCCGGTGTAGACTTGCAGCTCGCCATACTGCTATCCGTAGACCTCGGTAGTAAACAGTGAGGCTAGACACTTAGGCCTGTCGGCCTGTCCGCGTGATCGGCGCTGAAGGAGACCGCAACCTCTGACAGTCCCGATCTTCAGGGATTGCGCATTGAATGCTCTTGTACCAGGTGTCCGATCTGGACCTCTGATCGGACGCTGCTCTTCTTACTTCGGCCGGATGCTCCTGTATGAGGCCGATTGCGCCTACTCCGGGGCAATCGGCCCTCACTTGGAACAGTTCGGTCCACTTCTTGATTTCTCTTGTTTAGCTCGGCCTTGAATAGATCAGTGACCTCCAGCTCGGTGATCTTTGCTTTGATGAACTATTTCCCCTGGGTGACCCTACCCGGGGGTCATTCCCCCGACAGTAGCCCCTAAAGCTGCGGAGGTCCCGCCGAACTCACAGATGGCGAGGCCTGCACAGGTTCCTTACAAAAATGCTCTCCTCATTTCTGACCGATTACTCCAATAGGCCGGCTGCTTGCTACCTGCCGATTTCTCTTGGTCTTCCGATTGCTCTTGATCTTCCAATTACTCTTGATCCTCCGATTGCTCTTGATCTTCCGATTGCGCTCAATTTGCCGACTGCGCTTGACTTCCTCGACCGATCCGCCCAACGGTTCGTTTGACTGGAATCTTGACCGAACTTTCCGCTTCAAATTCGCCGAAGAATACGGGACGTCGTGCCACGATTTGACATGCCATAACCGCTGCCTCGACCCACGCGTGCACGTCCCGTCCCATCTGCCGGATCTTCTGTGCTCCGAACTGATGCTGCTCTGTGGATACACGCGGCCACACCGCCTGTCAGATCGGCACACCCGATCCCACTACCTCATTACCGCGCCTTTAAATATCCGACGGGGTGAGAGATGCGTCTCGCACCCCTCACTCCATCCTCTTCCTCAAGTTCTCCTCCATTGCCTCCGCCGCCGCACCGCTTGCCCCGCCGTGCTACTGCCGTTTCCTCCGACACCCAGAGTCGCCGCCCCGAAGACTGGGCTGCCGCACTCCACCGCCCTTGCCACCACTCCTCCTCCGCCACCATAGGTGGGCTTGGATCTTGATTTCCTCCTCCTCCGCCGCCGTCTTCTCCGCCCCCACCTCCTTCTTCCTCGTCTCCGTCTTGCTCCTCCTCGCCCACCACGGAGTCCGGCGCCTCCATGGTGGACAACGCCGCCGCCGGCTCCCAGAGGGGAGCTTGGAAAGGCTCCAATGTGACAGATATGAAGGTTGCGCTCCTCCGCCGGTCTCGCAAGATCCTGGCGGACCTTGACTTCCGCATTCCCGGCGACGAGATCGTGCCCGCACCCCGGGATGGCGAACGCGTTGTCTTCCTTGCGCATTTCGAGCGCGGATTTGGGGTCTCGGTGAGCCATTTTTTCCACGATTTCCTCGCCTTCTACCGTATGCAGCCGCACCATCTTGGAGCGAACGCCATTATGCTGCTCTCCACTTTTGTGGCATTATGCGAAGGCTACCTTGGAGTCCGGCCCACCATTGGGCTCTGGTGTTGGATCTTTCACTTCCGCAGCTTCCAAGTGGGCACTGGTGTGCACACTATCAACCCCAAGACCAAAAAGAAAGAGGAGGTCAAGGTGATGGCCGAATGCGGCGGCGCCACCATCTACCTCCGCCAGGTAGGACTCTATCCTCATCCCCAACTGCCGCAGTCCATCAAGAACTGGCAGACGGGGTTCTTTTATCTTTCCTCACCACGGAATCAAGATTTGCTGAATCTGCCCGAGTTCTCTCTGCCCCCAGAGACTGCGAAGTATCATTGGGCTGAGAAACCAGGGGACGGGGATACCGATCTGGATCGCCAGATCGCTTACATCCAGAAGCTGATGGAATAAGGGCTGCAACCCGCCGATCTCGTGGCGACTTGGATCTGCTGCCGAGTGCTCCCACTGCAACGCCGCTGCCATCGGATCTGCGACATGCATATGCGCCACGACCCCACTCGGATCTCCACCTTCCGAATAGACGAAAAATAGTTCTTCCACCGAATCAACAGCATTAACAATCTTAAAGTTACTGAACCTTTTGAGTTTGGAATGAAGCCGTTCAGCCGATCTCCGCCCTGCCCCGAGGTATGCCTCAACTATGATTTTTTGCTTTAGCTTTTTTCTTTCCTTCATACTAATTTTGATCGAATCCTTCTCCTCAGGAGTTCCTGGCCTCCAGGCTCATGCAGGATGGACAGTCCGCTTCGGGCTACCACCTTGACCGAGCTGAAGAGGACGCTCAGGACTTGGAGCTTGAAGAAGAGACTGAATCCGAGACCGAAGCCCGAACTGCTTCCCTCGTACTCGGCTTCAAGAAGCCGGATGAGTCTGATTCCTCCGTCAAACGCATCATGGCCGAATGGAGCAGTGATTCTGATTCTCTTGGTGACCTCGGCGCAGAATCTGAGCCCACCGAACAAACACTGCCCAAAGGGAAACACCCCCGACCTGATGATGCCGGCACCTCCAATGTTGCCAAGAAGAAAGGGAAAACGGGCACGCGCCGAGCTGCCCCTGAAATTAGTGGCCCTATGCTTTCTCCTACCCCATTGAACATTGCTCTCCCTGGCTTTTCCATGGCCAAGTTTGCTGCTCAACTTCCTCGAGCTTCCGGGTACATATCTTCACCTCTCCTGCTCTTCTTGACTTTTCCTGCGCTACTTTGCTCACTTGTGTTCTTTTATCATAGGGCTGCCCGATCTGTGGACCCTGCCGGACCGGGGGGTGCGCCGATTGCTCCCCCTGCCCCCTCTGCTGCTCCTGCCCGCACGACCCCGGCAACCTCAGCCACCTCCAACATGTCTGTGCCTGCTCGCAAGAAGGGTGCCGCTGACACCCATAAGGCCGAGCGGGCCAAGAAAAAAGCTGATGTTGCCGCGACCCAAACGCGACCGATCGCTCCACCGCCGACCTCTGCTGCTCTTCCGACTGCTGGCACGCAGTCGGCCACTCCTGCTCCGACCGCTGCTGTTGGTTCTCCAATTCTGCTGGACCCTTCTGGCATCGCACATGTTGATGTGCCGATGCCAGATCGTCCCACCGCTGATGCTCCTCAGCCTGAGGCTTCTCCAGCCCAGGCCACTGCCGCTGACCCATCCCCCATTGCTGGCTCGGGGAGCGCCACTGTCATCTCCACCGAGCCCACTGCTGTTCCTCTTGCTACTCATGATGCTGTCGGATCCAGTGCTTCTACATCACCGTCCTCCGGTGTCCTTGCTCGCCAACTGCCGTCCGGCCGCCAGCTCGTACTGGCCGACCGGTTCCGCGAGGCATACTTTGGCACCTCCGACGTTTCGCTTGTACGACCTTCTGCCGACTCGGCCACTCCTCCGCCTCGTGGCTTCGAGGATCAACTTCCGTCCCAGCTTCTGGATCGGCTGGGTGGTCTTGCCACCGACATCCGACGCTTCGCCGACGCCTCGCTGGGTCAAATCCTTGCCTCCAACCACTCTGTTACTGTAAGATCTCTTTTCAGTGGGGGCGCGCCTAGTGCACCCACTGGGTGTAGTCCCCGAGATTCGGGCCGATTGCTCGCAATCTGTCCGGATCTTCATTTCTCTTTATTATCTTATGCTTTTGCTTTTAACTTTGATCGGACCATTTTTCAGGCCAACTGTGATAGACGTAAAGCTGTATTTGAAGAACTTCTGACCGCTTATTCAGCGGGTCAGAGGTCCATTGCTGCTCCGAAGAAGAATGTCGACGCCCAAGCCGCCAAGATTCAGGAACTCACAGTTATATTTTGCTTGTCCTTTCTTGCTTCACCTGTGTCAGGGGGTTGGTACCCGGGTAGGCTAACCCAAGCGGAAGTAACCTTTCAAGACAAGGATGGGCCGATTGGACCGTAGCTGGGCCGAGCTGGGCAGATGTACGACCGATTGCTCCAAGGCAATCAGCCGTATCAAATGCCAGCAGTCGGCCCAGGCGCAATCGGCCCACCCTTTCCTTCACCAAGACAATCATCCGATTGGTCGGCAGCTGGTCCGGGGTTGATACCTAGCAAGCCGATTGCCCAGAGCAATCGACCTCACCAGGAACCACCAGTCGGACCAGGCGTAATCGGAACTACCTACCACCCAGTCGGGGGTATGATTACGAGGTCATAAATGCCATATCCCGAGATATCTGGGTGGCAGGAAGGCCAAGTCACGTCGAGGATTTGCTGGAGATACGGTGTCGACCTCCCCGCCGATTCCGCGGACAGGCCGACAAGACCACACTCCCTAGCTCCACTATTCATCCCTACATCCTACAAGCCTACAGCATGGGCCGCCGCTCGTAGGCTCCGGATCACCCGGAGAGGAGCAGTCGGTGGGCCCAGGCCGGTTAGAGGATGACATCTGGGCCCATTCGGCAATGAAGTTACCGAAGTACCCTGGGCTCACACTATAAGAGCCAGGGTACCCCTCCTGCGTGAGGGACGATCCGCACTAGAGCACCATAACTCATTTCCCCTCAGTTCATTCACTGCTCGTAGTTACTCCTCAGGGAAGCAGGTGAGAACCTTGCCCACGGCGGCGGAGATCACCTTCCCCTGAGAAGATAGAGAAGCAGTTATTGTAGCCAGATCATTGATATACAAGAGACAAGCAGGAGTAGGGGTGTTATCTCTCCGGAGAGCCCCGAACCTGGGTACATCGTGGTGTCTTCACCTTGCTTGTGCCCAACCCGATTCCGGCACCATCGACATCCTCTCCCTCGAGTCTTCCCCCTCACTTTAGCCATCCCATGGCATCTGGCGTTGCATATCGACGACAGTTGGCGCCCACCGTGGGGCAGACCGAGGCGTCGACTGGAGTAAAGATCCGGACGGGATTTTCCTCTGCATCGGGCGGGAGCCACACCTCTGGCCTGATTCTAAGGCGTGGGGCAATCGACTATGTGGTGGACTACTCGGCGTGGTACGGGGCTGGAGCACCCCTGCCGCCCGGCGTGTCGCTGCAAGTGGGCATTCATCGCCTCTTCATCCGCAGCTTACCCGAGGCGTATCCTAGAGATATTCGCATCTTCTCGTGTGCCACGGACCCGCTCTCGACCAGGGGCTGCAGTGCAGCGCCTGGCAGAGAGGGAGGCCGAGTGCACGCTGCCGTCATGATGGCGGGAGCATCTTCATCAACTAACCGCGACCCAGCGAGTGTGGCTAGAAAGGCCAAGGAGGTAGCTGATGCTGCAGAGCGAATCGGCACCAGTGCGTTGCGGGATGTGTTATACACACCCGTGAACAAGAATGGTGATCCGGAGCAGGTGCACACGGAGCTGGAAATAGCACGGCTCGCCCTGGCTCGCAGAGCTGAGCAAGTGTTAGCAGAAGAGCGCAGGTTGGGAGCCATCACAAGGGAGTACAATGCAGCGCATGCAGGACCGCGTCGTCCGATTGAGCCCGCGGTCCTGGAAGATCTGAGAAGCCGAGGCAGGGCGGTCAACCAGCAGCTGTCGGGCGCCGAGAAACCGGAGCGTCCGAGAAGGCCTGTGCAACCGGAGCAACCGGCGCAATCGGCATTCATCCAAAGGCCAGCTTACAGCACACCAGACAAGAACTTGAGAGCAGCCGAGCAGATAGCGCTTGAGCTAGAGGACCTGGAAGGAGATGAGCGGCGTGAGCAGTCGCGCCGAATGCGTGAGCTGATAGCAGCCGCAAAAGAGCAGAGGCTCGTAGAAATGGGCAATCAAAATGCAGAACCAGAGGCGTCAAGAGGAACTGTGAGGCCGAATGCGGGAGCTAGTCAGCGACCGAATGCATCGCGCCAGAACAGGCAACAACCCACGCCATCTCGGCACGAGAGTAAGGTTAGAAGCAATCGGCCACCCCCATCAGCAAGCAGAAGAATGGAAGAGCTGGCTGTCAGCAGCAGGCGCAATGAAATGCCACAGCAATCGGCGCAAAGACCAGCAATTAGCGCTCCACTTGGCCCTCGCCAAATCGGCCAAAATGATGCAAGGCATCGCATTGAGCTCCTGGAGAAGGAGGCTCAGGAAGACGAAGAAGGAGATGCTGGCCCGCCATGTTTCGGTCATCGCATTCGGACGGAAAAATTCCCCAAAGGCTTCACGCTGCCGAGAGACACTCCCAAGTACAATGGTTCTGTGAAGCCTGAAGACTGGCTATCTGATTACCTGACAACAGTTCGCATTGCAGGAGGCAATCGGCGTGTAGCAGTCCGCTACACACCTTTGATGCTGCAGGGGTCAGCTCGGACGTGGTTGAACAGTTTGCCCAAGGAAAGTGTGAATTGCTGGGAGGATTTCACAACTGCATTCATCCACAACTTCACGAGCACATACGAGAGGCCCAATCTCCCGCGGCAGTTGGATTTATGTGTGCAAGGCAAGGATGAGCCCCTCCGGGATTACTTATCTCGGTGGATCAAGCTGAAAAACTCATGCGAAGGAGTCCATGAGATCCAGGCCATTCAGTACTTTACTGATGGATGCATGGCTGATTCAATGCTGAAGCACAAGCTGCTCCGCAAAGACTTCACATCGCTCGCCGAGCTCATGAAGGTGGCAAATGCGTTCGCTATGTCCGATTCTGCGATGCGCCCTATCCAACTCGGAGTTGGAGGGGTGATCCAGTCACCAGGGGCTCCGCAGTCGGACACAGGGAACCAAGGCCTCAGTCGGAAGGAAAGGAGGGAGAACAACCGCAACAACAACAACCACAACCAGCAGAACAGTGGCAAGCGCAAGGATGAACAGCCCGATACTCAGTATGGCAGTCGGCAGGTGGCCGCTGTCTAGAATGAGGAAGATCCAGCGGCTGCAGGAGGCAGTCGTAAGATGAGACCGAACGTGAGACCCCCGGGACAGATGAAACCCAAGTACACGTTCGAGGACATGCTAGATGCGCCATGTAAGTTGCACAGCACGCCGGGCAGGCCGTCTGCGCACACTACTCGGCAGTGTGACTTTGTGAGAAGAATTGCGAAGGGAGAAGCTTTACCACCTCCACCCCCACCACCACCCCAGAACAGAGGACCACCTCAGCAGCAGAACCAGTTCCCGCAGCAAGATGCCGCCTACATGATTTTCACCAGCGAGTCCGCGGACAAGGTCAGTCGGAGAGCCCGAGCAGCGGAAGTTAATGCCACTATGCCACCTATCCCCCAGTTTCTGCATTGGTCCGAATGTCCTATATCCTGGGACAGAGCAGATCATCCCACCATTTTGCCGAATCCGGGCAACTATCCGCTGGTGGTGGACGCTCTGTTCGTAGGACCAAGGTTTTCATGAAAATTCTCCCGAGTGCTTGTGGATGGACGAAGCACAATTAACATTCTGTATAGAGATACAATGGTCAAGCTAGGGCTCACAGAGAGAGATCTAGAGCGCAGTCGGATGACTTTCCATGGGATTGTCCCGGGATTGTCTTGCACCCCCATGGGCCGCGTTCGGCTGGACGTCATATTCGGCACGGAGGAGAATTTCAGAAGGGAGCCGATTTGGTTTGAGGTCGCCGACCTCAGCAGTCCTTACCATGCTCTGTTGGGGTTGCCGGCGTTTGCCAAGTTCATGATCAATGCACAACAGACATACCTGAAGATGAAGATCCCAAGGCCAAACGGTGTCATCACTGTCACCGGGGACTTCAGGAAGTCCCTCGAGTGCACATCCGCTGGCAGTAGTTTGGCTGACTCGTTAGTGGTCGAGACGGAGAAGCGTCAGCTCAGCAAGGTGATCGCAATGGCGCAAGCATAGAACAAGAATCCACTCCTAGTCGGCCCGGCAAAGAGAGTAGATGAGGAATCTTCTTTTCAGTCGGCCAAGGACAGCAAGAAGATCGCTCTAGATCCCTCCGACTCAACCAAGTTTTTTGTATTCGGAGCAGGACTCAGCGATAAATAGGAAAGCGCGCTCATCGAGTTTCTCCGTGAGAATCGGGACATCTTTGCATGGTCTCCACAAGACATGCCTGGTGTGCCGAGAGAACTCGCCGAGCACAAGTTGCACATTCGGCCAGGCTCGAAGCCGGTCAAGCAACCCTTGCGACGTTTTTCTGAGGACAAGAGAAGGGCAATCGGCGAAGAGGTGGCGAAGCTGCAGGCTGCAGGTTTCATCATGGAAGTATTTTACCCCGAGTGGCTGGCGAATCCAGTCCTCGTCATGAAGAAGAACAAGACTTGGCGCATGTGTATAGATTACACTTGCCTGAACAAGGCATGCCCAAAAGATCCGTTTGCTCTGCCCCGTATTGATCAAGTGATTGACTCTACGGCCGTCTGCGAGTTGTTGTCCTTTCTGGATGCGACTGCTGGATATCACCAGATTAAATTGGCCGTGGAGGATCAGATAAAAACTGCATTTATAACGCCCTTCGGGGCCTATTGCTATATCACCATGCCGTTTGGTCTGAAGAATGGAGGTGCCACTTATCAGCGCACAATTCAGAGATGCACACACTCTCAGCTCGGCAGAAATCTCCATGTTTACGTGGACTATTTAGTGGTGAAGTCGGCAAAGGGAATCACACTGTTGGATGATCCGAGGGAAACATTTGCAAACCTGAGAACTTATCAGATCAAGCTCAACCCGGAGAAGTGCGTGTTTGGAGTTCAAGCCGGCAAGCTCTTAGGGTTTCTCTTTTTCCGAGAGGGGAATCGAATGCAACCCCGAGAAGATAGCCGCAATAGAGCGCATGGAGCAGCCCAAAATCCTGAAGCAAGTGCAGAAGTTCACCGGTTGCCTCGCATCACTTAGCCGATTTCTCAGTCGGCTAGGTGAAAAAGAAATCTCGTTGTACCAGTTGATGAAGAAGACGGAGAAATTCACCTGGACCCCTCAAGCGAATGAAGCATTCCGAGAGCTCAAGCGCATGCTCTCCACGGTGCCGATTCTGGCTGCCCCGATTGAGAAGGAACCAATGATGTTATACATTGCGGCAACCAATCGGGTGATCAGCGCAGTTATGGTGGTGGAGCGGCCCGAGAAGGACAAGGCACAGCAAATTCAGCGTCCAGTATACTACATCAGCGAAGTGCTCTCGGCATCCAAGCAGAACTACCCTCACTATCAGAAGATGTGCTATGGAGTATACATGGCAGCCAAGAGGTTGAAGCCATACTTTCAAGCTCACTTGATCACTGTCGTCAGTTCGGCTCCTTTGGCCGAGATCATGGGAAGCAGAGATGCAACCGGAAGGGTGGCGAAGTGGGCAATCGAAGTCGCTAGCCATGGCATCCAATATGAGCCGAGAACGGCAATCAAGTCACAAGCATTGGCCGATTTCCTAGTGGACTGGGCTGAAACTCAGTACATGCCACAGCTCCCAATGTCGGATTCCTGGCGAATGCATTTCGACGGCTCCAAGATGAAGAATGGCCTAGGGGATGGTGTGGTGCTCACTTCACCAAGAGGAGATCAACTGCAATATGTGCTCCAGATTCACTTCGCAGCATCAAACAATGTCGCCGAATACGAAGCCCTTGTGCATGGTATCAAGCTTGCCAAGGAAATCGGTATTCGAAATATTGAGTGCTTTGGTGATTCCGACCTGGTGGTACAGCAGTGCTCGGGCACTTGGGATGCAAAGGATGCCAACATGGCAAGCTATCGCTTCCTGGTGCAACAGATCAGCGGGTATTTTGAAGGTTGCGAGTTCCATCATGTGCCAAGAGCAAACAACGAAGCAGCAGATGCGTTGTCCAAACTCGGCTCAACAAGACAAGCAATCCCACCAGGCGTATCGTTGGAACACATCAAGAAGCCATCCATCACACCATCCCCAGAGTCCGAGTCCATCTTTATCTCGGAGACCGATCTTGAAGCATTAAGGCAAAAGAAGTTCAACCGGCCAAGCCAGCAACCATGAAGAAGCAGTCAGGCACTCAGGGTGTCTCGGCAACAGCACCAGGGGCTGCCGACTGCGGGCCAGGGGCTGCAGAGGAACAAGAGAAGAGCAAAGCCAGAGGGAAGAGAGTAGAGGTTGCGCCCGAAGGCACAACCTCCGTACAACCAATGACATCAGAAAAGGCCGATTGCAATGATGAAGCTCCGACTCTAGGGGCTGCCGAATGCGTGCCAGGCGCCGCAGTCGGCAGTTCAGAAGCGGAGATAGAGATGGCAGAGGTACAAGAGGCCGAGATCATGGAGGCCAGTGGTCAAGAAACTGAGGTCCAAGAAGAAGTCCCACCCCACCATGCAGTAGTAATGGCAGTGGTCAGTGCGCCATCATGGGCACAGTCGATTAGAGATTTCCTAGCAGACGGAGTCCTCACAGAAGATTTGGCAGAGTCAAGGCAAATCAGCCGCCGATCTTGGGCATACACAATAATCAACAATGAGTTGATGCGCAAGAGTGCGACTGGCATCCTCCAGAGATGTGTGGAAGAGGACAGAGGCTTGGAACTGCTCAGAGACATTCATCAAGGTGAATGCGGTCATCATGCGTCTGCAAAGGCCATTGCCAACAAAGCATTTCGACATGGTTTCTACTGGCCGACTGCCCTTGCAGCGGCTGAAAATCTGGTGAAGTACTGCAAGGGTTGTCAGCGTTTCAAGGCAAAAAGTCATCAGCCAGCATCGGCACTAAAGACAATCCCAATAGCATGGACGTTTGCAGTATGGGGTTTGGACATGGTCGGACCATTCAAGAGAGCTCGAAGTGGTATGACACATCTTCTGGTTGCAGTGGACAAATTTACCAAGTGGATTGAAGCTAGACCGATCAAGAAGCTGGATGGGCCGACTGCAGTTCGGTTTGTGGCCGACATTATATGCAGATATGGTGTGCCCAACAGCATCATCACCGACAACGGCACAAACTTTGCGAAGGGTGCACTGGCCCGATATACAGCTCAGCAGGGCATTCGGCTTGATCTTGCGTCGGTGGCGCACCCGCAATCAAACGGTCAAGTCGAAAGAGCAAATGGACTAATCCTGTCGGGTATCAGGCCCAGATTGGTAGAGCCACTCGAGAGGGCACCCGGATCATGGATTGAAGAGCTTCCTGCAGTACTGTTCAGATTAAGGACTACACCAAACAGGTCGACTGGATTCACTCCTTTCTTCCTAGTGTATGGTTCAGAGGCAGTCATCCCGTCCGACATCGAGTTAGACTCACCTCGGCATGCCCTGTACACCGAAGAAGAAGCCAGAGTGGCACGAGAAGACGGCATCGACCTCAAAGAGGAAGCCTGCCTGTTGGCCTTGTCGAGGTCAGCAGTCTATCAGCAGAAGTTGCGGCACTACCACAGCAAGAAGATTCGTCCTCTCGCTTTCCGAGAAGGAGACATGGTGCTACGCCGAATCCAGAAGTCAGATGGGCAGCACAAGCTATCGTCACCTTTGGAGGGGCCATTCGTTATCAGCAGAGCGCTCAAGAACAATTCCTATTATCTGATCGACTGCACTAAGGGCACTCGGCACAAGGACACGTCAGGAGCAGAGACGGAGCGGCCGTGGAACGCCGAGTTGTTATGTCCGTTCTATAGTTGAGCGGCAAAGACTTATGTAAGCCATTCGGCAAACAATCAGTAAAAGTTATCATGCCTCTAAAAATGAGCATTCGAGTGTCTTTATATAATTTCATTCGAAAAGCTAGCCATGATCGGCGACGCTCATACCCGAGATGTGTATAACACACCCGGGGACTGGCCGACCACGAGGTCAAGAAAATAAGCCATCGAGGCACGGGGATTGCAGGCTGACACTCAATCGGACACCTAGCTTGAGCGCAAATCCCTAAAAGGTTTGTGGCTTTGAGAAGGGTTGCAATTGGGGCAGTCGGCAGTGCGAATCCTCGGGAAACAATCCGAAACATGCCACCAAGGGCACATTCGATAAGACAAAGTTACCGATTGCGCTGCAAACCAGGACATCGAGCCCGGTAGCGCGCAATCAGCGCCTACTATTGCAGAATCCTTTGCGTTAAAATCTTGTTGTGTAAAAAATAAAAACTTATCGAACCTTGGCTGGTAGTCTACTGTTGATCCGATTGCAGACCGCATGACGGCAGCAGAATCGACATGGTAGACATCCCCAAGTGTAGCCGATAAAGGAAACCGACAAAGACGCAAAGTGGATCGCACAAGTTAAAAGCAAAGGCCAAGCAGTCGGATTGAATAAAGCAGGCCCAAGGCCGAATAAGTGCATTACATCGAAATAACACCCAGTGGGTGTCGACAGAATTAAAATTGTGTCTTACAGAATGAGATAAAACCGGTCTAGTATCGGCAAGCTACAACAAGTAACGCAGTTGATAGCATGACTCAGGCAGTTGGAGGCACTGAGCTAGAAGACGGAGCAGTCGGATCCGATTGCGCTTCAGAAGTTGTGGCACCAGTCTGCTTGGATCGTGGAGATGTTTGAGACGAGCCGCTGTCGGAGAACTCTTCGGCCAGGCCAGAGATTGTAGGAGCGGGGAGCGGGTTCCCTCCCTCGTCGAGATACGGAGTATACTCGTATGGAGAGAACCAATTTACCATAGTGCTGGCTAGCCGATTGACTTCGGCATAGGTTTTCTCAAGCAGATCGGAGGCACTTTCTCGGAGGCTATAAAGTTGGGAGGTTTTCACCTGAGGGTACCAGCTCAGCACGGTCTGAAGAGCGGTTTCTGCGCCAGTCCGACCGGCAGAGTTCAGCAGCACATCGACTCGCCGGGGGATGGCCTTCAGGAGGGTCCGAGTCTGCTCAGTGGTAGCATTCGGAGCTTCCCCCTGGTCAGAATCTTCTTCATCTTGTTTTTCCCCCTCGTTGATCTCGGCAGAGGAGTCGGCAGCATTCTTCATCTTCTGAAGTCCGACCTTAAGCTCAGTCGGCGACCACAATGATTCAGCAATCTTCAGAATTCCGAGCTTGAAGGATAAGGCCACTCCCTTGATAACAGGAATGCGGGCTTCGGTGCCAATCAGATATTCATGCCGGGTCCAGACGTTATCTTCACGGTCGCAGGTCCCTCCGGCGGCAACGGCTTCCTCTCGGAACTTGGCGACGGCTGCATTGGCAGCTGCTTCAGACTCGGGCCAGGCTTCTGTGTCACGAGAAGGAAGTATGAGAAATAACATGAGAGAGAAGAGCAATCGGAAGGCGCATAAGGTGCAGGAGACACCCACCGCTAAGGAGGGCATCCATCTCGGTCATTGTATCGCAGAAACCTTTAGCTCGGCGGCGCAGTCGGGTGGTCTCCTCATAGTTGCGTTTCTCCAAGTCTTCATACTTGACAACATGTTCATCGCGATCTCGCCGAATGGAGTCACGGGCGGCGACTGCTTCATTCCTTTCAGCTTGCAAGGCCTCTCGGGCGGCAACAGCAGCATCACGCTCGGCGAGAAGGCCATCGCGAGTGGCCGCTACGGCAGCAATGTCGGCCAGATGTTTTCTCTCGAGGGCAGCCATCTCAGAGCGAAGACTTTGGACGGTCCGATTTAGATCGATTTCTACTCCCTGCAGTCGGGTCGCTTCCTCCTTGGCTTTGGCGAGTGCTGGACCATGCTGGTCGAGTTCTGCAGTCAATTCGGTAATTCGGCCTTGAAGGTCATCTATCATGGGAGTAGAAGCTAGAGCAGAGCATAAAGGATATGAGCGCAAGAGTAATTGTTAATTGGAAAGAAAACAGAAATAGTAGAGAAGTTACCTTTCAGTTTAGCAATCTCAGCCGACTGGTTGTTGACCTGCAGCTGGGCCTGGGCAAGAGTTCGCAGGCTGGCAGTGTATGCATCAAGGAGCTTCTCGAAGACCTCACGTTTTTCTTCCATAACAGCCTGAGAGGAACAACAAGATGGGATTAGAGACACGGCAGTCAGCAAAATCACTTAAAGATCCGAACCGATTGCAACCAATCGGCCCGAATCTCGGGGACTACACCCAGTGGGTGCGCTTGCGCGCACCCACCGGAAGGAAAGTTTCCCGATTGAGGAAGGCAAGTGATAAAGCAAAATCAGTTAAAGATCCGAACCGATTGCAACCAATCGGCCCGAATCTCGGGGACTACACCCACCGGAAGAAAAGCCCCACGAGCAAAAGAAAGACATAAAGAGAAAGCCAAGGGTTACCGTGTGATGAGAGGTGAGCTGTTGGAGGTCCCGGGCAAGGGCGGCGGAAAAATTATTCACCCGGCTCAGAGCAGTCGTCACAGGGTCTTGAGGATGATGCGAGGCGTCAGGCTCGGTGCCGACGTGACGGGCTTGAGAGTACTCGGCCCAGAATTGATCCACCGAGCGCATAAGAATTTCCGAGGCAGAAGAGGTCGGCGTTGGCACTGCAGTCTGAGTAGCGGTGGGAGCAGCGGCAGTAAGGGCCGGGGGCGTCGGCGTCACCGGAGGGCCAGAGGAACCCGATTGTGGCGGTGGCGCAATCGGGCGAGTTGGAGCAGGAGTGACAACGACAACTGGCGGCACAGTCGTGGTAACCGGCGGCACGGTCGTGGTAATCGGTGGAGCTGATACCACGATCGGCGACGGTGTCGTCACCATCGGCGGCTCGGACGTGGTAGTTGGGGCAGATGTAGCTGCGGCAGGAGAGACCGGGTTGGAGCGGCGTGGCGGAGACGGGGCAATCGGATCGACCGATTGCGTTCCTCTGTCACCAAGAGCCGCCCGGTCAGCGGCATTCTTGGAGGTCTTGGAAGTAAGGGTAGAAGAGGAGGCTTTAGGAGTAGTCGCGAGGCGGGCCTTCTTGGCAGCGCGCTCGGCGTCCTTCAAGGAGAGATGAGAAGCAGTCGGCCGTTTATGAACAGCGGCGGCAGAAGCAGCAGGCGAGATGATAGCGCTGGCACGAACCGGAAGGCCAGTGTCGTCATCGTCAATCCCAATCGGCTCCCTGAAGGAAGAAAGAGCAGGAGAGTCAGTATAAGCAAAGACAGTGAAGTGCTAAGCAAGAAGACAAGGGCATACCCGACTGTTCTTGGCGCGCCAGTGGGCATTCGGCATCTTAGCTGAGCGACGTTCAGCGGCGCATGAGCAATCGGCCTCCGAGTGGTCACCTCCTGGGCTTGTTTGCCTTTGCCAGCTATCGGCGCGACCTTGGCAACCTTGCTGGGAGCCATACCAGCGGAGGAGCTAGTGGTCGAAGTGCGCCTTACTGGCACCTTTGGGGGTTTGGCACGAGGAGCTGCATCAGAATCATTAGCCTTTGAGACACTTTCATCATCACTCCATTCGGCCAAAAATTGCTCAAGGGAAGGGTCAGGCGTACCCCCTTGAGCCGGCAGCCGGGTGTCGGTCCTTGGAGGATTGGCGGTCTCGGCATCATCGCCCTCGGCGTCCATGGAGTCGGAGGATCCTCCGGAAGACTCGCCATCATCTTCGTCATCGTCGCCGGACTCGGCGGAGAGTATCTTGCCGTTATATTCAAAGTCGGCGGGGTCTTCCTCCGCGCGGTCGGGGGCGTATACGCCAGCTTCCTGGCCATCCTCCATTAGGTTGGACTGGATAAAATGCTGGAAAGAAAATGGAAGTGATCAGAGCAATAGGAAGAAAGAGCAATCGGAGGAAAAAGCATTCGGAGCATACCACAGGCGACTTCTGCTGGCGGGTGAGGTAATCAAGCCCGAAGCGGAAGGGGTCTGGCAATGGGCTAGAGGTAATAGCTTTCACCCGGGCGCAGAGATCTTCAGTCTTCACTCGCCACGTGCAGAGCCGAGTGGGATCTCGGAGACCCGACATGTCGCAGAGGCGGTGCACTCGGCGCTGCAGGGGGATAATCCGAGCTTGAAGCCAAGCGGCTACCAGGTCGGTTGGGAGGAGCCCTTCTTGCCCCAGCTGGGTGACCCTAGCAACCTGATTATCGACATCGAGGTCTCTGACGCCATACTTCAGTGACCACTGATGCTTCTCAATCGGCCGGGCAAGGGAGAACTCGGGCAGATTGAGAAGATCGGGGCCTTGGTCGGGCGACTTGACGTAGAAGAACGAGGTTTGCCAGTTCTTGCAGGACTGGACAATCTCGGGACTTTTATACCTCTGCTTGCCGGTTGCGACGAGACAATTACCGCAATCGGTCATGTCAGTCGGGAACGATGGCTCGCCGCCTTCGATGGTGGAGGGCACCACAGTTCCTGTCCGGGCGTTATGAGCTCGGAGGTTGAAGAAGCGTTTCCAGAGGGCGATGCTCGGATGGCAGCCGAGGTACCCCTCGCAGAGTGTCACGAACCCCGAGAGGATCATGATGAAGTTGGCCGCGAGATGATGGGGTTGCAGTCGATGGAAGTCAAGAAATCCACGGAGAAACGAGCTGGCGGGGAGGCCGAATCCACGCTCGAAGTGAGCAAGGAACACGACCCTCTCGCCAGCGCGTGCGCTGGGCACGACCTCGGCCTGGCCAGGGATGCGCCATCGACCTCCGCGGGCATCTGACGGGCGCGGATCAAGGCCTGGACGGCGTCGGCGGTGGTCTGGGAACCCCTCCAGCACCCGCGGCTCGCCTGTGACACATCTCGCCGGGGCACCATGGTTTTCACAGCAGAGCAGAGAAGGAGCGCGAAAGCGGCGGTGGAGAGTCACTGCGGAGGCGGCGGAGGCGCTGAAGAGCACGAGTCCATGGCCGGAGTAGGTCTAGGGCACAGAGGTTCGCGGCAGAGAGTTTTGCGTGGAGTAGCAATGGAGCAGAGGAGAGGGAGCTCGAGGTTGAAGACGGCGTCTGAGGAGAAGGAAGAGACGAAGGCACCCGCCTGCGGCTTATATGGGCGGCGGGGGGGGGGAAGTGGGATGCGTCTGCGGCTGTGTGGCTCGGTGTGTCCTAGGGCACAGGAAGGGCAACCGGAAAACCCGCGCAGAGGATCCAGGCGCAAGAGGCGAGGCGTGCGACGTGGGGGTCAGGCCCTGCAGTTATGTCAAGTCGCGCGTGGATCGTGGGTCCCAGCTCATTAATCACATCCCGGAAGAATCGGAGGTAACCGTTTGAATGAAATCGGCAAAGGATGTTCTGCCACAAAAGAGAAGACTCAAGCTGGGAACAAAACAAACCCAATCGGACGAGAAGCTTGGTCAGCCGAGTGTGATCTCCGAGTCGGCCGACGGGCTCGGAACGACACACCCGATGAGGCCATAGCAAACGGAGGATATCAAGAGAGAGATTAAAAACTGCAAAGGCCGACCGTGGGACCTTTACAGCTTTAGGGGCTACTGTCGGGGGGTTGGTACCCGGGTAGGCTAACCCAAACGGAAGTAACCTTTCAAGACAAGGATGAGCCGATTGGACGGTAGCTGGGCCGAGCTGGGCAGATGTACGACCGATTGCTCCAAGGCAATCAGCCGTATCAAATGCCAGCAGTCGGCCCAGGCGCAATCGGCCCACCCTTTCCTTCACCAAGACAATCATCCGATTGGTCGGCAGCTGGTCCGGGGTTGATACCTAGCAATCCGATTGCCCAGAGCAATCGACCTCACCAGGAACCACCAGTCGGACCAGGCGTAATCGGAACTACCTACCACCCAGTCGGGGGTATGATTATGAGGTCATAAATGCCATATCCCGAGATATCTGGGTGTCAGGAAGGCCAAGTCACGTCGAGGATTTGCTGGAGATACGGTGTCGACCTCCCCGCCGATTCCTCGGACAGGCCGACAAGACCACACTCCCTAGCTCCACTATTCATCCCTACATCCTACAAGCCTACAGCATGGGCCGCCGCTCGTAGGCTCCGGATCACCCGGAGAGGAGCAGTCGGTGGGCCCAGGCCGGTTAGAGGATGACATCTGGGCCCATTCGGCAATGAAGTTACCGAAGTACCCTGGGCTCACACTATAAGAGCCAGGGTACCCCTCCTGCATGAGTGACGATCCGCACTAGAGCACCATAACTCATTTCCCCTCAGTTCATTCACTGCTCGTAGTTACTCCTCAGGGAAGCAGGTGAGAACCTTGCCCACGGCGGCGGAGATCACCTTCCCCTGAGAAGATAGAGAAGCAGTTATTGTAGCCAGATCATTGATATACAAGAGACAAGCAGGAGTAGGGGTGTTATCTCTCCAGAGAGCCCCGAACCTGGGTACATCGTGGTGTCTTCACCTTGCTTGTGCCCAACCCGATTCCTGCACCATCGACATCCTCTCCCTCGAGTCTTCCCCCTCACTTTAGCCATCCCATGGCATCTGGCGTTGCATATCGACGACAACCCGATTATGATTACATCCTTACTCCATTGCATACTTGTAGCTGCTGCCACTCGCTTCTCCGAGCTGGAGGCTGCTCAGAAGAGAATCGCCGAACTGGAGACCCAGCTCGGTGAGAAGAATGGCCAGCTCGGTCGTGCCGAACAAGACAACCAACGCCTAGCTGCTGCCGAAACTGAGCTTCAAGCCAAACTTCAACGAGGTGCCGACGACCTCGCCACTGCCCGACGCGCCCATGAACATGAACTTCAAAGGCTCTCCGATGCCCGAATTGAGGTTGCGGGCCAACTCATGAAGGAAAGGGATGCCGCTGTCAAACGTGCTGAGGACATGGACGCCCAGCAGATAATAGAGATCCAGCGTACCCAAGCCAGTGTTGATCTTGCCCACACCTGCCTCCATTGAGTAGATCTTGCTCTTGCAGGTAATTTTTTCTTTTACTACTCCGATCTGACTTTTTCGTTTGCCGGACTAACTTCCTTCTCCGATTGCTCTTGCCAGATGCCTGGCCCCACTCCAACACCACCGCTGATGAAGCAATTGCCGCAGCCCGCCGAGTGCGGGGTGTGTTAGTTGCTGTTGATGCCGGCTGGGATGCCGAAGACTTCGTGGTTGCCCTGGATGCTCGGATTCCTCATGTGAAAGGTGCCCTGTGCACATGCAAGACTTGCATCCAAAAGTTGAATGACAAGCTGTTCAAGGGCAAGAAGAAGACCATTGCATTTGATAGGCATGAGGATGTTGCTCGGAGTCTGAAAGTTGTAGGCCGCCAGGTTGACCATATGATCGACTCTGCCTTCCGATCTAGGGTGCAGGCCGCCCTCTCTATCGCGAAGAGTTGGTTTCCTGGAATTGATCTGCAACTGATGACTGCTCTACGGGAAGGTTCGGAAGAATCCATCGGCGAGCTCTGGACTCAGATCTGCCACGTTGCCCAGGAGCTTGCCAATGGTATGTATCTCCTGGAAGTCACTCCCTATGTTGATTCTGCTGGCCACCCGACTGGAGTTGCCTCCTTCAGCGACCTTCTGTACACCACAAGCGAGGAAAAGGCGCCCCAGTCCCGACCTGCTCGTCAGGTTGGCAGTGAGAACTCCCACTCTTCAGATTACGCTGATGACGAGGCCGAGGAAGAGAGCGAGGGTTCCTACGACGGGCACTCGGTGAGTGCCGCCCAGGAGCCCCCTCGCGATCAAGCCAAGACCACTGCCTCTGCGCTGGATGCGCCGGACGCTCCAGATGCCCCAGCTGCCTAAGCTCGGCACACCAACCTCGTTTCCTACCTTTGCTCGAAAAACAATTAAATTCCAAGTGCGCCCGTCGAGGGACACTTTCATGTAATGAACACCATTCGGCCAACTGGCCCTATCTTTGTTTGTGAACTTAATCTTTGCTTAAATGATCATGGAATTCCGCCTTTGCGTTTTTCAACCGATTGCCTTTTTCTTTGCCACTTGTTCTCTCTCGGTCGAAACTCTCACCAACCTTACAACCGACCTGCGGTCTGTGGTCGGATCGGAGAATAGACCTTAAAAGAATTTTTTGACAAATACTTCTAGGTTCCCAGTTTTTCTCGCAAAGGGGAAAGTTTCATAACTGGGCCACTTACCACCTGCCGATTGCTTGGCCAGCCAGCCTGGTCGCAATCGGCGGGTTGTGAACGGCTTGCTCCGAACTAGATATACTTTGAGTATAAAACTCTTCGAATGACAATTATGTTCAACCGCATCCCCCCGACATTACAGCCGGCCTGCGGTCTGCATTCGGTTCGGACCAGCTTTCACAAAACCATTCACTCGTTTCGCTTTTTCTCCAAGTATACCCTTTTCGGGGCAACCGGCCAGTCCCCGGGTCTGCTTTTGCTGACCCCGGAACTGAAACATGCTAAAACAAATAATTTCATAACTCCTACCGAATGCAGTCTCATGGACGCACGGCTATTCTCATTGATAATAATTCCACAAAGGGAGGGGATACAACAATACCATTCAACTGTAAAACGGACATAACAGCTCGGCGTTCCAAGGACGCTCCGTTTCTTGCCCCGAAGTATCCACGTATCGGGTCGGCTTCTTGAGATCAATGAGGTAATACACATTGTTTTTGAGTGCTCGACTGATGACGAATGGACCTTCCCAAGGAGAGGATAACTTGTGTTGGCCATCCGATTTCTGGATTCGGCGCAACACCAAGTCACCCTCACGAAAAGCTAGGGGACGGATCTTCTTGTTGTGGTAGTGACGCAGCTTCTGCTGATATATTGCCGACCTGGACAGGGCCAGGAGGCATGCTTCTTCTCTGAGATCAACGCCGTCCTCACAAGCTTCCTTGGCTTCTGCCTCCGTGTACATGGCATGACGAGGTGAATCGAACTCGATGTCGCAAGGGAGCATTGCCTCGGCGCCATATACTAGGAAGAAAGGGGTGAATCCAGTTGAACGGTTCGGCGTGGTGTGCAAACTCCAAAGTACTGCTGGCAGCTCATCAATCCATGCGTCGGGTGCTCTTTCCAGTGGTTCCACCAATCTTGGCTTGATTTCGGACAAAATGAGACCATTCGCTGCTTGGCCATTTGACTGTGGGTGAGCCACGGATGCGACGTCTAGCTGGATGCCTTGCTGGGAGGCAAACCAAGCTAGCGCCCCCTTTGCAAAGTTTGTTCCATTGTCAGTGATGATGCTGTGTGGCACTCCATATCTGACCAGGATGCCTGCTATGAACCTGACCGCGGTCGGCCCATCCAGCTTCTTGATCGGCCTTGCCTCTATCCACTTGGTGAACTTGTCCACTGCTACCAGTAAGTGTGTCATACCACCTCTTGCTGTTTTGAACGGCTCTACCATGTCCAGACCCCAGACTACAAACGGCCATGTGATCGGAATTTTCTTGCATGTTGAGGCTGGTAGGTGGCTCATTGCTTTAAATCTTTGAAACCCATTGCAATGCTTGACCAGATCTTCTGCCGCTGCTTTTGCAATTGGCCAATAAAAACCATGGCGAAAAGCCTTGGCGATTATTGCTATTGCTGATGCATGATGACCGCATTCACCTTGGTGGATGTCTCGGAGCAGCTCCATCCCCTTGTCCTCCTCCACACATCGCTGAAGAACTCCTGTTGCACTTCGGTGCACCAGCTCGTTGTTGATGATTGTGTATGCTCCAGATCGGTGCTGGATTTGCCGAGCTTCTACTTCATCTTCTAGGAGTATGCCGTCTGCCAGGAAATCTCTGAATGGTTCTGCCCATGATGGTGCCGCCACAATCACCATTACAGTAACTTCTTCTGGCTCTGGTTGTACATCTGCCGCTACTGGCAGCTCGGAGGGGGAAGAGCCGACTGCATCTGGCATGGTTTCCTCAGTCCCCGAGCTGACGACAGCAGCCCCTGATTCACAATCGGCAGCCCCTAGGGTTGCCGAATGCTCCTTTGCTTTTTGCTTTTTTGCTTCTAGTTCTGCCATCTTCAGGTCGGTCGGAATAAAGATTGACTCTGATTCTGGGGAAGGCTTGACGGATGGCTTGTGGATATTTTCTAGTGATATTCCTGGAGGAACTTCCTTTCTGGTGGATCCCAACTTAGACAGTACATCCGCTGCTTCATTTTCAGATCTGGGAATGTGATGGAATTCACACCCCTCAAAGAATTCGGACAACTGCTGCACAAGGAATCTGTATCGTGCCATATTTTCATCCTTTGCATCCCAAGTGCCAGTGCATTGCTGCACCACCAGATCGGAATCACCCTAACATAGAATTCGCCGAATGCCAATCTCTTTGGCCACTCGGACACCGTGCACCAAAGCTTCGTATTCGTCCACATTATTTGATGCTGCAAAGTGAATCTGCGGTACATATTCAAGCTTGTCACCTTTGGGGACGTGAGAACAACACCAGCCCCTAGTCCGTTCATCATCTTGGAGCCATCTAAGTGCATTTGCCAGAACTGAGAGTCCGGACAGGGGGGGTATATACTGAGTTTCTGCCCAATCCACCAAAAAATCCGCCAGGACATGAGACTTGACTGTCGTCCGAGGCTCATACTTGATCCCATGTGTTGCGATTTCTATGGCCCATTTTGCCACCCGACCGGATGCGTCCCGACTGCCAATGATTTCTGACAATGGAGCCGAACTGACCACCGTGATCGGATGCGCCTAGAAATAAGGCTTCAACTTTTTTGCTACCATGTACACACCATAGCACATCTTCTGATAGTGGGGATAGTTTTGATTGGAGGTGGAGAGCACTACATAATACACTGGCCTCTGGACCGGTTGTGCCTTGTCCTTCTCGGGACGCTCGACCACCATAACAATACTAACCACCCGATTGGTTGCTGCAATGTACAATATCATTGGCTCTTTTTCCTTCAGAGCTGCCAACACTGGCGCAGTGGACATCATACGCTTGAGCTGTTTGAATGCCTCGTCCGCCTGCGGCGTCTAGCTGAACTTGTCTGTTTTCTTCATTAGTGGGTACAGTGGAATTGCCTTCTCTCCCAGCCGACTGAGAAATCGGCTGAGCGATGCCAAGCATCCGGTGAACTTATGCACATCCTTGATATTTCTGGGCTTGCCCATCCTCTCAATTGCTGCAATCTTCTCAGTGTTGCACTCTATCCCTCTCTCGGACACCAGAAAACCAAGCAGCTTGCCGGCTGGCACGCCGAACACACACTTTTCTGGGTTGAGCTTGATCTGGTATGCCCGCAAATTTGCGAATGTCTCCTTGAGATCATCCAATAAGGTTGATCCCAGCATCGACTTGACCACGAGGTCGTCTACATATACATGTATGTTCCGACCTAACTGAGGCCGAACACACCGCTGCATAGTACGCTGATAAGTCGCGCCGCCGTTTTTCAGGCCGAATGGCATGGTGATGTAACAATAAGCCCCGAAAGGGGTAATAAACGATGTTTTAATCTGATCGTTTACATCAAGCTTAATCTGGTGGTAGCCTACTGTGGCATCCAGAAAGCACAGGAGCTGACAGCCAGCCGTAGAGTCAATCACTTGATCGATACGGGGCCACTCAAAAGGATCCTTGGGGCAGGCCTTATTCAGGCAAGTGTAATCTATAAACATGCGCCAAGTACCATTCTTCTTCGGAACCAGAACTGGATTTGCTAACCAGTCTGGGTAGAACACTTCCTTGATAAATCCTGCTGCGAGCAACTTGGCTATCTCATCGCCGATTGCTCCTCTCTTCTCTTCTGAAAAACGCCGAAGTGGATGCTTGATCGGCTTGGATCTAGGTCGGATATGAAGCTTGTGCTCGGAAAGTTCCCTCGGTACACCAGGCATGTCATGTGGGGACCATGCGAAGATGTCACGATTCTCACGGAAGAACTCGACGAGCTCGCCTTCCTATTTGCTGCTGAGGCCGGCCCCAACAATGACGCACTTGCTCGGGTCGGAGGGGTCTAGGGCGATCTTCTTGCTGTCCTTTGCCGCTTGAAATATGGTCTCATCATCCGGCCTCTTGTCCTTCGTGCTCGGCATGGGGTCCTTCATTTGAGCTTGGACTGCTGCTACCACCTTGTCCAGCTGGCGCCGTTCTGCATCTATGACCAGAGCATCAGCTAGCTTGGAACCAGCAGATGAACACTCCAGTGACTTCCTGTAGTCACCACACACAGTGATTGTACCATTCTGCCATGGGAGCTTCATCTTCAAGTACGGCTGCATGATGTTGAACATGAACTTGGTGATTGCAGGCGACCCGAGCAGAACATGGTACGGGCTGCTCAGATCAGCCACCTCGAACCAGATCGGCTCTCGGCGGAAATTCTCTTCCGACCCGAATACTACCTCAAGCCGAATGCGGCCTAATGGGGTACATGACAGGCCGGGCACTATCCCATGGAACGTAGTTCTGCTGGGCTCTAACTCACTCTCGCTGATGCCGAGCTTGATCATTGTGTCTTTGTATAGAATATTGATGGCACTGCCTCCATCAATAAGCGTCCTGGTGAACTTGCATGAATACAATGGTGCCGCCAAGATTTCATCCACCACGAGCATATAACTGCCCGGGTTGGGCATTTCGCTCGGATGGTCTTCTGGGCCCCATGTTATGGCATTGTCCGACTAGTTCAACCTCTGAGAAATTGCTGGCATGGTGGCGTTGACTGCCTACTCACGGGCTCTCCGACTGCCTTTGTCATCCGACTCGCTGGTGAAGATCATATATGCTACATCATGACATGGGAACTGCTGCCGAGCATTTGATGGTGGTGGGCCTGGGGGTGGGGGTGGCGGTGGGGGTGGATTTGCTACCCCTCCCTTTGCCAAACGCTCAACCCAAATACACTGCCGAGTGGTGTGCGATGCGGGCTTGCCTACTCCACTGTGCATCTTGCAGGGTTGGTTCATCATGTCCTCAAATGTGTATGGGCCCTGGGTTGACCTGGCGGTCTCTCTGCAGGCTTCATCTTCCGACTGCCTCCCGCAGCCCCTTGTTCCTCTTGGTGTTGCACTATTGCTACCTGCCGATTGCCATACTGGGCATCCGGCTGCTCATCCTTCCTCTTGTTTAAACCAGTGTTGTTGTTGTTGTTGAAATTGGGGTTGTTGTTGTTGTTGTTGAAGTTGTTGTTCCACTGGATCTCGCGCCTCTCGCGCCGGTTGGGACCATTTGCTTCTGCCGATTGCTGCTTCTGGCCAGATGGCTGCCCTTGGATGAATCACTGGGACTTAATGTGATCGGGCGCATTGCAGAGTCAGATGCGGCGAATGAATTGGCTATCCTCATCAGATCAGCCAAAGATGTTATCTCCTTGCGCAGGAGCTTGTGCTTCAACAAAGACCCGTCCAAGCAGCCGTCAGTGAAGTACTGGATGGCTTGGATTTCATGAACTCCCTCGCAAGTGTTCCTGAGCTTGATCCACCGCTGAAGGTAATCGCGCAGGGGCTCGTCCTTTCCTTGTACGCAGAGAGCAAGGTGCCGAGGCAGACCTGGGCGCTCATAAGTACCCGTGAAATTGAGGACAAATGCGTCCTCAAAATCCTTCCAGCAATTGACACTGTTGCTGGGCAAGCTGTTCAACCAGGACCGAGCTGAACCTTGGAGCATGAGCGGAGCATAGCGTACTGCTACGCGCCGACCACCTCCTACGATACCGACGGCTGTCATATAATCGACCAGCCAATCATCTGGCTTGACTGATCCATTGTACTTGGGGGTGTCCCTGGGCAATGTGAAACCTTTGGGGAACAGCTCTTGCCGAATGCGCGGGCCGAAACATGTTGGATCCGCCGGCGCATCATCTTCCGGTTGCTTATCCTGCTACAACTGCTCGATTCGGTGTCTTGCGTCGTTGTCTGTGATTGCTCGGGGACCTAACCGTTGGCTTATTGCCGGCCGGACTGATGCCGCCTGTTGCTCATTACGCCTGCTGTTGACTGCTGGCTCATCCCTCCGACTTCATCCTGCAGCCCCTTGATTCTTCAGACTGCGGTGAAAACTGTCATGTGGTGAGGATGCTTGCCTTTGCTGCCGCTGCGGCGCATTCGGCTGATTCGCACCCGCAGTTTCCCGAAGTGACTTTGATGCTACTGGCCCATTCTGCTCGGTGGCCGCCCTTTGCTGCTGGTTCGCTGTGGTTATGAGGTCGCACATTCGGCGCGTCCTCTCCCGCAGCTCTTCTCCTTCCAGATGCTCCAGCTCGGTGGCGATCTGTTGGGAAGCTCTCATGTTCTTCACAGGAGAACTGTATGAAATCTGTGGTGCCACAATGATGGATGCTACTGGCTACTGGGCTCCTCCCAGCTCTCTGCCGACCTCTCGGCCTACTACCCGAAGCTCCTCAATGACTGGTGGTGGGACAACACGCTGCCGAATGCCATGCTCTGCGTTGTATTCCTGAACTGATGCCTCCATTCGGCGCTTCTCAGCGTCGATCCGATCTGATTGCTCCTTCAGAGCTTGTCGCACCTTCTCCAGCTCGGCGTGAGCCACAACTGGATCTACGTGAAGATCCACGGGAGTGTTGTGCACGTCTGGTGGGTTGCTTGGGCCTGCTGCTGCAGTCGCTGCCCTCGCGGCTCGGGAAGCTGAAGTGGAACTGTGGCGACTTGACGCCCCTGCCATCATGACCTCCTCGCGGATGTGCGCAGTCGTGCCCTCCTGGTAGCGGATCCGTGAGCTCAGAAAACACCCGTACCTCCCTGGGAAACACGTCAGGGAGTGCTGCGACGAAGACGCGATGTCCGCCGAAAGGAATGATGACGCCGCGCGGTAGCGGCATTCCAGCCCCAAACCGCGAGGCATTGTCGATGACAAAGTCCCACGCTCCGCTCCTCATCACCAGGCCGGAGGCGAAGCGCACGCGCGATGCACATGATGGTCCCGTCCGGATCAGAACTCCAGTCGACGCCTTGGCCTGCCCCACGGTGGGCGTCAACTGTGGTCGATATGTAACGGTGATGCCATGGGGATGGCTAAAGAGGGGGACAGACCGAGGTTAGTGTCGCTGGTACCGGAAGCGAGAATGGGAACACACGGTGAGACACCACGATGTACCCAGGTTCGGGGCTCTCCGTAGAGATAACACCCCTAGTCCTGCCGAGCTAGCTATATGCAATAACTCTAGCTACAATGAATGCTCCTTGAGATGTTTGAGAGGAAGAAGAAGAGGGCCTCTGGTCTCTACTCTCTCCTTGCTCTCTTTGGTGGGTGAGAATGTAATAACTGCGCCATCGTCCCTCACGCAGGAGGGCTACCCGGGGCTCTTATAGGCCGAGCCCAGGGTACAAAAGTAAATACACAAGAGGGAGGGCCCAGTTGTCTGTCTCAGATCGGCTAAAGACCTAACATCGTGCTTCTCCGGATGTCCCGGTGTAGACTTGCAGCTCGCCATACTGCTATCCGTAGACCTCGGTAGTGAACAGTGAGGCTAGACACTTAGGCCTGTCGGCCTGTCCGCGTGATCGGCGCTGAAGGAGACCGCACGCCTCTGAAAGTCCCGATCTTCAGGGATTGCGCATTGAATGCTCTTGTACCAGGCGTCCGATTTGGACCTCTGATCGGACGCTGCTCTTCTTACTTCGGCCGGATGCTCCTGGATGAGGCCGATTGCGCCTTCTTCGGGGCAATCGGCCCTCACTTGGAACAGTTCGGCCCACTTCTTGATTTCTCTTGTTTAGCTCGGCCTTGAATAGATCAGTGACCTCCAGCTCGGTGATCTTTGCTTTGATGAACTATTTCCCCTGGGTGACCCTACCCGGGGTTCATTCCCCCGACAGAGGTCGTAGTTCCGAGTCTACGCCAGCCACGTTCGCAAGAACGTATCCCTCTTTCGGTCTTCAAAGGTATGAACACTGATTCCCTCCGTTACTTTACATCGCCATAGCATAGATCTTGGGTTCGGGTACCGTAGGTATGAAAAAATTGTGTTTTTTGCCCCGTATCCCAACAGTGGTATCATGAGCTAGCTATGCGTAGATGTATTGTACGGGTAGAACACATCTAGGATGTGGGCATCGAATCTTCATTCCTTACCCTCCCACGTGTACCCATTTAACGGTGCGGCAATGTTTGATGCAGCGGCCCCCGACCGACCTTACGTGTTTACGCGAGACTGGTTCCACGCTTGACATATGGCTTGTACCACATAAAGTGGCTGGGGGTGTCTGTCTCTCTGCATTAGCGATCCGAAGATGTTTGCAACGGTGGGCACCGACAGGGTTGTAATAGAGACGGATGGGAGATGGTGTTGTGGCATTTTTTTCGCAGGATAGAAACGGTTCTCTCTCTAGAAACCCCTAGCAGCCACGTAAAACTTGCACAAGCTAAAGTAGAAAGGCGTTTGACTTTGCTTTGCATGAAGGGGGATCATAGTTTGTATGATTTACAGTTTTATTTCCTGTTTATGCTAGTATGCTAGATATGACGACGGTAGCACAAATAGGACCATCTCTCACAATACCAACATTGTGTTCTCCCTTGGTGGGCACCGCCTGGAAGGTTCTCCCATATGGCCGACATTCCGTACATACCGGGTGTCACACATATTAAACGGCGGTCGCATGAGGTTGGGTTCGGCAAGCCTTGCATATGTAGATATGGCCTTGCTGAACAGCTAACATCAAGGTTCGATTGGCAGGCTTGACGTATGTAGATGCGGGCCTGGAACACAATAGATCAAAAGATCAAGCACGAGTCACATGCCTGATTTGATTGGCTTAGAGGCCTACCTGGGTCGCATACTGATGGCCGTGACGATCGGGGGAGGTATGGGGTCTGGGATTGTGTAATCACTTAGTTAAATTGAGAGGTGTTTATCTAAGTAAGAGCTTTCTAGAATTTTGAAGATTAAATTGAAAACTCCACATTATGAACAAAAGTCTAAATATGTATCCTTATGAATCAAACTTTGTAGATGGCAGCACCATGCCCCTCGTTCAACTTAGGATCGTTCCTAGAGAAAGACAAACTGAAAAATGATGGGTTGTCGGGACCCGGAATATGCGTATGTAATTCCAGTCACAAATCAATCATATGGAGAGCTGAGAGCCGTACCCACTTGTCTAAGCAGACAAGGCCAAGCACAGAACACTCTCGGAAAGCATCGAACATGAGGGCATCCCATCCAGGCCGGATGATCAACTGATATGGGTCCTCATCGCCCGCTCACAAGTCTAACTGATTATGGGTGGTGAAATCCCATACTCATAGACAAGTCGCCTCAACCATATTATCGATGGAATTATAACACTTACATAAGCAGACTCCAGCCCGATCACTTAGTCGGGATATCGGGTGGGCTCAATCATACAACAAAGTGTGCCACGTGACAGAGTCACATGCAATCGCATCGCGATGCCCCAAGTTGCGCACATCTAAGGGCCACTTGGTGTATAAAAGACCGCCGGCAAGAACACAACTAAGATGTCGAAAACTCATACTAAGACATGCATGTTATAATCATAAACGCAGCACACATGTCTAGTATGAACAGCAGGTATCATCACATAACTCTACAATGTACTTCTTTATTGACTTACACATAGACATACAAAGATCACATGTCTGTGATCAACATTATATCATACAACGGAAGCAAATTAGGTCTGAGTTCAGAAAAGTTTAACAAAGGGCTTAGAGAAGCCTTGATCAACAAACGTGCCCTTCCACGGGGGACCAGACTGCTGTCTGGAACTATACTACAAAGGTCAACGTCGAGCTTCACGAAGGTGACTCCATCGGGGTATGGTTTCTCATCTAAAACATAGAATAAGCAAACGTGAGTACAAAGTCGTACTCAGCAAGACTTACATCAGAACTATACTACTCATGCTCAAGTTTCAAGGTAAAGGGAGGTGTGGTTCAACATGCAGAAGTGCCAGCTTTGACTTGGCTAGTCCTGAACTACGAGTACGGGACTTGAGGTAAGAAGCGTACACGAGTCCACTACCAAGTCTCCAAACAATACACCACTATGGTTACTTCCTCGACTTCCCCACGAGGAAGCACACCATAGCACTCATGCTTATCTTGCGAGTTTTATAAGTATCCATTCAAGTTATCTAATGATCAAGTAGAGGTCTCCAAGTAGTCCATAACCGCGGACACGGCTATTCGAATAGTTTATTAACCCTGCAGGGGTGAACTTCTTCACACGCGTATCATCACTTATCGCCTCATTCTTTTCACCGTTCAAGAGGGTGTCGGACGTGGATGAAACCAAGGCACTACCCTCACATCACCTTTGTCGGGACCCGGGGTTAGCGTATGTAATTCCAGTCACGATGCAATCACATGGAGAGCCGAGAACCGTACCCACTTGTCTAAGCAGACAAGGCCAAGCACAGAACGTTCTCGGTAAGCATCGAACGTGAGGGGCATCCCATTCAGGCCGGATGATCAACTGAGATGGGTCCTCAACGTACGCTCACAAGTCTAAATGCTTATGGGTGGTGAATCCCATATTCATAGACAAGTCGCCTCAACCATGTTATCGATTGAATCCTAACTCTTACATAGACTTACTCCAGCTCGATCACTTAGTCGGGGTCTAGGGCGGGCTCGATCATACAACAAAGTGTGCACGTGACAGAGTCACGAGAAATCGCATCGCGATGCCCCAAGCTGCGCACATCTAAGGCCACTTGGTGTATAAAAGACCGCCAGCCAGATCACAACTAAGGTCTCGAAAACCATACTAAGACATGCATGTTATAAACATACACGCAGCACACATGCCTAGTATGAACAGCACGTATCATCACATAACTCTACAAAGTACTTCTTTATTTACTTACACATAGAGTATACAAAGATCACATGTCTGTGATCAACATGACATCATACAACGGAAGCAAATTAGGTCTGAGTACAGACAAGTTTAACAAATGGCTTAGAGAAGCCTTGTAAACATACACGCCCTTCCACGAGGGACCGACTGCTGTCTGGGACTATGCTAACTTAGTCAACGTCGAGCTTCAGGTCGGTGACTCCATCGGGGTTCGGGTTCTCATCTAAAACATAGAATAAGCAAGCGTGAGTACAAAGTCGTACTCGGCAAGACTTACATCAGAACTACACTACTCATGCTCAAGTATCAAGGTAAAGGAGGTGGGGTTTCATCATGCAGAAGTGCCAGCTTTGACTTGGCTAGTTCTGTGCTACGAGTACCAGACTTGAGGTAAGAAGCGTACACGAGTCCACTATCCAAGTCTCCAACCAATAAACCACTATGGTTACTTCCTCGACTTCCCCACGAGGAGCACACCATAGCACTCACGCTTATCTTGTGAGTTTTAGAAGTATCCATTCAAGTTGTCTAATAATCAGGTACAGGTTCCAAGTAGTCCTTAATCGCGGACGCGGCTATTCGAATAGTTTTGTTAACCTTGCAAGGGTGTAAGCTACACACACATGACCATCGGTTACCGCCTTTTGCTCGCCACCGTTCAAGAGGTGACAGCGAGGATGTTCACCACGACACTTCTCTCACAACCGGTCTATTCCAGGAGTCGACTATCTGAGTTTGCCTCCGCTCGAGAGCCCGGCCGGATCAACGAAACGGACTCAAACAATGCAGGTGACCGAGACGCCACCTCTGGCAGATGGTTTTCCTGCCTCACAGGTGCACCCACATATCTATATGATGCAACCATTCCTTCATTCTTTTTCTATGTAGATGTCAAATGGAAAGCCCGAACTAATGTGACTCCTGGACGTCGACACGGATCAAGGTACTAGGTCGAGAGGGGTCAGTGAGCCCAATGTGTGGTTGTACTCTTTGTCTTGGATTACCATACAAGAACTCGGTGCTTAAGGCGGTGTTCAACGAGACAACCCACTGTGTACTCCTACACAGCCTCTCATCGTTCACCTTGTATTAGGGTGGATTCACCAACACAGTTTCACTTCCATCAACACCATGTTCACTATCATCCCGACTCACATCAAAAGAAACCTCACTGTAACACTAAGCATGCAATAAGCTGTAACATTTGCAGGGGCCACATGATAACAAACAACTCCTATGTCAGCTAGGATTGTGGTTTGCTTACTACTGTGACAAGATGATAGGTCATGCATCGGATATGGGTTCAACTATGCGGTAGAATCGACACAAGGTGATCTCCTAAACATGCATAAGAGAGACTGAGAGGGAATTGGGATTTTATAGACATGATCAATGGGGTTTGCTTGCCTTGCTGACGATACACTGGGTTTAACGGTGGTCTTCTTCTTCGGGGGTGATCACCGTCTTGGAGGCACTGTTATCGGCACAATCATCAACAAAAGGGGGGGCAACATTGTAATAGAATGCACACGCACATTATATAGTTGGCCATGAGGGGAATGGTGCTGGTTTGTGGTACATTTGATTTAAATGAAGTGTATTGCATTTGAAATGCAAATTCAAACTCCACATATGAATTTCAATTTAACCAAATTGCATTTCAAAATGTTTGATCATTTGAAACCATGTGATCATATGTGTGATATGCTTCTGAAGTACAAGTGAGATGTGGTGTATTGCAATGGTTCAAATTTGAATTGCATTTGGAATAAATTTGAATTAATTCCAATTAAGACAAATAGCAAAAGCTACTGGTCCCATTTTAAAATCAACTCAAACATGGTTGAAAGTTGCATATTTGGATAGAGAATTTTATGCTGATCATTTTTCATATATTATTTGTCCAATTTGGAGTTCATATGAATTTTCTATGATTTATTGAAGTTTTGGCTAATTTCTGGATTTTTCTGATTTCTTTTAATCTTTTAATTCTTTTCTAAATACTGCATCAGCCCCACGTCATCATGACGTCAGGGGGGGCTGACCTGTGGGTCTACCCTATAAGTCTCACAGGGGTTAATCCCCTGTTTAATTAGAACAGAGGGGGGGTTAGTGGCCTCTGGCCCACATGTCAGTGAGAGGGGAGGAGGGATTAGTGAGAGGGTTAGGGCCCTAATGGCCTGCTCGTCGCCGGCGACGTCTGGGGACGGCGGCGTGTCGCCGGAATCGCGCTAGAGGGCTCGGGAGGACACGGCGCTAGCACGGGGGTGATCCTCGTGCTCGCCCGCATCCATTGGTGTAGGCCAGGGAACCCGAGGAGGCTCGAGGCCACGGCAGCGACGAGACCCGCGGCGGCCGAAGCATACTCCTTGGAGAACTGGCAATTGGGGCAACAAGGGGGAGCACGGGAGGGCGTAGAAGAACGGGGAGCTCACCCAGAGTGCGCTGATCCCGTCAGGGAGTCCGGAGAGGCGATGATGGCGAGGCAATTGCTCGCCGGAGCTTGCTGTGGCCGCGGCAAATCCTTGAAGCTGGCAGCGTCTCCGATGCAGTTCGAGCTTGGGTGAAGCTTCAGATCGACGAAGACCACCGCGGGGCGTCGTGTAGACACGGCTTCGGCGCTCCAGGGGCACGGTGGCCACGCGAACGAAGAACGGTGGCGAGGACAGGCGCTCGGGAACTCGAGGATCTCGCCGGAGAGCAACGGGGAGGAAACAGCGGAGGGGGGAAAAGGATGCGGGGGGGTCTGTGTCGTACTCGTGGTGTGCTTAGAGGCCAGGGGAGGCCTTGGAGCCTCCTCGGCGTCGCACTGGCGCCGCGGCGTGCTCCCAGGCCGCCACCGAGCTGCTTCGGCGTCGGGGAGGTAGACGACAACGGGGGCTGGTGGGCTGGGCTGGGAAAAGGTAAGTTGGGCCGGGGGGGCTGGTTGGGTGGGCTCCTTTTCCCTTTTTCTTTTTCTCTGTGTTTTTGCTTCTGTTTTCCTTTTCTGTTATTTGTTTTTCCCCAAACAAAAATAGCAAAGCATTTTGAAAATCATGAAAACTTTTATGTGGGCTTATAACATATATAGCTAGCCACTCATAAGTTTTGGTGACTTTTGAAAATCAAACAATTTGAATTTAAATTCAAATTGGAGTTTAATTTAATTTCCAAGCCCTGTTTGGAATATTTGAAAAATCTTGGTGCATGCAGTGGGACCCACTTCACTTTATATGTGATCATGCATATTTATAAGACTTTTCAAAAATACCATAGGGATTTTTGGAAGCAACTTTTGTCTGGCCATTTAAAATAATTTCTCAGGGCTTTTCTTTTCCCCATTTTTGAATTTCTTTTGAAATTTTCACATGATGCAAAAGGGCACAAGTAACCCTAGCACTTACCCTAGTTGGGGTTCTGACAACTCGCCCCCACTCAAAAGAATCTCGTCCCGAGATTCAGAAGTCGTCGGGAGGAAGGTGGGGTACTCGGCACGGAGGCGGTCCTCTCTTTCCCAGGTTGCTTCTTTCTCGGAGTGATGTGACCATTGCACTTTGAGGAACTTGATCTTCTAACGACGAGTGACACGCTCTGCTGAATCAAGAATACAAACAGGGTACTCTCGATAAGAAAGGTCATCTTGGAGATCAAGCGTTTCATGGTCGACTTTGCGGATGGGGTCCTTGAAGCAACGCCTGAGTTGTGACACATGGAATACATCATGTACTCGGAAAAGGTGAGGGGGTAGTTCAAGTTGGTAGGCAACTTCTCCACGTTTAGCGAGAATGCGGAAAGGTCCGATGTAACGTGGGGCCAACTTGCCTTTGATACCGAATCTTTGGGTTCCCTTCACAGGAGTAACCCGAAGGTAAGCCTTCTCATCCAGATTGTAGCTTTCTTGCCTATGATGACGATCATAGTAGCTTTTCTGACGAGACTGGGCGGCTTTCAATCGATCACGAACAATGCGAACTTTCTCTTCTGCTTCCTTGATCATATCCGGTCCAAAGAGTTGGCTTTCACCGGTTTCTGACCAGTTCAAGGGTGTTCGACATCGTCGCCCATATAGGAGTTCAAAAGGAGCCATGTTCAGACTAGATTGATAGCTATTGTTATAAGCAAATTCGGCGAAGGGAAGAAATTTCTCCCAATTCTTTCCGAAAGAGATAACACAAGCTCTGAGCATGTCTTCCAAGATTTGATTAACCCTTTCGACTTGACCGCTAGACTGAGGATGGAAAGTTGTACTAAAGGATAGATGAGTTCCCATAGCACTCTGAAAGCTTCCCCAGAATCTAGAGGTGAAAAGGCTACCACGATCAGAATTGATCACCAAAGGAACACCATGAAGAGACACAATTCTAGAGACGTACAAGTCTGCCAACTAACTAGCAGTTATAGACTCGCGAACGGGAAGGAAGTGAGCAACTTTGGAAAGTTTATCAATGACCACGAAGATGGCATCATTTCCTTTCTGGGTTTTTGGAAAGCCGGTGATGAAGTCCATACCGACTTTGTCCCATTTCCACTCTGGAATAGGCAAAGGTTGAAGTGTACCAGTAGATCTTTGGTGTTCTGCCTTAATGCGACGACAAACATCACATTCAGCAACAAATCGAGCAATGTCTCTCTTCATCCTAGTCCACCAAAATCTCTGGCGTAGATCTCGGTACATTTTTGTGCTACCGGGATGAATTGAGAGGGGTGTGTCATTGGCTTCTTTGAGGATGAGTTGCCTTAGATCCCTATTCTTAGGTACTACCAAACGATTTTCAAAGAATACCGTTCCCTTACTATCTGTGGAGAAACATTTAGCAACTCCGCTAGCAATGTTCTCCTTGATCCGGCGTACACCTCGTGCACGTCTTTGGGCAACTATGATTTGATCCTCAAGGGTTGGTTTCGCCACCAAGTTGAAAAGAGATCGACGAGGAACAATCTCGAGATTGAGCTTTCGAAATTCCTCATGAAGAAGTGGTTGATACTGTTGTAACATGAGGTTGTTACAATACGACTTACGACTTAGTGCATCAGCCATGACATTGGCTTTGCCTGGGGTGTAAGAAATTCCGAAGTCATAATCTTTTATCAACTCTATCCAGCGTCTTTGCCTGAGATTAAGATCTGGCTGGGTGAAAATATATTTGAGGCTTTGGTGGTCGGAATAGATCTCACAACGATTACCAAGGAGGTAATGTCGCCAAGTCTTCAGGGCATGAACTACGGCAGCGAGTTCAAGATCATGGGTATGATAGTTCTCTTCATGTGGGCGCAACTGGCGTGAAGCATAAGCTACCACATGTCTATCTTGCATAAGTATGCATCCTAACCCTTGCCGTGAAGCATCACAATAGATCTCGAAATCTCTTTTGGTGTCTGAAGGTGCAAGTACGGGTGCAGAAGTCAATCTTCTTTTTAGCTCTTGAAAGATTTCCTCGCACTTGGGAGTCCATTGGAATTTCTTATCTTTCTTGAGGAGTTTAGTAAGAGGCTTTGCAACTTTAGAAAAGTTCTCGACGAAGCGGCGGCAATAGCTTGCTAAGCCAAGAAAACTCCTAACTTGCTTAACCGATTCAGGTGGAGTCCAGTCAAGGACGGCCTGAACTCTCTCGGGATTGACAGCAATGCCTTTTTCAGAAATCACGTGGCCTAAGTAGGTCACTTCTGGTAGCCAAAATTCCCACTTGGAGAACTTGGCATAAAGGCGGTGCTCTCTAAGTTTCATCAATACCAACCTAAGATGTTTTGCGTGCTCTTCTTCGTTCTTCGAGTAGATGAGAATGTCATCAAGATAAACTACAACAAATTTATCTAGGTACTCCATGAAGATCGAATTCATCAAGCGCGAGAATGTGGCGGGGGCATTGGTTAAACCAAAGGACATGACGGTGTACTCGTAAACACCATAACGAGTAGTAAAAGCCGTTTTGGGAATGTCCTCGTTTCGGATTTTGATTTGATGATAACCTAATCTCAAATCCATCTTGGAGAAGACAGAGGATCCTGCAAGTTGATCATAAAGATCATTGATCCTGGGCAGTGGGTACTTGTTCTTTATCGTCGCTAGATTTAGCGGGCGATAGTCTACGCACATCCTTTCTGTTCCATCTTTCTTCGTTACGAACAGAACGGGGCAACCCCATGGCGATGAGCTAGGGCGGATGAAGCCTTTTGCCAACGAAGCATAAAGTTGGGTTTTTAGCTCAGCTAACTCATGTGGGGCCATTCTATATGGATATCTCGAGATTGGGGCTATGCCTGGTATAAGATCCACTATGAATTCTACACACCTGTCGGGTGGCATTCCCGGCAGCTCTTCAGGAAAGACATCTGGGAAGTCACGAACCACCGGAATATCTTCAAGGTCGGGAAGGGGAAGCACATTCAAAGTATGCATCTGGATTCTAGAGCTGGGTGACGTGTAGTCAATGATCTGGCCTGAAGGATGGGTAAGTTTGACTGATTTGGCTTTACAATCAAGGAAAGCATTCTGCCTTGATAACCAATCCATGCCTAGGATGACATCAATGTCCGAAGACTTGAGGGCTATAAGTGAGGCAAGGAATACTAAACCCTCAATTGCAATTTGATTGCCATGGCTTACTCTATTAGTTTGCCACTTTGAACCAGGAGTTTGAATGATCATTGGAGAAAACATTTCTTCAAAATAAAATCCATGCCGAAGTGCATAACTCTCCGACATGAATGAATGAGAAGCTCCTGGATCAAAAAGAACGGAGGCGGGGACATGATTGACTGGGAGTGTGCCAAGAATGACGTCAGAAGCAGCAGTGGCTTCCTCAACGGAGATTTGGTTCACACAAACACTACTAGTGGATGAAGGCTTTGCTAGAAAGGCTTTGGTGGTTGATTTCTTTGGAGGCTTGGGTCGAGAACGACGTGGTGCCATCAAGACCTGAGGGCATTGACGATAGTAATGGCCTGGAAGACCACACTTAAAGCATACCCTGCATGAATTGCTGGGAGTGGGATTACTTGGTTGCACACCATCATTCCGTGGTGCAATAACGTGTTGAGGTGGATGGCATATATTTGGTGGTCTCTGCAGAAAGTTTTGAGGTATGGCTCTGGTTGGAATCCAAATTCTGCGTTTCTGAGGGGCTGAACTGGAAGAAGAAGAAGCAAGCTCAAGAGCATGCTTGCGAGACTCTTCGAACACTTCATTGCCATGCTCAGCTCTGAAGGATCTATTGACTAAATCCTCAAAGGTGGCAAATTCGATGAGGTTGAGATCATGGCGAAGGATGGGGCTAAGTCCCTTACGGAACCTTGCCTGCTTTCTAGCATCGGTGGTGATCTCATCTTGGGCATACCGAGCAAGACGGTTGAACTCTCTCACATACTCGTGAATGGACATCTCTCCTTGGGTCAAATTGCAGAACTCTTCCTTCTTGCGCTCCATCAACTCATCCAGAAGGTGGTACCCTCGAAAGGCAACACAGAACTCTTGCCAAGTCACTAGGTGACCATCAGGCTGCATCGCAACATAGTTCTCCCACCATTCAGCAGCAGCACCTTCCAGAAAGTATGCCGCGAATATAACTCGATCATCGGGAGCAACATGTGCAGTATCAAGCTTACGCTCGATGGAACGGAGCCAATCATCAGCTTCAAGGGGCTCAGAAGAACATCGGAATACCGGTGGCTTGAGGAGGATGAAGTCCTGAATGCTCACGACCACATTACGCTGACGAGCGGTATTCTGCTCGATGAGCTCCAGACGGCGTGTTTGATCACGTCGATTCTTCTCAGCTTCCATCATGATTTCCGCCGCAGAAGGTGGTGGTAGAGGTTCATCATCATTTCGATTCTGAACATGGTCTCGATTCCGACGAACAGCACTACGAGTTCCACCTGACATCCTGCGTGATAACAATCAACAATCAACAATCAGAACAGGTTGAAGGATGGATTCAAGGATAACAAGACATGATGAAGGCGGAAAGGATTATAATGCGAAGGCAATGATCCACAGAAACTTGGAACAAATCCGGCAGCATAACGGCTACACCGGGATGGAAAACAAGACAACCTCGAGGAGATTGGACAGAACTTCCTCAAGGAACTCAAAACACGGAGACTCTGGACGACCACAACTGTCCTACGGCTACAAGGAGGCAAACAACGAGATGTTCTAGTAAAGACATAGATGAGCCTAGTACTATCATCCCGTAGAAAAGATAAGGGTGACTCAGAACTCAGATCGATGAGGGTAAGGAGAAAAAGAAGCCTTACGTTGTTCCCTTATACCCAGAGTAACTATATAACTATAGAGTGCTAGACTCGACTTTGACCAAGGGTTTGATAATCCTACAGACAGTCCTGCTCTGATACCAAGTCTGTCGGGACCCGGGGTTAGCGTATGTAATTCCAGTCACGATGCAATCACATGGAGAGCCGAGAACCGTACCCACTTGTCTAAGCAGACAAGGCCAAGCACAGAACGTTCTCGGTAAGCATCGAACGTGAGGGGCATCCCATTCAGGCCGGATGATCAACTGAGATGGGTCCTCAACGTCCGCTCACAAGTCTAAATGCTTATGGGTGGTGAATCCCATATTCATAGACAAGTCGCCTCAACCATGTTATTGATTGAATCCTAACTCTTACATAGACTTACTCCAGCCCGATCACTTAGTCAGGGTCTAGGGCGGGCTCGATCATACAACAAAGTGTGCACGTGACAGAGTCACGAGCAATCGCATCGCGATGCCCCAAGCTGCGCATATCTAAGGGCCACTTGGTGTATAAAAGACCGCCAGCCAGATCACAACTAAGGTCTTGAAAACCCATACTAAGACATGCATGTTATAAACATACACGCAGCACACATGCCTAGTATAAACAGCAGGTATCATCACATAACTCTACAAAGTACTTCTTTATTTACTTACACATAGAGTATACAAAGATCACATGTCTGTGATCAACATTACATCATACAACGGAAGCAAATTAGGTCTGAGTACAGACAAGTTTAACAAATGGCTTAGAGAAGCTTTGTAAACATACACGCCCTTCCACGAGGGACCAGACTGCTGTCTGGGACTATGCTAACTTAGTCAACGTCGAGCTTCAGGTCGGTGACTCCATCGGGGTTTGGGTTCTCATCTAAAACATAGAATAAGCAAACGTGAGTACAAAGTCGTACTCAGCAAGACTTACATCAGAACTACACTACTCATGCTCAAGTATCAAGGTAAAGGAGGTGGGGTTTCATCATGCAGAAGTGCCAGCTTTGACTTGGCTAGTCCTGTGCTACGAGTACCAGACTTGAGGTAAGAAGCGTACACGAGTCCACTATCCAAGTCTCCAACCAATACACCACTATGGTTACTTCCTCGACATCCCCACGAGGAGCACACCATAGCACTCACGCTTATCTTGCGAGTTTTAGAAGTATCCATTCAAGTTGTCTAATAATCAGGTACAGGTTCCAAGTAGTCCTTAACCGCGGACGCGGCTATTCGAATAGTTTTGTTAACCTTGCAAGGGTGTAAGCTACACACACATGACCATCGGTTACCGCCTTTTGCTCACCACCGTTCAAGAGGTGACAGCGAGGATGTTCACCAGGACACTTCGCTCACAACCGGTCTATTCCAGGAGTCGACTATCTGAGTTTGCCTCCGCTCGAGAGCCCGGCCGGATCAACGAAACGGACTCAAACAATGCAGGTGACCGAGACGCCACCTCTGGCAGATGGTTTTCCTACTTCACAGGTGCACCCACATATCTATATGATGCAACCATTCATTCATTCTTTTTCTATGCAGATGTCAAATGGAAAGCCCGAACTAATGTGACTCCTGGACTTCGACACGGATCAAGGTACTAGGTCGAGAGGGGTCAGTGAGCCCAATGTGTGGTTGTACTCTTTGTCTTGTATTACCATACAAGAACTCGGTGCTTAAGGCGGTGTTCAACGAGACAACCCACTGTGTACTCCTACACAGCCTCTCATCGTTCACCTTGTATTAGGGTGGATTCACCAACACAGTTTCACTTTCATAAACACCATGTCCACTATCATCCCAACTCACATCAAAAGCAACCTCACTGTAACACTAAGCATGCAATAAGCTGTAACAGTTGCAGGGGGCACATGATAACAAACAACTCCTATGTGAGCTAGGATTGTGGTTTGCTTACTACTGTGACAAGATGATAGGTCATGCATCGGATATGGGTTCAACTATGCGGTAGAATCGACACAAGGTGATCTCCTAAACATGCATAAGCGAGACTGAGAGGGAATTGGGATTTTATAGACATGATCAATGGGGTTTGCTTGCCTTGCTGATGATACACTGGGTTTAACGGTGGTCTTCTTCTTCGGGGGTGATCACCGTCTTGGAGGCACTGTTATCGGCACAATCATCAACAAAAGGGGGGGCAACATTGTAATAGAATGCACACGCACATTATATAGTTGGCCATGAGGGGAATGGTGCTGGTTTGTGGTACATTTGATTTAAATGAAGTGTATTGCATTTGAAATGCAAATTCAAACTCCACATATGAATTTCAATTTAACCAAATTGCATTTCAAAATGTTTGATCATTTGAAACCATGTGATCATATGTGTGATATGCTTCTGAAGTACAAGTGAGATGTGGTGTATTGCAATGGTTCAAATTTGAATTGCATTTGGAATAAATTTGAATTAATTCCAATTAAGACAAATAGCAAAAGCTACTGGTCCAATTTTAAAATCAACTCAAACATGGTTGAAAGTTGCATATTTGGATAAGGAATTTTATGCTGATCATTTTTCATATATTATTTGTCCAATTTGGAGTTCATATGAATTTTCTATGATTTATTGAAGTTTTGGCTAATTTCTGGATTTTTCTGATTTCTTTTAATCTTTTAATTCTTTTCTAAATACTGCATCAGCCCCACGTCATCATGACGTCAGGGGGGGCTGACCTGTGGGTCCACCCTGTAAGTCTCACAGGGGTTAATCCCCTGTTTAATTAGAACAGAGGGCGGGTTAGTGGCCTCTGGCCCACATGTCAGTGAGAGGGGAGGAGGGATTAGTGAGAGGGTTAGGGCCCTAATGGCCTGCTCGTCGCCGGCGACGTCTGGGGACGGCGGCGTGTCGCCGGAATCGCGCTAGAGGGCTCGGGAGGACACGGCGCTAGCACGGGGGTGATCCTCGTGCTCGTCCGCATCCATTGGTGCAGGCGAGGGAACCCGAGGAGGCTCGAGGCCACGGCAGCGACGAGACCCGCGGCGGCCGGAGCATACTCCTCGGCGAACTGGCAATTGGGGCAACAAGGGGGAGCACGGGAGGGCGTAGAAGAACGGGGAGCTCACCCAGAGTGCGCTGATCCCGTCGGGGAGTCCGGAGAGGCGATGATGGCGAGGCAATTGCTCGCCGGAGCTTGCTGTGGCCGCGGCAAATCCTTGAAGCTGGCAGCGTCTCCGATTCAGTTCGAGCTTGGGTGAAGCTTCAGATCGACGAAGACCACCGCGGGGCGTCGTGTAGACACGGCTTCGGCGCTCCAGGGGCACGGTGGCCACGCGAACGAAGAACGGTGGCGAGGACAGGCGCTCGGGAACTCGAGGATCTCGCCGGAGAGCAACGGGGAGGAAACAGCGGAGGGGGGAAAAGGATGCGGGGGGGTCTGTGGCGTACTCGTGGCGTGCTTAGAGGCCAGGGGAGGCCTTGGAGCCTCCTCGGCGTCGCGCTGGCGCCGCGGCGTGCTCCCAGGCCGCCACCGAGCTGCTTCGGCGTCGGGGAGGTAGACGACAACGGGGGCTGGTGGGCTGGGCTGGGAAAAGGTAAGTTGGGCCGGGGGGGCTGGTTGGGTGGGCTCCTTTTCCCTTTTTATTTTTCTCTGTGTTTTTGCTTCTGTTTTCCTTTTCTGTTATTTGTTTTTCCCCAAACAAAAATAGCAGAGCATTTTAAAAATCATGAAAACTTTTATGTGGGCTTATAACATATATAGCTAGCCACTCATAAGTTTTGGTGACTTTTGAAAATCAAACAATTTGAATTTAAATTCAAATTGGAGTTTAATTTAATTTCCAAGCCCTGTTTGGAATATTTGAAAAATCTTGGTGCATGCAGTGGGACCCACTTCACTTTATATGTGATCATGCATATTTATAAGACTTTTCAAAAATACCAGAGGGATTTTTGGAAGCAACTTTTGTCTGGCCATTTAAAATAATTTCTCAGGGCTTTTCTTTTCCCCATTTTTGAATTTCTTTTGAAATTTTCACATGATGCAAAAGGGCACAAGCAACCCTAGCACTTACCCTATTTGGGGTTCTGACAACCTTCTCTAATCCAGGAGTCGACTACCTGAGTTTGGAACCGCTCGAGAGTCCGGCCGGTTCAACGAAATGGACTCAGATAATGCAAGGGACCGAGATGCCACCTCTGCCAGATGGTTTCACTGCCTCATAGGTCCACCCACATATCTATATGATGCAACCTTTTCTTCATTCTTTTTCTATGCACATGCCAAATGGAAAGCCTGAATCTATTGTGACTCCTGGACTGGATCGGGTAAGTAGAGAGGCCAAACAGGGCTCCCATAAACCCTACATGTGGTCATACTCTTTGTCTTGGATCACAAGACAGGAACTCGGGGCCTAGCGCAGTGTTCAACGAGACAACCCACTATGTACTCCTACACAACCTCTCATCGTTCACCTTTGTTTAGGGTGGATTCACCAACACGTTATCATCAACACCATTATGAATATCCATCCCGACTCACAAACAATGTAACCTCATTGTAACACTAAACAGCAATAAGCAGTAACAGTTGCAGGGGCCACATGCTCATCATTCAACTCCTATATCTGCTAGGATTGTGGTTTGCTTAATACGGTGACAAAATGATAGGTCATGCATCGGAATGGGTTCAACTATGCGAAAGAACGTGTCTCGGTGATCTCCTAAACATGCATAAGCGAGACTGAGAGGGAAGTAGGATTTTATAGACATGATCAATGGGGTTTGCTTGCCTTGCTGATGATACACGGGTTTAACGGACTTCTTCTTCTTCGAGGGTGATCACCATCTCGGAAAGTCTGTTACCGGAACAATCATCAACAAGGGGGGGGGACAACATTGAAATAGAATGCACAAGCACATGATATAGTTGTCCATGATGTGAATGCTACTGGTTTGTGGCAAATTCATCTTAATTGAAGTGTATTGCATTTGGAATGCAAATTCAAACTTCAAATTTAAATTCAAATTATGCCATATGCATGTTTGCTACTGTTCACCCATTTTAAAATGGTCAAACATAGAAAAAAATTGCATATTCATAATCCTTGCATTTTTCTGATAATTTTTCATATATTATTTGTCCAATTTGAAGTTAAAATGAATATTCCATGAATTTTCAAAGTTTAATGTATTTTCTGTCTTTTCTGTAATTCTTTTAATTAGAAAAGGACTTATTGCGTCAGCATGAAGTCATGCTGACGTGGGGGGCTCTGACGGCTGGGTCCCACTGGTCAGTGAGAGGGGGATTAATCCCTCTCTATTTAAACTAACCGAGGGGTTAGGAGGGCTAGGGGGGCCACTGTTAGTGGCTGGATGGGCTGATTAGTGGTTAAAATAACCACGGCCACGTCGGCCCGCCGGCGTTGAGGCGCCGGTGGCCATAGTTTGCGGCGGCGTCCGCACAGAGGGCACGGTAGGACACGGGGCTAGCACGGGGGTGTTCCTCGTGCTCTCACGCTTCACGTGAGCACACGGGTGACTCCGGGGAGGCCGGAGGCCACGCCGGCGACGAGCTCCGAGGCGGCCGGAGTACTGGAGCGGCGGCGATGGCGTTACGGTGCACGGGGAGGAGCACAGAAGGGCTAGGGCGAACGGGGAGCTCACCCTGAGGACGAAGAGCAGCATGGCGTGGCCGGGGAGGGGCTGGAGACGCCGAATTTATCGACGGCGTCGACGGCGGGCGGCGGCGAGGAGGCAAAGGGGGGAGTACTCGGGGCTTCCGGGCTCGATTGCTCGCTCGTGAAGAAGTAGTCGACGCCGGGGAGTCTCCTGGACAAGGTGGTTCGTCGGGAGGGGCACGGTGGCCACGCTTGTGCGGAGGCGCGGCGAGGTCGAGCTCTTGGGTGCTGCGGGATCCGGCGAGAGAGAGCTGGGAAATGGAGGCAGAGGAGGGGGAATGGTGCGGGGGCCTTCCAGGCGTCGTCGTGGCAAGGAGATAGGGACAGGGGAGAGGCGTAGACGGCCTGGCCGTCACGGTGGCGTCGGCGCTCACCACCGAGCTGCTTGCCGACGCGGGAGAAGACGACAAGGGGAAGGGGTGGGCCTGGGCCGGCCTGGTGGGCTAGGGGGATAAGTTGGGCCGAAGCCAGGGTAGGTTTTCTCTTTTCTATTTTCTCTATTTTGATTTTCTGTATTTCTTTTTTTCCTTGATAATTAAATATCTAGGAAATTTATAAAAATGCCCAAAGTATTTATAAAATCCTAAGTAGCCAGTGGCAAGCCACTTTTAGGATTTAAGCATTTTTGAAATTCAAAATATTTGAATTTCAGTTCAATTAGGGGTCAACTTTAGTTTCCAGAGCACCTTTTGAATTTTAGAAAATTCCATAGGCATGGGAATGAACCCAAACCACTTTTGTAATGATCATCATCATTTATAGGAATTTGAAAAATGTTCAAATGATTTTTGAAAAAAGATTTTTATCTAGCCATTTAAATTAAATTCTTTAGGGCTTTTCTTTTTCCCCAATTGGATTTCTTTTGAAATTTTTGCATGATGCAAAGGAGCACTCAAACCCTAGCACTTACCCAAGTTGGGGTTCTGACATGGGTCAAACTTCACCAACTGGTTCCGCACCCTGTGGATTCTCCTCGTTCCCCTCAAAATGGCATACGTACTAGAGGGCGCATTAGGTGACGCACCAGCAGATGATGCCAGTCACGATGAGAAGAATGTCTATCTCTCCAAGACTGATGATTACATACTTATCCAGAGTGGCATGCTCTACTCCATGGAGGCTGAGCTGCAGAAACGCTTTGAGAGGATGGGTGCATATGAGATTATCACCGACCTCAAGGCTGTCTTTGCACCTCAAGCCAGGGCTGAACGGTATGAGGCTTCTGAAGCCTTCTTCTCAGCAAACATAGACGAGAACGGCAGCGTGAGTGAGCACGTGGTCAAGATGCCTGGCTACGTTCAACGCTTGAATGCTCTGGAATGTCAGATTCCAGATGAACTTGTTGTTGATAGGGTGTTGCAGTCACTTCCCCCTAGCTACAAAGGCTTTGTGCTGAACTACAACATGCAGGGGATGAATAAAACCCCTTCTGCGTTGTTCGCCATGCTGAAGAGTGCTGAGGTTGAAATCAAGAAGGAGCACCATGTCTTCATGGTCAACAAGACCACTGAGTTTAAGAAGTCAAGCAGGCGGGAGAAGGCCAAGAAAGGTGGCCCCAAAAGGGATGGCAAGTCAGTTGTCGTTCCTCCCAAGGCACCTAAGCCCAAACCCGGAGTTGAGTGCTTCTACTGCAAGGGTGAAGCTCACTAGAAACGCAACTGCCCCAAGTACCTAAAGGACAAGAAGGCTGGCAAGGTCGCCAAGAGAGACGAAGGTATATTCGATATACATATTGTTGATCTTTTCTTGACAAGTGCCGGGAACACATCCTGGATACTTGATACAGGATCTGTCGCTCATATTTGTAATTCCGTTCAGGGACTAAGGAATAAGAGACGCTTGCTAAAAGATGAAGTGACGACGCGCGTGGGGAATGGCTATCAAATTGATGTGTTGGCAGTCGGCACGAAGCATCTTAGTCTCCCTTCGGGATTAGTTTTGGTTCTGAATAAATGCTACTATGTACCCGCATTGAGTGTGAACATCGTTAGTGGCTCTTTCTTGAAGCGAGACCACTATTCTTTTAAGTCTGATACAATTGGTTGTTCGATTTATAAGGATGAAGTGTTTTATGTTCGTGCGCCAAAGCAACGTGGTTTATTCGTACTTGATCTCGATGGTGACGTGTGTCACATTAACAATATAGAGGCCAAAAAATTAAAGAGTAGTGATGAAGAGCCCATGATGATGTGGCATTGCCGACTTGGTCATATTGGTATAAAGCGCTGATACGTCCAAAATGTATCTATAATTTCTGCTTGCTCCATGCTTCTTTTGTGTGATATTGCTATGATATTGACGCACTTCCATACACTTTTAATCATATTTTGACTAACCTATTAACTCAGTGCACCCCAGTGCCAGTTCCTATTTTCTGTTGTTTTTGTATTTCAGGTTTTCCCATTATTTAAAGTGCCAGAAAAATTCAGGGAAAAATATAGGAAAAATCAGCATACGGGAACCTTCCAGAAGAGCCAAAGTGGGGCCCGAGGGAGGCCAGGGATGGCCCAGGAGGCCACCTGGCGCGGCCACCCCCTAGGCCGCGCAGGGGGGCACCTGGGGCCCCTAGTCCACCTCTGTCTGCCCCTTCGCCTATTTATTCCCCGTGACGAGAAACCCTCGGGGACAAAACCCTTTTTCGCGATCTCTCCTCTGTTCCGCCGCCGCCGCGCTTCCAAGATCGGGAGCACTAGGAGCCCTCTTTCTGGCACCCTGCCGGAGGGAGGAATCACCTCCAGGAGCTTCTCCACCACCATGGATGCTTCCCGGATGAACCGTGAGTAGTCCACCTTGGATCATGGGTCTATGATCAGTATCTATGTGATGTTCTCCTCCCCTTTTTGTTCTTCATGGTTTAGACCTCGTGAGCTGCCCTACATGATCGAGGCACATATGTAATCTTTCTGCTGTTGCTATGCTGAGTTTGCTGGGATCTGATGGATTATGAGACTATGTTCAGATTGTGTTTGAGTAATATATTTGATTCTCCTCTTTTATATTTATGTTCTTGAGTAATTATTGCATGTTCTCCGTTGCTGTTTATTGATTTGGCCAAGTAGTAGGTAGTGACTCCAAGAGGGAGCATTATGCATGATTGTGGGTTCATGCCCCCTGATGACTAGCTTGAGTGAAAGAAACATGAGTCTAGGGGATGTGTTGTTGCCACTAGGGAGAAAACAACGGTTCTTGTACTTGCGGGTGCAAGGATTGTTTACTTTACGCAAAGTTCTTTAATGCAGTTGTTTGTTGCTTTGAGTTTACACTTTGGGTGGGATTCGCAACTTAATACCAGCGAGATGTTCTCGATAGATATCTCAAGGTGGATGATTAGTAGGTAGATGCAGATGGATTTCGGTCTACTTGTCTTGGCGTACCGCTCAAGCTTTTGAGCCTCTTCCTTTCTTTATAGCATAGTTATCATTGGTTTGCGCACATAATCCTGTCAATTGCCCATATGTCATTTGTTTACCTCGCATGGCTATTTTATCGTCCTTTGGGAGAGAGACATCACTAGTGAACATCATGGGACCCCGGTCCATATTTCCAACACTGTTTACACCCGCTATTAATTTACTGCTTTATTTACTTTTCCGTTGCTATCACTATCATTATTATCCCGTGCGTTTGATCCTTTGTAAACAACAAGGCCAGAGGGATTGACAACCTCTTTGAACTCGTTGGGAGCAAAGTTATCTGTTGTGTGTGCAGGTCCACGCCAACCGCCTATTTCTGGCGCCGTTGTCACCTTCCTGTCGTTGCCGGAGTCCTACCGGAGACAAACCTTGGTATCTTCACCGAGGGAAATTTGCTGTCGTCTACATCTCAACCTTCCACTTTGGTTAACCAACAAGGGGCGAGAAGTCAACTCTCGTGACATCAAAGCAATTTCTGGCGCCGTTGCTGGGGACTCCGCTCTTCAAGATAGGGGAGTTGCACACTATCTTTTATTTTTGCTTTTTAGTCTTGTTAGTTTACCTTTCAGTTTTTGCTTTAGAGTCCTTTATCAAAAATCAAAAAAATAGTTACCTTGCTTGCTGCCACTATGGGTTCCTCCGAGAACACCAAGTTGTGTGACTTCACTAGTCATAACAACAGTGACTTTATCTGCACTCCTATTGCTCCACCTGCCACTTCAGCACCTTCTTATGAGATTAAACCTGCTTTGCTGAACCTTGTTATGAAAGATCAATTCTCCGGTGCCGGATATGATGCTGCCTTGCACTTAAATAGTTTTGTTGAGCTCTGTGGTATGCAAAAGTACAAAGAAGTAGATGGTGATATTGTTAAGCTTAAGCTTTTTTTCCTTTCTCCTTGAGAGGAGGAGCTAAAATCCGGTTTCAATCCTTGCCTAGGAATAGCATAGATTCTTGGGACAAGTGCAGGGATGCTTTTATTGGAAAGTACTACCCCAAGCTAAGATTAACAAATTAAGGAGTAATATTATGAATTTTAAGCAATTGGATAATGAACACGTTGCCCAAGCTTGGCAACGCATGAAATCTCTTGTTAAGAATTGCCCTACGCATGGTTTGACTACTTGGATGGTTATCCAAACTTTTTATGCAGGCTTGAACTTTACCTCGCGGAACTTGCTAGATTCGGCCGCGGGAGGAACCTTTATGTCAACAACGCTTGGTGCTGCCACAAAACTACTCGATGAGATGGTGACCAACTATTCCCAATGGCACACCGAAAGAGTTCCAACAGGTAGGAAGGTAAACTCTGTCGAGGAGATCTCCTCCCTAAATGAAAAGGTTGATTTGCTTATGTCTCTACTTACCAAGCAATCTCCTATTGATACTCATGATTTTCCTTTAAATTCTTTGATTTCTCAAGATCAAGTAGATGTGAACTTTATCTCTAGAAAAAACTTCAATAACAATGCTTATAGGAGTAATTTTGGTATCAATCCTAGACCGTTCCCCTCCAACAACTATGGGAACAACAACACTTATCCTAGCACCAAGAACTCCACTTCTGAACTAGAGAGTATGCTTAAAGACTTCATCACTACCCAAAAAGCATTCAACAAGAGTGTAGAGGAAAAACTAGACAAATTAGATAATCTCTCATCGAAGGTAAACAATTTATCCCATGAAGTAGAATTGCTTAAAATTAGAACTTCTCCTCTTGAGGAGAGGAAAGTCACTCCTATGAACGCTATTCAAGTGTAAATTAATGAAAACATTAGGATGATGGCTAAACTTAAAGAGAGATGGGCTAGATAGAAGGAGGAAGAAGCTAGAATTAAGAGCCTTCCTACACACCATACCGTTGTTACTATCCAAGTTGTTGAGGATATCCAAACTCTTAGCACCCAATGCATCCCTAGTCCCATAGGACCTATTAATGGTGATGCCATGACCTCAACCGTAGAAGAAGAAATTCCTATGACTATAGAAGCTACCAAACAAGTGAGCCTAAAGGACACCACTACCACTTTACTTGATAGTAGTGACCTTGATTTTGATAATTGCAACCTTTCTGAAGTTTTTCGTTTCCTAAACAAGATGTCTAGAGACCAACACACTATCACACTTAATCTTGCCTTCACGGAGCATATCACCAATGCTCTCATTAAAGCTAGGGAGGAGAAGCTTAGGGTAGAAGCCTCCATACCTAGAAAGCTAGAAGATGGTTGGGATCCTATGATTAAAATTAAGTTGAATAACTTCTCTTGCTATGCTTTATGTGATGTTGGAGCTAGTACCTCCGTTATGCCCAAAAGAATGTATGATATATTTGAATTGAAACCTTTTGATCCTTGTTCTTTTGGTGTTCGTCTTGTCGATTCTTCCGTAAAGAAACCTTTGTTGAAGATCGATGATGTTCTTATCATTGTCAATGACAATTACGTTCCCGTTGATTTTACTATTATGGACATTGAATGTGAACCTTCTTGTCCAATTATTTTGGGACGTCCTTTTCTTCGCACCGTGGGTGGTGTTATTGACATGAAAGAAGGGATTATCAAATTCCAATTCCCTCTCAAGAAAGGGATGGAACACTACCCTAGTAAAAAGATTAAGTTGCCTTTTGAGTCCGTCACACGGGCTAGTTATTTTCTTGAAAAGACTTGATCTATTGCTTCAAGCCTAGCTAATGGCTTTAAAGAAGCGCTTTCGGGAGGCAGCCCGCCACGAATTTAGGTTTTCCTTTTTGTTTTTCTTCTGTTTTTAGTGGTCTTGATGATTTTTACTACTGTAGCAACGTCATTGTATCTTTACCTTTTAAGCTTTGTGCCAATTATAGCCTCATATGACAAGGGAAGTGAAAGTTGTGACATGCTGTCCAGAAAACAGATTATGTCCTCGTGATGGGAAAAATCATAGAAAAATCCCAGTTCATCTTTTTGAGATGAAATGTTTACACAGTGTGCTCTATACAATTACGGAACTTTCGTATGTTCTGAGTTTTTTGATTTGAGTTGCAGAACTATCCCTAAAAAAATCTTTACTACCTGCTGGTCTGTTTTTCACAGATTCTGTCCTGTTTTGCCTTTTCTTCATTTTGCAAACCTTAAGCTTGCTTTTTCTTTGCAAAAACTTTTTGGTAATCTTGAGAAACAGTAGCTCTTCAAGAATATCCTTATTTCCAGTAGAGGAAAAATTATTTTATTGTGGGTACTAACCTCGCTAATCAGATTATGATGAGTTATGTATGAAGGGAGTTTTCAAGTGTGCGAGGGAAGATGATAAAAGAAGATTCAGGAGTGTCAAACGCTCAAGCTTGGGAATGCCCCCATGCACCCCCAAGACATATTCAAGGAGACTCAAGCGTCTAAGCTTCGGGATGCCCCCATGCATCCCCTTCTTCATCAACAATTATCAGTTCGTCTCTCGTCTCACTATATTTTTATCACTTCATGCGTTATGTGCTATGCTTGGAGCGTCTTGCTCTTTATTTCCTTTTCAGTCTTCTTTAGCTTTGTTTGCTGTTCATAACAAGTTAGAACCCAGCTTTCTTTGTGTGGGAGAGAAACACGCTCCACTTCAACCTAGAACACATCATAGGATTTTCATGCTTATCTTTGCTATGTGTGTTCTTTATCTTTTTCATGGCTACTGCCATGATTAGCTCTTAGTTTTCATGCTTATCTTTTTAAGAGATTTTGTTTAGTTTTCTGCTAGAACTCTCTTGAGTTTTTCATGTTTATCTTGTTTAGAGAGTTTGCCTGTTGCACTGAGTTGTGTGTCTTGACTTAAAGTAGGTAATTGAGGTTGCTATTCAATTGTAGTAGTAACTTGCAATAGTTTTGAGGTATTGCTATGAGTAGTGTTTGAACTTTTGGTGTCAAGAGCTTTAGCCTATTAGTGATAGATGTCGTATTTTGGGCAATCCGTGTTTATTTTCAAAACCTACAAAATTAGTTGAGAACTTTAGCTACTAGATGGATCACTAATCTTTGGAGGGATCGAATATTAGAGAACACTCACGTACCATGAGTCGAGGATGCGCAAGGATAACCAAACCCCCATACACTCCTCCTCGGGGTACTTGCCTCTTTGAGAACCTCCTAATTAGATTGAGAGTTACCGATAATAAGTGCATGAGTTCTTCAGACTAATGTGAGTATTCGAAAGTTGACACTTCCACCTACCCATATTTTGCTAGCCTTTCCTGTGCCATGCATTGCCTCCTTCTCACTCCGAGAGTTGGCGTCCACCTTCGCCGGTACATCCAAATCCTTGGCACGATACGCTCTGTCATCATAAGCCTCCTTATATCCTTCCTCAAAAAAGCCACCATACCTACCTATCAAGGCATTTCCATAGCCTTTCCGAGATACATTGCCATGCAACATCCACCTTCTCATGACTTGATCTTCATGTCATACATGCTACTTACTTGATCGATGAGCCGCATGCTAGTTGGGCCGTGCCCTAATCATTGCTACATGATGCGCTAGTATCATTGTATATCCTGCTACACTGACAGAGGCATACATTTGCATACTTCATGATAGTTTCATTTTCTTTATTTTACTACTTTGGTAAAGTGTGAAAGATCTTCTATACTTCTTGTAATATATAGAATGTTGCCCCTAAAGTGAGGAAAAGATCCCAAAGAGGAAAAAATCAAAAGATCCCAAAGAGGAAAAATGAGAGAAATAGAAAGAGCCATTGAGGCCACCAAAAAATACAAAAAAGGAGAAAACGAAATAAAAAGAGAGAAGGGGGCACACTACTATTCCTTTTGAGAGATCAACACTCGTACTCCCTCTTATATCTTGTACTCCATAGAGATTATCATTCATGCATATAGCTATGTGGGGACCTTCACACTATAGAACTTGGCTTGTATATTCCAATGATGAGCCTCCTCAAATAAGCTCTAGGTCTTCTTCAGCAAGCAAGTTGGATGCACCCCCACTAGTTCCATTGGAGACCTTACCTTAGCTCATATGTGCATCCGTTGCATGGCAATCCCTACTCCTCACATCATATCTATCATTTGGCTTTCTCTCGCCTATGATTGTCCTCATTGATGTGATCCTTTCACACCTTTTTGTCTTCCTTCTCCGTCATTTTTCTCTCTTTGCCATCCTAAGTGTCAACTTTATTTCTTACTTGCATGAGTGCTCAAAATATCGAAAAGGAGTGGATCATTTTGACTTGTACCTGGCTAGTGGTCTGGGGATGAGTCAAGATAAGATTCCAAAGAAGACCAAGTGTGAAACTTTAGTAGATTGAGTTCTCAACACAAAAATACTTTTTTTCTCTCGTAATCCCTATCCCTTTCTTGCACGCAAACACCATTTGGAGACATTCGAGTCACGGACAGCGAGAGCTCTTGCACCTTTAAGTTCGGATGTTGCTTGTTTCAATGCTAATATAGACTCTTGCCTGTTATGACTTGAATTGGATTACATGACTTGATTGGTTTACTTAAAATTTCTTATATGGTTGGTAGCATGTCACCACAGAAATTATGCTTGTTATCATTTGCCTACTCGAGGACGAGCAGGAATTAAGCTTGGGGATGTTGATACGTCCAAAACGTATCTATAATTTCTGCTTGCTCCATGCTTCTTTTTTGTGATATTGCTATGATATTGATGCACTTCCATACACTTTTAATCATATTTGGACTAACCTATTAACTCAGTGCACCCCAGTGCCATTTCCTGTTTTCTGCTATTTTTGTATTTCAGGTTTTCCCATTATTTAAAGTGCCAGAAAAATTCCGGGAAAAATATAGGAAAAATCAACGTACGGGAACCTTCCAGAAGAGCCAAAGTGGGGCCCGAGGGGGGCCAGGGGTGGCCCAGGCGGCCACCTGGCGCGGCCACCCCCTAGGCCGCGCCAGGGGGCGCCTAGGGCCCCTGGTCGACCTCTGGCTGCCGCCATTCGCCTATTTATCCCCCGTGACGAGAAACCCTCGGAGACAGAACCTTTTTCGCGATCTCTCCTCTGTTCCGCCGTCGCCGCGCTTCCAAGATCGGGAGCACCAGGAGCCCTCTTCCCGGCACCCCTGTCGGAGGGAGGAATCACCTCCGGGAACTTCTCCACCACCATGGATGCTTCCCGGATGAACCATGAGTAGTCCACGTTGGACCATGGGTTTATGATCAGTAGCTATGTGATGTTCTCCTCCACTCTTTGGTATTCATGGTTTAGACCTCGTGAGCTGCCCTACATGATCGAGGCACATATGTAATCTTTCTGCTGTTGCTATGCTCAGTTTGCTGGGATCTGATGGATTATTAGACTATGTTCAGATTTCGTTTGAGTAATATATTTGATTCTCCTCTTTTATATTTATGTTCTTGAGTAATTCTTGCATGTTCTCCATTGCTGTTTATTGCTTTGGCCAAGTATAGGTAGTGACTCCAAGAGGGAGCGTTACGCATGATTGTGGGTTCATGCCCCCTGATGACTAGCTTGAGTGACAGAAACATGAGTCTAGGGGATGTGTTGTTGCCACAAGGGAGAAAACAACAGTGCTTGTACTTGCGGGTGCAAGGATTGTTTACTTTACACAAAGTTCTTTAATGCAGTTGTCTCTTGCTTTGAGTTTACACTTTGGGTGGGATTCGCAACTTAATACCGGCGAGATGTTCTGGATAGATATCTCAAGGTGGATGATTAGTAGGTAGATGCAGATGGATTTCGGTCTACTTGTCTTGGCATACCGCCCAAGCTTTTGAGCCTCTTCCTTTCTTTATAGCATAGTTAGCATTGGTTTGCTCACATAATCCTGTCAATTGCCCAGCTGTAATTTGTTTACGTCGCATGGCTATTTTATCGTCTTTTGGGAGAGAGACATCACTAGTGAACATCATGGGACCCCGGTCCATATTTCCAACACTGTTTACACCCGCTATTAATTTACTGCTTTGTTTACTTTTCTGTTTCTATCACTATCATTATTATCCCGTGTGTTTGATCCTTTGTAAACAACAAGGTCGGAGGGATTGACAACCTCTCTGAACTCGTTGGGAGAAAAGTTATCTGTTGTGTGTGCAGATCCACGCCAACCGCCTATTTCTGGCGCCGTTGTCACCTTCCTGTCATTGCCGGAGTCCTGCCGGAGACAAACCTTGGTATCTTCACCGAGGGAAATTTGTTGTTGTCTACATCTCAACCTTCCACTTTGGGTAACCAACGAGGGGCGAGAAGTCAACTCTCGCGACATCAAGTGCATGGAGAGGCTCCATAAGGATGGACTTCTTGATTCATTGGACTTTGGATCCCTTGATACATGTGAACCATGCCTCATGGGAAAAATGACAAGGACTCCATTCAATGGGATAATGGAGCGTTGATGCTACGAGAGTTTACTTCTCGCCCCTCGTTGTTTAACCCAAAGTGTAAGGTGAGATGTAGCGTAGCGGCAAATTTCCCTTAGCGAAGATGCTAAGGTTGAATGTCGAACCAATAGGACTCCAACAGATACAAGAAGGTGGTGAAGTGAACAATGGCGCCGTTTACAACCGAGGTTGCTAACTTCACCTGGACCTGCACACACAGCAAATAACTTTGCTTCCCAACGAGTACAGAGGAGTTTTCAATTCCTCCGGCCTTGTTGTTTACAAAGGATAAAACGCACGGGATAATAATGATAGTGATAGCAACGGGAAAGTAAATAAAGCAGTAAATTGATAGCGGGTGTAAACAGTATTGGAAATATGGACCGGGGTCCTATGATGTTCACTAGTGATGTCTCTCTCCCAAAAGACGATAAAATAGCCATGCGAGGTAAACAAATTACAGCTGGGCAATTGACAGGATTATGTGCGCAAACCAATGCTAACTATGCTACAAAGAAAGGAAGAGGCTCAAAAGCATGGGCAGTACGCCAAGACAAGTAGACCGAAATCCATCTGCATCTACCTACTAATCATCCACCTAGAGATATCTATCCAGAACATCTCGCTAGAATTAAGTTGCGAATCCCACCCAAAGTGTAAACTCAAAGCAACGGAAAAGTGCATAAAGAACTTTGCGTAAAGTAAACAATCCTTGCACCCGCAAGTACAAGCACCGTTGTTTTCTCCCTTGTGGCAAAAACACATCCCGTAGACTCATGTTTCTTTCACTCAAGCTAATCATCGGGGGGCATGAACCCACAATCATGCATAACGCTCCCTCTTGGAGTCACTACCTACTACTTGGCAAAAGCAATAAACAGCAATGGATAACATGCAAGAATTACTCTAGAACATAAATATAAAAGAGGAGAATCAAATATATTACTCAAACACAATCTGAACATAATCTCATAATCCATCGGATCCCAGCAAACTCAGCATAGCAACAGCAGAAATATTACATATGTGCCTCGATCATGTAGGGCAGCTCACGAGGTCTAATCCATGAAGAACAAAGAGGGGAGGAGAACATCACATAGCTACTGATCATAGACCCATGGTCCAAGGTAGACTACTCACGGTTCATCCAGGAAGCATCCATGGTGGTGAAGAAGCTCCCGGAGGTGGTTCCTCCCTCCGGCAGGGTGCCGGGAAGAGGTCTTCTGGTGCTCCCGATCTTGGAAGCACGGCGGCGGCGGAACAGAGGAGAGATCGCGAAAAAGGGTTCCCGTCACGAGGATTATATGGGCGAAGGGGGCAGCCAGGGGGCACCATGGGTCCAGGCGGCCCCCTGGCGCGACCCCACGCTTGGGCGCGACGGGAGGGCGCCTGGGGGCCTGGTGGGTCCCCTCTGCCCCCCCCCCCCCCCTTGGTGATTCTCGAAGCTTCCGTATCGCTGATTTTTTTTTGGATTTTTCCCGAATTTTTGGAGTACTTTTAATATGGGGGAAACCTGAAATAGAAAAACAGCAGAAAACAGGAACTGGCACTGGGGTGCACTGAGTTAATATGTTAGTCCAAATATGATCAAAAGTGTATGGAAGTTCATCAATATCATAGCAATATCACACAAAAGAGGCATGGAGCAAGCAGAAATTATAGATACGTTTTGGACGTATCAACATCCCCAAGCTTAATTCCTGCTCGTCCTCGAGTAGGTAAATGATAAAAGCATAATTTCTGTGGTGACATGCTAACAATCATATAAGAACTTTTAAGTAAAGCAATCAAGGCATGTAATTCAATTCAAGTCATAACAGGCAAGAGTCTATATTTAGTATTGAAACAAGCAACATAAGAACATAAATGTGCAAGAGCTCTCGCTGTCCGTGACTCGAATGTCTCCAAATGGTGTTTGTGTGCAAGAAAAGGGATAGGCATATACGAAAAAAAGTATTTTTGTGTTGAGAACTCAATCTACTAAAGTTTCACACTTCGTCTTCTTTGGAATCTTATCTTGACTCATCCCCAGACCACTAGCCAGGTACAAGTCAAAATGATCCACTCCTTTTTGAAATTTTGAGCACTCATGCAATGGATGAGCGTAAGCAAGAAAGTTGACGCTTGGGATGGCAAAGAGAGAATATGATGGAGGAGGAAGTCAAAAAGATGAGAAAGGCTCACATCAATGAGGACAATCACAGGCGAGAGAAAGCCAAATGATAGATATGATGTGAGGAGTAGGGATTGCCATGCAATGGATGCACATATGAGCTAAGGTAAGCTCTCCAATGGAACTAGTGGGGGTGCATCCAACTTGCTTGCTCAAGAAGACCTAGAGCTCATTTGAGGAGGCTCATCATTGGAATATACAAGCCAAGTTCTATAGTGTGAAGGTCCCCACATAGCTATATGCATAAACGATAATCTCTATGAAGTACAAGATATAAGAGGGAGTACGAGTGTGGATCTCTCAAAAGGAATAGTAGTGTGCCCCATTCTCTCTTTTTATTTATTTTTCTCTTTTTTCTATTTTTTTTGGTGGCCTCAATGGCTCTTTGTATTTCTCTCATTTGTCCTCTTTGGGATATTTTAATTTTTCCTCTTTGGGGTCTTTTCCTTACTTTAGGGGCAACACTCTATATATTACAAAAGGTATAGAAGATCTTTCACACTTTACAAAAGTACTCAAATCATAAAGAAGATGTAGCTATCATGATGTATGCAAATGTATGCCTCTGCCAGTGTAGCAGGATATGCAATGATACTAGAGAGTCATGTAGCAATGACTAGGGCAAGGCCCAACTAGCATGCGGCTCATCGATCAAGCAAGTAGCATGTATGACATGAAGATCAAGTCATGAGAAGGTGGATGTTGCATGGAAATGTATCTCGGAAAGGCTATGGAAATGCCTTGATAGGTAGGTATGGTGGCTGTTTTGAGGAAGGATATAAGGAGGCTTATGATGACAGAGCGTATCGTGCCAAGGATTTGGATGTACCGGCGAAGGTGGACGCCAACTCTCGGAGTGAGAAGGAGGAAATGCACGGCACAGGAAAGGCTAGCAAAATATGGGTAGGTGGAAGTGTCAACTTTCGAATACTCACATCAGTCCGAAGAACTCATGCACTTATTATCAGTAACTCTCAATCTAATTAGGAGGTTTCACAAAGAGACAAGTACCCCGAGGAGGAGTGTATGTGGGTTTGGTTATCCTTGCGCATCATCGACTCATGGTACGTGAGTGTACTACAATATTCGACCCCTCAGAAGAGTAGTGATCCATCTAGTAGCTAAAGTTGTCAACTAATTTTGTAAGTTTTGAAAATAAACACGGATTGACCAAAATACGACATCTATCTCTAATAGGCTAAAGCTCATGACACCAAAAGTCCAAACATTACTCAAAACAATACCTCAAAACTATTGCAAGTTACTACTACAAAAGAATAGCAACCTCAATTACCTACTTCAAGTCAAGACACAAAACTCAGTGCAACAGGCAAACTATCTAAACAAGATAAACATGAAAACTCAATAGAGTTCCAGCAACAAACTAAACAAAAGCTCTTTAAAAAGATAAGCATGAAGACTAAGAGCTAAACATGACAGTAGCTATGAAAAAGATAAAGAACACACACATCAAAGATAAGCATGAAGAATCCTATGTTGTGTTCTAGATTTTGAAAGTGAAGCGTGTTTCTCTCCCACACAAATAAATCTGGGTTCTAACTTGTTATGTACAGCAAGAAAATCTAAAGAAAACTAAAAATAAAACCTAAGAGCGAGACGCTCCAAGCATAGCACATAACGCACGAAGCGATAAAATATAGTGAAACGAGAGACGAACTGATAATTGTTGATGGAGAAGGGGATGCACGGGGGCATCCCCAAGCTTAGACGCTTGAGTATCCTTGAATATTTCTTGGGGATGCATGGGGGAATCCCCAAGCTTGAGCGTTTGACACTCCTGAATCTTCTTTCATCATCTTCCCTCGCACACTTGAAAACTCCCTTCATACATAACTCATCATAATCTGATTAGCGAGCTTAGTATCCACAATAAAATAATTTTTCCTCTACTGGAAATAAATATATTCTTGAAGATCTACTGTTTATCAAGATTTCAAAAAAGTTTTTGCAAAGAAAAAGCAAGCTTAAGGTTCGCAAAAAGAAGGAAAGGCAAAACAGGACAGAATCTGTGAAAAACAGACCAGCAGGTAGTAAAGAATTTTTTAGGGATACTTATGCAACTCAAATCAAAAAACTCAGAACATACGAAAGTTCAGTAATTGTATATAGCATGCTGTGTAAAAAATTCAGCTCAAAAAGATGAACTGGGATTTTTCTGTGATTTTTCCCGTCACGAGGACAGAATCTGTTTTCTGGACAGCATGTCACAACTTTCACTTCCCTTGTCATATGAGGCTATAATTGTCACAAAGCTTGAAAAGTAAAGATACAATGATGTTGCTACAGTAGTAAAAATCATCAAGACTACTAAAAACAGAAGAAAAACATCTTGGGTTGCCTCCCAACAAGCGCTTTATTTTACGCCTTTGAGCTAGGCATAAAGATTATAGAAGATGCTCTCACAAGAATAAGAATTTTGAAGCAAAAGAGAGCATCAAGAAGCAAATATGAAACATATTTAAGCCTAACCCACTTCCTATGCATAGGCATCTTGTAAGAAAATAAATCAAAGAAGCACAAAGAGACAATCATAGGAAGGTGGGACAAGAACAACTTCAAAACTTTCAACATAAAGAGAGGAGTTTTTGTAACATGGGAGTTTCTATAACCAAACTTTCCTCTCTCAAAATAATTTTTAGTAGTATCATGAACAACATCAAGAATATAACTATCACATAAATCATATTGTTCATGACCTACAAGCACACGTGTATTGTTTTCAACACGGTTTTTAGGATCATAAGATAAATGCAACCCATCACATTGAGCTTTGATAAGAGGAAAATTCTCCGGAGTTGGAGATTTCAAAAGGATAATAGGACAATCAAGTGTGGGTGCAATAGAACAAAAATTCATGCTTAACATAAGGAACTATAGAGAGTTCATTTTTGGTACCATCATCCATAGTGGCATCTTGCCATCAACAAAGCAAGTATCAAAATTTTCAGAAAAGGATATTTCAAGTGAGTCCTCGGAATCATGGGATTTCTCCTCAAAGCAATCATTGGCCTCTTCTTGGGCAGCAAACATTTTATTTTTTAAATCCTCAATATAAGAATTTGAAGTATAATTCTCGAAGCAATAAGCAAGAACTGCAATGTTTTCAGACTCAAAAATCGTATCGTGATACTTTTCAATCAAAGAAGCAATCTCATAGGCACCTTTAAAAGCAACAAACTCTTCAATCTTTTCAACATCAAAGTAATCATAAACACCTTTAGCATAAGAAGATAGGATCTCATTGTCATTAAACTCACATTGGAAAGGAAGGTGTTTATGATCTATATTAGAACAACAAGTAAAATCATAAATGTGGCACAAAAGTTTAGCTTGGTAATAAGAAACATATATTTGATCCCATAAGTGTTTCCCTTTCTGAGATAGGCGGTGCCGCGTATAATGAGCATGCTCATCCAATGATTTTCCCTCAACCAAGTCGGTTGGTTTTTTAGCGCGAGCACAAATTGATCGAAGATGATCCAAGTGAAACATGTCCATCCTTCCATATTTGGGTGGTTCAGCACCCATGGTGAGGATAGCATCACTAGGCAAAGCAAGACAAAGGCAAAAGGTAGCAACTATTTTTGTGGTTTTTCATATAACACACAAAGGCAAAAGCAAAAAATGAAAGCTAAACTAACAAGACTAAAATGCAAAGATAAAAGATAGTGTGCAACTCCCCTATCTTGAAGAGTGGAGTCCCCGGCAACGGCGCCAGAAATTGCTTTGATGTTACGAGAGTTTACTTTTCGTCCCTCGTTGGTTAACCCAAAGTGGAAGGTGAGATGTAGCGTAGCGGCAAATTTCCCTTAGAGAAGATGCTAAGGTTGAATGTCGAACCAATAGGACTCCAATAGATACAAGAAGGTGGTGAAGTGAACAATGACGCCGTTTACAACCGAGGTTGCTAACTTCACCTGGACTTGCACACACAGCAAATAACTTTGCTTCCCAACGAGTACAGAGGAGTTGTCAATTCCTCCGGCCTTGTTGTTTACAAAGGATAAAACGCACGGGATAATAATGATAGTGATAGCAACGGAAAAGTGAATAAAGCAGTAAATTGATAGCGGGTGTAAACAATATTGGAAATATAGACCGGGGTCCTATGATGTTCACTAGTGATGTCTCTCTCCCAAAAGACGATAAACTAGCCATGTGAGGTAAACAAATTACAGCTAGGCAATTGACAGGATTATGTGCGCAAACCAATGCTAACTATGCTACAAAGAAAGGGAGAGGCTCAAAAGCATGGGCAGTACGCCAAGACAAGTAGACCGAAATCCATCTACATCTACCTACTAATCATCCACCTAGAGATATCTATCCAGAACATCTCGCTAGAATTAAGTTGCGAATCCCACCCAAAGTGTAAACTCAAAGCAACGGACAACTTCATTAAAGAACTTTGCGTAAAGTAAACAATCCTTGCACCCCGCAAGTACAAGCACCGTTGTTTTCTCCCTTATGGCAACAGCACATCCCCTAGACTCATGTTTCTGTCACTCAAGCTATTCATCGGGGGGCATAAACCCACAATCATGCATAACGCTCCCTCTTGGAGTCACTACCTACTACTTGGCCAAAGCAATAAACAGCAACGGAGAACATGCAAGAATTACTCTAGAACATAAATATAAAAGAGGAGAATCAAATATATTACTCAAACACAATCTGAACATAATCTCATAATCCATCGGATCCCAGCAAACTCATCATAGCAACAGCAGAAATATTACATATGTGCCTCGATCATGTAGGGAAGCTCACGAGGTCTAATCCATGAAGAACAAAGAGGGGAGGAGAACATCACATAGCTACTGATCATAGACCCATGGTCCAAGGTGGACTACTCACGGTTCATCCGGGAAGCATTCATGGTGGTGGAGAAGCTCCCTGAGGTGGTTCCTCCCTCCGGCAGGGTGCCGGGAAGAGGTCTTCTAGTGCTCCCGATCTTGGAAGCGCGTCGGCGGCGGAACAGAGGATCACGAAAAAGGGTTCCCGTCATGGAGGTTTCACATCACGAGGATTATATGGGCGAAGGGGGGCAGCCAGGGGGGCCACCAGGGGTCCAGGCGGCCCCCTGGCGCGGCCCCACCCTAGGGCGCGCCGGGAGGGCGCCTGGGGCCCTTGTGGGTCCCCTCTGCCCCCCCCCCCCTTGGTGATTCTCGAAGCTTCCGTATCGCTGATTTTTTATTGGATTTTTCCCGAATTTTTGGAGTACTTTTAATATGGGGGAAACCTGAAATAGAAAAACAACAGAAAACAGGAACTGGCACTGGGGTGCACTGAGTTAATAGGTTAGTACAAATATGATCAAAAGTGTATGGAAGTTCATCAATATCATAGCAATATCACACAAAAGAGGCATGGAGCAAGCAGAAATTATAGATACGTTTTGGACGTATCAAGCGTGTGGATGACTTATTGGGGATCATACATACAGATGTATGTGGACCCATGAACGTCCCCACACGCAATGGTCTTCGTTACTTCGTGACCTTTACTGATGACTTGAGTAGATATGGGTATATTTACTTGATGAAGCATAAGTCTGAAACCTTTCAAAGGTTCAAGGAATTTCAGAATGAGGTCGAGAATCACCTCGAAAAAGAAAATCAAGCACCTTCGATCGGATCAAGGTGGCGAGTATTTAAGTCACGAGTTTGGCAATCATATGAAGTCTTGTGGCATATTACCACAGCTTACGCCGGCAGACACACCTCAGAGAAACCCGGTGTGGATGAACGACGCAATTGAACCCTATTGGATAGCGTACGATCGATGATGTCTCATACTGATTTGCCTGTGTCATTCTGGGGGTATGCATTAGAAACTGCCGCTTACGTTCTTAATAGGGCACCATCCAAATCCTTAAAGACAACATCATTTGAAGAATGGCATGGCACGAAACCTAAGTTGTCTCACCTGAAGATTTGGGGTTGTGAGGCTTATGTTAGGAAACTACAGTTTCACAAACTTGAATCCAAGGCGGATAAGTGCATCTTTGTGGGCTATCCCAAGGAATTTTGTGGATACACCTTCTACAATCATTCTGAGAGCAAAATGTTTGTTGCCAAGACTGGACACTTTCTTGAGAAAGAGTTTCTCTCAAAAGAGTTGAGTGGGAGGAAAATAGACCTCGATGAAGTGACTGGCCAATCACTCCAATTGGAAGAAACGGCCACATAAGTTGTTCTGGAACCTTCTTCCACAGTGGGAGCTGAAGAGAATGGCCAGAACGACATTCATAACGATCATGACGTACATGATGATCATGATGAGAATGAAGAGGAACCTATTATGCCCCGTAGGTCATCAAGATTCCATCAAGCTACTGAGTTTTACGGACAGCTTGTGAATGCAATCTCGACTGATGAGTCAGATGAACCTACGAGTTAAAAACAAGCAATGGAGGGACCCGAGTCCGAGAAATGGCTTGAAGCCATGAAATCCAAAATAGACTCCATGTACACCAACAAAGTTTGGACTTTGGTGGATATTCCCGAGGACCGCAAGGCCGTCGAGAATAAATGGATTTTCAAGAAAAAGACTGACGCAGACGAAAACGTATCTGACTACAAAGCTCGACTTATCACGAAGGGATTCCGACAAATTCAAGGAGTTGACTACGAGGAGACATTCTCTCCTGTAGCGATGATAAATTCTATTCGGGTCCTACTAGCAATAGCTGCATATCATGATTACGAGATATGGCGGATGGATGTGAAAACTGCATTCCTAAATGGCAACATTGAGGAAGAGTTGTATATGATGCAACCATAGGGGTTTATCGATCCAAGGAATGCTGGTAAGGTGTGCAAGCTTCAACGGTCCATCTATGGGTTGAAGCAAGCATCTCGGAGCTGGAATCTTCGATTTGATGAGGTCATTAAAGCTATTGGATTTGTCCAAAACGTCAAAGAGTTCTGCGTCTATAAGAAACTGAGTGGGAGCTCTGTAGCATTCCTTGTGTTATATGTAGATGACATATTGCTAATAGGGAACGATAAGAAATTCTTAGGAGAAGTGAAGGAATATCTGAATGGACAATTTTCCATGAAGGACCTTGGTGAAGCTGCGTACATATTGGGGATTAAGATCTATAGAGATAGACCTAATCGACTATTGGCTTTGAGTCAGAGCACTTATATTAACAAGATATTGAAAAGGTTCGGTATGGATTACTCCAAGAGAGGCCTCTTGCTAGTTATAAAAGGTGTCAAGTTAAGCGTGACTCAGTGCCCGACCACAGCAAAAGAGAAGGAGGAAATGTCCTCAAAACCCTATGCCTGAGCCATAGGTTCTCTGATGTATGCTATGTTATGTACCCGGCCGGATTTAGCTGTCAGAACCCTCTGTTAGGTAATGTGCTAGGGTTAGCCAGTACTCTTGCATCATGTTAAATTTTCAAAAGAAATCTTTGAAATCAAAAATCAAAAGCAAATGGGAGAAGGAACCCCCCCAGATGAATTAATTCAAAAGGCCAGATAAAAATCTTCTCCAAAAATTCATGTTAGATTTTTGAAAAGTCTTATAAATGAGTGTGATCACATTTCAAGTGATGTGGGACCCACCCCATGCTCAAAGATTTTTCAAATATTCAAACAGTGCCTTGGAATTAATCAAATACCCCTATTTGATTTAAATTTCAAATCTTTTGAATTTTAAAAATGTTCAAAATTTATGAGTGGCTAGTGTATTGTTTTATGAGGCCACATAAAAATTATGAGCATTTATTAAAATGTTTAGCTATTTTATTTAGCTAAACAGAACAAAGGTCAGAAGAGAAAACAGAAAGAAAAAGAAAAACAGGAAAGTGGCCCACTTACCTGGGCCACCTCGGCCCGACTTACCTCTCCCGCAGCCCAGCCCACCAGGGGGGCACATGCGTCTTCCTCCCTGGACAGGCAGGCTGGCAGGTCGCCGGCGAGCGCCGTGGGCGCGCCAGGCAGCTGCCTGCCTCCCGGGAGGGCTATCCCCTCGCCACGCCACCTTCTGGAGACGCCCAGGCCATTTTCCCCCTCGCACACGCTCTTCTCCTTTCTCTCCGACGAATCCCCGTGAAGGACCGAGCGCACCGGAGAGCACCGGCGAACCCCTGCGTAGCCAACGACAGCGAGGAGCTACGCCACCGTGTCCAAGTTCTTCCTCGTCTTCGTCTTCGTCATCAGGCCAAAGGAATCGAGCCCGGAGCCCGCGTAGACGCCGGATTCTTCCTCGAGTTCTCGCCGGCCGCAGAGAAGATCACCACCAAATTCGTCGCCATTGTTGCCTCTCCGACCGCGCCGTCTTCACCAATCACCTCAGGGTGAGCTCCTCTTCGAAACCCCCAAACCCCGTGCTTAATTTGGGCCCCCTCCGTCAACCGCCATGAGAGCCGAGACAGGTCACCGCCATGGATGACCTAGAGCTCGCTCCCGTGCTCCAGCACCTCCTCCTTCTAGCCTACAACGCTTCCGGTGCTCGCAGCTTTCCAACGAACCAAACCCCGGTCAAAACAGTGCTCCAGAGCATGATCACGACGTCGCCGTGGTTCTGTCGCCGCCAAGGACGTCGCCGCCGTCGATTCCGAGCTCCCCGTGACCCCCTGTTGCTTCCAGACGACGCGGACGACGATGTTGCACCCGATGGTGTCCTCCCCGTAGCCTCCCGTGGCCCCTAGCCCATTCCGGCGAGTGCGCCGCCGTGGCCAGGCCGCCGGCGTTTAGCCACCGGTGGGTTAGCCACTAATCCCCTCCTAACCCCCACCCTGGGTCACTGACCAGTGGGCCCAGTGGCTTAATTAAGCCAGTGGATAAGTTAACCCAGCCGGTTTAAATCAACCAGCCACTGACAGGTGGGACCCCCTTGTCATCCCCCCCCTGACGCAGCTTGAAGTCAGCATGACGCAATAAATCGATTTAATGAATTTCTAGAAATAAAATTGAATTAAAGAAATTCCAGAAATTCCAGAAAATACCCCAAACTTTGGAAATTCATAGAAAATTCATATTAACTCCAAATTGGACAAATAATATATGAAAAATGATCAGGAGAAAATAAGCTATCCAAAAATGCAACTTTCAACTATGTTTGAGTTGATTTTAAAATGGTACCAGTAGCATATGTCATTTGAATTATTTGGAATTTATTCAAATTCAATTCAAATGCTTTTGCAACTTGGACCATGGATTATGCTATATTTCAACCACACTTCAGAGGCATATCATACACATTTCCAAAAGGTTTAAAATGATCAAGCAATGTCACATGTAACTTGGATAAGTTTGAATTCAACTTGGAGTTTGAATTTGCAATTCAATTTGCAATATACTCCATTTAAATGGAATTGCTTCACACATCAAAGCATATACATCAAGTTTCAACCTTCCATCATGTGATTGTGCATTGTATTTACTTTGCTACCTTGTTTGTTGTTTGTCGAGTAGAGGTGGAACCGGAGCAGGAGGCTGCCCCCTTCGCTGAAGATCCAGAACCCGAACCTCGTCAGCAAGGCAAGCAAACCCCCATTGATCATGTCGAAAAAATCCCACTTCCCTCTCATGTCTCGCTTATGCATTGTTTAGGATGATTACCATGATGCGTTTCTACCGCATAGATGAACCCATTCCTTTGCATGACCTATCATTTTGTCACAGTAGTAAGCAAACCACAATCCTAGCAAATGTAGGAGTTGTTTGATATCATGTGGCCCCTGCAATTGTTACTGCTTATTGCATGCTTAGAATGATACCATGATGATACTGTGATGTGAGTCGGGATGGTAGTGATCATGATGATGATGGTAGAAAAGTGTTGGTGAATCGACCCTAATACAAGGTGAACGATGAGAGGCTGTGTAGGAGTACACGGTGGGTTGTCTCGTTGAACACCGCCCTAAGTCCGAGTTCTTGTGTGGTGATCCAAGATGAAGAGTAAAACCACACATTGGGCTCACTGACCCCTCTCAACTTACTAACTCATCCCTTTCGATGTCCAGATGTCGCAATAGTTCGGAGTTCTGGTAGGTCTGTGGCCTGGATGCTAAGTGAGAGAACGACTCATCCGAGACCGGCTTATGCACCACGCACACATCACTTGGGTCCACTTCGGTAAACCGGCCGGGTTCACGATAGTGGTAGCCAACCCAAGTAGGCGGCTTTCTCGGACTAGATCGGCTATGAGGTAACAGTTGTGGTGAGCATCCTTGCCGACACTTCTTGAACGGTGTCGAGTACAAAGGCGGTAACCGATGATCATGTGTGTGTAGCGGTACACCCCTGCAGGGTTAACAAAACTATTCGAATAGCCGCGTCCGCGGTTATGGACTGCTTGGAAAGCTTAGCTTGATTATTAGACAACTTGAACTGGATACTTCTAAAACACACCAAGATAAGTGTGAGTGCTATGGCGTGCTTTCTCGTGGGGAAGTCGAGGAAGGCACCATAGTGGTGTAATTGGTTGGAGAAAGTAGTGGACTCATGTACGCTTCTTACCTCAAAGTCTGGTACTCGTAGTTCAGGACTAGCCAAGTCAAAGCTGGCATTTCTGCAAGTGAAACCCCACCTCCCTTTACCTTGGTACATGTGCATGAGTAGTATAGCTCCTATGTAAGTCTTGCTGAGTACGACTTTGTACTCACGTTTGCTTAATCTATGTTTTAGATGAGACCACTGACCCCGAAGGTGGCTTCTTCATCGAGCTGGACGACTGAAGACCAACTAGTCTAGTCCCAGTCAGACGACTGGTTCCCTCGTGGAGGGCTTGTGTTTAAATAAGGCTTCTTAAGCCATTTGTTAAACTTGTCTGTACTCAGACATGATTTGCTTCCGTTTGTGTTGTAATGTTGGATCACATGTTTGTGATCTCTGTGTGCACTCTATAAGAGTTATCAATAAATATGTACACTTTGTAGAGAATTGCAATGATACCTGCTGTTCATACAAGGCATGTGTGCTGCATGTATGTTTATAACATGCATGTCTTTGTATGGGTTTTCGAGACCTTAGTTGTGATATGGATGGCGGTCTTTCAAACACCAAGTGGCCCTTAGATGTGCGCAGCTTGGGGCATCGCGATGCGATTGTTCGAGACTCCGTCTCGTGCACACTTTGTGGTATGATCGAGCCCGCCCTAGACCCCGACTAAGTGATCGGGCTGGAGTAAGTCTATGTAAGAGTTATGAGATAGTCGATAGTATGGTTGAGGCGACTTGTCTTTGAATATGGGAGTTCACCACCCATATCATTAGACTTGTGTGCGAACGATGAGGACCCATCTCAGTTGATCATCCGGCCTGAATGGGATGCCCCTCACGTACGATGCTTTCCGAGAACGTTCTGTGCTTGGCCTTGTCTGCTTAGACAAGTGGGTACGGTTCTCGGCTCTCCATATGACTATGTCTTAACTGTACTTGCATACGCTAACCCCGGGTCCCGACATTAGCGCTGGCTATTAGTATGACTAATCGCTACCAGAGTAATCCGGGAATGGCTCACTGGACCGCAGTAAAGAACATCCTAAAGTAACTGAGAAGAACAAAGGATCTCTTTCTCGTTTATGGAGGAGTTGATGAGGAGCTCACCGTAAAGGGTTACGTTGACGCAAGCCTCGGCTCAGACCTAGATGATTCGAAATACCAGACGGGATATGTTTTCATGTTGAACGGTGGCGCAATTAGCTGGAGGAGTGGCAAACAGTCAGTCGTCGCCCAATCTACAATGGAATCGGAGTATATTTCCGTTTGCGAAGTGTCAAACGAGGCGATGTGGCTGAAGAAGTTCGTGATCGAGCTTGGCGTCTTGCCAAGTTGCACTGACCCCGTGGGAATCTTCTGCGACAACACGCGTGCCATTGCTAACGCGAAGGAGCCAAGAACTCACTCTACAGCCAAGCACATTCTCCGAAAGTACCATGTGACGCGAGACTACGTCCGGGATGGACACACTAGGATTCACAAGATACATACGGATCTGAACGTAGCAGACCCGATGACTAAACCTCTTCCATAGGGCAAGTTTGAAGAACACCGAGAGACTATTGGTGTTAGATACATACCTGATGTAAACTAGTGTAATTTGTACTCTAGTGCAAGTGGGAGACTATTGGATATGTGCCCTAGAGATAAATTAATAAATATATTTGTCACATATCCGTTTTGTTCATAATAATTTTTATACTGTGCTATAACTGTATTACTTGGAAATACTAATACAGGTGTAGTATAAAACATAGGTCCGTAGTTTAACTCGGGTAAACTATCTCATTGGGCAATTGATTGATCAAGCTTTCCTGATCATGGCGACACTTAAGTCCATTGACAATGAGGTCATGTCATTAGGGGAATGATGTGATGGACATACACCCACCTAAAGTATTACAATGTGATCGAGTCACATAGTTTAGCGTTGCGATGACTTTGTAACGTATGGCTTAGTCCTTAGACCGTAATGATCATACGTAATTGTCATCTATGAGGAGACTTTTATTTGTATCCCACCGCCTGACTGAAATATGCTGGCTATAACGGTGCACTTTGGGTATTCCGAAATAGATGGTTGATGAGTATGTTAATAGATCAGAGCGGGATTTTTCAGTCCTTGTAACAGGACAGGTACTCTGGGCCCACTCGGTGATATTGCATCAATAGCTTGCAAGCAGGTGACTAGGTCACGGGATATGCAATAGGCACGGACGAGTAAACTTGTATGTTGTGAACGAGATGTGAACACGGTATGTGGGATACCGACGATCGAACCTCAGACAAACAAAGTACCGCAGCACAAAGGGATTACGCCGTATCGTTAACGGTTTCGAAAAGCGATTGAAATTCATTCGATGGAAGCGCAGGGGCTGTCAAGGATTGTAACCAGGTCCAACTGACTAGTCATTGGTCAATGAGAAGAGTCTCGACCATGTCTGTTGTTTCCCGGACCGTTAGGTTGTTACACTTAAGGGCAATCGATGCATAGGACAGTTCCGGGATCAATCGGTGAAATAGGAGAAATCACCGGAATAGTTCCGGAGGAGGACGGAAGTTGTTCCGGACATTTTCAATGGTTCAAAATAAAGTTTAATTTTTTTTAATAATGTTTTATTATTTAATTATCTGAATTAAATATTTAAACATATTAAAATAATTAAAAAATTTGGAAAAAAGGCTATATGGGCCTACGTGACCCATTAGGGGAGGAGGGGGTTTCCCCCCTTGGGCTTGGCGCCAAGGGTGGGGCCCATACCCCCCTTGGCCGGCGCACTTCCCCCCCCCCCTTGGGATTTTAGTCCCACATGGGGGAGGGGAGGAGGATAGCACCCCCCCCCTTGGCCTATATAAGGAGGGGTACACCCCCTTTTTCCAACACACAATTATTCCTCTCTCTCCTTCTCCTTCCTGGAAGTGGACTCCCCTTGTTTGGAGTCTGCACCTGGATTGGAGTTCTCCACCATAAGGCAGGCCGTCGCTCTGCTGGAGTCGGGATCCGAATCCGTCTTTCTTCCGCTGCTCGCCTGGTTCGGGGCCCGGGAGGAACATCGATTGTACCGTATGTGTATAATCTCTTCGAGGCACTACACCTGTGGTGCTACTTCATCGCTGGAGGTCAACCGGGAGTCATCCTCGCCGGTGGTCTACTACACGACAGGGAGGTCGTAGTTCCGAGTCTACGCCAGCCACGTTCGCAAGAACGTTTCCCTCTTTCGGTCTTCAAAGGTATGAACACCGATTCCCTCCGTTACTTTACATCGCCATAGCATAGATCTTGGGTTCGGGTACCGTAGGTATGAAAATTTTGTGTTTTCTGCCCCGCATCCCAAAAGTTCCTTCTCTTGCGAGAAGTACCTCTCCGTTTGGAGAGGGTGAGGAGCACAATGCTCACACGAAGCCAACGAGGGCCACCCTATTTCTCCTCACGCTCTTACCAATGCAAGATGCCATGATTCCACTATTATGACACTTGAGGGCGGTCACCGAACCCGTACAAATGGCGACCCTTGAGGGCGGTCACCGAACCCGTACAAATGCTCGGGGCAATCTCCACAACCAAATTGGAGGCTCCCGTAGCTTCCCAAAGCTTTCCACCACAATGATTGAGCTCCACAACAACAAGCCTCTAGGCACCAACGCACCCACGAGGCACAAGCTCTAGAGTTCCAATCCACTCAAGAGTAGCAATCTTCTCAACTTCACTTCTACAACGAATCCTCGGAGAGAACTCAAACCGATGCACCAAATGCAATGGCAAGAGCACACGAAGTGCTCAAGTCCCCAACTCTCAAATCCCACCAAAGCAACAAAAGCTATGGAGGAATATGAGAGGAAGAACAAGGAGAACACGAAGAAATCCAAGATCTAGATCCACAAGGTTCCCCTCACTTAGAGGAGAGATGGCTTGGTGGAGAAAGTGGATCTAGATCTCCTCTCTCTTTTCCCTCAAAAAGGGGCAAAAATCATAGGAGGGGAAGAGAGTAAGCAAGCTCAAAGAGGTCAACAATGGGGGGAAGTACTTGCACAAAACCGGTGAGGACAAAGGAAGAAGAAGACCCCCTTTTATATTCCCCCACGAATCCAGCCGTTGGCAGTCCACCAACCACGGTACTACCGCACTCGGAGCGGTACTACTGCCCCACGGTACTACCGGGGGCCAGTACCATGCCCACTACCGCAGAGTCCAGTGGACTTACGGTAGTGAGTGCGGTACTCGCCCACGGTACTACCGTGGCGCGGTACTACCGCTCCAAGAACGATACTACCGCCCTGGCAGAGCCAGGGAGCCCATGCCACACAACAGATGAACTCCCAAAGAAAACAGGCAAACCCTAAACTGCCACAACTTCTACAAATGAACTCCAGTTAAGGCAAACTCAAGCTTGATGGAGAGCTAACGAATAGAGCTGCCTAATCATGACAAATATTTAGAAGTGGCAACGGAGAAATGTCAAACAAATAGAGGTGTGAAACCTCTAACCGAGACGACCCGACAAATCTCCCACATCGAGAAACATAAGAGAAGACGCATATGAAATCCGTTTTCGATGAACAAGAGCTTGTCATGAAGAAGACCACCAGCTCCAAAACCCACAAAGAGAAAAGCCAAACAAGAACCAATAAAGATGATGCCAAGGATGCAAAAGGTTTGAGCTCTCCACGAATGACTCGACCTAGCCTACAACCCGGTCTCCTAACTACCACCAAGAGACTGGTAAGCTAGACACCTATCTATGTCAAACCTTTGTCTTGCGCATAATCCACTTGAGCTCGATGATGACGATCATGTCCGCCTCAAGTTGGAACATCTTCCTTGATTCCGCCGGCTCGATGAAGACTAGTAGATTGCTCCCCCATGCTCCATTATGGGTGAGCCTCTTTTAGGCATATATTCACAAGACCATTATCACCAACTGGTCGGCAAGCTCCAAGCATATGATATCTTCGTGATGCTCCTCTTGACCTTGCACACATCAACTTGACCAATCTTTGGATAGCTCCATGAAGAACACCTTGGTCAACACGTAATCTTCATCTTACAACCTTGAAGCCACCGTAAGATCTTCAAGCGTTGCCTATAGACAAACCTTAAAGTATAGCTCAAGGAAACCATTAGTCCATAAGGATTGTCATCAATTACCAAAACCAAACATAAGGGCACATGCCCTTTCATAGTGCGCAACTCCCCTATCTTGTAGACTGGAGTCCCCGGCAACGGCGCCAGAAATTCTCTTGATGGGTGTAGATAACACCTCCTCGTTGGTTACCCCAAGTGAAAGTTTATGATGTAGATAGCAACAAATTTCCCTCGGTGAAGATACCAAGGTTATCGACTAGTAGGACTCCAAGAGCTACGAGTAGGTGGTCAAACGAGGAAGGCGTCGTTTGAGATAAGTTACTCACTTGACCTGGACCTGCACACAAAAGCAAATAACTTTGCTCCCAACGAGTTCAGAGAAGTTGTCTTTACAAAGGATCAAAACGCAAGGGGAATAATAATGGTGATTGCAATGGAAAGGAAATAAAAGGAATAAAGATTAACGGTGTAAACTATGGTGGAAATATGGACCGGGGTCCCATGATTTTCACTAGTGATGTCTCTCTCCCAAAAGACGATAAATAATTATGCTAGGTGAACAAATTACAGCCGGGCAATTGACAGAATTATAAACGCACCGCAATGCTAATTATGCTACAAGAAAGCTAGAGGCTCAATTGTATGGGCATTACACCAAAACGAGTAGAGTCTTTATTCATCAGCATCTAATCACTATTAATCCACCTTGAGATATCTATCCAAAACATCTCGCTAGTATTAAGTTGCAAACCCCAGCCAAACTGTAGGCTCAAAGCAATAAACAACTGCATTATCACTCTATGTGTAATGTAAGAAATCCCTGCAACCGCAGTTACAAGCACCATTTTTTCTCCCTGGTGGCAACAACACATCCCCTAGTCTCATGTTTCTGTCACTCAAGCTAGACATCGGGGGGCATGAACCCACAATCAAGCATAACGCTCCCTCTTGGAGTTACTATCTATTACTTGGCCAAAGCAATAAAAAGCAACGGAGAACATGCAAGAATACTCAAGAACTAAAACATAAAAGGTAAACCAAATATATTACTCGTCACAATATGAACATAATCTCATAATCCATCGGATCCTAGCAAACACATCATAATAAAAAAAAACTAATACATAGGTGTCTTGATCATGTAGGTCAGCTCACAAGGGCTAAAAATTGAGGCACAAGATTGGAGAGAAAACATCACGTAGCTACTGGTCATGGACCCATAGTCCAAGGGGACTACTCACGACACATCTGGGAAGCGCTCATGGTGGTGGAGAAGCTCCCGGATATCAATCCTCCCTCTGGCAGGGCGCTGGGACAGGGTCTTCTGGCGATCCCGATCTCGGGATCGCGGCAGTGGCGGGACAATGGTGAAAATCGCGTAACGGAGGATCTCCCGAGGGTTTTTGGGACAGGAGGTAAATATAGGCCGAAGGGGGAACCAGGGGGCCCCACCTGACCAAGCGGCCAGGTGGTGCAGCCCCACCCCTCGCCGCACCAGCTAGGCACCCGCCTGGTGCAGGGGGTGGCCCCTCTGGCTCCCCTTCGGGCTTCTAGAGTCTTTTATTCTGCTGTTTTTTATATGTTTTTTCCCGATTTTTCTGAGCACTTTAAATATTAGTATTTTCCTGCAATTCACGGACAACAACAGATAGAAACTGGAACTGGGGCACTGAGTTAGTAGGTTAGTCCAAATATGTTGAAAAAGGTATGAAATTGTAGCAAAACATATAGTAAAGTCACCCATATAAGCATGTAACAAGCAGAAATTATAGATATGTTTGGCATGTATCAGGGAACGGCGAAGCGGTTCACCGACGCGAGAGTAACAGGAGAGAGCTTACGCGGGGTGTGTTCAGGGGCGCGCGAGCATGACGAGGCGGGTCGCCGCCGTGGGAGGCACGAGAGGGAGGCGAGGTGGAGGAGGCCATGGGCGCGCGTGCACGACGAGGCGGGTCGCCGGCGTGGGAGGCGTTTGAGGGAGGCGAGGCGGGGCAGGGCATGGCAAGGACATGGTGGGGCACGTCGAGGCGGGGGATGGCGGGGCATGGCGAGGCGGCTTCGGTCTGGTGGTTGTCGTTGTGAGAGAGAGAAGGGTGAGAGAGGGAGGAAGGGGGAGAGAGAAAGGATAAGAGATTTTTTTATTAGTGGGTCCCCTATGTACGTGGCATATAAAGTCAAGGGCAAAGTTGTCCAAGAAAGGTCATGTAGTTGAGCACATGTTTTTTTACTGGACGGAAACAACGCGGAGGGGTATTTTGAAATGACACCAGATGGAAGAGGGGTATAGTTGAGCGCATGTTTTTTTAGGGGTAAAGATGAGAGTGGGGCAATATTAGGGGGAAAATTAAAATGTCCCATTAAACAAAGGGTGTATTCATGATACAACCCGAAAGGATTTAACGATTTATACGATATTAGTAAAAGTGAGAATGCTTCAAAGATAGTCCATAATTGAAGCAAATATAACAGAGTTGGAGTAATTTTTTTATGAAATTATAAAGATTATTAACTCATCAATAGTCTTATAAAATATGGAATTAAGTGGGATCACGATTCTAGTCATACTAGAAGAATACCCCGCGCGTTGTAGCGGAAATCTCTATAAAACTCTACAATGTAAATTGAAAGGGTATACGATGGATGTAAATGAAAGTGGATGACATGGACAAATGATTGACTGCAATAATGGGTGATGTGGATAGCTTGCATGTTGAGATAAATACCCTAAATGTGTCTTAGTTAGGTTTTGTCAGTAGATGACATGGAGAAATGATTTGCTACAATAGTGGATGATGTGGATAGCTTGCCTGTTAAGATAGAGACCATAAATGCATCTTCGTAGGGTTTTGCTTTACAAGAGATATAGGTATGTGAATAACATATGAGTGATTAAGAATATATATTTTAGCAAAAATAAGCACTAAGGGCATTAGATTTTCTAAAAATTCAACAAGCACCAAAGTAATTTAATTAGTAGATTAATTCTCTTGAAGTACCTCAAAGGAAAAAAAGGATTCGTTTATGGTGTTATCTCTTATTTCTCCCATGATCCCGAATCTATCCCTAAGCGTTGTATACCCTTAAGTATGCCACCCTACGAAACAGGAATGCTTCAGAAGTGACCGAGACACTTCTCTGATCAATGACCAATAGTGGGATATGGAAACCCATGATGCCCCCTGTGCTTTCACGAATTAACTTTATCTTTTGAACCTTAAATGTCGAGTCCTGATCCCTTTGCCACAACGATACTTAGTCTGTTCGAGGTTTGATCTTCGGTATCCTTATACCTAGTTCAATCTTGTTACCGATAAACATATTTAATCATTCCATGATGTTACATCTCCGTCACCTAGTCACATGCTGGCAAGCTTCGTGGATGCAATCTCACTGAGTGGGACCAGAGTATCTATCTGTCATACAGATGGAAAAATCCCGATATCGATACATATGTCTCAACATATCCCTTTGGAATACTTGAGTTGAACCTTTATGATCATCCTGTTACGGCGTGACGGTTGATACAACCATGGTATCCTCCGGAGATAGTGATTAGATACGACCTCACAGTCTAAGGATTGGGTTATTACGTTATCAAGTTATCGCAATGCTGAACTATGTGATCGGATCTCATTGCAATGCTTTTAAGTTGGGTGTGTGTGTCAATCGCACCATTCTCCTAATGACATGACTCTATTGTCAATGGACATAATTGTCCCATGATCAGGAAACCTTGATCATCAGTTGACCAATGAACTAGTTGACTAGAGTTCAATGGGATCTGGTTTGTTACATACGACACACGTATTAATGTTTTCGCTTAATACAGTTATAATATAGTATAAATCTTATTATGAACAACTGAGATATGACAATAGAAACATCTTTATTTATTTGCCACTAGAGCATATCTCCAACAATATAATATTCTCAAGTGTAGGTGTGATACAAGTACGCACACAAAATTTACAAACAAACCAGCAACCCCTAGCTGCATCTACATATACCAATACACGAATTCATGCCTTTTACTATTGTCTGAGGATGGCAAACCTTGTAACTTTCCACATGGCAAATCATTTACATGTATCATGGCAATAACAGTTTTGTCATGTCATTTATGTTGGTTGAAACAGGGGATGGCAATTTATATCTACAATGTAACATGGCATTATTAACAACAAATAGATTGAAGCATGTCAATACAGAACATAATACTAACTATAAATTCTTTTTTTCTTTTTCCTATTATTCTTCTACTTTACCTCCTACTTCTTATTTTTCTTCTTCTTCGCCTCCTAGCTACTTCTTACTAACTACATATAATAACAACAACGAAATTTAGTTACTACCCAATAACAACAATGTAGTATGACATCATTAACAAGAATTTTCCATGTCATATTTTTTGTTTGAAACAAGGGGTGGAAAATTATATCTGTAATGTAATTTCACATGGCAACATAAATGAAAGAGCAACAAGCATGTACACAATAGCAATATCAGAGACTTACTAAGAAGTTATACATAATCACTCAAAAGGAAAAAAAACAGCAGTGGGAAGGGGCTTACGGAGAGGAGGGAGGAGGGGGGAGTGTGAGGATTTGGATCATGGTAGGAGTGTGAAGGGGGGAAGGGAAGTGTGGGAGAGCTTACTGGACGACGATGAGGAGAGGGCCAGCGGCGAGTATGTGCGACGAGCAGAGGGGCGGCAAGTACGTGCGACGACGGCGAGTACGGAGGTGCGAGGGTGGCTCAGGAAGATTGCGGGTTTGGATGGAACGGGGAGATTGCGCGTGCTGAAAATGTATTAACCAAGTTACTGGCGTGGCTCAGTAAAACCCACGCCATAGATATTCTTAAGGTGTTTCATATTTTAAATAGAATTAATGTATAATATCTTATAAAAACGTGACATAATAAATAATTAAAATATCAAATTTTAAAACAAAAATTTGTACCTTTTTAATATACAAAAATAAGCATATATATAATAATAAAATGGAATTAAAAAAATAAAAATAAAAAAACATGAAAGAAAATAGAAACCAAATTAATTTGAAACAAAAATAAAGTTTTTAATATACAAGAATAAACATAAAAATCTGAAACAATAATTGTGCCTTTTTAATAACATACAAGAATTAGCATGAAAAATTGAAACAAAAAATTGTACCTTTTTAATAATATACAATAATAAACATAAATTTTTTGAAACACAAAATTGTACCTGTTTTTAAAATATACAAGAACAAGGATAAAATTTTGAAACAAAAAATAGTTTTTATTAACTTTGATGACGTTTACCTTTAAACAACACCACCACTATATGATATATATCTATGGCGTATAATATTTTACTATGACAAAAATAATGTTTTTTGTCCAACACAATTGGCATCACAGTGTGGTGGTGTTTTTTAAATTTCCAACCCCAACAATAACCATATAAAACTGGCATACGAAAAACTGCCACACCAACACTATTTTGTTGAAACTGGCGCGTCACCAGTTGAAGTTGGGGATAAGCATTTCTTTACTAGTTCTAGATTCCCCAAAACCAACATTTGGAGGATGTAAAAACATATCAGATTCTTCTGGCAAGGAAAGGAAACTCAAAGGAAAATCATATGGTTAGAGGACCCTTGATTTGTAGGCCTAAAAAGTATGGAGGGCCAGGCTGGGAATTCACAACCTAGACAATTTTAATAGCAACCTCCTATGTAAATGGTGGTGGAATCTAGAGTAGAAGGAGGGGGTGTGGTAAGAAACTAGAACTCTAGAAATGCAATGTGCTTTGCCGTGCCGTTTACGCTGTTGAATTGTATATGATTTATTTTCATGTGTTAGTGATGAGGACATATCTACTAATGTTACACCCACATCTTCACCAAGTACACATACTGGACCAGTTACTAGAGCACGCGCACGTCAACTAAATTATCAGGTACTTTCGTTTCTTGCGAATCCTTCTAATGTTCAGGAACATATGATGCTGCCTAAATTAGATACTTTTGTTTGTCTTATGAATGAATGACCTAGCATGGATAAGAAGGATGGTCATTGGAGCGGGATCAAGCATGGAGAAGGAGGTGCGCGCGCGGGAAGGGACAATGGACCTTCCAGTGGTGATTTTCGCACTTTGAGGCCACCATAAGACGTGCATGAAGACTTGGACGAGAGACACAAGATGTCACATTAATATTTTTGTCCAAGGGTTATTATAGGTGTTGCGTCACCTTATTATTGGGTCAGGCCCATGTAATTTCGAAATACACTTAATAGGCTATTTTTTTAGAGTCCGTATGTGTGGGGAAACCGAGTTAGGGTTGTTTTCGGACCCCTCCTCCAAGGGGCCACGAAATTCCTCTCTGTTCCCCCATATATACAGCCCTTAGGGCGTCGTTTAGACTTGGGTTTTAATTAGATTTAAGTTAGCCATAGCCGCAACTTCGAGCTCTTCGTTTGTGTCATCCGACCAGGCCAAGACTGCATTGGAACCCCAACTTTCGTAATCATTCATCTTATATTCGCAATATCCAGATTGCAATTCTTAGTTCTTGCTTGTTCTTCGATTGCTTGCAGGAATTAGACCTTCGTGGTCAGGTTGATCATGCATCCGCGGGATCAATAACCTCTCGGAGTTGGTTTAGCGATCGCTAAGGCGCAACGTCTTCGCACGTTCGTAGTCGGATCGTGAAAGTCGTCTCTACCATAATCGATCTCCACCATCTCATCGAAACATCGGGACACCTTCGCCTCTATCAGTTAGTTTTTAAATTTTTATTTTCTGTGTTGTTTGGATGGATCCTTCTTATCGTTTGATCGGAAGATAATTTTTAATGTGTACACACGATGAAATTTACTATACTATTGATCATGTGTCTTATGATGGTACTAAATCTGTCGTAGGCATCGCTTTCTTCTCGTCAACCAAGACTCACACCAGCTATTTTTTATATTAAAATGACACATCCATCAAAAAAATTCATCATAAAGCCTAAGGTAACAACATAATAAAATTTTGTATCTAATTTTAAACTAAAGACCTCAACTAAATGAGGAGACTTCAAAATTAGAAAGTTTAGTAAAGTTAAAGATATATTAGTTCTAAAACGCCAGGTAACGTTAAAAAAGAGTATTAAGTAATTGTGTATGTCATAATTAATTTTTTTGAACGACATCAATTGCATGAGCTAAATTGTTTGATCGCGAAATAGATAATTATTTACTATAAGGTCTCGATTGTAAGCTCAAGACAAATTCACTATAGCACCGACGTACAAAACATACAAAAAATGACATTATTTATTTTTGAAAAAAAAACAAATGTTAATAATGTTCATGTGAAAAAATAAGAAAATTCTAACAAAAAATGAAAGGAAAAAATAATAGTTTACATACATGGTCAAGGGTTATGATCAAGTAACTGAATCTTCAATTGACTTCCATAACTTCCATCCCTAAGAAGCTTTAAAAAAATAGTAATTTACATACATCATCAAGGGGTATGACCAAGTTAAAATTGAATCCTCAATTAATTCTAATGGCTTTTACCTCTAGGGGGTTTAGTATATTAGAAGATAGTGAGAAAAAAAATACAAACTAGAGAATTGGATCCAGATGGTGAGCAGAACATTGAATGATCCACCTTGACAAGATGACCTGTTAAAGATCAAATCCCATTATATTACAAACAAAAGCATGGTTATGGGGGATGGTAAGACTACTGATTTCTGGCAGGAGTGTATGTGTGAGGATAAATTTTTAGCGAAACTATTCTTTCACGAGCCCTCGTAGCAACGCTCGATCCCACCAGGCTCCCATCCCTTTAGCGACCAATCCCCTAAATCACGCGTCCCCTCTGATTTCAACTGTAGGGCTTGTATTATTAATCCCTCTTTCTTGATTTAAATTAGGCCCAACTAATTAATCCCTCGGACCTAGGGAGCAACTAATTAGGGAGTACTCGTTCGCAGCCCGCTCCAGCGAACAGCGCCACGTGTCGCGCTCACAGCGATCCCTCAGGATTTCATTTTTTTTATTTTTGTGTACGCGTTTTTGATGTTTAAAATTGGTTTTTCCGGTGGTTTTTTCGACTTTTCCGGTTTTCGCACGTTTTTTCTATATGTTTTGGTGAAAAAAAATCAAAAAAAAATTCGAAAAAAAAAGCCACGACCTTACCTCCGCGGGAGGCACGAGTCGTGCCTCAAAAAACAGGAAAAACAAAAAAACGTGAAATTTTTGAGGCACTCGTGCCTTCTTTTTAGAGGCACTCGTGCCTCCTTTTTTGATGCACTTGTGCCTCTAAAAACAGGAAAAACAGAAAAACGTGAAAATGCACTCGTGCTTTCCTTTTTTGAGGCACTCGTGCCTCTTTTTTGAGGCGCTCGTGACTCTTTTTTGAGGCACTCGTTCCTCTAAAAAACAGGAAAAACGGAAATGCACCAGAGCGCGCCACTTGGCGCGCGCGCAAAGTGCCAAGTGTCGCGCGCGGAAGAAACGCGGTACTCGTTGCAACGAATACTCTTAAACTAGTGATTTCGAGGTACCTAGCAATTTCCACGATAGTACATGCTTTTTTCTACCGAGACCACTCGTTGCATGCATGGTAATTGGACCCACCTAATCTCCATTTTGTGTAAAAATTTGTTCTGCTAAATTACACGATTAAAATTGTATCTTTCCACGTTGGGATATTGGTCTTGTCGAAAATCGAGCGTTGGAGAGCCGCGTGTGTATCAGCAGCGCCCGGATTTATATCACCACTAGATGATGCCCCGCACGTTCTTGCGGAACTTTTTTGTAAAATATTTCAATGAAAATGTTTGGTTAAATAAAGCATGTATATTTAAAACAATAATTTTTAAACTAATATATGGATATAATATAAATATCATAATAAAATAAAAATTCCCATGCATGTATGTTGCATGTGGATTTTTATTATGCATAGTGTTGAGGTGGGTCTTTCTCATGCATGTTGGATGATGAGATGGCATGCTTGCATGTTGAGAGAAATATGCTAGTGGAGGATGATTTGGCATGCATGATGATGTGGAGTGTGTGCATGTTAAGAGAATTGGTAGTAGTGAGGAGCAACTTCTTAAGAATGTAAGATAAGTAATGATAAACTAAAAATTATTGAATGTCAATTCAGAACGAACGTTCGCTCTAAAACATGATAAGAGCGAATATTTTATGACAACTGTAGTTTATTCCCGATGGCAACTGCAATACAAACGCATGACAACTCGTTGCGTTTTTTAATTTTTTATAACAATTGCATATTAGATTTGACATGCATTTATGCTGAAGTTGCCAGATAATTCATTCGCTTTTGCCTAAGTTCTAAAGCGAATGTTCGCTCCATATAATTATCCAAAATCATTTATGCGCTCAGCAGACTTGGGCGTTAAATGCAGCGGCCAGGCCATCACCCCTTGTCCTCACACGCACGCACACGCAGCCCCCCTCTCTCTCTCTCTCCCACCATTTCCACTCCACCACCACCCCACCTCCTCACTCCCACCCGTGCGCGCCGCACTGCTCTGCTTCGCTGTGTACTAGCATACGCGGCGACGCCACAAACCCAAACCCAAACCCTAGCTAGCCTCCCCGTCCCCGCCCCTGCTCCCTCACCCGGCAATGGTGGCGGGCGGTGATGCGTGAGGGCGCGCGCCATGGGAAAGGCGGCCGGGGGGCGTCGGGAGCAGCCGCCGGGGGCGGCGGCGGAGGGAGGAGGAGAAGGAAGAAGAAGAAGAGGAGGAAGCTGTAGCGGGTGCCGCGTGTCCGTGCGGCCGCAATGCGTGGCCGCGCTCCTGCTCGGCGCCGCCGTGGTGCTCTCCGCCCTGTTCTGGATGCCGCCCTTCGCCGGGCGCGGCCGCGGCAGCCGCGCAGCGCCGCCGGATCCCTCGGGAGACGCGCTCGCAGGTCAGCTCGCATTGCGAGATCTCGGTCGCTTTCTGTTTTTAAATTGTTTAGTTTTTAACTCGGTTTCGTTGTGTGGACGCCAACGCCATGAGTAGTGACTAGAGCAGCGACTAGGATTTGGAGGTTCGCCAGTGATTAGTGCCTCTTGGGAGTAAATATGAACAAAAATTCTTGCATTTAGTAGTTCTTTTATATGTTTCCTTGTTTCTTCAATACATATTTTTATTAGCTTCTGCCTGTTCAAATTCGGACACATGCGGTATAGCGCACTTCTCGAGGCGCCGTTCTTGCTGGTGTACAGGATAAGAAATTTTGGCCAAACTACCAAGCTTTCTTTGTGCGCAACCGATGGCTGTTGAGTTGCCACAATGAGTTCACTCAGTTTTTTTTTTCAATTTGGACATCACATCATTTTATAGGGTGCTCATGGTGGCGCTTCTAGAGGAGTTGTTGGTGCAGAGTTGTCATTTTCCTTTTTCCCTTTGTTACAGTGGGCTCAATGTCTGAATGATGCGAGCATTCAGTTATTAATGTTAGCTAACAAAGGGCAAAAATGAGCCGTGGTGTTTGTATTGTCTCTGGAACTCTGGTGGAGAAAAAGAATAAAGTCATTTTCTTATCCATGCCACATTGGGTGCATTTTGTGTATTGAAAATTTGGGTATTGATATATGCTCGAGCTAGCCATAGGATAGGAAAACTGAAAAATGGGCCTTGTTGGCTATCCATGGTCTTTGTTGTTCATGAAAACATCTTTCTACAGATGTTAGTTCCTTAGAAAAATTTATTGAAAGTCCGCACTGGAAAATCATGGCAAAAAATTATGCATAGCCACAAGATTTTATTGAATAGTTATGTGTTGATCTTTATGACACCCTGGCGCGGTTTTCAGTGGAAGAAAGACCAATGCGTCACGGGTTGGTGAGATAATATCCCGACAAAATTTGCCATAAAAAAGCAGCACTTTATGGATAGATAGATCAATAGATATGTTAGACTTCTAAGATCATGACAAAATTTGCCGTGAAAACGTCAATGCTTTGCCGAATAGCCTTGTTCCCGACAAAAAGTGTTGCGATAGATAAGGCAACAGCTATTTTGAATGGTAGCGTTGCAAGGTCTGAACAAAAAGAGTTGCGTTACAAAAGCTAATAGTTTAATGAATGCTTATGTCACGAGGTCCGAACAAAAGTTGCCGTGGTAGAAGAGTCAGTCCTTTAAATAATGGTGATGTTAGTAGACTCTAACAAAAAAGTGCTGCTGTAGAAAAAATATACTCGTATTACTTATAAACTAGTGATGCCTAAAGTTCCCACGCCTTAAAATGGTGACATTGGAATTTGATGCTGAGATTTTTTTCCCTTCATGTTTGATATGATGATAGCGATATTGAACTGATGGAAACAATTATGTTAGCTCTTGGCGATAAAAATTTCAGCACTTTCAAGTTTTGGTGTAAAGAGCCTTTGAGGAGTGTGGTCAATGCATGGAAGTATAAGTTCACTAGTTCAATATATGCACAATTTTGTCTACAATGTAGCTCCAATCTTTCAGGATATCAGGGAAATAGATTGAAACATTGAAAGAAGTGGGGTGTTATATGCAATTATCAGTTTTTTAAAAACCAATTTATAAAGGAAACGGAAACTTAGGGCATGCAACAACTAGCAAGGTCTTAGTTATGACCCATTCCAAAAAATGGTCTTAGTTATAATACGGGAAGTTCATGAATGGAACATAGTTCCTCTACATGTGCATCCGCTTGATACGGCTAGGAGCGAAAATTCCTTGTATCAGATGTACAAATATGTCCTATAACAATTCTTAATACACTTCGCTTGTACACTTTGTGTATGTATTATTCATATGGTCAAGGTTATTCTCATTTCGAGAACTCGTGTGTTGTAATTTTTTCTGTTGAGCCTTGAAATAAATATTTCACTACGACGTTATTGAAAACGTTGACAATTCCAATACTGCTCTTTTTGCAGCTGATATAGTGGCAAGCTTTATGCTACAAAAGACGGTTTCTGAGTTGAATGAAAGTATACCTAAGCTTGAGTTTGACATCTATGAGGAAATTGGCATCCCCAACTCTACTGTAAGGCAGAAATTATGCACCTTATTTATTTACTTCTTGTCATGTACAGTGTGCCCTACAGTCTATCCTCGTGATTCTTAATTCCTAAATGACTGTACAGGTTGCTGTAAATTTTCTACAACCAATAGGTGCATCAAACTGGACGAATGTCATCTTCAGCGTTGTGCCTTATCCAAAATACTCAACTATATCATCAACATGGTTGAGCATTCTTAGGTCTGATTTCATGGCCTTGGTTGTACAGCAGTCAACACTCCAATTGACAGAGTTGCTGTTTGGGAAATCATCATTCTTTGAGGTGCTTAAGTTCCCTGGAGGAATAACCATTATCCCTCCGCAAGCTGCTTTTCTTGTGCAGAGGCCTCATGCATCTTTCAACTTCACTCTGAATTTCCCAATCTACAAGGTACAGGATAAAACAATTGAACTGAAAGACCAAATGAAGGCTGGACTATTTCTCAATCCCTATGAGGTTGGTGCCTCTGGTTGAGTTTTATTTTGATATTTTCATTCTAATAACATCTACCCTGTCATGTTAGTTTAGTTTTACACACTTGTTCTTGAACCAAATCTTAAAGGTTGGGTGCTTGCTTTTTCTTTGAATGGAATGTTTGCTTCTTGTTACTTGTTTTGGGTTGGATTCATGTGTCCGCATGTGTATGCAAAAGCATAACAACCATGCATATTCCCACATAAAATTCATTTTATACTCATGTATCTGAACTCCATGTCATGTAGGTAGTTTCTCTGCTAGGGACAAAGTACACCAGGAATATTGTGTTTTTTGTATACATGTATGGGCGAACATGCAAGAAACACATATGGGATTATTTTCTCTCCAATTTTCCTATTTTTGTAGAGTTAAACATTAAGACTGAAAATAAATATTTATGTGCGATATAAGTGGTCTAACACCGCAATCAATATTAGTACGACAGTGTGGGTAGAGATCGTAGCTTGGAACTCCATACTTTCCCTAAGACCCTTATTATGTTGAACATTCCAAAATGTTGGACAGGAAGCATAATTTTCCAAGGTCATAATATGTGAAGCGAATATTATATGTTACTTTTGTATTTTAGTTGATCCCCTGTTCCCATGCTTTGCAGAACCTCTATATCAAATTGACAAATTTGGAAGGTTCAACGGTTTCTCCTCCAACAATTGTTCGGGCGTCCATTTTTCTAGAAGTTGGGAATCCCCAGCCCTCCCCTCCAAGAATGAAGCAGTTGGCACAGAATATTGCTAATTCATCTTCAAGAAACTTGGGACTGAATCACACTGTATTTGGCAAAGTAAAGCAGATAAGTCTTTCGTCGTATCTGAGGCATTCTTTGCACAGCAAGAGTGATAGTGATGCACCTAGTCCAGCACCAGTGAGTCATCAAGATCATCGTCGCCACCACCACCACCACCATCATAATCACCACCACCACCACCATAGCCATCACCGTAGCCATGAAGTAATGAGGCATTTGCCTCCATCTCCTGCACCTGTACATTCTCCTGTGGAACAGCCCAAATATAGATCTCCATCCCCATCTGGTTATTCGTATGGATATACTAATAAGCCAAACAATAAAGCTCATGTAGCCCCAGCGGCTGAGCCAGCACCTTCTTCTATTAGTCCATCACCTTCTTTTCGTCACTCAACAAATAATCCCAACAGGCACCATAGTTCCCCTGCTCCATCTCCAGCAAATGTGAAGCCCCCGCTGCATGCAGTGTCTCTCGCTCATGCACACCATCCTGCTCAAGTGCCAGCTGTGGCCCCTGCACCTAACACATGTGAGTCTTTTATCTCTTTTCACATTTTCACAATTGCTAGGCATTGCTCATTTCAACTAACATTTATCAAGATTTACTTAAATGATTTGGTGTACTGTGTTGCCTTGGTACACAAGTGCATGTGAACTGCAGTGCTATGTCAGCGATATCAATGAAACTAGCTAATGGCTTAATGCATATCTTTACGAAATCTTTACATAAATACTTGATTAGTAAGAAATTGTCATCCTATCGTCTATGTTGCCATGTGTAAACCTATTTGAAATGTGAATTAGCATATCCTCTCCTGCTACTTATCATCCTCTTTTTGTTACTACAGCATTTGGCACCCGAAGGCATTCTTGTCCATGGGCACTTGCACTCCTAGTGTGTTTGCTGGCGGGTCTACCATGACAGAACTGGCATACTGAAGGCAGTCCAAAAGAAAGAAATAGAAGCTGTCTTCAAGACATAGCGTGTTGTTATCAGGGAGTCGCATTAGGCGCGAAAAACTGTGCACCCTATGAGCAAGGGGGTTGCTATAGCATGTAAATATGGGTGTCAAGTTATAAGGCAGCAACTGGGCATCTCTGTGTATAGCGGTCAAAGCCAGAGGCGGCGGGCCCTTCGTGTGGTTGCACATGTTTTGCCCAGTTTTGCTGTGCAGTGGTGAATAAAAGATGATGGAATCCAGTATAAAAGTTTATACCGTTTGATATCGGTGTATAGTAGACTAGCAGTTGCCTCCAGTTCAAATCATAGGGGTTCAAATTTTCTGCAACGGCTAGATACTCTCTAGAATAGTAAACCAAAGCATCTGAAGGCGTGATCGAGGAATTGTCTGAAAATGTTTCCAGATGATACTCGGGTTCTCGACGAAATTGGTGTCTGAAATGCAATAGCATCTGGACGGCGCAAAGCAACTTGAATGTGAACTTGATTTCAGGTGAAGCAAGGGACAGCAAAACAACTTGATTTCAGGTGTTGGTGGTGAGTAAGTGGAGTTCCAAAAAACCACAATCCATCACCTTTTCATTTCCCAAAAAACAAATGGCATTTTGTAATCATTTTCCAAAAACTAAACACCTAATTGGGAGCCTTACCTGTGGCTGGTAGGGGGTGTGATGGCCAGCGACACCCTCTATGACATAGCCGACCTAACCGAAAATAGCTAGCCTACGATTTGGGAATTAGAGTTTGAGAAATCTAGGATATGGGAACTAGGGTTTATGAAATTAGGAAATGGAGTGTTAGGGTTTCTAAATCTCTTTTATTTTCTTTCTTTGTAGATTGGATGATGACACATGGGATATTTGGTTTCATTTTAAAGGCACTGGCAATTTGGAGAAGACTTAGGGGCATCTGATATTACTTATAGGAGTCTAGTAGCTCTTGATATAGAGGGCTATGGATTTAATGACTCCATGTACTTCGCAAAGGTAGAAGGTGCATGTATACTAGGGATGGATCTAATAAAGCCAGATGAAAACGTTCCTGAAATGTTGCAGTTGTATGAAGAGAAAAATATCTTACCATCATTGTTCTAAAGTGTTTCAGATGGCTTCGAAAGTGTTTTGATAGTATCCAAAGGTTCGGAAATAATCTCGGATGTTCCCCGAATGTCCGGAAATGGTTCCGGGAGGTCCTGGAATGGTAGAAAATGGTCACGGGAGTGACTGGAAGGTCATGAAAGGGTTCTTTGATCCTTGTTCAAGGGACAAACTTTTTGCGGTTGTAAATCCTAGTTGGAAGAATCTGCATCAACGTTCTTCACCATCTTCCCTCTAGTTGGTGAGAACAGATCTAAAACTATTTGCATCTTCATGGATGATCTTGTGAGTTTGATTCGAAGGGCAAAAAATTTCTACTATGTTTCCAACAGTTGGCATCACGACCTTTATATGAGTAGATGCAGATTACGATCTTGATCACCTGGTGATGTGAGACATTGCACATTTTTTAGATTGCTTCCCTCTCATTGCATTTTTTTATCTTGATGATATGATGGGGTTTTCTTACAAAGGTTTGGCTTTCCGGGGTCCCTCTATGTTGCTCTTAGTATGTTGGTTGACATAACCAAAGGTTGCTTCAATTTCTTTGGATCTCAGCTTAATTGAAAGATAAATTTTGCATTGAGAGGTCTTGTAGATTTGATCTGCACAAGGATCACGCGTATGATGAAGTTTAGTCTGGGGCTCAAGATTTTTTATTAAGTCTCGTGTTCAATACACCCCACATGTTCATCTATCAACTTTTTTTTGCGGGGTAATTTTTTTAAACGATGAACTTGAATTATAGTGATTTGGTTTTTTCGTAGGTATTAAAAGGTTTTTCATGAAACACTAGAATTCATGCTAAAATTGCAATAAACCATATAGTTGGAATCTAACTTGTTTTTGCAGGATATTCATGTGATGTAGTATAGCTTTTAATAAGAAAATGTGATAGTATGACTGTATGAGATTTTATATGTGATCTACTGTATTGTTCATAACCTACGTGTTTTGGTACGACATGATGGTAGGAATCATATGATTATCACTTAATGGTATTGACATGCGTGTCAAAATTCATGTTATGCATTTTTATCTATAATAATAGAAATAGAAATAGTGTAAATTCATGGTGATGATTAGTTATACTCCTATTCACAACGTTGGATCACAACGCACATGCTGTACGCCACCAAGGATTTCAACGGCGAAGAAAATTTAAACATCACAGTCATAGAACCTCCTATCAGTGTCATGCCTTCAAATGCAACAGACTTGTGCGCCCGCGCTTTATGGGTGCAAATGACCGACTCTCCCATGACCATGTTGTACTAATATGAGGCATATGTTGTGTCTGGAGGCTGGAGCCTACAGTAACTAAAGGAAGCAACTGAAACCGAAGGTTTGAGTCAAGTCAAAGTTCAAGTCAAAATATCCCCAGATCCAGAATCTCTAACACATAGGACTCACGCATGTAGGGAGATTGTACTCATAGTAGTTCGGGAGCGGCAAGATGGGCCCATCGCTCCTACCATTCCACGACACCATGGTTGCGACGACCGCCGGCTAGGCAATGGAGGCGACGACAGAGGAGTGACCAAGAAAGGGTGGGGGAATGGAGGCGACCGACCCATTTCGGTTGGGCATGTGCGGCATCTAACAACTATAAGTGTGGACCATCAGTCCCACATCGACATGACAACATGCCCCATCTATCATATTTCGTGTTTATTTTGCTCACAATCGAGTGTTGAGTGTTCTTTTTGGAAAAAGAATTTACTGAAAGCTAGTTATTTTTTTGTAAAAAGATACTTACAGAGGTTATTTTGTGATAATGATGCCACATTTGTGATAGTTTTTTACGATTATTCTGAGTGAGTGGGTCAGCGAGGTCATTCGACTAACTGGTCGTTAGGGCACTTACAATCACAATGTGCAAATCTGCTTCCCCAGAAGTTCACGGACGTGCCCTATCAGTGATCAGGTGTGTTTGTTTTAAGCCCATATTTATCCGTATCCGCAACTATGTTGTCTACTTTTCCTCCTCCATGTCCGGTTAGATGAATATAACTACCCGAACATCCCCGTATCCTCTCCACATGTGGGCTGGATATGGAGATTTATATATGGTGGTAAAGTGAAGGGTCCAGTTTCTCTCTCCTATTCCGGTAACATTTGGAGACATTTTGAGTAGTTCGGTTGTAGATGCTCTTAGAGTCTTAGGGTGAAGGTTGCAGGTAAAATGACATTTTGAGTAGTCTGGTTGTTGATGCTCTTAGGGCGAAGGTTGCATGTAAAATGGCCCAGTGTCAGTGTCGCAGAGTTATCCAAACCTATCTATGTGCAGATTTATTAGGGTTAGTCACCACGTGTACACTGATTTAGGCTAATTTAGTCTAGTAACACGTTTTCGATATTTCCAAAATATTATAGACAGACTGAGATAGGTTTGCATAACCCTAATAACTATAGTCAATTAAGTTTATTGATACTCCCTCCATAAACTAATATAAGATGTTTTAGATCACTACTTTAATTATCTAAAACATCTTATATTAATTTACAGAGGGAGTATTGTTTATAGCCAAGGTTTGAACATATAGATAACTATATTTCTGAAACTAGAACCACATATTCAACCTCCAAAAGCATCAAGTTCCACTAACAAAAGAACGACAAACGAACTTCATTGGATAATCTGGGAAGAAATCACTAAAATGACACATATATGAAAACTATGCAACAGCTCATCCGAATGAAAAGGCTCGTGATAATCCATACAACACATAAGTTAATGTGAGGAAAGGAGGATACAGAACCGATCCTTTGGAAAAAATCATAAGACACCAGGGCACGTGAAAAGTTAACGAAAACGAACAAGGGGCAATGCATGACTCCATGGTAGAAAAAAGGGAGCAATTGAATGAATCAATGTCTGATGTACAATGGGTCTGATGGTACAGATGCTACAACTATGCTGCGACGAAATACACAATTTAGCAGTTTTCAAGAATGTGAAATGAACCAACAAGATACACAAGCCCCACCGACGACAACACATGGTGGGGGCCAGAAGAAACAATGGGACGATCAATTGTGCGACACATATGTACCGATTTTTCCTCATCGCGTGGACATACGAATTGCGCTGTCAATAAAGTTTATTGTGCTTGTTGTTGTCTCTCTTGAGTTGTACTTTCAGCTTTTTACCACCTAACTGGAACCCATTCATCATACTTATGGCTGTCTGCGCAGGAGCAGGAGAATCGTAGCTTACAAAACCTGCATCCAGCCAGGAACGAATTAACAAACCATGCTGGTATGATAACAGTTCTAAGAAATCCAGCTTAGGAAGAGTTAGTTACCAAAGCATTTACTAGCACCAGTTGCTTTGTCTACAAATACTTTGGCACTCAATACTCTACCAAAACTCTGGAATGCAGTAGCTAGATCTTGGTCCCCGAATTCTTGCGGGATGTGATAGATAAATAAGTTGGCTCCGGGAGGTCCTGTACACATGATGAATTTCATCTGTAAAATGTAATTGAGAAGAAATGAAAAATGAAGTAACTATTTTTTGCAAGTATTTAAAGGAGACAAACCCTCTATCTGTGGACCAGTGTTGCTGCTGGTACTTGAAGATGTGGGAGATGTAGCATTTGCATTTGGAACCTTAACTGAATTATGAGAATTCATGTAAGGACGACTATTGATGCCGCCGCCAGGATATGATCCAGGATACTGCATACCAGGCGCGGCAGGATAAGGGTTGCCTAACTGCATTGAATTGAATGACCTAGGAACTGAATTAGGGGATAGTTCAGAATTAGCGCCGCGCATTGAGCTTCCTTGATTGACAGGCTGAGCCATATTCTGGAAGCCTGCTTGGTTTTGCATCGGAGATAAAGGGTACTGCATAAGTCCATAGGTTCCTTGTGGCTGCACAAATCAATAACTATCATATACCACAACACAAGACGTATCATATTCGGGGCTAGTGTAGTGGGCACTGATCAAAGGTAATAGAGCATTAATGCCATTAATTCCAAGTCATTTTGATCTTTGCTTAACACTAATAGCACATTAAGATAGAAAATTGCAGCAGTTCAAAACAACGCACTTCTATGTTACACACGACAGTGCCATTTCCTGTTTGGTTGTGTGCAACAACTATAAAAAGGTTAGAGCATCAGCAATGTTTAGAGGCAGGGCTGACTCTATGCTGGGGTCCACCTTGCTGCCTCTAAGCTAAGCGTTTAGATGTGCAATGTGTAAATTTTGACATAGCCTCTAACATGAGTCCCACCACAGTGAAGAACAGTAGTATTTTATCAATAAATTCCATCAGCCAACTTTTATGTGGGAACTTACATGTAGGAACTACTATTATTTTAGTCAAACAAAAAGCTTAGAGGCTGCCTCTTGCCTTAGAGGCGATGCTACACAATTTTTTCTTAGAGGCTCACTGTGCAGTGTATAGAGGCAGCTTCAAAGAGCTTAGAGGCAAGGATAGAGGCAGCAAAACACTACATTGTGGATGCTTAGACTGAGAAAAACATGAAGAACAAAAAGGTTCAACTTTCCACAGAGCATGTCCTTGTACAGTCATTTCTTTCAGCAAACTGAAAATACATTCTAAGAAAAAATTAAGAAGTGCTGCTATTTCTGTTTATGGCAAGAGTAATAATGCTGTTATAGGTACAGCCTTTCATTGTATGGGTACAATAAGCTCAATATTTCAGTATCATAATACCTGGTAGCCAAATCCATTATACGGAGGCACATATCCCATCTGTAAAGCACCAAATAAAGAACTCTGTTGCATGGCATTTGCATTTGACATATTAGATGGCGGAAATTGAGCCTTTTGTGCTTTTCTAGCCTGCCTTTCTTTTTCTGTGTCAGCCCATTTTACAACCAGAGGTACACTTGAACCCTAACAAAAAAGATCAAGGCATGTTACGGCTTATTTTACCAATCATGAAGTTGCAAAATAAAGGAAAATAACTAATAAATATGCATGTCCAAGATTTCAATTTCGAACCATTATATTTTGTTTCTTTTTGACTCAAAAATGAAGCAAACAAACTGGATTGTTCCTGTTTTTGTAAGCCTAGTTCCCGTTGCTCGTAAGAGATCAAGAATGTTCAGATCAAATAGGTCAGCATAATCCACCACACATGGGTAAAGCAATTTCTACACTCATCTATGGTTGATTTGAGCTGGATGTACAGTTGTATCTTTTGTTCATATATTAAAACTTTCCTCTTCACTCCCTTTCTTTATGATGGTTTGCGGCACTGCAAGTGATTTTGAATTTGACTAAAGAGAATTGGAATTGCTTAGAATCCTTATGTTTTCACAAACCTCTATTTTGTGATTCCCATTTAGAGCTTCGATAGCTGCAACAGCCTGCTCTTTTGTTTCATACTTCAGAAAGGCACAGCCGGCTGCAACACCCACAGTTGGTAAATAATCCAATGTGCAAACAAGTATAGATATTCATTTCAAGTCATAAGAAAATCAAATGTTCCCACAAAAAAACTTTTACCTTTGCTCGTCTGTTGTGAACCTCTCAAAATCTGTAAATCCTTGATATTTCCATATTGTGAAAATAAATCAGTCATTTCAGCATCTGTTACATTTTTGGGGAGCATTCCGATGAAAAGTTTGTGCTCTAGAAACAACAGTGTAGACATGTTATTACAATGAGAAACAAAATAAATTTTGACCAGTAATTGATACACAAGTTAGCTTGCGAATGAAATAATTTTGGAGCCTCATACCCAGCCTTTCCAACTCTCCATCGGCATATTTTACTTGCAATGGGCTTGGGGCCTGGTTCCAAACAGAGAGAAAACGGAAAATAAATGTTAATGACATTCAGAGAGAAGTAACAGCAGGCCAGGAAATTGTAGTGGTGTTTGGGGAATATGCAAAGAGGATGTTGAAAGAAAAAAAAACGTGATCACCAAAAGAACTACTAGTAGCCATTGGACTGTTGTTCCATATGGTGATTAAGAGCCAGCATGATCTAAAAATCAAGTTGGGACCACTGGTGCATCACTCTTAGCTTTTTTTTTTTGAGGCAAACATCACTCTTAGCTAAGTTAAGGCACCTGCTCTGCGAATTTATCCAAAACCACCCATATCAAAGATTCCTGGCTTCAAGGTTTAGATCCAATCAGCTACATTAATTCTACCCCCAAAAAAATCTGACCGAAATCCATTGATAGTAGTCGCGTACAACAATGTACCATCTTTCATATTCTAGGGATGCAAATGAGAATAGTAGGGTTGAGACAGATCTTTAACCTTTCTGTTCTGTCAATGATTCCATGCGGAAGGGATGGAAAATTGGATGGAAGTACCCATTCTGAGTGGTAGGGGCTTATACACTACAGTTTCAAGCAGTAGGGCCCAACTGTGCCACGACTGGAACTAGAGGTGCCAACATAGCAATTTGGAGCACTAATGGCTGAAGTGATTCATAAAATATTCGAAACAACTTTGCCTGCACTACTGTACACTGTCTAAGTCTAGCATAATGGATGATTACATGCATTTCACATAGATATCAACACAGTTTGCCTTGACCAGATACGGATTAAGGGCACCTGAACTAACTTTTCCCTACAAGGCCAAACTAAAGAAGTGCCAAAGTACAGTAATCATCCAGGAATATATAAAAACCCATCACCAGTGTGGGAATGGACGATTTTGCTGACAGTAATTCACTCGTTAACCAAAATCTTGTATGTAAGTCAGATAAATCATTCTCCTACATCATAGTCTGTACTGCATGATCATTTTGGCTAAATAGGCAACATAAAATTGGCTATCTTAAATGCAAAGATAGCGTCAAAGTACAGTCACAAAAATAAATTCACAGACCACAATAGTGAGCCAACTTCCTAGGAATCTCCCACTAAAGTATGTTCACTTAAGGGCTAAGGCAAACTGAGTATAGCTCAGATGGTTAGATTCCTTGTGGTGGAACCAGCTCACCAGAGTTAAGCCGTAGACTTTGCACAGGTGCTCACATTTTCCTAGATTTATTTCTATGCCGACGTTCGTTCAGTGGGAGACGATGGTAACCGTTGACTGCGAGGCTCAGTCTCTCAATAGGTGCTCATAGGGGTAGGGTGTGCTACTTGGGTTTATAGGGGTGAGTGTTCGTGCGTATATGTGAGCGTCTACATTTGTACTGTCTTTCTCAAAGAAAAATAACACACTTTAAGACTTAACCCTAGCTAGACCGTCATAGACATATACTCCACTTGTTCATCCACTACAAACAATACCCAACACTTAAGAGCTCCCAACAACAGATGCAGAAAGAAGGAACCCTTCAGATCCATCAGTTGGTTAAATTATAGCCGAGTTACCCAGGCAGATACATGTGAAACAAGAAGGATTGTGTCTGCATACCCCAGGAAGTGTGCGTTTGTTGTGATATGCATTCACTGCCTTGTCAGCCTCCTCCCTTGATGGGCAGATCAGGAAGCAGCAGCCTGCAATGTCCAGTATACTGTATATCAAGATAAAACTAAAATATCATGGGGGTAGCAATTGGGAGACTACAGTCGAGCGAAAAGAGAGACAAATACAAAAAATTCATATCCACCGGAAAACTGGAACAGCAAAACCAACGAAGATTCTCAAATAAAAACACTGGTATAATGAATCAAAGTTCGTAGCAAAAATGATTCTGAATCTGCACATGCAGGACACCAAGTTATTTTCATGGCTTTCACATCTAACTCCTGGAAGAACAAAAGCAAAACAATCAATCCCTCAGAACAGGAACAGATAATCTCCAAACCAGTCAAAACAAAGAAGCTATGATTGCCCGTGGTATAGGAAAGTATCTCCTAAGATGAGTTCTAAATAGTTACCATCAGATTTCATCATCTTGAATCACAATCTCATACATGGGCAAGTGACTGAGCACAATGTAAGGTAAATAGCCAATATAATCCAGAGCAAAACCTCAAAATACCACGCAAAGGTAAATTACTTGAAGGGGGCAATGAAATTCCGAATTCCGCCAAAACAGCAACACAATTCCGCTGATCCTAAATTCCAGCCTATCGCACGTACAGAGAAGACACACCTCCGTCCAGCTATTGGTTGAAATGAATCTGTACTAACAAGGTCAGCTTATATCTCGGGTCCAATCAGCCAGTTTAAATTCGAGCTCAAGTCAAGGTAAAAATAAAACCACGACCTATTTGCATCCCATGATCGAAACACAGGAGAAGCAACAAAGCTGAAGCTTCAAAGCAAACTAAACTTGTCCAAAGAAAGAAAGAAAAACACCAATCCAACCACAGAAAATTAACTCGGAGTTTAGACCCACCGCGTACGCGCAGGAGCAGCACAAAATTCCAACAGTTTTTACTGGCATTGGTAAAACCCCACTAATTCAGCACAAAATCCGTGCTCGAGAGGTGAGAAGCAGAGAATCTGGAGCAACTCAGAGCTCCTCCATATGAGATGAGAATATCAAAATGAAAACCGCGGGATAAAGCTGACTTGGGCAAACGCTTTGACTTTTCTCCACACGGAGCTCACAGCCAGCAATTCAACGCAGCCCTCGCACAAAATTCCCCACGAACAGCCAGAATTGCGGCTAAATCGGCGCGAAAGAAGGCCAATTCCCAGCAGAGCACGAGAAGTTTCGACCGGACGAAGCGGAAACCAGGCAGCTCAAGCGGTTGGACGGCATTGCCAGCAGCAGAGCACACCGGAACCGCCGCGGGCGGGAGCGCGAAAAAAAAAACGCAAGCAACGGGAAGCGCGCCCAGATCCCGACCCCAGCGAAACAAGCAGAGAGACAAGCGCGCGCGGAACGGCATTGCGAGAGGAAAATCCGGCGGGTGGGGCGTACGGATCCGGACCTCGGGACGCCTTAGTGGCCTTGTCGCGGATGACGGTGACCTCGTCGACGATGGCGACGTCGCGGAACATGGCGGCCAGCTCGGCCTCGGTCATGAGCTTGGGCACCTGGCCGACGAAGAGCTTGACGGAGCTCTCGTCCCTGCCGCCCGCGTCATCCCCGCAGGCGTGCCCTGCTCCGGCTCCGCCTCCCGCGGCTGCGGCCGCGGCCGGCTGCTTCTGGTCCCTGTCGCCGGCGTCCTCTGCCATTGGGCGCGGGTGGGCTGCTGGCGAGCTAGCTGGCTGGCTTAGGGTTTGCGTGGGAATTTGGGGTGGCGGGCGACGGTGGAGGAGGCGGAGACGGAGTCGGGGCAATTAATAGTAAATAAATAGCGGCGTAGTGAATCAGGACGGAAGGGAGAGGGAGGAGCAATGGATATGGTATGGTATGTCTATGCCAGTGACGGACAGGGAAGACAACAAGGTGGTGTGATTTCCCCCCTCCCTCCTCCTCCTTTCTCTTTTTTTCTACTCATCTTCATCTTCTTTGTTCCCAACGGTTTTTTCCTTTTTACTTCTTTGAAATTTTATGGTGTTTTCCCTAGATAAATTTATCCATGATCAATGGATTCGTCTTTAAATTTCACTTCATCCATTGAATTTAGGAATATCCAAAATACAACTATGAAAGTCACGTTGAATATCGACGGGCATTGCATACAGTTTGGCTTGGTTGCCTACGTTGCATACTGTTTAACGGTTGATCGTCCACGTATGTACCAGCAACATAAAATTCAACGATGATCACTAAAATTATCCTCAAAATTCATTTTGGTGACCATATTCAAGAATAAATCAAGGACACATGTAACCCACGTGCATGCAGTTCTTTTTACAAAAAAACATCGTGTAGTACGTGATGTCATGAAAATCCCCTTGGTCACCATGGTCGCGACGTATGTACGTGTGGTACGGTAACTAGAGTCCACCACGATCACTACTACGCTCATTGAAGTCCATCATGGATCATCGATGCAGAGAGAGCACACTCATGCGTGTTGCTCGCACCTTCCCACGTGATCACCACGTTGTAGCTCACGTATTGGTCTTAGTGCTTGTGCATGCAACTAAACTCCGGTAGGATTGATGTAGGGCGTGTACAAGAGCTCCGGCTTGGGGTCCTCGCTCGCGATCGATGAGGTGGCTTGCAACGAACATGATGATAACATCAGCAGATAGAAACTCATCGTATTGGCGGCGTCGAAGGGCTCATTTCGGCTTCACGTGTTGGTTGGTAACCCCACGTGAACCCTCATGGAAGCTTTGCCGCAGCAGCCAGCACCACCGATGACAAGAAATGAGGATGAGTTTGTGCTACCACTAGAGGTGACTGAGTAATGTGAGGGGGTGTGCTAGATTTCACGCTATCCTACATCAGTGGATTTCGATCATCCGTTATCTTCGTGTGCATCCCTCTCTGCATCGTCATGTATTTTATTCACCCTTGTCGCTCGATTCATCGCGGCTCACTGAAAACAGTTAATTTGAACGTTTCTAAGGAGACATACTCTGGGATGCTTAAGATTTGTGTGTGTGCGAACCAGATCTCCATGTACGGTACCAAACATATTTTCCTTGTATTCAGTGGGCCCCTTTGGGGGATGCAGGTAACCAAACAGGCCCCTAGTGATTTCACCCACGTGTACGTAGGTCGTAAGCATCACGACACTACGAGCAGAGGAATTTTCACGACATCATATACAATATGAATTTTTGCAAAAATAAAATGTGCAAGTGTCATATGCGTCCTTGATTTATTCTTGAATATGGTATCAAATTGAATTTTGAGAACGTATCCAGTTGCTGGCACATACATAAACGATTAACCGATCAGATAGTATGCTACGTAGATAAATACAAAGCCAAAGGGGCCGTCGGTATACACTTATGTGATTTTCATGATCCTATTTTGGGCATTTCTAAGTCTAGTGACCAAAGAAAAATTTGAAGACGAGTAGAGTGATCGCTGATGTATTTATCTATATTTTCCTTAACTATGCGAGCTAGTAGTGCATGTGTATCTAATTAGAGCAATGCTAGACCTACATGCATTTTTTTATCGGAATCAATTACAGGCTAAGGTGGCGCACAGTTATTGGAAATGGGAAAGGGAGGGGGCACACGGTTAAAATCAGGGGGCCCGAGAGATTTAGCTCTGAAAGGATCCGTAACCAACGTGTAAAAAATCTGCACGTTTAGAATTATTGATCTAATTAAGCCGTCTCTCATAAAAATGATGAATTTATCTCTATTTTCCCTAACTATGCGAGCTAGTAGTTCATGTGTATCTAATTAATCTACCTTTCATAAAAAGATGTTTAGTGGTAGCTTAAATTCTTAAATCAAAAGTCAAGATGATTTATGTGCGGTGACCGAGCGGCTCGGTACATTCAAGCAAAGTCAATTCGTGTAAAATTCAGCTACAATCGAGAAACTTTCAAAGTTATTTTACAAAAGAAAAAACTCAAAGTATAAACGATATGATACTTGCAAATTGATGAAAACCGCGGCTAATTTGGGATCTTCCTCTAATGATCTTTCCCATGTTTGCTCCAAGTAGGCAGTGAAAGTAACTCACCAACCATGGGAATGGAGGAGGGAATAGACAGGGACAGACAGGCTACTAAAAGGCACAAGCACGCCAATTGGAACTATCCCTCTCAGTCCTCCTACGGGGGAGCTGGCATGTCACTCTCTCCTTAATCCATCTGATAAAATTGGCAGCAGCACATGAATGGCGCTGTGTGTGTTCAGGGACGAATTGCTAGGCACACCAATTTTGCTATGATATTGCAAGCAAATAATGTATAAATAAAAGGAAAAAAAGAAAAGAGAGGAACCTTCTCTTTCATCAACCAGAAAAAAAGAGAGGAGAAAAGCGACACATCAAATATGGTGTCCGTATCAATCAGAATGATCATTATACGTTGCTTTGGCATGTGTTAAGAAAAGGAAAAAGACAGTGATGTCTAGTAGGCTGCTGGGTTGCCTGAAATGATCGATCCTGGGCATTTCTGCCATATAGGAGAGGTTGCCTGCCTTTTACTAATAGATACAGTAAAAAGCATAAATAAAAAGGAGATCCATGGGTTAGGGCTTTGACATTATTCGATCTGTTTCGCTGTTGGCACAGAGAATGCTCCAACATGTCACTTTCGCTTCCATGGAAGCTTTCGTTCTCGTAGCCGGGAAAGCGCGAATTCAACCAGCGTATCGAAGGAAAACATAATGTTGTACAGTTATGTTCAAATACGACGTAAACGTGGCACTGCAGATAGATGGAGACTGAAATTCTTTGGACCAGATGACTTCCTTATTCGATCTCTGAATTTAGGAATGCATTTTGATTATCTCTCAACGGCACCCTGAAATTTCCATTCCATGATGAATTAGTGATGAGAGTAACACGCAGTTAATCGAGGTCGAAAGAGACGAGGTAGTAACCGCACGGAGGAGTGGAGAGGAAACGCTGGCAGAAGGAAGCCGCTCCAGCGCATTCCGGTTGGTGATGAGAAAGGGCCAAACAAGAAACAAAGGAAGGAGAAGAAGAAGGAGAACAAGACAGGGCGGCGGCCGGCACGGACGCATGCCAGTGGCCTGGCTGGCTCACCGGTAATTGTTCCGGGCGGGCTAACGTGCAGTGCTCTAGGCTGGCGTCCAGTGCGGCCACATGCGGCATGCCATGCCATGCCGGTTGGCCATCTCCTCCACTGGCTGGGTAGCTAGCAGCAAGCAAGCACGGTCAACTCATAACCACCACCACCACCACCCAATTCATTAGTCTACATTCCCTTCTCTGAATCACCCACTAAATTAATTACAATTAGTCTACTCCTCATGGAACACAACTAGTACTCTCGTAGGAGCATATGTGTTTCTTTTTCTCTCACAAAAAGAGATCACCCTTCATGACAGTTGTATGGTTATCTTACAAAATATGAAGATCGTTGGATCTCAACCCACGTTGGGATACGGCGTCTCTTTCTCCGCGTGTTATCTCTGCCCGGCCCTACGAAGAAACCAAGAGCTTCGTTTCATGAAATCGAGAAAGTAGGCTTTCGCCTTTTTATAGATAAAGAGATTGAATCAAGGTACACAGTCGAACGATACAAGATGGTAAGGTAATCTTTTTACAAAACCGACCCTGAGAAGAGCAGTGCACCTACGCGATCAGCAAAAAGCATCGAAAGAACTACACACAATCTCACGCTACATCCTAACACACATAGGCTCCACAGCTACGCCCTCAAGAGGGAAGACGACGCAGAGCGTCGCCGCTGCTGAGTCCAGTTGGACAAAGGTCTTCACCCGAAGCCTTGACACGAGGAGAATAACCACGACGACGTCTTCAGCAAGAGAGCGGCACCCACGTGTGTCGCCGCCGCCGATGCCAAGGAACATAGCTTTCACTCTGCAACTCACACATGCCTCTGATGCCGTTGTTAGAATAATTCGAGTCGCATATTGATCTACCGAGGATCAAGCAATCACCAAGCACAAGCACGACACCGAGCTTTGTTAACGAGGTTCACCAACACGGCTACATCCCCGAGGCATGACTACGGGCGCTCCTCCCCATGTACCAAATCCACATGATACAGTCGACGACAAGTCCGCCACGGCCATCCGACAGCGCTTCGACCACCTCGCCACGACCGGTCCGGCCGCCCCCGCCACGGGCGCCGGACCGTCCCTCTCATGATCTCTATCTAGCCTATCAACTTGTGTCTAGTCTATTTTGCTACCCCACGGTGCCTTTATATAATAGACCCGGGTTACACATGTCCGACTCAAACACCTAACCACCGCTAATTACAAGTCCAACTGTAGCACAACTCGTACACATATATTTGGCACATATATTTTAACACTCCACCTTGACGAATATATCCTCGCCACCTTGAATCCTTCATGTGCGAACCTCCGTGTACTTTGGACTTGAACCATGAGCACCGCTGCTACTCCCAGACTCCATGTGTCTCCACTTGCAACTGTAGTTTTTTCTTGTATTTTCCACAGTCAACATAAGAGTTACCCGAACTCAACATCCTAGCTTTTTCTTGACTGATATTTGAAACTTGAAGAAATTTCACCGTTGCCCTGTGTCATCCTGAGTCAAATTCGCAGTTGCCTCACCCTTTTTCCCCGGATAGTCTCTGACATGCCCCACCGCTATAGCACTCCGCCTCCTTCTGTACTTGTCATCTATATTTTACCATGTGTACTAAACACCACAGAATATACGACCATGTACTCTCTCGGTTCTTGACAATTCTGGACTTTCTGCTACTTTCTCAGATTACTTATGGCCGACTCCTGTCTATCACTGACGCCAATCTCCATAGACCCAGTCATCAACTTAAATCCGATACTCGTCAACACTGCTTCAGCACCCCCTGCACACCTTGTCTGACCATATGTCTGACCTCCTGTGCCCTGGCCTGTCGCTGTGTCCCATGCTCACCGCACGCCTCGCCGCTATCCTCGCGTTGAGCCTCTGCTTTCCTAGTCGAGCCTCCTGGGCTGCATACCCACACCACCTCAACCCCCACTGCAGAGAAACACCGATCATCCACGACCGATGCCGAGTTTCACGTATCCCTCGAACCCTTGGCCACAGCTCGAACAACATGTCCCTCGCTTTTCCCGATGAAATAGGCTTCGACTCTCTGCTAGCTTACACCATAGCCCCTCCATAAGCTTAGAGTGAAGTCTTCCACCAGACTCTAGCTCCACCTTCAACATGACTCCATGTAGTTGTGCAATGCTACCTCCGCGCCCCGTCGACTTCAAGCTCTCCTATGTGCACTGCCTTGAATCAACGCTGCGCCATTGTCACGTCGAACCACACAAGCCCTCGGGCATGCGCCACGTGTTTCCACGCTCCAGAATTCGGCCACCATCAGCATCACGCCCCTATCGTCGTCGCTGAAATCTCCGTCGTCTTCTACCTTCACCGATATCCACACCGATCCATCGAACTCTCCAATCCGACCCATCCGACAAATTATCCGACTGCAACCATGCTCCACCTTGCGTCGTGTCCAATCTGCACATCACTGTACATTCCTTGAGTCCATATGTTTGCATGTTCCTCCGCGACGTACTCCAGACTTCTCCGAGCCTTATACGCACATCGACATCCTATTGTGCGCGCTCTAAACAACGTAGCAAACATGACCTCAAAGAGAAAATGTCCATGCAAACCTTGATCACAATGATTCATCCTCTGCATAATTTTTCATGATGTCCTTCCATGCTAGTAGCTTCTCACGCACATGCATATTTTTTCTTAACAAATCTCCTCACGGCACGTAATGCCTGTGCAGCTCCCAACTTGAGCCTCTCCAGCACACACACACATGTAGTATCCACCCAGGCATCCAGCGCCATGCACTTCCCTTGGGCCTTGTACATCCAAGTTGCTGCTTCTGAGCGGCACCAGGCTACCACGCCTTGCCTCTCTAGCACACTTGTTCTTCGTTGTACAGAATCTGTCTGCACCCTTGGGCCATGGGCCTACGTCATGCGTCATTATCGCTGAGAGAGTCCTGTTGCTGCACGATGTGTTTTCTCGAATCTGATCGACCCGATCTATCTCTGCCGATCGTATGTTGCCTCGTACCGTGCCCTGACGCATCTTCACGACGCTACATACCTTGATTGCTCCATCACGCGGACAAAACCTCACCGCAAAATCGATCAGCCTTAATCATCATGCCTTCTCCGTCTCGTCTGCTCAGAAACATAGCATCTGATAATTCCGCGATCAATTCTACACGTTCTCCGCTTCCTCTAAATCGATCCAGGGACTTCTTTGAAACCTTGCTCATGATACCAATTGTTAGAATAATTCGAGTCGCATATCGATCTACCGAGGATCAAGCAATCACCAAGCACAAGTGACGGGGATCAACCCCGGCAAATCCCATGGTCAGGGACCCTGGGTTAGTCATGAGAGGCACAGGTTGGACGATAGCTCGTCGGCTAACAGGAGGAGACGTTCATGCTCGATATTATTGCTTGGAGATGCGATTACAGGGAAGGCCAAGGCTAGTGCGCCCAAGGCTAGGGTTACAGATCGTGTATTGGTTGATCTTGACGCCTCCCCTCCTAGCCCTCATATACTAGGCTAGGTATTGGGGAGTCCGTCTTGGATTACAGGTGAGGTTTCCTAACCCTAATCTTGTACCGCACGACAGGTTTGCACCTTCGTTACGAGTCGTGGACTCCTATGTCGGTGCCACTAGTGGGCCAAGGCTGGGCCCAGGCGGCATCTTTGTGGGCCTTCTGTCTTCGGGTACGCCGGGTAGGCCTGTCCATAGGAGTCGTGGGGTCACCCCCTCGCCAGTAGCCCTAGAGTGCCTGGGGGACTCGAAGAGTCGCGCAGGGACTCGAGTCCATTCTTGCGTCGTTTCGATGTATGCATGGTTCAACCGCGGGTCGCTGGCAGTCTAGGGCCATGACAAAACCTGTTTTGAGGGATTGCTAAGCTGAAAGGGCCCAAGGAGTCAACTGGTCGAGCCTTGGTGAATTGCGCTAGTGGGAAATACCGCAGTAGCCCAATCAAACTCACGTCCCTCGACATGAGCTTGGAACACTGGTGTCAAGCAAAATTCATGCCGCTGCAGGTCTTACAGTGATCAATTGCCGCCAGTAAAGTTCGTAGCCTAGGCGCGTCCGTCCGGATTTTTCTATCATGCAAGCGCATGGAAAAGATTGGGAGTGAAATCGCTCTGCGGCAAGTCCCAGCCCGACCGATCTGCGCAGCGGGGTCTTACCTACACGCTAAGCTTGCGTGGCATCTGGGCACAGTGTATCGTGTTCCAAGAATATGTATTTTTATCGAGGCACGGAGCCTTAGTTAGTAATGCACCCACTTGGAATAAACAATCAAGTGAGCTGTTTTAGCAGTCACTCGCGGTGCTTTGTCGAGCGCTCGGGCGAGGAATAATGTAGAGAAGTACTTGCTCGGGAGGTCCTCGAGTGCTCGGGTACTCAGAGTTCTGCGAGTAATCACTCGGGTATCGCCTTCGCTCTCGGGGTGAGGGAGCACCCGATACTCTGGGACCGTACGATCTGGCGAGTGTAAGTCTGCTTATCTTTTGTCGTGGTGAGGGAGCACCCGAAACTCTCATGGGTGCAAGTAATCACTCGAGCACGTCTTTTTCTTCTAGGTGAGGGAGCACCCGAGACTCTCATGGGTGCGAGTAATCACTCGAGCACGTCTTTTTCTTCTAGGTGAGGGAGCACCCGAGACTCTCATGAGCTGATATGCTCCCGATGGGAGTTAAATATATTTGAAAAATGTATTTGGGTTAGTAAAAACGGAGCTTGCAGGCTGCATTTTCTTTTGCGCTGCCACTTTAATTTACCTCTTCTTGGTAAGGATAACGATCTCCTTGCTGGAGGACCGTCAAAGATGCTCTGTCTGCGAACCGTCATGTCTTCATGACCGGTCATAATGTTGGCCTTTGTGGCGTGCTGCAGCCGCCTGTTGAGTTACCGATGCACGTATTGAAAACGCGCAAGATTTGATGCGTCCAGCGCACAGTGCCGCCCGTGTGAAAGCATCTTTGTCTCGGAATTCGAATCGCCCAGCACGCTCGGTCTTTGAATTAATTGCTCCCGTCGTCTGGGCGTCTGCGTGCTCTTGGGTTTGTGCTATAACTAGACCCCTCTTCTTCATCTAGCAGCAGTGTTTGCCCTCTCCCCATCTTGCTCCTCTTCTTCATCTTCCTCTTCTCATGGGGCCCAAGCGAGGTGCAGGTGTGACTGTCGCCGTGGCCGTGGTAGTCTTACTCCGCGCTCCTCTCGCGGCGGCCGTCATGGTGCGTCGTCGACGCCTTCCTCCTCTTCCTCGGAGGAAGGTTGTTGGCGCTACGATTTCCTCCTGCGCGTCCGTGGACGGAACGCCGCTCGCATTCTTCTTCCTCCTGCATTTTCTGCCCTTTTTTCTGAGCGTAGTCTTGATGGCTTGCTGCTTAGTCTTTAGGGGTGCACTCGATCTCCTTCTTATGTTGAGTTGGAGATCGATAGTTCCCGCTTGATTTTTCTTGGCTTTGGCTGGAAGCTGTTTGCTCGGCGTTTGAACTTGCGTGATGGTGATACCCTCTGTTGCCGCTTTGATGGAGAAAATACTCTCACCATCCGTGCTTTTGACCCGAGAGGCAATCGCATGGATCCGTACTGGCAGGAGACAAGCAGTGATAATTCCGACAGGTCGAGGAGTCCTACGCCTGCGTCTTCAACGGCTTCATCCTCTGGCAACTCCTCGGGGTGGTGATGTTGTGCCCTCCGGCTCTGGAGAAGACCTCGACGTCAAGCCACCGATCAAGCGGGCACGCCAGGCGACCTTGTAGAACTGGAGGCAGCGGCGTCATCTTCGCCGGCAGCTCGGGTGGAGCTTGGAGGAGAGGTTGTGCAGATGGAGAAGAAGCTGGTGGAGCATCGGCTTCGATGCTCCGCAAATAAGTCGAGCTTCACCTTTTGTTATGTCATTGACATCATGAGCTGGCTTCTTCGACTCCTTCTTTGTTTGTGATGACGCTCGTCGTATTAGTGCCAATCATGCCAGCATGGGCACACATGTAAAAGTCGTAATTCCTTGGGTGATTGATACTGTAGACTTATCGGCTGCTTGTGTCTTTTGTAACTAGGTTAGTTCTCTGTGTAATGAGGATTGACTTCGAGTAATCAGAGCTGCCTTCTATCCAATGTACTCGAGTCTTTTGTACTGAGAATGATCTTCGGGTCCTTGTAATGCGAACTGTGTTTGAGTCCTTGTAATGAAATCTATCTTCGAGTCCTTTGCAATGTGATCTATCTTTAAGTCTTTCAACGAGAGTTGTCTTCGAGTCCATCAAGTCCTTGTACTGTGGATTCTATCGGGTGCGCGACAGCGCTCCCGATGGGAGTAGCCCCCGAGGCTACGTTCGAGTTGTAGAGTCGAACGTAGGCTAAGATTTGTTTCCTTTGTCGTTCTTCTGTGATTGCTGCTGGTAATATCGGGTGCGCGACAGCGCTCCCGATGGGAGTAGCCCCCGAGTCTTTAGGTGCCATTTTTCAGACACAACAACTCATGAAGAACATGTTGCAGCCCTGTTTCAGACACTGACAGAAGCAGAATAAGAAAAGGTATGTATTACGGTAAGGAAATATCGCGAACCGCCATAAAAGTTCCATATTATGAGTTTTTTTCAAAATTAGGAAAATTCGAGGCCTAAGTGGAGCCGGAGAGGAGCTCCAGGGGGCCCAGGCGCCCCCTTGGCGCGGCCTACCTCCTGGCCGCGCCGGGAGGCCGCCTGGGCACCCAGGAGTCCGTCTTTGACCCCACTTTCGCTCGTTACCTTCCTTTTGTTGCAGAAATTTTTTCTATATAATTGCCCGGATCGTTCCGGCAACGTATCTCGCGATTTCGTGTGTTTTCTTTTCAATATGTTTCTGCCAGGGGTAAAAATTTATTGTTAGAGATGTCTTCTTGTGCCTCAAGTGGAGAAGACTTCATGGGACGATGTCTACGTGAAGTTCAGAAAGATCTCAACCAAGGGAAATACATAGATTGGGCCACGGAAGAAGATATCGCTGCAAGGCGAGCGGAGATGGAGCGTTCCGTGAGAGAAGAAGTCAAGATTATCACCGCCCAGCAATCAGGGGGTCCATCAACACAAGGAGGAAGATCAAGCAACCCCATCATGGTGGGGAGTGTCCAACCTTATTATGATCTTTCTCTTAACCTTTCAGGAACAACCCCTGCACTTGAAAATCAACGCACGATTTCCACCATCTCCGAAGCTTACCGCATCACCAATCAACTGTGTGAAGATTTCCGTGTACTAAAGGTGCAAGTGGAGATTTTGGAGGAGGAAAACCAAACCCTTCGCTGTGTCATCAAAGATTTGAAGAATCAACAACAACAAGAATGAGGAGTAAATCTCCTCGGGTAATGGCATCCCCTTGGCTTGTTCCAAGCTTGGGGGAGTGCCCGGTATCTTTATATTTATCTTTGTCTTTAGGAGTCAAGTAGAGTCGTATCATGTTTAGGGAAGTTATTATATGAAATAGGTGTTTGCATCGAGGTCTATCACTCCGTCTGTGGAGAGATTGTATCCGTGAGTGTGGAGTCGTCTATAATGGAATATTAATGAGAAGTCTATTAGTTTCTTCGCTGCACTCGGTATTCTCTTCGCGCAATCGGCCTCATATGAAGATTCTTATGGGGAGTATTGACCTTATATCAGGTATGGCTTTGAAAACTTTATTTAATTTTGGAAAAAATAGCTTTGGTCATGACAACATGCATGTTTTCTCAAGTAGCGACTTAGCCAAAACCTTTATGTTATTATGCTTGAAGTGTTATGTTGACAAGGAAGACAACTTGATGTGTTATGCTTACCTTAATGTTTATGCCTTATATGTTTTGCATCTAAATTAGCATCTATTGTCTGTTCTCTCAAAGCCCTTGCTAGCCAAACTCTTTGCCAAGTAGATTTCTGCTTGTGCATCCATACCCTGAAACCAATACCTTCCATGTGAGTCCACCATACCTTCCTATTCGTGGTATTCCCCTACCACTCCTATAAGTATAGAATTTATGTGCTATCCTTAAATGTTCAAAATCTTCTGTTTTGTGCCTCTTGTTTAGCTCATGAGGAAGTAGTAGGTAATTCATGATCTTCTTAAGTTGGACAAGTTTTACCCTGGGATTGCATGTCTAATCTGCAAACCCATAATACGAGGAGGAACTTGCATGGGTGCGCCCAGCTCGAAAGATAATATAACAAACAAACAAACCCTCCTTCACGCTTGGTCTATGAGAAATCAGAAACTTTGGCAGTGATAAACAAAGGAGATTAAGGGGATGTGATCGTCCCCACTTGGGAGCCGTTCCTCGAAACTTGTCCATATTGAGAAGTAATTGAGTTATCTATTAGCATTCGTTGACAAACTATGCACCGCCCCAAAAATCTATTTTTTATTCTGTTTGATTTAAGGATAGCACATGAGTTTTCCCTGCTTGCCCTTAACAAGGCCTTTCATCCACCTTCATGTTGAGTCAGTTGTCCCACTTCCTTCTTTTCCCTAAGAGAACAGACATTTGATGTTGATGAGGATTCATCCTTATAAAGCTGCATTAAGTTTTTGCCATGCCATATCCTTGTTGACATTATCTTTTGATAAGTAAGTTGTCTGCGAAAGCTTTTGCCAAGCAAGCATCTTCCTTTGTGTTAGCATTTACACTTCATGACTAATAACATGTTCTTTCAAAAGCTTCAAATTGTTTCATTACAAAGAAAGAGCAAGAGTAAAAGTTATTAGTTGTCCTTTGACCAAGGATATGTTTGCCATAATTTGATAAGTTTCCTCAACCATACTTTTGATTATAATTGTTATTACTTTCTCATAAGGGCCTTATGAGTTGAGGTTGCTATTGAGGATGCTTGAGTTTGATGAAGGAACCTTGATGCGTCTTGTTCGTATTCTATTTATCGACAATTCACTCTCTAAACTTGTGGACAGGTTTATCGAGCTCAGTAATCGCTTGGGGACAAGCGAGGTCTACGCTTGGGGGAGTTGATACGTCCAAAGTGCATCACTATTTTATATAGTAATTCTTTCTTATTCATTGATATATTTAATGATATGATGCTATTCTTATGTTGTTTTGGCCTATTTTACACAGTTTGCAACTTTCCGGTGCCGAAGCAGCAGACGCAGGATTCATCGGTAAAAAGTGGACGCTGAGTTGCTGAAGAAGAATACCTCCAAATTACCTAAAAATCGACGGAGGCCATTTTCCATAAGGATCACGAAGACACGCAAAAGAGCGACCAGAGGGGGGCCACAGGGTGCCCAGACGGCCACCTGGCGCGGCCCCCACCCTGGCCGCGCCGGGAGGGCGCCTGGACTCCCGGGGCCACTCCCGGCTCCCCCCTCTGGCCTATATACTCTTCGTCATCCAAAAACCCTAAAAGGGGGAGAGTTTACGGAGTTCCGCCGTCGCTCCGTGGCGGAAACCTACAGAGAAGAAAAGCCATCTCTAGCGGGCAGATTCCGCCGGGGAGATCACCTCCCGGAAGGGGAGATCGTCACCATCGTCATCATCATCGTCACAGGCATCATCGAGATCATCATCAACATCATCCCCATCATCAGCACCATCTCCACCTCCATCCAATCTCATCTCGCAATTGCAACTCGTGTTGTAATCCGTACTATCTATCCTTTCTACTCTATCGGTGTTGATTACTACTTTGTGGTGAATGCTATTGAGTTTTGTTGGAGAAATATTATTGTGTCCAGATTGTTTATCATCTATTTATCCCCACCGATCATGATCTCTTTTATGTCTTGTGAATAGTTACTTTAGTTCTTGAGGACATGGGAGAAGTCTAGTTGTTAGTAGTCATATGATGTTGAAGTAATATGTGTTGGTTGTAAGTTGTTTTGTTATTTTCCTAGTGGTGTTGTGTGAGTCGAACACTCAACACTTCGCCTTATCAAGGACCTAGGGGAATACATTGTGTACAAAGAATGCTTATGGTGGGTTGCCGGAGTGACAGAAACCTAAACCCCAGTTTGCACGCTTTTGCACAAGGAACAATGGATCACCGATCGTATTGCTATGGTTCGGTTTTTGCCTTAATTACTATCTTGTATTTGCGGATGCTTGCAAGGTGTTTAACCATAAGAGTGCACTTATCTTAGTCTAGAGGGTGTACTAGCATAGATCCACCCACTCAACACTTACCAACACAACACATAGCACCGATACGGAATATGGCGAAAGCACATGACTACCTCTCCCGTGTGTCCTCGAGAACACTTTAGCCTTTATAAGTTCAGTTTCTAGGCCTCTCTTTTGCTCAGAAAGGATTGGGCCACTCGTTACTCTCCAGTGTCTTTTACTTTGCTCATTTTAATTTCCTATTGCTTATACCAAGAAAACCCCTAAAAAGTTATCTTTCAGTGCTTGCAGTTATCTCCTTGCCAAAGTCACTTGCTATTACCTTCTGCTCCTCGTTGGGTTCGACACTCTTACTTATCGAAAACGCTGCAATAGATCCCTTACGGTTGTGGGTCATCAAGTACCGTTTTTTGCGCCGTTGCCGGGGAGCGTAGCGCTATTAGTAAGTGAAGCTGGTAAGGAAGTTTTTATATTTCTGTTTTTAGTTTTGCTGTTGCTGTTTTTGTCCTCATGGACGCCCCTACTCTTGGATCGTTGTTCTTGGGGAGCCGCCCCACTACTAAGGTAGTCACTCCTGACCCTGACGAAATTGTGCCTTATAAGATACCATATGGTATCATCGATTATGTCTTAGCTAATCGCTATGCAGGAGACAGACATCCAGGTGAACACATGCTATATTTATCACGACTATGTTCATTATTCAAGCTTGCAGGTGTGTCACTGGAGTTCGTTATGAAGAAATTATTCTCCATATCGCTTACGGACAAAGCTTCAGATTGGTATAAGCTCCTCGATAACTCACATTCTCTTAATTGGGAAGAGCTTATGTCTGTCGGGACCCGGGGTTAGCGTATGCAAGTCCAGTTAAGACATAGTCATATGGAGAGCCGAGAACCGTACCCACTTGTCTAAGCAGACAAGGCCAAGCACAGAACGTTCTCGGAAAGCATCGTACGTGAGGGGCATCCCATCCAGGCCGGATGATCAACTGAGATGGGTCCTCATCGTCCGCACACAAGTCTAATGATATGGGTGATGAGTTCCCATATTCAAAGACAAGTCGCCTCAACCATACTACCGACTATCTCATAACTCTTACATAGACTTACTCCAGCCCGATCACTTAGTCGGGGTCTAGGGCGGGCTCGATCATACCACAAAGTGTGCACGAGACAGAGTCTCGAACAATCGCATCGCGATGCCCCAAGCTACGCACATCGAAGGGCCACTTGGTGTATGAAAGACCGCCAGCCAGATCACAACTAAGGTCTCGAAAACCCATACAAAGACATGCATGTTATAAACATACACGCAACACACATGCCTTGTATGAACAGTAGGTATCATTGCAATTCTCTACAAAGTATACATCTTTATTGATAACTCTTATAGAGTGCAAACAGAGATCACAAACATGTGATCCAACATTACAACATAAGCGGAAGCAAATTATGTCTGAGTACAGACAAGTTTAACAAATGGCTTAAGAATCCTTATTTAAACACAGGCCCTCCACGAGGGAACCAGTCGTCTGACTGGGACTAGACTAGCTTGATCTTCAGTCGTCCAGCTCGATGAAGAAGACACCTTCGGGGTCAGTGGGTTCATCTAAAACATAGATTAAGCAAACGTGAGTACAAAGTCGTACTCAGCAAGACTTACATAGGAGCTATACTACTCATGCACATGTATCAAGGTAAAGGGAGGTGGGGTTTCACTTGCAGAAATGCCAGCTTTGACTTGGCTAGTCCTGAACTACGAGTACCAGACTTGAGGTAAGAAGCGTACACGAGTCCACTACTTTCTCCAACCAATTACACCACTATGGTGCCTTCCTCGACTTCCCCACGATAAAGCACGCCATAGCACTCACACTTATCTTGGTGTGTTTTAGAAGTATCCAATTCAAGTTATCTAATAATCAAGCTAAGCTTTCCAAGTAGTCCATAACCGCGGACGCGGCTATTCGAATAGTTTTGTTAACCCTGCAGGGGTGTACCGCTACACACACATGATCATCATTTACCGCCTTTGATCTCGACACCATTCAAGGGGTGCCAGCGAGGATGCTCACCACAACTGTTACCTCATAGCCGATCTAGTCCGAGAAAGCCGTCTACTTGGGTTGGCTACCACTATCGTGAACCCGGCCGGTTTACCGAAGTGGACCCAAGTGATGTGTGCGTGGTGCATAAGCCGGTCTCGGGTGAGCCGTTCTCTCACTTAGCATCCAGGCCACAGACCTACCAGAACTCCGAACTATTGCGACATCTGTACATCGAAAGGGATGAGTTAATAAGTTGAGAGGGGTCAGTGAGCCCAATGTGTGGTTGTACTCTTCATCTTGGATCACCACACAAGAACTCGGACTTAGGGCGGTGTTCAACGAGACAACCCACCGTGTACTCCTACACAACCTCTCATCGTTCACCTTGTATTAGGGTAGATTCACCAACACCTTTCTACCAACATCATCATGATCACTACCATCCCGACTCACATAACAGTATCATCATGGTATCAATCTAAGCATGCAATAAGCAGTAACAATTGCAGGGGCCACATGATATCAATCAACTCCTACATTTGCTAGGATTGTGGTTTTGCCTACTACTGTGACAAATGATAGGTCATGCAAAGGAATGGGTTCATCTATGCGATAGAATCATTATCATGGTGATCATCCTATACAATGCATAAGCGAGACATGAGAGGGAAGTGGGATTTTATCGACATGATCAATGGGGGTTTGCTTGCCTTGCTGACGAGGTTCGGGTTCGGGGTCTTCAACGAAGGGGACAGCCTCCTGCTCCGGTTCCACCTCTACTCGACAAACAACAAACAAGGTAGCAAAGTAAATACAATGCACAATCACATGGTTGAAGGTTGAAACTTGATGTATAGGCTTTGATGTGTGAAGCAATTCCATTTAAATGGAGTATATTGCAATTTGAATTGCAAATTCAAACTCCAATTTGAATTCAAACTTAGCCAAGTTACATATGACATTGTTTGATCAATTTGAATCATTTTGAAATGTGTATGATATGCCTCTGATGTGTGGTTGAAATGTAGCATGTTGCCATGGTTCAAGTTGCAAAATTATTTGAAATGAATTTTATTTAATTCCATTTAAACCAAATAGCAAAAGCTAGTGATCACATTTTAAATTCAACTCAAACAAAGTTGAAAGTTGGATATTTGGATAGCTTATTTTCTCCTGATCATTTTTCATATATTATTTGTCCAATTTGGAGTTAATATGAATTTTCTATGAATTTCCAAAGTTTGGGCTATTTTCTGGAATTTTATGGAATTACTGAAATTAAATAAATTGATTTAAAAGCTTTACTGCGTCAGCATGAACTCATGCTGGCGTCAGGGGGGGGGGCTGACGTGTGGGCCAGGGTTGTCAGCCACTGGGTTAATTAACCCGACTGGTTTAACTTAACCAGTGGGGATTAAGGGCCCTGGGCCCACCTGTCATTGGCTCTGGGGGGGGGGGGGTTAAGTATGGTTTAGGGTTTAATCCACCGGCGGTTAACCGGCGGCGACCACAGGGGACGGCGGCGTCTCGCCGGAATGGGCTTCCGGCCACGGCTTTGCACGGGGAGGTCATGGGGACGCACCTCGCGCTCGTCCGCGTCTAGTGGTGCACCCGGGAGGGCAAGGGGGTGGCCGGAGCCTCGCCGGCGGCCGTGGATCGGTTTAGAAGCAGTAGTCGACTCCGTGCACCAAAACGGACGGGAAGCAGTGCGTTGCAACGCTGGGGTGGAGGGGAACACGACGCGCGCCCTGGCTGAGACGGAGGAGCACAGGGGCGACCTCGAGCTCATCCATGGCGGAGGCCGTGCTCGGCTCTCATGGCGAATCGCAAAGGAGAAGGAGAAAAACTCCGGGGTTGGTCGGGGAGGATGAAGAAGCTCACAGTGGTGCTAGCAGAGGGGTCAGGGAGGTCGGGGAGGTCGTGGTGGCGGCGAATTCGACGACGGTGACTTGCGGGTCTGGCGACTCCTCGATGAAGCTGGCGTCATCTGCTGAGGCGCTCGGGCTCGATTGAATGAGGGGAACGACGAAGACGCCTGCTGCGGTTCTTCTAGACAGGGTGGCATGACTCGGGGACGACGGTGGCTGCGTGGACTCGGCGGCGTGCTCCACGGCGGTCCTCGGGCGGTGACGAACTCGAGCGGGAGAGGAAGGAGAAGAGCTCTGGAGGGGGGGAATGGAGGAGGCGTGCTCCAGGGCGTCTCCAGGCGCGAGAAGGAGGCACGGGGAGGCCTGGAAGGTCCTCGACGGCGACGTGTCGTCCGCGGCTGGCTCGGTGGCATTCCACCGAGCAGCTTGGAGGCGCGGGGCGGGGAAGAAGACCCCGCTGCCCCTGGTGGGCCGGCTGGGCTGGTGGGCTGCTTTCGCCTGGGGCGCCAGATAAGGTTTTCTGTTTCTTTTTCTGTTTTTCTTTTCTGACATTTGTTTTGGCTAGCAAAAATAAATACCTAGCCATTTTCTAAAATGCTGAAACTTTTTATATGGCCTCAACTTATAATAGACTAGCCACTTATAAAGTTTGGCACTTTTTAAAATCCAAAAGATTTGAATTTTAAATCAAATAGGGGTATTTGATTAATTCCAAGGCACTGTTTGAATATTTGAAAAAATCCATGAGCATGGGGTGGGTCCCACATCACTTGATATGTGATCACACTCATTTATAAGACTTTTCAAAAATCTAACATGAATTTTTGGAGAAGATTTTTATCTGGCCTTTTGAATTAATTCATCTGGGGGGGGGGGGTTCCTTCTCCCATTTTCCTTTTGATTTTGATTTCAAAGATTTCTTTTGAAAATTTAACATGATGCAAGAGTACTGGCTAACCCTAGCACATTACCTAACAGAGGGTTCTGACAACTCGCCCCCACTCAAAAGAATCTCGTGCCGAGATTCAGAAGTCTGCGGGAGGAAGGTGGGGTACTCGGCATTGAGACGGTCTTCTCTTTCCCACGTAGCTTCTCTTTCAGAGTGGTGTGACCATTGCACTTTCAGAAACCTAATCTTCTGACGACGAGTGACACGCTCTGCGGAATCAAGAATACGAACGGGGTATTCTCGATAAGAAAGGTCATCTTGGAGATCAAGCGTTTCATGGTCGACTTCGCGGATGGGGTCCTTGAAGCAACGCCTGAGTTGGGACACATGGAATACATCATGTACTCGGGAAAGGTGCGGGGGGTAGTTCAAGTTGGTAGGCAACTTCTCCACGTTTAGCAATAATGCGGAAAGGTCCGATGTAACGTGGGGCCAACTTGCCTTTGATACCGAAACGTTGGGTTCCCTTCAGAGGAGTAACCCGAAGGTAAGCCTTCTCATCCAGATTGTAGCTCTCTTGCCTATGATGACGATCATAGTAGCTTTTCTGACGAGACTGGGCTGCTTTCAATTGATCACGAACAATGCGAACTTGCTCTTCTGCTTCCTTGATCATATCCGGTCCAAAAAATTGTCTTTCACCGATTTCTGACCAGTTAAGGGGTGTTCGACATCGTCGTCCATATAGGAGTTCAAAAGGAGCCATGTTCAGACTAGATTGAAAACTATTGTTATAAGCAAATTCGGCAAATGGAAGAGACTTCTCCCAATTCTTTCCGAATGAGATAACACAAGCTCTGAGCATGTCTTCAAGAATTTGGTTAACCCTTTCGACTTGACCGCTAGACTGAGGATGGAAAGCTGTACTAAAGGAGAGATGAGTTCCCATAGCCTTCTGAAAGCTTCCCCAAAATCTAGAGGTAAAAAGGCTACCACGATCAGAATTGATTTCCAAAGAATACCGTCCCCTTGTTATCTGTGGAGAAACATTTAGCAACTCCGCTAGCAATGTTCTCCTTGATCCGACGTACACCTCGTGCACGCCTTTGGGCAACTATGATTTGATCCTCAAGAGTTGGTTTCGCCACCAAGGTAGAAAGATAGCCATGAGGAACAATCTCAAGATTGAGCTTGCGAAAGTCCTCATGAAGAAGTGGTTGATACTGTTGTAACATGAGGTTGTTACAATACGACTTACGACTTAGTGCATCAGCCATGACATTGGCTTTGCCTGGGGTGTAAGAAATTACTACGTCGTAATCTTTTATCAACTCAATCCAGCGTCTTTGCCTGAGATTAAGATCTGGCTGGGTGAAAATGTATTTGAGGCTTTGGTGGTTGGAATAAATCTCACAACGATTACCAAGGAGGTAATGTCGCCAAGTTGTTAGGGCATGAACTACGGCAGCGAGTTCAAGTTCATGGGTAGGATAGTTCTCTTCATGTGGCCGCAACTGGCGTGAAGCATAAGCTACCACATGTCGATCTTGCAGAAGTATGCATCCTAACCCTTGCCGTGATGCGTCACAATAGATCTCGAAATCCTTTTTGGTGTCTGGAGGTGCAAGTACGGGTGCAAAAGTCAATCTTCTTTTTAGCTCTTGAAAGCTTTCCTCGCACTTGGGAGTCCATAGGAATTTCTTATCTTTCTTGAGGACTTCAGTTAGAGGCTTTGCAACTTTAGAAAAGTTCTCGACGAAGCGACGGCAATAGCTGGCTAGGCCAAGAAAACTCCTAACTTGCTTAGCCGATTCAGGTGGAGTCCAGTCAAGGACGGCCTGAACTCTCTCAGGATTCACAGCAATGCCTTTTGCAGAAATCACGTGGCCTAAGTAGGTCACTTCTGGTAGCCAAAATTCACACTTGGAGAATTTAGCATACATGCGATGCTCTCTAAGCTTCATCAATACCAGCCTTAGGTGTTCTGCGTGCTCTTCTTCGTTGTTCGAGTAGATGAGAATGTCATCAAGATAAACTACAACAAATTTATCTAGATACTCCATGAAGATCGAATTCATCAAGCGCGAGAATGTGGCGGGGGCATTGGTTAAACCAAAGGACATGACGGTGTACTCGTAAAGACCATAACGAGTAGTAAAAGCCGTTTTGGGAATGTCCTCGCTTCGGATTTTGATTTGATGATAACCTAATCTCAAATCCATCTTGGAGAAGACTGAGGATCCTGCAAGTTGATCATAAAGATCATTGATCCTGGGCAATGGGTATTTGTTCTTTATCGTCGCTAGATTTAGCGGGCGATAGTCTACGCACATCCTTTCTGTTCCATCTTTCTTCTTTACGAACATAACGGGGCAACCCCATGGCGATGAGCTAGGGCGGATGAAGCCTTTTGCCAACGAAACATCAAGTTGGATTTTTAGCTCAGCTAACTCATGTGGGGCCATTTTATATGGGCGTTTGGAAATTGGTGCGGTTCCTGGCACAAGATCCACTATAAACTCTACACATCTGTCGGGTGGCATGCCCGGCAGCTCTTCAGGAAAGACATCCGGGAAGTCACGAACCACCAGAATATCTTCAAGTTCGGGAAGGGGAAGTACATTCAAGGAATGCACTTGGGTTCTTGTTCTGGGTGAGGTATAGTTGACGGTTTTGCCTGAAGGGTGGGTGAGTTTCACGGATTTGCCTTTGCAATCCAGGTAGGCATTCTGTCTTGATAGCCAATCCATGCCAAGGATGACATCAATATCTGAAGACTTGAGGGCTATGAGTGAAGCAAGGAATACTAAACCCTCAATTGCAATCTGATTACCATGGCTTACTCTACTAGTTTTCCATCTTGACCCTGGAGTTTGAATAATCATTGGAGTGGACAGTTCAACAAAAGATAACTCATGACGAAGTGCATAACTTTCCGACATGAATGAATGAGATGCTCCTGGGTCGAAAAGAACGGAAGTAGGAACATAATTGACTGGGAGCGTACCAAGAATGACGTCAGTAGTGTCGTCAGTCTCTTCGGCGGCAATATGGTTCACACGTCCACGAGTGGCGGGAGGAGCGGGTTTGGCGGTGTAGACCTTCTGGGGTGGCTTGCCACAACCATTGTTGTTGCCTCCGGCACGGGGTGGAGCATTCTGATGCTGGATCTGGTTCTGGGGGCACTCACGAGAATAGTGGCCTGCCTGACCACACTTGTAACAGGCTCCGAAAACAGTGCGTGGAGCTGGGTTGTTTGGTGGAGCTGGGTGGAATTGGGTTGGTGGACGAGGCGCCACATAGGATGGCCTCGGTGGGTTGTTCTGGCGGAACATACTGTTGGGGATCCAGATCTTGCGTTTCTGGGAGCCAGAACTGGATGAACTGTCGTCTCTAGGGTGTTTGCGGAAATCGTTGGGGGTGTTCATGTCCTCGGCCTGATGGCCTTGTTGACAAGGACCTGGAAGGTGGCAAAGTCATGCAGGTTGAGCTCACGACGAAGTCCAGAGTTGAGTCCACGACGGAACCTTTCTTGCTTCTTTGCGTCGGTGGAGACTTCTTCAGTAGCATAACGAGCCAGTCGGTTGAACTCACGACTAAACTCGTCAATAGTCCTTCTGCCTTGGGTGAGGTTGCAGAACTCCTCACGCTTGCGGTCCATAAGACCCTTGGGAATGTGGTGCTCGCGGAAGGAAGTGCAGAATTCATCCCAAGATGCAGACGGTCCAACGGGACGCATATTCAGAAAGTTCTCCCACCAAGAGCTAGCTGCACCTTCAAGGTGATAGGTGGCATAGCTGACCTTGTCGCCATTTGCAACATGGCCTGCTTGGAGCTTCCTCTCGATGCTGCGAAGCCAGTCATCGGCGTCAAGGGGCTCGGTGGAGTAACTGAAAATCGGGGGATGAAGTCGGATGAAGTCGTTGAGGGACACCAACTCGTTGCGTTGCTGAGTGGTGTTGCGTGCAATGACTTCCAACAGGTGGTGCGGGTAGATCCTGACAATGCAGTGGAACTGGGTCTGGTTGAAGTCAAGGAATTGCTCCTCAACGGTATACTCAGGATACCATCGATATCCCACATAGGACATCATCTCGATCAACGTGGCGGGATGGCCACGCACACCGAGGCACCTGGTCAAACGAACAATCTGCCGAGGGGGAAGATCTGCCATCTGAAACAGAAGAAGGAGTTTGCAAATGCATCAGATTATGAGATAAACCTGGAATGACTCGGACAACATAACGGCTGTAATTGAAAGAAATAGACAATTTCTTACAACATGGAAACAACACTTACATACGATGTAAGAAATCAGGAAGCATAACCATTCTAACAAACTGATCACAACTTTCCTACGGCTACAAGAAGCAAACAACGAGATGTTCTAATCAGACAGAGGAGAGCCTAGTCCTATCTTCCCGTAAAATAAGATGAGGGTGACTCAGAACTCAGAACGAAGGTGGTAAGGAGAAAAAAGAAGCCTTACGTTGTTCCCTTATATACCCAGAGTAACTATATAACTATAGCAAGCTAGACTCGACTTCGGCCAAGGCTACTAGTCCTACAGTCAGTCCTGCTCTGATACCAAGTCTGTCGGGACCCGGGGTTAGCGTATGCAAGTCCAGTTAAGACATAGTCATATGGAGAGCCGAGAACCGTACCCACTTGTCTAAGCAGACAAGGCCAAGCACAAAACGTTCTCGGAAAGCATCGTACGTGAGGGGCATCCCATCCAGGCCGGATGATCAACTGAGATGGGTCCTCATCGTCCACACACAAGTCTAATGATATGGGTGATGAGTTCCCATATTCAAAGACAAGTCGCCTCAACCATACTACCGACTATCTCATAACTCTTACATAGACTTACTCCAGCCCGATCACTTAGTCGGGGTCTAGGGAGGGCTCGATCATACCACAAAGTGTGCACGAGACAGAGTCTCGAACAATCACATCGCGATGCCCCAAGCTGCGCACATCTAAGGGCCACTTGGTGTATGAAAGACCGCCAGCCAGATCACAACTAAGGTCTCGAAAACCCATACAAAGACATGCATGTTATAAACATACACGCATCACACATGCCTTGTATGAACAGTAGGTATCATTGCAATTCTCTACAAAGTATACATCTTTATTGATAACTCTTATAGAGTGCAAACAGAGATCACAAACATGTGATCCAACATTACAACATAAGCGGAAGCAAATTATGTCTGAGTACAGACAAGTTTAACAAATGTCTTAAGAAGCCTTATTTAAACACAAGCCCTCCACGAGGGAACCATTCGTCTGTCTGGGACTAGACTAGCTTGATCTTCAGTCGTCCAGCTCGATGAAGAAGCCACCTTCGGGGTCAGTGGGTTCATCTAAAACATAGATTAAGCAAACGTGAGTACAAAGTCGTACTCAGCAAGACTTACATAGGAGCTATACTACTCATGCACATGTATCAAGGTAAAGGGAGGTGGGGTTTCACTTGCAGAAATGCCAGCTTTGACTTGGCTAGTCCTGAACTACGAGTACCAGACTTGAGGTAAGAAGCGTACACGAGTCCACTACTTTCTCCAACCAATTACACCACTATGGTGCCTTCCTCGACTTCCCCACGAGAAAGCACGCCATAACACTCACACTTATCTTGGTGTGTTTTAGAAGTATCCAGTTCAAGTTATCTAATAATCAAGCTAAGCTTTCCAAGCAGTCCATAACCGCGGACGCGGCTATTCGAATAGTTTTGTTAACCCTGCAGGGGTGTACCGCTACACACACATGATCATCATTTACCGCCTTTGATCTCGACACCATTCAAGGGGTGCCAGCGAGGATGCTCACCACAACTGTTACCTCATAGCCGATCTAGTCCGAGAAAGCCGCCTACTTGGGTTGGCTACCACTATCGTGAACCCGGCCGGTTTACCGAAGTGGACCCAAGTGATGTGTGCGTGGTGCATAAGCCGGTCTCGGGTGAGCCGTTCTCTCACTTAGCATCCAGGCCACAGACCTACCAGAACTCCGAACTATTGCGACATCTGGACATCGAAAGGGATGAGTTAATAAGTTGAGAGGGGTCAGTGAGCCCAATGTGTGGTTGTACTCTTCATCTTGGATCACCACACAAGAACTCAGACATAGGGCGGTGTTCAACGAGACAACCCACCGTGTACTCCTACACATCCTCTCATCGTTCACCTTGTATTAGGGTAGATTCACCAACACCTTTCTACCAACATCATCATGATCACTACCATCCCGACTCACATAACAGTATCATCATGGTATCAATCTAAGCATGCAATAAGCAGTAACAATTGCAGGGGCCACATGATATCAATCAACTCCTACATTTGCTAGGATTGTGGTTTTGCCTACTACTGTGACAAATGATAGGTCATGCAAAGGAATGGGTTCATCTATGCGATAGAATCGTTATCATGGTGATCATCCTATACAATGCATAAGCGAGACATGAGAGGGAAGTGGGATTTTATCGACATGATCAATGGGGGTTTGCTTGCCTTGCTGACGAGGTTCGGGTTCGGGGTCTTCAACGAAGGGGGCAGCCTCCTGCTCCGGTTCCACCTCTACTCGACAAACAACAAACAAGGTAGCAAAGTAAATACAATGCACAATCACATGGTTGAAGGTTGAAACTTGATGTATATGCTTTGATGTGTGAAGCAATTCCATTTAAATGGAGTATATTGCAATTTGAATTGCAAATTCAAACTCCAATTTGAATTCAAACTTAGCCAAGTTACATATGACATTGTTTGATCAATTTGAATAATGTTGAAATGTGTATGATATGCCTCTGATGTGTGGTTGAAATGTAGCATGTTGCCATGGTTCAAGTTGCAAAATTATTTGAAATGAATTTGATTTAATTCCATTTAAACCAAATAGCAAAAGCTACTGATCACATTTTAAATTCAACTCAAACAAAGTTGAAAGTTGGATATTTGGATAGCTTATTTTCTCCTGATCATTTTTCATATATTATTTGTCCAATTTGGAGTTAATATGAATTTTCTATGAATTTCCAAAGTTTGGGCTATTTTCTGGAATTTTCTGGAATTACTGAAATTAAATAAATTGATTTAAAAGCTTTACTGCGTCAGCATGACCTCATGCTGGCGTCAGGGGGGGGGGGGGCTGACGTGTGGGCCAGGGTTGTCAGCCACTGGGTTAATTAACCCGACTGGTTTAACTTAACCAGTTGGATTAAGGGCCCTCGGCCCACCTGTCATTGGCTCTGGGGGGGGGGTTAAGTATGGTTTAGGGTTTAATCCACCGGCGGTTAACCGGCGGCGACCACAGGAGACGGCGGCGTCTCGCGGGAATGGGCTTCCGGCCACGGCTTGGCACGGGGAGGTCATGGGGACGCACCTCGCGCTCGTCCGCGTCTAGTGGTGCACCCGGGAGGGCAAGGGGGTGGCCGGAGCCTCGCCGGCGTCGAGGTTTGGCGGCGGCCGTGGATCGGTTTAGAAGCAGTAGTCGACTCCGTGCACCAAAACGGACGGGAAGCAGTGCGTTGCAACGCTGGGGTGGAGGGGAACACGACGCGCGCCCTGGCTGAGACGGAGGAGCACAGGGGCGACCTCGAGCTCATCCATGGCGGAGGCCGTGCTCGGCTCTCATGGCGAATCGCACAGGAGAAGGAGAAAAACTCCGGGGTTGGTCGGGGAGGATGAAGAAGCTCACAGTGGTGCTAGCAGAGGGGTCAGGGAGGTCGGGGAGGTCGTGGTGGCGGCGAATTCGACGACGGTGACTTGCGGGTCCGGCGACTCCTCGATGAAGCTGGCGTCGTCTGCTGAGGCGCTCGGGCTCGATTGAATGAGGGGAACGACAAAGACGCCTGCTGCGGTTCTTCTGGACAGGGTGGCACGACTCGGGGACGACGGTGGCTGCGTGGACTCGGCGGCGTGCTCCACGGCTGTCCTCGGGCGGTGATGAACTCGAGCGGGAGAGGAAGGAGAAGAGCTCTGGAGGGGGGGAATGGAGGAGGCGTGCTCCAGGGCGTCTCCAGGCACGAGAAGGAGGCACGGGGAGGCTTGGAAGGTCCTCGACGGCGACGTGTCGTCCGCGGCTGGCTCGGTGGCATTCCACCGAGCAGCTTGGAGGCGCGGGGCGGGGAAGAAGACCCCGCTGCCCCTGGTGGGCCGGCTGGGCTGGTGGGATGCTTTCGCCTGGGGCGCCAGATAAGGTTTTCTGTTTCTTTTTCTGTTTTTCTTTTCTGACATTTGTTTTGGCTAGCAAAAATAAATACCTAGCCATTTTCTAAAATGCTGAAACTTTTTATATGGCCTCAACTTATAATAGACTAGCCACTTATAAAGTTTGGCACTTTTTAAAATCCAAAAGATTTGAATTTTAAATCAAATAGGGGTATTTGATTAATTCCAAGGCACTGTTTGAATATTTGAAAAAATCCATGAGCATGGGGTGGGTCCCACATCACTTGATATGTGATCACACTCATTTATAAGACTTTTCAAAAATCTAACATGAATTTTTGGAGAAGATTTTTATCTGGCCTTTTGAATTAATTCATCTGGGGGGGGGTTCCTTCTCCCATTTTGCTTTTGATTTTGATTTCAAAGATTTCTTTTGAAAATTTAACATGATGCAAGAGTACTGGCTAACCCTAGCACATTACCTAACAGAGGGTTCTGACAATGTCTCTCTTTTATACAAAGTTTTACCCTCTTCATGAAGTTCATCGAGACAGGAATTACATCTATAACTTTAGGTCTCGCGACGGAGAGAGCATCGCTCAAGCTTGGGGGAGGCTTAAATACCTAATGTTCAAATGTCCTATCCATAAACTCCCCAAAGATATTATACTTACAAATTTTTATGCCATGCTTTCTCGTCAGGATAAGGAAATGTTGGATGCCTCCTCTAGCGGGGTGTTTCACACAAAGAGCGTTGAAGAAAGATGGGATCTCATCGAAAGGATCCAGAAGAATAATGAAGACTGGGAAATCGATAAAGGTATTGAACCTGCTATAAATTATGAGCATGATTATATTGAGAGCTATGTGAAAACTAATTATTTTAATAACTTTTGCTCTAAGATTGGTCTGGATTCCCATCTAATGATTGATTTTTGTAAGAACTTTGCCTCTCATGTTGATTCTTCTAAGATGAAGAAGGATCAGTACCATAAGCCTTTCAAAGAAGTGCCTATTGATATTCACGTTGCTGATCCTATTTTGCCTGCAGTTATATATGAACGGTGTCGGGACCCGGGGTTAGCGTATGCAAGTCCCGCTACGACATAGTCATATGGAGAGCCGAGAACCGTACCCACTTGTCTAAGAAGACAAGGCCAAGCACATAACGTTCTCGGAAAGCATCGTACATGAGGGGCATCCCATCCAGGCCGGATGATCAACTGAGATGGGTCCTCATCGTCCGCACACAAGTCTAAATGATATGGGTGATGAACTCCCATATTCACAGACAAGTCGCATCAACCATACTATCGACTATCTCATAACTCTTACATAGGCTTACTCCAGCCCGATCACTTAGTCAGGGTCTAGGGCGGGCTCGATCATACATCAAAGTGTGCAGGAGACAGAGTCTCGAACAATCGCATCGCGATGCCCCAAGCTGCGCACATCTAAGGGCCACTTGGTGTATAAAAGACCGCCAGCCAGATCACAACTAAGGACTCGAAAAACCCATACAAAGACATGCATGTTATAAACATACACGCAGCACACATGCCTTGTATGAACAGCAGGTATCATTGCAATTCTCTACAAAGTATACAACTTTATTGATAACTCTTACAGAGTGCACACAGAGATCACAAGTCTGTGATCCAACATTACATCAAACATGCGGAAACAAAGTAGGTCTGAGTACAGACAAGTTTAACAAATGGCTTAGAGAAGCCTTATCTATAAACAATCCCTTCCACGAGGGAACAGTCGTCTGACTGGGACTACACTAGCTTGGTCTTGGTCTGAGTCTTCATTCTTCGAGCTTCAGGTAGAAGCCACCATCGGGGTCGGTGGGTTCATCTAAAACATAGAATAAGCAAACGTGAGTACAAAGTCGTACTCAGCAAGACTTACATAGGAACTATACTACTCATGCACATGTATCAAGGAAAAAGGAGGTGGGGTTTCACTTGCAGAAGTGCCAGCTTTGACTTGGCTAGTCCTGAACTACGAGTACCATACTTGAGGTAAGAAGCGTACACGAGTCCACTACATCTCCAACCAATACACCACTATGGTTACTTCCTCGACTTCCCCACGAGAAAGCACGCCATAGCACTCACACTTATCTTCGTGTATTTTAGAAGTATCCAGTTCAAGTTGTCTAATAATGAAGCTAAGCTTTCCAAGCAGTCCTTAACCGCGGACGCGGCTATTCGAATAGTTTTGTTAACCCTGCAGGGGTGTACCGCTACACACACATGATCATCAGTTACCGCCTTTGTACTCGACACCATTCAAGGGATGTCAGCGAGGATTCTCACCACAACTGTTACCTCATAGCCTATTTAGTCCAAGAAAGCCGCCTACCTGGGTTGGCTACCACTATCGTGAACCCGGCCGGTTTACCGAAGTGGACCCAAGTGATGTGTGCGTGGTGCATAAGCCGGGCTCGGTTGAGCCGTTCTCTCACTTAGCATCCAGGCCACAAGCCTACCAGAACTCCGAACTACTGCGACATCTGGACATCGAAAGGGATGAGTTAATAGGTTGAGAGGGGTCAGTGAGCCCAATGTGTGGTTGTACTCTTCATCTTGGATCACCACACAAGAACTCGGACTTAGGGCGGTGTTCAACGAGACAACCCACCGTGTACTCCTACACAGCCTCTCATCGTTCACCTTGTATTAGGGTAGATTCACCAACACCTTTCCACCAACATCATCATGATCACTACCATCCCGACTCACATAACTGTAATACCATTGTATCACTCTAAGCATGCAATAAGCAGTAACAATTGCAGGGGCCACATGATATCAATCAACTCCTACATTTGCTAGGATTGTGGTTTGCCTACTACTGTGACAATGATAGGTCATGCAAAGGAATGGGTTCATCTATGCGGTAGAAACGTAGCATGGTAATCATCCTATACAATGCATAAGCGAGACATGAGAGGGAAGTGGTATTTTATCGACATGATCAATGGGGGTTTGCTTGCCTTGCTGACGAGGTTTCGATAACGGTGTCTTCAACGAAGGGGGTGGCCTCCGATTCCGGTTGCACGTCTATCAGCAACATGACAAACATAGGATCAACATAATGTAAAATGCACAATCACATGAATAAGATTGTAATGGTGATGTTCATGGTTGCATTGTGTGGACAATTCTATTTAAAAGGAGTATATTGCAATTGAATTGCAAATTCAAACTCCATTTGATTTATCGATGAATTTCAAATCCACTTGAATGCATAGAAGTTCATTTGAAAAGGTTGAGCATGAAGTGATGTGGTATAGTTGAGGTAAAGCCTCTGATGTGTGGATGAATCCATCTAATAGAAGTGTGTTGCAAAATCATTTACAAATTCACTACAAAATTGAATTCAAATTAAAGCCATATGGATGTTTGCCACTGTTCACCCAATTTAAATTGGTCAAACATACAAACAAAGTCCATATTCAGAATCCTTGTATTTTTCTGATAATTTTAGACATATTATTTGCTATATTTGGAGTTAGGATGAATTAATTATGAATTTCCAAAGATTTGGCTAATTTCTGGAATTTTCTGATTTCTTTTAATTTGGAAAAATGTTTATTGCGTCAGCATGATGTCATTGTGACATCAGGGGGGGCTGACAGGTGGGGTCGGAATGTCAGTGTCTCTGGGTTAAAACCCGGTTTAGATTAAACTAACAAGGGGTTAGTTAGCCTAGGGGGCCCACTGGTCAGTGGGGTTAGGTGGGGATTAGGAGGGGGTTTAGGGCGCTAATGGCGTCGCCGGCACGGGCACGCCGGAGCTTTGCCGGAAAAACGCTAGAGGGCTCGGGGAGGGGGTCTAGGGGCACGGGCGAGTAGCTGGGGCTCGTCCTCATCGGCTAGGGTTAGCTGGGGCTCGCCGGGAGGCCTCTGGCCACGACAACTTCAACATCGGCGGCGGCCGGAGCTCGGTGCTCGTCGAGAATGGGCTTTGGGGCACGGGAATGAGAGCGGGGAGCACTGGGAGGTGCCTCTTCGCCTTGCGCATCGTCTGGCGTAGGAGGGGGCCAAGGGCACGGCCTGTGGCGACGACAGCGTCAACTGCGGTGGCGGTACGGCCACTGTCCTTGCCGGAACTACGCGAGAGGGCACGGGAGGAGGTGGGGAAGGGGGAAAACTGACGAGCGGCTGACCCTGGATCGAATGGAGAAGACGGCGGGGTCAGGGGTCTCTCGACGGCGACGAATTTTGAGCTCCTCTTCTCGGCGGTCGGCGGCGAAAGCTCGAAGCTAGCGTCACTGGCAGGGCGTCCGGGCTCGAATTGAAGCTTCCGCTCGGAGTAGTCGACGCCGCTGAAGAAGATGGACAAGGCGGTGAGGCTTCTCGGCGTCTTTGGCCGCGTCGGGGCGTCGCCGTGCTCCGGCTAGGTTTTTTGGCACGCGCTGATTCCTCCGCCGGAGAGAGGGAGGATGGCCAGAACGACGGGAAAAGGTGTGCGGGCGAAAGGGGCACTCGCGTGGCGCGCTCTGGTGCAGAGAGGAGGCCTAGAAGGCAGCCGTCGTCGAGGTGGCGTCGTCGAGCGCTCTGCTGCCTCCAGCGAGCTGCTTGAGGAAGAAGACAAGGAAGGAGGAGGTGGGCTGGGCCAGCTAGCTGGGCCTGGGGCTTAAGTTGGGCTAGAAGCCAGGTGAGTCCTTTCCTTTTCCTTTTCTGTTTCTTTTTCTTTTCTGCAATTTTGTTTAGCTTAGCAAATAAAATAGCTAGGCATTTTTATAAATGCTGAAACTTTTTATGTGGCTTCACAATATACTAGGCTAGCCACTTGTAAAGTTTGAACATTTTTAAAATTCAAATTATTTGAACTTTAAATCAAATAGGGATTTTTTATTAATTCCAAGGTCATGTTTGAATATTTGAAAAATCCATGAGCATGTGGTGGGTCCCACATCACTTGATATGTGATCACACTCATTTATTAGACTTTTCAAAAATCAAACATGAATTTTTGGAGCAACTTTTTATCTGGCCATTTGAATTAAATTCATCTGGGGGGTTTTTCTCTCCCATTTCAATTTCTTTTGAAATTTTTAACATGAATGCAAAGGAGCACTTGATCCTAGCACATACCTAACTTGGGGTTGTGACAACTCGCCCCCACTCAAAAGAATCTCGTCACGAGATTCAGAAGTCTGCGGGAGGAAGGAGGGGTACTCGGTACGGAGACGGTCTTCTCTTTCCCACGTGGATTCTCTCTCAGAGTGGTGTGACCATTGCACTTTGAGAAACCTAATCTTCCGACGACGAGTGACACGCTCTGCTGAATCAAGAATACGAATAGGTTATTCTCGATAAGAAAGGTCATCTTGGAGATCAAGCGTTTCAAGGTCGACTTCGCGGATGGGGTCCTTGAAGCAGCGCCTGAGTTGTGAGACATGGAATACATCATGTACTCGGAAAGGTGCGGGGTAGTTCAAGTTGGTAGGCAATTTCTCCACGTTTAGCAAGAATGCGGAAAGGTCCGATGTAACGTGGAGCCAACTTGCCTTATATACCGAATCGTTGGGTTCCCTTCAGAGGAGTAACCCGAAGGTAAGCCTTCTCATGCAGATTGTAGCTCTCTTGCCTATGATGACGATCATAGTAGCTTTTCTAACGAGACTGAGCGACTTTCAATTGATCACGAACAATGCGAACTTGCTCTTCTGCTTCCTTGATCATATCCGGTCCAAAGAATTGTCTTTCACCGGTTTATGACCAGCTTAAAGGTGTTCGACATCGTCGTCCATATAGGAGTTAAAAAGGAGCCATGTTCAGACTAGATTGGAAGCTATTGTTATAAGAAAATTCGGCAAATGGAAGAGACTTCTCCCAATTCTTTCCGAATGAGATAACACAAGATCTGCGCATGTCTTCAAGAATTTGGTTAACCCTTTCGACTTGACCGCTAGACTGAGGATGGAAAGCTGTACTAAAGGAGAGATGAGTCCCCATAGCATGTTGGAAGCTTCCCCAAAATCTAGAGGTGAAAAGGCTACCACGATCAAAATTGATTTCCAAAGGAACACCATGAAGAGACACAATTCTAGAGACATACAAGTCTGCTAACTGGCTAGCAGTTATAGACTCGCGAACTGGAAGGAAGTGTGCAACTTTGGAAAGTCTATCCACCACAACGAAGATGGCATCATTTCCTTTCTGGGTTTTTGGAAAGCCGGTGATGAAATCCATACCGACTTTTTCCCATTTCCAGTCTGGAATTGGAAAAGGTTGAAGTGTACCAGCAGGTCTTTGGTGTTCGGCCTTAATGCGACGACAAACATCACATTCGACAATGAACTTAGCAATTTCTCTCTTCATCCTAGTCCACCAAAATCTCTGGCGTAGGTCTCGGTACATCTTTGTGCTACCAGGATGAATTGAAAGGGGAGTGTCATGAGCTTCTTTGAGGATTAGCCTCCTAAGATTGTGTTTTCGTGGTACAACTAATCGAGTGCCAAAGAAAACGACACCTTGATCATTTATGGAGAAACATTTAGCAACTCCGCTAGCAATGTTCTTCTTGATCTCTCGAATACCACTATCACGTTTCTGGGCGGCTATGATTTTATCCTCAAGGGTTGGTTTCGCCACCAAGGTAGAAAGATAACCATGAGGAACAATCTCGAGATTGAGTTTTCAAAATTCCTCATGAAGAAGTGGTTGATACTGTTGTAACATGAGGTTGTTACAATACGACTTACGACTTAGTGCATCAGCCATGATATTGGCTTTGTCTGGGGTGTAAGAAATTCCTAAGTCATAATCTTTTATCAACTCAATCCAGCGTCTTTGCCTGAGATTAAGATCTGGCTGGGTGAATATGTACTTGAGGCTTTGGTGGTCGGAATAGATCTCACAATGATTACCAAGGAGGTAATGTCGCCAAGTTGTCAGGGCATGAACTACGGCAGCGAGTTCAAGATCGTGGGTAGGATAGTTCTCTTCACGTGGACGCAACTGGCGTGAAGCATAAGCTACCACATGTCTATCTTGCATAAGTATGCATCCTAACCCTTGCCGTGAGGCGTCACAAAAGATCTCGAAATCCTTCTTGGTGTCTGGAGGCGCAAGTACGGGGGCAGAAGTCAATCTTCTTTTTAGCTCTTGAAAGCTTTCCTCGCACTTGGGAGTCCATAGGAATTTCTTATCTTTCTTGAGGAGTTCAGTAAGAGGCTTTGCAACTTTAGAAAAGTTCTCGACGAAGCGGCGGCAATAGCTGGCTAGGCCAAGAAAACTCCTAACTTGCTTAACCGATTCAGGTGGAGTCCAGTCAAGGACGGCCTGAACTCTCTCGTGATTCATAGCAATGCCTTTTGCAGAAATCACGTGGCCTAAGTAGGTCACTTCTGGTAGCCAAAATTCAAACTTGGAGAATTTAGCATACATGCGATGCTCTCCAAGTTTCATCAATACCAGCCTTAGGTGTTCGGCATGCTCTTCTTCGTTCTTCGAGTAGATGAGAATGTCATCGAGATAAACTACAACAAATTTATCTAGGTACTCCATGAAGATCGAATTCTGTTGGAAATATGCCCTAGAGGCAATAATAAAATGTTATTATATATATTTCCACGTTCGTAATTAATGTTTATATTTCTGTGCTATAATTGCAATGACCCTGACTGTGAGATTCAGAAGAAAACTCATTTGCATGTGTGGAAATCTAAACACCAAGAGTTCCTGGTTTAGCCTCTAAGACCAGCTCATGTGCTAACTGATGATTACGTTTTCTTAATCATGGACATTGTTCTTGTAACAAGGATGTCAGTAGCAATGGGAACATATTGTTAGAAGAACAATGATGTTGAACCGACCCCAGTATTGAATGATATACTTAGAGATCACATCGTAACTACGTTATAAGTCATATCATGAAATGTTATAATATACGTAATTCCTTAGACCATGAGAGTAACGAGTTGCTTCACACAGGAAGACATGCTTTGGTTCTTAGATGAATCCTCCCGTAAATGGGAAGTAGTAAAATAAGTTCTGGGTATGTCAGATGGTGTGGCTAGTGACTGTGATAGTTCAAGAATGAGATTTGCTCCTTCACGATGAAGAAGATATTCACTTCGGGCCCACTCGGTATGACGGTATCCATTATAGTCTGGCCAGACGCATTGTGATTCAGTCACGGGGATACCGGAATACGATAACGAGAAAAGGGACAAACGAGCAAAGAGGATAACGAGTGGCTTGTGTTCAAAAGTTGTTACAGATGGGTGTCAAACTGCTCTCCTCTAACACAGGAAGACATGCTTTGGTTCTTCGTGTATGTGCGGGAGTCAACATGGGTGTCCATGGCTCCGCTGTTGATTATTGGCTATTGACAAAAGGTTGTTGACCTATGTCCGGAAGATGTTCTGAGTCATGTCCGCATTATACCGAACCTATTGGGTCACACACTTAACGAGCAGTAGTCTGTTAGAATGCTGGAATGGTAGAAGGTTTAGTGGAAGCAAAGCAGAATAGTTCATATGGGGTACCGGAAGTAGTTCCGGGGATTTATAGAATAGTTCATAAGGGCACCAGAAGTAATTCTGGGTATTTAAGGATATGTACGGATCACTCTGGAGTAGTCCTAGGTGGTTCCGGAACATATGAGAATGGTACTGGGGAAGTCCTGGATCAACCGGAATAGTTTCCGGATAATCGCTGGGCGTCCCGACAACCTTCGCGGTCATCGGGTGGCTTAAACTATAACTCAGATGGTCTTGGAAACTATCCGGATGACTCCGGAACGTCCGAGAACGGTCCCGGAAGGTTCTGGAAGTGCTCCAGAAGGTTCCGGAATGTCCCGAACGATCCCGGAAGGTCCTGGAAGGTTCCGGAAGGTTCCGGAAGTTTCCGGGCAGTGCCACTCACTACCCCACGCCCCTAGCCTTTGGGGGCAAGCCACATAGGCTTCCCAAGTCGGCCATGGGGTGGGGGGCGCCATAAGGGAGCAATCCTACTCCAAGTAGGATTGCAATCCACTTTGGAGTAGGATTCCCCGATGGGAAGGACTCCCTTTGGGAGTAGGAGTCCCATAGGGACTCCACACCTCCCTTGGCCGGCCAAGGGGCCTCTTGGCCACCTATATAATGTGGGGGAGGGGTGGGGGGCGCAACACAACTTGTCCCCAAGGCCTATGCGCCACCCTCCCTCCTCTAAACCCCGTTGCTCCACAATTAGACCCCGTTTTAGACGCTGTTCTAGATCGGAATCCGTTAGGGTTTTCTCCCTCTAGTTTTCTCGGTGGCGTTCATCTTTGGACGGCGGAGCGCTGCTGGATTGCTGCTACGGAACGTGTGGATACTAATAGAGGGATCATATCTTTGATCCTTCTCCGAGGAGCTTCATCTTCCTCGGAGATCTTGTTCGAGGGACTTGCTCGAGGGACTTGTGCGTGGGACGGATCGAGGTGCTTCTTCTTCCTCGGTGATCTTGATCGAGGGACTGTTTGTGGGACGATCCGCGAGATCTACTTCAATGAGCTACACCAACTCTACTTCCGCTACATCGATTGGTGAGCCATGACCTAAAACCTTGTATGCAATCTTCTTGGATGATCTTGGGTTCTTGATTCGTAGGCCGAATTTTTTTGTTTTCTACTACGTTTCCGAACAGTGGTATCATGAGCGATCCTTGATTAGATGCATGTTTAGGTCTAGATCATATGTGTGATATGAGGCATTGATTTTCTTTTTGCTTCCCTGTCATGTGATTTTTTCTATGCTTGATGGCAAGTTGAGGTTTTGCTACAAGGATTAAGTCTTCCATCGATCCCTCTATGCTGCTTTCAGTATGCTGGTTGCCTTGATCATGGTCTACATCAAACTCCTTGGATCTCATCTTAATCTCTCAATAGAAGATTTAACATGGAGGGGCTTGTGGATTTTATGAACTCAAATCCACACGGGGGTCACGCGTTGAACGAAGTTTGGCTTGTGGCATTAGTTGCTACACGCACCCCGAACGTTAAACTAGCAACATTGAAGTATCGTGTTTGGTTTGTTTAGGGAACAACGTTTGCATGTAACCTGCTAATCAACCACGATAAAATTTGCAACAACCCGTGTAGATAGCGATCTAACTTGTTTTTGCAGAGTATGCATGTGATGTGGTATAGCCTTCAAGATTTGCAATGTGTTTTTATGAGATGCTATATGATGTAATATTTATTCGCGACCTGCGTGTCGTGGTAAGGCATGATGACTGGAGTCATATGATTGTCACTTAATTATGGCCTGCATGCCAGAACTGTTTATTAACTCGAGGCAAAGCAATAGATAGATGCAAGGTGATGATCTACGATTCGAAGGTGGACCCCGACGCACATGCCGGAAGCCGTGGTGATGTTCCCGGCGCCAAGGACAAAGTTGGTAGACACGGTGACTTCTACCACGACGACGTGAAGACAACGAAGACTTCACGAAGCAAAGGGCTATACTATATCACATAATTTTATGAACTGCCTGTGATGTTTTTCCCTTTGATGCACCCTTGTTTGATGCGCGGTAGTCGTATTTTATTAGGGTGATCTCTCGCAAAACAATATCAAGTTGATAGTGTTCTTCCAACTGTAGCACCGTGTAAGAGCAAAGTTATATCCCTCATGAGTTTTGGATATTGTTGGTCAAAACAGTAGAGGAACTAACAAGTTTTCTAGTGTGAAACAGATGGTTAGGTTCCTGAAGTTATAGGTAGGTGATAAAGCTTCAACGAAGATTTACTCAGTTACCGAAGCATATCCTCTGGAGCGAAGCACATCACGGATGTCGACCCCTAAAAAGATAAGGAATCCTGAAGCACATCCTATCGAAGAAGTTGATCAAGATGGCGCAAGACTTAGTTTTTTTTGCGTAGTTCTTTTTACTTCTTTGAGTCATAGGAAAAACCGTACTATCAAGAGGGGTTTAGCAAATGTACTCCGAAGGTTTTGATGAAAAGACTCAGATCAAATCGAAACCAATGAGAAACCTGAACCGAAGAAATCTCATGTGAGCTAGGTAATGCTTCACCAGCGAAGACTTTGTTCTTTCGGCTTCTGAAGCAGAACCAAGTCCGTGAGTCAGCTTTACTTGGACCGCAAGTAAAGTTGCGCATTGATTGGAAATATGACCGTTGGGGAC